>CM077789.1:20510194-21763212 GCA_039737535.1 Lagodon rhomboides
TATCTTGTACGGTGATATAAGTAAACTGCGCACAGCACCATCATGGAAGCCTGCAAGCGCCGAGGAAATCATTTTTTATGTGACCCAGCGTGCAAGTCGAGCAGAGTGTCCGCGTACAGGTTGGTGTAGTCGTATTGAACCGTCTCAGCGCACTGCAGTTGAGTTTTTATGGCTATGGTAAGCCCCAAGGGGGAAAACATGTGTCACCACCCACACTGCTAGAAGTAAGCCACAGTTTGTCACAGTGACAGTGTTGACTGAGTTTGTAACGCTGAATTAAGGTCGTTTTGCTTCCTTTGCAATCATTGGCAGTGTGTGGTTTGAGTAAGCAGGACCAGAAAAAGCTGTTGTCAAACTCAGAGTTAGAGGTCGGCATGATATACCACTTTGGTCCTGGTACAAATCAAGCTGAAACAGGACTTAATCTTTGCCCAGCGTCTTTTTGGTAACATTTATTATGACACCCTTGTCTATAATGCATAACAATGCGTTATGAACAATATAATGCACCTATAGCATGGTATAATCATAGTTATAAGCACAGATTGAATATTTATAATACTTTATAACAATAGTTGTAACTCATTAATACACGATATCTATTATGCAGTATAAACATTAGTATAATGCACTCTACTCATGGAGTAATCCAATCATTGTGCAGTATCTCAGTACCTGATCGAGAAATACATTTTACAGCATTTTGTGTGCTTCTCTTGCGTTGACTTATAGATTTTCTTTTCACTTTGCTTTAAAATACCAAACAGTGACCACATACAGAGATCTATAACCAGCTTGTATTGTATTACATCAGATATTAACACAGGGCTTTCATACTTTATTACCCAATGGCCACTTACAGTGACTTATAACTTATCACATTATAATACATTCTAATAGTGATTGTAGTGTTATAAATTATTATAATGTATTATAATAAAGTGTTGATACTTGACCTTTTAAGTCATTACCAAATGTTTTATAATGTCTTATGATTATTGATGAAAAGCATTCTGAACATTTAGTGTAAAAACTGTAAGTATCGACATTATAAGTATGTTTATAATGCATTGTAGACATCAGCGGCACAGTGAGTTAGTGGTTATTGCTTAACGCTATGATTACACAGCATTATAGGTGCATTATTGTGCTTTGTAAGAAGGTTAATAATGTGTTATAATGCATTATAAACATGACTTTCCGAGAAAGTGTTACCCCAGTGGGTCTCTGCAATCTTACACCAAAGGATACCAGATACGGGAGGGAAGAAATCATCTCATTTGCTCATAAGACGAATTGTATTTTATGCCTTTGTATCACTTCTCTTTTTTATTATCTGTGAGCAGGAACATATCAATACCTGAATTGCATTAGAGAGATAGTACGAGATAGTAGAGACTGTAAGCTTTTTCACTCAGTAGGATGCTCCAGTCCATCGTAATATTTGAAAAAAGCAACAAAATATAACTTCCTGGAGAAAGACAGTTGATTGTTGGCTCTCATCCCCAGATTGTCAAATACTGATGCTTTGGGTTGTCGGCTCAAGTTGGACGCCGACTCAGAGCTTCAGTTTTTGACAACCAGGGAATGAGACTCAACAATCAACTCTCTTTCTCTGAGAAGTTATACTTTGTTTCTCTATCTGATAAGATATCTATATTTTGCACAAAAACATTAGTGATACTCCTGAGTTTCATCCCGTTCACTGTTATAAAATGAATGTACAGTATACGCATCTTCTGAACACAAATCCTTTCATTAATGTAATGCTGGGGATACACAGCCGCTGCATCGACCCTTACCGGATTTAACACCAGACCTACTGTTTTCGAATCCTCACTGCTCACCAAACCATAGCAAATTGTCCTGATTGGCCGACATGGAGAGGAAGTCAAGGCGCTTGGGATCCTGCCTGATGCGATTTATTGCCCTGCACACAATAGACTAATGGCCCATTGGCTGCAAACTGGGAGCAAAAAGAGGCTGCTGCTGCTAATGAGGACTGTCTGTGAGAAGAAGGTAGAGAGAGAGGGAGACCAGAAAAAGAGGTGAAAACAGAGCGATGGAAACAGAGAAACAACACAGATCGAAAGGAAGGAGGGGGTGGCAGATGGAGTGAAGGGGTGAGAGCGGGAGACAGACACGGTGACAATGAGCGGAAGAAGTGACAGAGACACAAGTGGAGAGTGGGAGGAGAAAGGCAGAGAAAAGAGGAGGAAGGGAGAGACAAGAGAGGGTCAGGCTCGCTGCGAGGACGAGAGACAAATCAGTAAAACAGAGCAGTGGTTGACGGTGAGGCATTACTCAGTAACATGCTATAATAATGTGATTATGTATGCCAGCTTCATCTCCGTGTGCTGAAGAAAGACCGGTCAGAGGCAGATTATGTAGCTTGGTGCAGGAGGTGGTGGTGGTAGAAGTTACTTGCCCTTACCAAAACACCCTCCCATAACTTCTTAAAGTAACCATCTTTAAGATCTCCAGTTCGTTCTCTCTTGCAGGTGTGTTTTTTCACCTTAATCTCCAGGTGTCCCCTGTGTGATGTCTTTGGATTTGCACTTGTTTTTTTTTTTATCATCTGTGGTGGTTTGTTCGGCCACAGAAACCCGCTCGCAGAGACCGGAAGAAACAGCACATCGCTTCACATACAAGTGAGTTGAAGAGCAAGTCCATTGGGTTAGCTTCGGCCTACTCTCCCCGGAGGACCAACCACTGCTGGGTGAGGGAACGTGCTTTACGAACTGCACGCCGCTTGTGATATGTCGCCACAGGCACCCGGTTCATAATACTGCAAAGGCTTTCATCAGCGGGCTCAATCACCATTGTGTTGCCTCATTCAGCGAGTGATGGAGACTTGACGTTAAATTACAATCTTCAACATTAAGGTTGTCTTATTTATATGTTCTGTCTTTTTAGCCGGCTAGCTGGTAAACCGCTACACCTGGCTGAAGAGCTGCGTGTCACCAGACCTAAGCTAGCTGTTGATGGTCAGTAAATACCTCCGAACCACAGACGTCACGCACACTGGACATGGACATGTCCCCACCACTTTTTGAAAGCATAATTTGTTTCAAAAAAGTGAAAAATAACTTCAGTGTGAAACAGGAACAATATGATATGCAGAGTAGACTATAAACCCAGGCTAACTAAGAGGCCTGTAGAGGAAAGCTGTTATTAGATGACCTACACTGTAGGCTAAAATCAGAATGCAATAGTACATGGACTGATTAATTAACTAGCTACAATAGCCTGTATTTACCAACATCTTAGTCTTATTTGCAGAAGTTATGGCATATAGCCTAATAAGGTGCAGCTTGCTAAAGTAGTTTCTAAAGATTCAAAAATCAAATCAATGATTTAAGCTAAGGTAGTCAAAATGCCTAAAATCGCATATGCTGTAGACTGTTTAAACAATTGTTTTAGCCTTAACCTCATGTCCCCGCCACTTACAGCACAAAGCGACGCCCTCGCTCCAAACCACAGGGTGGCTGCTTGTTGAACCACAATGCCTTGTTTTCTCTTTCTGCACATCCATAATACAGATGCAGTGTGTGGGTGTGGCAGCACTGGAGTTGCCGGAAGGTCACTTTGACGGAGCTCAGTGGAGTAAGGGAAAATAAATAATCCTGCTGTTCAGTCAGTAACATGTAATGAGTAACTGATAACATGTTGAGTAACTCACCCAGCAGTAAGAAAGAGGTAGGAGAAAATGAAGTACAGCAAGGACAAACAAACAGGTAACAAGGAAGATGGAGTAGACAGCCAAAGAAGAAAGAGAGCGATGGCAATTAAAAAAGCAGACCAAGTGAAGAAGAAGTGAGAAAAATGACAGAGGAAGGATGTCGAAGAATTAGAACAGCGTTCACTCACACTGACAGCTCCCACTAACATCACACGGATCACGTGGTGAGCACAATTCTGACACACGAGCAGAAGGACATGTTCGTGCTGGCTCCGACACGTGTACGACATGCACTGGTACATGACACATTTAGCGCCGTTGTTTGTGTGCACTGTGGCGGCCATAAAGACCCTGTGCTTGTGACCAGAGGGTTTCCAGTTCAAATCCTCGACTTCCTACAGGGCTCTGCCCACCTGCAGCACAGCGCTTTTGTAAGGCTCTTAATTTCTAACAGCTTGAGTGGAAGCTGCTCAGCGGCTGCAGTGTGTCTGTGCGCATGTGCGCTACCCACACAATTTGAATTAAGATGCATCCTAAAACACCACAGAACAAACAGTTACGGGAGATATACTTTATGGGTCTGTTCTCTTGTGCTGTTCAGTGGTGTGGTGCTGTTATTGCTCTCCCAGTCGGATGTGGTACTTCTTTCTGTTGATTATGCCCATGTATGGTATGTGTGAAAGGTATCATTGTACAGTAGACTTGCAAAAACAAAGAAACAACAGCAATGTGTGGGTTGAATTAGTCAAATATTGTTTTGTTTAACTCCCAGGCCCATTGAGGAATTGTTTTTGCAAAGTATCATCATAGGGACACCGGCTGTGTCCTACTTTCCCTCCCTCTGTCTCTCACTGCGTTTTTCATTGTCATTGAACTCTCCTTGTCATTCCCCACCTGTCCCCAGATGTCCTCAGAGTGCCAGTCACCTGACCCTGTCTCCTCCCTGCACACCTGTTGCTTATTCCCTTACTAAGCCACCTGTCCCCTTATCAATCCCACATGCATTTAGAGTGTAAGTACCGCCCACTTTCCCGCTCTCATTTTCCAGACTGTCAACGTGACTCAACTGTCATCGAGGTTCAGCTATAGACCCTTTTTTGATGCACAGGTTGAATTTATCACATTAATGATGGCTGTACTCCATTTAGATGAGCTCGTTCCAGGGCTCAGGTATTGTGCATGCTCACTCACTGACATGCCTTACTGGGACACTTAATAGAATGGAGCCATTGTAAACGTTATTGGTCACACCTGTGCTTTTCCTGCTTTCACAAATCAAAATGTTTGCTGTGAAAAGGGTCTTTTCCTTCCTGTGATTGGTTCCAATAAAATCTGACTGTTATCTGTTGCCTGCCTCCATTCATGTTTAAATTGCTTGCCTATTGAGACTGCCTTTGAATGGAAACCCAAAACGTTCAGTGTTTAAAAAAGTCAAATAAACAAGCATAGGTACAAAAATAGATCTAAATAAATGATAAGCCTTGAATTGAAATAATCAGATATATTTTTAAAACGCAGCTTGATGTTATATGATTTAAACAATAGTTTTTGTTTTTTAATTCAGCATCCATTTTTGCCACATATCGTCTGTCAATCAAGACAAATATTGCAGAGCTTGTTTTGATGCGTGAAAATTTAGCAAAGTCCAGCAGTAGAGTTGCTGAGCTTGTACCACTCTGCTAATATCGGTGCAGACTGGAGCAGGCAAAGAGCATGGGCTGCTAATGTTACAGGCTGGCCACACTGGATGCGTGAGCAGCACGTGGGCTCGCTAGCTGTGCTTCCATAAAGCATTTTTATGTGCATTTTGAGGAATATCGCATTAGAAATGTTATGGATACGGCAAAATTTGGAAAAGCTTCCTCTAATTCGCAAAAAAAGTTTGTCCGCTCGCTTGAGGTTGTTTTTGTCTTTTGCGAGTCAGAGTTAATGCGCAAAATGTTTGATGGGAGACGTAGCGAACATCGTCTCCAGACAGCATGCAACATGGCCGATGCTAGCTAACATGCAAGAACAATTACAACTTGCCCTATCGAAAGTAATTCCGTATGACCTCCCTCTATTTTGTCTCTTGGTTTGTTCACCCCGTCATCCTCCGAGGAAATTACGCTTTACGTAGCCCAGTTCATTCTCTCAAAACAGTTTATAGAAACAGACCAGATTCTTATTTTTCTCTTTTGCGAACTTTCAAAAGCGCTGCCACGCACTACGCTAGCATCCGGTGTCGCCAGCCACCGCTAGCCTATAAAGCACCACTAGAGACGGGTAGAGAAGCCATGTTCTATTTTTTTTTTTTTTTTTGATGGCTTGATTGATAGGATAAAGTTGTGAATGAACTGCAGGTGTCCACACTTTTCCATCTCTATCAGATAAATCGCAAATGGCATTGTGATAATACCAGGGTTACCGCAGTAACACAAGAGAAAAAAAAGCGTAGCTGAAGACACTGTAAAGGAAATGTTCGGTCTTGTCTGTTTATATAAACACAATCAATGATGACTGATGACGTATGAGGGTCTTGAAGGTCGTCCTATTTCATAGGGGGAGATTTAAACCACTACTCCGTGTAACTTTTCTGAGATGCAAGGGAGCACTCGACAGACGAGGGGAAGGGGTAACAATTGGAAATGGGATTGAGTCTTTAGAGTTTCTGTAGCCTTTGAATAATCATATTTGGGCGTGATAAAAATTTGTAATATCCCTTTAGAACCCTTTGCATTGACTGTCACTACATCCATAAAATGATGTCCCTCGGCTCTGGTGTGCACCTGTACATCAATGCCTCTAGGTGAGATGTTAACACTGCTGGAGGTCAGTAAAAATGTAGACACGGAGAAAATAGCTGTCAAGGCAGCCGAGCACGCAGTTGTTTAGCCTTAAGTGCTCGCATTAAAGTCAGCAACGCCGTCAACCGACAACCTTGATGAACGTAAATGAGTGTGTGTCAAAAAGAAAGGAAGCAACTCCGCTCCAGTTCCCCGACAGGTAAATTACATTTCAAGTAGTTACCTTTAGCGTACTAAATCAAGTCGGGCCACACACCTTCTGCCCCCAGTTGTTCTCTTTAATGCCTGCATGGTTAATGGGAGCAGTGCCAAACATCTTTTAGAGCAATCTCGCAACAGCCAAACGATGTCTCACATCACATCTGAGGAGCGGGGGTTTGTTATGATCAAGATCTTTTTGATTCCACAGCCTCCTCTTCTGTTGTTATCACCCTGTATCTGAGCTGAATGCCGAGTCTGAGACACTCACCACGGCACATCACAGCGTGATGCAACTCCCACTTTGCTCTATTTTATTTTCCTGCTTTCCCAATTTCTTACCCCAAACTCACACTCCCCCCTCCCAAACACCCACGCCTCTTCAAGCGCTGAGCTCTTAGCAGAACCAAAAACTTGCATTTATCAGACCATCAGTGAGAAATCCATCGGCAGGAGCCACAGAATATATATCCACTGTATATACAACATCCCTCTCTGATTTAACTGGCTGTGCCCTGCGGTGGATGGTCTCCAGGGTGTTAAGGTCCACGCAGGGAGTTATTCCCACAGCAGCGCGGTGGAGCGAGCTGTCACTGGCTCAGCAAACAGGAGGCGCAGAGGCTAAACGCCTGTTCCTGCCAAGGGAGCAAGGATGCAGAGGAGAAAAACGATGGACGGGAGCAAACGGCACATCACCGCCCGCATTTAAGTTCCAGGAAAAGATGGATTTTTATGCTTTAAGAAGTGCTGAAGAGGTTGATACTGTCTGACGCTCGCGGTCCTGCATTTATCTGACATCTGCCCTGTTCAAATACTGTATTTAGAGCCATGACAAAGCTCCATCTCTACTGCATTTACCTTTCATTAACCCCGTGTTAATGCTTTAGATAAACGTAGAAATGTCTCTCTCAGTAGTGTATTAGATCAGATCAGATCGCCACTATTCTTTTAAATTCAAAGAAGACCAATTATTACTTTCAGAGTTTGTTGTCGTGCACACTTTGGTAAAACATAAGTGGAACTCCAACAACAGTCTCTGCATTGTAAATTGCCACTGGATCGTTCCTGTAAGTAACAGCTATAATGAAGACGCTGTATTTACAGTAATGTGAAATCTCTCCATGATTAGGAGGCTGTGATGCTGCTGTGAATGTCAAAGCCAAGACTGAAGAGCGACACCTGGTGGCCACCTGTGAAACTCCCCGCCCCGCCACGGCTTCACAGGAATCTGTGACTTTTTTTTACAACTGTGTACCTGACGGCCCAATCACAGTGTACAATCCCATCTGTCAAGCCAGAATGCTAGTTAAAAGGCGCATAAATATATGAGAGAGATTCGTTTCAAAGTCTCATCATCCCCGCGCCAGCCCTTGCAAAACCGTCTGTGTCCTCGTGTGTTCATGATTTAGTCATACTGGAATCCTTTTTTTTTTTTTTTTTCTTCCTGTTCCTCCGTTTGCCAGCTATTTTCATCACTACCCCTCTGATGCAACGGCACAGCATCCATCTCATCAGTTATCACCATCAGAAGTTACACATGAAGCGAAATCGATGCAGTCAAAATCCTCGCTTTGATCTATTATTTCTAACCTTAAGTCGAGCTCACATTACTTAAGATCATTTATGCACGTTGCATGTGAGCAGAATCTTAACTCACTTGGCTTAAAGTACAAGCGGAGGACCGGGCTGCCAGACTTTTCGTATCTGTAAATGTAAATGACCTTGGAATAATGGTTCCACAGCTGTTTAAACAGAAGGGGAAAATACAGTGCAGTGCATCATGAACGAAGTTGTTAAGAGTTTGTTCACAGTAGAGAATAAGATTCTAGTAAAGGCTTTGATTAATAATCTGACATTACAATGCAAACTCAGTGAGCTCAGACTAAACACTCTTGTGTCTGTGTGTGGCAGCGTTTTGGTTTTCTGTAAAGGAAGAAATCAGCAAAAAAAAAAAAACACATTATCAAGACAACAGGCAAGTACAGTACGAGAAACGTCACACTTGTACCTAAAATCTAATTTCTCCAATATAACATGTGCAGCGCTTATTAAGAAACAATAATGGTTTCAAGTCTGTAAACTTTAATTATTGAATTGTTGTTTTGAGAGACAGAACTCTCAGAAATGATTAAAAAAAAACAAAAAAAACTGACCTTTTCAAGTTTTGTTTCGGCTTCAAACATTGTGAATCTTGCACCCCAACCCTGCGTTGCATCATTACATTCCAAACAGATCGAATGAAGGTCAAAACAATATCACGGACATTTCTGTCGGCGAATGAAAACACTAAATCATTCAACAAATGGGAGACAGGTGTGTACTCCGGTAACAAATGTGGGGTTTTTTTCTGTTATTTTGTAAAATATTCATGAATATAGGTTAAGTAAACAATACACAATTCGTTCTTTAAAAAAGAAAAGGCTTCACTTGTTTGTCTCGGAGAGGAGCACAGCTGTTAGAGAAAGGATTGTGTTTCATCTATCACTACATTTCAAGAAATCTAATATAATACAGCCGTTTCAATACATTTCTTTTGGATATTTCTGTCTCCTCTCCTAATTAGTTAACCCAGTTTTCCTTTACTTCATTTCCATCTAGACTTTCCTTTCATCAAAAATTTCTTCCCCTTTCTTAACTCGCAATGCCTTATACTTATTTCAGCTCTTTCTTACCGTCTTTCTAGTCCGTATGCTTTTATCTCCCTTGCCTTCACTCTCTTCATCTTTTATTTTTTTTTAGGTATAGAGGAAGAGCAACATTACTTTCGCCTCTCCAAAAGTTTTTCTTAGTTCAGTTACCATATTCTGCGGTCTGAAGTGTGATCAGTCTCTCAGAATGAAGTGAAATGGGAAGACACATCTAACCGCCGCCCTATACCATGAAAGATATTTTTATCTATCCACATAAAATCAAGGGGAACAAGAACACTAGCCCGACACTGATGCAGGCTGTTGAATCCGTTGCAACACCTCATAACCCTCTCCGTGGAGAAACATACAGGTTTTCATGTCATCTTTGATTTGCAGTGAAGGGAAATAAAATCTTTCTCTCCTTTCTTTTTCTGTCTGCGTACGTTTACTGTGGCACCCACCCCTCCCGCCCTGACCTTCCAACCATGAAGAAACCTAGAAGCCATACCTCCTCTCAGGCACAGTGGAAGCCTTCTGACACGCTCCATTACATTGTGCTTGTTCCAATTAAAGCTGACACCATTTGCTGTCAAGAGCATGGCGATACCCTGCAGAAAGGTAACCCACCCCTGCAACACCCGCTGCCCAGGGGGTTTAAGTGTTTCTGGATGTATATTATGTTGTTACAAGAAGATCTATACTGTCAAACGGAGATCCGAAGGTTGGACGTCCAAAGCTCTCCCCCCGCGGGAAAATGTGTGCTCGGCATATGTGTGTGTTCACAAACGGAAATTAAGAGCAAAATGAGAAATTGATGATTTGAAAGCCACCAGATTTTGCAGAAATGAATTGCTATTACTGCAATAAATTGCGGGTAAATCGGGTTCAAACTGGTGAAAATGTTGCATGCTGAGCTGTTACGTTGTAAGACTATAATCCCAAAATGAATTTCACGTAAGAAAATTAACCATTCGAGTGAACAGACATGTCAGCATCTGTTCAGGGATTTGTCTCCCGATCTCGAACTGCCTGTACCACTTTCAGTGATCCCTCACTGGCCAATGTGAGAATAAAGATGTTTCTCTTTTACGAAAAAATACATTCAAACCTTGGGATGAGAGAGAGATTAAGAAGTCAGACAGAAGTTCCACTTTCTTTACGTTTCATCCTTACTTTTGTTTCAAGACATTGATACTGCTGCCCAACCTACAATTTACGTTTCAGCCAACCACAGATATGTTGCGACTTTTTTTTTTAATCTAGTGGCCAATGCTGTGTTTTTGCTCTGGCTGGGGTTAGGGACAAAGCATACTTGGTTAGGGTTCGGAAAAGATCATGTTTTGGCTTAAAATACCTGTTTTGGTCGCCACAAACACGGCAGGAGGGCTTCTTAAAAATATTGAGTGGTGTCACTCGTACAATGCCAGTTGGTTTTAGCTTATAACGTGACAGTTAGTGATACAACTTGTATTGAGTTGACCACTGATGCAATACTGGTACTGTGATACAATTGGTGTTAATATGAGATTTGTCGAAGCGTCATGTCTTTTAATCCTGTTTTGTATTGTCGCACCAATTTAATGAATATCACTGAAAGAGGTTCCCTGCAGGGATGATAAAGGAACTAACCTCACCTATCCAGTTGCTCAAACGTAGTCTTCGACTGCGGTCACTCGCCTGGCATCCTTCTCCCTAAAACTCCACTGCTATTTCATCCAGGTCACTATACAAAAATCAGGTCATAAACATGTAATGTTAACATGATATGACACCTTGTGTCGAAATGACATGTACAAAAAAGCAAATCAGTGTTTTGTGGAGGCATCACCTGCCAACATTTTATCCTGGTGACTGCTGGATACCAAGCAGATGGTATCAGATCATGATTGAGGCAGTGGCAGCTAGAGGGCACTGCATAAAACTTTAGCTGTTTTTAAAGCATGCGCCCTTGATACCACTTACGTGCATTAATCACTGTGATTAACAAGTGAATACTTGAGCTGACCACAGTGCTTTGCTTAATTCACGCTCTATGCGAATTATGTCGGAGTATAAGCTGGAGAAAATTCATCACTTTGACTTTTTCCTCATCACGTGGGTGAACACTAATGCGTAGGCCTGAAACAGGAGACTGACCAAGAAGAATCTGTTTGGCTCTCAGAGCAATGAGGCTGAGCAAAAGTTCATCAGCAGCCTTTGGCTAAAAATATAAAAATCCTGAGCCAGCAGGCCAGACACTCAGCCTCTGTGTCCCAGCTGACCAAATGTTAACGTAGGTATTGTACTTCAATCACGCCATGTTACCTGCATCAACCTTTAGACTTTGACTGCATCTCGTAATCCTTTTCGGTGAAGCTACTTTTAGAAAAGCCACCCGTGATGGCTGTTTACATAATTTGCTTTGACTGGAACTTTTCTCTGAACGTCTCATCAAGCAGAGTGATGTTAATGTACAAAATCAGGGGACAGTGGAGGCCCCATGAAAACTATCTGTTCGGCACTCAAAGCAATGAGGCTGAGAGAAAGTTAATCAGAAGGCCCCTCCTTTGATGAAATGACCCCAAGTAAAGTTGTCGAGAAGCTCAATATGCTTCCTCTGCAGCGGGCTGCAGTCCACCGACCACCCAGAACCAATCTGAGGCTTATGACGGTGGCAGGGGAGAAGATACATTAGGCCTCCCTCCAGTGGGTAATGAATGGAACTAATAGGAATAGGCAATCCCGGTCCACACCACTAATATATGTAGAGAAATACTTGATGCAGCCTCTGTTGTTTGTTCCGAAAGCACACTGTGATGCCAGTTTTGAACACTGCTTTCTAGTGCCAAAACACAGTCATTTTGAACTTTATACAAATCTGTGTGACTGAAAATGTATTGAAGTGTTGAAAAAGTGTAAATAAACAAGCTACAAAGTGAAAATATTTCTCTAATGAATAAGACATCTCAGATGACCGGCGCATATTTTGGTGCAGACATTCACGATGTATCCTCATGACTTTGGTGATTCCTGACTTTTAATGTAGCGTCACCGTCAGACATTATCACACCCAAACGACTGAATAAGTTTAATGCAAGGGACCCCCAAAACAACATACAGCACCGTTTCCCAAAACAACGTGGACACTGCAGTGTATCGGACAGGGGTATGTAGTCTTCATCGTACGCTCGCAATATGGTTGGATTTAGGCAATAAAAAACATTGTGGTTCGAGTTAAAATAATAACTTTACCAATGTTACTTCAGTTAGTAAAATTCTTACATTATGCATGTCACTTGACTGTGTCACTGACCTAAAATAACTGTTTTCTCAACGGCTTTTGGTCTCACACGAGACACCAAAGGCAGTCTCACTGGTGAAAGTCCTGTGCTTGTTTAATTTCTAAGTAAATATATTCATAGAGGATAAATCTAAATATATAACTTTAGCAATCTTAATTCATCTGAAATGAGATTTTAGTCCATGCAATTTGTTGGTTAATGACTAAATAGTTGCAAAACTAACACCATGACTTTGCCGCCATTTGTGTTCAGTGCTAATCATTTAATGTTACCATGCCTCCATGCAGCAAGCTGATTGCAAACTATGGTACTTATTTTATTCAAAACAGTGTAGGAACTGCTGCAATGTCTGCTCTCCCTTGGATTTTTCTCTGGTCAGTCATGAAGGCTGTTTTAAAAAATGAATTGATAAAACTTTTTAAACAAAATGTTCATAAAATATAGAACTTCAAAGGGAATCCATCCAAGGCAATTTGGATAGATCATGCGAAAAACTACGGCTAAATTCAGAAAAAAGTCATTAGAGTAGACACACCAGATATCCCTCCAGTAGGTAATTAATCCAACCCAGCTCAGGGATGTGGTTCTGAAGCTGACCCCGACCTCTTTCCTGGAGGGGGTTGGAGACGTGGGTGTATAAGATATATACCCCACAGAGAGCAGTAAACATGACTCCAATTTAATGTATCTGACTGGACTGGACCTGACCACAACTGAGCAAGTCCACATTGCAGAGTTAACCAAAAGGGATTTTATGAAGTACCAAATCATTATTTTCTTTAAACTGAGTTTGATTTTTTTCTAAATGTAATCCTCTTTATGAAGTAATGTAAAATGAATTCCAATGAGACATTCCAACATTAAAATGTTTTAATTAACTTTGTCACATTGATAAATCCCCACATGAAGCTTTTTTTCTACCTTGTGTAACAATTCAAAACAAGATTAAATAATTTGTGCTGATGAATGTTTCCTCCAGTGCATAGCGTGAAACTCGGCTGCATATCGACTTACTTCTGAGACATTTCTTTACCTTGGGCCTTAGCTGCATATCAGGCTGATGTAACAGGACTCAACTCAGTATCCACTATTTATGAAGGGAATATAGACGTGTCAGTGACCATTTGCGTTGATATTTTGATGTTATAACAATCAGGGTGCAACCGTGTGGTTTTAACAACAAGAGACTGACATCATGTAAAATCTCTTCTCGCTCTTCTGCTTCAAAAGGGATCTTTTGATCAATTCTACAGTTTCCTGCCAAGATTCTTAACCGTTCAAGGTGAGGGTCACAATTTCAAATGTGAAACGTGAAAACCACAGTTTATGCCTCCAGCCAAAGCAGGGTCGGTCCATCAGGTCCCAACGGCCATTCACAGCTTATTTCATATAACATATGCACTTCAGCTCTAAATCACCATAATATATTAATGGGGGGTCGATACCATTAGTGGTTAGTCATTTTAAACAGTCATTTCAGGGGTCACCTTGGTGGCACAGAGGAAAAAGCACTCGGTCACCCCGGCAGAGTCCTGGGTCCAAATGCATCAAACACAACCGTCAAAGTTTATGGTGGGATGCCAGTGAGGGATCATGGCCTTGCACTGTACTGGTGACCTCTACAAGGGGTGTGCATGTGGCGTTGTTGTGGTGGTTTAAAGCAGCTATCGTACAGCCGTAAGGTGAATCTATTGAGAACAGGCTACTTCTGAAGACATATTCATTGCCGCCAATTGAACATGTTTCTTTTTGGAAACAGTTTTGGAACAGTTTGCTGGCCGATAGTAGACGTGCAACAACACAGGTTTTTTTTTTTTAAAATGTGCTCTCCTGTTTGTAAGGTATGTTTGTAAGCGTGTATGTGATTCTGTTTATATATACTTTTTTGCTGTTGTTTTTATGTTTTCTTAAGTTAATCACTTTGACCTGCTGTTAGACTATGTGTTGAAAATAATATCACAGTTTGCTATTTTATTAAGTTGATATATCTTTTCTTTTGCTTATGAAGTGGCGCCTAATTAATGTGAGTATTCAGATGATGATCAGCGGTGGTGGATGGGGTGGGATGGAGTCTTTTGTCTCTCTTCAGAAAACGGGGCATAGGTACAGTCTTTGACCTCACAATGGATGAATAAAAGTCACTTTGGTTCAAAGTGAGAATAAATCAGCCGAATGAAGGCAGAGGCATCAGGGAATGTTGTGATTTGGACCATTTTTAACATGTAAGTCAAGAAATGGAGCCCTGTTAGGATCGCACCACCTGCTATTGTATGAGATGGTGCTATGTAAGGCAAGTTGAAATCAACTGAATTATATTCTAGATACTATATTGCATGCATGTTGATGAAGGTTCTCAGTCATCCAGGTCATGGTAATTCTAACAGGGTTCCCGCGGGGTCTTAAAAAGACTTGAATTTGACTTGAAGAAACCTGTAGGAACCCTATTCTAAGTGTTGTATCGTAGGCAACTGGACTTGTTTCAGTTTCTTGAATGTTTCACCTCTCATCCAAGAGGCTTCTTCAGTTTTAACTAACTGGAGGCGAGTTGCAGGGTTTCAACCTTTGTGTGGGAGTGAATGTTTCACACCTTTCAAACCTGGGCTCACCTAGCTCTAGCAACCCACATGAAGGCCGGTTGGGTCAATGACCCACAAGTGCCCCTAAAGACTCAGAGCCTGAAACTCCCCTGCAGTTAGTAAGCACTGAAGAAGCCTCTTGGATGAGAGGTGAAACGTGTTCCAGAAACTGAAACAAGTCCAGTTTTTAAAAAGTTAGTGTTTATTCTCTAACTAACCACGTCGTACACTAAGAGGCATGTTCACGTGAACAGAGCCTGATTTAATGCTGCATTAATTTAATATCCTTCAGGCCATAATTAACAGTCCTGTAAGCTATCTATACTCAACACAAGATTTTGTATGACTTTACTAGTATAAAACCTTAAGATCTCAATCTGCCCACTCCATACAAGAATTGATGACAAAACATTTCTTAGGTTTCAACATGTACAATACTCTAGTTTCCAAGAATGAACCAGGACACCAGTACAGCTACCTATTGTATTTATTTCCTCAAAGATGGAAAGAAACATAGATCCATTATATTTGTTGATACTTTAACTGACATTGAACCCAAATGAAGGACTTCATGTGCAGCACTGTGCCCCTTTAAAAGAATGTTTTCTTACACTTGCTGAAGCAGCAGAACAGTCGACATCGTGAACCACAGAAACGGAGACAGTGGGGGGAAATCAATTTCAATGACTAGGCTCGCAAACAAAACCTCATCAGTGGAGAAAATGGCTTTTTACAACCACTGCAAATTGTGAGCTTTTATAAATTTTGCAAACAAGACAAGGGTAATGTCCGCCGTAAACATTTAGCTCAGCATAACTGTTAGGAGGTGCAGTTTGGGTGTGCTGCTGCTCTGATGAGTGTGTATGCGCGCTTGTGTGTGGGGAGGGTGGAAACTTTCCGTTTCTCTCATTGTCCCAGACATTTGTCTTAACGACAGCAATATCACACACACACTCAATATCCCTTTAAACTAAAATTACATCGTACTTTTATCATAGTGTTTTTATTTATTTTCATTTCTGTCAGCACCTTTTTATATTGTTATTTAAAATTTAGCCCGTACTAGTAAATATTTAATAAGCAGTGGGAATTGAGGTGGGAATTATAAAACTTGATCTTGATGTCACTGAATTCTTTGTTTTTGTTACTTAAAAGGAAAGCTGTACGGTACCTTAAGTAACTAATCACCTACTTTAATAAGTGTAGGCACATTACATTCATGTTCCTCCACAGGCTAAGTGAATGATGTCGGTTGTATTTTCTTTGCTTGTCAGCGACATGTATTTTGTGGTGGACTGACTGGTCAGCTGAGGACGTCTCGTCTTCCAAAAAATCCTTCAAAGCAATTAATGCTCTGGACAGCCTGAAAGAGGAGCTTGTCTGTAAAACACGGACAGCATCCTTTAGGCCAGCGGCTGAGCTCTGAATAATGCAAGGCCACGGCCTCCATCAAAGCCAGCTTTAATTGCGTTTTTTCCACGTTTTCTTCTAGTTTGGCTGTAAGTGAGCTTGAGAGAAGAAAACATCTACTCCCCAAATCCTTTTGATATGACCAGGGGGTTCAACATATTTACAGGGAGGCATAGATGTGTGTGTGTGAGCACATGTGTTAGCGTCTACAATATGCCTGTGTGTATTCCAACCCATTCACCAGAATAAATGTTGGCAATGTATTCCTGCAAGACACGATTTCTCTATTGTACCTTAACGTTTCTTCAGGTTGGCTGTGCTTACAGTCTGGTAAGGTTTAGACACAAAAACCAGTTGGTATGGTTGGAAAAAGCTCATGGTTAGGCTTTAAACACTTGGTTCTGTTGACGCATTTCATCAGAAATCGCTGTTCTTTTCTTCCACAAACACAGTTAGGAAATGTCCGAATGTCTTGGTAAAAATATCCAGCTAGTTTTATTCTAGTCAGTGTTGAAACGCCACCACAGTGCCCTCAACCTCTCAACGTGACAGTGATCTCATAAACATGTGAAATGTGAGTTTGATCTGACATCCAGAAATATCAACATGGTGCACATGACACGTACATATTTGAACATATACGTGGTTTGCTGAAATGCCAACATTTTATTCCTCCGACTGGGCTGGTGTATTCACATGTGTGGAAGTATGCCTGTGTGCATGTGTGAGCCCTTGTGTTACTCCTACGTGTTCATTTGGTGCAATCGTATGTGCCTATATTGGCCAGTTGCGCTTACAGAGTAAGGCTCTGTAGCTTCTATCTGTCACCAGAATGAAAGAGCAGGAAACTGACAGCTGATAAGATGCCCCCCCCCCTCCCTTTTTTTACTCACCTTACTAGCACAGCCACAAAGCAATCCCTGGGCTCACTTTCTGCTGACTGGCTACTTCTCTGAGCAGCAGCGGATAGAAAACGGAGAAATCAGTTTCTGTCGTCCTTTTTACTCCTCTAACTTCCAGACTGCTGCCCTCCGCTTCCTCGCGCATGCAGAGTGACTGAGCTTTATAGCTGGTGTAATTTGTGTCCGCCACAGCCGCTGCCTTTAAAGCAAATAAATGAGTCATGGGAGGTGGCAATTATGATTATGTCTACAACCTAGGGAACAACCATCTACAACCAAGGGAACAAACTGGAGCCTTTCACTCACTGGTGCTGAATCGCTACGTCCCCATTAAACCCACTGGAGATGTGACGGAGGCCTGGGAGTCCAAAGGAGGATCACTAATATAGGCAAGAGAACAATAGAATAGTATCCTTTGTTTTGCCATTTACATGTATTTTATAACATAAGTTAACAAGAAACTGAGGCCACAAAGAGTGAATTCTCAGATAGAATCTTGTTTTTTAGATGATAGTAATATCAGTCGATCACTTTGGTAAAGACAGAAACATCTCAACAGATGGATGAACATTAAATGCTGTACAAACGTTCATGGTCCCTTGAGGTTCAACCCTTCTCACTTTGATGATCCCCTGACTTTTCCCGAAGCGTATTCATTTGCGATTTGTAGTGAAATGTTGGGTGGATTTCCATCAAATTTGATGCAGATATTAAGTTACTATGTTTATACTCAGCCAGTGAAATATCTCATTATCTACTCGACAAATTAGCACCATCGACATATATAATGATGGACAGCACTTCTCTCCCATTTCCTCATACTGTTTTACAAAAAAAATCATAATTGGAAGCAGATAGAGCACTGATAAGAGCTTGACAATTGACTCTCAGAGGTCAATAAATACTCAAACCAGTGGAGGACTGAGGTTGAACTAAGTGAATTTAAAGCATGGCGTTAGATTAAAAATCATTCCTGCGTCCTTGACAGACACAGGTACATAATCCTGCCCTAGAGGGTGTAAGTCCTTCAGTAATGCATCAGCATTTATGAAAACATGCACAATCATTTCCGTGTGCTTGCCATTGCTGAGCAAACTCTCACTTGACATCTGAAACTGAGTACAATGAAAGCAGGGATCAGTATAATGCAAACACTTGAGGAAAATAATGATCCAAACAGTAAAAGGAGATCCCCACCGAGAGGAGAATTACAACTCAGTATCACAAGTACGAGCTGATCGAGCACTCGCTTTTCCACTACATTACAGCTCTCACCTCACAACAGGAGAGACACTTGAAAAACGAATTGACACCAGCGGTGTTCTCCCTGTTCAGCCAATAGAAATAATATTTGAGTTACAAGAGATTAAACAGTTTATTGACTTGCACAATCTTCTCATTAAATGTGATGACTAGCAAAGCAGAGATTTAAAAAAAAAAAAAAAAAAATCCTATGAAGACAAAAGTCTGAATAAAAGTTTTTAGGAATTATTAGGAATTATAGAACAACAACTACAGTGACAATGGCTATATGGAAAACAGCCATGGGAAACATCATCAACAGTTTAGTTACTTGTCAAACAAACACACTGAATAAAACAACGCAATAGACAATGCCCGCAGTAACATACAATTAACAGAACTCACCTGCCTCACCTTTGTCATGATTCAGTGTTTTTGTGTGGTGTCTTGTTTTGTCTTATGTTTTGATTTCTATGCCCTCTTGTGTCTTGTCAGTGTCTCCTCTGTGTTTTTCCCTGTTTTTCCTTCCCACTTTGTTGCGTGTTTGTCTGCCTGTGCTGTTTGTTAGGTATTGCCTTGCCACGCAACGTTTTTGACACCTTGGTTTTTTTGATCCTTTGAGATGATTAAATACTTTTGTGAATCCCTGCAACCTTCGGTCTGCTGTGTGTGCATCTGGGTCCTCCTGCCTCGTCGTCATCGATGCTATCTGACAACCTTTATACACAAAGACCGACATTTAATTAGTAACAAGGTTCAACTGTAACATTCAGTAATAATACAAATAACAACAACAACAACATTAAAGATAATAATAACATAGCAGTGTATCAGAGACAACCAATCATTTTCTGATCTTACACGCTTCAGAGTGGTGTATGTGGCAGATCAGAAGGCCCTTCTCCAGTCGTGGCGAACTCCAGCATGTGGCGCTCTAGGCAACCGTCTGTATGGCCTATGTCAAGAGCCAGCCCTGGCAACGATGGACTATTTGTAAGCGTGATACCACAGGGTCTTTTGAAGGAGATATTTTTTGACATGAACTGGGACATCTTCACTTGATCTTTTCCTAACCCGAACCAAGTGGTTTCTGTGCCTAAACCCAAACACAGCATACAACTGAAAGCAGAACTGCAACATAAAGAAATGCAACGTTTCAACATATCTGTGATTTAAGGAAACTGCACACTGTTACATAACGAGAATAATGAGCAAGAAAGCAGGAAAAGAAATACACTGTGATGTGTATTCAGCCATACATCAGCACACGCTGTAATAAAATATTATGTTTCCCCTACAGCAGAGAAACTGTTGGGACTGTTGGAAATGTAAGGTCAGAACATGCGATTTCCTCGACTTGCCCAGAAGAGTAAACAGAGAGCAAAAAGAGGAAGATTCAACCCCTCACGGAAATTGTGGGAAAATACATTCTGACAATGTCTCTGGTGTGTGTGTGTGTGTGTGTGTGTGTGTGAATACGTGATAGCAGATGAGCAGCGCTCCTTGGCACCTATTAATCAGGGCACTTCTAAGAAATGTGACTCAACTGGGTGTTAGAGAGAAATCACTCATGTGGCAAAAGCAATCCGCCTAACCTGGCTCAGAAATCACATTCACAGACACACACACACGGAGAAACATAACACACATACATATCTACACAAAAGAGTCAGATAACTAATTATTACTGAAGTCTGATTAATAGTTTGTTAATGATTGACATCTTCTTAAACTACTCAGTGATCATGGATTTGTAATCTTTTACGGAGAAAGTGTGACATGCAGATACCCTGAAGGATTCACACTCCCTCCCTCTCTTATATTTGATTCCAAAACTATTAAAACTTCTACAATCCTGTTTTTTTTGCCATTTCTCTGCCACGATTTCAAGCTTGACCTCTGGAGTGTGTCCAGCAGATAAAACATTACCATTCCCTGTTTTGCTTACAACCATCCCAGAGGGCGTGTTAAAGCCCCGCCGGTGGAAAATGTGGTGGTGATGTAGCGCCAAGGCTGATTATTCACAGTCACACTTCACCGGCTTCCCTCACTAAGTGAGAGTGATCACATCAATACCACATCCTCCAGGCTGTCGATATGCTCCTCTTCAACAGTTTGCACCTCAAGTGAAACACCGCTTAAAACTGTTCGTTTCAACATGAGGGAATACATGGATTCATTAATTAGCTCGTTAATCAATTTAGAGATGTGCAAAGGAAGACTTCCGTTTCGTTTTGAATCAGAACCACAGAAAGTCCTCACGTCTCGCGTCTTCTGAATATTTCGCTCTTTCAGTAATGTCTACTTCTTGACAAAAAACAAACACTTGCAGATTAGTTTTTTTTATCATACCTGGTTTGAACTTCTGCATGGCTTGATGTGTAGAGAGATCACCCAGCAGACAAATGGATGTGCAAAGAGGCTAAGAATCTTTGATCCGGAGTACAGAGGCAGAAAACTTAAAACGAGCCATCGATCGAGTCTGAACAAAGTGGGCACACATCGAAGGCCAAGAACTACAGTTTGTGGGTGGTGATGTGAACTCTGTCCAGGAGCTTTTTCTGTATTAACTGTGTTTGGGGTCCTAAAATATGTATGTGTATGTGTTTTTCAAAAGCATCTAAAGTCAAATTAAGTCACTCTTTTTGTTCCATATTCTGCACTAAACATGTCTGACCCAAGGTATTTGAGGTTGTTGGTCTCCACGGCTTTAACTTATGCTACAGATCCCATAAAAACAGTTGTCAGACGAGCTCAGCTTGTGTTTGATTCCAGCAGAAATGTCACAGCGTCTCACTAATATTTCAGGTTATTATTTACAGGTCAGACTCTAGTCTTAAGTCAATAAAGAGTAGCTGCACTTCAAGCATAAAGCTAATTTACTCACTTCAAATTAAGTCAAAGTCACAAACTGGAGTGCCCATAGTGATGTTCTTCATAAATCTTTCATGCCACAGTGTTCATGCCATAAAACAATGATGAGGGCTCAGTGAATATTTTTGCTCTCTCATGCTGAAAAACAACCGAAGTGTGTCTGCAGGTGAGTTCTGTGCATGTAAGTGTCTACAGAGACATGGATGAATGTAGTTCCCACATCCCTAACAAGCAGATTGTTTGATTCGGCTGAACTTTCAGGGTTGGTGGGGTCTTTGCAACTGAAGCTTGCATATCAACATCATAGAGGAAAAGAGAGGCAGCCCAAGGTCTTTATCAGGCAAAGACACTAAAGAATATGTATACAGACAAGAAACGACAGCTCCACCTAGGATCACAATACAATTAACAATTCAAACAACTGACTATGGACGTGAAAAACGCATACTTAAATACGACACATGTTTTCTTCAAAAAAATGATCAACCCAGCTATGAGGGGTGGAAACAAAACAATGATGAAAGTTCAGTGAATACTCAATTTTTCTCAGCTATTTTGTGTTACTTTCACCCTGGAGGTCACTGTGCTTAAATGATAAATAATCAAATAAATTGTGTTGTGAATGATGAATAATGAATGTAAAACGCAGCAGCAAATAATAAAACGTGACTGTTTCTTATAGTATCATGGCGTTTTTGAATCAAATCGGCTTTAAATCAATCACCATATAATTTATCGATGCATTTTTTGTATTTCGCATGCCTTTCCTCACTAGATTTATTGTTTCATCTTTCTCATCCCCAGTTGCCACAATAAATGTTGGCAATGTACATTATTGCAGACCACAGATATGCTGAAACCTAACATTTAAGTTGTCCTCAATCTTGTGTTTCTACTCTGGTTAGGTTTAGGCACAAAAAACTGCTTGGTTAAGGTTAGGAAAACATCATGTTTTGGCATAAAACACCTGGTTTCGTCGTCACAAACATGGAGGGAAATTGTCCGTAGGTGTCCATTAAAATATCCTGAGGCATCGCACTTACAAGTGTTCAACATTTTGTTCAAATGTCAGTATGATGCGTACCCTATTTCTGTGAATGTATCAGGGGTTTGCGGAAACGTTAACGACTCACAGTTTATCCTGGCGACTGGGCTGAGAATTATGCCTCGCTCAGACAACTTGACAGGAGTTGGTGGTGGAGAGGGGAGAGTTTCTCAATCACTCATCCTGCCTTCAAGGGATTCAGTGACCCAAGTGACAGGTTACTAAACCATAATGGCAGATTTATTTCCCCAAAAGAAGTCAAGCTTTCATTATCGAATACAAAATCACTCTGCATGAAACAGTTTTTATAGCGCAGGTCCTGGTCTGATCCGGCACCTACATCAGCTCATCTTCTGCTGCTGTTGTGAACCAGTGGAGCACAAACGATGCTCTTAGTGCTCGGATGTTTTCCGAGGGTAAAAAAGCCGGTCCCTGCCGCTGCGTCGCTCCGAGCAGACAGAGACGAGAACAAACCTGCGGAGACATGCACACGTTTAGCACCGGGCGAAATGAGGATGTCGCTGACATCATGCCACGGCGACGGGGAAAGCCATTAATGGTGTTTGCTTGTTATACGTCTCTGCGGTTCTCATCCTGCAGCGTCAGGTCTGCCTTATGTCCTCGCATATATGTAAAGATGAGGAACATTTTGTCTGCTTTCATTTCTTCTACGCTTTAAAATAGAAATGCCTCTATCTCAAAAGACAAGTCAAGTGTGAAAGTAGTCTTTCTCAACCCACTCGTCAAAATAAATGTTGGCAGAAGTACACTTCTGTAAAGCCGCAGAGAAGGTAGAACTTTATGTTTCTTTACGTTGCAGCTTGAGGTTTCTTTCTTGTTTCTCTTGTCACAATGCTGTGTTTAGACTCTGGTTAGGTTGGTACACTTAACCACCACTTGGTGTAACTGTTACAAATGTTGAAACCTTGGGTCTCTCGTGAAAAGGTGGCATTCACACTTACAAATGTTGAACTGCAGACTCAAACTGCAGTCAGGAGGCTGTTGCTACTGCACATGTGAGGTCATGTGGTGTTGTTTGGAGCCTCGATGAAGACCCAGTGGTCGGCTTTGTTTAATGATAATATAACAAATGCTTTTTAATATTTCCTTCCTCATTTGATACATTTTCTTATATTCCTGGAATGGCTCTGGTTTTTTGAGCATTTCTGATTTTTCAGATGTCAGACAGAACTGTTGTGCTTCGGAGAAAAAGACTATTTCAAAGCCATTTTCCACAGCGCTAGACGGTTATTGTTAGGCATACCTGACATTGACTTTAGACATGACAAGGAAAAAGAAGAATGTGTGGAATAAGAAGGACGATATCTCTGCATCAATTTTCATCCCTTTTTATAATAGAAAAAAAAACTTTCCATTGTGTGTCTGACATGAGCGAAATGCTAAGTCAGGAGAGCGCTCTTTCAGAATGGTTTGTCTGTGCTGCCTCCTTCTTCTCCTCCGCGTCACACCCAAAACGAAAGGATGCAAAACAAAAGCAGGCCATCGGGATGCGAGGACATCATCCCATTAACACCCACTTAGGCGGAGAAATTTGAGAGAAGCTCGAGAGTTTCATCTGAGGAGGTCGGAGAGAGCAAAGGCCTGAGGAGCGTGTGGGCAGGCGGAGTTACAAAAGGGAGGAAAAACTATTTGCAAAGGCACCAAAATGGCCTCCGATGCTCCCATTTCATTCGCATATAAACTCACACTACACACGCCACATACTTCAGGCAAAAATTGCCGCTGACCTGCGGCGGCCGGCTGACCTGTGACACCAGCAGTTTGAGAACGACGGCACCTGTGCAGGTAGGTCGAGTCCACTTCAGCTGTGACAGAGAACACCACTTGATGAGGTGAGGCTGAGTTTAAGCTAGAACACTGTTGATTAAATTATTTAGGTATGAAAATAAGCCCCAAATGTAGCAAACTGAGAGAAGAGGAGAAACAAAAAAAAGAAATTACACACTGAGTTGTGAGCTGAAACTTTGATTAATCATCCGTCTGCGATTTAGCAAAGGGGGGGGGGGATCGCCGCGACTTAAGGCAACAAAGTGGTCAGAGAAAACCTTTTCGCTTCAACCCTGCAAAACTTTGCCACGGATGATCTCATTAGTGTCTCGGCACCTCCTGGGACAAATTGTCCAGATAAGTCGATCCCCGATGCAGAGGAGAGGCACCGTGAAGCATCGCCAGACATTTAAAAGGCTCCCGTCTCATCCGGGTGAGTGCCTCGACAAATAGGGAGGAGAGGAACGACAGGGGAAAGAGATGGAGGTGAAGACAGAGGTGGTAGAGGAGGGGGAGGCAGCCGGGCGGAATGGAAACCCTGTCGAAGGTTAATGAGCAGAAAGATAATGTTTCAGCTCCAAATACGACCCTGTCACTATCTGAAACCCCGGCAAGAGGGATTAGGGAGGGAGTAGGGTGTCAAGACGGTGGTGTATACGAGTGTGTGTGTTTTTGACAGGGAAAACACTCCTGCATATGGCTTTTGAGTATTTTACCGTTTCTTGTTTACTTACAAGGGAACTCTAGACCATATTTTCTCATATTTTATGTGTCTAAGTGACTAATGGGGACAACAATTTTTTAAATTGGTCCGGTATTGAATGAGACCGCTGCAGCCGGCAGCTACAGGACGGGCCACAAAGTACTCTTACGCTCACTTTAAGTGCTTGTTTTCGCCACTGACAGGCTCAGATTGTTATTCTAATTGTCCACCAACATTACGGACAGGATCCCTACAGAGAGGCCCTTTTTGTAAAAGAATAAGATCCTTTTTGTTTAACCAGACACGGCCTCTCGTCAAAGGCCACCACGCTCAAATAGCAGAAACCGTCATTTTGTCATCATACGACAGACTTCATTCAAACTCGACAGAAGTAACAGAAAGAACTCACCAAAACCATTTTGGTTCGATTTTCCAGTTCTCCAACAATCACCAGCTGAATGAAATGAAATCTTTAATCTGCTGCGCTGTGTGATGATATTCTGCATCTACACGTTGTTTTCCCCTGCTGCTTCTTTTTAAGTCCTCCCTCTGCTTCCTCTTTCAATATTTACATGTCTAACATGGTAGATTAAGATTCATTTAAACCAGATCAGAGCTGGTTTGTTTCAACAGGGGAAAGATGAACCGAGTTTCATTTAGTTGTAGTTTAAATGAAGTGTGTTATCAATGACAAAATGTTTCTACAAAGAGCTGCTGTTTCTGGGATAAATAAAAGATCTAACCCTTGAACAAAAAGGTCCATGGCTGTAGGGATCCTATGCATAATGTTGTCAAACACTTGGAATAACAATCAGAGCAATTGACGGTGTGTAATTGACTGTAGCGGACTAGTTCAATACTCGACCAATTACAAAAATTGTTGTTCCCATTATTCACTTAGACACAAAACATGAGAAAATATGGTCCAGGTTGAAAACTACCACAGCGTTCCCCTTTAAAATCAAACTAAGTGTTCTATTTTTTTACCCAATTTCACACAGGTTTGTCTTTAAATTGCTGTTGAATTGACTCAATGTAGATTACAGGAAGTAGACACACATTTTGACAAAAAAGACCAACACGTTTCCACAGACCAGACACGTGAATCTTGACGTGCAGAGGATGCGACTGGGAACAACTGGAACCGTCAGATTTATTTAATGTCTTACTGCATCCCTGCACTTCCAGTTAGCCGCAGTAAATTCTATCAACAGGCTTGTGCACTCTGAGATTACCAGACAGCGATAATACAACATGCCTGCCATATTGTCTTTTCCCTGCACCTGCCCGCAGCAAACACAGTCGGATATCATGTCGCTAAACATTTATTCTCCTTTGTCTTACACAGTTGGTTTGTTGCTTCAGAGCTTTCATTAGCTTTGTTCCGTCAGAGACGGAGGCTTTGCATCTGCGACACAAATCTCCGCCACGTCTGCTTTCATCATGCAGATGCTCTGGAGAATTAACTGTGTGCAAATAAAACAGGGAAGACGGGAAAATGCAGATGAATTAAAACGATTGTTGTGGTTTTTTTCACAAATTAATTAGAAGCTCTAATTAACTCCCTGTCACTGTTTAATTATTAATTATATTGGAGGAAAAATACTGATTAGTTTTCACACTGTAGCATGTGGAACAGTAAAAACATGGATTACTTTTTATTAATTTATCATATGTTTATATGTTGAGTCTTAATATGAAAAGTTTAATAACTGTAATGGAGTGAAAACTACTATATAAAGTAATATTTCCTTCTAAAGAGCAGAGGTGTGACGTAGCATGGAATGGAATATTCAAAAAAATTGTATTCAACTACAGTACTTGACCACCACAGGCAATTTATATGAATAAATAAACATTTAAGTTGATTTTATTTGTGGCCTTAATATTCAGAGATCATATTCTCAACACCAGGGACGTGCACGGAAGTCCTAACCCTGCTGTCTATGTTAGTGAGCTAGCCAAGATTTGTTTATGTGATGGCATAATATGAGGTAGTATTGCACGACCAGTCCTGGAATATTATGAGAGTCTCGCTGTTATTAATATATGCGCATCGGGATAGGCTTCACCGGGACTTTTGGCTGTGCTGCTAGGTCAAACCGCGCCTCGCTGATTTGCTTCCCACTTCCAGTTTGATCACGTTGAGCCTCGCCTGCGATGGACCCGTGATCAGTCCCAGGCTCGCCCTCGTGTGAACTATGCGTTGCGATTGCGAGGCTCATGTCTGTGCGGGAGACCAGAAAGAAAATATGAGAAGGAGTTGCTGATACGACAACCCAAACTAAAACACCTCGCAATCATCCCTCTCTCCTGAACTGTTTCAGTAGCACAATCAAGGGTGCGCACTTGGCTGTTCTGCCGTTTCCTGTACGCATGCATTTACGTCGACACTAACATTATTCTCACTCGCCATTCGATGAAACGCCGCACATTCATCTTGTCGTCTCCCATTCATGAGTTTGACTGGCGAAACAGGGGCGCAACAACTTCCTCAGGGTCATGTGAGCGGCATAAGGGTTAGTTATATGCCTGTTATTTCTCATTGTGATTTTGCTGAGATGTAAATGTCTTCTTTGCCAAATAATTGTATATTCTTATGTAAGGGGAGGGGCTACTAGTTAAGAGGGGGCCATCTTGGCCTGGTGAAGTCAGTCTTGGTTCTGTCAGGTATCATCCATTGAGCTCTCAGACTGAAAACTGGATTGTTACTATTTTTTGACCTATTTCTGCCTGGAAGATATTGAGTTTTCAGTGCTATCTGATAATCGGCCGGTATAATAAAATGGACTGTTCCAGTATCTTTCGTCCGCGTGTGTGGAAGAGCCCCATATGTGTCACTGGAAATGTACAAACCTTTCAGAGAGCCTCTGTTCTTTATTTAAATCCAGTTTAACACAACTGGACTCATCTCTTAAACTTTTTTACTCATAGAAAGGGCAAAATCTGAGCTGAACCTCCCGCTGATGGTGCTACAGTCGGTGTTTTTCCAGCAATGTGCCTTTTGAATTCCACAGAAACCTGGTCCGAACACAGCAAACTAATTCTAACAACCAAATGCACCACAATTAAAAAAAACTGACGGCAGCAAACTAGAGAGACGCAGATGAGCTGACTGTGGCTTCAAACATCCCTAGAGACAAATAATTGGGGACGGTCATGACGCACATATTTCTAAAACGCCCATCTCGTCACACAAAGTAAACACTCGCTGTCTCCTCGTTTATATATTTACATGTTTGCTTTTCTTTTAAGTTCTATTGTCATTTTTTTCACCTCGCAGAGCTTTGTATGGATAATATTACATGGAAAAATCAATACAAGTTCAAGTTTTAAATAGAAAGAAAACAGGCCTAGGACAGGCCTCAAAAAATATGTTGTACGTGGTGCTTTATATCACAGAAAGAAAAGGGAGAGAGAGAGAAAGACAGAAAAGAATAACACCAAGCTAAGGTTTAGCGTTAAGCCCGTAATAGAAATACTTACATTTGGCTTTCTGAAAGTAACAGGTAATAGCAGAGGCCAGAGAAACAGCAATTTGGAGTTATTTTTGCCAACCAATTTCAGCCATCCACAGAGCAACCAGCCTCCAACTTCATAAAACACTGATCCTCCAGAGACACAGAGAGGGAGATAGAGGTGGAGGAAGAGGAGGCAGAAAGGAAGCCGGCAGAGGAGGAACAACAGAAAGAATTGATCATGAGTTCGGGGTGGGGGGGGCGAGGGGGAGACGGGGAGGTGGATGTATGGAAACACAACAGAAAATGAGAGGATGGAAAATTGGACAATCAAACGCACACACACAAACAGAAAGCAAGCGATTTCAGAGGGCTGTACAGACATCTAATCGATTTCATCTCCCTCCGTCTCAGCTGAGGCAGTGTGGGCACGCTCACACACACACACACACACACACTGAGAATGACAGCAGGGTGCATTATGAATACTGTAATTGGAGGAAACATCTCAGATGGCTCCAGCATGTTAATATTGAATAATCACGCCCTCATTTTCCTCTCCCTCTCTCTCTCTCTTTCTGCCTCTCACACACACACACACAGTTTCTCTGAGTCTCCGATTTATTGACGGAATGAGAATCAAGGCTGCTAAAAGAACAAATTAGAGGGTTGGAGAAGGAACACTTCGCCTGCAGGCGAGGGGACTTCAATTACAATGGAGAGCTGTGTTTGGCAAAAAAAAAAAAAACGAAATAAATAATCATAATCATAATTCAAAAAGAAAATATACAATAAAAATTGTCTGGTGGATTTGCCGCTCGCTTCTCCCCAAGAATCAATTTGTCATATTCAGGGACGTACGTATATGAGAAGCAATCTATTTCACACTCTGAAAGAATTACTCATTTCCAATTTTCCTTGTTGACATTTGAGCCGTAGGGGTGGGGGCACTGTTTGTTTGTTTGTGTGTGCGTGTGTGTGTGTGTGTGTGTGTGTGTGTGTGTGTGTGTGTGTGTGTGCGCATAGCTGCAGTGTTGGGAACGTCATAGATACAGCACCAAGCTCCCTCTTGAACATATTCTCACCCCTGTTCTCCGTCCACTGCTGTAGACGGTGGAATGCAAAAGTAGAAAAAAATTGAAACCGAAATTGGAACGATAAGACGATCAGGGCTATAGCTAATGTTTGTAGTGATAATGAATTAATCTACAGGTTATTGTCTGGAATAATTCATCATTTGGTATATTAAATGTCATGTTCCCACAAGCATCACGTGGTCCTAGAGCCTGTGGCAACATCCTAAAATGTCTTGGGTTTTTCGTGTAACCCCATTCTTAATCCCACCCTCAAAGCTCTTATTGGCAGAGCTAGACCCTCTGGAGGAATAAACATCCAAAGCTATGATCTCGAGCCGTTTACTGATGGTAGGAGAGCCCAAAGATTACTTTCAGGATATCTTCACTCCTGTTTATCAACCTGACTGCAGCAGCGATGCACAGAGGTGACCTCCATTGTCGGGTGTTTATGTTCTGTAATGAAAAAGAAGAGAGAGAAACCGGAGTCTCCGGTGAATGCTGAACTTAGTGATTGACTGGAATTCAAACACACACACACACACACACACACACACCTCGGTGACTGCCATTGCTCACTTCGATCTTGGTAAACACACCGTTAAACAACCTCCATTGCTGATGTTAATCTGTCTGACGTGACTCAGGCACGTTCACTGATGATGTAATGTTTCAGCTTTATTAATAAATTATACATTATAGATTAAAAGCAGTGAAACTGTGGATTTCTCAGGGTTTGAACACCGGACACAACACAACTCAACTTAATATATAACAACAGTCTAGCTTAGTTTTTCACCATGTTAATGCAGAATTATTAACATATCTCTTTTGATTGTACCTAAAGTTATTTGTGTAAATACCTCATATTTCTGTTCTGAAATTGAGCTTTTAACACAAATGCTGCTACGACACTCTCACTCTCATCCCTGACACAAATATGTCCTTAACTCCTGTTTCACTTACACACCATACAACCATTTAGCTCTCATGACTTTCTCTGACATTCACTCAGCCATGTGTGTCACGTATTCTTCTTCGTCCATACCGTCTGACTCTTTCTCTCCCACACAGTATCTCCCCCTCCCTCCCTCCCTCCCTCCCTCTGCTTGGCTGCGCCACAGACTAGGGTCAATTAATCATCAAATACTATTTGCATATTTACAGTGGGGCTAAGCTAAGCTGATTACTAGTCCAATAGCCGCTGATTCAACGGGGCTTATGCGGCGAAATAATGTGATGAGGATTTGGGGAAAACGGCTTTAGGGCGATCTGATTGGCTCTCATCCCTGAAAGCCTAAATAACAGCGGAGTGCAACATCAGTGACCTTCACAAAACACCTTGTCGTCATCTGAACCTCCTCGACCGCAGAAATTGATTCTGTGCTCTCACCTTGAATTCTCTCTCTCTTCTTTTGCCTGTAGACTTTCTGTCGGCCAGGATCAGAAAGGAGCACACACACAGGTTTAGGGAGATTGGCGTGGTCATGTCGTTTTTTTTTCTCAATGTGAAGTCATAATCATCACGAGAAGCAAATGTGCAGTGTTGTAAATATGAAATATATGTTGCTAGTGTTTCCTCCATGGCAGCTCATTACAGTAATTAGTGGCAGATCATGCTGTCCCCATGTTGGGGTTCTCTCTCTGTTCTTTAAGGATCGAGTCTCATTATCCTCCCTCGGGTCAGGATTGTCCTCAGATTTCTATCAGAGTGTGTCTTTATTTGAAATTAGTTTATACACATCTTGGTTTGGAGAATATTAACCAAAAATATGCTTTTGGGTCAGGGGCCTGACGATTGTCTGGCGGCAAGTTCACATCCGTGAACGATTTCTACCTTGATAAAAAAGTCGTCTTAGTGATGACTCTACAAACTCGTAAAGTCTTGTCTATGATTAGTTCGGTGTTCTAGAGTCTGATATCAAACATCTGAATCGCTGCTTAAATGGGAGCATATTTCAACCCAATCGCCAGAATAAATGCTGACAGTGTACATTCCTGTAAACCACGGATACACTGAAACGTAACATTTCAGTTCCATTTTTTATTTTATGTTGTGACAGCGCTACAACAGCATGACAGTTTATGATCTGGTTAAAACCACTCAGTCAGGGTGAGGAAAACATCATGGTTTGGCTTAAAGATACCAGTTTTTGTTGCCATAAACAGGGTTGCAGATGTCCTGACTGTCCCTAGAAAATATCTGTTTTTTGTCGCCACAAACACAGGTGAAAATGATCCAGTGTTCCTACTTACAAACGTTGAAGCGCAGTCTCAAACTGTGGTCACTGGTTTGGCAGCCTTCCCACCGGTAACTCCACTACTATCTCCTCCAGCATCAAGTATACGTCAGGATATAAACAAATGTGAACGTTAATGGACAAAATTTTATTCTGGCAGCTGGGCTGCATATTGGTTCCATCAGAGAGATGTCAGAAATTTGACCACAGGGGTCTAATTTAAAAGAATTGTTTTTAAAAAATAGACTGAATTGACAAAAAATAAGAATATTCTATAAATAAATACGACAATGAATTTGGAACAAACATTCCTGTCTGTACACAGTAAACCCTGATGACTGGCACGTTAAACATGCTAATGTAATCACCGTGACACGCCAGCATTAGCATTATTTCATGCCATTTACATCTACATATTATTTGATACCAACTACCACAAATGTTATGTCAACTATGTGATAAAGTTGTACGTTTGTTTCCAATTTTCTCACTTGCAAGATACTCACCTGCTGTCACTCAGCATAATTTACGCTAATGAGCAAGCTCCATCTTGTAGCCACATATCACTTCACATGAGACGGCCAAACTCCTCCCGTCACGCACACGAAGACATGTACACACTGAATTGTTTGTCACTGCAGACCTGTTTATTGCAATTGTTAAAGGAATTTGTTTTCCATGCTTGAATACAGGCATTATTTAATAAGTAAGAAAGGCTCTGGTGTATGAACCGAATGTAGACTTTCTCATCCATCTCTCATCTCCATCACCCATCCTTCCTCTCGTCCCAAACAATTACCCTCGTCCTGTCTTTACTCACCTCTCTGGCCCTCAAATCACCTCCTCCTTTTTCTGATTTCTCTCACCCTCCTCCGGCCTCTTTCCCCGCTTCATGAAACGGGGCGGGGAGACAGAGGGGGGTATTACGCTGGGATTAGGTCTCAGCCAGCTTTAATTCCAACTCCTGAAATGAGATCCATGCTGCAGCCAAAGAGAGGCCCACACACACACACACACACACAATCCAAGAACCTACTGTCATCTATTTATATCTGTGCGTGTGTGTGTGTGTGTGTGAATAAACAATGCATGTGAAGAGAAAAGTGGTAGAAGAAGAAACTATGGTTGGCACATCATTTTACATCAAGACTCGTCATCCTCAGATCAGAAGACTTCAGTCAAACTGTCAGATCATTTGAAATAAACACATTGCACTTGATGGGCATCGAAACGATCTCTTTTTAACAATAATCAGAGGAAGTGAAATATTCATATTGTCCTGTCACATTTTTTACAATGTTTTACTGTATTTTCGAAATAAACAAAAACAAACTAGAGGATCGACAGTGTTCGGAATATCTGGCTGAAACAAACAGATCCAGGCTCGTATAATGACAAAAACAGAACAGTTAACAATAATTTTAAGTTATTTTGCTTTGACGTGTTATTATAAAGTAATGCTGATTTCACAGTGTAGTGTCTTAGAATAATGACAGCATCTGCGTTTAGAAAACTGGCTTTCATATGCCACCTTGTCTGCCACTGAGCACAAAATCTCCTTGGAAAATGAAGGCCGATCAGTGTTGAGGGTAAGGCGTGACAAAGTAATTGGTTTGAGTACTCAGATTACTTTTTTGTTGTAGGGAGAAACATCAAGTGTTAGTTTTGCAATTCAAGTAGTCTGTTAGTTTTCAAATAAAACAATAAATAAAATCGCTGATGCGCTCTGTGTCTGTTTCTCTCTTGGCAGGCAGTACGCAGCGACCTGCGAATGTGTAGGTGTGGTTGTGTTGTGTCGGTATGAGCCAGCTCAGCTGGTTCGGCATGTTGGCAGAGAGAGAGAGAGAGAGAGAGAGAGGACAGGACTGAAGGCATGATGTCCACAGGGGCATCATTTCAGGCGAGGCCACAGCTCCGCATGCTTGACCAAAACAGGCTACACCTTCCGTCAACCAGGCGAACACTCTCTGTCCACCTGATGGAACGCTTTTCAAACCGGACCAACATGGCGGCTCGTTTTGTAAACTCTTGTATTACCGAAACAGCTTAGCGAAATGTGTGTCTGGAGACATTTTAGGCGAGAAAAAAGCCACGCAGCTGCAGAACCTGGCTTCATATTCACTAATGTTTAAAATAAATATCGTTTTACATAAAGTAGCCAGATTTTCCTCTTAGTTGCAAATAAGGAGTGAACAACACGACGCTCCGTCTCCCGTAGCACAACACGTTGCTGCTAGAATGCACTGCACAGCTTCCCTCGCAGACAATGAATTGGAGGTGTAAACATGAGGGGTGACGGATGCTGTGGACCTTCAGCCTTTTTCCGCCGTGCACTTTTACATTTTGTAAGCGCTGACCTCGTTTACTGGTTCATTTGTCGCACTTTGAAACACGATGTACGGTACTCTCCACCAGCCCGCGTTGTGTGCTGTACGTCGCTGTGCCGCTGTTACTTGTCAGGTACCCTTGCTTTCTGTATACTTTCAGGCACTTCAAAGTATTCAGCCTTTTTCATTGTGTTACGAACTTGTTAAGCCATGTGCGCCCCTTGCCCACTCGATCGAAGAGCTGCGACGGCGATATTGCGTCAGTCTTTCCTGTCGATGTCATTAGGCTGCTTTGAGTTGCGTTATTGCATGCTAAACATTTCTGTTACGTATCTAACCAGTAAACCTTGCGGCCACACGGACACCCCAACCTGAACAGTAGCTACAGTACAACACTCTGTTTCACTGAGGAATGCTGGAGCAGTCAGTCGACACAGCTTGGCTTCGTAGTTTCTGATTAAAATTGATGCGAAGGCTTTTAAATTCATGCAGTGCGTCTAATGTCATTGTGTCATTTTAAACTAAAACATTCAAATCACTTTCTCACTACAGCACAGCACATTTACTGAGCGCGTGTCCTTGTGCATTTGTGTGTGTGTGTGTGTGTGTGTGTAGAGACTGGGTGGGGACACATTAACACAATGTTATCATGTGTAAACATGTGGAGTTTTACTGCCCCCTAGTGTCAACATATGGAGAGAGAGTTGACCAGTAATGAAATGAGGTGTGTGTGTGTGTGTGTGTGTGTGTGTGTGTGTGTGTGTGTGCGTGTGTGCGTGTGCGTGTGTGTGTGTGCGTGTGTGTGTGGAGACGGAGCGAGATAAATTCAGACGGAGAAGCACAGAAGGGCTGTCCTTGACAAACAGAACAAGGAAAAAAAGGGCAGATGGAGTTAGGTTTAGAAGAGCCGTGGAAAGCAGCAGACAGACAGACAGACAGACAGACAGACAGACAGACAGACAGACGAGGTACAGGCTCGGTCACACTTGAAACAGTGTCCGCCAACATCGCCTCAACTCTCATTCATCAACATGTTCAAGAGTGTGCTTCCTTTGCGGCAGAGATAGTGAGTCCGTCCAGTTTGAAAGGCAGGGTGAGACTGACCTGTTGTTCAGGACATATCGATCGACTGTATCCTTGTTTACGTAACTGCGTGGTGAAAGAAGACAAGCGGCGGCAGACATACTGCATAGGTGGATGTGAGCGCAGGGACGCTGATGGAGAATAAAGTGCGTGATTTTTCATTTTAAGAACACTCTACCCGTGTCTGTTCCTGTCCTGTCTGCTGTTTTGTAACAGCTTGCGATCACATTGATCCCCAGCAGTTCTGGTCTGACCGCAGAACAAAGACAGATGGATGGAAACAGAGCAAAACAAAAAAATATATATAAGCACGAGAGAACAATACAGGAAAAGATAGAAAGGAAGAACACAGAAGGTGAGTCAGAAAAAAGGCAAGATTGAGAGGAATAGGAACAGATAAACATGAGGCGGATGTGTAAAATACAACAAAAAGAGAAAAGGGAGTAAAGGTTTTATACAAGTTTTATACAAGACACTGAATATACAGTATATACACAGTATAGTGAAAGAGATCTGCAGTGCATGAGCGAGCAGATGGAAGATAATAGCATTTAGGCTTTCAATTAAAGGGATTTATACACAACAGCGTTAATGACCTTGTAACTTTGACGGGCTACATACAGTATTTAGTTTATTTGGGTTTCGGGTGGTGTGTGTTCAGACACAGTTCCCAGTGTCCATTAGACCGGTGAGTTTGAGGGAACGTCATGTTCTGCCTGAGACCAAACACGTTTAAAATTGCAGATTACGACCAATATGATGCAACACACGTGGACACAAAGACGTTGTTCAGAGCAACTCATCGAGGAGCGCGCCCCGAATCCTGGGATACTCGTAATTATGAATAATAAAAAGACCTGACTGTTTGTGTATAACCACAAGAAACATTGTGTTTCCGTTACCTTAGAGTAAAACTTAGCCATGTTCCTCTGCCATGTTTCCCTTTCTTTAGAGAGGTCCTTCTCGCATTTCTCAACTTTTAAATGACCACTGTAGTGGAGGGTGAGTTTAGAGGTATTACATTTTTTGCAATCTGCGACCACACTGCTGGACCTTAGAAGAAAGAAGTAATCAGTTGTTATGATAAAACAGGTGGAGTTTGAGGCTGCGTTTCGTAAGTCTGATATTACTGGTTGATATCGGAGACTTTGGTACTAAAGCCAGTCGAGTTTTGTGGCAGCAAAACCGGATATCTTTGATGAAAAGTCGGGACATCTCTATCTGGGTTTTTGTACCTAGACCTAACATGAGCATGAGCACAGTGTTGCTCCTAAAATACATTTTAAATAAATGTACAATTGCAACATAAAGAAGTTTTAAGTTCCAACATGTATTGCCATTAATATTATACACATCGCATTACAACACAAGCCTCTGCAGACTTCAAGAGATACAAATATTAAAGAAGAATTATTAAAAAACTGACTGAATTTCAAGAAAGAAAAAAGAATGTGTAAATGAGCCAGTTTGAATGTGTTTGATTTTTGCTGAAGGTAGAGTATGTGTTCAAGTAAATGTTGTTTAATCTGCCTGAAACCCCTCTGGATCTCAGCAACGTAAGATGATCTAAAACAAAACTAGTAAAGCAACGTCTTTAAACAGTCCTGTTAGACAGCCACCACATTTAAGCGGAGGTCGAAGCCTGCGGCAGGTTGTAGAGAGCTGAAGGAGATTCAGTATCGACAGTTGCGTCCGTCTAGTTTTGGACCAGCTTCTCTCTCCACTGGGGCTTCCTGCCATCGCTCCTTGTCGAGCCGCTTGTCGCGGTGGCACAGAGGCCCGATTAGGCGCAGGAGCATCCAGGTTGAGTCGCGAAGTACAAGAGCGGAGGACACCGCCAACAGACAACCTTTACTTCCTGGGCCAAGACGCAGCTACAACTCTGGGCCTTTCATGTTGCCAGGCGATGGGGCCAAGCTGTCTGAGACATTTTGTTCACTCGTCATGATGCATGAGCTTGTCTGCAGTCCCGCTCATTTGGATGCAAACATCGCCTCTGACTGTCACGTTATTTTTAGCAGCTGTGGAGTTTAAACACAAATCTTTTGGATGGAAAGAGAAATTATTCAGAATGATCTTGAGAGCAAGTTTTGGCGACGAGTCTACGCTGAGAAAGAAGAGATCGCCGTGTTTCTCGTTCACATTCACCTCTTCCGATCGACTTTAAACACTCTCCAGGTAAGATTTCTCTCCTGATTCAACACTATCAAAGCAGCTGCGATGGAGAGGAAAACTCAGCAAATCCTGCAGCTTATCACCACCACTGTTCCTAAGCACGACTCTTAGTTTTAAACAGCGGCATATTCAGGGAGAAACAGCAGCAACATTAAGCTGCTTTGTTCTTTCATAAGGCAGGATTTGGGAGGTTCGGGGTTGGATTTTCCATGAAAGCTGTAAATTCCTTTCCTTGCGGGATGTTAAATAACATTTCATTAGAGCAGAGAGGACAAGAACTGTGAGTGGCATTTCTAAACTGTTTCAAATGGTAAGCAGGGCTTCTGTGGCTGTAATGGCTGCCATGTTGTTTTGTAGCTTTTAAAAAACATGAAACTAATAAATACATCTTCGTGGTGGAACCATTAAATCCAGGCAATGGAGGACATGGACAATTTTCAAAAATGTTTGGCTTTCAAGACATTCTGTCAATTACGGTCTCATCAGTTGCCTCCTCGTTCACCTGCTGCACCCTGAATCTCATTCAGCTGGGATGTGAGAACTTGAGAAGTTCTCAAGGAACTGTCAATTACTTGTCTAACAGAAGTGAAAGTCCCGCAGTCAGTAATATTTTTTTAAGAACGATGTTCAAGGTCACAGGTGCAGTTTTAAGAATCTCTTGTTGGTCCTTTCATCGATCGAGTTTCCAGTTTCAGGCTTCAACTGACTTTTTTGTAGTGGATAAAAGAGGTTGATACAATGTCAGAAAGAACGTCCAGAGAATGACCATCACACTTCACATCACTTGTTTTGTCCGAACAAGCACACCATTCCTGAATTCGTTTCTGTATCTATTCACTCAGCTAAAACTGTCTGTATAAACACCTGTACTCAGAATGGGTGGGGCTTATACCCGTAGTGGGCGGGGCTATCAGACAGTTTCTAATTTTAACCTGAAACTGAAACGGGTTGATCAGAAGTTGCTATATTTATATGTTTTAATATTAGAAAACTGGAGTCAGCTACCCAATGAGGTATTTCCTTCATCGTGAGTATTGATACATTATACTTACTCATAAAAACTACATTCGCTCAACCCTAAAAAAACAAGTTTATTCTCATTTTAGACTGGAACTTAACGTTGCCATTTTTTCCTTGCTAAAATACTAATAATTATTAATCAATCATCAGTTTTGCTGTAATAATTTTCTAATGATCAACTAATCATGTAAGCAAGTAAACAACTTAATATTTCAACATTTATGCAAAGTTCGATCCGTGTATTCTAGTTCTAGATCCACCTTAATGAGGGCTTCAGTTATTTACCCAATCAATCAATTAGTTCTTGGTCTAATGTCAGAAAATGGTGAACCCTCACCCAAATGATGATCAGCGCGTCCCAAAACCCAAGATGACATCCTCAAGTGTCAAGATAGATATTTAGTTAACCAGAATCCAGACCCGTTTAAGAAGCTGAAATCAAGGAATTTTGATTACTCTTTCATAAAACCAGTTAACCAACTAATAAATAATCAAAGTAGTTGGTAATTAGTGTAATGGTTGAAATTAATCAATGAATCTTTGCAGCGCTAACCCCAAACAGGCTCGGAGGCTGGGTAATTACTTCAGTCACCCAAGGACAGGTTTTAAAAGTCCGTGAGGCTTCAGGGTTTTCTGCTCGCTTGCCGACAGCACCTGCGCACATCTCCTCACTTATCCCCCGCTTTGGCCTTTGTATTCACATCACCGCATTGATGAGCCAAACTTTATTTGTACGTTTGGTAATGATCCATCCTGAGCGCATTTAATCCACTTCTGCCACTTAGCAAAACAATTCACCCATTTTTTAAAACAAGCCTTTACAAGCATGTATTTAGCAAACAAGGCCAAATTAAAGTAGCAGCTGTTGTCTGCAGTTAAAAAAGACAGTCCCATCATGATTCAGGCATTGCACATCCCTGCATCATTTACAACCCTTATGATGAGAGTTATTAAGATTGTATATCCAAGGTCGCCTCGTAAATCAAGGTTTATTTTCCCTCATGAACAAAATCTACCGCTACACTCTGTATTTTTTAAACCGTTCCCCATCTTATTCTGAATTTTAATTTGGAACCAACAGAAAAATCAAATCAAAATTAACTAAATTTTTCTGCCGATCGGCTGTGTTTGCCAACTGCTCCTCGACACCTGAGGTGTCGATACACCTGCTGCCTCATGGTAGTATGCAAGGTGAGACTGACTTGCTGTTAGGGCTTATTACTGTAAGGGTTTTTGGTTTTAGTTCAGTCATTTCCTGTTTTTATTTTGCAGGTTTCACCTTGTCGTGCTTTATTTGCCGTTCGTCTCTTTCCTTCCTTTTGTGATTGCCCTAATCCGTTTCACCTGTCCCTGATCATCAGCCCCCGTGGATTTAGTCAGTGTGTTTCTCTCTTTCAGTTGTCAGTTTGTCTGTGTTGCCCCTCATGTTCCCAACGCCTCATCGGTTTGAGTTTAGTTTTTGTACTTCCTTAGTTCTTGGATTTGTCCCTGCATGCTTCCTCTCCTTTTGTTGCCTGCCAGTCTTGTTCCATGAATTTTAGTTTTATTCTGTTAAAGCTCTGTTTCTGTTTTTTCACCCTTTCTTGCTGTCTTGCATTCGGGTCATTTTTTGCTAAACCTGACAACTCATTGTTTTTCTTTATCAGTCCCTACGTGGTCGGTCAAAGGACGCTGCAATTACAGACTGAAAGTGTGTGCTCGGTGCAGAGTCGCTCGAGTCAGATTTTACTTATCACGTGAACAAATTAAGGAGGGTTAACAGACAACTATCCTTCTATTACCAGCGCTCTGTCAGCATTGAAGAAAGGTCTTGCTGCACCAGTTCTCATTCTGGTATAGGGGGAATAAAACGTTCTGGCTTGTTTGTATTTCTTTGAGATAAAAATTTAATGAGAAAGGCACCAAATGTTAGGCTTTTGCTACGGTTTGTGGGGTTTTGTTGTTGGACCCAAAAGCAGACACCAAAGGCAGGGGAAAGTTTAAAAGGATTTCATTAAAGTTGCTCAGGTTGCTGGAGCAGTGGAGGTGGGCGTTGGGCTCGGCTGAAGCCTTAGCTGGGGTTCCTGGAGCAGGATGGCTGAGGTGAGGGTGGAGGCTCAGGTGAGTGTGAAGCGGCATTTTGCCACGAGGAAGTCTGGCTGGTGGCTGAGTTGCAGGAGCTCTAGGAATAGAGAAGAGAGGCAAACATTAGACTCAGAAGGATCAAAAGGTAAATGAACAAGAGGAAATCACTACTGCTACTACATCAATACCACAATGTGGAGTGGAATCAATCTGGCAGCCAGTGCAGAGAAGCAGGAGCCAATCACGGAAGTTGGTTGTCTTTCTTAGGAGTTGGAGCCTGTCACCTGCAGCTCTTCATCTAAAAGCTTCTTCTTGTTCCGTTACTTCCACTGACTGTGTGCAAAACTATTCCCTGACTAATTCAAACTGATACGCCGTCTATAAATGCTGAAAACGACCACTGTGTTTTTGTGTAGATGCATTTTTTGATGAATGATAAAAGTAAAGTCACGAACGAACAAACACGTTTTATACGTGGTAGGATTCATCTTGTGTTTCAGCCGGTAAATGCTTTTGATTTGAAGCTGCAGCTGTAGAAAACATTCAGTTTGCATCGGCAGTGAATGAATACAGCACTCTATGGAAAGTGAGTTGTCATCGACGTATGTATTGTCATATTTTTTTTCTTGTTAATTGCCAGGTGTTATCTGTCACCCCATTGTTTTCATGAGTTTATTAACTTCCTTACTATGGCATCTCTAGTGTGATCCGGGAAAATGCCAGAGGGGACAGGAAATGGCATCAAAAGGATTGTAAACATAATGCGATGGAACTAACGGACAGACGTTCACAAATTATACCACATTTTAGTAAACATTTTACTGGTGTTTTATTTTGTCGTGCAGTCAAACGTACACAGCTCTCATTAGTGTTACTGTGAGAGCTCTACTGGACTGATATCTTTAGACTGTGGAGGCCACTGGAGTTCACTGAACTCACTGTCATGGTCACGAAACCAGCTTGAGATGAAATCAGTTTGTGACGTGGCACATTATTCTGCTGGAAGTCGACGTGTCAAGATGTGCAGATTGTGGCCATGAAGGGACGCACATGGTCAGCAGCAACACGATGGCATTAAAACCAGGCTTAATTGGTGTTAAGGGGCCTAATGTGTGCCAAGAAGATATTCCCCGTCCCAAATTCTAACCCTGCCATCTGCATGTTGCAGAAATTGAGATTTCTTCACACCAGGCGATGTTTTTTCCATCTTCTGCCATACCAGTGTCAGTGAGCCTCTACACTCTGTGTCCTCAGCTTACTTTAACATTAATCAGTCCGCAATCACTTAAATCACAATTCTTCCACACTCTGATGTTTGGTCTGAACATCAAATATACGTCTCGACGATGTGTGCATGTTGTCATGTATCGAGCTGCCGTCATATTGCAACGCTGCGACAGTCCTGCCACTGTTCAAATGCTATTCTACAAATGAAAAGTTGAGGCGGCAACACACAAAGAATTGTCGCAATGGTGAATGTAGTGGAGGATTAAAATTGTTTAAAACGGCTTTGTAAGCATTTTGAGACGGAAATGCATGTCATGTCTGTTAGACCTCTATGATACAGCTAAAAAGAAAGTTAAACTGAACTACTCGTTCACAAGAAAAACTTCACATGGCACTTTTTGTTTAAGAAACAGCAGGTGAAAATCTTTGCTTGCAACCCTGCTGTAGCGATGTAGAAGTGTACTGGAGGTGTGCTGTGTCGGAACACTGACATCACTGTTGGGTGCAATAATAAACTGACAGGTTCAAGATCAAACTACAACAGAGAGGACCAGACCAGAGAATGAGGTCGAACACTGAAATACTGACACTGAAGTAAGTGTTTCCCAATTCCAGACTCCAGATAAGCGGTAAATGCATACGCAACTTATTGCAGCCGTTTTAGACAATGCCCTGTGGTGCCACGTCTTGTTTCAGAGGCATCACAGAAGTGGCTCTGCGCCGAGTCTATCTTTGACGGAAGCAGACAGAAGTTGCGTCAAGCTGCACAGAGCAGGCCGAGCCGGGCAGGAAGTCAACACAGGAACAGCACAGAGCATCTGGTCAGTTTACAAAACCAAACATCCTGGGCTTACTCAGGATCTACAGGGCAAAAACGTCTGAAATATCAGTTAAACACTATTAAAACAGGGAAACAAGGAAACGATTTAACTATGGAGCCTTCTCAACCACAGCGGAAGCACAAAAATCGAGGAGAAATGATGGAATTGATGATGGAAACAATTCAACAACATTAGGCCGGCATGACGCTCCTCCTCTGAAACGCTCCCGGTGGGATATGAAGCTGAGTGGAGGACTGAACAAAACTGCGTCGCACACCTGAGGTCACGGAGCAGCGCCACGTTGCGACTGTCAAGTGGCGTTCTCGAGCTGAAGCCACACCTGCGCACACATCTGCACGACAGCGACTGACGTGAGGCACAGAATCAATATTTACAGACATAAAACGTTCAGAGACAACTCTTTGGGACTGAGAGACATTTGTGTTGCAAGCTGCCTTTTCCCGCAGACAGACTGCCTCACTCTCCGCTCTGTCGTGCCACCCACTGCAGAGGACGACAAGCAGTGTCTTACTCTACAGCTGGGGGGGACGACCAGCCAATTACATCTTCTTCCCCTCCTAAGTCCATTAATCACCTCATTACAAAGGCCTCCCTTCCCTTAAAGGAGAGTTCTGTCCCGCTATAACACTTTATCACATTAGTGCTTAATTAAGAATTATGTCCTAGCATCTTGGTTTTAATTATGTGAATGCCCGGCTCCATTTGTAAAGTAACCGCGTGGTGACACGCAGCGGCAGCAGCAGCAGCAGCAGCAGCGGCAGCAGCAGCGGCGGCCACCACTGCAGGAAGGACAGTGAGGGGAAATCGGGCTGTGGCCTTTTGTTGAAGTAATGAATTTAGCTTTAATGACGGAGGAGTAGAGGGCAGAGCTTCCAGGCGATGCGGAGGAGTGGACATCGATGCAAGTAAAAGTGGGTCGTGAGGTCAGTGTACGTCACCTTACCACGAGACCGAAGCGGAACGAGTGGAGCTTCGTTTGCCGACATAAGCACCTGTGATATTGTCAGCACGACACGAGGACCGTCGCTGTCGGCGGCTCCTTCATCTTTCTCCCGTCGACATGTTGGTTTTGAAGAGGGAGGATGAGAGCTGTTATTCGCAGGGAGGCTGAGGAGCCGGCTGCATCTTTGTTGTAAAGAAGGTTCAGTCCCTCGACATCGCTCCTGTTGAACTTTGTTTCCCTGCAGCAAACACTCAGAGATGTATTCACCGTGGATTGACTTGGCAGACAGAAGAGCAGCAGCAGCAGCAATAAGCCGACTAATCTTTTCATTCGTACGGTGCAGGTTGTGTCCAGTGAGAGCTGTTCACTTTCTTTGCACGGGCGCCGTGCGTACAGAAAAAAAAAATGAAAACTTACAAAACTGCAAATACAAGTGTACAAGTGTAAAATGGAACAAATGAATCAAACCAGCATTAAATAAAATGCAGACTCAAAGGTATGGGTTAACCAGCCTAGTGGAGCCTATGAGCTATACTTCAGATGTAACCTTAGTAGGTACAAGTAGAGTCAGTGTCAATACTGTCAATACTTTATATGAGGGTCTAATGTAGGACGCTACCTGTGTGACTGGTGGTGAGTTTTAAACTACTTTATTTAGACTCCTGTTGTTGGTGGTGTTGTGGTGCTTGATGAACTGGTTTCATACAAAATTCAAAGTGTTTAAGTTTGGTTTATTTTGTTGAATAAGTTAGGATTGTTGGGGAAAAAACCTGCTTAATCATTGTAGTAAGTTATCAATTGTTAATAAATCAATTGTTTCACTGTTCTGTTGCCATATATTGTTTCCATCTGGTCGAACCTCTTCTAACTCTTTAAGTTTAAACCACTCCGCCCTTTGTACTTTGTACTACTTCATACTTCTGTAGTCACTTTCCCTACACAGTTGAAATGTCCAAGTGACAATTCTCTGGCCCATCAGTGACCGGCAGCATTAATCTCCTCCGTCTTTCAGTATCGTCTCAGCTCGCTGGGAAATTCGACTGAGGTGATATGAAAAACTATCCATTACTCTATTCACTGGAAAACCAAAAACGATTAGCTTCAAGCTGTACCAATGCAGTGAAAATTATGCCAAACCCGAGTGTTGTATATACCCAATCACAATATTTGTTTAAAAAACCCTGCATCACTCACAGTGTATATCTTAAATCGTTACAGCTGGGACGCCCATTGGCTCAGTTGTTCAGAGGCCTTGTCCTTGATGCAGTGGCCCGGGGTTCAAGTCCGACCTGTGGCCCTTTGCTGCATGTTACCCCCCCTCCTGTTTCCTGTCATCTCTCTGAGCTGCAGATGATAACAGAAATGAACTGATTTCACATAACGCAAGTCGTCTACCCTGAAATGAGTGTTACCCTATTGCACAGTGATTCAGTCTCTTGGCACTGGTATTGAAACATTTCACATGATAAGCAACCCCACAGTGATGGACACATTTTATACTGTCAATTGTGGTTGAAAAAATAAATACATTCTATTGATTTTAAAACAACATCTCCATTGTGCTTAACTATATTTAGTGATTTAAATCAATATTAAAATCAATAGTCATGTGTCTCAATTAATGTGCTAATGAGTTATTGATTAAGTCCTTCACAGAGCACACTCGAGCTGACAGTAAAAGGTTGCTACAAAGTTAAGGTCAGAGTTTATAACTATTAGAATCGAGCAGACATGAGTGTTGTTCCTGTTTTGATGCTGATGCTGTTTCAGTTTAGTCGTGTTCTGGTTTCTGTTTGAGCTGTTGTTTCGGTGCCAGGAACTGGGACTGTGTTGACCGGTGGCTGTGTATTCGTGTGAATCTGATGAGGACTAGTAACTGTCATCTGAACACTAATAGGACTTAAACACAGAGAGAGAAGATGATGCATGACAGCGCTCCATTCACACTTCACAGGGAAGTGACAACACAGAGTCTCTTGCAGCTGACGTCCGTCTAAACCTTTCAGATGTTTTTCCCGATGGGATTTTTTTTAAGGGATTCCTCATTGGAAACGTAAACAATGAGCTTGTTTTAGTCTGCGGTGTTAGAAGAACCCAGGAGGAACACCTCACTCAGAGTTTGCAGCAGAGAGGAGGACGTGTTCTGTTGCTTTCAATCAGCCAGAACAATAGAAGGTTTCTCTCTGAAGGGGAGCTGAACCGAAGTGCCGCGATAACGATCCAGGAGTTGACACAGGAGGAGCCGAGGAGGGAGGGCCGGCGAGGACGTGTCAGCGCAGCGAGGGCTGGTGTTATCCCTCGGTGCACTCCTGTCAGTCGTTGATGAATACATGTCTTGATTTTTCTTCTTTTTTTCCTTTTGTGGGAGCCTCCTGAGAGACAGATTAGTCCGTATTGGCCCCTGATAATATACTGACCACACTATTTCTGGATAAAGACATTTTGAAGGTGAATAAGCTAAACAGATTAACAGATAAGTGCAGGGCTGCCGACCGAGGGGAAGACAGCTGCCGGCCTGTCTCTTCTCTGCTGGCAGAGCGTACCTGCTTGAAGGGCGTGTCTCAATCTGATGACGCGCGTGTCTTGAGTCGATGGCGCGTAGAAGCTGCGCTCTGTTAGGCATTCTTTTTTCTTATCACATTCTGAAACTGTTATTAACCAACTTCTGTTCTAATCGTGGATTTTCCATGGCGTTGTAATGACTTGCTTGCCATTCACTGCTTATTGTTATGAAAACGGAGCCGGGATAAAGACGTGGATCTAGAATTGTAGAAGAGGAAGCTTTTATTCGATGTTTGACGGCATTCGCAGCAGAAAGAAGAAGCGCCAATTTGCTCGCTTACAAGTATAGCCTCCTTCTTCGAATGGTACATATACAGTCTCGTTTGTTATAGCCATTAAAAGTATCTCTATCTATGTAGCAAATGTGGTTATCATGGCCAGCTTACATATAAATTGTCCAACAAGGACAACATTTGCGACTGTGCCCATGTTATGTAAACTATATTACGTAGAAGTTCAATTCATCTTTTGTTTCTTTTCGAGACCATCGTGGCAGGATTCACCGCAGACGAGTGGCTAACTTATTTTCCACATGTCCAAAGAAACGTTTTGAGGTCCTTTCCCAGGAAGGTGGACCAGCGGTGACACAAAGGGACACTGCAGCAGCTTGTCCCTGCTCTGGAGCTGCTCCATCTTAAGTGCGGTGATGGAAAAGCAAATTGGCGCGACTCGGTTTGACGCGACGCAGCCAAAGGTGCTGCTGGAAAAAACGGCAGAGGTCAGTTGTACTGGGCTACGAGAGGCCGCAAAATCTGCTGTGGGGACCTTTGTCCTGGTACCTGATGATTTCATCTTAAATTTTAAATCAGTGAAGCACTCTAGAACTCGAACTCCTGAATGAGGGAGAATCAAGATGATTGATCATTTTGGACACTAAACTTGCATCAGCAAGACTCACAAAACTTTCTCAGGTTAGGAGGTTAAACCTCTGAATGATGTTTGATGTTGGCGTGTAACAAACTTGCAGAGGAGCAAGTGGTGTTTTTCCAGCTCGTGACACAGTATGAGATGTGGGAAAATAGCTATCCATGGTGTTATGCTAGTAGCATTTCATGAAGCCTCAAGCAGATATGAGGACCAGACTATCGGGGTCTGATGAACTTGCTTCTTTCTAAATCCTCACCACCAGATTTGTTTAATTCTCAAATTTGTATGCACCATATTCGTCCGAGAATTCCTTGAGGCAATTAAATCAGACTTCAGAGTTCCCTCTGGAGCCACAAAAGGCTTTACACAACTTTTTTCACTGATGCAGTCATACTCCCTAAGTCCTGTAGACAGACTTTGTAAAATTGGCGGAGTTCCCCTTTAATTAGCTCCCTCGAAATAATTATTCTGTGTGCGCAAACTTTTAATCTTTATTTGATTCAGTCCCTCAAATGACTCATGGAGGTATTGTAGTAGTAGGAACTTAAGAGCTTAGTCAGCTTAATGCACTGCAAATGGAAACAAACACTAAAGATCTTTAACTTAGACGACAAATAAGCTCACATGGTCAGACAGCACCCAAAATATTAGCAACAGGGTGGCAGCTTTATTCAAGTGTGGAGGTGCTGAGTTTAAACATTCAAACTGATCAGACTCGCTACATTTTTCCTGTTTTTGTCATTACTCTTTTTCTCATCCACGTTTGATGCTCTGAGCGTTCCTCGTTGGGTCTTTCTTGACCACGCCGGGCTGCTTGGTGCACACACACGCTGCTGTGTTGTTCGGGAAGGAAGCTGTCCGGTCCGATCTACATTTCTGTGTAGTCCGCCGTCGTCGGATGAGCGCGCCATTTCAGGTGTAATTTTCCTGAATAAAACACATTACGTTTCGGCCCGACCTCTAAGTGCTCCAGGTGAGCAGCTAAGTCGCCACTAGATCTGGGTACGGTCGGAAAATAGCACTGCCGCCTGTGTCAAAAATAAATAGCCAGGTGTGCGTGTTACAACATGTCTGGTTCTACTTTTGCCTCATGAAGACATGAGTGTCATCCAGCAATGTACTGAGTGGCCATTTAAAAAAAAGTGCAGGCATACTTTTCTGCTCATATTATGCCGTAGCTTCTTGTACTTTTGCCACTGAAGCCTTGTTTACACATTCACTGCAGCGGGTCACTACAACGCGACGCTCTGTTACACCCTGTAGGGCTGTTTTACATACTGGCCTGAGGCCGTTGGCAAGTTAATGTAGCACAGGCTTTTAAAACCAGGCCTCTGACTGAAGGAGGCCATTATTCGAAATCCAGGTGATGGAAAGGGAATAAAGAATAACAGCAACCCGATCCGACACATTTAGGAAGGTATACCGATCCAGTTAAATTGTTTAACAAAGCATTTGTTTTATTGCCGCGCGGTTGATGCTCTGGCGCCCTCTGTTGGCCGGCAGCCTCTCACTAAAGCTATGAAGGATGGAGAGAGTTTCAGTTAATCGGACGCGGTTATTCGGTTTCATTGAGAAGAGAGCCACTCTTGATGAAGGAAAAAATATGTTCTTTTTTAATTCTCTGCTTGTTAATGTTGACCCTGGCCCTCTTACACACACACACACACACACACACACAATCGTACACCCACGTCATTTTCTCTGACGCTGATTTAATTCAGTTTTATTCAAATTAAATTCCTCCACCGGCGGCGCAGGTGTGGCGAGGGGGATAATTAGCGGCATTAAAGTGTTCCCTTTCCCTCTGCATCTTGGCTTTTTTAATTATGGCGGGGAAATCTCTCTCGCGCTCTCTCGCACGCTGACAAACACACACGCACACACAGGCCAGACAGGCACATACACATCGAAGCATGGAGACGGGGGCGCACAAACACACATCGCTATCAGCCCACCTTTAACAGTTCAGGAGAATCTGTCTGCTCATCCGTTAATGTCCTCAGCAAGTATAATTTATAGTAACATTTACAAGCTTGGAAGACTAGTTCAATTGCTGATGCTCATTTGTCGGTAGACAATACAATTTCTTCATTACTATTTTTAAAGATTTATTTTTCGACTGAATTATTCATATTTTCAATGATGTACAGGTATGGACAGATTGAGAAACAGTGTAAAAGACACAAAAATGAGTCGTGCCAAAATCCCTTCACATGTTTGGGTTTATAAATGAAAGTCGAACGTATAGCTGAGTTTGTGCTGTGGATAAGAAGAGATCATGCATGCCGAGAAAGCACAGTTTGAAAGCCAGCTGTCTTTGCAAAACAGAAATGAATGCATGGAAAGTTGGCATAAATTAACTTCTGTGGTTTGTCGAATGAATTCTTGCTGTCAGATCCTTCAGAAACTCCAAACTCCTCTCTCCAACTGCACCATCTAACCTCTAAAATTTCACTTCAACCCTCTGGAGCACCGGCTCAGCGTGTGCAGATACTTTCCCTCTCCGTACTTGGTGGCTACCAAAACTTGCCTGTGTGGGCTTTTCACCGAGGGAGGCCTCAGTCTAAATCTTGCCGACAGCCCATCATGCAGCATCTGTGCCTGACATTAGTTTTGTACAGTACTTGTACAGAAACATCAAAACCTCTGCAATACATCTTTTTTAATACCCCGCCTCCTAAACGAGCTATAACTGTATCACATACCTGTCTCTCACCCCATCTATGTACCTGTCAGTATCGTCTTGTTCTCTGTCGACTCGACCCTCTACAGCCTTCCCCTGACTTTCTCATTCTCACCTTGTGGCAGCCAGGCTCTCGCTGCATAATTACCCTCGGCTTTGCAAATTAGGCGCTTCCCAAGCTACTCCCTGGATGCACAGGACTCTCCCAATCTCGCTCGAGAACCTATGCTCCTGCTCACGACGGGAAATAGCCGTCATTAGACAGGTAGAGGGAGTAGCTTCACACATGCTGAACAGAAGTCTAACTTCTTGGCTTTATGACCTTGAAGACCAAAATCCAGTCAGACAACCATATCCTAACTTGAATCCACCATTACAACTAAAGAAATGTATGGTACATGGTTAGATCAAATGCAATACATAAGAATTAGCCACCTTGAATTAATACTTCCAACAAAAATAAAATAACTAACTGTATTCCTTTTATACATCCATGACTGTAGCTTCTGTTAGCTTAGTTAGCCATGCAGCTAGCTGGACTACCAGGGGAATGTTGTTGTTTGCAGCGCTAGCGGGGGGGCTTGGGAGAAATATCTCTTCAACACGTTACAAGGACACATTTCACATAATGTCAAAATTGTTATTTCTATACATTCGATTGATAATGTCACTTTGAAAAAAATGTTTTTAACTAAAATTCCTATATATTGGACAGTTTCAAATGAAAGACGTAGAGATATGGGGGATCATTTTGGTGTAAATCTACATCTTACATCTATAAAGAAGCTGAGCTATAGGTTCATGTACACTTCAAGTGATAATTCATTACTGTTTCACCAAGTACTGTAAGTAAGAACCTGAGAATGAATTCAGTGTATGTGAAACATGCTATCATTGGACCTGGTGTGATCATATCCCTTAATTTACCTTCATACTGGGATAAACTGTTGCCTCATACAGGAGTGGAGACAGGAGTGACCAGAAAAGCAGGTGGAACATTGCTCAAGGACGCTCCGGCACTGGCTGCTGGGTTAATTTGCATTGACAAACAAAACAAGAGCAACTTTGAGTGTGTTATAGTACAGTGCGGTCACTGGCTCTGGCAGCCTTGTCACCTACATGTTACGCCACCTCAGAGCGTGAAAGAAAGCTGATGTACTTGTCATCTGAACGTGAAATGACACACATTGTAGATATGGTGCGTATGCCACGAGCACATTTGCACGTATCCCTTTATCGGCAACTGGGTTGTAGCCTGAGAAAACCCAACTGACATTCAGATTTTATCATCGGGCCACTTCAAAAGCCTGCGACGTTGAGGACTTTGACGACAGTTGATAATAAACATAATCAGGTGGAGACTTCACAGGCAGATCTGGCAAAGAAAACACACTTTGTGCACTTATCCCAACAAAAATTACCCAAATGTGCATCTGGCAAATCAACCCATTTAGAAGCAGCTGCAGAGCAGACGCAGTAAAATTATGTGGTGACTTGCTGCAGAGTAAAAATGATGAGCGTCCTCATTTTGCAAGCTCTGCAGTCGAGAGTTTCACAAAAAAAAATAAATAACAGCAGCAGGGGCGGGCGGTGCCGCAGTGAAACCTCTCGCTGCAAATGTAATTAAAAAACTTCTCGCAAAGGAATGAATTAAAGGCTCCCAGCAGCATTGATAACCCCGGCGTGGCAACAAGCGAGGGCTTTAACAGTGTCCTAATGGGCCTGCTAAAATGCCCTTTAATATGTTTTCTCCTGTAAATGATCAAAACTCCTTTTCAGTAACCTCAATAATGATCCTTATCGGGGAGTGAAAGAGGAAACGTTCACAAAGGATGAAAGGAAAAGGGGAGAAAAAAAAACACCACAGGCGACGGCACTCAGATGGGCTAAAGGCTAATTGTGTCGGAAATGAGATTTTAAGCGGCTGAATTAGCAGAGGGTGCAGCGCACGGCAGCTGAGAAATGGAGGGAGAGTGGAAGGGAAAGTAAGCGCAGGTCACATACAGATAAGCATGCCAGCTCTCCGCGCGTCTGACTCTGTGTTTGTGCAGCTCTTTAAACCACACAGGACGCCGTCTGGTGATTAATTAGGCCGACTTAGGAGAGCAAACCCTGCCATTACTTAGCGCATTCATCTTTCATTTCAGTCGTTTAGGCGCACTCCTCTGCAGAGCCGTTTACAGTGAGTCACAGACCGAGATTGAATTCATAGATCGGCAAGTAAAAGTCACCGCAGCCTGACGACAGATGGAACAAAACCGTCCCTGAAATGAATGTGTGGGAGAAAGAAGTGCGAGGGGGAAAAGACAAGACAAGAGCACTCTTTTAGTGCCAGCAGTGGGGGATACAAGCGAACAAGATGTAACGGAGCTTCCGGAACAGATGACTTTCCAGGTTACCCGTGAAAAGAAGGAGTGATGCGAGTATTTAAATGATGGAGGGAGACGGGCCTCGAGACGCGGGGAACGAACGGTGTTTATGGCGCAAGTAAGGAGCTAAATATGATGTAGCGTCTCCAGCTGTGCACTCAGCTCTGTCAGCGTGTGCGGTCGGCATGCAAATACAGGGTGATGGATGTATCTGGTGTGGTCTAAAGGGAACAAGCCAAAGACGGGGGGAAAACAAGAGGAGGCTGTGGTCGCTCGAAGACTAATGGGCCGATTAAGAGCTTCAAGGGGGCGGCCATTTATTTGTTGTGTGTGACTGGATGAAGATTCACTTCATTAATAAGGCCCGGCACTTACCAACATTGTTTTTTTTTTTTTTTGGGTTGTTGTTGTTGTTTTTTTTCCCTCTTGCTCTCCAACAAGCCTCTCTCCTTTTTCAGTTAATTGTGTCTGGAGCGAGAGAAAACAAATGGGGAGAAAACAGCAGCAGCGCGGCGCCACATCGACACATCTGAGGCAACAAAAAAAAAAAGTTTCCATCCATAATGGAGGAAACCTTTTCGCATCGGAGAAAGTGACTGATGGATCAAAGCGTGACGCATTTGTTTAGAAACGCACATAAACAGACGATGAATCCATATGGAGCCGTTTTGCGAGGTGTCGCCACTTGCATATCTCTTACTTAGAGTTGTCTGAGAGTAACTCGGTGGGAACGTGTGGTGCACTTCCTGCGAAAAGCTTAACTTGTCCTGTTAATCCGTCTTCTGTTTACAACCCTTTCAGCGGCATGTACGTGGTCACTGGCACACAGAAGCAAACGTCCCCACTGTGTAAAGGCCCAAAAACACGAATCTTGTTGAGTCCAGGTGTGATCAGGCTTCCGTTCTGTGTAACGATCTCCAGCTCTGTTTCATCTCGGAATCAACCTCCAGCGACGAAAAACTGGAGCGTAAAAGTGTCCGAGCTGGTCGCTTGTGGGGAGCTGATGGTTGGAGTTAAGCCCACATCATACTGTGTCCTGCCAGCCAGCCTGTCTTCTTCTGGATGCACTCTTGTTAGACACCAAGCCTTCTTGTCACACACTGCAGTTCTCGATCAGTGACAAACCGGCTTTCCTTGTACACATTCAAGTGTGCCTGCTAAGTAAATGACACTTACAGGCTGCACCAACAAAACATTCACTTCAGGATGTCGCCTTACGTGCCATCCTGTCACCGACACATCTGTCTCGTATTTGTAGTGGCTTGAGCAGTTCCCAGCAGATGTTCCCCCGCTAAAAGTGAAAAATGAACATGCTCTCGTGCTTCCAACGTCTCCGCTTGATAAATGAACTAACATACAAACCAGCTGTGTCAACAACAGCGCGGCGATGGAGCAAACGAGACACAAACAGCAGGGAAATTCCCCCTTCGAATTCCATTTGTTTCCAACTGCTCCACGCCGCCGGTCTTACCTGAACCTGACGCCCAACATGGCCTCCACACTTGGGTCGCTCGAAAGTCCTTTTTGTGAAGTTCATAAAGCTCAGCCACCTCCGACTTCTCGGCCCGGTCCCCTTGAAACCAGGGACCGTGTTGACAGACTGCGCTCCACTGAGTCATTATGGTAATACTGCTTCACTGATGTGATTTACTGGGCAGAATATGTAATAAAAGCTTACGGCTATAATGGAGCCTGTCATATCAACCAGCTTGTCAACATAATTGCCACTTCCATCTGCAATTAGATCCCACCGCATTAACTGGTTCCCATTTCCATGCGAGCCATTCAGCTGTCTGATAGTCGTCCAGCGGGTTCGAGGTTCCGGTGTCGGCCTCAAGGACATCTCGGTGGCGACGGGACTCTCGCCGGCTGTCACAAACTTTGAACTCACAGCTGTGAGTGTGGGCGATCACGTCATTTCCTCTCGGTCATACCGAATATTCTCCGTTACCTTTCCTGTTAAACTTCAGTCGGGTCAGCTAAAACTTTTACTTCCTTCAGAGTCCTCCTCCTCCAGTTTCTCCTTAGTTTTACCTCTGGCTGGGTTCAACTGAATAAAGAAATCAAACGCTGGAGTTGTTAAAGTAATTGCCAAGCTGGCACGTCCCCAGTTCCTCTCCAAAGACACAGCGGGCACTTCAGAATGTTAATGGCCACCGTGATCCAGCGAGGGCAGTGCAGCCTTGGCATATGCACAGCTAGCAGTCCACGCGCGTTTGTGTGTGTGTGTGTGAGAGAGAGAGAGAGAGAGAATGAGAGAGAGAGAACAAGCCCACATTAACGATTTGTCCATAAGACACAGATTTCTTCTTCTTCCCACTGACCTTCTCTCTCTCTCCGCTTCTTGTTGGGCTTCTTCCAAATTCAGAAGCTCTTCACACCGAAGAGTCAAAGTGAATCCTGTTAGTCTCCGGACGTGAAGGAGGAAAACACTGATGCTGTTGAAAACTCTCCTAATGGTCCCACCGTGTTTGTCAGCGGTGTGCTCTCATCTCTGTGGCAAACAGTATGACGTCCTCAACGGCTCCGACAGAGTATGACATCAACGACTGCTTCCTTAACAAGAAAAAACAATGATTAAAAAAACATAAAAATAATTTTTTGAATCAGTTCCTCAGCATGAAAGAGGAAGGGCTGTCTCTACAGCTGGCATGTTCCACCAGTGGTATTCCAACAACTTCTAATATGGATTTGTTGTATCATGAAATAAACAAGCCAGCTGCTCCAAATTGCAATCTTCCTCTTTCTTGCTCATGTTTTCACATTTCGCTCAGAACAAATTCAATGTAGTACTTGTGACTCATGCACGAGCGTGTAAGAGCCTTTTAGCCTTCATTTGTACTGCAGTGTGTGACCTATAATCATTTGTGACTCGTCACATCACCACTATCTGCGATCTTTGGTAAACAAATTGTCCTCAACCCTACCCAAATGGTAACTTGGGTTTCTGTGAACTACGGATATATTGAAACTTTACAGTTCAGTTTTCTATTCTATCTGGTGACAACGCTGTGCTTGCTCTTGATCCGGTAAGGTTTAGGCACAAAACCACTTGGTTGGGGTTGGGAAACGATCATCTTGTTGGTTAGGGAAAACGGGAAGTAAGGTTAATTTTCCTTGTTAAGCTAAATTTCACAGACAACAGGTGAGAGCAGGTCCCCCACCCGCACATGTGGGACGGTCGAAAAGTCACTCAAACTTCTGAACAGTCATTCTGAAACAGACATGCACGATCCCACACCAAAAATACAAGAGCACTATACCTAGATCAAATGCTTAAATAATGAATAAACTCCCCCAGTTTACCCCTCATCCACACTCAAGCTCCGTTCCTTCAGAGAAATGTATTCAGTCTACAAATGTACAAAATGTGGAACTTATTCTGAGGGAGTTTCAGGTGGTATAATTAACAGGAAACAGCATCCAAACAATCTAAAAATAACTTGTGTGACGATGACAAACCCAGCGAGGAAGCACTAAAACATGCTGCCCTGCTGTGTGCTTAATGTGCAAATCCAGAAATCCTGCCAAAGAGACACTCCGGTGAGGAACGAACAGCTTTTTGCACTGCCGATTATTGTAAATACACACAATTTCCTCATCTGAGGAGGCGGCGGAGGATCCTGCCTTAAAAAGGCCATTACACACCACAGACCCACGGCAACCCTGACGGCCTTGATTAAATTTCACTATTATTAAATGAATGAATCGGAGAAAAAAATATTTTTGCCAAGTATTTCAACGTAGAAAAATGTGATGTGGGATCTGGAACCATGTTCCTCCGGAAGCAAAAAGGTCGGATCCCATCGTGAGCACTGGGATCGGCCCTCCTAAACCAGAAGGTTGTGTTTAGATAAATGATAAGACAGATTATTGATTACCAGTGGGTTGAGCAAAAAGTCAGAATGGCTGTGTTGAGGTTTGGATTGAAGCCATCTGTGTAAGGGTTTGGTGTTTAAAATAAGAATATTATTGGACCAAGTACGCTTAAAGTGTCTCACATATAATACTACTCATTTCTCTCAGCAAACAGACAATTATGTTTACTTCTCACAATAAGTTATCGCGTGCAATTGGAAATGCATTATTTATAAAAGCTGACATATGTACAGTTTGCTTAATGTGGCGGTCTAAAAGGTCTGTGGTCTAAAGTGACAGATCCAGGACTTTCTGGACATTTCTTTAACATTGCGAGATGAGGGGCGTTTTTCTCAGGTAACAATGGATCTTAATGAAAGGCATCTGGTGTATTTTGGTGGCTGGTATCTGAGTGAGTACAAAAGAGGACTGTTGGGCTTTGGTGAAGGTATGCACTCTACTACTACTGCCGTTCTAGTTGTGGATGCATTGATGTGTGCATTACTTGAATGCTGCAGCTGGTAAAGGTGGAACTCACTTTCATTACTTTATAAACAATTGCGATGTATTAAACATTGAGCTACCCAGCTTATATAATAACTGGAATCATATTTTTGTATTGATAATGTACAAGTACCTTAAAATTTGTACATTAATCGAGTAAAATATACTCAGTTACATTCCTACACTGGTTATTCTAAATTTTGACGCCAAGGTTTTCATTTTTACTGTATACTGACTGTCCTGGATCTTAATTATCCAGGTCTGATGACACACTGGTGGGTCGGATCACTGCAGCCATGAGACAGCTAGCTTAGCATACAGTATGACAGGAGAAAAAAGGCTACCCTGTCTCTGTCCAAAGACGGAGAGACTGGATTAGCCAGAATCAGACAATCTTCTCTGGTTGGTTTATCAATAACTGAGAACTGAGTTTCCAGAAAGAGTGCATACAAAAAATCAACACCACCCATCCCTCAATATTCCATGATAATCAGAAGGTGTTAGTAGATGCTGAGAAGACTTTTTCATTGTCTTTTCAATTCCAGCCAGAAAACGACTTTTTGAATCTCTGGGCTACTGAACACACAAAACACAGACAAGCTGGCGACTAGCAACCCACTTTAATCCCTTTTGAAACCAGATTTTCTTGATGAAAATCATTTGGATACAAGAACACAGATGTGTTCCAACATCTCGGTTGTGATGGCAGAGAGAAAAGGTATGTGCGACATTTACAAATTTCATTCACAATACACAAGGCCTGCAGTACAAGGTGACAGTGTTAGGAAACTCAGTTCATCAGTACTTTATATCTCTGTAGCACCTCTGTGGCACAAAATGGCCACATCCAGGAAAAGAAAAGCTGTTTTTATGGGTACAAACTGAGTAAATCTGTCAAAAGATTCAAGGTATTCATGTTGGATCGGCCAAGATTTTGAATTCAATTCAGAAAATGAACATATAAAGTAAAACGGACAACATTATTCATATACAATATTGATTTATACATATATTTTAAACCAAGAATGGTACAAAATATTTCCAGACTTTAGGGTTCCTACATATTTTCCAGACTTTAATCTTTTCAATTGACTTCAAAAGTGACAGTAAACAAAGGCATCACCCCGCATAATAGACAAACTGTTAACAGGAGCAAATATGACAATATAAAAGAAACGGATTTGAAGTGCCAATTATGACCGAAGAACATTTTGATGCAGCCTTCTGAGTCGTTCTGCACTTCCTTAACTGTGTGAAGACTGGGATGTTAGAACTGAATTTATTTTCCACGCGTAGGAACCCTGAGACAGTTTTTGGGTGAGAAAAGTGGAGCCACCAAAAAATGACTGTATGACGTCAATACATAAAGATCTCATCTGATAACTACTGTGACACATCTTCACAAAAAGTCAATGCATCCTGCAGACAAATCTACTAGTGTTTGCATTCAACAGGTTTTCTTCTATTACAAATAATTCTTTCAATATTTGACTAAGACATTTAAATACTGAGTTCCCCCTACAATACATTTTTTACCCCATCCCCATGTGTACCTCTTGCAATCTGTCAATAAAACACCTTAGTGAAAATATCCTGTAGATGGACAGTGTGACACTTGAGTTCCACCAGTTCAAAGCCCATGAGTGGCTTTATTGAAAAATAGATATTTTGTTGCTGGTTATTTGATTCTAAAAAAAAAAAAAAAAAAGAAGTAAAGTCCACCAGGGCCTCAGCGCTGAGAGGCATGATCATAGTAATTAGCTTCCTATACAACAAAAACGAGTGTGCCGTTATTGGATTAATGCAACGAGGTATGGAGTTGATACCACCCAGACAAGTATTCATATTAAGATGGAGGAAGAAAAGCACAGCAGCTGACAAAAAACAGAAAAAATGATAAAGGTCTAAAAAAAAAAAAAAAAAACAACAACCAAATAATAATAATAATAATAATAATAATATTAGAAAAAAATAATGTGTCCTCTTTAGCTGCTACTTCAGAGCAGGCTGAAGCACCACTGCAAATACATTAAAACAAAAACAAAAAAAAGAAAAGTTACATGCATTAAAAGAGTGCTCGTGTGTCCGTGTTTTTTTTTCTCCTGCTCTTGCCCTCAGAGCCAACAGAGGAAATGTTTGTGTCCATTAATACAGCACTCAGTAGAATCCACCTCCATTAGCTTACTTTCTATGGGCTCAGCCTCCACTGGATGAGTAATAGCATAGTGGAGTTGATTTTTAATACAGGGGACCGGGGCCACCGTCCTGAGGGAAATGTGATTGGAGGAGGGTCTCCATGTAGGAGACGTAGCCACTGCTCGGCATGTAGCCGTCAGACATGTGCTGGGGTGGCGGGGGAGGGGACGGAACGGACAGGAGGGGGTCAGAGTTCAATGTCGACTGAAAGGGGGTCGACTGCGGAGTCAGCAACGGGTCCGAGGCTGGGGCCGACTCCGCTGGTGCGTCGGTGAGGGCAACACTGGTGTCCATTTGGGTCACAGTGTCCATCTGAATCCTGTTGGTTGGGGCGGGGACATCCTGTGGGGTCGTGGTGGGCTGGGACAGAGGTTGTGAGGTCTGCGGTGTACTAATACTGTGATGTTGTGCTGCTGGCGCTGCTACCGGTGCTGTAGTTAGGGGGCAGGCGGGGTTACTGGTTGTCTCCATGGGGGTTTCGGCAGGTGGGGCTGAACCTGAGGGCAGGCAGCGGCGTTTGGCTGCTTGGGCTTCATCTGCTGAGGAAACCTCTTGTTGTGGTGCATTAATGGCCTGAAGTAAAAAAAAAGGTACAGACTTAAACTCGGGACACATTTGCATAATCAGGAGTTTCTGGCTGTTTCCGTTTACAACAAAGTGCACTAAATCTATGATCCGCCATTTTAATTGAGTGTCCTAATTAGGAGTGTAAATATACACCGATCACAAAATCAAAACCATTGACAGGTGAAGTGGATATTATTGATCATCTTGTTACAATGCAATGTTCTGCTTGGGTCCTGGTATTCATATGGATGCCACTTGACACAAACTACCCACCCAAACATTATTGCAGACCAAGTACACCCCCCTTTGTGGCAACTGGCACTCCCTGATGGCAGAGGCCCCCCAACAGGACAATGAGCCTTGTGACATTGCAAAAACTGCACAGGAACAGTTCGAGGTACGTCACAAAAAGCTCAAAATGTCGAACTGGCCTCCAAATTCCAAAGAGCCCAATCCAATCGAGCATCCGTCGGACGCGCCAAAGTCAAGTCAGATCCACGTTGGGGCCTCAATGGATCAGACTTGGCTCTGACCTGTTGAGGACCTCTGAAGGTGTCCATCGGCGGATCTGATTTGGTACAGTACATCCTATGGATGCTCAATCCAATTGGGGTCTGGGGAATTTGGAGGCCAGGTGGATGCCTTAAGGTCTTTTCTCGGCCCAATCCTGAGCAGTTTTCGCGGTGTAGCATGGCACATTGTCCTGCTCGGGTGGCCACTGCCATCAAGGAATGCTGTTGCCACGAGGGTTTCTAGTTGGTCTGCAACAGTGTTTAGGTGGGTGATTGTATCAAGTGGCATCCACATGAATGCCAGCACCCAAGGTTTCCCAGAAGATCACTGCTTTGTAATAAGATGATCAATGTTATATACTTTACCTGTCCGTGGTTTTAATGTTGTGGCTGCTCTAACATAGACCAAATCCATGGACACTGCATTAACAACAGTCACTTCCAAGTGGACAACTGGCAGTTGATTTGCGTTGTGGCTATTGTCATAATAATGATCTAAAATTATTTTAAATTGCATTTTTTTTATTTATTGCAACACAAACAGGAAAAAGGAATATTCTATAAATACAGAATTGCTGCTGGAGTTAACTGTGTTAAGACCGACTGTCTTCAAAATAAATTAGGATTTTAAAAATCATCACAGCCTTCCTCAGACAGATATTTCTGAAAAGCTGATCTAGCATTTCATAAATGTATCTACACACTTTTTCTTCAAATCACACAAAACTCAATTTTATTCAAACCAAACAACCTACACATTGTGGCCCACACACAGGCCTTTATCCTCTGTGGGCTGCAAAGCGTTGGCTGCTTGAACAAATTGTTTTTTATCCGCAACTACTTTGGTGATGTTTTGTTGAAATATACAAGCCTATCATTGGTCTGCCCTTTCTTATAATTCACCTCTGCATCCGATACTAAAATCTACTACGTCAACACAGCCAGATAGCTGCCAGGCTGAGGTGTCTTCCCCTTTAATTATTATTACAAGAACACTGCGCAGCCTATTGTATGGTGTGTGAGCAGAGTAAAAAGCAGAGTTTCAGTAAATGTACTCACCAGTCTGGCTCGGACCCTCTTGGGCAGTTCCTGATCCAGTTGATGGATCTCTGAGGGTTTTAGCAACAGCTGACTCTGATCCTGAAACTCAACCTAGGCAGATATAATAGAAGTTTGGATTAATGAACATTTTAATAAACATTTCCATCTGTTTTGTCAAATATAATATCCAAATACACACGACTCAGCAGGAAACTACATCACTGGCAAAAGAAGACACGTCTGTGGTTAGTGAAGAAAAGAGTCACAGGGTGGCTTAGTGAGCAAAAACACAAACGTGTACCCAGAGAGTCACAGATGGGATCATCTCAGCCATTATAAATGGTTCTATCAACAACCATGTGTTCTGTCAAAATGCCCTCGACCGTGACATTGAACCCCAAAGGTGCTCACTGACTGGATGGGAGCATCAGCTAAGCGTTAAAAAAAAAAGAAAACATGGTCAGGGTTGTGGCCCTGACACAGTGACCAGCTGGAGGCTTGTTTTGAATTCATTAGAACAGCACTCCTCCTCTTTAACAGGACTCTCTCTCAGTGCTGCTGCTGCAGACGGGCGTCACAGGGACATAAAGGGAGACGGAGAGTTTAATAGCGTGTTCAGCAACTGATATTTAGGTTATGATGCAGCCTCCGTAAACACAATCCCCATTCTGTGTGTGTTCATGTGTGTGTATGTCAGAAAAAACATTTGCAGATGTGCTCGCAAAACTAGCAAAATCTAAGATAAATAACTTCACTTAAACTTTACCGCCAATACATTCCTGCATCTGTGTATGCAAGTGTTTTTCAAGACGGCTTCCCCTGACACCAGTGCCAGAGAATCATCTTCTCCAATTCCACATTTTCCACTTTGTAAGCACTATGGTGCATGCTGGGGAGTTTATGGGGCAAATATGCAGTGATGCTAAATCTCTCCACTTTATGTTTTTAATGCCGCACTGTATCAAAATGTTCGGCCATAACCTACAAGGGCAGCAAAGCTTTTCACACGTTGGTAAATACCAGATTGGGGAACCGAACCAGAGGCTGGCATGGCAATTAGACAGAGGACCGTATTACCAAACGTGGCTCAACCACTTCCAAATCATTCGGATGAGCAACATCAGATGATATATGCAAGTTATGCTATTGCCACAGAGTACTAGCCTAACATTTTACTTTTTTTAAACAAATGTACAAGGTTTGATTTTAGTTTGAAGTCTTCATACATTTACACACACTTCTTTTGAACAGCAGCTAGAGAATGTGTTTGATTTCTATTCTTTTTTTAAAGATGCAATAACCTATCAATTGAGCGATTCATAAATCTAAACTGTGTATAAATGACTTCCTAACTTTTAATCACAGATTTTAGCAGGTTTGGCCTTAAGAGAGTGAGGCTGCTATCTCATATTTGGGTTTTTCCTCACCTGGTAGAGCTGCAGGGTATGCTGTCTGACAAAGGAAGCGTTGAGGAGCTGACCCTCAGGCATGCTGACCATGATCAACTCTCCAACGTCAGGAGGGCCGCTATGTAGACAGTCGTGACTCTGAAGGAGGAGGGGGGGGAAGGAAGAGTAAAAGGATTTAGACAAAGAGGAAGATTTAAATGGATTAATACATGAAATTGAACAGCTAACAGACAAAAGAAAAATGTCTTATTATTAGGTCCCTGATTGTCCCTGATGATGAAGTCTGACTGAGGACTTAAAAAGCCACTTTGAAGCAATTTCCTCGGCAGATGATTCAATTTAAGTTGTGTGTTGCTAACATATAGTAGTGAGTTATGAAAGGTTATTTGAAGTTACAATAAGTCATGTTTCATTTGGAAAGATGCCACAGGAACAAAGCATCTGGTAGTTAAGAAGATATTTCCTCCTGGGTTTAAAAAAGGGAATTCAATTTGTTATCTCTAAAAAATTACACACAGCTGTCAGTGTCTAGCCTGTAAAAACACTCACTAATATGTTTTCTGGGTGCAGGTTGTCACAATACGACCCGTCGTCAAAGTTGACCTCGTAGAATGTCTGCGTTGCCATGCCGATGATGGTACAGTGGTAGTACCAGCCATCATTGTTGCGACCAATCACCCTCTGGTCCAGGTTCAGACCCGGTGGGGCTTTGGACGCTTTCCGAGGCTGGGGGGAGAAAAATCCGGCCAGAGAATTTGGGTTAAACACGGGATAAAAAAAAAAAAAAAACATAAGAAAGCAATCTTTCTAGAGTAAGACACTTACCATTTAAAACAACACAACACGTACTCACACCACATGATTTACAGCAAAAAATAAATCGAATTCCGAATAGTTAAAAATCTATTTTAAGTAAGGAGTTTTACTTTGACCAATCCTCCTGTCGCTGCAGCAAATATCGTGACATATTAACGCAGCAAAATTAAAAGCTGTAGACATAAACTTGACAGGACAGATTATACTCTGCAGAGGACACAGAATTTAGATTTTAGCTTCTGAAATTAATATTGTTTTTAAGAGAGCTCTGATTGAGCTCAGGAATTATCAGGAGGACGGCCGCTTTACCCGGAAAAAACTTTCACTGTACAGTACCAAGATCCTGATCGATCCTTACCTTTGGAGGGACCCGTTTATGCTTGTGGCAAGTGACCGTCACCACATACGGCCAGTCAGCTGGCGTCATGACGACTCCAGCGATTTGGGCGCAGGTGACATGGAAGGAGGTTGCACATTTCTCGGATGAGCACTGGATGCAGGCGCCGCGGTTCTGATTTGCATTCTTGCTGTGGCAGAATACACACTTCTACAAATAAAACAGAAAATAAAGAGTTTGGTTGGTGATTCAGGTTGGAGAAGAATTCCCCTCGACCTTGAGCAGGGATTTATTTCTTGCATTCCCTTTCATAAACGTTCAGGGATCATGGGAACTGTATTATGGCATTGCATTTTATACTATAAGCAAGTACTGGTTTTAGCTTTCAATGCCAGTGAACATAAACTTCTTACGATATTCAAAACTTTTTCCCTCTTTCTGTTTTTTCCTGCACCTTTCTTGGAGTCTTGCATCACTTGTTCAACTTCTACTCTCTCACAATCATACATGAATTTGCCATCCTCCCTCGGAGCACTTTCCTTTTCAAATCCCTTCATTCCTTCCCCACATCATGAGTGTGAAATTACCACCAGCCAACCAAATATTTGCCTTTGGCCAGGGACCTAGTCTACTCTCCACCAAGACACTTTAACATGTAACACCCAGCACAAGCAAACCCCAACCTTTATTCTTTATTTTCAGTTCACTTTGAATCCTTCAACCCTTTATCTACCCCCCTTTGTCTTTACACTTTCATTCCTCATCCCTCATTTGCCCCTCGACCCTCGGGAAGGGACAAGGAAAGATTAACAGCATGTGCAGGAATTTGGCCTGTCATATCGAGTTACCTTCTATATACACTGGTGTAGGTGTGTTCCAGAAACATCATTTCCCTTCAATATCCTGATACGAACATTTATCTATTAAGATATCCCCTGCCAGGAAATACATTCGATAAGAGAAAAGTCGAATTATAAATGTTTAACTCACAACAACAAGTTTCAATCAAATACAAAGGTTCAACCTATTACTCCAACAGCTTTGACAGCCGCCTCATCTTACGTCACTGCTATCTTTCTATGAACTGGTTTTATTGTGATGATCTATCATCACACGCTATGTCTTTCCAATCCCTCTTCCTTCCTTCTTCATCCCCCTCCCCCTTTTGACAAATCACACTGTGAGCAGCTGTAGTGCAGCTCATGGCCGATCAATAAAAAATAAAAATTCTTTATTAAAGTGCCAATACTTCATTTTTGTACTGGTGCAGAAAGAAATGTACAACGGCTCTCAACAGAGCAGTGCTGTGTGATATTTCACCGGCTGGTATGGTTTATAGTTTTCTCCTGGCATGTCGATTAAAAAAAAAAGAAACACTGCATGGCACTGAATCTACCCTCTTATGTATAGCGCAGACTCCAAAATTGGAGAAGCAGTTAATAAATGATAAAAATCATCTGCGTGTTGTTCCAGTGCAACAGGAGAATTTACCTGGAATGACAGGTGAAAAATAGTTTTAAAAAGTGTTTGATGATTTTTTAAGCAGATTGCTCTTCCGAGCTTGAGGCTGTTTTCTCACAAGAAAAGAAATCCAGGTACCTGTAGGTGCAAGATGCAACACCACTATTGGGAGAGCTACATCTTGTGAGGATTCACTCAGCGTTACTGTGCCTGAGAAATTCTGACACAACTAAGACAAAAAAAGCTTCTATGCAATCTCTCCGTCCCTGAAAACCAAATGTTCAAAGATGGAGGGAAAAAAACACAGCTTGCTGAACACGGTGCAATATTAACTGGTTTCAAGGGTGCGTGTTCACATTTGATCAGCGCAGTCATCCGAATCATTAGACCGCAGAGCTTCTTCTCATGGCCTTTTAAGAAGACATGGAGGAAAGCTGCTCTGAACGTACTCGGATGCAAATGTCACCCAGCTTCTGTTTGATAGATTATTCAGAGGCGGAGAGGAGGGAGGTGACATTATTTGTAGATTTGTGATAATGCACCAGCAAGCACTGCAGCTGCCTGTGAAGTGGAATCAGGTGAATGGAGGGGGAGCGGGGAGCGGGGAGGAGAACTGGAGGGCAGGAGATGTGTTCAAAGACACGGCAGCAATGAGGAAATTGCGTCCTCCCTTTGGGATCAATTCAGTTCATTTGGCTCAGAAATGACAGCTAATTATTCAGTCGTTCCCCTCAGCACATATGTGTTACCCCATGTCCTCCACAGCCCACAAAAACATGATCTGTCCATTCACCATGGAAGGAGGACAATGGAGAGAGTACCAGATATAGTGAGTAGGAATAGGGATGGGACCCGTTCAAGTTGACAACCGTTTCGAAATTCTCCAATCAATTGGAATCGTATGTCTCCGAGATTATCAATTCCTTTTATTGATGCTGACGTGGTTTTCTGACAGTTGCACACTGCAATATTTCAAGTCAAACTCGTGTCCCTGCTGCTGGAAACTTACAAAAAAAAAGGAGTCATGGAGGAGAGGTAGAAATGGCCCATGGCCAACAACAGTACTAGTTGAAGTGCCTGTAAAAGGATCACTTCAAGTAAAGGTGCAAACACCAGTGATGTGCTGAAACATCTTTCTTCATGGTCTTTAATTCCAGGAATGCTGTGTATTTAACACTAGTTACTAGTTAGACACCAGTGCCACTGTTTCCCAACTGGGCAGCACGTTTGTTCCAAAGGGTGAATATCTTGTATAATAATAAGATTAGCACCATGAAGGCAGATTCTAAGAAAACCTAAATGAAATGAATGCAGCACAAATATTCTCTCAGTTCATCCAATCAATCGAGAACCGGTTCCGATTGAGAATGGGTTCCAAATTACCCAGTGGTTAAACAACAGAGATTTTGCCCACCTGAGTCACATGCAAGCCTTATTTTCTACTCTGTTTCTACACTTTGTTCAGACTTAGAGAAAATAAAACTGCTTTGTTGACGCTGAAAAACTGTGAAGGCCTATTTTTTTCCAACCATAAAATTGATCAGGAGTCAATAAGGGAATCGGACTGATTAACAAAATCGATAATGGCACTGGTATCAATAAAATCTTAACAATTCCCATCCCTAGACAGGCTTGCTTAAATGTAGGAAAAGGACACGGGGGTGAGAGAATGAGATCAGGGCACAAGAGAAAATTCAATGAGATTGTTGAGACAGGACTGGGTGGTCCTGCTTGGGTTTAAATGTTGACTCCTGCCCGTCTGACTACACCATTGTTACTAACCAGATTCTTGCGCGATTCTGGAACGGCCCCGACGTCCACTGGCTCCCTCTCGATGGCGTTGACGAAGCGAGCTTCAGCCACAGCAATGGCACAGATGACATGGACCCACCTGGTTACACAGAGAGAGACACACCATAAAAAATTCAGTCTTTAAAATTTGTTAATCATTTTTTCTGTTATTTCCAAAGATGTTCTGATACCATTTTTTCCTTCCCGTTACCGATTCCGATACCTGGGCTTTGGGTATCGGCCATTAACGAGTACCAATCCAATACCAATGTGTGTGTAATGTATATTACTAGCCCTGTATGGAGGTGACATGATTGCTATCATTGTTGTATGTCCTTGGCTCGGGTAAAACCCCACATGAACAAACACATGCAGAGAATGATTTGCATACAACATTCTTATTCTTTTATTATCTATTTTGACAGTTAGTCATAACCACGCCTTCAAATGCTTTGTAAAGTTGCTGGTGTTGGAATTGGTAACACTCGTGCCACTTGACATTACAGCCTTGCACACTGAACACGTCGCTGTTTTATTGGTCGGGTTATTTAAACAGCTGTCATGTTGGTAGCTCTGTCTGACTCACGTGAAATCAACTTCTTAAGCAGAGCCAGCGGAGTTAACTGGTAAGAAGCAGGATCCTGTTTCGAAATTACATGGTATTGAATCAGTGCATAGACTAACCTACTCACCAATACCGATACCTGGATTTTCAACAGTATTGGCCGAACATCCGATACTGGTATCGAAACAACTTTATTTCTTTACAAACTCTGTTCCAACACTAATCTACAGAACTTGATTTAATTTGTTAGAAGCTATGTGAATATTTCATAACCTGTGTGTGCTGTGGTTTACTTCTGTTTTAACTGTGTTAATATTGTTGCTAAATGTTTTTTCCTTTTAGCTACAAACCTTTTGTCTGTGGTAGTCTTCAAAGCTCCTCCCCGCAAGTTACAGAGACAACATTCCTGAAAAAGAAAAGGCAAATGAGAATGAAGTTTAGGCAGCACGGGACAGGTCGAACACAAATCTTCTGAGCTCTCATACCATAGATTGGTATTGTAATAGCGGCTGGGAAACTTAGTCAACTAATTTTTATAACAGCTAACTTTAATATACATGAATAAATAGAAAAAGTGCATCAAGTCCAGTCAACTCTGAAAAATACCTTCAAGTATTTCTTCTGATTCTTGTACTATTCCAATACATGTAGTCATGGAGAATATCAAACTGCTTTTCTTGCATTGGAGCCCTAAATTGTTGCTTTTTTTTTTTAAACTTACCACTGTCCAGGCTCCTGCCACACACCGCGAGCACATCCAGGGTTCAGTGACGGACTCTGGCTTTACACCATAGCAACCTATAAGAGAGGAGAGCTTCAATACATTTCCTTTACCATTTTTGCATTGAATGTTTCCAAAGCACCATCTGGATGCAGAAGATTAATAATGATTAGTAACAATGGGCTCCATGGCAACTCAAACTCTGGCATTAATGAAATATTTATTAAAATACTTGGGTCCTTTTCTACAAACCACTTGACAAAACCAACCACTTTGTTAGCATTATGAATAGACCTCAGCCCAATCTTCTCGTCACCATCTCTAATCTGAGCTACTAAGCCAGGAGGATTGAATGTTTATGCAACATCTAAAAAGGTCTGAATGATTTCTAAATTAATGTCCAAGCCAAAACAATGAGGAGCAAAAGGATCGAGCGCAGAGCTGCTGTTTTTGACAGAAGTTCTTTCTGCTTCATGTCCTCTTATCAATTGCAGCACTGCTTCTCCAGCTGAGCCCAGTTCATCCCTGGATGACTAATGAACTGGCCTTTCTGAAGGTGCACCCCAGCTTTAGGGATAATAAGAACCCAGGAGGGTTGGTGTGTGTGTGTGTGTGTGTTACTGACATGCGCACATGTCCTTGCCGTTAAGTATCTTGGTTATAAGCGCAGCCTGACACACATGATAAATCAACAAGCAGATAAATCAGTGTAACTGTAAAACTATTTTTTAACATATGCCACAAAATAAGCATTTATTATATTATCTGCATCATGACTGATGTTAACATTTGGCAATGAGAAGTAGAGACAAGCACAGTGATCCCATGGCTCATATACAAAGTTAACAAGCTGCCTTTCCGTTCACGCTTTGCTTTGACAGAAGCCATATCCCCTAAAAGTCGGCTTTCTTTGTAAAAAATGGTTAAGAGTGGAGAGCACGGTAAATAAGAGCTAGGGAAGTTTATAGTGTGCAGCCTTCAGAGAGGCCTTTGCGCTGCTTGAGCAGCCACTCAGCTAGTTTAACCTGAGTCAAGGAGAGTTAAACTATGAAGCCTCACTGAGAGTGGTAACGGGGGAATTGAATAGACAGGTTGTTACACTGCTGTAGTGGAGTCTCATACTCTGTGCCTCTTATTTTTCGACTCTATTCTCAAGGGTTCCGAAATAAAAAGTTGTGAATAGAGAAGAGTAGTGAAGTGTCCAGCAGAGCCTGTCTGTAAAGCTCGTCAGTCCATGTATCTGTTTGTAGCTGGCTGAGACCACAGTTTTGAGTGTTATGACTCAAACTGCAGTGTACCCACAGCTGCTAGCCTCCCAGCTCTACAGAATCAAACATAACTTTTCTACAACAATACACACAAGGACCTTTGCCTATTTTTTTTAATCCACAAATTAGTGTTAAGCAATGAAGACATTATATACTTCGACCTATTACACATCCATTAGGATGTATATCCCGCATATGTATGTGATGTTAACTACGTTTGCAAATGCAGCAATCGCCTTAATAGTTAAATTTTTTAAAACTTATTTCACAAAGTCAATAAAAACAAATGTCAAAATGCAAGTTAAGACTCGAGGCTGTTCTGAGAGACTATACTCATAATTCCTAGAGCTTCATCAGTGTATAAGCTAGAATTAAGCTTCCTGCAGCTGTGAGTTGACTATTGACTCTTCATTAACAGCACACAAACACTGTGTTGTGTTCACATTTATTTTTTCAGCTTATCTTATAGAAGCCCCGTTTAGACATAAATGGAAAAACCCAACGTTTTATCTCCTGCAGGTGTTCCTGGGGTGTTATTACTCCACTGCTAACAGGGCTGAACACACTATGTTTGGTCCCAGTGTTACTCAAATACAGCCAGCATCCTTTAAGCTGTGTTGACTGGTTTTATACTTACTGGAGTGAACCTGCATGTGGCAAGATGAACAGCGGAGCAGAAGACTGGTGCCATCCTCTGCAATGTGATAGTTGGTGGGCGGAGGCTCAGTGTTGCACGCACCGACGCTGAAGCACATTTCTGGGACCAGTGGACGAGTCCGACTGCCATGCTGGGGAAGGGAGGCGCGATGGGCGTCGGGTGAAACGAAGACGTCTTTTTGTGGCTGGAGAGGCCAGAGGAATGAAGATAATACATTGAAAGAGGATAGTTTCGATAATCAACAACAAACAATTTTTTTGTTAAACTTACATGAGAGCTGCAAGGATTAGTCAATAGAAACAAAATAGCTGGCAACTATTTTTCAAGCAAACATTTGTTGGTCCCAGCTTCTTATATGACGGGACATGATGCTCTCCTTTGTCAACTGATAATGAATGAAGAGTCTTTGAAGCAATGATGCAATCTGAAGACATCACTCAGGGCTCTTGGAAATTTTGGTGAGCATTTTTCACAATTTTTTTATATACCTTATGGACAGAAATTAAATCGCTTAAGTGTGAAAGTAATATTCAGATTATCCATAGTGTAAATTATCCTTAGTTGCAGCCCTAACCTAAACTACTGCTACTCAACATCACTTATGCTAACATTGCTGAACTAATACATACAATACTACTGATTTTGTAACTGCTACTGAAATCATTACCAATTCTAGTTCACTGACACATATGTGCATGTGCTGCAGTTTGTGGCTGTACCTTTGCGTAAGGACAGAAGAGCGAACAGATCGCACAGTGTGGTTGGAGTGCTGCCACTGCAGCATTGAAGGCCTTCTCTGCCAGGAAGTTTGGTGACTGATTCTGCCACAGGTGCTCCTGTTTTTTCATGTCGCTTTCCAGCGGCATGGGGGAGGACAGCTCTGCAGGTGCAAAAACAATAGAGACATTAAAGACATGCTGCTCAAAGACATAAACAATCTGAAGTCAGTGACGCACACAGAAGCGATGTTGGAGGAATCCTCATTGGTAATGATTTTACTTCCTTCTGAAATGCATGGGAAGCATTTTTGGAAAAGCACAAGGATCTTTTTTAATAAGGGAGCCCTTGCCAAGAAACAAAAATAGCACATTCTGTTCCAGACAATAACAACACCATTCCTGATATAATTGGCCGATGAGCACAAATAGCACAGACGTCAACAACTTGCTGTTGTGGGGCTGGAATCAATTTTTCAGTGAAGCCCCTGAAGCTACTGATCCAGAGTGTTTGTTAAACCTGGACACAAGGCAGGAGGAACTCTTGAAAAGCTTGCCATTTAACTCTCTCTCTTCTCCCCCTCTTTCTCCTTGTACCTCATCCACCCTTCTGAAGGACAGGCCCCGAGTCGGGTCCCCTGCTGCCAACTTAAAGTGACTTTGAAAGCAGGTAATTGGAAGTCATGATCCCCGGATCAATAAGTGTCAGTCAGAAAATGAGAAGAAACAGACAGAAGGGAGGGGAGTGAAAAGAGTCCGTGCAGTCCTGATTTCATTATCCCCACAGGGAGCTTTAGTCCTGCTTGTTTTTCTTTCTCTGGATCGATAATCAAAACAAAAATGGTGCGACTTCTTCATTTTAAGTAGCGTGATGAAGCGGACAATGAGTGGGTCTGATAAAGTATGGGACAGAGGGAAAGAAAGCATAATGATAGATGAAGATCATGTTTTTGGTACATTGTATACGAATCTTAAAATGTTACTGTTAGTATTCAGTTATGATTCACTCGTTTCAACTTTTAATTCATGTCAAAAGGAAATTACAGCATTTACAATCCGACAGTGTTTTTCAATTTCTCGGTAGAAAGTTCAAAAATAAGAAAATATCTCATCTCAATAAATGTACAATGACAGATGCACACCTTTTTCGCTGGTCGGATCTTGCTTTAAGATGGACAAAGGGGAGCGTTTGGGTGGCTTGCTGAGGGGGTGACGGCGGCTCTTTTTTACCTCTGTTGGCATCTTCATCTTGGAGAAGCATGCCTGTTAAAACACAAGATTTTTCCTTTACATTTCCCCTTTCAGTGTTTTAACCTTGACACATGCAGCAGCAAATAATTACAATCTTTTTGAAAATATTACAAGTTAAAATTAATTTTGTAAACTGTTTACTGTGGACACGTGATTTCTATAAATTGTTCAATCATCTGTGAAACAGTCGGATTCTTTCAGAAGATTAAATTTGTGCATCTAATTGATCTCAGTAACTGTTGGTACGCTGCAGCTGAAAAACAATTATTTAGAGGTTCAACTCTATTTTCAGATCAAGCAACTTCATATTTCCATATTGAAATACAGCAACTGTTGTGTGAGATAAATAAGTGTGCTGCAATGCTGGACACACCTACAACTCAAAGGAAAAAAAAAAATCGACTTTGATCTGGATAGTCTTACCTGGGTGGTGCTCACATCCAGCTTGTTGTCTGCTGGGATGTCACTCTGTTTTGGGATAAGAGGTTTCGCCACCTCTGCAGCAAAACTAACGTTATTTGACGTTTTTATGTTGGATGTAGCAAACTGCTCAAAAGCTTCCTCGAACCCAGTGATGGAGTTGTGGGTATTTGTAGTCTTCTTCGGCTTTTTGGGCTTCTTTTTCTCAATGTCCTCCATCAAGATCTGAGGTTTGGCCTCGGGTTCTGTTGCTGGCAAAGAGAAACGGAGGAAAAAAAACTTTGAGGAGGAAGGTGACAGACATGCTAATTTTCGAATTTGGAATGTTTTGAGTTAAGTTTAGTTTTCCATATTTCATGAACCAGCAGCAAAAAGTAAAAAAAAAAAAACTTGAGTAAAATTTAAAATAAAACTATGCTGGTTTTGATGTCCACATTAATCTAGTGTCATGCTCTTGAATAAAACCCCTCACCATCCTGCTTTGTGTGTTTACACATACATATTTTATAGCATGTTATTAACACATAGGTATATGACACAGATACAAAAATATTTCTTAATGCTCATATTGTCCTTACCCTTTACAGCTGGAGCCTCTGCTGCTTTGGCAGCAGCCTCGGCAGCCTCCTGCTCCTCACGCTCCATGGCCTCCAGGGTCATCATGGCCTCTTTGGCTAGACGCTCCTCCCTTTCTTGCCTCCGCTGGGCCTCGCGCTCCTCAACCTGACGCTGGTAATCAGCAGCATTCAGCTCAATGCCCTCCTCCGCCAGCACTTTCACTTCCTCCAGCTTTAGACGACGGAGCTGCTTCATCTTCTGCATGGCTCTAAGGTGGGACACAAAGACCCGTAATAAATTCATATGAAAACATATGTACATTTATCTATTGCTTGCAAACAAAAGCCTCTGTGTATGTTTGGGAAAGTAGCACGAGACTCAAGAGAAATTTTCATGTAGTGTGCAAACCAAAACGAATACAGGTTTTCCCGGTTACAAGAGAGAAATTTTGTAAGAATATCAAAACCTCAGAATTTAGACACAATATGAGGTTTGACCTCTCACCTTCGCAGTAGGTTTGCCCGATGGGTTACACGATTCTGCCTCCAGCGCTCCAGTTCGGGGCTGCTAAGCTCAGTGGCCTTAAGATGGTCCAACACCGCGGTGTCTTTGCCCTGCTTCCACAGCTCGTAGCGATCTGGCTGCAGGCAGCGCACAAACACATCCATGGAGATCTTCACCATGTCCTTACGGCAGGTACACTAGAGAAGAACAAGCAGAGATGGAAGAGATGACTGAAAGTTAGAGAATAGCTGCAGGTAAGGCATGAAGCAAAATATGTTGCACAGTAAAAAAAAAGAAAGAAAAAAAAGTCCTCCGCAGTGGGAGGATGCTACTGATTGTCTACAGATGGAGCAGGTGCTACAGATGACACTTTTAGTTGCACATCATAGATTTTTGACAGAAAACTCTGCAGCGAGTGATCAAAAGAGGACATAACAGTCTTTGGCACACTGATGAAGAAGCCCAAAAAACGAGGATGGATCGAAGAGGATGGTAACTAACAGCAGGGGAGAGCAGCAGCAATCACACTTCTCAGTGAGATGGTCCTTGAACTTAAATTCGATGAATTCATATAACGAATTCGTAATGCTTTATAATAAATTTAACATTTTATTCACATGTAAGGCACGTGTGTTATGCACTCTGCCAAGAACGAGTCCTTCTTCTCATTGCTGAAGAGGTTTTACTGAAGTGAACATTATTTATATGCTCCAATTGTGTATTTGAAGTGTGTGCAAATAGCATTAATTATACTCCTGTTATAACCTAATTAGATACATTATATGGTTATATGGAAGGAGAGACATTAATATCATCATTTATGCAGCCACTGTATAGGATTGACACCATATTTTCTAATAAGTGTTTTGTTTTTTCTTGGTATTATACATAGTGCTGCAGCGTGGAGTGAAAATAGCACTTTGTGTATAAACAAGTAAATAGGGCCAGGCTGAATTTGAGCTGAGGGCAACACCTGTTACCATATAGAGAGGCACTTAGTATGAGGAATTAGAAGCAGAAGAAATCAATATAGAAACAAAAATCTATTTATCACATACAATCGTACAATGTAGTGAAACTGGTTCTCTGGAGGAAACCCATGCAAGCACGGGGAGAAGATGACTGAATTCGAACACAGGATCCTCTTGCTGTGAGGCAATAGTGGTAACAACTGCGACACTGTGCTGGCCCTTGTTTTACCATGGTTACAACAAGACGCATATAGTTTAAAGTGCAGCAGTTGGTCATTTCTAAAGCAAAAAGCTGACAAAGGAAAATTGGCCGTACAGTTGCTGAAAATGTTGAGAAGATACAACACTCTAATCTCCATTAGAAAAACATAACACACACATCAGACAGGCGATGAGGTTACAGTGAAGTGGGCAACAATTGGTGTCTCATGAGTTTAAAAATTTGCAAAGAGCAAATATACTGTCAAGGTCCTGTGTGTAGGATTTAGTAGTCTCCATCTTTTTAGTCTGCACAACCCTTCCTTCCTATGGCGGCTGCTGAAAAGGTGAAAAATGCAAAAGGCCCTCTCTAACGCCGATGTTTGATTTGTCTGTTCTGGGCTAATGTAGAAAGCATGTCGGCCTAAATGGAAGAGGACCTGTTCCCTCTGTAGATACAAAGGACTTATGTTAAGGTTATGGAAACTCAGCTTTCAGGTGATCATACACTAATGAAAACAGAAAACTGAATTATTTATGTTATTAAGTTACAGTTCTGCCCCTAAATACTACACACTGGACCTCTAAAATAAGTGAGTCAAATATTGCAGGTAATAAGCCTTTGGTAAATGTGGTAATGTGCAAATAGTTCAGAGGTAAATGAGAGTGATTGCTACATCCTATGAGCACTTACACCTCAAGGTGACTCCACAAACCTCCATAATGACAATACAGGTCAATGAATCATTCTGCTGTCTAGTGACAGGAGGAGCAGCAGAGCTTTTAAATGAAACCACAGTGCTGAGTGTAAGAGAAAATGGCAGTTACAGCAGAGAGAAGTTTGGGAATGAAGGAAACAAAAGGAGGGAGATGAAACAAACAAAGATGGGGGAGGAGAGGGAGGGATGGATGGGGAAATATTTTCTTTTGTGCTTTGCTTGCTGTATTACATTCTGGCCCTATTATTTCCTGAGCTGTACTGAGAACCTTATGTTCAATTACTGGAAACACAGCAGCTCGCCCTCCCCAGCAAAACAATATCCAGCCTACATCTCATCTAGACACCACTTGACAGACGGAAACATTAAAATATGGTGGGGGGGTGGTTGAGTGGAAAGTGGGAGGGCAGAGGGGGGCAAGTGAGCATGGGTACAGCTGATTGTTACCATCATGAAACCTTTAATGAAAACAGTAACATGCCAGAAAACTACAGAGGCACAAGAACACAAGATAAATATCGCTCCTGCACTGATTGTACCTGGCAGAATGTGCTTTTTACTATTGTAAAAAGATTGAATGGCTGATTTTATTTTCATGAAACTATTAAGAGGTTATAGAGATTGTTGCCGTCCTCAAGGGCCAGGACGAGTTCCATTTTATTATCATATAAAAACTTAATTAGAGGAGGGAAACCGGATTTGGAAATGCACAAGATCTGAGAAAACAAAAACTCACCCTGAGGCAGGCAGTCAATGAGCCCTGAAGTATACTTAGGCTCCTAATGAAGCTAAATTGTTGGAGCCACAGAAAACCCAGAGCCTGGGGACCCTGTATGGATCTGTGGATTCGAAAGATGTGCCAAGAACTGATAGTAAAACAGGGTTTTAGTCTGACCTGTGTGAACTGACCAACAGTAACTGGAAAATTTTACTATCCCAAATTCTTTATGCTGGCTTCGATGACACTATCGCTGACGAGGACAGCAATAACCAGAGAGACGATGTGACAAATTAAGATTGATTTGACAGGTAATCACAATTTGTCAAGATGCAAAATGCAGAAAGTGTTTACATCTCATTCATCTATTCATGTTTGATGCTTTCGTATCTCATTCATCTGAACACCTTCACCAATGTTAGGTTGGAGACCTAATTTGCCTGTTGTGCTACAGACAAAAAAAATGTCATGGTGATTCGGTCAATATCATCACTCATGCTCTTAAAAACTACTGTGAGATGAGATGAAAACTTATCTGAAGTTTATTTGCTCATATCTGTTCCACAACCATTTTTAACTGAGATGCACGCCGGAGAGAAAATGCTGACCAAGAAATCTAAATTAATTTAATTTTTCTTTCCTTCCCTTCTTTATCTATTAATATACACCACAATCCAACAACAGCTGCTTAATGTCTTGAATAGAAAAAGGGAGATATAAAAATGTCTGATCTACAGCTGTGAAAGCCATACACCGCTTAATAGTGTGTGCATAACAAACAGTTTATACAGTATTGTATCGCTCTAGTTTATGTTGCACCAAGTTTTCCTTTGTTAAATGTCACCAATATTTCAACTGTGATGAAACTGTTCCCGCTAATCTCACTGTGTGGCCCCAAGTCTCTGATCTACTCCTTCATTATATTATGGCTGCCCTCTAATAGCAGCGAATAGTGGCAGGGTGGACTGGGTATTACAGAGCTTGCCTTAGGACTGGAGGGATCTGATGCATCCATCCTTAAAATAAGCTCATCAGTCAACCACGTAAGATGTAAATGAACTAGAAACAAAAAAATAGCCCCTCCTGGAACAGCAACTTTCCTCAACATCAGGACATAGTGAAGTCTCTGTGCTTGTCATGTTAGCGCACTGCCTCAGTAAATGCAATTTAGAAAGATTCTGATCGGTGATGTACTGGAGGTTCATTGTGGTGAAGGCTGCCAGTGGGCTCAAATCGCAGGTCACTGGTGTGATCAAGAAAGTCTGTGTAAACTGTCTTTATTGAATGTGTGTGACATATTTTTCTGTGAAACTCCTGAGAACATGACAACACCAAATGTGACCTTGAAGTGTCCTTGTAAACTCACTGGGAGAACAATGGGAATGATTTTCTACTGCTAGGTGTGTGTGGCAGATAATCATGTTTTTGTGTCAGTGGACACAACCTGCCTTGGGTTCCAGGCAGCATTTTCTACAAGAACAATGAGACTCTTATCTGTTCAATGATGCAGTAAGCCTACCACACAAGAAGAAGAATGCATTTTGTGTATTGGCTATCATGGGCATAAGTTGCACATAACAATTCAGCATGTCCAATCACAGCATGTCTGGCCACGCCAAAACTAGACATGTCTGCAAACAAATATCAGAGTGCACAGTGAGTCCTCTGCAATTCACTCTCAAGATGAAAAAGTGATGTGATTTAGTCTGGAAACTGGGAGGATGATTTCTGCTTCTCTCCCAGACAGAAAAATCACCATGGAGGCCTGCGGGAACAGTCGCAAAGTGTGACTGAGCACCGAACGAACTGAGAGAGGCTTTCATTGAAAACACTACAGAGCCAGAACATAGGAACTGTTAACATTCAGCAGCATAATGGTGAAGCAGACATAACTATTTTCAGAAATAATCTGCAAGATCCTTTTTGCCATCTGCAGTGCCTCAGTGGGCTCCAGCTGAACTGCTCTCAATCAAACTTGCCAAAAATTGCATGCGCTGTATTCAAATCAGTGTAGCTATTTAAGCATAGTACAAACTAGTTTAACCGCTTGACAGAGAGTTTTTCTTAGCACTGGATGACACTTTGTGACAACATCAAAATAGTATGAATAATGTGCCCCAGGCATCTATTGGGGCGGTGAGGTTATGTGGACAGATGCTGTTTTTTTGGGTTTTTTTTTTTAAGACAATCCCTACAATAGTCAATTTGAGTGAGTCATGTCTGTTGAAGCCCTGGATTACAAAAATAAGAAATGAAATGGCTTGTGCTTAAAGCATAGTCAGAAAGGTTGAGGAGAAGGTTAATAAAGGCTGCAATGTCTGAAATAATGGAAGTCTAATTGCATGCTGACAGCACGGAAGGAGTGCTGACGGTAGGCCTTCTTTGACTGCAGGTGTGTTCGCTTAGTAAGTCAGACAGATGGGTCAGCAGTTGGGGAGCTTGTATTTAAGAAGACATGAAAAAGAGACGTGAAGAACGCCCAAGCTCACTCCCTCCTTCCCTCCATCGTGTGCTGGCAGCCCCAAAACGGTGACAAATTCGATCCCGAGCCCCATCGTTCACTGTCCTATTTGGTGCTGACAGACTCAAGCTCAGTAGGGGGAGGGCGGGAGAGGGAGGGGAGACGGTCTATCGAGTTAACAGATGACTGCTCAAGCCAAAGACAGAGAGAGAGAGATGAGGGGAGTTATGTTAAAGACCAACAGGGAATGAGAGACTTCATTGTTGCCAAGTAAGTGGCTGTTGTGGGTGAGCTTCATAAAACTATAACTATGTACATATGACAGTAATTACTAAAATAAAATTGAAGTGGAGTGGAAATAAAATTACAGCTCAATATATCACTGAAAAGGCAGTACAATACTATACACAGTACAGGCCTTTACTTAAAACTAAACTCAGTCACTTTTACTATACAGTGACCAGCAAAAGTCTGAGCTGACTGGAAAAGGCTAACACATGGAGTAACCAGTAAAAGTAGAGAAGAGCTGTAAAGAATATAAACTAGTTTTTAAATTTATCTGTCAGTTGCTCGTTCTATAAAATGTCAGAAAAAAGTGAAAATGGTGTTTCTCAAAGTCCAATATGTTGTATAATATGTCAGCATATAATTAATCATGTAAGTAGTTGTAAGTTAATATTCTTGGTATTCTAAAATATGCATTTAAAGTTTGCCAGCACTTAATTCAATTTAACACTGCCCTGCGCAAGTGAGGCTGAAGTCAGACCCCAAAGTGAATTGTGTTGGCCAAGGCTGAAGAAAGGACAAAGGTGTTTTTGTTTTTTTCTTTGAATGTTGAATAGTATTGCTAAAAGGGCTGGTTTGATCTCAAAGATATTAAAAAAGTGTATTTAAAAACTGTTATGGATCTGTAGGCATTTGGAATTAAATACCAAAAAAAAAGTAACTAGTTCCTGTCAATATATTGACATTTTCTGCAGACAAACACTCTCTAGATGTGTCTGTAGTTAAGTGTTCACTCTCAAGAACTAAGAGGATGTTCAAAAGAGCCACTTAAAGTTGCCGTGGAAGTAAATGTCGCTGTCTTCATCTAATGGCATTATTTCCCTATGTTTTATTATGGCAGTCACGAGAAAGGCTTAAGTTACTGCCAAAATATCAAAATGGTTCAAAACACTTTAAGGACCATTAAAAAAATGCCCTTTTGGACAGCCACACCCAGTGAGGGGCAGCAGAGCCTGAAAGGTTTCAGGGTCTAGCTCGCGGACATATAGTACACCTGTTAGGAGTGAATTTAAACAGCACTGGTTACGGGACAATCTGTGTGACCAGCATGCTACTCCACCACCCCAAGAGAATAAAAACATCGCTGTGAAAGACAAAGAAGGCGAAGGAGATGGAGTGGCAGAAAGAGCCCGTCTCATCGGCCGAGCTGCTCTCTTTCAAATTCCTCTGTCTGTGTGCGGTGCTGCGCTGTCGGTTTGTCGACTCGGATTAGCAGTGCAGAGTGGACCGCTCTTCTTTATCAGACTGAGACAAGTGTAGTGGAGATGCTCCCTTGAGCACTGGGCAGGATGGAGGGAAAAACTGCTGGAGCCTGGACTACTGGTTTTTAAATTACAAGCGGCCACACAGGCAAAGTAGGAAAGCCGAAAATGAGAAACAGGGAGACGAGAGGGAGATGTACTTCTGCAAACTGGCACCTCATAAATCTGACATGCAGCCAAGTAGAGAGAAGGCAGGAAAAAAGGGACACATACACACATATGTGAACGCTAATACCAAAGGGAAGAGAGGGGGAACTGAACAAGAAAATGAAGTGGAATGTATAGAAAAGAGACAAGGGGGGAGGTTCTTCCAGAGGACATTGTAGTTGGGCTCCCGTCCACAACCAACCCATACCCTGTCAATTTCATGCTCAGCAGCCCACAGGCAAAGCAGCAGTTTGAGTCAATGGAAGGATACGAGGGGACGGTTAGTGTCGGTAACAGATGGTGTGCAGTACAGAACCAGACGCTGCTTTTATATTTCGATATGATCTATTACTTCATCCCTTCAGAGAACCAAACAGCCAGAGCAGAAAGGCTGCAAAGTTGCTGCTGAATCACACATCGAATCAAACCTCTTCAAGTGCAGTGTTAGATGTGCGTACCCCGCCATGTGTAAGATGTTGACTTTCACTTCAAAATTTCATACCTTTTCTGAATAGATTCACACTTCTGATGCCAATAGTTTACAGTTTACAGAAAATAAGAAAACATTCAAGCGTTCTGTTAAATGTGTATAAATCTCACGATGTGGAATTTACCACTTTAATCTCTGTTACACTGACTTCATCTCCTGCCACAGGATGAATATACACACTGTCCGTCCGTCTCATCTTACCTGGGTAGCCATCTTGCCGTAGTCCACCCAGCGCAAGGTGGCAAAGTTTGTGGACTCTGCGCAGTTGAAGCCATGATTGAAGCCAGCATGGTAGCCATAAGGAAAGGTGATCATAAACTCCCCTTCATTCTGAGTGATCTGTTCAGACAGAGCAAACACAAGTATTGTGACATTTTAGATTTTTTTTTAAATACATAAATGAAAGAATAAATATATAAAAATGCTCCATGTGTGCATGTGTATAAAAGGTTTCTTAAATTTCCATCCCCCTTCTGCGAAACTAATTCCAACGGATTCACCACTAAAATTGAGATTAAGATGTATTAGCACCAAGTCTATGCTGACAAATATGAATCTCATACTGACTAAATAAAAACTAATTAGTTTTCTTGTGGAGGGAACATCTTTTCTAATTAGTTTGGGAGCAAACACTTGTCTTTCTTCAGTTATTATGAATATTGTTATTTCTAGACAGTTTTGATATCTTTATTGGACATTTTGTTTTATTTTGTAAAAGCTTCCTTAAAAAAAATGTTTTTTTTTAAACTGGTTTTGGCCTTTAAAACACAATTTTATGACTAATAAAATACCATCTAATCTAAAAATGTATTCCGTTATAAACCTTGAGTTTCACATCCATAACATCTGCCATTGAGTTTATAAGAGTTCAACTCCTCAGAAACAACCTCTCTCTAAACTTTTCTGACTTGCGAGCAAAATTAATTCAGCCGAACATGACTGCTGCTCCAAGTGTCTTCCCATGAGCTCAGTGTTATTCTGAGAATGTTTAAAAATGTGAGGACAAGTTAAGCACATTCTTTTTTAATGTGTTGCCCCAAAACTTAAGCCCTATATGTCTGGTTGCTGATCTCAACTTCTTTGTGAATCCTGGATCCAGGCAATCAAAAGACACATCAAGCCAGACAAGGTGACAGGCATGAGGGGAGAAACAGGGGTTGAGGCTGAGAGTGGGAGATGAACTTCCTCAACTAAAGGCTGTGGTTCAGATATCAAAGGTCCTTTTTTTGCTCTTGCAAAAGCGCAAGAAGACGGTTTTATTTTTAGCCATGAATCGAGAGAGATACTGTAGGTGTGTTACAAGTAACATGTTCGCTGTGATAATGATGTCCTAAGGGGGGAGTGAGGAGATTAATGGGGTGAGGGGTAACAGTCTGCTGACAGTGAAGAACTTTGTATGACTTCTTTGTGCCCGTTTTTTTTTTCTCCTCTTCAATCTTCTATTAATTTTTGGACTGTGAGGATTTAGATTAACTACTAAATCGAACAGAAACAGAAAGTTGGAAAATAAGCCAATTAATTTCCTACGGCAGCCAAAAAAGAGGGTGTTTCTCCTACCGTATCATTATTACAGCCTGTAGCAGTTGTTATGTTTGCTTCAAAGCTGAGTCGCTAACCTCCCTTGCATTGTAAATCGTCATTCAAAATTAAACCATCTCTTCTGCTGTTTATGCAAGAACCACGACTGCCATTAGAACTAGGCAGTAAGGAACACATACCTTCACTTCCTCTTTTTAAATATAATATATATTTCAAGCTCTTCTTGTTCTAATATAAAGCACTGTGAATATTTAATATGTAATAACGTACATGTTAGGTTGTTAGCCGTGGTAGATTTTACTCACTTGTTAGATAAAAATTGAACTGACAATATACAAGTGTCCAACAGCAGCACAGAGTTTTCTCCTTGTGCTTAGACCAAAATTAATAATATTAAATTTTTGTCACTCACCCTGTCAAAAGGAATGCCATACATCTTCAGGATGGATGGAGATATCAGCGTCATCTTGTGGCGAAGAAAAGCATCACAGCCCTGGGAGCTTCCGGGGAAGAAGCCTGAAGAAGGAGAACGGAGAACACGGGATTAGTGATCTAAACAAATTGTCTGATAAAGTCATGGAAAACTATTCAAATACCAGCAGCTCGAGGACTACAAACATTATGCAGCCGTATGTGTGATAGGGCTACGATACATGACCTTTAAATAATATTGTGATATTTTAAGGCTATGTCGCGTAATCTTTTTTTGACCAAATACCTCGTCACGATATTGCAGAGATGCTGTAGGGATGACTACTTTTTTTACATATTAACACTGAGACTTTAAATGAATCATCAACAGTATGTCAATTTGATGACTAAGTGGTGTATAATAACATATCATGATAACAGAATATCGACAAATAAAAAATATACTGAAAAACTGTTTTGAATTTAACTGAATTCACAGTCACATGCTGTCTGATCAGTAGTAAGATTTCAACTCTTTATCTAAACTTTATTTTATTGTATATATATCTATATATATATATATATATATATATATATATATATATATATATATATATATATATATATATATATATATATATATATATCTATATCCATTTAATTATTTTTAAATGTATTCTGATTTGTATTGTTTCCGAATGTTTCTGATGTAAGATAATAGAACTATTTAGTGATGAGATGTTGCTTTACAAGAGTCTTTTTTTTTTTGCAGTTTTGGAGGACTGACTAGCTGGCAAGTAAGTATTTCAAAGAATGCCAGATAAGCCTTGCCAATTCAACCGATTTCCCCAGCAGAACTGTAGCTGTGTTTACTATATTATTGTTAATCCCACCACCTGGAAAAGGAAATCCGGTTTGCTATTGACATGGGTGTGAATTAATTTACTGCCCAAAGTGTGGAATAATCACATTACAACAGTGCATGTAAATGCATTGTTTGTGTGCCTCCCGGTACAATTTCACGGGATATGTGCTGGATTGTATTATGTCTCCAAGAAAAGACTACACCAGAAAACTGGGACTGGGTGCTGCCACTTCCAAAAAATCTTGATCCCATTCAGCACAAACAAACAGAAAAACTTTTGCCTGAAGATCTACTTTGCAATGACAGAAAAGTGTGTATGGATATTGCACGATTACTTTGAACTAAGAAGCAGCAGCACTAACAAGACTGCTGATCAGAGACGACCAAGTGTCTTTACCGTGGTCTCATTTGTTTACTGTCATAAATAATCCCAGAACAATATAAAACTACTGTGCTTTAATTATTGGTGTCTATGCCCCCAAGGTCATTTGTCAAAAAACATCTGCAGTCTTCATACTTTAAAAAAACTAATTTGACTGCGTTTGACTGCAACTATACTACAACTAAAATGAATATGAGCTACTGCACACATGCATAGCTGCTGACACTTTGCAATGTTACCTTTCATGTTGCAAAACAACCACCCTACTTTCTTAAAAACCCAGACTGCTTTGAGATCATAATATACCCCTCTGACATTTTGGGCTTTCAAAGCCCCAACTCTCTCCTCTAAAACAAAGGCTTGCTTTTGCTCTTGGAGACAGAGGGACTCAGACTGTCTCTACATAATCAAAAGCAAGAATTTCTCTTCCATCGCTTGCTCTCCCACTCTTTACTGTCTGTACCCGCTGGTGCCTCAAAGGGGGGTCCGTCCAAGCCTCCACCCAGTTAAACTTTAATGTGACTGACAGTATAATCGGTGCCCATTTCATCCTTCATTTTCACTGCATTGTTTCAGCCTCTGTTCCACCCTACAAAGCAAAAGAGGGAGAGAGGGCCTCTATTCTCTCATCGCCTGCCTGCTTGTTGGAGCTGATAAAGGTGAATAATGTGCCGACAGAGCCCGGGTATTAATCCCCATTAAAATGCAGCTGGCTCTCTGAGCTCTCCGCGGGGTAATATTAACTTAAAGGCTTCATTCTGTCCTTTTGAGTTTGAAAATTAAGTTCCTGCCTCCAACCCTGCACACTCCCCTACCACCCCCCCACCCCCACCCAGCTAGTGTGAAGCCATGACTAAAAATAATGCGGAGATGAGGAGCGATAAGAGTAACGGCTGTCGCTGTGTCAAATGTTTGGAGAGGAGTTTTCAAGTAACAAGACCATTGTCCCAGCCCCATTAGGCATTCCTACTGCGCCCATAACTGTCTTTTTAGGACCTCGTAAACAGTTGGCTACCTGTGCTGACGATGGCTTTGATAGGTCAGTGGGTGCTTGTTAAATAACGTTGGCATTGCTTTCCTCCCACTGCCAGCTGCTTAGATAGCAGCACAGAGGAAGACTGCAAACTGACTGTGACTGAAAGCTCAATGCAAAGATGAAGAGTGACAAAAAGCTGTATACAGTGTAAGCACTGAACTCACTACCAAATCCGAATCCTTTGGAGTCTCTTATCAAATCTATTTAGGTTTAGTTTTCAACGGGTTTTTGCTGCAGCTGCTGAGGAAGTGTTCGCTTCACTTACATCGGGGTCCAGATTAGAGACATGCAGGATTAGATAACTAGTCAATTACACACTGCTACCCTCGCTAGTCAAGACTAGAAATACTAGCCAGTTGAACTTTCAACTTCAAATCTAAAAAATTCAGTAAAAGGAATGGCTGTTAATAACATACAGAATATTTCTTTGGACAATGTTTATAGGTTAAAATGCGCTCAATTTGACAGTTTTCTGAACTTTTTCTCACTTGAAGACAAGTCAAGTCTCATCTAAGTTAAATTTAACTTAATTTTCCGTTTCTGGTGGAAATACCCAGGCTCTGTCTTTAGGAACATCTCCTGGTCCAGATTCAGAACTAGTTGACAAGCTTAAACTAATAATATGATTACCTGTCCCAATCAACAAAGACATTCTGTGTACTGTGACATAGGCGGTCAACAAAATAAGCAAATAAACCTGAAATGGAGCCCATGTTTATGAGTTACACTTGTGATTTCCATTTTTAAAGTTAATGCCACAGCCCTAGAGGGCTGTGTCTACGTAGTTAAAGGTGATTATAGCAAAATCTTTGATTGTCCTAACAGCATGTCTTAAAAGGTCCACTATGTAGTTTTGGGGAGGGAATTTTAATAAGAAGGACCCTGCCACCTTTCTAGCTTCAAACAGTGTTCTGGAGACCTCACTTCAGGTCCTATTTATGTGAGTCGCACAGGATTTTTTTTAGAATTTAGGACACAACCCTTGTGTCTGAACCATCTCTGGCAATAATATTCAGCAAAGCACATAATGCAGAAGTGAATTAGAGATAGCACAAACAATGAGATAGCGAGGTGAACAGATTTCATGTAGGTTAAAAGACGTGCAGGCAATCAGCTTTACTGCTGACATTTGGACCTCCGACGTGTGCCCCATGTCTTTGCCGAGTCTGCACACACTGGGTGGACACAGTATCACTGTCAACATTTGCCCTTCAAAGTGCGGTGCTGCAAGCAAACGAATTCCGTGAGTACATTTTAAGGGAATTATTTATTCCTAGATTTATCCAAGTTGTTGTTGCACTACTGTTTTAAACTGTTCTATTTAATAAGTGGCTGCACTTTAACGGTCATAAAAGGAACTGTTATTTTTTTCTTAGATTTCTTTATTTGTTCTTTTTCGGTTACGATTGAAAATCACATAGATAATAAAAGACTAATGTATGGCGATCATTCTCTGCAAGGTTTTACCTGAACCAGGCCATATAACAATGATAGCAATCATATCACATCCATACAGGGTAAGTGGTTTATACAGCTAACATGCACTGGTATTGAATTGGTACTCAGTATCGGCCGATACTCAAAGCCGGGGTATCTGAATCGGTAAGGAAAAAATGGTCCTGGAACATGCCTCCTTTCAAGTGCCTAAAATTTAGAAAAAATTTACTCTCCAAGCCTTTATCATCACATCTAAACCTGATTTTAAGTTTTGATCGCAATTATTCAACACTCGCTAGTTTCAATGCCAGAAGACAACAAACAGTTATGACAACTGTAACATTTCATTTCAAATACTATGATACAATAACAGATTTTAAAAAAGATTTTTGGTTTACATGAGTGATTGTATAGTTGAAACACAATTTTATGTTGAAAATCAAGCATTTAATGTAGTATACTGGAATTCAAGCTTATTCCTAATCTTAAAAAGAGTCAAAATTTCAATCACACTTCCAAACTCTCAAGAACCCTGATTATAAATGTCTCTGGTATATTTGATTTTGTAATAATCTGCAATGAACTTGGGCTACGACACATATCGGGAGACTTGGGCTTTAGAAAGATTCCTCCAACTCATTCTGCAGAACGCTCAGTTGAGCTCAGCATCTACAGTCCTCCTGATCTTTTCAGTACAAGTCACTGCACACACTAAGTGCTTCAAGCTGCTTCTGCTTCTCAAGCTCCATTTAAGCACAGCCAGGTGAAATCTATGTTGTTGTATGTGCTGAGAAAGTGGGACATCGAAGTTTCTCACCAATTGAGTACGTGCAAAGGTTCTTCAATGTGAGGCCCACAGTGTTGACCAAACTGTACATTGTGAGGACCACTGTGTATTAACAGTGTTGTGCATGATGTGTGTTACTGAGAGATGCTATTTTACTTTGTTATTGTCCTGTGAAAGGGATAACAGGTAGCTGTGCTTTGGATGTGTGCTAGTTCTGTGTATGTGCTAAATGTGAAGCATGTGTATGATTTCATGGTGCCTGCTTAACAGTAACTTTCTTCTCCCCTTAATGTGACAAACATAGCCAAGACAGGGTAAAATAGGCAAAGGGTTTTAATTGATATCATCAATGTCTCACCTTGTGCCAGCCTCTCCAGCCTCTTGCCATGCTCAGGTGGGATGGCATACCTGTAGAGGAAGGGGAAAAAAGGTTTAGTGGAAGGCTGACCTGTTACCAAGAAAGAGTGCCAAGAACTTATCATATTCAACAGTGTTTCCCATTAATTAACGAGACTCTGGCGGCCCGCCATAGTCTAAGTTGCTGCAGCATAGTCTCATATTGATCAAAAAATGTTTTCACTGGTCATATTAGTGCTGTAGATCTCCAACATTTTGCGCCATTACTTCAGCAAAGCGTCTTTAACTCTTAGTCAGTGTGCTATCTTGTAGTCAATCTCTCTCCAATCTGTTTGTCTGTCTTGGCAACCTTGCCGGGCAGTACATAGTCTGCCTGTATTTTATTAACCATACATTTCCAGCACTGTTCTGTGACTCTGTGCCTGAAAAACGTGAGACTAAAATACAACTCACGTTATACATTACGTTTGATAACTGCCAACGGGCAGCAGTGTTTATGAACAGCAGCTCAGATAACCCTGCTCAGTGTGTACACGTGTTCACATGCATGTGCATGAAATGATCGTCATTTCCAGCAGCAACCTCAACCACACAGACCAGACAATATATAGTTAAGATGGCACCCATTGTCTTGTTTCTAAAATTATTAGTGCCCATGATTATCTGGTCTCTCAGTCAAGGTTTAGTTACACGTCAGGACTAATAGGCTACTAAATTAAAAGCAATAGATTGATATTGACTATAGCTCATAGGCTTGTGCTAACATTGTATAGCCAAAGCTGTGTAGTAATGTAAATTGTGAATGAATTGTTCTTTTGAAGTGCACCAGACTGATTTTTTTTAATGTGCAAAATTTTCTTCTGGGAGAATATGCCCCCGGACCCCCTAGTGCCAGTCCACCCACCATAGTCCCAACAAATCCTGTGGGAAACACACTGCATTCAGTATGTATAACATATTCTCAGATATTACTTTAAAAAGTACAAGATATTTACATCTTTGACCTATGAACCCCCTAGGGTTCTTTCTGCCCCTTAGCTGATCTACGAGGAATCTCAAAGTTTTATCTACAAGTCAATCTACAACTTTAAGACCTTTTTGACCAAAGGATTTTGCAAGTAAAATAGATGTTAAAATGGACTGTCAGATCGTGACTGGGCTGCCTTCTGTGAATTCAAGATAGTGTATCTTGAAACCACTATTTTCCTTAACAACTTTTAATGGTATTGACTAAAGCAGGAGCCACATTACGCAATACTGCTTTGGAGTATTTCCATAAAATTCAGTGTTCATATTGTAAAGCAGAACGACAGAATATAAAGTCAATGCAAAGTCATTGTTAGAGGCAAATTTATGCTGGGCGTGAGAATTAAGGCAGAGATACGATGACATCATGCCATGTGACAACATTCACCTTGAGCAGCATATTTGCCCAGTAAGAGTCAAATATCACAATAAGAAACAGAGATCAGAGGAAACTGCTAGAGTGAAATAAAGGGGGAGAAAAATAAAGATTTTTGTTCATTTTTATAGGTCAGTAAGTCTGTACAGTCTAGAGCTATAACAATTCATCCATAAGTCAACTATTTTGATAATCGATCAATTATTCTAGCTATTTTTCGAGCAAATATGCAAAACATTTCCTAGTTTCAGCTTGCTTAATGTAAAGATGTGTCTGTCATTTAATGAAGAGTCTGTGGGTTTAGGACTGTGTTTTTGACAAAAGAGGCAATTTGAAGACGTTGCGTTTAGACTGCTGAGCAATTTTCAATGTTTTTTACATTTAATAGACTTAAAGATTAATCAATTAATCTGGAAATTAATCAAAATAATCCTTAATGGACAGTAAAATCATTCCAACTTTCAAATTGGGGCAAATAACAGGAAATGGAAAAATTGCTTAGTTAACTCTGAACATACTTTAAGAGTTAAAGCTGACACAGTAGTATCAATCACTGCACTATATAACAGTGTTGTGTAGATACTTGAAAGTTATATTTGAAGGGGAGAAGAAGGAGAACAGGGAGGGTGGTGGAAAAGATTAAATGACCGGTGAAGGGCAGGACAAGGAGAAATTACTGTTTTGGGAGTGCTGGGTTATTTCACTGCCCTCAGCACTCACCGTTTTAAGAAATGAAATTACCCATGACGTACACCTCACCACCCTTCCCTCTCCTTCTCCTACACATGCACACATACTGAAAACCAATCATTATTCTTCTCCACGTTTGCTGGACAGTGGTTTTAAGTTTTTGCTACCAGCTTGCTTTGATCTACTCTGGTATGTCTTTGTCCATTACTGCTTCGTTCTTAAACTGAGGCATCTGTGTAAATGAGCAGTTAAAACCCCCTTTGTGTCTTTTATCATATCTTAGTGTTATTCCTATTTCAGACTTTGCTTGTTTTATCACTGTACAAATACAGTGGCTTCATGGCACTGGTTCAGTGTTGCTACACAGGTAGAGCAAAGTACTAATGTAACCAAGAAGTCAATATAATAAGGTAGGCGCTTTAAAGTATGTATCATTAAAACAAATGTCAGATGCTACATTTAGAAAGCGAGTTTATTTCTAAAACAGCGTGGGAGGGAGCCAGCAAAGCTCAGATCTGATCTGTTCATTTGTGAAGTTATTACAATGCTCTTAATTACTGCGATAATATCCTCTAGGTTGTCTAACCCTCTAGAGACATTGGGCAATGAACTATGGGTGAAAAAAAGGCACCATTTCTCAAAGCCTCAACTACATGGATATTTGAAACAAAGGGAGAAAGCGAGGTGAAAATGAAGAATGAAAGAACAAAGATGGAGAGCTGGTGAGAAGCAACAACACTTAAGGGGGGACAGAAAAGGAAAGAGCAAGAGCAGAAGACGGAGAGAGAGGGGAGATAAAAAATAATAAACACAAAAGAAAGTACAAGACAAAGTCGATTGCAGTCAGAAGTGCCAAGACATGGTGCCACACTGCCACCTGTAGACGAAAGTTTTGAGTTTCAAGGAGGTGCAGCCTTCCCCACCATTTATTGTTCTGGCCTGGTATCCCACATTAGAGGCTTGTGACCAAAGTCCTTCACACCATTTGGGAGCAAGAAGGTGACATTTGACAAGCAACAAAGATACTGAAATGAAGAGGATTGTCTCAGAGTTATTTTATTAAGTAAATATGCAGTTATCTGCTGGTTTTCAGACCTTGTAAGACTATAATCATTCTCTACATGATCAAATTTTTTTTAAGGTTATTCATGATGATTAACGCAATGGTAAGGAACCAGGTTATCATAATAGAGTTGTGTTTTGTTCTGTGACTATACGGCAAAGAACAATGAGAGCAGAAAACGTTGCATCAACTTAAAACTAGCATGGGATTTAGGATTTTCTTGACAGGAACAAGCATTCCTTTTCATGTATGGCCAGATTTAACACTGACTCTGGATCACTGTGCATTGTTTACTTTTTGGTAGGTTTTAGGTACCTTAGAAATATTGCTGGAACTATTAATTGATAAATTGTCAACAATCATAATCTATTTCTTTGATAATCAATCTGTTTGAGTCATTTTCAAGGGAAAGACATTCTCAAATTAGCTTTATTTCTGGTTTCTTCAACCTTTCATGATAGCGAAGTGAATATATTTGGGTTGTGGACAAAACAAGACACATGAGGATGCCATTGTGTGCTTTGGGAACAATTTTCACCATTTTCTGATTTTTAATAGACCCTGAACTAATCTATTAAACTATTTTTGTGTCATAGCCTGTGCGTGCTGAGATCTTTCGTGCATTGGCAGCAAGTGACACTTTTATAACTAGATATTTTACAACTTGTTAACTCAACAAAACTCCTGCCCACTGAACTCCTCACTATGATATTAGGTAGGACGTTTTGTTCGGACTCAGCCATACCCAGAAGATTAAACAAAGTGAGTGGGTGTTAAGTAATGTGTGTTACAGTGTTTGTTCTTAGCTTGGCTAAACACATCAGGGATATACCCCTGTTTTAAAAATTAAATTTATATTGATCCTTTCTTTTACTCTAACTCTCTGTAGGACTGCATGATGTACATTTCTTAAAATGTCGGGAGTATTCGTTTAAAGCTAAATTTATCGTTGGGAAGCCTCACATTGCAGAGGGTTCTGTGTAAATGTGCAGATAGCAGAGCAGCCTGCGCAAGAGAACATCCCTCAGATGATCCCTTCCATCCCAACATCAAACTAAACAAATCAGCCGATCAGCGCGTCTCCTCCTGTTCCCTCCCTCCTAAGGCCACAGTTGCCATGGCAGCAACACGTCTGTCACTCTGGCAGCAGAGAGAGAATCACACAAATAAACAACACACAGCAAATGAAGGCTTGAACTTTTCCACCTCTCTGAGGAAGAGTATGATTTATCTATGGTTGGACAGCGTTCCTCAAAAGGTGGATCTGAGCTGTCACAACAGCATGAGAAGCCAGACAGCATGTGTTAGTGTGTTTTGCACCACTACAGACACGTTTTTTTTTTTACAGACACATTTAGTGGATGACTACTCCTCTGATTTTGTGATTTCTAGTTCATGGCCTCGTGCATGAAGAGGAACTAATTATTGTTGCACTACAATGGTGATGACTACAAGTTCCTGTTCTTTAACAAATTATTCTTAAAAGAACAACTACATGCAACTTAAGCCGATCATAACTGTCTTTGAAAAAACCTGAAGTGCAGTTGAAATACAGAGTGCACTTGTCTGCCAGAACATGCAGGTCAGAAAGCATACTGCAACCCTCTGCTGTAGCAGGGCGACTGTTTCCTCTTGTAATCTGAATCATATATTTTGTAAAATTGTGACCAAATAAAAACAGTATTATATTGCATTGACAAAACCAGAGGAGACAGAAGAACAGGAAAACCTCCCGGGAGTGTTTGTGTCTACAGCACTAGCATAGGAGTTTTGGTAATTAGGAACGAGCAGCAGAATCAGAGGCAAAGAAGTTTCAGGTAGGGACAGGAAAAGTGTGAAGCAGCAGAGGAGCACGTTTGTAGCAAGTTACATTTTAATTGTGTGGAAGTCCATTTATGTCATGTGAAGTTGGGAGCTGTTTTTCCCCGTGTTTTGAATGAGACTTGTGTGACTTTATACTGTGTTGAAATCAGTAAACAACAGACTGTCCTGTCTCCTTGTGTGTTGTTCTGACACATTCAGAATCGTTACGTTGCTGCTTTTGCTGTTAGGACCACCGTTAATGTGGCGGCTCACTTTATCTGTTGCCCAAAATTATATATTTAAATCATTAACTTAATATCACAAACATACAACAACTAGTCAACTAAATGCTTGAACAACTAATAGGAAAATCTTCAGTTGTGGGCAGCCCTTGACAGTCATAATGTTCCAGGGCAGTTACCCCAGCTGCTACCTTTGCAGTGTTGCATATTTGGAACAGTCCGTTCACCACATGAACCAAAATTGACAAACTTCACTGTATTAAGATTGACAGGAATCCGAATGTTATTAATGGAAATGAAGCATTCAGTGAAGGTTCACTTCACATTTGCTGTATTTCTGTGCCTTATCAAACATTGGACAAACATACTTAATATCCCTTTCTAATTCACTACATCATCTACACAAGCAAAACCTTTTGTTGTACATGTGCACCTGAATGTATACATATGGGTAAATAGTATGCATACACATATAACTGTGCACCAGAGGGGCACATCATGACAAGAGGAATGCTCCTGGCAGCAGATCTCAGACCCTCTTAGAGCTTACTTGAAACGTATTAAAAGCGACCACTGTGGGAGCTGTCAAAAGCACGTTCATTCAGTGTAAACACTAAATCAAAGCCCAGAACACCCCACCCAACATCCAAACTGCAGTTCCAACCCAACTAATGTTAAATGCAGATCTTCAGCTCTCCATTTCTCTCCTCTGGGACAAAAAAAAAAAACTGTCAAATGAGAATGGTTCAAAACCTTTAGACTATAGAAAAGCTTGAGGACTGATGGATTCATAATAAACTTATCCCTTACTGGGAAGTTGCAGCTGGGATGCACTTCAAAATATCCCTTTCAATTCTCTTTCGTCAGCCTTTCCCTACCTTCCCCTCGCATGCTCTGAGGCTAATCTTTTATCTGACAACAGATCCACTGGTGTGTGTTGGGGTAGAGGGGTGATTGAGAGGGGCTCGGCAATGAAAATAAAGAGAAAAAGAATGATGGAGGGATAAAGGCAGGGAGAAAGTGACAGCCTGCTATGGCTGAGGTCTTTTGCAGATCCGCCAGTGTGTGCGTATGTATGTGTGTAGCAGTAGTCGTCGTTATGGTGGGGTCTGACTTTGATGGGAGCCGAGTTGCAGGGGGAATGGACTTAATTTCACAAACGGCTGCACTATGAGAGGAGAGGAAGAGTGTGTCTGTGTATGTGTGTGTTTTAAGGGGCCATGCTCTGTTTAACAGCCTGTAATTACCCCACCACACACAAGTGTAAAAGTGAAAATGATTCAATTTCTGAAAAAATGAAGGTGGAAAGGCTTGGTGAGCGCCGAGAGAGAGTGACAGAGAGAGAATAAAACCAAGAGAGAGAATTAAATGAAGGAGAGAAAAAGAGAGGAAAAAGAAAAGGATGAATGGTGTGCATCCATCCATCTAAGAGTGAATTAGTCTTAACAAATGACGATGGGTACGGGCAAAGTAAGTGGAAGTCTAAGGGGGAAAGAGCAAGTTTAAAAGCAAGAAAGTTAATATGCATTAATGTGTTGGCAAAATACAGACTCCAGGTGGGCACGCCGGCAGTGTGGCATCTACACAAATAATCTGTCCAACACCAAAGAAACTAATATACACTTTTATTTAAAAAATATTTCATAATATTGATTACTGTAGATTATGACTAGCATATTTGAAAGATATGACTTGTTTTTCTTCTGCATTTGTCATTAACCACATTTTGCTGCACATCCTAAACACTGACTACTTCTTCTGCTACATCTGGTGTGTGCTTCAGGTGTCAAATAAAATGCAGCAATGGGCAAAATCGTGTCTGTTGTTGACTTTATCAAAGACAATGGAATAAGTGAGGAGACAGTTGTTTGGTGGAGCAGATTAGACTTGCTGTCCTCGGTCATGCAATTTCATTTGTATACAAATCTGCCTCAAAGGGCTGTCCTGTTAGGAGTAAAAGGCCTCTAAAGAATGTTTCATGTTTTATTCACTCAGCTTTTTTTTTTAAAAACAAGAACTGTGGAATCTGCAAAAGAAAAATTCTGCAGGTGCCTTCTTACATGTACTCTACAAGTGCTTCTGGAACTATTCTGCTTTATTTCTCTAATTCAGTTGTCCTTTAAGTCATTAAAGGGTAACTACAATATTTTCACAAATTAAAGTGGGTTTACAGGTCTTTGGGAATACAAATGAAAATGGGAAAAAGCAGTATAAAGTATAAATTGCCTCCTGAGTCACTCAGCGGCTAAGCTGCATTGTGGGGAATGTAGGCGCCTGCTTCAGCCATGTGTAGTGTCCATGAGGAAGGCAATAACACCCTGCCTACCCACGATTGCAAATGTAAAACTGCATCAGTCAAACAATTGCCCAGGTTGGGGGTTCAATACCATGAGGCCATCCTGGCTAAAGAATAATGCAGGCATAAAGTTGTAATGTGCTTTATAATCATGGTACTGCCACCACAGACTGTATACATGCAGGCACACACACACACACACACTATTTTTGAGGTACCAGGGACCTCCAGGGGTGAGCGACATAAAGAAGAAAATGAGACAATGATCAACACCAATACGACAGCTGCTACAACTGGTTCCAGCAATCATTCTGTGTGAAACACCTGTAAAAATCAGGTCATGATGTACTGTTTTTCTTCTCTTCAACATTCTTCTAAAATGTACTGTACAAATTGCAATTCTTGAGGAATCCGAGGATAAATCAGAGGAAACAGATACAAGAGGAAACATTTGCAGGTAATTCTTAACCAGAACAGCTGGGTTAGGGTTGGCATTTGTTCCTCATACCTGAACAAACCAAAAAAGGGTACTTGCCAAATAAGGAACCCTCAGATGTTGAAATAACTAATGAGAGGCATTTGTATTGTGAACACACAGCATCATGCTCAAAAGTAGCACATATGAACAGATTTCCAACAAATTTCTAAATATTTTAAGCTGCTTAAGAGCTCACTGCTCCTGAAAAACAAGCCTGAAACAAGAATTGGAGGACTGTGAATGATGAGGTTGACATAAGAGTTGTGTAGTTCAATACCCAATAGAAACCTACCACCCTCTAGCCCTGGTCTGTCATGTGCGCTTTGGACTGATTCACTGAGATAAATGGGTTGAGGGACCCTGGTGTACGATACAGGCCTGATGAAAAAGCAGGAACAGTGACAGAGGAGAACATGCACCGCAGGGCTCCTGTCCTGACTACTATGCTTTGATGATCTCCTTTAGTGTACATGTCTGTGCTATTGTCCCTGCACGTAAGTTTGTGTGTGAGTAACAGGAGGTCTGTCTCTCCATACCAGTGCCTCGAAAACCAAGTTCCACCTTAAGTACCATTTAGAAATTACCTTTTTAACACAAAAAGATAAAACTGCATTTTTCAATACGTTCAACATTGTCATGGGCAGTGCTTTCTATAAACGGCAGCTGCCGGAGAAGCAGCCAACATTTTTCATCATTGATATTTGATTCTAATTAAGGTGTTTTGACAAACAAGCTGCGATTCAATGTGCGTTTGATTTTTGTACTCTAGCAGCCTCCTTTTTTCAAACTAAATCTTTAAAATCTAAAATAATTAAGATTGGTGTATTTACTGTAATAATGGCATGATAATGTGCAAGAGGCCAGGGGGAGGCATGCCCCTGGACCCCCTCAGCTCATTACTCCACATGGAGCTGCTGTGATTAGTTGATTAGTCAATTAACCAAAAATTAATCAGCAATTATTTTGATAACTGATTTATCTTTTTAAACAAAAATGACAAAAATCTCTGCGCACCAAGCCCAGGTTTATAAAATGATAAACGGTAGGACTGTGTGCACAGAAAGCTTGAAGAAAAAAACAAAAAAACAGACTCACCAGGACTTGGACTGTCCAAAGTGCAGGTAGTTGATGCTGTAGAGATCCATGTCCTCTGTGTGCCAGGCGAACGTGGTCTTCCACATGCCAAAATAGAGGTAGGGAGTGTTGACACCCTCAATGACGATGCCACACTCCTGCTCCACCATATCCAGCAGTGTGTTGAGGTGGCCAATGTTCCACTCGTGAATGTCCTGAACAGAGACAACAGGCATTTTTACGAGAAGTTTGGACACTACACACAAATCAGTACTGAAAGTCTATCAATGACCACCAGATGGTGCTGTGGTCAAACAAAAATATACTGATTTTTGATCTGGTTATCACAGTGTCACATTCACTGAGCAGAGTATTACAGTAACACTATTTGGTGCACTGACATTTTCCGGTGCTGGCAACAAGTCATAAAAACTATTTTTAAAGCAGCTTATATCAAGGAAATAATATTACTACCATTATTATAGATGATATTATCATCCAATAATATCTGTAAACCAGGAATTCTGAAAAAGGTCTATCGTCACTACAAAAAAACAATAAATGTAAAATGTAAAAAATCACTGAGCAATAGTCACGTTGATCAAAGTATCTCGCCTTATCAGCAATGTCAGCAAATCAGCCCTGACCAGTGAGCACTTACAAACAACCCTCACCTCATCATAGATGGAGCCACTGACATCAGCGCCATAAATGGGTGACACAAAAGTGAGGTTCTTCCAGTACTTCCTCTCTAGGTCGTCAAAATCTTTGTGCCGGGGTGTGCAGTACCTGAAAGAGCACAGGAGCAGTCAAATTATAACAGTGAGCAGGGAGATGGCCTAGTACCATGGCAGTTAAACAGTTTTCAGTTCAGTTTGTAGACCTACATTAGGTAGCAAGCTACATGCTAGTGACTGAAACCTGACCAAAAGAGGCCCAAAGACCAAAATACATTCTTAAAGCAGGTGCTATTTTTGACCAACTTATTTGTGCTGATATTCTCAATTTATGCTGCAGATGCATGATGCTTTTAATGAGAGATTTTTTTCTAAGTAGCTTTAACTTCTCAACAACAGAAAAGAAAAAAGGACAATCAATGTTTTTACATGAAATACATTGTAGTATTTTACATGCCCACGCCTAGACAAAATCATCTATAGATATATTGTATAAACATAGATGTAGTTAAATTTTTGTCTTAGTGAACTTCATTTGCATTTTATAACCACTAGAGGGCAGAAAATACACTCAAAAACAAGCCTGCAGCAACAAGGTTTCATACACTACCTATAGAAGTATTCTTTGTCTTCTTCGTGTTTCTTTGGTTTCTAACATTGATTTTTTTTTTTACATTGATCAGTTGAAATATACCCTTAAATGCATGTTCGTATCCTATTTTCATTTAAATTAATCAGAGGAAATCTCCTTTGAGACAATATCATCTGCAAATGGAGAATAAATGAAATCAATAAAAGCTGCCACTGACATTAACTTTAAAAGAGTATATTCTGATGTAACTCAAGCAAAAAAACTATTTTTCTTGCTGTTAGAGTTTCATGCCAATCAAAGATACAAATGACATTGTTACAGATGTAGGAGTGTTTGGATAAATGACAGAAGTTTTTAATTTTTCATATGAACAGTCTTGATAAACCAGTTTCCCTCAATACTTAAGCTTATATTTAATTTTAAAATAAAAAATGTTTTAAATGGTTGTGTCAGAGGAAAAATTGTATCTCAGCACCTGTATGAAACTGAGCAAATATTTATTGGGTCGACGAGAGCAACATAGTAGCCTCACATCGTTAGACTCAGTGCCACCTAAGCAAATAATTGATTCATCCATAAAGATAAAAAAGCAACTGTATTCATGAGAAAGACCACTGGACCGGGAACTTACCTCTTACTGTTGGCCAGTTTGCGGTACTCGCTCACAGTCATAGATTTCTTCTGGATGTTGTACTGAGTGAACAGACCTGACTGTCCGGTCACCACCTGCATGATGGGAGCTGGAATCACCATATCCTCGATGGTGTCATAGGACCTCCGCGGCTTCCAGCCCTCTGGAGGAATCACCTGGTGAAGGAGACAGTTTTTTACCATTTGTTTACATTGGTTAACTGACAGAATGAGCTGTAGAGCACATGCATCTTGACAGTCAACAAGAATATTACCAACAGCCCATCCAGTTTATTGTGGATTATCTGGGGTTGGTAGAGGTCTTTAAACTGACATTCAAATCCTGTTTAATTCCACTGTAGACGGTTTGAGGAATTGATACTCATATAATCAGACACTCTTCATCTATTAATTATTTGACTAAACATACATTTTTAACAAAACATCAAATGCCAAACAATAGCTGATGATTCTAGCTTCTAAAATGTTAAATTATTTTTTTAAATTAACAATTAAAAAATTATAAATATTTGTGTTTTTGTTTCTATACAAAACAAAATATGAGATTTTCTTGCAAGTAACCTGTAACAGGCATTTGTAAGTTTTGATAGTTGCAGATATCTATATTTGTTTAAAATAAAAGGGCTTGACCACAGCAGATTAGGAAGGAATGGGCAGTAGCTGCTGATAGGATTCAATGTGTAACAATTTAACCTCACCATAACAGGACTGTGTATGCTTGAGAGCGTGTTAATGCATGCGTGCTGTCCTCACCTTTGCCAGACCAGCACGGTGAGCTCCTTGACTCTCCATGTAGACAATGTATTTAGCAAAGTCTTTGAACTCCTCCATGGTCGGGCGGAAGGTCATGATCTTGCAGCTGGGGTTCTTGGTGCTGGCTGGCGGGACAGGCAGAACTGGTGGCACCAGAGGGGGCGGGGGCAGGTCAGGACCAGGAACAAGGCCTGGGGCCACATCTTGGTCTATGGACTGAGCTGGGATGAGATCTGGAGCAGCATCATGTTCTGAGGACCCCGCTGTTTCAGGCGTTTCAGCTATTGCCGGCTCCTGGGTAGGAATCTGGTCTTGGGCTGCACTGGGGCTGAGGTCAGGAGGAGAGTCTGGGGCAGTGTCAGGGGGTGAGGCTGGGACAAGGTGAGGAGCCGGCACCATGTCCATGGGCATGTCTGTAGCCATTGGGTCTTTTAAGGTTGCAGGTAAACCTGGAGGGGGGAGCATTGGAAAATCAGAGCATATTCAGTCTATTTCTGCTTCTTTCAAACTGCCACAACCTTTCTGTAAAAAACAATTTGGGAGCAGTTGCAAGGTGGACAATAGGTTCAGTGAATTAAGCATCTAGAAGTTATTAAAGGAGCACATGGTGCTTTCAATCCAACCTTTCCAACATAACCACAAGACATGGGTGGCTTTTTAAGAGCAATGAAGCTAATTATGTGAAGGGCAGAAGAATGTACATATAGTGCTGGCAAAACAAAACAAGAGACCATAACAGCAGACACATTGTTGGTTTTAGTTTCAGTTTCTGTTTTTTAATCAAAACTAACTTTTGTCACTAGGCAGTAACTACTACTGATGTGACCAAAAACAACCCCAACCAAACACCATTTCTGAATTTTTGTCTCGACCCGGATATCCATACTCAACTGAAGAATACCACTTGCAGAAATGTTTAACAAAACAAACAACAAACAAAACTGGAAGGTTAACTGCTACTGGACCTACAACGTTTCAGAAGGAAGCCCTGGGTTATATAGTAAGCCTGTTTTTTTTTAATCTGTTTTTGCATAAACATCTAAACAGATGGTAGATAAAGTACATTTTGTTTCCCTCACATTATTCACCAACTGCCCCTCTCCCTTTCTGTCTATCATCCACAGACTCTCTTTCTTTATCTCTCTCTCTCAAGACCAGTCAGACTTAACATCGTTTTACAGGATATTTCCACCCAACGCCCTAATACTGATACAACTTGCGACTACTGTTTGCTTACTTTGTCAACAGACTTTGTAAAACTAGCAGCCCTGAGACTAGAGGAGCACCAAGTCCAGCAAAAACTCTCCGCCGATAGCTTCAAGGCCACAGGAGCACAGACTGCATTTCAGCTCTAGTTCAGTTACTGGTGCGATTAGTCAATTAATCTATTCAGTTGAAAGAAATTTAAGTCAGCAACTAATTTGATAATCTTTCAATCTTGAAGGAATTTTTTCAAGCAAAATCACCATCCACTCTTGGCTTGAGCTTCTCCAATCTAATCATTTCTCGTGCATTATATTAAACTGAATATCTTTAAGTTTTGGTCTGTTGGTATGACAAACAAAGCAATAAATAGATGTCACATTGCACTCAGGGAACTCGTGACAACTGAAGAAAAAAAATTGGTAGAGTGAGATAGTTGCAGCTATACTTAAGCTAGGCGAGAAAACAGCATTTGTTCTACATGGGTCTTATTTGGCTTATGTTCTTTTCCCCACAACACTTCATAAAACCAAAAATGTGTCCATTTCGTTAGGTACTATAGTCAGATCAGAGAGAATAGAGTTTTGTTTTTTCGGTAGAGAACATAATTTTGTGCTCTTGAAAGATGCTGAATCCTTCAAGAGAGATGTGCAATGCATCAGTTATTTTTTAGGGATTTCCCATCTCAAAACATGCAGGTGACAATACTTTCAGATGAAGATGATATCTGATTGAACTCAACTGACATGACATTGGCACTGTCAACCACACAGCCAAAACCTTGATAAGTATTTCTCAGTGACTGCAATAAATGTGCCATTTTTTTTCCCCCATCACACTTGACAATATAAACGGGTATAACAATGATATCTTGATTCATAAAAAGATTTCAGCTGTAGGACTGGCATGCCAGACAATGATAACCCATTTAACATTACAATTTGCTTTACAACACTTAAACAAACTTCGATATACTAAAAATTGTTTCTGCTTAAACTAAATAAATACACACGAAACACCTGTCATCCACAAGGTAAAAAGCAACACTAGCTGTAGATCCACTGTGAGTTCCTACTGCAATCCAAGGCAAATGGAGACCATTCAACTAGTAATTTGCATGAAGCACAAATAGCCTGTAGTGCATGAAAGCATGCCCCCCAGCTTTAAACGGCACAGTCAGCTTTCAACGGCAAAGAGAGCAGTTAGCCATGTTTTGCTTCAAAATGAAATTTATAAACAAAGCACACTCCAACACAACAGTGTGGCATCCTTAGAGACTGAGAAAGGCATAGCTGGCGGTTCATAAAGCAACCAAAGTAGCAATTTACAGCAAGCTTTACTTAAAAATGATTAACAGCCACTCATCCAAAACTGTGTAACATTATCTCACAAGCAAGGACCCTCTTTAGAACCGATACTGCCCCATTCAGGAGGTGCAAGGCCACATGACCCCCAGCTGTCTAACCACAACAAAATGGGCCTACAAAGCCCCTTTAACTCCATCCGGGCCTGAAATTTTAATACTGCAGTACGCTGCCCTTCGCAATGAGCACTGAGATGCAAATACGCACAAACTGCTTTTGTAACGCAACCCCTGATGGTTAACTCCTTTATCTGCTTGGTGTGAGTAAAGGGACGCTGCTCCGTTTAAACGGAACTGTTGAGGCTACTGCTGCTAAGGGCGACGATGGCTCTGCACAACTGACATTAACTGTTAGCATTTTATCTAAGATGACAGCGAACAAAAAACTGTAGCCGACGCGCTAATAAATGAATACAACGTGCAACTCGCTTTAACATTTAATAGGATCTTACAGAAGTGTGCCAAGACGTGAATGCAACCGTTTAAGCAGAACTGCACTTTACCGTATCCAAACGTTTATGTGCTCTTAGCCAACACTGGCTAGCAGCTAGCTAGCTACTTCCATATCTGCATTTAGAAAAAAACAAAACACCGCGACGACAGACAGCACACATCACTATTACACGAGCATACGGTCATCGAAAATGAATAAAATGAGCCCGTTTGAAATATATTACCTCCTGCAGCAAAGTAGTGTCCTCTCTCTGTTTCGTTCAATCGATTTGGTTTCGCTTTGTAAAAATTCCCTTGATCGATTTTCTTCTAGCATTAGCTAGCTGGAGCTATTTGGGAGTCACGCCCACTTTAGAAAGCACCTCTTGCGGTTGGTTGAATCACCCGGATGATAGAATTCTTGGCGACAAACTCAACAATATGGTTGGCTTCTTCATTTATTGACACACAAGTCAACCAATGCTGATAGGCACTCACTACTATTTGTCACCGGTGCTTGTACTTAAGCGATGTGCACGCGTCTCACGTAGACACTACCGGGTTCGCTAAGGCTTGTATGGTCGATTGACCATGACAAAAATAAAACAGCCACAAAGCAAATGAACATGTTTTACCAGTAACCTCATGATGATGATCCCGATAGGAGTTCGGCCAAGACCACATCATGCTCCATTAATGTGTTCCTTTTCCAGTTTATCTGAATCTTGTGTTTGAGTGAATAAGAACATTTAAAATCAAATTTGTACCTAAATCCATACTTGAAAAATATTTTGATTGAGAGATATTAATTTTAGCATGTTTACATTTATCTATAGAAACATTTTTTAGATAGAAACAAGTTTTATCAAAAAATGAGCAAATTTAATTCTGTATCTTTAGACAGTTAAAGCTGATGGTAACAGGTAGAGTATTTCCAGCATTGTGTTCGGTGGAGTGTGCAAAAATTGAGGAATGTAGACACTACTATTTTTAAATGGCAGTTTATATAGAATAGAATAGAATAGAATATAGAATAGTACCTCAAAGCACACAATGAAGAGGAACAGAAAACCGTGGGGTGTCATGGGGAAACAGGACAAGCTAAAATATTTTACATCTATCCAGGTGCGAAGATCATTATACATAACAAAAAAAAAAAAAACACTTGACAAAACATCTAATTTTCAAGTTTTTATTGAATAACACTGAAAATGTATTGACAAATCTTTGCACCGAACGTGTGCAAGCAATTCTAAAACTACATATCAAAACTAAAAATGGACTAAAAATTATACAATTTCTGAAAATATACATTTCCCAGTCTATGCAAATATTTGTCTCTGTTAAAACTCAAAATGCTGGCATGCGGATGGACATTGTCACACACTATTGTTGAAATTCAACACCAAATATTCATATTCAAGACAAAAGGCAACAGCAAAATATATAACAAATTCAGATAATTTAGCTGATTCAATATCAAATTTCAAGAAGAGTGTGTGGAATTTCCTTAACTGTTCAACTTAATCCCAGCATTTTGTTTTTGTTTTTTGTTTTTTTAAATTGAGGTCAGGTAGTACAAGTGACCACAGGAGACAACAGCCTGAATGAACCCCCCACCCCACAGATGGCAGTTATAGATTATAAAAAATGAAAGTACAAATTTAAATTTTTAGCAAAAAAGTACAAATAAAGTTTCTAGACTCAATTGGGTTTGAGTGTCAGGGACAATGTCTAAGAGCTAGATAGATGGGAGATCTACACTACACTCTTGGTTAAGCACTTGTTTCTTTGGACTTTATCAAATGGAACTTATTCAAACAAGGGGAATCCAAATCTATATAACAAAATATAAGAACCTTAAGAATCTAACGTGTTTAGCATTCAAAGTTTTATCAAATTCATAGAAACTTTTAAAACAACCCTCAAATAGAAATATAAAATTAATGCATGGAAATAGTTATATAGTGGAAATAGGAACCAATACAGAAAGTTAGAGAAGCCAACCACATTCGATGACACTGCTCGCCAACAAGACACTTCCTCTCAGACTGCTGAAGGAGAAAAACAAAGAACTAAAAACAGGTTGTTTGTGCTTGTATGTTCAGCCTCATCTATATTTGAGCTGTAGTTTCAGATAGCCTCTTTTCTCACAAAACGTCATACAAGTGCAATTTCTATCATCTGATCAGGCCAGGACTAACACATAAGACTATCATCTTGATAGTTTGTGTAATTAATAAACTTCTCTTAACAGGAAGCTGCATTGTGTTTAAAAAATCTGCAGCAAGTTCGTCAGTCTCTGTGTTTACAAAGTACAGTACAGACAAGTAACTTGATACAGGAGACATGGAGCCTTCCAAGTTAGATGTGATGTAGACCACAGACCGCAATGATCAGATCTTTAAGAAATGGCACCACAATGACGACCAACCACAGCCAAACTAACGGCAGACCAGCTAAGATCGAGATTCTAACAACAGCCATGTAAAAAATAATCTCCAAACAAGTTGGGCAAACGGCTAAACCACCTTTGACTTTTGTTCTCTTAAGGAGTGCTAAATATGGAGGGATTTTGTTAAAAGTAACAAACATTTGACATGGATAACATTAGGCATTAGTTAATGGAACAAAATGAAAAGCTGGGAGTAAAATCACAGTTGAAGGCGTTAACGGAGTAATGGTACAGTCACAAGGGAATTTTCAATTATCGTTAACTAGGCATCATGGCAGATCCAAGGTGAAAAATGGTAGCAAGTCCACAAAAAAATGTAGTTTTATAATCATTAAAAATATATTAAGAGAAACTGATTCTTTATTGCCTCTACTGAAAATTCCCCTTACAGTTTACATCACGTTTCCTCAAGCACTGAGTAGGCAGAACCAATAATCATCGCCCATTGCTGTACCCTGGGAAAAACTGATTTAGAATGTCTTGCAGGGATTTGTTGACGGCCATGGAGTAGTTTTTGCCCAGGTCGTGCCTGCAGGCCGGGCAGGTGTACACCTCTGCTTTGAAGGACCGCTGAAGGCATTCCTGGAGGAAAAAGAATTTAAGTAAATATTAATTTTGCTGTAAGCTTCTTTAATGGTTTCCTGCATTCCTCAGAATGTCATTTGAGAATTTCATTCACTTCAGAGTCAGGTGTAAGATGGTTGTGTGTCATAGATCAAAAGCTACTACGGCTACCATGACATTTAGGATAACCAGTCTAACCCCACCACTAATGCAACACAATAAAATAAAAAACACATATCTTTTCAGTCATATACACTCATGACACGCAGATTCTTTGAGGCACAAGCATTTGTAATGCCAACTGCAGGAAAATGTCCAGAGCAGAAGTGCTCACCGACACAGAACAGATACCTGCTCAAAATCTGAGGGAAATAATTATTTTGTGTGCTTAAAAGTCTTAAATCTTTTACTTAAGCTTCTGAAAGATGTGTTGGGTTTTTATTTTTGTTAAGTGTATTATTCATTGAAAACATCCCATAACTGTTTAAAGGTTTACTGCTACAGAGTTGTTAATCCAGCTTTCCATAGTTTTACATATAGTCCTTCGGGTTCCAAAGTTTTGCTACCATGATAGTTTCTTACCCTGCAGACATTGTGTTGGCACTCTGTGGTGATGGGCTGAAAGACCACTTCTTGGCAGCAGATGCAAAGGAAAACTTCTTCAACTTTGTTCAAGAATTTCTGCAGCAGAAAAATTAAAAAAATCAATGTGTGAAAATGAATTAGAAACTGCAGCAGCTGAGAGCTCAGAAAAGGACACAGCTCTCCGCCATTTCAGGTTTTTCCACGTGTGACACATTTCCTGAGCACCTCAGCTGTCATTTACACTTTACAACAAACTCCTCTGATGCTCAGAAACAAGATAATCACCTAGAGACAACTCCTTCCGACTGTGGATTCAGGTAGCAGACAAATCTAGCACTGACAACTTCTACTTAACAGTCACATAATAGCTATTTTTAGTTAAACAATTCATCCACTGTAATCAGAGACTGAAGAAATCACAACACTGTTTGTGCATACAAAATATTATTATCGTTATCACTAGAACCATGTGGTGTTGGCAAAATGATACATCTTAATTTCTTAAAGGTATTACATGCTGCAGATTTAAGCTTTTCCACTTAAAAATCACACCTATGCGATGCATCAAGTATTCACTGGTAGTACATTGGCTATGCTAGGGGCTTCTCTTCAACTCTACATGATTCATTTATCACTACAATGTGTTCTTGCCTAAATGTCACAGAATGCAAAAGGTGTTGAAGTGGTTTAAAATTTCCAAGCTCAGCTTTGTTGCTCCCATATACAGTTTCCTCCAAACATAAGCTTCACGAAATAAAGACAGGCATTCTCACCGGTCCAAGTGACAGTGACTCCATGGCTTCACCCCACACCTTCTTGTTTGCCTCATCGCTCTTGATGAGCGCTTTCTGCTCCTTGGTAAGCTTGTACTGTTCTACCTTCATTTTCTTAGGAGTCTTGGCTGGTGAGGTCTTGGTGGATTCTGATAGAAAGAAAGAAACAAATTCTAAAGTCAAGGAGCTGTGGAGTGAGGAGGTTGCTGGTCATGATTAAGTATGCATGGCACCATGGTGATTTACAGCAGTCTTGTACAAACCCCTATTAAATACTATGGTCAAGTAAAAAACACACAGAACTTACCGCTGCCCTGAGATTTTCTCTTCCTCTTTGCCTTGCTGGGTGTCGCCGCCTCCTCCTCTACTTCGTTTTTGTTCTCCTTCTCTTTCTGATAACCAGCAGGATACTGAAACAAGATCGCATCCATTTAAAGTTATGCTATTGTTAGCTATGAGCTAAAAATACAGCAAACATTTGCATGTTTATTTACATTTTCTTTAACAGGTAAACATGGATTAGATTGGAATACAACATTTCCTTTTTTCACTATTACAAATGTTAGAATATTGACATGTTACTTAATTATACTAATTGAAGGTCTCGTTCAAAGATATATCTTTAGTGCACACAATGCTAATGCCATGTTGAGAAATCATGCTAACATCAGCAGGTTATAAAGTCGTCCAAGTTAACTGAGAGATTCAGGACTTGATTTCAAAACAAAGCAATTGTTTTCATTCATTTAACACTTTATTTTTGCATTTTACACAAATGTCTAAGAAGTCAGTCTTAAAACAATTCATTCTAAATAAAGGAATTTTCTGCTGTCAGTTTATTTTCTGTCATACCTATATTAAAATAATTGTAAGTTTTAAACCGTGAACCCTGTATTGTGGATGTAATTGGAAGCTCATCACATCCTAATATCACTGAAAACCCATATTTGGACTTTTTGTATACAAAAACTGTAGAATGAATTTCTACCTGCATGGTGAGACCAAGCTTTTTGATACGTTCCTTGCCATCTCTAGTCCATGGTGCTGGCTCATCATCATCACGCTTCAGCAGATACCTCCAGACCAAGAAGCCAGACTTGCCCTTTGCTGGCCAGTACTTCACCACCTGAAAAAAGCCAATGACATGAATGAAAACCACAAAAGCATGCTCAAAGTTACAAGATTTCAGTAGATCTTTGCAGTTGAATCATTCTATTTATCAACATAACAAACCAATTGTCACACCCCATGTTTGACACTTTAATAGATGGCATAACTGTTCAGCCAGTTTGACAGCTACAAAGAACAAACAGAAACCTGTTCAGTGTTCCCTCATACCTTATATATGCCATCATATCGGTTTCCTTCCTCAGGCGAATATTTACTGTGCTTGCGACCCTTGCAGCTGCGCACAACTCTAACCGGTTTGCCCTCCTTCCAGTTCTTGGCCTCTGCTCCATTTTTGGCATTGACGGGTATGTTGCAGTTGAGAGCCAGCGCCCTGTTGGGAACCACATAAATTAGATTAGAATTAAGATGGGGCAAAACAATTCAGAAATTGATTTAAAGGCAGTTCTAGTATGTTATGTCCTTTAGAGTCGTACCGGTTCATGTGGGTGAGTGTCTGATCACATGATTGCTCAGCAGTCCTCTTGTTTCCAGAGAGATCTCGCCCTCCAGAGCCAGTGTAAGTGAACTCATTGCCATCATCCTACAATATAAGACACCACAAATATTACACACAAATACACAGAAAAGGTTTTTAACCACTGGTTGCATGGAAATGAATGCGCTTCAAAGCGTCACGGGAAGTCTATTCTCATCATTTAAAACAGATTTTATTTGAGCCTCTTTAGTTGAGATATGTCTGGACATCATTTAATGTGTTCTGCCCTCTTCCCAGGTCTCCATGGTGGAGGGGAGATCCTGTTGCTCAGGTCCTACAGGCCTGGCAACACCTATAAGTTGCTCAATATCTCCTAGATCCAGATTCTTTACTTGTTTACAATCTATTTTACCTGTCTCACCCTCTTCATGAGGTTTCTTACATTTTTCCCCCCAAAAGTGAGATTTAAGACATTTTTCCTTATCCGAATCAAGGTTTTAAGGATACATATTTTAATGTGTGATTATACTATATAAATGAAATTGACTTGATATTACAATTAAAAACTAAATAATAAAGCGTACCACATCATCCTCATAGCCTCCTGCTAGGACCAAAGAATAGGCACCATCGTTGCTCCTGCCGTGAATCCCAGCTACATGTGGCCTGTGGACACCAGATTCACTGACCTAGAAAGCAGAATAAACATTAGTACTGTCCACTGGAACAGATGACAACAAAACCTATTGTATTGTTAATGCAGCATGTTTTTGTAACATAATTAATTGCTGTTGCTGTTGTTGGACTGACCTGCACTCTGAACTTCCACAGGGAGCCGACGGGGATGCCGGGTATCGGGCCATAGTGGTTAGACGGGACGATGGTGCATTGCTTAGTTCGACCAACACAGGCCATTCCCTAGGGGAGGAGTACGTGATTTGCATTTGAGAATGATGGAGTTTAACATCAAGTATAGCATCATAGCTTGCATGTAAGCTGTCAGCTCTGTGTCAGCCGAGCACTCACCTTGCCCCAGTCCCTCTGGCTGGAGGAGCTGGCAGAAGCCATCTTAGCTTTCTTCTTGCTCTCCTTCAGCTTTTCTCCGGCCTTCACAACCTCACTGGTGTCATTGCGACAACCTGGGCAATACCTGAGACAGTACGACAGGTAGAGTGAAGGTCAAGTCAAGCTCAACATATCAATAACACAAGTTTAGCCGGTTGAGTTCTGACTAACAAAAACAGTGTCGTGTTCAGTTTTTTGATTAAGCCAAACAGCCCCGATACCTTAAGGCTTTAAATAGTCAACTACAAAGGTCCTGAACACATTCTGACTTTATGACTACATTCAACAAAATGCCATTCATATATCTGATTGTGTTTAATGGAGACATAAAGTTCTGAATCTAATCCTACTGACCAGTCTTCGTCTTCGGGGATGGAGGTGAGCGGAGGGTTCAGGCAGTAAGTGTGATAGGCCATGTCGCATTCGTCACACAGCAGCTGTTTGTCAGGATCCTGCTTGATGCCACAGATATGGCAGTTACACCACTGACAGTTCTTCTTGGGATCATCCTTACAGTGCTTGCACTCAGGCCCATTTGATCCTGGAGAATACAGACATTTCATTATATTGTGTTCCATTTTATTATAAAACATTTGAATAGGATGGGGTCGAGCGGTTTCATAACCCCGATGATTCACAAGTCAAAACTGCTTACAATTTCGATGGCTACTACCACAAAATGTTCAACATTTCATCTTTAAACCTACTTTTAAGTGGACTCTCAGATCCAGCTGGGGTTTCACCCAGAGAACCAGGCTCCTCAATTTTGTAGATTTCAGTCAGGAACATGATCCGGCAGTCATTGAGCGAGTCACCAGCATCACTGCAACCACAAATGAAACTTAGGAGGGAGAATTGAAAATTGTACAAACAGAAAACCGCAGCACGTTATAGATATATAAAAAGTAAGGTGATTGACTATCATAGTGAATACCTGAACAACTTAAAATGTTGCCATTACATAGTATCACATTTGCAATCTACTTTGAAACCACAGTAGGAAACTAACATCTGCCCACCTGCTACTGTACACATAATTGTGAAAATAATCAACAGTTTAGCTGAAAATTATAATAATTGTTAGTTACGGCCCTAATGGTAGTTCCTAACTCTGTTCTACTACAGACTGCTACAACTAAACCACAACAAGCTAAAGCTCTTACCCAAGGATAATCTTGGCATAGATCTCTCGCAGGGTGCGCGTCTCCCTCTTCCTCTGGATCTCTGCGTCATACCAGTAGCCGCGTTCCTTGGGGTCGTCTGGATTGTAGTTGACCATGACGACCATTCCTGGCTCTAGCTGGTGCCACTGGTACACCGTACGGGCCCGTGGACGAACATCCTTGTCCAGCAACTGAATCACCCCATTCTCTGGGTAGCTGTGAGTGTAAAAGTGATGCCATGTCAGTTTGCCGTTCAGAGGTGAACCACACATCACCACAGGTGCATCCTACATAGCTGAACGATGGTGATATGTCGTGGTTCCTTTCTTTCTTGTGACAAATGTACTTATTGTAACTCGCTTTGGACAAAAACGTCTGCTAAATGGCCCTAAATGTAAATGTAAATTTAATGAATGTATGTGAGTGCAGCAGGTCGGCTACACTACTTAGAACTCTAACACTAATGCACTTGCAAGCTCGCCAACACAAGAGCAGCTCTCAGAGAGGGCAAAGGATGCCGTGACAAACCCAATGTTTCAGCTGCTAGGGTGCACCTTCTAATCTACCATGTTTATGTCCTATTAAGTCTTTCTTCACATATTTGCACAGTATAAGAGAAAGGAGACAACCATTTCAAGTTTCCAAACTCGATAAAGCAAGATTAGTACTCTAGCAAGCAAATTGTAATACACACAGCAAGTCAACATTATCAAAACACTGTTTACAATGAATACATAGTGATTTTATCAACAATGATTTCAGTTTTTTTACCAACATTTTTTCTGTTGAAACCATTTAGTTTCTCCATCTGCAAATATAATTCCTGACAATCAAAACAAACTCCACATTGCAGGTGGATGGTTATTGGTTTATGGTAAGTTAGCTGGGCTCAATACAGTTTGATTTTCACAAAAAACAGTCTTTCAAATCAGTTTTGTAAGATGGGACTCATTAATTTTGGGTATTTACTGATGGACAAAATCTTTGGAAAAAGGTTGATCATGAGAAGACAAAAAGATTCTTACTCTTCATATTTAACATGGTAGAGTGTCTCCTCCTCTGCTGGCTCGGCTTCCGCAGCCTCCTTTTTAGGTGTCTTTGCTGTCTTCGTAACTTTCAGAATCTGGGCCTCAAACCAAGCTCCCATGTTCAGGTCCCTTGCATCTACCAGCTCATTGATCTTTAGAAACAGAAAAGACATTGGGTCAAATTATACATTTTCACAGCGTACAAAGAAATGGAAAAAGAACAAATTCACACCTGTATTTCAAGTGTTCACCATATAACAGCCACCTCAATCTTGTTTTTAACGAGGTACAAAGTAACTGGATTCCACAAAGTTCTACTTATGAGCCAAAACATCAAATTCACTGACAGGTGAAGTGAATAACATTGATCGTCTCTCTACAATGTGATGTTCTGCTCGTAAACCTTGGGTCCCGTCATTCAGGTGGATGTTCTTTGACACACACCAACCATGGAAATACCACTGCAGACCATGTACACTCCCTATGGCTGTGGTATTCCCTGATGGCAGTGCCCCTAGCAGGATATTATACCCTGCCATAGCACAAAAACTGCTCAGGGATGGCTGGAGGAACATGGTACACAGCTATTGGCGCTGACTGGCCCTCCAATTCTACAGATCTCAATATGATCGAGCATCCACCAGTTGCGCTGGAACAAGTCAGGGCCATGGAGACCCCAACAAAAAACCACAGGACCCAAATTAGCCACATCAGCCGTAGATGGTTCATGACCTCTTCCCAACCTTGGCTGAAGGAGGTTGTTCACTATAGCCTTTCACCAACTGTCCCCAACAGATATATTTGATTTGCCCCTTCCCACAGAGCAAAAGTAACCTGTAAACTCTAAACTATTAACAACTTAACTGAACCAAATAATCAGCTTTTAAAAACAAACCTTGTAAAATCCAAATCCTGGATCGATGAGCTCTGGGGTGTTTGTCTGGGCAGAGGTGCCGGCAGTCTGGCCCTCTACCTCACCGTGAGTGGAGCTCTTGTCAGACTCGCTCTGAGTTGAGCCACAACCAGAATCAGAGTCTGAGAGCTCAGCTTCTTTTTCCTTGCTTTTAACGACATCACCAGGGGGCGCCTTCTGCCTAATAAGAAGCTGCACTATGTCATTCAGGCCCACGTTGTAGTCAAATATGGTGTGGCCATCTTCCATCTGAAAACAAACACAAAAATTTGATGTAAAAAGAAGAAAAGCAGCATTTCCTTTTTATTAATTGTTTCAGTGGCCACTCATTTTTCCTGCTGGTGTCTGCACAATCGGAACAGACGTTTTGTCATAATGAGACATTTTTATTTCTTATTCAAAATTCCTCATCTATGTCAACCTAAGAGGTTGCCTTTATAAAAACCCTCAGCAGACCTGGGCTTAATAAAACACAAATGCTACTATGAACAGCATCAAAGACACATCTCTAAAATACATTGTAAACCTGCTGCCTCACCTGCTTTCCGCGGTAGAACAGCCTCTGCCTCTCTGGCTCCACCTTAAAGAGCTCAAAAATTTTGACACGCAGCTCATCCACCTTGGTTAGTTTGGACAGGGAATCCACCCGATGGGTTTCCTTCCCATCCATTGTGCGCACTTGAATCCACATTGCAGCTGCCCTGTGTAAACAGCCAAACCGTGACCCATTATAATCACAATAATCAGTTTTTTATTAGATCATTTACATCAGTGCATGTCCACATAGCCCCACCTACTCCAGAGGTAAATTAGATTCTGTTTTTCTAACATGGTACACAAGCCTTGTGATATTTATCTTTAAATAAAATTCTAATTTATTCCCTTAATGTTGTGTCAACCTTTCACCATGATATCAAACATGCCATTTAATACTGATATTTTTCACTTAATAAGTCTAGTAGTTGACCAGGTAGCCAACTTTCATTTTGACAGTTTAAAATGAATTAATTAAAACTGTTGTAATTTAACACGTTCTAACTATTATTGCACTGTTGTGTTTTCTGCAGCTGGAACGGAAAAGATTTTTACAGACTGCGGTAAAAAAGACTGACAATAAGTTGATTGTGGTGAATTTTCATTATCGGGATAATCATGAATCGAGATGACGGGGTGAATATTCACATATAAATTACTTGAAAAAGCAGCCTAGCTCACTGACATACAGTCTTTTATTGGTTTTCTAATTTATTTTGAATTGCCTTAGCCTGTCACCATAGCTGTAGGCATGGCTTGCACATTGTACATGAGAGAGATCTGGTTACCACCATCTACTTGTGCCAGAAGACTTTATGATTAAGGATTTAGTCATCGTTACCAAATTTAAGGTTTAAGTGATTTCAGTCGTTTTTAGTGCAACTTTAGTTTTTCTTTTAAAGTTAAGAATATATTGATGATTATTGGGGTAGTTTTGCAAATTGCAACCACGCTGGACAGGGTAAGTGTGACATGATTGTTTCATTTTAACCCATGCCTCGTGTTTACAAGTATTCAATTTTGTGCTGTGTCTTGTCAGAACTTCCTGAGCCTGCAACTAATGTGTCAAATTTAAAAATATTTTATCATTACATCCATAAAAAGCAAGCATTTTAACATCCTGGGATTGCTGCTTTTTGAAAGGACTGTGTGGACATTGTTGCAGCACAAACTTCCTGCCAATTTCATCATTTAAGGTCAGGACCCTTTTCTAGAAAAAAAAAGAAGAAAAAAAAGGTCTCAATCACATTAACTTTATTCAGTGAATTACCCAAATGTAGAATTTGTAGTAGAATTATGATTATGCCAGTCTCAGTGCGTGTATTGTCCTGCTGTCAGCACTGGGCTGTCACCTCAACAGAGTGTGAGAAAGGGAGGGAACAAGCTGATTTAAATACAGTGCGGGAAACTGAGCTGCAGGCCACTCCCAGTTCTTTTAAAGCGAGCACATCCGGACGGGAGGGAGCGCTAGCAAACAATGTGCCCTCGCTCTCTGACAATAAAGCACGCTGAAATACTACCTTGTTTGTAGTTTTAAATCTATCATTACAATACTAAATCGATCATATGCCCGCGGAGGCTGTGATTTGTTCTTTAGCGGTGGTAACGGGCGAGCTCGACGGCTGCCTGCCGTTTACTTTTGCGCTCTCAGCTGAGGTCCTGTTCGCTCTGCTGGCTCGAAATGAACCAACACCAGTGGGGTGGGGGGGGAACACGAGTAATAACACCAAAAACAAACTACTTCCTCCAACCTACGAGGCGAGATTTCACCGACACCATTCATTGTTTTAAAAATGCACACGAAAACATGAGCTAATTCACCACAATACTGAAAAACAGGAAAATAGACAATCCGTTTAAGGTTAGCGTATTTGTTTTGCTTCACAGGAAGCCGTGGAGGAGCCAGGCTGGCTGAAATGCTACCATGCGCTGCATATTATGCAGCTTTACTACAGATAAACAACACACGATAACAGTCAAGTTTATCACCCACCCAGCAGTGCTTAGCCACAGCACACCACGTTACAACTTATTGTTAAAAGAGCTTTCAACTAGTGCGTTACCAACGAGAAATCAGAGTGCATTCAACAACATGAAAACTGCCCTGGTGACGGAAATATTTTATTCATTTTTAATTTAACATCTGGCCGGCCAGGGCACTTGGTGCAGCACATCAAGCCAAACAGAAACGAGGTAGGACTTTGTCAAGTTAGCTAACCTTAGTAAGCTAGCTAGTGAGTGAAGATATCAATGAATACAATTGTAAAAGTTATCAGAACATGAGGAAAAAGCTGCTTTACCTGTTTGTTCGTCCAAGTGAAAGCAAGAAATTGACGTTTAAGGAGTAACGCGCACGTTTTCTCCAAATAACTCTTAAAGCAAGGTTTGCACGACCAACTCTATGCCTTGCTGGAGATAGATCAATGAGTTATTCTTCAAGACTTTCATAGCCCGCCTGCTCTAAAAAAGTCCGCTTCACCATTGGCTGATTTCCTCTGGGCATGTCGAGCTCATTGGCCAGCTGAGCTGTCAATCTGGAATGTGACTGGAGCTTAGCCTCAGCGCGCGAAACGACATTCTCGTGGGTGCAGCTCGCCTCCGGACAAGTTATCGCGAGATTACGCAGCGCCCTGTAAACCGGTAACCCGGAGAGACAGATGGTGGTTCTGGTAAACAACCTCACTGGTAGTGTTGTTTATCACCTCTGACGCACGACTGCCTCGTTATTTGGTTTCACAATGAGGCTCATTCTTCAAACAAATTGTCCCAGTATGTTTTACTTTTATGTGGAAGCCACGGATTGACTCAATCAATGCTGTTTAATTAATGAAGTGCAATTACGTCTCCTTTTGTTTGGCGGGAGCTGAAGGCGGAAGAGGCCAACTAAGTTCAAACTAGTTCACTGAAAAGCACAAGTAGGCGTTTGTGCGAGGGGATAATCTATATTGGGTACATAGATTATATAAATTGTGTGCATTTGTTTGCAAAATTTGTGGTTGGGGTGTCCTTGAGGCCCTCTGATCCTTGTGGCCACTGCTTTCACATCTCAATTCTGGCCCTCCAGCCATCAATTAAAAATAAACAGTCATAAAAATAATAATTAAAACTACTCAAAGTTAGTCAGGGATATGAGTAAAAGTCAACAGAAATGTGTTACAAAAATATTCACAAAACACAAAATAAAAATTCAGATATGTCACAGAATAAACAATCAAGTGAAACACTAAAATCTCCCAATATCTCTAATTATTTAATGAGTAGTGTAGGCCTATACTAAGTTTGCTTTGCTTTTCACCTGACAAGCATAAATTATATCCTAAAACCTAGATCACTTTGTAACACAATTGACCTTTATGTGATGCCATTTTCAAGGAGAATTGTCGCTTTACTCACAAGTTCCGCCAGGAGAAACATTTTACTGAAAAAATGATCTGAGTGTTGAGTAACTTAAAAAACACTGACAAAACTACTGTCTTTTCCCAAAGTTGTTTATGTGATGTGAATTGAATTGAGTTATTTCAACCAGAAGTCATAAAAGAGGTGAACATACATGTGTATTTATTTGTGATGAAATGACAAATCATCATCTCCCGATGAGATAACCTGTCACATATACAGCAGGACACTATTCCCATTCTGTGTCTCTGAAGTGTAAACACAAAAATATTGCATTATTGTTATTATTATACTCTATTAGGTACACTAACAAGTGACAATTTCTTGATCATCTGCAATTATGTGAACATAATGTGAATGAATACATAAAATAACAGTAGCACTGACTGCAGGCAGACATTTAAAGGATCGACTAAATGTTTTCAACTTCGGATTAGGCAGTTTGCAGCACTGTTTTTTTAGGCTATACTTAAAAAAGGCCTTTTTTTTTAAAGGAAATTATTCCTGAGGTCTGGACCTTGGTGACCTTATTGCTGGTTAAGGACAAGGGCCTATCTGTATTCAAGTGTATTAAAGAAGTTTAAAAAAGCACAATGTGTGTCAGCTACAAAGTATTACAAAGTACACATCCCCTGTGACATCTCATTCATACAAACAGACTAAGATATTAATGTTGTATAGGCCAAGGGAAACACTGGGTTTCAGGACTATGATGTTCCCAAGTTCTAAAATATGAATTAACTTTATTTCAAAGATTTCTCAACATATTTAAGTTAAAAAATACTAAAGCAGGAAGCTGCAAATCGCCATACGGAAAGGAGCACAAAACAACCAAGATAACATTGATGTGAAAAGAGAAAAGGGCCTTTGAAACAAGTTGCAGCATTAAATTAATGTTATATCGCAAGGAAATGGTGCCCAGACTGCAATGTTTCTCCCCCTCTAGGCTTTAATGTGGCATTTGGCACAATCATAATGGTTTGGTCTGACCATCTGTTTTACATATTCATTCGTGGGACACGCCCTACTACACAACCTCAGCCATAAAGGAGAAGCAGCCTTTTTCCATCACTTTCACTGCCAGTTCAGCACAGGAACAAGACAGTGACTTGTACACTTCTAAGACGACCACTGATAATCAGCAATCAAAGCTGCCATCAAGAATATGTTAAGAATGTTTCCAGCTCCACAAGGGTGAACTTTATATTACATTTAGCAAAATAGTTGATTGGTGAGCAAACAAGACTTATTCAGGTGAGGTCTGTGGGCTCAGAAGTGTCCTTGAAAGAATTCTTTCCTAGTTCCTTTGTAATGCTTGAATTAACATGATTAGAGTGTATACAGGATAAGCTGTTTTAATCATGGATTTGATTGACATTGACAGTAACATTATAATTTTCCATGAAGCCAACTTACACATCCTCTTCCTATATGGATCAACAGAGGCTCTATGGACTGATGTTTGTGTACTTCTAGGTGAAAACCTGCTCCCTGGACTGACAAGCAGAGGAAATGAGGAAATAATGATCTCCCCTTCCTCAAGAATCCCCTAACCGAGGCACTTCCCTTTTCATTGGACCTGCTCAGTATGAGACGGCAGCTGTAACTCCCAGGGGTGAATGTGTGTGACTTTATGAATGTGTAGCAGAGTGCTACTACAAAAAAGAGTGTGCATGTTGAGAAAATCCTTCCCAGCATGAACATTTAAAGAGAAAAAAAAACACTGAGTGTGGCCTAGGAGCTGTATGGTGTCTCTGGTGTGGTGGGTCCTGGACAGAGCTGCCTGCCAGGGACTGAACAGCATTCAGAGCTCAGGGAGGATGACAGGAAATGGACTCGACAGGCCAAGTCGTCCAGGAAATCCTTTTGTAGCTTTGTTATTGCCTGAGAAAGCACAACGGGCAGCGACTGCACACTGAGAAGGATGGAGTCCAGTTTGTCTTCCAGAGCGACGATCCTCCTGTCCAGCTCCTCGCTGCGATGCTGCAGCTCCGACACCAGGTCATACATCATGTTCTGAGTCTGGAAAGCAACAGGGAGGACAGTTCACACACCTGGGGTCCTTTAGAGGAGACACCAGGGTTGGTGTGGAGGGGACCGCGTTCTCCAATATCACACATTTTTTAAATACAGATTATAAACACAGAAAAGTTGCAATCATCTACTCGACCCCGGTGGAAAAATACAATTCTACTTGAGAAAAAGAAAGGTTAGGTAAAAAGGTGTGAGTTGTCAAAGCACTGGTATAGTAGAAAAATAACAGACGAGACTTTAGAAATTTAGTTAGGGTAAAATGTAAACCTTCATGATATGGTGTATTTACAGTAGTAAAACTGCGGGCCCTCAGTGAGTCCATTCATATATAAGATGAAGTGTAAGACCTCATACATATGGAGAACTCAAACTGTCAGAATCAAAAATAAAACAATTAATGGTCCAGTTACTGAATTATATGCCATTAAATGCACCAAAAATATTAAAAATAACTATAGGCATTAATTAGTTTGTAAAGTGGGACATAAAATGGTATTTCTGTTTGGATTTCCTTTTGTTTTTATTCACCTTTGTTTTTATTCCCCTTATTCATTTATTTTAATTTATTAATGTATTTATACATAAATAAATTATAATGAATAAACACACACAAAGATATTGTTTTTGTATTTTCTCTTTCCTCTTCTATGCATTTGAACAGATACAGACAATGCTGTAATCGCCAATCCCTTGTTGTTCCAATTAATATGATTGAAAGTAACAACCAAACAAATGGGAATTGGGAAAAGATGGTGTGTGTTTTATCATAATAGAGATTAAAGGGCAACTAGAGATAATAAGCTAATATGGTGAAAACAACTTTTTTAGATTCCATGAGACCTAAAGATCCCTTAAAGAAATGAATCCAGAAATATCAGCTTATGTTACATTTTATTAATTCATTCATTCTTACATTTTGTTGTATTTAATGGCATATTAATGTATTTCTCGGGCCATTTTATTTATTTTTGCTGACTGTTTCAGTGCTCCATATGTAAGAGGTCTTTCACGTCATTTCATGCATGGGATGGACTCATGGAAGGCCCACAAATAAACACCGTAAAACACACAATATTATGAAGAACTCAACTGAAAGGGGGTTTACCTATTACACTATTATTTTTTGACAAAATGTTATCAATTCTCAGGAGAAGAACACATTGAAAAATACATAATTCATGAAAATGCAAATCTGCCAGATCACAGGGTGTCTCCTACTTAAAGTACTTGAGGCTTCAAGTTTGCACTTCACACTTGTATGTGCTGCTAATTGCACCATGATTGACTTCCAAATGACTCGTGATGTAACAAAAACCTGCTCATACGTTCATGTGTTAAACTCAGGCTCAGGGGGAGCACACTTTCTCCCCTCAGCAGATTAATGTGTGAAACTCTGCTAAATACATCATTTCACAGTGAATGTGAAACATTCAAGTGAGGTTAACAATGAGCAAAAATATTTGTGCTTTGACAATTTTTGACACCTCATATACAAACCTTGGCAACATCAGCAACTGTATTGGCCTGATCAGTCAGTTTTCTCTGCTCCAGTTTGACTGCTCGCAGTCTAAAATTGAAAATCAGAGCCAAAGTCACATTTGTGCAAAGTGAAATACATGCAGAGTACGGTTTGTGCTGACAGCTATTGCAGTCATAACCTACATAGATGTATGAATAAACACGTCAACAAACTCTATCTATCTATCTATCTATCTATCTATCTATCTATCTATCTATCTATCTATCTATCTATCTATCTATCTATCTATCTATCTATCTATCTATCTATCTATCTATCTATCTATCTTTCTTTCTTTCTTTCTTTCTTTCTTTCTTTCTTTCTTTCTTTCTATCTATCATTACTATTATTACCAACACTGATAATGAAATGTGAATGAGCTTTCTGTTTGTCTTAACGCTGCACTCCCTGGCGATGACATATTCATACCTACTGGTGAATGGCTTGCAGGAATTTACGCTGATGATGGCGAACCCTGGCACGATCAACCTTCTTGACCAGCTTGGTGTTTTTGTAGATGAGCCACGTCTCCCTCAACACATTGGCTGCAGTGTTTTTAATCTGAGGAGGACAGAACACCGAGCAGATGAAACTGCACAATAGGAATGTGGCAGATCATGTTTGTTTCACGTCATATTCATGTCATATTTGTTTCTGGTATGTTTACTGTTAATGTATACATAAAAAAGTTAAATAAATTTGTATGTGTGAGTGTAAAGGACCTTTTTGTAGATCTGAGTATCCATCATGAAGTTATGGACATGCTTCTCAGCTCTGGTGAGTTCTGACTTCCTCGCAACAACAGCGACCACTAAGGCTGTACAGCCCGCTCCCTGAGGGGGAGAGCACATAACAATCATTATATATATATATATATATATATATATATATATATATATGTATGTAAAACATTTTACAGTAGGTTTTATACTAGTATTTAAGTGACATTATTGTAAAAGTAAAACTTCCAAGCTGAACTCAGAGGATCTTTTGCCTGGTTATGAAACAGACAAAAAAAAAAACACAACACAACAACATTCAAATGTTTAATTTGATCTTCATATAATTTGCATCATTTTTATACAAATTATATGAGTTTATTCACAATTCACAAATTATGTTTATTCAAAATTCAAGGCCAGAGTTTGTACTGCAATCTCACCATGATTCCTGTAAGCAGGCACACCCCCTTGCCACAGTAGGTGTGGGGGACCATGTCGCCGTAGCCGATGGACAGAAAGGTGATGGAGATCAGCCACATTGCTCCAAGAAAGGTACTGGTCACCTCCTGTGCATCATGATACCTGGAGAGAAAAGAAACCTGGTTGTAACAGCAGGTGACGCAAGTCCTATAAACACTAGACTATCACTGATTTGTCTTTCTCAAAATGATATCCACCAGATACACAAACCTGTTACACTGAAGCAATGCAGCTGGTTACTTATGTAAGAGAAGGTAAGAAGTTTAGAAGTTTTAAGCTGATACCTCTCACAAACGCGCACTGTCCACGCTGCGATGATCCAACAGGACACACTGAAGACCAGCAGGACCGTGCCGGGGCAGATGGTCATCAGAGTCTTCATCACAAAACGGGTGTCAAAGCTGATCTTGTTGAGCGCCCCGATGCTGCGGGAGGAAGCGTCCGTGAACAGCTTGCTGTGGAGCAGCATGACCCGGCCGATCAGGTAGAGGCGCATGAACATCGGCACAGAGAGGATGATGTCGACGTCGGCGTCCGCGACCGATGCCGTGTAGCTGAAGGCCAGCCGAGCAGTCCACGTGAAGACGTACTGGCCCGGGATCGGATGGATGGCACAGATGAAGAGCTCCAACACCACAAAGAGGATCCGCTCAAGGGTCATGGCTATCCTCCAATCGTCTGCTCCGTTGTCCACCATGAAGAGCTGCAGAAAGAAGAGAAGATTTAAGGATGATGACCCAACTGACCTCCAAAGAAGAACAGAGAAAAAATAATTAATACATCTTCTACTAATATATGAGTGGTGAAGTTTTTCATTTTAATTACAAGATTATTTAGCCTTTATTAAGACAATAATCAGACAATAGATTATCCACTTTTGTGCCCAAAATCAGATGAACCACATGGCTGACTTGGCCAATAATAACATTAAGGTTTACCAGAGGAACTAAGGACCATATGTTTTAAGTTCTCTTGATTCATCCGCATACCTGAATCTCCCTTGCATGGTACAACACAATGAGTCCAAGAAGAACAGCAGTAGAGAGGCTGATCAGGCCTTTCAGTACATATGAATATATGGATTCCTGTAAGACAAAGACAACAAAAAACTAAATGGGTCAGCATCATATAATCTTACACGGTCCAAGATTACATTTATTAACAATATCACTGAGAATGGACACTTAATACTTGTTTTTGTGGGGAAATATCCAGGCACCTGGCAAAAAAAATGCCATTTTGTGACCTCAAAGTACCCCACTTTGTGCATATAAAATATTCCCCCCAAAATAATAATTTTCAAGTTTAGGGCTTTTAAAAACTGTAATAAACAGTGTAGTACTGGATTTGAAACCTCATTTGCTCCATGATGCATCAATCATCCAGAGACTGGCATGTAAGTGGCTCAGGAGAGGGAAGAATTGAACCTGAATGAATGTACCTTATCTGACTGAAGACAGAGGCCAGTTGATAGTAGGTCTTTTTGTCCAGAGTGAAAGGAACAAGTGATGAGAACCCGATATACTTGTACAAAGTTCCAAAACACTCTACAGTATGATTGATTTTTCTGCTCTACAGTACACTCTTTTGTGCGTTACTTTATGAATAAAGTGAGTCGACAGAGGAGTACAGTACCTTGTTGTAATATCCCCTCGACAGCTCCGTCTCGATCACCATGACGATGATGCCAAACATCCCACAGACCAACGCGTAGTCGCTCAACTGTTTCCGCTTCCCAAAGAGAGCTTTCCTCTGACCCAGCCGGTAGCTAATGTCCTTGCTCTTCTTCTGTGGTACGGTGCCTTCCTCCCTGGTCAGGTGCTCACTGTTGGTCTTGCTGGAATCTTCTCTGATCACTTTGGAGAAGGCGTCCTCCAGGATGGCGCTGTGAAGAAGCTGAAGAGGCTGCTGGCCTGAGTGGACATCTGCGAGACTGGACCTGGAGGTGCTGTGGCCACTCAGAGATCGCAATGCGTCCCCATTAGCTATGTCACTGGTTTCAGGAGGTAGAGGAGTCGGTTTGGATCCACTGAGGTGCTGAGAGTTTGTCTGCAAAAGGAAAGTTAGATGGTCAGTCAGTACAGGGGATGGCATCAAGCAGACAAAATACTGACTGCTTACAATCAGGGACTGAACTTTGTCAAAGTCTCCCAGGATTAACTTAAGATTGAAATAAAATTGTCAGGAAGAATTCACATACCTGACATTGTCGTTGTCTAGCTCTCTCCCCTACTAAATCCTGGTTGTCCAGAGAGCTATACTGGTTGATGGAGAAAGACTGGACGCTTTTGTTACTGGCCGGAGTAGACGACCTCTTCACCTTTGGAGCGCTGGTTAAAGGTTTGTAAGGGAGGTGACGGCACTTGAGCACTTGATCTTCAGATGATTTGCAGGTTTGATCGCCACTCATCGAGCAGTCATGCTTTTGACATTGCTGAACCAGCAGTGGTTCTTTACCAAAAAGCTCTCTCCAGTTGAAGTCTGCGGGGACAGCAGGCTGAGGAAGATGTTTCTGATTTGTGTCAGCACACCCGATGGAGTTCAGAGGGATGTTGAATAAATTTGCTTGGCCTGCGTCGTTAAATTTAGAATGATCACAAGGCTGCGATAGCTCCTTCCGACCTTCTTGGTCACTGCACTGAAGCGTGAGATTATCCTGCGGATGGTTTGTCGCAGGTTTCAAAAGATCCCTTTGGTTAGTTTGTTGTGGTAAAACCTGGCAAGTGGTTGGAGCTTGGGTGCTTTGGGAGAAAAGCTGGGTCTGTGGTGAAGATGAAAGGCTTCTCTTGTTTGAGAGGCAGTCTTGGACTGTGCCCCGTTTGGAGTGTGGATGAAAACTCGAAGCGTCTGAATGTTGTTGTGCATCAGGACAGGAACAGCCACATCGGTCACTGTGGTTTGGATGTCCCACACTGGCCCCTGCTCTCTCTGCTGAGGGGGAATCATCTCCTACACTGCTAACCTGGCCGCAAAGCAGCAGCCAGTCCTGGTCACTCAGCTGTGACAAAGTTAGATTTCGGGTTTTCAGTGGCGACATCTGACCTGAAACTCTTGGTGGACTGATTCCATTTGACCTTTCGTGGGGCGAAGATGAAACACAGCACAGACTCGTCTCCTGCAGGGAAGTCGATGCTTCCACAGAGGAACCAGAGAATCGGTCACGTACTCCCTCAGGAGATTTTGTCAGACGTGACGGACCTCCTGAGGTGCAATGCTCATGGTCCCCATCGTGGAAGACTTCACCCGTTGAGTCAAGGCGACGCGTTGCATTGGTGGGTTTAACTAAAATCAACCTCATGGCATCACTGCAGAGCTGAAATTAGATCACATACACAGATCACACATTCATCACTTTTAAAGGTTGGGAAGGCAATTCTTGAGACAGACAGTAGATTGAGTTTAATTCCCAAGTCGTCAAATACCAACACTTTGCGACCCAAAGCGTCAGTATTTGACAACTTTGACATAAAATAAAGACCAGTAACATTTTATAACCATCATGAATAAATGTTAAATTTATAGCTAATTAAACTTTAGTTAATACTCATTTCACTGTTAACAAACAATGAAATGCCATAGAACTAATCGTGAAGCAATTGTAGAAGTTTATGAACATCAGCTGCAGCTTTGAAATGGCCATCCACATAATGTTCATAGATGAACACAGTATTTATTAACCATTTACAAAGCATTATGAATATCAGGTGCAACTCCAAAACAAATAATTGTTTAATGAATGGTTTATAAAGCATTCATTCATATGGCGGCTGTAAAGTCAGAGCTGGTCGTCCAGTAATTGGAAGGTCGCTGGTTCAATTCCCCGGCTCCCCCGACTGGGGGTTGAAGTATCAGTGTATGAATGGATGAATGTGACAAGTGCTGTAAAAGTGATTAGAGCGGTCAGTCGACTGGAAAAGCGCATTAGTAATGTGAGTCCTTTTATGCATCAATGCATAGACTGATAATGGTGAAATAACTATTAAGTAAAATTTAATTGATATTTATAATTTATTAATGATGGTTATTATAAAGTGTAACCCAAAGATCCTGAAAAGTTTCACATGCAGGATGTTGTGATGTTGCTGAGTGATGTGCACACTTTATCCATTAATTGATACTTTTTCTCTCCTCCTTTGTCACAAACAAATCCCATATGTGAACATAAGGTATAAAGTCCGGGCTGCAGAAAGATCCCTGAATGACCAGTGGAGAATAGAAACATCTACAAATGCCCCCAGTTTATTTATTTTTTTTAACTATTACACAAAATGGAAACAGAAGAAACTTGTGTTATTTTGCGTTATAAATAAATATTTTAATGGGGCTTTTTAATACCTGATTTTTGTCTGTCTTCGGCCTCGATAATGGTCTTTGTTTGATGTGAATCTTTCAGGAAAAACAGTTCATTCAAAGTAAACATAACAGTCGATTATAATTCGACTATTACATACACTCATGTGCCCACATGTGGTCTGTTTATTCAACTAGCAATGATTTGTTTAATCTCAAACTGTGTGTTCAGCTGGTTTTGAATGTGAAACACTCTGTCAGAAGCAGATGTGACCACCCTCCGCTCATGGCTCAGAGATGTATTCTGATCATTTTGGAGAAAAGCAATTAATAATTTAGAATCATTGAGTGGTATTGTGCTAAAGAACTAAACTGAAGGTTTAAGGAGTGGACGTTATTTTGAGTTTTCTACTATTTTATCATTTTTACTGTGACAAAGCACTGACAATGATCATCTTTCAACCACCAAAAAAAGAAAAGTTCTGAATTATCCTTTTATTTCATAACAACAAATCCAACAAATGTCTCCCTGATACAATGTATAAGAGGACTGAGAGGTGTACTATATGTTTAATTTCTAAAGCACAGCTAAAAAAAAAAAAGGAATACACTGATATACTGCAAATACAGATTGACCAAATGGTGCTGATGTGTGCCCTGTCGAATTAACTCCAGAGTATATATGAACACTCAAAGATAACAGCACGAGAACTAATCGTTTATCTTAACAGGCTTTACAACTTCATTTTCTGTGAGTGCGAATCACTTTATAAGAGTGCGAACCTAATCAATCTAACTGGTGGTTGTCCTATTTTGAAATGTAACCCTTCAGCTGCAGCTTAACATCTGTGTTTTTAACTTTCTCCTTAATAAATAAAAATAACATATAAAGAAATCATCACTTCTACTGGTGATCCTTACCTTCTTCTTCCATATGTTATTTCCGTCCAAACTTGAAAAGGCAGGTCGCTCCCGCTCTGCAGATCAGAAGTGTTTAGATGAAGAGGAGCAGCCTGAGTGGGTGCTGGACAGCGGCTTGCCTCCTCCCAGTACGGACACTTGATAAAGGAGCTTTGGAGACGCTTTCCTTTGAAAGTAATGATTAGAATTCAACATGAAGAAAGAAAAGGGCAGCAGCAGCTGGCCTGGTAAAGGGTTGCCATGCAAATGGACAGGGAGTGGGCGGGTGCAGTGACAGGTTTAAATGCAGAAGAACAAAAAACCTGTAACATCAGACCAGAGTTTTAAGGCGGAACATCACACGCACAAGCTCAAAGAAATCTCAATAAATTGGGAATGGGCTGCTAGGGGAAAGAAAAGGGACTGGTTGTGTACAATGCAAAAAAAAACTTGTCATTGAAGCTGTGCAGTTCAAAGGCCTTCGCACAGTCTCTTATCTCCTCCGCCACAGCAGCCCGACTGGACAAAGGTGGCCTTTTTTAAAATCTGGTTCTGAATGGATAAAGCCAGCGAGTGCAAAGCCTCCACAGATGTGTCTGAGATGAAGCAACGAATGTAACGAGAATAACTACCAATAATTCTACTTTAAAAAAAGATTAAAAATACAACTATTGATTTTTAAAATATACGATGAAGTCCACCATCTCAGATGTACAAAACCTGCATTCGGTCAGCATTCGGTCAGCAGGAGTGGTGCTTTCTCTTTTGTGCCATTTACAAAAACAGAAAGGCAAACATGAAACAGGTCTGATGCCTTCCAGAGTGAAGTACATGTCATTTCAAAAATACAAACTTATTTCGAGAAACATAATTGCTTTTCTTGATTATCATCCAAAAAAAGGGGGCTGCAAGTTCCATTTATTATCATTATTGATTAATCAGTCCTTAATCAGTCTTGATTAACTGATTGTATGGGCCATGAATTGACAGAAAATGAGTGAAAAATGTTAATTGATGGCTTCCTCAAATGTCTGGTTTTGTCCACAACCCAAAAATATTCAGTTTACTGTCATAGATGACAAAATGAATCCAGAAAATGTCCACATTTTAGAAGCTAAATCAGATAATTTCTTTCTAAAATTGACTCAGAACAATAAATAATTTAATAGTTGGCAAATAATCGATAAATCGACTAATCGTAGCAGCAGTTTTTTACATTTACCAAGCATTTACAACGTGTAAATGGCTACACTTGACTGCATTTTTTCTTATAATTTTCAGGCTGCTGGAGGAGCCTCGTTTTGTTAAAACCCCATTTCCTTTATAACACCAGTTTAATTCAATTGTGATCTCATTGTATATAAACATTTCTTACATTTAGGCTGTTAAAGCTCAGTTTTTACTCCTGCTTTCTGTCTCTCTCACTGGCATCAGACAAACCTACAAAGCCTGCAGCTTGCTGCCTCAGCAGCTCAGTATATAAATGTTGCTGTGCTGGAGAAAACCTTTGTGACCAATGGCAGCGCTGGACGCCACTGCTGGCCTTATAAATGAATGCAAACTAATTCAGAAGCAACAAGTACAACCACGTTTGTGTTGAGCTCATACAGAAATTAATCCGGAAATGTTGGATTGGATGGCAAAAGCAAACAGGAAGTATGTCCCTAAGGCGTTAATTTTGTTGTTGCAGTTAATTGGATTGCAGTTGTTTTGTTTTGGCTACTGGAGACATTTTCTCAGAAAGCAGTGTACGACCCAGATCTGCACTTTGTATTACTTATTTTAAAAACAGGCTTGTGACTAAGAGGAAAGTTCCATCCACCCACACCACAGCACCAACACAGCTCTGAGTGTTCTCTCTGTTTTCAGTCAGTCACCATCCATCCACTCTCATTTCACCAATACATCTGTGCAGATAATGGGACCCTGAGGTCTGCTGGAGCAGATAAGGGAGGCCAAAGGCAGCCACAGTTTGAGGCCTGGAGATGTTTACAAAAAAACAAAACAAACATATTCACATAATCACATATCATATTTGTTGTGTAAGCCTGATGCTATGCTAAAAAAAAACACTTTTGTCATTAATAACGTATTGAAGAGCATCTGTCAGCCTGTAAAGAACAGCTGAACTACTCCTGTATTTTCTGCAGTAGAGTTACCAGGCCACGAAGTGACAGTTTCTTTTATTGGGTTGATAAAGTTGATAAACTTCTGCTTGGAACGACGCCTTAAAATATTGGAAGGAAAGTCTCAGCTAACTTTATCTTGTGAAAATACTTGAGCTTATGAGACAACAGCCCTAATCAGCAGCCAGGACTGTCACGTTTTACATTTGCTGCATTGAACAGACTCTCTTCAGGAGCATCTTGGGTCCTTGTTTACTAGCTGACAGACCTGATGACAGGAAAAACATCACCAAGTGCACATTTTCACAGTAAGGCTGTTAATTCACTGTGGTTTTACGTTCAATGTCAAACCATTTAACTATTTAAGCAAACAATCAGCGCATTTCAAGCTAGTTGGTCACTTGCCAAAGTAACAGAAAAAAAATAATTTCAAGCAACTACCACGATTTTTGTTGATGGTAGTGGGGATTTTTTAAAGTGCATTTTTAACTCTGTAAAGTGATTTTTCGGAGTAAGGATCGTACAACAGCAGCACCTGGCAAAATGTTGACTTCAGTGTGTGTGAGTTGATTTATGTGCCTTCTTACAACAAGGGAGAAGCAACAAGAGATGTTGATGATCGAGTGGTGAACTTTAATAAGTTACTCTCAAAACATCTGCTCTCCCACCTCCCCAGAAGTGCTAGAGAAAAAAAAAAAGATGTAATCAAACTTATTAGATGCCTAATTTCTTATTAGAGGCCACGTGCACAGACATGATGATCAGTTGTGACCTTGATAAGGGAAAATCAGCTTCTCCTTTCTAGTGAGTGAACCAACAACTCTAAGTCCTCTGGACCTGTAGAGATTGTTTCTGGGCGGCTCTCATCAGTAACGCTCATTTTTAGATGACATTATTCAAATTTTTCAATGGAAGTCTCCAATGTGCATAGGCAGACAGTTTTCAGATGGAGTTATGGGGGGAAACAGTGCATTCATTTTGTGTTGTAGGTGGCAAAGCGTTGGTTCAGGGGGTTCTCTGGTGACTTCATCCACTCTTTCTTCAGCAGTTGCTTCAGCTGAGACAACCTCATGTTGGGGTTCTCCTTTTTTAGGCGAGGCATGTTGGCCTCCTCGTAGGCAGCAAACGCTGCTTTCATCCTCCGCTCTGGGTGATGGTCAATGTCCTCAGGTCCAGTGCTGGAGACAGGAAGAGAGGATGTATCGAGGGATTGTTAATATGCACATGTTTTATATGTGTAAGAAACTTAAACTGAACCCAACATCAGAGTAATTACAAGGACAATCAGATTTCACACAAAGTATGAACGGCCAACCAATCAGTACCTGAGCACAGCGATGGCGTCTTCTATTGTTCTGGCTTCCACAGTTCCTTCATCAGGGATGATTCTGTTCACATTCTCCTCCAGGGGAACCTCCAGGTGGCTTTTTTCTGTGGGAACACATTTTACAGGAAAGATGACAAAGGAGGTGCCATGGGAAATAAAATTCACTGATTTGAACCCCCAAACCCCATTGTATCTTATTCTAGCCCAAGTATTTTGTCATAATTATCAACCTCAACTTTACCTTTCGGCTTTATTTCCTGATCCTCCTGCTTCAGCCGCTCATTCTGAAGCACATCGTCAATCTGGGCACGAGTCACTTTTCCTCCAAGTGCAGCCTCCTTCTGGGCTCTGCCTTTTATCCTGGCAGATTCCTCATCCAGAAGTCGCTGGTTTTCCTTCTTCCTCTCCAGGAGCTCGAGCCTCTTCTTCTCCTTGTCGTCCTGCAACAACAGAAAGCTTTCTCATCAGACTTTTGTACTTCTGCTAAAATCTGTAAAATCTGCTTTTTTACAGCAGTTCAGCTATTACATGTATCATGGCATATGCAATCTTTCACCATTCAACAATTTTACCCTGACATCACTGAGGATAAAGACATTACAGTAAATACTACAAGGTTGAAAAAGAAACGCTGAAATGTATCACATGTTAAGCCCTCATAAGACTGTCACCTGTAGTCATTGGACTTCTGTGGGTAAATGGTAAATTGTGAAGTAAGGCCGTGCTGAAACTGAGGGGGCGTGTCTAAGAGAGCGATAGCTACAGTACAGTAAGTAAAGTGCCGTAAATAAAGCGAAATAAATTCCCCCTCTCTCAGAATCAAGCATATATATGCTTTATGTTGCTCCACAGCTTCCAATAATTGTTTAGGTCATGCTGACCCTGTCAAAAAAGGTGTTCTAATATTCTGTCCCTCTCACATATACAAATGGTGTGGCCAAAATATTAGACACACCCCGTAATATCACCGCAAACTATACCTCAATTATAAACATGTCTGTCAGTGTAGGAATAAAAACTGAACATTATTATCTTTGTAAAGGCAGAATTTATGGCTGAGCTGTTGTATTGTCAAGTCAAGTCAATTTAATTTATATGGCTCACAATTGCTAATAACAATGCATCAGGGGCTTTACAGTTTCTACACTGTAAGGATTAAGTTAGGTTGTTCAAGTGTACCCAATGAGGTGGTCGATGAGTGTACATAAATTGAAAATCAAGTTTACTTAAAACATGCTGATCTTGTAATTGCTTAAAATCTTTTGCTGCATTCATATTGTTCTGTAACTGCTTACACAACACCCCAATGTCCAACTGGGGATAACCCCATCTAGACTTTAGACATGAGGATAATTGTGCATGATAAATAAGAAGCCACAAGTAGGGTTCCTGCCCAGAGTGTTGTGGTAATCCTGATTTTCTGCCTTGTCATTTGTTTTTTTTAAATCATAACTCGTACATAGCGGACGTAGCAGCAAATCCTTGAAGCCAAACGGAGCAGCACAACTATGCAAAATCCACAATTTACACATGAAACTGCCCTGGAGAGACAGCTCACCTTTCTCTGCTCTTTCTTGAGTACATGTTTGTCAGTCTCCTGCCACAGAGCATCCTCTTCCTGCTGCTTCTTGCGGGCGTCTGCCACTGCCTTGGCGTCAGCCTTGCGGGCTCTGGCTGTGGCCGCCTTGGAGTTCTCGCCCTGGAACTTCTTTGGCATCCCAATAGCTGCTCTTCAGCTGAGAAACAAGAACAAAATCAGAAGAGTCTGTCCGACAAGTCACTTTTCGGGGCAGGTGTCAAATAGTGATATAGTCTATTTTTAATATAATTTGGCGATTCAAAACCCTACAAAAAAAGAGCCTTTGTCAAAGACTTTGACTAGTATTTATCACATGTATGTTGACAAAAACAAACGATGGGCAATGTGCAGCATCTCTTTTGAGAAACATGTATAGTTAGTAACATTAATTTACCTAAATTAACTTCCTATAACGTGTGCATAAGGTAACGCAAGTCGATGTTCCCTGCCAGTTATCTACCAGAACTGGCTTACGTATCAGTGTGAACATCTGGTTTAACGCACACGCCGTTAAACAAAACAGGCGACTTGTAAAAGAAGAGTTTTTAAACTAAACATTAAGCTAACTGAATTCTGTAAAACGGGCTACACATTGTTTCAGTTTTGCTTGTCAGTGTAGCTAGTTAGCTCTAGCTAGCTGATGTTAGCCTGAAAAACAAGGATGGTTTGCTTGTCAAACAGCTGGCCGCTCAAAATTTTATATCGCCGAAGTTTAGCTAAGAGGATAATGATCCCAACACGCAAACGTATTCGTATAAACGTGGTTACATACCAGTATGAGAGGAAAAACTGGTCGTAAGTAGGCGACAGTTGACTGTTGTTTCGAAGAGGCATCTGCCACCTCCTCTCTGAAAGCACCGCGCACGCTGATGACGTAGCTGCTCAATCAACGGTGTGACATCCTACTTTTTTAGACTTTATACTCGACTTTAGAGATATAAATGAATACTATTAGTTGTTCTGCATTGATATCTCAATGTTAAAAAACGTATTTTTTTCTATTTAGCATTATTATTGCTTTTTAAAATGCAACGAAGCATTATTGTTGCCAGTGATTAAATATTATGTCACAGACAACTTCACGTGAATTTCAAACTCAGGTCCACTATTTCTAAACACATTTGCCTCATTGTAAGCTATCCTCAAGAAGTATGCAAGTTAACAGTACAAACCTCCTAATTTTAAATCCAAACAAGTAATATTTATCTAAAGGCCTAAGCAGAGTTAAAATTAAGGCTACATTGCGCAAAATCTAAACACTCTAAAACATCTAAACACCTCAATACAGGATTGATTGACCTGAAAGAAAATAAGATTTTATACATCAAAGAGGAATAACATTTAAAATATTTTATTAAGGCAAACAGTTTACACATATATTCAAAAATAGGAACTATACTGATGTTTTACAATGCAATAACAACATGACGGAACATGATAAATACATATTTCTGAGAACTAATGATGGTCTAATCTGAGCTGGAGCTCATCTGAATGTCTGTCAGTGTGTGCCCTCTTCATTCAGAAGTCATTGTCGCTCTCCTCCATCAGAGGCGGTCTCATGCCCCCCCTGGAGGGCCGAGCACCCCTGGACACTGGGCCCTCCAGACTGTCATCCTCCAAATCCTTGCTCTCCTCCTCCTCTCCTTCTTCATCTTCCTCGTCATCCTCGTCCACATCGATCTCGCTGTCTTCAGTCTGAAACAGCAGGGACACATAATTACGACAACTAATACAAAAAGCTCATAGTTTAAGAATCAAATATTAAACACGTATACTCATCTTCACTTTCGTGGGCAACTAGTCAACACACAGTGTGGAACTACAACAGGGACGGACATGTTTTCATTCTAACTAAACACTGAACCAACTAATTTCTTACAAAACGTTAATCAGACAGGAAGATCTAACGACTCAATCACCTCTTCGGCTGAAATGAAAACACACCCAGTCCCATACTAATTCAACAGAGAATTATTGAACTGGGACATGTCCACCTTGAGCCAGATAACTACAGGGACCAGTTAAACCACTTACTTAATTTAAAGGAAAAATCCATCCCAAACATCTGCATAAAAACATCTGCACCAACGTTTCACGCTATACAGCCAAAATGCAATTTAAAAGAGACAGAAATACTAATTCTTTAAATGCATCAAGACAAGTGTAGAGAGGTTGTGACTGTATACATGCTTTTATTGTTGTATGATGTAGAAAAATAGTCATATGTTTTTTGTGTACTTTGAGTGTCTTACATGAAGAAAAAGAGTGCAGAAACTATTGCAGGTCTGCAAACTTTGGGCAAACAAAGCCAACCAATAATTTGAGAGTGGATTTTTCCTTTAAACACACAGATGTCTGAGTAGTGAACTAGATCCTGGTCCTGCACAAACCTTTCCTTTCCTTTGTTTTTTGGCATGAGGGATCGACCTTCTGGAAACAGCTAAAGAGGGCTTTTAAAATACAAGTGAATAACAAAGAAAGGCAAATTACGGAATAGAGTACAAGATGGAAAACCAAAGGGATGTGAAACGTTTTAAATATTTAAGTACACAGCATGTCATTCTGTAGCAAGAGACAGCACAGAGGGCGCCATATTGGGCCACTAGGAGCAGAATCAGCAAAAAAGAGTCTTTAGGAAAGGAAAACAAAGGAATCTTGCATAGATGTTGCTACTGACCTCATCACTATCACCGCCCTGCATGTTCCCGATAAACCGCGCTCCTCTTTCTATGGTGCAAACAGAAACAACACTCAATTTATGTGAAAGAAGGCTGTTAAGTTATGTGGAATTTGATGTAGGGCGTTTAATTTTTAACTGCAGATATACAACAAATCAGAATCATAAAAAGCAGAACAAAAGGGAGTTAGCTTTGTCTATGATTAACTTAAGTCTTAGCAAATATTTCCAAGCAATTAATAACTGATCATAACAAGAACACGGCTGTCCCTCCTCTCTGTACCTGCCATGATGCCATTTCGTGTGGGCCGTGGCTTCGAAGGTCGAATCTCTTCCATGTCACTGTCTGATCCTTCGTCCTCTGGAACGTCCATGTCAGAGTCCTCATCTTTCACTGCAGAAAACATATTTTGTTTGAATCATAAAGAAACATCAAGATCGTGTGACTATTGCTTTGCTTTCACAGCGTGTTTGATTGATTGTCTCACAGGAACTCTTCATCAGATCCCTCTCCTCCTCCCTCAGCTTGTGCTGCATCATCCTCAGGGTGTTTTCAGCCTCCTGCAGAGGAAAGAAACGGACACATACAGTATAGCCACAATAAAGAGGGCTGGTGAGAGTATGTATGTGCAAACTTTTGTACATCAGTCAAATTCAGTCAGTTGCACAGATTGTCTAGAGATGCTTTAGTGTACCAGTAAAACAATGGTTTAACCAAGACAAAACATGAAAAGAGGAAAGATTATGCTCTCTTCAGACCAAAAAATAACACTTAAGCAAAGTGTTTTTTTACAAACTGACTAATTTCCATATTTTTGTGTTTTACATTTCGTATTTTTGTGTGTTTTTATAACCCAGTTTCACAGACAAATATAGGTCTCCGGGTTATGCTGAGGATCACTGAGACAAAGTGTCAATGTGCTTCAGCAAAATGACAAATGAAGTGTTAGTTATATACAAACAGTTTCACATAAAACATTTGAGAATCAATGTTCTATGAATCATACACACACCTCAAATCTCTCCTGCTCCAGTCTATGGTACTCATCCAGCTGAGACTCTAGAAAGCAGAGGTTCCTGAACTTCTCCACAAATGTGTCATACTGCTTCTGCAGATCTTCCTCAATCTTCTCATATTCATCCATGTAGGCCGGCCTAAAAATATGACAGGAACAAAAAACAAGCACTTAATAGGGGTGAGAACAGACAGAGTTTTTGTTCCAAGACTGAAGAAAACAAACTTTAAGGTGGCTAAAAGCTTAAAAATAGTACAACTTGAATGACACAAGTTTTGAGCAAAGAGTGCCAATAATTCAACTACATATGAAGCTCATTCCCATTTATTCCATACTTTGTTTTAATTAATCCAAAGTACTGTGGGATCACTCGTATCTGATACCTTTCAGGTTGTGAACTGACCTGACACTCTGCAGTGTCTGGAGCCTCTTTCGATTCCTCTCCAGCTCCTGTTTCTTCTTCTCTATCTTATTGTCCAGACTGGTTTCATCAGACACAACGTTACCCAGCATGTCTTTGGTCTTCTCCACACTTTCCTTCACAATGAGCACAAAGTGCATGGTTGTAGATCCAGTGCCATTTCATAGATAAAGACAGATCCTGTGTGAATTTCTAAAAAAAATCGTGTTTTCAGAATTAATTCATACCAAAACCTCCTTGATGGCAGCTCTGAGGGCTTTTTCAGTCTCATTGATCTCCAGAGGTCTGGCGATGGCTGCAGTTCTCATTTCCTGTGGGGACATTGAATATGAGTTAAGTCCTGCACCACCTATGTTTTTTCAAATAGATGGCATTGTAATTGTATGACTGTTATTATCCCTGCTTTGGTTTTACTGCTGAAAAACAAAGCTATGCCCCTCGTCAGCACAAATGTAACATGATGGCCACTAACAGTTATATGTCAGATTAATCTTAAATAATGTAGTTTCTTGAAGAAGAACGAGCTCATTTTCTTGCTCATTACTAGAATAAAAAAGATTGGAAAGAAAACAAAGAAAACAAGTCTTGTACGACCAAGATATCACTATGTAATAACCATGAAAAACACATGAAAAAAGACCTTCTGCATCGTTTCTGGATTATGGTTTTACCAAAACATTTACCAAAATTTATTTTTTTTACTGTCTACGATGGTGTTGACTCAAGAAAAATGGAAACAAACACGAATGTCCGTTAATATCTGTGTTTTCCCTCACCCTTAGGTCGACCTCTTTTCCAAGTAAATCATACAGAGACGCTCCTCTAGATGTGACCTCAGATGCCAGCTGCCGAGCTGCTTTAAGATCTGAAATCTAAAGTGAAGACAGTGACACTTAATCAGCAATACAGTTTCTCTTCTATCTAGGATTTGATAAAAGAAAGGGCAACACATTATGATTATAATCATTAAAAAATGGTCAATTGAATTAACAGTTCTGTTAAATAACAATCAAATGCTTTATAAACTATTTATTAAGCAACTGCAAAAGTTCAGTCAGTTGCAACTTTAAGTTCATCCAAATAATATCTATAGATGAACTTCACAGTATTTATTAAACATTTACTAAGTATTATAGACATCAGTTGTGGCTTTACAATAAACAATTGCTTAAAAAAATGGTTTATAAAGCATTTCATTGTTTGTTGACAGTAAAATAATTATCAAATAAAGCAGTACCATTTATTAATAACAGCTATTACAGAGTGTTACCAAAGATGGATTTAAAAAGGAAGGGAAACAGTAAACGAGAAATAACATAGAAAGCTAGAGGAACTAATTATATCAAAGTGTAACAGAAAACACACCAAAATATTAATTATTATGGGTTGTTACATCAAAAACACATTGGACTGACTATATTGTTTTAATCTGAGACTCAACATGCAGGTGGGTCAGACTTGGTGACCAACAGTTGAAATCAGGTAATGTTACAAAAGTTAATAAAACAAAGGAATGGATGGCGCACACACATCTGCTTAACTGCACAATATAGGGCATTTGCCTGGTATTCAACATCACATACATAACCCTATAAAAATCTCACCCGTGATCCAAGGTCAAACTTAAACTTGCTGTTGTCCTCCTCACTTTGATCTCCCAGGGCCATCTGCTTGGTTTTCATCGCGCTGTACAGCACTGAGGTGATCTTCAGCATTTCTTTCACTGCGTAGCCATCGGCCTGGTAGAGACGCTTGGTGTTCAGCTTGATGTGAGCTTTCGTTGCCTGCAGCCACGTGAGACATTGGTTAGGACAGACTGACCAGCAACAGCAAGCTTTCAATAGCTAATAGCAATCTGTACATAATGTAAAGTTAAGAAAACACGTCACCATAAACTGGGCCACGGCCTTGATGAAGAATATTCTGTCTGACTCTGTATCGACATCAGTGGGGATATCCATCTGAGGCTCATATCTGCGTGTAAAGGAGAAAGAGAGGGACACAGAGCTAAAGACAAACAGCAACATATATTACAGCATTCTCCATTTACATACAGGATTTATATACACAAGTTTTGGCTAACCCATGTACAAAAAAAATACATGTGGGCAGGTTAAAAATACAGAGCAAGAGTTGATGTACTGAGCTGAGTAAAAATTTGAAACCATTACAGATTTCTGGGATTGGACCTTACATTTCAACAATCTAGATGTTTGTTTTTAGTTCAAGTATACCTCTTTACAAGCCATATGAGGATTTCTGCCACTAAAGTGAAGTTTGGTGTTCTGAAGTTCTCCATAGATATCAACCGAGGATAGCCCAACGCCCTCATCATCTCTGTGAAATCTGTCAAATGAAATGCAACACAACTTACTGACTTGTATGTTGACACAAAACTGATTTCAGTTTGGTTAAGAAATTCATTGTTTATAACATACAGCAGGCAGCAGATAGCGAGCATCACTTACTTCTTAAGTCTCTGAAGGACATTTTGACTGGCAGGAACAGTACAGCAAAACATGCACTGGTTCCTCTTCTGACAGCAAAGGAGAGAAGATGTGTTTACAAATAAACAAGCTACAGACTCTGAACATGAATTTGTATTTTCGTTTGAGTCCGTTGAAGGAAAGCATCAAAGGTTTTATAGCTATGTTGAACAGACTGTAAAGCTCTCTCAGATAAATGTGTTTTTTTAAGTTACATGAATACAGCTGACTTCCATCATCATTTTAGGGTGGTGTAAGATACAAAAAAAACCTTTGTGCAAATTAACACAACCATTAGTGATTTATGCTAAGGCTAATTGCAATTTTAATGCTAAATAAAATAGTGAATGTGAGTGTGTCAAGGTAACGTCAGAATAACTCTCCAGCAGAGTTGTCACTACATAGCTAACAGCTAACTAGCTAGCTTGTGGCTAGATCGACCAAATCAAAAAGCTAAGGCCACTTGTCACTGAAGGTAAATAGCAGGTTAGCCTGTCAGCTACAAGATAATATTTTTCTAAACTACCCGATCAGCAGGTAGCAAACGTGACATATCGTGTTTGCCAACCTAAAAATGGTTTGTTACCTGTCGGTGTTGTATCTGTGCTAGCTTAGAGGTTCGTTCGCTCTACCAGGGATGGTCTCTATGGCAACCGATTCTTGCTCTACGGAAGCTCAAAGCGGCCAAATGACGGTGCCTTTCAGCTCCATCTGCGTTTTATTTCTGATGCTGATTTGGGTAAATTTATGAATGAATTGACATTAATTGACGGCTTTGGAATGACCAAACGTATCCAAAGTGCCTCAAGACAGTTTTTAAGAAGATGTGGGCGTTTCATTGTTGCAAAGTTTGTTGGAAAACCACTTGGTGAGGTGGCCAGTGATGAAATAGGGAATTTATGAATGTTTATGAATGGATTAATTTGAAGATGGTCAGAATTTAGTGTTTATGTTTGTTGTCTAGTGTTTACATTTGCACTACCAAAATATCTTAAAAAAAAAAAAAAAAATCTAACTAACTCGACTACATTTTTATCTTACAGCTAACTTTTTATACATTACTTGATTTGGACAGCATGTAATTGGTCACTGTCAGTCTGACACACATGCACGTGGACTCTCAGTGTGGCCAAACAGCATGTTTTCTGCTGCTGTTTTCTCCTTTACATACAATTTAATAGCTTATAAAATACAACCCACCTAATATTTTACAAATAAATCCAAATTAGCCCCACTTTGACAACATTTTTGATGGGCACTGAAATTATTAATACCAACATTAACACTAATATCAATATCATGTGCAATATTACTTTTCCACTTCTCAGGATTAATTACAATACTACTTTTAGCAAATCATGCAAAATTTTGGCTTTTTTTCTACTTCTTAATATCATTATATACACCGCCGTTTGTCTGTTTTAGTTTTTATTGTTGTTTCTGTGTCACAGCAGCCAAAGGACAGTAATATTACAATAAACAATAATAATTGTAAAAAATAAACAATATAATAAAAAGGTAAGAAATGGAAATAGACTTGTATATGCATAATATATACAATATAAACAGTGTAATTATAAACGGTGTAATTATCTTGATTTAATTGTTGTTGTAATTGGCTCTTGTGTCAGCATTTACTCCTTTTACACATTTCTATCATTTGTCTTTTGTGTTTTTAAATTTGTATTCTTATGTTACTTTAATTTTGAGCATCCTGTGGCACGAGAATTCTCTTTGTGGTCAACAAAAATCTATTTCATCCGATGCTCCTGTATTAAAAAAAATGTTCTACTTATATGAAATGGAGCACTCTGGAACTGTGAGGGTGCTTTTAAGTGATTAAAGGGCTGATGCATATTCTTCTACCACTTTCTTTGACTGGCAAAGGTCCACAGTGTGCGTGCTAACGCAGTAGTGCCTGTGTCTGGCCACAGGGGGGCGACACCTGTCAGTCTGCCCCTCAGAGGTCTGTCTATGGGCTGCACTAACGCAGAACATGATGGAGCAAACTGGTGAGCCGCCTCACAGCAACAACGACCCGGCTGGTAATGAGCCTCCTCCTGCCTGCGGCCTCCACAGTAAACGCCTGAAAGAGCTGGAGAATGCCGCCCTGCAGACCACTTTAATATCACGGATGGAGACGGAATCAGGGGCGGACGCCGGGAGCTGGACGGAGCAGCAGCCCGGGGAGGACGAGCAGTCGAACGGCTTGTCCTTGAACCACCGGCCGGCCCCTCCGCAGCTCAGCGCGGACGCCGAGGAGGAGGAAGTGGAGTCTGGTGGAAACGTCGACAAGGAGCGGGTCGAAGAAGAAAGGACCCTGACGGACCATTTAAACAAACGACTGCTCTCCTCGTTTCTGGAGAAGCTAAACGAAAGGGACCTGGCGCTTCCTGGTGTTCAGCGCCTGGACTGTGCCGTAGCGGACGAGGACTCAAACAGGGCCGCAGATGAGTGGTGAGGCACCGGGCTGAGACGCAGCGGCAGCAGCAGCAGCAACATGGAGGTGGCTGAGGGATTCAGGACCAGTGTGCACGGAAGCACGATCCCCCAACATTAAAGACAGACCAGTCAGGCCTAACGATTGATTCTGGAAGAGAAGAGTGTCTGGAAATGTTATGCGTACTTTTGTATAAAGACAAAGCGTGAATGATTAAGGAAAAATGCAATAAATGACCATCATGTAATACGACGTGCTTTTTGTACTGATTGGTTTCATGTATCTGGCAGCCATAATGGAAGTGTGGCAGGCTTGTGTGTATAAATCTGAATTTGTGAAATGGCATTCAGTCATCAGCAGGTGTCAGTATACACCAACACATATTAGAAAGCACAATACCCTTATTACTGGCAGATTTTCTATACACAAGGTAAAGTAAATTTACTTGTGTAGAATAACATCTTGGTTAAAGTTAAGTTACTTCCTGGGGTCTTGTTTAAAGAGTTAAAAACTGGACTACTGCTTCTCCAGTTAAGTGATGCTTCAACTGTGGCCATATATATATATATTTTTTTATCATCACAAAGGTTTTTTCTCAACTTGAAAATACAGCAAGTTTAATATTTCATTTTAAAAATACACCTCAGTGAAAGAGGAAATGAAATACCACTTTGATAATGCACTCGCAAACATAAAGGTATGTGAAAAAGCTACATATTTACAATAATAAGACATGTTACTCTTCATCTTCTATTCATATTTAAGTGGACCCAGTGTATACTGTATTTTTGGTGTTATCATTCAACTGTACTTGAAATCTTTTTTCTTTTTCCAAATTACCAAATTTACAAGAAAATAAACTAAAGAAAACATTGCAACAGATCGATAAAAACACAAAGTTACTTCTACATTTAGTTATACTTTAAGTATGTTTTTGTCATACATGCTTTTATTTGAAAAGTTTTGAATGCAGGACTTTCACTTGTTGCATGCAGAGGCAATCCAGGCAAATGTTTAGGGCCCCCGATGGCCAATCCTTCTGGCACATTTTTGCAATAACAACTGTAAACCTCCTTAAACCTTCAATAAGACACAATACAGCTCATCACTGATGCCTCAGAGCAACCTTCTATGTGAGGTCAATCATAGCAGCGGTGGGAGGATCAGGAGAAAGCAGGGCTCACAAGACAGTAGGGGGCTCCTGAGGGCTGAAAGACTTAACTGCACAGCAATGTCTCAAAATGTGTTGTCAGATGAAACCAGTGCTTTAAGTGGAAAAAAAATACGTGCCGATACTCCCCTTATTCAACTGTTGCCAGGTAAATTAGGCGGTGAGCGTCGGTACCAGCCGGTCATTAAGTGATATATTCAAATACGAGAACATGATGCTGATTTTTAAAAAGAAAATTGTTTTATTGAATTTTCCAGACAAATTATGTTTGTTCACTTGCATGTGGCCCAAGGGAGGTGTTAAAATAATTCTGCGATAATTTAGAACCGGAGGAAGGAGATCGGAATCAGCTCAGAGTTCAAACAAGGTTTTAATCTTGTAGCTACAAGAGGAGCATTCACAGAGCAACACGCAGGTCTGTTACAAAGTGAAGACTCAAATTCTTACAGAAAAAGCATGGTATTTATCTGTCTCTGTGGGTGTGTTTTTACCCTGAGAGTTACTTAATTCGTGCCCTCCTGTACCCAAAGGAATCTATCATAGAGCAGGAAGTGATAACCATGAGTGGCTATTCAATACCTTGAGTGATTATTCAATACCAATGTGTTACAAAACAATACAAAGGGTCACAGGGCACAGGTCACATTTTAAACAGTTATATACAAAATTTCCATCACAACTGTCTATTATTTTACCTAAATATATATTTCATTATAGTGTAACTTAAATGGGAAATACATATAGGGGACCAACAACATTGATATTGATGAATAAGATCTTCATATACTTACACAAATGCAAACACATCCTGGAAAGGAGGCTGACAAACAAGGCAACTGATACTGCACATACCCTGTGGACACACACATCAAAGACAGATATGGATTTTATATTGTACAGATGTGTCAAAAGAAGATGACTGTCAGTGTAAGACAATTGTGATTACATTTCAACTTACTTAAAAAGGGTTCCAGCAGGTCTTGGGGTCATCTTTGGTCGAACGGCTTGGAGCTTCACATTCCCTCTCATTTGGGTTTCGTCTCCCCTTCGCCAGCCATGACATCACATATCTTTGTGGACTGAACTGTTCTAATGGTGGCCCATTATATTTCAGAAAAATCAGGTTTGAAAGTCTAGTGACAGCAAGGGAGTTCCTTTCGTCAGTGAGAATATTGTTCATGCAACTGAAGGCTCGCTCACATTCACTGGTAGACGCAGCAATGGTGTGGACAGCTTTTAGCAGAGGCTCCAGAGCTTCTGGTGTCTGGGATCCCCTCAGCTCCTTGTATTCCCGAGGTAGAAAATCTTTAAAATCTTAAAATGATTAAGTCCACTGATCTCCTTGACAACATCGCCAACTGCCAATTCCAGACGATGATTTGAGCAGTGCCACACAAACACGTGTGGAAATCTGGTACAAATTTGTGTAGCAACCCCAGCTCTTCTGCCCAGCATTACTGGCGCGCCATCACATCCAAATGCCACAAAACACTCATCCAAGAAGTGGTCATCGAACCCATTTTCATGAAGCTGTAAGCTAAACTAACTTGAATGTCAACAGCGCGAGTCGAACCCTCTGTGTTCAAAACCAGTTCAGTTTAGCCTACAGTTTGATGGTTTATTTATTTATTTAAGGTTTATTTGAGTAGGGACAGATACAAAAACATAGACAATCTTGACAGTCATCTGATGTATGCATCATAGTGTTTTTAGCCAAAGCTAATTCACGACACTTGTCCCTAGTAGGGCTTTTGATCAAAAATAATAATACAGATTAACATTATTAAAAATACAAGCATAAAACAACAGCATAATAATAATAATAATTATACAGAGAGAACACAAGCTAAATATTAAAACTAAATAGTAAAAAACTAAGTATGAGAGCAAGATTGTTGCTGAAGTAGCCACACTTTTGTTTGTTTTTTAAATGCAACAAATGTAGGGATACATTTCAAGTAGTCTGGCAGTGAGTTCCATAATTTTGTCCCTTTTATTGAAAAGGCAGTTTGAGCAAAAGATGTTCTGCGGAATGGAATACTACAATTGCCTTTTGACGTTGCTCGGGTGGTGGATCTGGTACCACTTTGCAGTCTTGTTATTGTCTTGCAGAGCAGTTGGGGAGCAGTATTATTTAGGCATTTGAAGACCAGTCACACTGGTTTAGTGACTAAACCATCAAGCTGTAAGCTAAACTGAACTGGTTTCGACCACAGAGTGTTTGACTTGCGCTGTTGACATTCAAGTGCGCGAGATCTCCTCGTCACGTCCTTTCCCGCACACTCGCAAGACCTCAGGCATTTGTGTGGCGTGCCCCGGTGCACACTGGGTAATGTAGTATAGCCATAGGAGTGCATACCTCCACCAAGCCCCAGCAGTCCCCTTTTATTCAATCCAGCTGAATGTACTATCAACCTCGATAGCCTTCTGTCACTCCAAATTTTAAACTACCCCTAACTGCTTAAAGGGGCACTATGTAGTTTCGGAGAGGAAATTCAAACTCAAAATATTAATACATATTTATTCTTTCCGTAACTGAATAAACAAGCTGTCCTCAGAAGAAAATAAGGTCCCCAGAACACAGTTTGAAGCTAGAATGGTGGATGGGTCCGCCACATATAAACAAAGTAAAACAGTATGAAACTGTGTCCTTTAGGGCCAATTTGTTTATTCAGTTTATTCAGTCATGAAAACGAACCCTTTAACCAAAATTTAAGCTCACCAGATCCAGGAACCGCATCAAATGTACTCACTTCTCGATTGATACAAACCACCTAAATACACCTGATTCAAAAAAGAAAAATCAAGATTCATTCTTTATTCCCAGAGAAACAAGTGCCCTCTCTCATAATGTTAAAGTCATGTATCCGCCCCTTTATCCAGAGCTGCACCAAAAGTTAAACGAGGCCTTCTGGGTCGAGATCCATCCTCCATCAATGCTTCTTGAAAATCTGTTGAGTAGTTTTTGTGTAATTCTGCAGACAAACCAACCAACCAACCAACCAACCAACCAACAAATGGATATGGGTGAAAACAATACAGAAAAGAAGCTCATGGACTGTATTTTATTCGTTTTTGTTATGAAAGGTGCAATAAACATGTACCATAAAACTTTATCTAAAATAAAGAGATGGTGTTTGCAGTCATAAAGTCAGCATTGAACTTGGCATCGGTGTGTTTTATTGCTTTCTGAATTCAGCTTTTCATTTGCAAGAGAAAGATTGTGTCGTTTATTTATTTTAATCTCACTTTGATTCTTGCATTAATACCGGAGCAAATAAGTGGCTTACATACAGTGTATGACTTACATGAACAGTGGCAACCTGAAGCGAACCCAGGGGGCTATAATGACCCACAAAGTACCAAACTATTCACAACAAAAGTTGCCTTTAATGCTTCTTCCTTTGCATTCACTCCAGGACAGAGCAGAGCTTACCGTGCTATTTATGGTAAATTGGCTTAAATTATATCATAGACGATAATGATGTTGGTTTCTGCTTATGTATGTTTAAGAGGTCCCTAGTGAGGCTGACTGAATTTATGTGGTCTGAAATTTGTGATGACCTATGAACCCAAAAGTTTTTAAAGACCTATTGTGACTGAAAATGCTTGTGAAAGCTTTACAGTGTCACTACCCCTCATATTGAAAGCCATAACTGCTCAGAAGATCTCCCGTTTATAGGAGCCTGAGAAAACCAACAAACCAAGTCTCCCTTTACTGTCCATTTAAGAGGAAGCTTCACATAACATCATGAAAGGCGGTGAACTCAGAGTGGAGTCACAGACTCCTGCCTGTCACGTATCCATTAACGCTGGCTGAAGTGCAGGTGGGCATTGCTACAGATATGGAACATACCAGCATGGATGTCCTGACAAGAGACAAGAGCCTTTCAACATTAAAGGAATTTAAATAACCACAGAGGGTATTTGATTACAGTCTTTACCTTCCTTGGCACAATTATAAAGGCCTTCATTCACAATTTTGAAAAAAAAAAAAAAGTAGTCATTTGTTTTACCTCCAAATGTAAGGTGGACTTACTAAAATGAACAACAATAAAAAAACTCTGCTACTAGAGAGGAAATGCCATCTGTGATATTTTGGATTAAAAACTTTTGGTTGTCCAACGCCTAAATTCTAAGTGGTGATTCAATATTCCCATCTTCTTGCTCTTCTTTATGCAGGTCCTTCAAAGGCAAAAGCTGTGGTTTAACGGTCACCTTGTCTCCCTGCAAAAAATACCAAGATTTGGGTTTTAAAACAATAAAAATGAAACATGCACATACTGAAAAGTAATGCCCAGGTAATGCACATGATCAATCGTGATTTTTTTTTTTTTTTTTATCAATCAATGCTGAGACTCTGGTAGGTGTTGGGTAAAGCCCTTTAGAGTTTCTGTAGATCTGTCATACATTAGATTAGATTCATATCTTAAAGCCTAATTTCCACTGAATGGTATGGCTCATCTCCAACGCAACACAAACACAGTAACAATGGAGGATGGAAGGGATGGTGTTCCTGATTGTTTTTGTGACAGCTATTTTGTAAAATCTAGTTCGGGTGAATGAAAAATTGCAGTTCGGTATTGATGCCAGCTTGGCTTTTTAAAAAGGGTGGGTTTGCGCAGATGTTTCAAATAGTGATACTCTCCTCGATCCATCAGTAGTCTGCAGTGCTTTAACTCCAGGCTCTAGTCTCAACTTCAACAGCTTGCTTCAGCAGATCCAAGCCTAGCTGAGCCAAGCAGCACCATGCAGTGGAAATGTAGCAATAGTTTCCTTACATTTAATCACACGTCAAGCTCAAAGCGGTGATCAAAAGTGGGACTGATTTCTCTGACTTGAATTTTTTACTAAATTTTTTGTTAACTAATAATCAAAGACAATGATTTATTCATTAATCTCTTTACCTGGCTATTCCTATTCATGCTCACATGTGTATCCCGGCATGCACTATGCAGAGGGCAGGGAAACATCCTGGACATCTTTCCAGTCTTTAAACAAACACAGCCAGGAAACACATTCACATTTAAACATGCAGCAATACAGCAATACAAATCTGTTCCAAACTGCTCCGTCAACAGCAACAAAGGAGTCTTTGTTGGGACATTTTGCTGTGAAATTGTATTAAAAATGGATGGATGACATTGTGAAACGAAATCCTCTATTAGCTTATTAAAGTCTGAGTCGCACCTGAGATGCAGCTGATTGGACTGTGGAAAAAATAAAGAGCACCGGGCAGAATTACACATTGAATGAGGAAAATAAACACACATTCCAGTGTGCTAATGAGCCCGTGATAAGATATTTGGGTAATCCTGTTGTCCTTTTTAGTGCCTCTATACCAATAAAGCAAGGGGAGGTCATACTTACTCTGCGCTTTGATGGGACTTCTACTTCCTTTATGTTCAGATCCCACCAAAGCAGGCCTTCTTTTATATGACTCCTCTTTGTTGCTCCTGTGTGTAGAGAGACACAACATCATTTGTATATATATGCACTGTATATTTTGTCATATATTTATATATAATATATTTTTTTGTCCGTATGTCCGTATCACCGTTGTCTGTATGACAGTTAGCCCTATTGGTTGTAAAAAAAGCAGATGAAAGGTTCAGATCTTAATTCAGGTGTGCACTCCGTACTCTATTCAAGTAAATACGTTGATTACATGATGTAATGCATACTTAAGTACAAGTAAAAATACAGACTTGGAAAATACTCATGACTCAATTACTTAATTAAAGTAATTTGAGTAGATGTCATTAGTCATTGTATGATTATTACTCCATGGAATGCTCAGTTCTTATTATCGAGAGCTGACAGGGAAAAGAACGGAAGTAATGGAGTAATAATCATACATTTTCATCCTTGAGCTGCGGAAATCTACTGCACTCGGTAATCGACTCGTCAGGGCTTCCCCACTGCGAGCAGGCTGCTGGAGGAGAGGGTGAGTTGTGCTGTGTTTTTAATACAAATCCGGCAAAGCTAGTTTGAGGCTTCATACTGTGTGCTGGGACTGTACATGTACTGTTGCTGAAGTCTGGTGCTGTTCTGACCATGAATTGTGGCTATGAGTGGCTTTTTGATGGCGGTTTCTAAATAGAGACATAAACTGCAGTGTATTGTTATCGTGTGGTCTTTTCTGAGGTTGCTAAAACTAGCTAAGCTAGCGGTCAGCACACTTGACCTCTCGAGGGGGAGTTTTACTCAGCGTCAAGGTGTGTTAGACCATGGATTAAACTTACACCGGAATATCCCTTTAAGTTTTAAAAGTAGTAAAAACTACAAAATTGACTTTCAAAATGTAGTAAAGTTGAAGTCTAAAGTAGCGGAAAATGGAAATACTCCAGTAAAATACAGATGCCTCAAAATTGAGGTTAAGTACAGTACTTTGATAAACGCACTCAGTTACATTCTATCACTGTGTGTGTGTACGCACAGGCTTATTGGCGGTTGAACCTGCATTGACCCCTGAGAAATACATTCATAACTCAGTTGAATCACGCCTTCCCGATTCATAAAAATGTTACATTACAAGCTTTTATTACAGGACAATGGTGCTGTCATGCGCTGTGTGAAGATTGGTTTATTATCTATAAAGAAGTCTATAATACTGGCTATTCATTGTAGTTTATTGGCTTAAATAAACACAGGTCTTCTGAACGATGTGTCATGATGTGTCAGCAGTTTTCTTGTAGTTTCTTTATCATCTTACCTGTGGCATAGCTCACTATCAGCCCAACTATAACAACAGAACTTGTCGCCATGGCACCAAAGTAGAGGTAGGACATGGAGTAGAAGTTGTGCAGGCCCCTAGCATGAGAAAAGACTGTTTTATTGCTGGCACATGTATCTTGTTCAATGTCATGATATGTTTTCTCTATTTAATCTGACATTATCCATTGATAAAGAACTCACTGACCCCTGGTTATTAGGGAGAAGCGGAACGGAGATGGAGTGTTGGTCCGGGGTCGGGCTGCTGTTCAGCGTAATGTTGCTGGGTCCACACCTGTCTGTGAAGCTGGGCAGTACACCCATGGTCTCCCCGCTGGGCGGGTAAATAGTTGAACCAATAGCCAGCCACATGGAGACACAGAAGCCCACTACTATTCCTGAGAATGCCCCCTGAAAGACCAAGAACAACTTTTAATAGAAGGGAATTCGAGGCAAATGGGAAGCAGTACATAAAGAAGGCTGGTCTTTGTAGATGTGAGTTGTTTGAGGTCGACTTTATATGAGGAAAATGGTGACTTCCAGAAAACCTGGCTGTTTGCTTTGAAAGTTGTATGAATGAGGTGTCAAGTTAATGATTTTAAATGGTTTTGTTTGGCTTTCGATAGTGACGTTCTTGGAATCACACACTGAGTCAAAGAGGAATATCGTGACTAATAACCAAAGTATGAATCAGAATTCCTTTACGCAAACGTGGACATTTCTTTGCCACAGCAGCCAAAGTACAATTATATTACAAAAAACAATAATAATCGTACAAAATAAACAATATAATAAAAAGGAAAGAATAGAATAGATTCATATATACATATAAACATTACATTGTACAAAATGAACATGTAATTATAAACAGTCTGGCAGTGTATTGTTATTTACAAATAATAAATATGGGTATTAAAAAATTGACCAGATAGCCCGAACCAAAAAAAGAGAAATGAGTTGAGTATGGAGTTTGTATTGCGGAGTGAGGTCTATTGGGAGCAGTGCTGGTTTTGAAGTCTGACAGCAGCAGGAAGAACTTCCTTAATAAATAGGGTGAAGGACAGACATTCTACATAACAGACGGATAGCAGTGGTTTAGTAACGACACAAAGCAGGGGATTCTATGGGAAATGCGTTGAAATGAATCCAAATGTCTAAAAGTAATTCAGGGTACTCACAGGCTTGTTTGATGCTGGAAAAAACATCCCCAAAATGAACACGCCCAGTATTGGCCCGCTGACCACACCCATGACGGTAAACGACCCCTGGACAGAGAAAACAAAAGCTAAATTTTTACAAAGCACTGGAGTTTGCACAACTGATTAAACATTATGTGACATAGTAATATTTATTTATAATACCTGAAGTACTCCCCAGTCCAGGAGGGAGGAGAGAGCAGCTACAGTGATACAACTAATTCCGTACAGGAACGCTGAGAGAAAAAGAGAAAATAATGACCTGTGAAAATCTTTCCCTTTTGCATTTGACCTGGTTTCAAAATAAGCAGGAAGTGGCATCATCTGCTCATGAGTCAATCTGACACTGATAAAATATGATCTGTGCTCTGAAGTTGGTGGAAATCAAGTGGCAGTTTTCTGTCCGATGTCATGATTGTCGTCAGGGTTTAAAATAAAAAGTGGTTTTAAGAGTTCATGCTGGAGTAAAAACATCTCAGTCTAGGGGACTTTTACATGAGAATCAACTTACACAGTCCCTTGGAAATAAGGATCAGTTTCCTCTGGGTCATGTGGAGCAGATGGGGTCGCAGCAGATCCTCCATTGTTACTGCAGCCATCGCATTGATACTTGTAGAGGCCGTGCTGTAATAAAGACAGACCAGTAACTCCACCTCAACTGACTCACTGGTCAGGTTCACACATTATTAATATTCTGTCTTTTGTCAGTTAATTCTGTGACTATCACTGTCACAAAGGAAGGCAGATGTGCGTCGTTAAGGTTTGTTGCCATCCCGAAACTACACAAAGTGTTACTTCAAATGCTCTAAAGAAAATATATTTTTCTCAGGAAATGTACTTTATTATTATTCAGTACCAGATATAGAGCCAGTCACACAACAGTGTGCAAAGGTATCTGCCTTTTGGTACTACGACTACAGGCTGAAAATAATATACATTTTTAAAACTCTACATATTGTGATTGATGGAATTAGTTTCCTGCAGAGACAGAAGAAGTTCTCACGTTGTTTATTTAAGTACCAATCCCACAATGTAAAAATATTCAATGTAAGTGAAAGTATCAGCAGAAAAATTGTCTTAAAGTATCAAAAGTAAATATATATTTTAAAAATGATTATTGTTTGCCTGAGTATAAATACTAAGGTTAAATACAGTAGCCTCAAAATTATATTTACATACGACCTAAATATCTTAGTGCTTTTTTTTTTTTTTCCACTGCTGGTTCCCTGTAATATAAGTGGGAAACTAAGTTTAGTTTATAAACCAAGATTGAAATACCTGAGAGTCCCGCTGTAAGCACAGGCGAGGAAAAGACCTGGAAAGCCAGGGTGACTTTCAAATATTTCCAAAACAAAGTACGGCATATACTTCATCAGACGAGAGAGAGAGAGAGAGAGAGAGAGAGAGAGAGAGAGTGGAAAAGTTCATATTTGTGTTGAACAATTATAAAGTATTTCCAGTTGTTCTTCATTTGATAAAATAAAATCATTGTTCGTGTTGTAAAGTAATCATTTTCTCCCTGTCTTGACTCACCAAACAGTAAAAGATAGCCCTATTCATGATTTTCCTTTTGACCTCAGTCACATAAGATAGATTGAAATCCGGTTAAAAGATAACCTGAATCTGTAATAAATAATACCAGTAATGGCATCAGCTGTCAAAACCCTTCACAGAATCATGCTCTAGTTGTGGCTCATCATAAATATTTATTCTGCAGTGTCTTGAGTACCAGATCAGGAGCAGAAATCTTCCCAGACTTCAGCGGATCACAGTTGATGTAATAAGCAAACATGATGATTCCACAGGTTGCTGCACTGCCCACAATCAGACACAGGCCCACTTGGTTCACAAACAGCGCCCTGGAAAATAAAAGGCAAACTTCACTCGAGGGTTTGATGTTCGTCTTCTGCATTTTCACTATCTACTCATTTAGCAGGTCAGGGAAAAATACACCTTCAGATCTGCCTGATGACAGTTTTGTAAGCGTAAAATCTATGATTTCAAGCACAAAACCTGGAGGACTGTTTCACCCTTTTATTGTAATTTGTGAGAAATTAGATGCTCATAGATGCACTGCATGTAAATTAAAGGCTTGACTGGCAACATACAGAGCTGTCGGCTTCAGCAGGAGATTCGTGGATTCATTAACTCACTGATTTATGAAGTCAAAATGAAATGAGTGGTGACTTACACCATTTCGAAACATCCGCATTTACTTCAACCGTGTCCTTTCTCAGAAGTCAGCAGTACATGAACAATAAGAGAGGAACACCATCAGGTGTCTGATGACAATATGTCACAACCATGGACTTACACCACCCCGTCATTAGTCTCACTTTTTCACATTTCCTGCTCTGCCTCTCATATCATTATTGCCTTTCATTATTAGTTCCACTTTCCCCTAATCCACTAATCCTCAGTTTACAGGCCACTTGGAGAGCAGAGGGGGAGTTGGCAGGGAAGGACAGGGGGATTTAAAAGCACTGCATGATGGATAATTGGTCAGTTACACGTGCAGCGCCTTGTTGTGTGCTACTTCACAATAACTGTGGTCAACTTGTTTCTGGCGGAGGTTCAGGAGACTTGGATGTATTGTGCTGCAACCCTTATTGAAGCTTGATCAAGGAGATTAGGCATAGTTAGGCTTGGCGCTGAAGGCTCTGCTCCAAAAGCTCCCCGGATTTGACAAGCAGCATGCTAAGTCACTCCAGGGGGCGCAATGCATACCCCCCCCCCCAACTGTGCAGGGAAAACAGGTTTTGAGGCATGTGCTGTGCCTTGGATCCCAGGTATGACAGTCATAGGTTTGACGCCTGTAACTGTTTTTTGAATGTCTTTTCCACGGGCAAAATCGATAAAACCGCCCTGTGACAACGACATGATGGATTTTGGTGTGCATAAAGGAATAACGTTAGATCTATGGACACACCGTTTATTATTCAGCAAAAAGGGAAACACAATGCAGTACAGGGACACTGAGAGACGCCCTGTGGCTCAAGACCATGTTCAATAATAGCCTACAGACAAGCTAAAGTGACAGCTGAAGGTGTTCCACCCTGCCACGGTGAGTTAGCTATCTCCTAATGTAACATCAGCCTATATATATATTTGTAAAGTGAGTGAGGCATGTTGGCTCAGCCAGGCTGGAAGCAAGTCAAGTTTGCTGTTAAAATATACTGATTCAATAATGTTAGCTGGGTTACTGTGTTTACTAATGTCAGTTCGCTAAGCCTCGAGGTTTGTGAGTGAAACATGCCTGGCTCTACGAGCAATCTTCTCATGGACTCTGCAACGTAGATACTCAAAGCTACTGTAGTTATGTCTACAGAACAGATGTCTGACGAACCAAGCCAAGGCCAAACTAACTGTTTGCACAAACCTCGTAAGGAGGCCTTCGATCTATCTATGTTATCAGACTAAGTGTCTCTGACCTATTTTACCTATTAGTCCTCTGGCTAAAGGGCAGGGACTCTGGATCACCCCCCTTGCTATGTTTTAAACAGATAACCATGTATGGAAGCACTGCCTCCTGAAGCTGTAAGATATAATTTGGACACTTGGGAAGACTCGTTAGGATTATCATGGCAACACTCTGTGCAGACAGACGTGCTGCTCCTGAACGGTCAAGCGAGCCGAGATTCCACAACAGTTATGGTGGTGATATTTATGATAGGAATACAGCTAAAGTCATACACATGTACAACTTAATATTGGCAGAGCTGTGAGCTCGTGCCTGTCAATGGTTAGTGGGGGCTAAACTGAATAGAGGTGCTGCAGAAGTGCACAATATGAGAAAAATGAATGTGTTTTTTTTAACCTGAAAACATAAATACATGTTCTAGGAGACCCCCCCCCCCCAAAAAAAAAAATAAAATAAAAATAAAAATATGAACCTGAAGATGAGCAGCATACTAAATTGAATTCCTGGAAGCTTTTTAATTGCATGAACACCTGATATAGTAAATCATGAAGTGCTAGAACTTTATATGAATCACAAACAGGTCTCCACTCACCACTGGGCCTGTCTTTCTGTTCTGCAGGAGATGTAGCGCTGGACTTGAGCTTGGTTTACGCCGTACATGGACAGCCATACCATCGCACCCCCGACAGTCAGGCTCCAGAAGGTATAGCGCTGCCGCGGGTCAACATCAAAACTATTGGAAAACATTTATCAATAAATTGACGTAATTAGTACTGTACATTTCAGTGAGGTCATTTTGTTGTCAAAGATTTCAATTCATATTTCTTAACACCATGTCCGTTTATTAGCTTTTTCCAGAGCATCTCATTGGTCCAATGGCCGTCTTTGAAGAGAGCCACATCGAAGACCCATATGGAGGTCCTGTGATGGCAACTGAACAAAGCCCATCCACCAAGGAGTGAGATGTGGTTAAAATCTCAAGCGAACCTCAAATTGCTTTTGTCAACTGTGACATTTTTTTTTTTAGCCCTGATTGAAAACCTTAAAAGAACAAGTCAACAGTAACAGTGGTTACCAGTAGTTATTTATCTTCAGCCACTATCAGCTTTAAAAAAAATCTAAATACATCTTAATACATAATCATCAAAAAGTATCACTGCAAAGGAACTGTAGGTCTATGATAAGATTCTATAGTGTGAGCATCTTACTGTGCAAAAAAAACCCAACAGTGCTTTTACTTGTTAAAATTAATCCGTGATCCATTGTTGGCGATCTCCAGTACCCGTGCAGGACCACCAACCAGAACTGTGCCGTGGATAGAAATTGCCAGAAAGCCTGAAAACATGACAATAATCTGGAACACATCAGTCCAGATCACGGCTTTCATGCCACCCTGTTAGACATTAAGGGAGAGACGGACAGGAGAACAGGACCACAACATGAGACTTTTACAAAAAACTGAAGAAGGGCAGAATGTATTCATCGCTTATGCTGTTCTACTGAAGTGTCTACAGCTGGCATGGGTGTTATACTACATTGCACCGCATTTGGATACCGGAATATATGGTTCTTCCAGGAGAAACACAGTGCAGTTCTTTCCAGCCGACGATACGTTTGTAATGTCATTAAAAAAAAATGAAAGTAATCCTTTCTGAGGCGGGACACGATAATTGCTCAAATTCAGATAATGTTGCATACTCTCTGAAAATTCTATTCTCCAAAATCGATCCTCATAGTTTTGGAGTTGTCTGTATGTATGAAAAGAATTGAAGAAGGCAAATTAAAGTGGGCATGCTTGTCGTATTGTCTTTTGAAAGTTCAACAATCGTGTGGCGTCGTACTCCCAACCAACTCCGGGAAACAACCCTAAAAACACAGACTAACATCACTGTGGGTAGACGCATGAGTAGTCCTTAGTTAGGTCAAGCAAACATGAACTGCTCTACCTAACTGCAACACTGGTTGAAGGTCCAACAATCCAGCTATGATAAAATAATCAAGGTCGAGGAAACAGTATATTTTGAAATGATGGGACTCCTGCCAGATGTGTTGCACAATACTCATATGCATTTCTGAATGACCATTTGTGTCTGAACAGAAATGTTCTTGTTTAAAGCGTGCCTACGCAAAGCACTGTGCTGGTTTGATAACATGAAAAAAAAAGGTCTTACCATTGTGGTGTACAAGGTGCAAATAATCCCAGTAGAAAACAGAGACACCCACATGTTGAGTCCAGTAGCTGAATATAAAAAGAGAAACTGGTGTTCTTAGAGTGTTTCAATACAGAATATCCATTTAATTTAACATTTATTTTTGAACTACAGAAAATGACTAGTCATTGAACAGCATTCACCACATTCTGAATTGCTTTTATTTTTAAAATGTGTGATGTTGAGGCCCTTCTTTGAAAACAATGTTTAAAGCCTTGTCTGCCTTGAAGCCGTTCCAACTATTATTTACCTTTTTTTTGTTGTTTTTTCACGCAGGAAGAATGAGGTTAAACTTTGCTTTGGTGTGGTTGTGTGCTAAGCAAATATATAATGTTTGGTGAGGGATTGACAGTATTGGTAATATCAGGAAGGAAGAGAAAACCTAAATTGTAGCAATCAGCAACGGCCTATGAGGTTCCTTTATAAAAAAAACAAACAACATTTACATTTAGGGCATTTAGCAGATGCTTTTGTCCAAAGCAACTTACAGTAAATCATACATACATTCATACACTGATGATGGTGGCAGCCATGCAAGGTGCCGACCAGCACATCAGAAGCAGTTTGGGGTTCAGTATCTTCCCCAAGGACACTTCAACATGTGACCAGGGGAATCGAACTAGCAGAATTTAATAATCTGGACTTTACTGATGCATCCTTGTATTCATGATGAGGGTCATGATGGATCTTTTGCTCTTTAGCTCCTGCAAGACGCACTGCACCCTGACAGAACAACAGCTTTGCTGGCGTGTGGTTCTAGCGATGCGTCTCTGTGTGATCAAACATATAACGTGGTAATACTGAACTCATGATTCACTGTTGTCAACCGATATCACATTGTTTTGCCATCTGAATCTCATCCAGCACCTGCAGGTATCGTATCTTCCGCAAATCCATAGTGGGTATAAAATCTCTACACCTGTGCTGGTGGATAAACTTTAAAGGTGACATTGAGGAAAAAACTAGGTGTATTTATCGGACTTCTCATAATCTAATAACAGCTTTTATCCGATAAAGCATATCGCATTAGGCTGTTTACATGACCACTTGAATAATCTCCATTAATCAGATAATGATCGGTTGATGACTGTGCAAGTAAATGTGGTCATAGTTTTTCTCATATAACTTCAAACATAACTTCTGCAGTTTCCCGACAAACTGTACATTCTAAAAGTTGACACCACTTTGAAAAGGTCAAGAAACCGTATGTGCCAAACAACTTTTATTGGTCCACTTTATTTGGTAATTTTGAAGAATCAGTTTTTGAGAATCAGAAGTGTACAGTGTATATGGTCGTAAAGATTCTGAAGATTCTTCAAGAAAAAGTTTGTTGTGCTTCACCTAAAAATGTTTTGCAAAGCTAAAGCTAACATGCTTCATTTGGGATTTTTTATTAAACATTCATTCTCAGGTTTTTGAAAATCTTTATGTAAAATCCTTCAAACCTTCAAACCTCATCACACTGTATGTTTCAGCGGGGTTTCAATATCACTTTGGCACTTTTGTATAATTATCTAAAGAGAATAAATACATCTGTAGCTCACATTTCTCCAGGGTTCATGTTAAACATCCTTTTTACGGTTTAGTTAATTATTCTTTCACCTTGGACATATGAATGATTGACAAACATTTCAAGACAGATGGGTTGCAGGAAGTGCTCTCCTACCTTGGCTAAGGATCAAGGCAGGTGCATAGATGACGATCCCTGTGTAAAGCAGCTGAGAAAGAGGAAACAACAGTGATGATCACTGGACCAAGGCAGTTTTAGACGTCATGATCAGTCTGTGGGCATTACAAAAATGCCTAACTGGAGATGACTTAGCAAACTGAGCCCAAACCAAACCAAATATTTGCATGAAGTTACAGTAAGAGCACTGAATACAACTTCGTCTTTAACGCTGAAGAGTATCAGAGAACACAGTGATGTCTTTCTTACCGTCGCAACAAGAAACTGGATACTCCCCAGCAGCTGCATCCCTCGGCCAAATCTCATCTTCAGGTACTGTGACAAGCAGACGGCTGGAGTTATAACACTGCGGTGTATCTCTGCACTCGTCCTTCCTCACCTCTCATATTCATCGTTTCAATGACCCGCAGGTGTATTTCATCATCGTGTCAGAGAAATCCCGACCCTTTTTGTACACTATGTTCGGCGAGAAACACTTACTGCTCCATCACTTTGTGTTTAGTTTGTTGAAACCCTCATATCAAACCCCTCTCAGAAGCCCATCAAAAGCTAATAAAATGTCCTTGTTCCTATTATGATTCTCTGAGAATAGACAATGAAAAATACCACTCTAATTCAACAGCAACTGTTAAATTAACTGGCTAACAATTGCAGGAAATTCACAGTTATATAGATGGGAATCACATTAATATATTGTGTTTCTAAAGTAACACAGAGACAATGTTACTGTGAAAATACATTATTATGATGTAGAATTACAGTATATTTTTTTAATAATCATCAGCAATGTACTGTGTTTTCACATCAACCCAACCATATTGTTTGTTTGCATGTTAGCCTGGGAGCTTTTGTAGACCACTTGTAGGCCTAGTAACGATTCCCACCATGCATTGCAAAAGCATAATAACAGCACTTCAACATAATAATTTACTGTGAAAACCTGCTGTTTGTAAACAGTTTTTTTTTTTTTTTATAATTTCTGAGCAATATAAAATGCAAGTCTTTAGATCTTTGCAGACAGATTACCTGGAAACATATTAAACTAACTGGAAGCCCGTTCTGACCTGATTGGTGCTGGTGATGCCCAGTCGATAGAAAACTGGCAGGAATAGAAAAGCTGTCAGCAGGGAGTTGATGCTCTGTCCGAGGCACATGTAGAGGAATTTAAAGCCGTAGCGAGAAGCCTCAGAAGGAACTCCCAGCACTTGGATGGCTGACATAAAACTGGCACAGAGCGACATGCCAACAGGTACTGCCGGCATGCTCCGACCCCCGGTGAAGAAGTCCTCTGCCCTGGCCTCATTCGGGCTCTTCCTCAGGGCCTGGAAGAGTCCAATGGCCATGGAGACCAACAGCATGGCAGCAAAGACTGCGTAGTCAGCCCAGACGAAGGACTGCTGTTCCATGATTTTACTTCGATGCTCTCGACCTTGTAGTTTGGTAGTTCTGTAAGAGGGAATGCGAGTCACTCAGTGGCCATACAACAACTGACGCGGACACAAGGCTTAATGTTTGTCACTTTCCCATAAACAAATCATATTTGGTAAACAAAAACAGTTCAGTTCACATTCAGTTTTTTGTGTTATTGTGACATCTTTTTAACATGTTGTCAACCATGATAAGTTTTAAGCATTACAGGTTTGTTAAGACAGCAGGGAGGATAATAGGACGCCAACAGAAGCAGCTCGGTGAGTTTGAGCTGCCCGCCTCAGGGCGACGATACAGAATACCTACAAGGGTTCCTTTATCCCAATTGCAAATTCATTTGGTCAACCAACTACAGTGAACCTAAATATGAAAGTGTAGGCTGGACGTCATGTGTATGCACCGACAGATGTGGTTTGCGGATTTGTGGTTATAGTTTCCTGGTGAGATCAAAGATAATCTGGACCTATAAAGTTGTTAGATGTGAAAAGGTGTGTTGTGCTTTACCTTTACTGCGAAGCAAAGGCTGACGAATTTAACATGGATGTTTATTCAGTATTACTCAGGCAAGTTTATATAATCATTTAAACAGAAAGAATACGTCTGTAGCTCGCATTTCTCGTTTACGGTTAAGTTAATTAATCTCTCACCTTGGGCTTGATTGTGGACAGGAAATGTTCTTGACAAACAATCTGTTACCACAAAAACCGAGAATATACAGTTCGATGTAAGAATGAATGATTAGTACACTGAGACCAGTGACAAGACAATTTTCCTGCTTCGGCTGGACAATAAAGTTACTCTATTATACGTTCTTTTATTTTACTCCCCACAACCATCTGACGAACCCTGGCATGTTAACTCGCAGTCTCCTTTGGGGGACCCTAATAGACCTAATGTGACAAATTAGACCAAACCTAAAGATTTCTTGATGTGCGATCTCCATACTCACAGTCTGATACTTGCACCGAGGCCCTCCACAAAACCATATGGAACACCCACATGTCAAATGCATTTCCTTTCAAGTCAATTTCTTTTTTTTCTTTCTTTTTTTTAAATATCTTTGATCTGCCATGTTTCTAGCTTGCAGTCTTCTTCTGCGTCTTTGTTGGTGCACTGCTACATGTCATTGCCGATCACTGCCCCAAAACTGCTGATCGCTGGAATAGCTGGTGGGAAGAATGTTTATCATGCCGCTTATATAGCCTACTAAAACAAAACCCAGATGTGAAAACAACGCTCAGTAGAGCTACTTGTGGTCAAAAACTCCACAGAGAACCTTTAAACAAGCTCCAGGGAAGTTATGTTTCATACGTTTACATTTCAAATGTAGTTTATTTTTAAACCTTCTTCCCATTTCTTCCTCCTCTCATCGTCCCTCCGTGGCTCATTGTTACACTTCCAGGCTCATTACGGACACAAACTCAACAGGTGGAATAAAACTCTTGTTGGGAAAGCATATCTTGTTGTGTGTGAAAATACACAGTGGACCTGCTCCTAAAATCATTGCTCTTTGGTGCCTCTAGTGGTCACAAACTTCTAACTTTTAGCTGCTTCTGAGAAATATACTTGTACATACACTTGGAATGAGACAAAAACAATCGAACAATTGGAAATTTTTCTGCAAAACTTATACTTATTAAAAACTTATTACTGCAAAAAATATATAAATATGTATAAAAAAATAGATATAAACTATAAACTAATATATATAGATATGTTAATAAACATTTAATACAAAAAACATGACAGGTCTTTTTGATGAAAACATTACACATCAATTCTGTAATTCAATCTTACAGTGCATGTCAAATCACCTGACTTTGACATGCAGGTCAGGGTTTTTGTCTTCTACCAACAATCCAAGCAAACAATGCAATCAATTATTTCTATTGACCCACCATTCCCCGGTGTTTAATAATCCTTCTCTTACCGAAGCGTTGCTCGTGTAATCCTTACAGTTCAACCACTGCTTCCAAGATGACAGTCTTTTACTAAACCTACTGCAGGTGTAAGGTCAACTAACCACAACTGAACCTGACCTGAAAGACGCTCCTATTGGCTGCTGACCAATGCTGCATGTGTAGTTATCAAAAAAAAAAGCAGCAATGGAGCAATTATAATAACGAAATAGTAAAGTCATTAAATTACAACATAGGACCGAGTGCTTTCATACGACATCGAATTAAATCAATTATTATTTTTTTATTAACGAATATTTTTGCCTGACTGGAAATTGTCCCTTATTTATTTTGTTTTCTCCCCATTGTAAAGAATAAAGAATTGGAGAGAGTGCGATCTTGATTCTCAAATTAGAGCAAAATGTTTCAGTTTAATTGGAGAGTAGCCTGTGGTGGTCCTATAACTCAATATCCTTTCATGAAGGAGGTGAATAATCTATATTATGAGAATAAGGTCTCTCGGTGCGTCTGACTCAGTTAACAGGACAGGCAGCTGCAGCTAAAATGTCATTACGCAGCAGGGTGAAACACCTTTTTTTAACCTGCTGCCGACAAAAAAAATCTGCATTTTTTTTTTCTCCTAATCACAACTGAATAAACTGCCCAAAGACTCACCACTGGTAGGCTACTCCGTGAAGTCCAGTTGCTTCCACAGGAATGTGCTGACGGCCCTTTAAATCCTCAGCAGCTGCTTCGCCTCCATGCGCGCGCCTCCGCACGAGGCGCGCGCACAGCGTCAAAATTCCCGTGGAGGTTCCTCCGCTCAGGTGTGTGTGTGTGTGTGTGTGTGGGTGTGTGTGTGTGTGTGTGTGTGTGTGTGGTGAAAGGGTCATTTAGTCACAAGGATGGTCAAGTGGCTGTTGAGGAACTGAAACCTGAGAACCTGTGTGTGTGTGTGTGTGTGTGTGTGCGCGGGTGGGTGTGTTTTTGTTTTCATGATAACGTGTATCATGTTGTAATGTGTATAAATCCTGCTCTTCCATCTCTGTTGGCTCCCATCCCTGTTTCAGTGGCTGCTGGCAGCTGCTGTGGCCTTAGAGGACAGATATGGGAGTGGTATCTATCTTTTCATCTCCCTCCAGTATGAAGCAAATCAGGGTGTACCCCAAAAGTGTTGAACTATTCCTTTTGTATCGGTGGTGCAAAAAGGATCAGAAATTGGACAACAGAGAGTTTACGGGGTGAAAACAAGTGCAGGTGAGAGACGGCAGGAGAAGAGATCAGGCTTGTGTCACTGTAACACCCGTCATGATGTAACACAGCTGGCAGACAGCCAGTGGAGTGATTTTTGTACAGACCTGATGTGCACTCTGTGAACCAAGCATTATAAAATAACCAAGATGATTGGTTCTTCTTCCTCGCTGAGATATATTCTGGCACCCTACGAAACGTATGACGCATGACGCTGTTCACGCCCTTGATGGTATGTCACATGGCAGCACAGGCACTTAGACAACATCACATAAAGTCAGTCATAAGGCGGACATAAAGCAGAATCCATAAGTCGATAAAAGTTTTTCTCACAAAATAAAAGTTAACGATCATACAGTTTGCACGCCATTTAGGTGTTGGCTAACCAAATCAAAGAAACCGCTTTAGGTCATTCAAAATCTTTATGGAGAATTCTGCTTCTCGTTTTTAAGAAGATAAATAAATGATTTTGATTGTGATGATATGATACACTTTGATTTTGTTGTCCCGGACGATGCAAAGCTCTGAATCTTTGACTGTAATGCTGCTGTTATCTTTGGTCTTTATGTTCGGACCTTAGATGAGTTAAGTGCATTCCAGTGAGATCTAAGGTCGTCTGTTGTATGAGGTGGTGAAAGGTGTTAAATATCAAAAATCATTGATAGGTAGTGGGACCCTAAACAATATTCTCAAGCACATAAAACTTCATGACGCAACGAGTACAGTGTGATCCAGTTCATTCAGATTCCATGAGCATTAAAACCAGGGACGCTCTTCACAGGTCTGTGAAAAGTGACATGGTGGATTCCACCTCCAGGCTGCCAGGCATTGTAATTATAGGTATTATAATTAGTGGGACGTGATCGGCTGTTCTAAACAGGTGGATTTGACCTGAGGACAATCAAACAACAAATTTGCCATCGTCCCACTTCCTTGTAGACTCTGATTGTAAGCCTTCACTCCCTCCTCCTCTTCTCAGGTGATGTATGACCACAACAAACCGCACCAAACAATTCCAATCATCACCTCGAGGGCCGATAAGTTTCTAAAAATGACCACTACTTCTTGCAAATGTACAAAAATCCCTCAAATGGATCATACGCATTCTGAAGAGTGATCCTTAGTTGAGATCATGCTGGTGTTGTCGACTGATTGACCTGAGGGAGGTGCTAGAAAGAGGTGTGTAAGGTTCACAACACTCAAGGAGGCACCGATATCAATGTGCTCAGGAGTTTTATGGTAATTGGCTCAACAGGACTGGATGTTCACGCACAAGTAGAAATGTTGACCTCTCAGATTGTTTCCCTAAATGTTTCTGACAAGCGCACAGACACACTAACAGACCAGACAATGCATGGCGATAAGATATGGGACATTAAGTTTGTTTTTAATCTCTTGAATCCCACTAGCAGTGGCTCTAGGCAGGCTGAGTTAAATGGATAGATTACACAGACTGTATATTTTGGGGCCTCCACTATAAACATAACATGATATTTGGTTAACAAACAAAAACTTAACCGCCACATGAATATTATGCTCATTAATAGACCATTTTCACGGCAGACATTTTGACTTTTTGGAAAGCACAGGTCACCAATAACATTAACAATGGCTCTATTCTATTAAGTGACCCAGTAAACCAAAGCTCACCTGAATGGGATGCAGCCGTCATTAATGTTAGAAATTCTACCTGTGCTTTTCCTGCTTTGTGAAGTCAAAGTGTCTGCTGTGAAAAAGGGTTTAATCAATCAGGTAAATATATATATATGTTAGTTTATTTATCTATATTTCTGCATTCATATGCAGTTGGTTATAGGAATGGTATAGCCCTATAATACATTTCATTTATATGCATTTTACATTTCATTTTAATGTGTGTCTTTACTTGTCAGATTTAGATATTTAAATGGAAAATTTCTTCTGACTTTTGAAGAGGTGAAACCACTAAAAAACTTCTTCCTGCACGCGGATGCTAATGTTGCATACATACATTACATACACAAATACTGGAATAAAGTTCAGATTTTTAGAATATTTAGAAATTCATGTTCAACAGTATTTAATTAAGGTAGTTGATGTTCTTTTCCTCCCATGATTGGCCCTCTAGTGGCAGGGAGGCCCCAGGCATGTGTCTAGAATGCTGATACCTGAATCCAGCCCAGACAAAGATTTTAGCTGGGTTGCACCAATAAGGATTATTTAAAGAAGAAAAAAGATTAAATCAGGTTAAAACTTTAAATTGTGTTGGACCAGACTTTAAAAACTAGCTTAAAATTAAAAAAAGATTAAATATAAAACATTCTTTAAACCTCAGTTTAGTTTTGACTCTAAAGATAAATTTAATTCTATAGCACCAAAACTTTAAACTGCAATGTGAGCTGTAATCCAGTGTAAACTTTGAACCTACACTCAAGGAGGTCTGTGATGGAAATTTTGTATATAACTGTTTAAAATGTGACCTGTGCCCTGTGACCCTTTGTATTGTTTTGTAACACATTGGTATTGAATAATCACTCAAGGTGTTGAATAGCTACTCATGGTTATCACTTCCTGCTCTATGATAGATTCCTTTGGGTACAGGAGGGCACGAATTAAGTAACTGTCAGGGTAAAAACACACCCACAGAGACAGATAAATACCATGCTTTTTCTGTAAGAATTTGAGTCTTCACTTTGTAACAGACCTGCGTGTTGCTCTGTGAATGCTCCTCTTGTAGCTACAAGATTAAAACCTTGTTTGAACTCTGAGCTGATTCCGTTCTCCTTCCTCCAGTTCTAAATTATCGCAGAATTATTTTAACAAGGTCCATCTCAATTTGCTGTCATGTTGTTTTATCACTTGATTGTCAATGATGCAAATCTCTGCTGGAAGATGAGTCATTGGCCGGATTTTAGCAAAACACTTACTCTGAATCATGTTGAGCACACAGAGAAGTAGTGGGTTAAGTTTGAAAACTTTTAATGTCTGATACTCAAACGAAGGACTGTTTATGTATCACTTGTTAACCAAAATGTTATTTAATGTTTAGGCTATTTTGAAAGTATACAAACATGGAAACACAGGAACATCATTGAGAGGAAAAAGGTAAAAAGGAAAAAAAAAAGCCACGACAAGGGATCAGGAGAAAAAAAAACAGTGATTAAAGGGAAATGGAATCCAAATATTAAATTATATTTGCACTTCAGGTGGTTCTCTCACAGCTTAACAGGAAACTGCTGTAGCCCACACTGTTGAACAAGGAAACCACAGCTGTCAGCTGGTTCTCTTTTCCTGTAATGTCAGATGAGTTTCTGCGCAGGGCTGAATTTTCTTTCAGTAGAGGAAGAAGTTTGGTGTGGCTCCGCCTGTTGCCTTATGTGTTTTAACATAGTATATACCTCTTTCTCTATACTTTAATTTTGCTGTTTTTTTTCTGTTTTCTGTTGTTTTTTCCACACTTGCTTTCCCTCCAATAATTAGGATTTACAATACTGTAGAATAGCACCTGAACATTGAAGATGTGTGCATGTTTTGCACACTGATTTCTCCCACCGAGAAGCCAATGAAGATTTTATTCTAATCAATCAGTTTTTCTAAATGAAAGGTTTGTCACTGTAGCCCACAGAAGCTGTGATGTTATATACAACCCACAATAGAAAAGTATTGAATTGATGAAGAGAAACGCTGTTCTTTTTTTTTTTTTTTTTTTTGTTAATCACATTCTGTATTCTTAGAGTGTGGTGTTATTAATCAATGAATTAAACAAAGATTTAAGATAACATAATATATAACAATTTAAAAAATTAACTGAACTGCTGCTACATTATCTGAAAGAGCACACATCATTCAATTTATGAAACAACCCAAGTCATATTTTGCGATGAGGCTCCTCATTTAATCAACAGCACTGTGTGCACACTGGCACAATGTCTACTGCTTTCAGAATGCAATAGTTATGAACAGTGAGGGGGTCCACATTTCACTGTTCACTTACTGTGTCAGTTCAGTCAGAGATGACGAGAAACTGTCGACGGTGTTGCATCTGCTTGTCTAAATCAGGAAATCCTATTTAACTTCCTGTCAACACACACACACACACACAGCACACACAGCGTAAACGCAAAGTTCTGGTTTACAGGAACAAATGATCGAGTTGAGGACTTCTGCCGTACAAATGTAAAGGTAACACTCCAACAAATACCTTCAATGACACAAAATGTTGACCTTTAACTCTAACATCTGTAAGCATGAAGCTGTTGTGCTGTTCAGAAACGTTTCATTTTATTTCGAGAACACCCACAATAAAATGTGGACGTGTTTTAACTTCTTCTGTAGTTTATTTTCAATTTCTTTTCAGTTTCACTGGGCCATGACAGGGACTTGGCTGTACATTGGGATAGATTGTAGTGATAATTGTAATTTACATATTGTTTATATTAATGATCATCCACCAAGTGAATGTAATCAGATCCATGTTGTTATCAAAGTAAGCAAGCTGTTTGAAACAATGTTATGTGTTATCATTACACGTATTTTATATTTCACATACTGTGCTCTTGATCTTGAACGTGGCGAGCTGTTTCGTATGATATGACGGGAATCCCCGCACATTTAGATTAGACATTTTAGAACATCAGCCAGAGTCACTGTGGGAGTTCCTCACATGTGATAACATATAAACTTAAGTATATGTATAAACAGAATTCTGTACTTAAACAACAATGACATTTACATCTAAATGTATAAATGTAAATAAGTGTCTACAAAAAATCAAATATATGTTTTAACAGTAACACTCTGAGTTTGAGTATTATAGATGTGATGTGTGGGATTTTTTTAGGCTTGCGGGTAAAGTTTTGGTGTGGAAAATTACTCTGAATCACTTATCGGTTTCATGTCCTTATCGCAGTAACTGCAGAAGTGGCTGTGAGAAAGATCCACAACAAAAACTACATGAATTTGTATCAGTTTAGCAAACTAAGGAGGATGGCTAGATAATGAAAAATAAAATCAATCACTTAATGAGATGCCTCCAGCTGAAAACTGAATGTGCAGAATGCTAATATCAAATCGATTTGATAAATGAAGTAATACTTAATAAGTGTTTTCCATATGTTCTTGTGGATGTAAAAAGATCTTGAAAGTTAAAAATGTCAAAGTCCACACCAACAGAAGCTCCTCTCTCCCATCGAAAACACTGCTCCTGAAACACCTCGTCAATAGTCTCGCCTATAACTGTGACTTTGTGACATCACACTATGTCACCATGTCACACATGAAAAATAATAATAATTTATGCCTAGCAGCTAGTTTGGCATGGAAGAATTTATTTAGCACGGCTGTTCTGTCGTTGTTAGTGGTGCTGGCTCAGGTGTGTGTGAGCTGACCAATCAGAGGAGAAAGGGTTTTCGGGAGGGGGGGCCTTAAAGAGACAGGAGCTAAAACAGAGCATTTCAGACAGAGGGGGAATACAGTGCTGCAACACTGGATGTCATGAGGAAACTGATGTGTTTTTTGAGCACTAAAGCATTATAACCTATAAAAATATGAACCCAACAATGAGCTTTATGTATCACCTTTAATATTTTGAAAAAAGTTTGAATGAATGTGTACATTTGACAGTGTTGGAATGTAATCAGGTACATTTTCTTAAGTACTACTCATTTCCTTCTACAGTATACTTCAAACTTCTGCTTCAATACATACATATCACAGAGAAAACATTGTACTCTTTTTCCCACTACATTGATAGCTAAGTTACATGTTACTTTTCAGATAAAAAAAAAGGTTGGTAAAACATCACCATATAAAATATGCATTGTTACTTTTTACCTTTTACTTGAGTCAAAGATATTAATAACTTTTGGAAACATAACAAGAGAACAGAAGGAGGAAGGTTTATTTGTTTGCTTTTCCACAAATTAGCAAACAAATTCTGAATCAAGTCATGAGAAAGTAAGTCAATATAAACAGAGAATATTGTAACTAGCTAATGTCTACTGTGGCTACATTAGAAGCCAATAGCACACTTCCAAAGGAAAAGCCAGCTACAGTGGTGTTAAAACAGTGAAGAGCTGCAAACCACACACGTTTATTGGAGAGCAACCACATAAAATAAATGACCAGCGTAATAAATACAAACGTATCAAAATAAAACTGAACAAGAGTTGTATATAAATTCACCGTACACAGACAGTATTCAGTATCAGTTCCAATGTTCCCTGCATCATCTCCATTAGTGCTTCTATCTGTCTTTAAAAAGTTCCCTCTGTAATCTTAGCACAGCATGCAATTTTTACCATTGTACAAATATTTGTCAAAAAGTAAAATCAAGTAAAGTAAAATAGAGGGTCATTTGTCAACATTATCCAACAACGTAATTTGCATTTGAAACTGCTGAAATTATGTCTGTTTAATCTAGAAGAAGAAGCGATGGATCTCAGTGAAGAGGAGTCGGCCCCTCTGGTGATCAGAGACCGGGGAGGCAGCCAGAGGTCCAGTTCAAGCACTGGTCCCAGTTTACAAGTACACCTCTACTTCCTCCCAACCACAAAGGAGTCCACAACAATACATATTTTGTGTGGACAGATCTCTGCTGAAAATGTCTGCATCCAAGTAGGCAAAAAATGTGGTAAGATTTCACTGGCTGGTCATGAGACTGACTGAAGGCTGTGTAAAATAAACGGCGACCCTATTATATATTTCGAAAATATATTTAACATTTCTCTGAGTTTTCTTAAATTCGTGAGTGTGAATAAATCTAATTGCTAATTAAAGGATAAACTGGTCAGTCATGCTATGATGATATACTGTATGTGATCTCTTTTTCCAGGAATCTTACCAGTGTACCAAAGTCTTTTTGGTTTGGCATCAGATGATCTGTCATTCTGGTATCCTCCATCACACATGTTCAACACAGAAGAAAACTTAATAGTCCACTTTAGAGTCAGGTAGGTGAAAAAGAAAAAGAATGATAATCGTGCATTCACTCATTTATCTCAAGAAGTACATCACTTCATTATTTTATGAAATGGGATGTAAAAAGGTAACCTGTACATTAGAAAACAAAGAGACAAAAAGAAAATAAAAAATGTTTTAAGAAACATTTGAATGAAAAAGAGACTGATCCTTTTGAAATCTGTTCAGAAAATGATGTTTGTAGAGGAAGCTTTTAACAAAAGCCAAAAAATGTACCTTGTTGTTTCCCTGACATCTTACAGATGCATGTCACAAAGTATATGCCAATTCTAAGAAGTTATCTTAGTCAAAAAGATATATTCCTAGAAGTTAACCTTGTTCCTGGAAATAATGTCATTCTGTGATGAATAATAGACCTCATTTTGGGTTTGCAGGTTTTTCTTTGGAAACTGGTTTGGACAAGGGCCGAGAGCATCATACCGCTACAGTCTGACCCGAGGCAGAATCACTCCAGTGCTTGACTACAGTGTCATTGAATATCTCTTTGCTCAGGTAAAGTATACAATATGTCTTGGGAGAAAAAGGTCTGATGTTCTTTTCATATTACTGAAGTATTGACTCATCCCACCCACGTATACCTTCCTGGCAAACATTCTCATTGTTCTCTAGTACTTATCCCAATATCTCAAAATGTTTGGTGCTTCAAGATGCAACCAGTGTCACTTTCTTTAATCTGATGTCAAACAGTAAAACACCAGAAATAGTTTCATGGGAAACTTAGTAAGTGCTTTTGATTTATAGCTGCGAAGCGACTTTATTGCAAGTGAGGCAGGAGTGTCTCCACCTTTGAGTGCCCAAGAGGAATGCCTTGGCCTTGCAGTGTTGGACTTATGGAGAATGGCTAAAGAGCGCCATCAGAGCGTAAAAGAGCTCTGCAAGACTGTCAGGTATATACATTTGGATTGGGTTTCATTTTGCCCAAACTAGATCTCACCTATTAAAGTTAAACCAATACCTTTTTTCTATCACAAACAGAATAACTATACACTTCCTACTCTTTCAGCTACAAATCATGCCTTCCAAAGTCACATCGCCACGAGATCCAGAAACGAAACCGGCTGGATCGTTACCGAATCAGAAACACCCTCAAGCGTTTCTTAAAGAAGCTTGGCAACTGCTCAGTAGATGAGTGCAGTTTGAAGCTCAGGTACCTGATCGAACTGGCTGACATCGAACCTTCTTTGGGAAGCGAAACCTACCGAGTGAATGTGTCGTCCTCTCAGTCAGCTTTCTCTATTGTGCGGGTCACTGGAGGAACTGGAATTCAAACCAGTGGAAGTTGTCCTTCTGATGGTGCCCTGGTAAGAATAACTCAAGTTTGAGTAGAAATGAGGCATAGTGGTGAGCTAGTTATTGCATTAGATTACCTGTGTGCTCTTACTTCAACAAGAATCTGCCTAGCCATGCTTCTTTCTGCTTTGTTTTGTAATCTTATTACATGGAAAGCACCAATGATCTGATCATCTCAGCTCAGCTGATTGACATAGGTCTGCTAGTTCATTCAGCAACAGACCATATTCAAAGCAGCCGTTTTCCTCTGGCATTAAAATGTTAGGAAAATGTTGTGCTGCTTTGTTCTGGGTTGTAAATCGTTTATAAATAGGTAATCTCACAAGTCATTATCATTTTACCATGTCCCATTTGATCAGCAACTGAAAAGTTGATGGACAGTAAAAATCTGGAGGTATATTGGGCCATATTTTAAAGTAACACAACATATTCGATAACCCATTGGCTAATGGTAGCATTCATCAACCCCCTAGCTAAATCAAGGTGTTAGCTAGGCAGCACTGCCGGACTCAAAACGCAGCCGGTGGGGGTTGGCCGATGACGGAGCTCGGAGCAAAACCGTACTGGAGCTGTTCCGCAATGGACATGCATCCAGTAGAATTCTACATTAAGATGGGCAATGATTATTAGAATTACTTCATTTTTTTAGTTTTAGATTTCCCTCCAGAATTTCACTATCCATTGTCTTTTCAGTTGATGAAAATTCCTTGAGGAACACATGAAACACAGCAGTACAACATTTGAGCTTCCCACACTGAGTCTTGTCTTGTCTGGTCTTAATTGTTTAGATCTAGGTCACTTTGTCTTTGTAAAACTCTCTGAGCTCTGTATTTATGATGACTTTATTTGACCCTGAAGACCATATCCAAAAGTAACCATCCAAGCCCCAAGTGGTCATTCTCCCCACCCATGAATTAAGAGACCTCTCTTCTTCCTTTTTCTGTTGCAGTGGCAGACATTCTGTGATTTCAAAGATATCATCGACATCAGTATAAAAAGGGCTTGCCATGAGCAGGCTCCCCAAGACAGCAGGATGGTGACAATAACACGCAAAGATGACAGATGCTTGGTAGAGGACAGATCTTATAATCAACACTTCCCCAATCATTGGTTACTGTTTGTTGACAATTTTCCTGCTTTGATTTGATGCAACACATGCATGTTTATCTATCCTTCTTTTGCTAAACAGGAAGCCAAGTTCCAGAGTCTCAAGGAGGCACTTTCATTTGTGTCACTTGTTGACGGCTACTTCAGACTGACCACAGACTCAAGCCACTACTTCTGCCAAGACATTGCTCCTCCAAGTCTTTTGGAAGGGATCAAAAACCATTGTCACGGCCCAATCACGTGAGTCAGTTTGATTAAAACTGAATCCAGTGACGCCATTCACATGCAGCTGTTTTAGATGTTTCCTTCATATCTTGTTTGATCAGATCAGAGTTTGCCGTCAACAAGCTGAAAAAGTCAGGATTTAAAGGTGGCACGTTCCTTCTTCGGCAGAGTCCCAAGAACTATGACAACTTCTTCCTCACTGTTTGTGTTCAGGTAAAGATTCCTGTAACGTAATGGACTTTTTTCTTTGAAGAGTAATTCATTAAATATGTCTGGGCACATTTTTATGAACTTTATGGAGGTGATCACAAAAGGGTGCCGTATAATTGATAAGAATGTGACAAACTAGCATAGTTAGTGGTAACGTATGAATTTAAAAGTTTGTGTAAATCACAAGACTCAGTTACGATCATAAAAGTTTAATTCTATGCAGATGATACACTCGTTTCTCTGCTGTATCTGCTTGCTCTCTTGCCTTTTTTTCCACTGTTATTCTGTCATTCTTATTCTTCACTGAGAGATTACAGGTAGTGACTCCTGGATATTTAGAAACCACTGGGACTATAATTAATTGAAGATAAAGTAGGCTGCTGCCTTATTTTACGATTTTTTTCCCGAACTCTTCAGTACTTTCTGAACAAGGCCTACGAAGTAGCACAAGCCTATTAGCAACTAAAGCTAACTAGCATCAAAATGCCTCCCTTTACCATGGACGACTTTCGGAAGATCCTTCAATAAATTCCTGGACTGGAAACCAAGGTCCACCAAATAGCAGTAAATGTGGAAGTGAATGGACTATGTGGGAATGAAACTACTCTCCCATGGAATCAAAACAGCAGACAAGAGCCTGCTAACACACGGCTAATTAGCCCCAACAATGACTCGACGAAACAGGAATACTGTGGACTGGAGAATAAATCCAGGAATATTCTTCCTTGCTGGAATACTCTTGGCGCAAGGCCTAAAGATAAATCGTTTCCCTCAAATATGGGAGAACAAATAACATGCAGAGCCCAGCACCCTGAGATTTGTGATCCAACTGGTCGGCCTGCACTGTCGTCTGAAAAGAGTGCCTCCTCACCCCCTGTACCAAGGAGGAAACAGCCGTGGACAGCAGCAAAAACCAAAAGTAAGAGCAAACCTACCCAAATAACAAAAATACATCTGAAGAACAGATTTGCTCCACTTTATCAAGACCTTGCAAGCTCTCCGTCAACAAACAAGGAAAGATATGAGACCAAATCCAAAAGTAAAAGGCAACAGAGACAGCTATTGACTGGGCCTCAAACACTGATTGTGGGTGATGTTGCTGTGAAGGAGTTAAACAGCTTTTGCAGCAAGAAGTACACCAAAGTACTCTGTTTTACCAACGATATGGTCTCTGCCATCTCAGAAAAAATTCTGGACATCATTGCTGAACATCCAACAGCAAAATCTCTCATTTTACACACAGGGGCCTGTGATGTTTTGAAGCAACAATCTGAGGTATTGAAACAAGATTTCATTGATCTGTTGAGAAAAGTCAGATCTCTCGATACTGTGGTGTTTGTCAGTGGCCCTCTACCAACTGTTCGAAGAGGTGATGAGAGATTCAGCAGGTTGTTGATGTTGAACACATGGCTCAAAGCCACATGTGCCGCTCAATTGGTGAACTTTATTGACAATTTTAACATTTTCTGGGAATGCAGACACCTCTTTAAGGCAGATGGATTTTGCCTTAACAAGTCAAGTCAGGAGTAAGGTTGTTAACCTCCAACATATTTTACTCTGTGCACCACACATCAGTTCCTCCTTCAAGGACGACAGGCGAGACAAACCAAAACAACTGATAAGACAGCCCTTGGAAGGCGAACTACTACTGCCTGAGATAAGCTTCGAACAGACAAGGCAACTGTACCATGATGAGTAGTCTTCACCCCCGCCATCTTCGCCCTCAAAGAGGAGTGCTCTCCAGTCTCAACAAGAGGGAACTGCCACTCTCCACCAACCACAACCAACTCTCTGCCCTCTCCAGTCAGCCTCTCCCCTTCCTCCCCCCTCCTGGATTTCACAGACTAGATGAAAAAGCTTGTCAATGTTGGACTCAAACTCAAACCATGTCCAAATCCCATATTCTCTTCCCTAAATCTCCTTCTCACTGCCCAGCCCCCATCCCACCACCACACTTGAAACAACTATCACCGAAATGTCATCATGCCCAAAAAAGTAGATCACATCACTCCAGTTCTTAGATCTTTACACTGACTTCCTGTCAGTCAAATAATAGATTTCAAAATCCTGCTGTTGGTTTATAAAGCACTGAATGGTTTTGGGCCAAAATACATTTCTGATCTGCTGCCATGTTATGAACCATCCAGACCTCTGAGATCTTCAGGTACAGGTCTGCTTTTAGTCCCTAGAGTCACAACGAAACTTGGAGAAGCAGCGTTCAGTTATTATGCGCCACATATCTGGAACAAACCTCCTGAAAACTGCAGGTCTGCTCCAACTCTCACCTCCTTTAAATCAAGACTGAAGATCTTTCTGTTTGCCACTGCTTTTCATTGAAGCAATTTTAAAGCTTTTAGCTGCACTATGACTTTTATTTTCGAGTCTTGTCTCTTTTAAACCTTTTCTATTTTAGCCTACTTCTGTTTTTCTTAACTTGTTTTAATGTTTTGTTTCTTGACATCTTCTTACTTGTTTTTAAATGTATTTTAAATGCAATTTTTAATTTCTTTTAGTGTTATTTGTATGCTCTTGCAATGCACTTTGAGTTGCCTTGTGTCTGAATTGTGCTATACAAATAAACTTGCCTTGCCTTGCCTTGCCTTCTATGAAGGTTGTTTCTGAACAAAAACAAACTTGTGAGAGAAGTATCTGCACATTCTAATTTGTTCAAAAGTCATTCCCATGTAACTCAGATTTGTGTGCAGAATCTGTTTTCTGAAATCTACTCCAGATTCTTCTTCCAACAACCTTTTCAGTGCTGTAAAGGTTTTTATGTAACTTTTCTTTTTACAGACTCCCCTTGGACTTGATTATAAAGACTGTCTAATTATTAAGAATCAGCAGTTTAGTCTTCCTGGTGTCCAGAAAACATTTTCCAGCCTGAGAGAGCTCACCAGCCATTACCAACACAACAAGCTGTTACTGGCTGAAGTACCTGTCAAGTTGGGCCGCTGCTGTCCACCCCGACCCCAAGGTGTGTTTCTCATCTGCAGTATGTGCAAAATGAAAGACTCTCAGCACTGCACTGGTTAATACTGTCTTAAAAACTGATATTTTATACCGTGTAACATATTTTTGTCTATAGCTTTCTGTATTTCTTTCATAATCATTGTCAAATTACAAAACATGGTCTTTGTCATTTTCAAAATGTTCAGGTTGAGTGAATTAAATGCACTAAAGGGAACTTTTAAGTGGTTATGACACCTGCATAAGCAAACAAGACCATCAGTGTGAAGATTTGCTATTTCGGTATGAATAAAATTAATATTTTTGATGCCTGTCGCTGGGTTGGATTCCAGCTTATCCAAGCTGGATAAGACAAAAAAACCTATTTTTCATGGTGTGCTAAAGATGATTTGAGGGATCTCACAGCCTGAGGAAAGAAGCTGCTCTCTAGTCTGATGGTACAGTAACATACAGCACAAAAACAGTGTTTACTTCAATTCACCACTGTCATCTTCTTTCCTCAGAATTCACCAGAATGACCCCCCAAAATTAACGTTCTCTCTGTTAGCTTTAACTGCAAAGTATTTTATTGCAAATAAAATCCAAATTTACCCATATCGAGAATTTAAATAAGTGTTTACATCCACACTAGTGTCCACATATGATAGTCTGTCGTATTAAGTAAAGTTAATATCAGACACTTTCAGACTTTTAACCAAGTACTCAAGACTTTCACTTTTACCAAAGTAATCTATTAGTGCAATATCTTTATCCACTTGTATGACTTTTGGGTAGTTTTTACAACACTGGATACATGTAAATGAACTAGTGGTCACTCACTTATAAGAATGCAACAATGTAATACCTCTATTTGTTTGTTGAACTGAGATACATGCCTGTCATATTGGCAACCGTCATAGACTGTATCGCAATAAACATGACCTCTGCTGTTCCTACAGAGCTCACAAATCTCATCATCATAAGCAACAGCAGTGCTGTAGAAGCTCAGGGGTCACCGACAACTGAAAGGACCAAATTCAGTCACATCCAGTTCCACATGATCAAATATGAAGACCTGAAATGGGTAAGAGTGACTCAAACTGGACCAGGCCTCTGTTGCTCCAACTAATCCTACATTACCATGACTATTAAACGAGAAATGCTGCTACCATGGCACTCAAGGCAAACTAATATAAAAAGGTACTCTAAAATGTTATTTATGATGGAGAACACTTTAATGAAGTTTCTGTTTGTATGTTTCCTGTAAGGATGAAAGCCTCGGTCAGGGATCCTTCACTCGAAATTTCAAAGGCTACAAAATAGAGATTCATGATGGGAAGAAACACGTGACCGAAGTTTTCCTGAAAGAGCTTGATGTCACTCACAAAAACTGCTGGGAGGTGGGTTTCTTCAGATTGAATTACTGTTGTATGTTGTGTTTCAAATTTTGTCATCCAACTCATGTTGTTTTCTTGTCTCCGCCTTCTTCTTAGTCATTCTTTGAAGCTGCCAGCTTGATGAGCCAGATTTCTCACAAACACCTCCTTCATGTATATGGTGTTAGTGTTCACAGAGTAAAAAGTGAGTTGAAGCCAAACTGCAACTCCTTCCAGACTATCCTTTTATTTGCTAGTTTGCTAGCTAGTGTGCTTGATGTTTTCTTGATGTGTTAATGTTCCGTGAATAATGTTGCGCAAATGTAAATATCTGTGATTGACCTTCATATTGAGCAAAATAACTATCATCACATGAAATCCTCATGTGACCCACACACTCAGTCCCTCATCTGAGGGCGAGCGTTTGTGTCTCTGTGTTTTGGTTTGAAGTACAGCTGTAGAAACAAACATCGCTGTGCCTTACAGACATCATGGTGCAGGAGTTTGTCGAGTACGGGGCCCTTGACCTTTACTTGAAGAGGGGGACGTCTGTGTCAGTGAGCTGGAAACTTGACGTAGCCAAACAGCTCGCGTCTGTGCTGATCTTTCTGGTAAGATGAACTTTTGGAGGTAGAGCATTATGAGATCTTACAACAGTAATGACACTGACCCAGTCTACACCAGTCCACTGGTCAATTTTGAGATTGAGATATTTTTCTTCCATATACGTCTTCTTCTCACAAGTGGAAGTCCAAAAAACACATTCATGTGTTTATTTAAAACTTAAATGTCTGTTCTGGAAGTGTGTGCAAATCAATTAATTTTCATTAGATAATGCTAAATATGCACATTTGATTATGAAATTAATTGTCTAAATAATCTACTGGGGAAGTTTCACAGTGATAACTATGAGTTAAATATTTCATCCTATTCACCTGTTGTGAATTTATTCATGTTAAATATCAAATGTAGATTTGGTTTCCCGTGTGTGCGTGTGATGTTTGATGTGATTTTGGATGTTGAAATACATGACTAGTCCCAAAATGTAATAGTTTATTTTACTTTATAAATACCTAAATTTACCCGCCCTGAAAGGCAATATTCAATTTGGGTCTGAAAGTTGGTCAAGATGGCCGAGACTGATGACCACTGTCACGGTTTAACAAAGGGGACCCAAACGCAAAACACACAGGTAGACATGTAACTTTACAAAAAGCGAGGTTTAATCACAAACAATCTATAAAATCCAAAATTCAAACATAGAACAAACAAAAGACACATAGCAAAACAAGTCCGAGAACAATAGCAGAAACAAAACACAAGGACTCAGGGAGCAAATGCAGGTCAAACATAAGGAGAAGACAGGGAGCTGATGCTAGACATTAGACTGACGTGGGGAAACAGAGGGGAAGACAAGGACTTAAATACACAAGGAGTGATTAACTGATAGAACACAGGTGAGGAGCAAAATGGGCGGGAAAATGGACAACGGGAGGAAGTAGAAAGTGAGACATGACACAGGACGATGTAACTTCAAAATAAAACAGGAATAACAAAACCACTTACTCAAACTATGACAACCACACTATAGTGAGTCAACATTAACCTGTAACTGTCTTTCAGGAGGAACAGAACATCGTTCATGGAAATATCTGTGCAAAAAATCTGCTGCTGGCCAGAGAAGGTGACCCGTCACAGGGCAGCTCTCCTTTCATCAAGCTGAGTGACCCCGGCATCACTGTGGTCATGCTTGGCCAGGATGGTAAATAAGGAAGGTTACCATGTCTGACAGCATCAGGTCCATACTAAAATGGAACAAAGAAATGAATAGATAGCCAAGCACAGTAATAAAATATTAAAATAAGACTTTACAACATAAACAAAATCAAATTGTTTAACACATTTCAATTCTGATACCCAGCCTTTTATATCTCTGTGTGCGTGTTTGTTTAGTGATCCTGGACAGGATCCCCTGGGTGGCCCCTGAGGTGCTGGAAGCCCCGGACAACCTGACTCTGGAGTGTGATAAGTGGAGCTTTGGTGCCACTGTGTGGGAAATCTTCAACAGTGGAAACAACCCACTGCAAGGCTTGGAGTTGAAGCAGGTACTCCCCCTTCATTCCTGATAAGTCAAGCAAACTTTGCAACAAGTACCGATCTAACATCAAAGTCCAATATATGTTTAATTTGTTTATAGTTCAGAAAAGGGAAAATAGATTACTACTACAAACACATAGTATTTCACCTGAATAATGTATCTCCTAACTCTGCCAATGAGACTCGTGCTATTCCAGATCCGTTGAGATTGAACTGAATTCATCAAAGGTTATCTGACATCCTTCTGTACATTATTCCAAACTGAACAGGCAGTGTGTTTAAAAGCTGTTTTGCCCAACTCTGTCCCAACTTGGAGAACCAACATCTATAGAGCATTTGAATCAAGATTCAAGATTCTGTTTTTTCACCCTATCCCAACATCAATGTACAGAATAAGCCGACTGGTATCACATGTCACTAGATGGCATATTTTTAAGTTCAGCAGTGACTAAAAAGTTTTCGCCAAAACACCGAGATTAAACTAAGAAAACAGAGAAACCAAAGAGGGAATATAAGCAATTAAGAACACAAATGGTAAGTGCAGGAAAATGAAACAAATATACAGTGAATCATTCTTCTTATGACGTTTCCTGTAGAAGCGGAAGTTTTATGAGACCTGCCAGCAGCTGCCTCCCTCCCAGTGGACTGAGCTGGCTGACCTCATCAGTCAGTGTATGGACTACCGTGCAGCCTTCAGACCTTCCTGTCGCAGCATCCTCCGTCAGCTCAACAGTCTGATCACTTCAGGTAATGATCACGTGTAGCATTACTCAGCAGATAGTGAGACAGACAGTATAAACCACATATCTAATAATACATCAAGTTCAAGTTTCTTTATTTCAGTAAAAGAAATAATTAAAAAAATTGTACGGGGGCTATTTCCTGGTAAAAACTTAACAAAAAAAATGATTCGCTAAAAAATACAGTTCCAAATACAAAACATACTTATCAAAGAAAGGCACAACAGTCAGATACAAAAACAGCATGTCTCACAGGTAGAAAAATACCCTTTTAACAGCCCTGGCATTTTAAACTGACTCATAGCGCCACCTGCTGGTGTGGAGGGCAAATTACTCGGGCAAAGTGGCAGCACCGAGATCTGTTGGATTTGTAACTTTGTACTTGTGAGACATGCAGTTTTTGATTCTGAAGCACGGTGTATTAGAAAATGTGCTTTATCTTTGTATTAATTTGTTAATGGTTGTTCATTTTCCTTCTGTTTGATCCTGAAAGTCTTTCCTCAAAAACGGGTAGTGCTTTAGGAATCTGGCTACTTAATGACAACAGATTACCAGAAACCATTACTGTGAAATTTTCTTGTTTGGTGGCAGACTATGTGATACTACATGCCTCTGAGCCAGTCACACAGAGCACTGTGTGGAGAGCCCTCAGCCAGGCTCAACACGACCAGACGTTGTTTGAGGAGAGACACCTACGCTACATCTCCCTTCTGGGGAAAGTAAGTCTGCACTCAACACTCAAACAGACAGCATGTACATAATGAGCACTTTAATGATCATGATCTCATGAATATGTAACTAATGACAAATAGCACCATGTAATTGTATTCAGTAACTCACTACATTTCAATGTAATCTCTGAATTATCATTAAGAGCTCATCGGTGGTGCCCCACACATAGTGTTTACTGGACAAACTGATGGATAATCAGACCGGAGCATATTGATATTATGGAGGACAGCATTAATTAAAGCTTATATCTGTGCTTCATATTATATGAGAAAAAAAGTATTATGTGATAAGCTCACTCTTCTCAGAACAAACCTCCGTTTTATGTGTACCCTGGCTGACTGACTGACTCAGAATCTTTCCAGGGAAACTTTGGGAGTGTTGAACTTTGCCGATATGACCCGCTGGGCGATAACACGGGCGAGCTGGTGGCTGTGAAGAAGCTGCAGCCCAACAAGCAGTCGACCCTGGAGGACTTCAAGAAGGAGGTCAACACCCTCAGTGTTTTCCACTGTGACTACATTGTCAAATACAGAGGAGTCTGCTACAGCGCGGGTAATAAAGACACTCACTGTAGCACAGGAAATAATCAACTCCAGTTCACGAACAAAATTGTTACACTGCTTGGATTTTAGTTCTTAATTTCTATTATAAATTTCATGTCTTCTGATCGGTAATAGTCCATTTTTGATCATAGTATGTGTCCGACCTCACATGTTTTGACATAAGTGAGTAATAAACACTCCTCGTACAGTTTTGTTTGTGGCTGTTAAATCAAAAATATTTTTCACCATTTACAAGCAATACTACATATAGACGCATCCTGTAAAATCCAATAAATCACCGAAATAAATCTCCTCATGTTTTTTAATGAACTTAAAAGATAAGATGATAAAATGTCCAACTGATCTTTACGGAAGCCCTGAGGGGCAGGTGAGATTTTTCTTTTTTTCTGGTGATCCATTTTCTAATCTTAATTATTTTCTCTTCTTTGTTCATGACTTGTGATACGGTAAAAAAAAACAAAAAAAAGTTTTTGCCATCTGTTAAAACAAAAAAAAAGTTTTCTCATGATTGTTTTGTTTTTTTGTTTCACGTTTTCACAGATGGAAAAAAAAATTAAGGAACTTTTCCTTCCCACCACATTGCAAGTCATAAATGCAGGAGATCAGACTTAGAAAATAGATCACCAGATAAAAACATTTTTTCACTTGCTCATGAGGGCTTATGTAGATCTTTCTCTTAACTTGACAGTCACTATTAGCTTATTAGCATCCTTCTTAGCTTTCATTCTTTGTCTATTTTTAGTCATTTGAACAGTAGCTCCTTCTAGAGTAAAAATATCACACTGTAGACAATGGACTATCGGGTTCTTTAGCTGACACCGTTGTCCAGAGTGACTTGTGAGAAAATGAGAGATGATGTGGAGCATCGTCTCAGTTTAAAAAGGTTTTTCCTCTGCTGAATGATTTTAATGTTTGCCTGTTCACAGGTCGCCTCAGTATGAGTCTGGTGATGGAGTACCTCCCCTACGGCAGCCTCATTGGCTACTTGGATAGTAACCGACATAACATCAACACCAGGCGGATGCTGCTTTTTGCTTCTCAGATCTGTAAGGTAAGAAGAGTCAAATATATGAGCTAAACTCCTGCGAGTTCTCATAATCACAACATTTAAGAACAGGTTTGAACGGACTGACATTTCATCCGTGGCTGAAAAATACATGCAAATGTAACATTCACTGTCAGCTTCAAGTACATTAAGCCTGAGTGTTTTCCTCAACATGCGCTCGCTTTGATGTTATTATTGCCAACATTTAGGTGCCTTTTCTTTGCCATCAACTGTCATTTTCCACTCATATTTGTCCCTCGCAAAAAAATCACTGAGAGGAATCGTCAAGAAAAACATAAAGGTAATTCCTCCAGGAAAACAGTAACGGAAATTTCAACAGGAAAGTAAATCTTCTGGATTTATGAGTTTTTATTTGGGAGAAATCTGCAGAGAATGTGAACTGAATCCTGAAGGAAAAGGAAACTGTTTTTGGCAATCAGGAATCAGAACCACCTCACATGTTTTACACAGCATGCTTCAAATAAAATAAAATTGTTTTATTCGTCTGAAATATACAACAAAGATAGCTCTCTATGAGATGACCCTTTACTTTTTTACTTCATTTTCACTGTAAGATCATACCAACGGGGTCAAATGTATTCCATTTTCTTTTGTTCTGCTGTTTCACATTTCCCCAGGGGATGGAGTACCTGCAGTCCCTGCGTTACGTGCACAGAGACCTCGCAGCCAGAAACATCCTTGTGGCCAGTGACACGCTGGTGAAAATTGCAGACTTTGGGCTGACCAAGATTATTCCTTTCGACAAGGAGTACTACCGAGTCACTCAGCCTGGAGAGAGCCCCATTTTCTGGTAGCTTACCTCATGTCTGAAACCTCAGATACTCTGTAATTAAAGGTGTTAAAGCAGAAATCTGTAACTTTCTGCAGTTTGTGGAATCCTCCTGTTTCATTGAAAACTTGGCTAGCTGTTTCCACCTGTTTCCAGTCTTTGCACTAAACTAAGCTAGCCGGTGGCCGTCTGTAGCCTCATGTTTAACGTACAATTACAATAGTGGTGTCAATCTTCTCATCTATACCTCTGCAGCAGAAAGCATATCAGTGTATTTCCCAAAATGTCACATTTTTTAAATCTGAAATACAGAAACAAATGTTTTGGATAAAGCCAGACAGCATGAAATAGGACATAAGCAAAGATCTAAAGTCAGAGTCTAAAGTAGGCCTGATTTTATGATTTTTTGATTACTGTGTGGTTTTGCTCTGATAAGTAGCCATCCTTTAAATGATGTTTATCTTGTGTTCAGTTCCTGACCAAACACTGCTCATCTAATTGCAGGTACGCTCCAGAGTCCATCAGCGAGTCCAAATTCTCCCACAAGTCAGACGTCTGGAGTTTTGGAGTCGTTCTTCACGAGCTCTTCTCCTACTGCGACATGAACTCCAACCCAAAGAGAGTAAGAGTTACTATTGATACGTTTGCGGATGGACAGTGTCTTTAAACTATCAAGAATTGTGTAATGGAACTGTTAACACCATTGTGGTTTCACTGTTTTAGCTATACATGCAGGAGCTTGGACACAATGTGCAGGGTCCATCCATTTCAGTGCATCTGGCAAATATTCTGAAGGCTGACTGGAGGTTGCCGGCTCCTCCAAACTGCCCGCCCAAGGTATGTTCACTCTATGTGGGTTGATTCCTGAAAAACAGGAGCCTTTTTGGAAGTCTCTGATCTTGTAAATCCCCTCAAAGCCATTTATTTATTTATTCATTTCCCCCGTGTTCCTTTTTCTCTGATTTGAATGTCGAAATTAAAATTTTGGTCAAAGTTTGAATGTTTGAAAGAGTCAAAATACTATTATTTGATTCACGTCTGAAAACTTTTTTCCCACTGGACACAACGTAGATTTCTGCATGATGGCATTGCTACAAATAAACCCCCTTAGACCTTAGCTGCTGGTTTGTGTCTATAACCTTCGTCACTGCCTTTGAGTGAGTGGCAGTTAGTCCTGGAAGATAATATGGACTGACCCACTGTTTGAAGGTCCTTTTAACTGCCTTTTTTCTGCATTTATATATCTCTAATAAATATGTTGTGTCGCTATGTTATGACCCCGTTGGCAAGATAAGTGTGGCCTCTGTCATACATCAGAACAAAATCAGACACAATGTATCAATATGTCTGGTGACGACAACTTTGACTTGTTTTAACGTATATATGTGTAATATATGTGTAACATTATCTTTTCCTAAACCTAAGTGAACTGCGACCATCACATATTTATTTTGTTACCATAACTGAAGGACACCTGACAATGTATCTGCTCTCCACAGAGGTGAATAGGCATATTACCTGCATGCAAAATTCAACTTAGGCAGTCATACTGCATGCAGTTTAAAAGTGTAAAGTTGTGTTATTTGCACTCAGATTGTCAAGTACGGTTACTCTTCCAGTAGATTTATGTTTTTTCTCATTGTAATACCAGGTGTACGGTATGATGAAGGAGTGCTGGGGGTACGACTTTGAGGAGCGGCCAAGTTTCTCCAGCCTGGGAAACCAAATTGAAACCATCATGCAGGACGAGAGAGAGAGCCTGAAAGGCTAACAAGGAGCCTCGGTGCATCTCATGGTTAAACTTAAAGATTCAGTTCACACAGAGATCACACTCACAGCAGTGGAAAACACCCAATAACTTTTACAGACTGCTGAGTTACAGCTCACCTGCTACTCCCATAAGCACTCACATAAAGGTCACCCAAAGCCCTTTTCCCATGAACAAAGCTGAGGGGGGGATCATCATGAACTCCCACTGATGAACACAAGAGAAGTTTTAATGACCACGCATGAGCATGTTGTTGGGTAGTTTTTAAATCAAAAGCTGTTTTTGTTCCCATTGTGGTTACTTGTAGTCAAATACATTACAATAGTCATAACATGTGTAAGAAGAAAAACTGTTTACATGCTCAAAAGCCCTCATTTAATTATTTTTGTCAAATTAATTAAAACATATTCAACTACAATTCATTTCTCATGCCATTATTATAACACATTAAGATATAGTATAAGTTAGAACACATTGTAAGGCACATTGAAATGTGCAATGCAAAGGATGTGTTAGATGACATGAATTTTACATTTTTGTCTCTACAAAATGAAATACTGATGTGTAAAACACATTAAAATCATGAATAAATGTTTTGTGTTCACACAAAATAGATCTACAGGTAGCTTTGCCAAGACAATAGGTAAAAAGGTAATTTAGAGATGTCCTGGCCATAGTTTTTGATCAATGGCTGTATTTTTATGACTTCCTCCAACCTCTTCCTCTTCACCTGTGTGTGTTGGTTTGTTTGTCAGCAGGATTACACAAAAACTTCCAAGCGAATTTCCACTAAACTTGGAGGGAGGATTGTCCTAGAATAGACTCCGTTTACTTTTGCTGCAGATTCAGATAAAAGGGACAGATCTGGGAATTCTTCTATCTTTCTGTAGCATTGTGAGATTTTTGACACTCACGTTAATTTCTCAGGGAATAATGCATGGATCTGGATTTTTAAAAAGATCTGACCCATTTTGGTGAGTCAGTTTTGATGTGGATTACAAATGCATATGGTGGATCCTGACTTAAAGTGGACATATTGTGCAAACAAAAACATACACAACACACTAAAATGAAATCTACGGTGGCCCTGAAGGTCAGAACACAGTACATAAAACACAACATTTCATTAAAACACACTCAGGTGTTGTTGTGTTTTCATCTTCAAGCACATCGATTTCACTTTTCTTTAGTGTGTTATGTATGTTTTTGTGTTTGCATAATATGTCCAATTTAGGTCAGGATCCACCTATGCATTTGTAATCCACTGACCATGACACAGATTATAACACTTGTGTACATTAATCTACTGATTGTAACCAATACCAACCAACCAACAACCTTACTGTCATTAACAAATGCTTGATTTTATTCCTCAAATGCAGTTTGAGTGCTTTACCCTTGTGATAAGGTATTAGGTATACAGCACAAGTAAGCTAATAAACCATTTCATCAAGCCACATTTGAGATTGGGATCATGTAATTTGTGCCACATAAGATTTATTTGAGCGGGAAGGAATCTGTGTGCCACCAAAATGTATTTATAAAAGCAAGGGTCGTATTTATCTACGTATTTATCTAGTGTGGAGGGAATGCGCAGTCCTGCTGTCTTCACACCCTTGTGGGACACGGGACCGAGTCCTGCTTTGGCCAGACACATCCCCATGTAAGCGTCATCAATGGGCATAATGGTGATGGAATGGGACATACTGTATATGACCGAAGCTGTATAACCAGACAACAGATAGCCCCCACCACCACAGTAGGGGGGAAAGGATTCTGACTTATATACCTGAACTGGGATAAAATACTTGCTGCTTGGTGATCTAATTGGCCCTGTATCTTGCCTTAGACGGCCAGTAAAGAGATGCATCCTTCCATTATTGTCCTTGAGACTTTGGAGATACTCGACCATGTTGCCTGTGTTGGCAAAGACGTCATCATCCCCATTGAACAAGAAGCGAGCGTTTGGACAGTTTCTCTCCATCCATTCCAGGAAGAGTATCTGCTTCAAGGTGAGGTTGTAGAATGTGTCACTGAAGTCCCACTGGAGGATATCATTGTACTCACGTTGCTCGAACTCCAGCAGTTTGTTCAGTCTTTCTTTCTCAAAACCAGAATCCGTTGTTCCTGAGATGAAGACCCTCCGGATCCACACACCATTGTGTAACCTCTCTTGAGCACAGGTTTTGCGCAGCACCTCTCTGCGGTCGTAGTTCACAGGAGAGCTTTTAATGACCAGAAAAAGGAAGACTTCTGCCGATTTCTCAGCTCCTCCACATTTGCCAGGAACGTCCAAAAGTATGGGGAAATGGCGACAGTGTCGATAGTACAGAAAGTCTTTTATATTACCGGGAAGAGAGCTGAAGCCTGTGACGTTGGCAGCAGACGTGTTTTGTTGACATCTTGGCCAGGAGTACACATAGGAGCTGTTTTTGGTGGATGGCATCATGTGATCATCATCTTTTCTGACATATTGGACCCTGAAGATGTCTTCAACCTCTTTATGTAGGTAAAATACAATTAGTCCTCCAGTTCCCAACAGCAACAAGAAGGCTCCTTTTCTCATCATCAAATCTCTGCAACAAAAAGAAAAATCAGTTCTCTCATCAACAAATCTCAGAAATAAATTTAACTTAAGTAAGTACTGAGGGTTTCAGGTAAATAAACCTTGGTTATTATTAAGACACTTTAAAAAGAGATAATTATGGAGAATTGCATGCATTTGTTTTTAAAGATAATGTGGATGCAGTTTTCATTTGAAAGGGACCTCATCGATACGGAGATGTCCTGATCACCACATGGCTTTGGTAAACTCAAAACTTTACTATTATTGAAAATGATATGATGTCTGTGATAAAGTCACACCATTAGCAGCCCATCCTGGTGCACCTACGCAAAAGTGAGAAGAGAAAGCGTGATTAAGTGTCCTAAGGGGGGAGCTTAAAAATTACAGAACACAATACAGTGTCACATAAGTCACAATGAATCTACTAGTCTTTAATCCTGCAGGGATTGGCATCAGGGACATGGCAATGTGTGATTGGTGGCAGGCAAAGGCAGGGACATGGGCATCCTGACACCTGGCATCACAGACTGGTCCTAGGGACATGGAATGACACCTCTCTGGTGGGAAAGGAAGGCAGGAGGTGAAGCAGTAGTAGCAAGGTTCACCTCCAAGCATGGCACCAGTTCTTGAATTTAACTGGAGAAGGACTGAAATCTCCTCTTTTCCGGAATTGCAGTGGGAGAGAGGTGCTGACCCCCAATCAGAGGATGAAAATGGATGGATCAATGGATGTATGAGATTCATTTGTATCAAAAGGATTTTTTCAATTTGCTAAGTGTGGTGTAATCTTTGACCAAAGAGAGAAGTTTGGCTGTATTATGTTGACTCCCAACCCCCTTCATCACAGTCATCATTGACATTGAAAAAAAAATCTAACATTCCTGTGGTACCTGTTGAGAACAATCAAACATTCACGGAACTGGTTTGATGACTTACTGGCACTTGCTCCACGGCAAGAGCTTGTGACAGCCAACCACATGAAATGAGTGAAGTGTGAACTTCATTATTTAGGATGATGAGTATGACCACTTTTTACGTGACAATTAGCGTGTATATGCTAGTGTTATAAACATGAGTAAACAAGCACAAAAGTCGGCAATTGACAGAGGAACGGAGTTTGCCTCATGATTTTAAAAAAAGTCTTAATTTGTAACATTCTCTTCCAACTAACAGAAGTAGCTAAGGAGTGAGACAATCAACTTCTAACAACATTTCATTTTAATGTCAAAAGGAAATTGCAATGATTGGTGAAGTAGCCAAGTTTTGAGTATGAATATAAGTGTACCTTTCACTCGTTATATTAATTGCAATCACTTTTTTAACCAGCTGCAGGTAAGAAAGACGACTGACTCCCAAATAAAGGGGGGTACAGTACTCTGGAAGAATGCACAATAAAAGCACATAACAGTCTCTACAAGGGAAACGGGAATGAAAAGATAAATGAAAAATGTAGTTTTTAGCTTTCACATTGAAAATTAAATCCAACACTCAAACCAGGTCATCAAGTAACACCTCAGCTTGATTTCAAATTAAAGTGTGTTTATGAAATATCAATTTAATGTAGAATAGTGATATGATTGAAGATGAAAGCTCATAGAAACCTGTTGCACATAATGAAATTAATTCAGTAGTAAATACCTGAACATATTGGTGGATCAATGTGAGCGCTTGCTGAGTAGTCCTTCAATGTTCATCTGACAGTCTCAAATAGACCTGAATGTCTGCACTGATTTGTCAAGGCTACCACATCATTAAGTTCTATTTCCTGCTCGACCAGCTCACAAAGATTGAGGTTAGAAAGAATGCAATGGTGATCAGCATGAAAATGAAAGAGACTGAACTTAACCTGCTGTTTTACTCCTGTAACCTTTGTTACTGTACACATTACATTTTATTACCGAAGTTTACTATGCTGATTGGGCCATATAATAGAGGACTGTAACATGACGTGAAAAATGAGACCTTCCCCGTCTCTCTTGGTTTTCTTTCTGTGTGTGGAACAGAGGGAAAAAAGAAAAAAAAATTCAAGAGGAAGTGACGGCTCACTTTTCAAAGTGTTTGTTTCTGTAATACTAATTTTGACCACAAGAGGCTGAAGTGCATGACTACTCATGTCCTCAGTAAGATTTATGAGCCATGGCAACAGACACGTTTCCGTAACCATGGAACCATGGAGACATGCCTGTAACCATGGAGACACGTGTTTTACATAAACATTATTCCTCAACTTCAGTCATTCATTTCATTCACTCTGTACTCACTTATTTTTATCTACTAATGCCAAATAAAAGTTCACAAAGGGTTCCCTGGAAGGTTTTTAAAGGATTTCATAGGGTCTAGAATTCGACTATGTAATGGCACAAAGAACTCGTTTGCTAAATTAAAAGCTAATTTCTTACTTGTTGTATAGTTGTTGTTCTCTTGATGTAGGCCTACTTCAGCAGTTTGTATGACAGCAGAGACCGCTCTTTTTAAAAGGACACATCATGTTGGGAAACAATTAATTCCACTCTCATTACTTGCTGGAACCCGAATATAGCCTTTAAATCTGACCTTGACTCAATTTGAGTCAAGCCGTTTCTATCTGTGGTCTTAGTATCCCCAATACTATCTGATATCATGAGTAGTAGCCGATCAACATTTATCCTGATCCCCCCACTGCCAAAAAAAATGTATGGTTTGTAACCCAAAAGCAAAAACCAAAGGCAGGTATATGGTTATAGTAACATGGAAATCAGAAGTAGCAGAGGCTGGTGAAAGGCTTGGCTGCACACTTAGCTTTGGATCCTGGTGCTGGGAGATGGAGGCTCAATAGAAGTAAAGACGAAGACGAAGTTCATTTTAGACCACAAATATCCCCCAAACAGGCGGAATCACCTCAAGTTCATTGAGTGATTAAGTAGCTGAGTTTTGAGAAGAGAAGGAGTCATTTTTTATTGTTGATACCTACATACCTTTCCCTGGTTATGTTAATTTACATAATTTTTACATTTTTAAGCAGCTGCAGGTGAGACAGGGACAAGTGACAGATACTCAAATAAAGAGAGGTACAGTAGACAGGAAAAATAAGAACACACAAGACACAAAAAGGTAATTTTCCTGATTTTCCTACCAGACTTCTTGTAAGACTCGCTCTACTCTGTGTCCAAATTGGCTTGTGTTTATTGTTTTCATATGATGAAAGCCTCAATGGCTTTTTGGTCCTGGTAATCCTTGCCAGTTACATTTTTCAAGTTTTTTTCTACAGGACAAGGCGAGAAAAGTGGTGGAGTCCGCAAACCTAGAGACACTTTGACAGTGAAGAGCAGTCCGGGAGGATGAGAGACCCCAAGAGGTACAGCAGAAGACCAGGAGAGAGGCCAAAGAGGTTGTTGTTGTGATTAACTGGGAAATTACAGCTCATTTACCACCGTATCAGAGCTGCAAGAAAAACAGAAAGAGCTACTGTTTGAGTTAACAGTTTGAATCAAGTGTAGAGAACGCAACAAACAAAGCGAATCAATCACAGGAGGAGTAGGGCGGTTCTTTCAAGATGCTGGTGATGATCCTTAGTAACGCATCAGGAAATATAAAATCCAGAGGCACTCTAATCTCTATCATATGAAACCATCTCTAACAGTATGAAAAAAAACAAAAACCCACACAAATAGATTATCACATTGACCAAACTACAAGGAAGCAATACCAAGAAAGCAGCAGGAACAACCAGGAAAGACTTAATAACTTGGTTTTGATTTTACCTTGTTTCCCACTTTTGATGGTGCTAACTACAAAGTGAGTCGATGGTTTGTTTTGGAACGCTTCAGATAACAGCCTGCAAATAACGTCATACTTTACTTTGTGATCTGCCCACCTTGAAAATGTTGGTGACTTGGTACTGCTTTATTTTACAGCTTGCATACCCTGTTACTGCACTATACAACTACAAATATAATGTATTTTATTGATAACCTATACATACCCAATAATTACATTGCAATTACAATATGCCGGCTGTAAACCAAAGCACTGCCTGTGTCTCTTACAGTATATATTTATCCACCCAATTTACATACATAACATGGCAAGAATATTAAAAAACCCTTACAACAATGTGAATAAGTCCTGTCATCACCTGTAAGTTCCAGTTTGGTGCTGCTGAATTTTTTTCAAAGAGGGACCACATCTGAGATGAGGGTCGTGTATTCTGTGCCACATGAGATACATCTGAGCTGGAAGAAACCTGTGTACCACTAAAACGTCTTTATAATAGCAAGCGTCGAATCTATCTAGTGTGCTGGAGGGAATTGAAACTCCGAATACCTTCACAGCCATATGGGACGTGGGACCGAGTCCTGCTTTGGCCAGACACATCCCCATGTAAGCATCATCAATAGGTAGAATAGTGATGGACTGGGACATACTGTATATGACCGAAGCTGTATAACCAGACAAGAGGAAGCCCCCCCCACCACAGTAAGGAGGATATGATTCTGACTCATGTATCTGAACTGGGATAAAATACTTGCTCCCTGGATTTCTAATCGGCCCCGCATACTGGATGAGATAGCCAGTAAAGAGGTGCTTGCTTCCATTATTGTCCTTGAGGCTTTGGAGATACTCGACCATGTTGCCTGTGTTGGCAAAGACGTCATCATCCCCATTGAACAAGAAGCGAGCGTTTGGACAGTTTCTCTCCATCCAGTCCAGGAAGAGTATCTGCTTCAAGGTGAGGTTGTAGAATGTGTCACTGAAGTCCCACTGGAGGATATCATTGTACTCACGTTGCTCGAACTCCAGTAGTTTGTTCAGTCTTTCTTTCTCAAAACCAGAATCCATTGTTCCTGAGATGAAGACCCTCTGGATCCACACACCATTGTCTAAACTCTCTTTAGCCCAGGTTTTGCGCAGCACCTCTCTGCGGTCGTAGTTCACAGGAGAGCTTTTAATGACCAGAAGGAGGAAGACTTCTGCTGATTTCTCAGCTCCTCCACATTTGTCAGGAACATCCAAAAGCATGGGGAAATGGTGACAATGTTGATAGTACAGAAAGTCTTTTATATTACCGGGAAGAGAGCTGAAGCCTGTGACGTTGGCAGCAGACGCGTTTTGTTGACATCTTGGCCAGGAGTACACATAGCTGTTTTTGGTGGTTGGTTGTCTAAATTGAACATGATCCTCTCTCACATCTAAATTGTGTTGGAGGGTTTTGGCATAAATAAAATCTTTAAAGAGATGGAGGACCAACAGACCAACAGCTGCTGCCAGCAACAGACCAACAGCTGCTGCCAGCAATACAGCTTTTGCTTTGATCTTTCTCATCCTTGAAACTCTGCAGAGACAAAAAGAAAAAAAACAGTTTTCTTATTAAAACATCTCAGTATGACATGAAGCAACTGATAAGACTAATTGGGTATTAATTGCATAATAAAATTAAAGGGGTAGTTCGGGTCTTTAGAACTGGAGTGGTATGAGTTACTTATCCACAATCAGTGTATAACCTACAGTAGTTGCCGGTCGGCACGCCCAAAGTTTGAAAAAGCAGCTGATAAAACATTTTGCCACCTAAAAAAGGCCCATGTCAAAAAAATACACATCAGTTCAGCTGTACACTTTATTTTCAATATTTTTACAGCTTTACCTTGTTGTCAGACAGCCCTTTCTAACAGGTTACTGAAGCCACATCATGGAACATAGAAGTTGCTGGTCGACCACTGCCTTGATTGGTTGGTTTGTTTGTGTCATTGTGTGACTTAAGTGAATTCAACTAAGTTGGTAAAACCCTAAAGGCACACAATAGCACAAACTAATAGAAAGAGGAAGAGGTTAACTAGCAACTCCTCATGTTCAGAATGGTAAAAATAATTGTTTTTGTCAACAAAATTTTATTTTAGCCAGGCCTTTTTTGAGATGGATAGAACAATTTGCTGCCACCACAACAGTACACTGTTTAGCTTCTATGCCTGTACTCGTGCTGCTTTTCCAAACTGGGGGGAATCCTGACTGCCATTTACTGTAGGTAAATGACCAAGTTGGTGTAGTACAATTAGTCCTCCAGCTCCCAACATCAAAGTTACTTTTCTCATCATCAAATCTCTGCAGCAAAAAGAAAAATCAGTTCTCTCATCAACACATCTTAGTCAGAAATAAATTGAACATATTCAGTAGTATTTAGTTCCTAAAGTGCTGAGGGTTTCAGGTAAATAAACCTTGGTTATTATTAAGACACTTTAAAAGAGATGATTATGGAGAATTGCATGTATTTATATTTTTTAAAGATAGGACCTCATCTATATGGAGATGTCCTGATCACCACAAGGCTTTGGTAAACTCAAAACTTTACTATTATTAGGGCCCGAGCAGGGAAACCTGCAAGGTCCCAATTGTTTTTCGAATGACGACTTTTTTGTCCCAAATGATCACATTTTTCAGTGCCTGAACATACCCAAAAAATCTCAACAAACTTGGAATATACGTCACACCTGGCAAAAAATTTCATAATCTACTGTCGTCCTGAATTTAGTGCTATAAATCAAGAAAAGTGCGTTTTGGCTTATAACTCCCATATAGTTTATCGCACATTCAAAAACCTTATATCCACGCATTCCCTGAATTGTGCTGAATCTCGTGATATAGGCCACGCCCATTTCAGCCTACCGCTTTTTCCCGCAAATTCATGAAATATCACAAACCTACTTTTTCGAACTCCTCTCAGGCAGTTTCATCGATTTGCACCAAACTTTGCACACAGCATCCATGGACACTTGGGACAAAAAGTTATCAAAAGAATTTTGATATTCCAAACAATACTCAACTTATTAAATAACCACTTTCTGTTCATTTTGGTCAAAGCAAGAAGTGTTGCACATCTGCACATTGGAGTGTCCGAATGACATGAAACTCAGGCTACTACTTTCCCATGAGCCTTTAAGGCTCTGTGAAAAATTTTGGGTGATGACCAATAGGTGGCGTTCTTTAAATTGAAGTATTTTATATCTTGACATCGGTTGGTCGATTTAGGACAAAACTTGGTACAATTATTCCCAATGCCCTCCTGAGGATAGCTGACGAAGGTGTTACCGATCCACCACTAGGGGGCGCTCTGGTGGCAGTCTAATTGAATATTTGGCACTGTGCCCACACCATAACAATTATGTAAATTAAATTCATAGGGGCAGTATCGACTGGCCACTGTACCTCACACACCAAAAATGACCAGCAGGTGGCGCTATTATCAAGACAAAAGCGTTTTTGGCTAGTAACTCCCACATAATGTCGCACATTTTTAAAACTTTTATCTACGTGTTCCCTAAATTGTGTGATGTAGGCCACGCCCACTTCCACGGTAAATTTCTGTTCGCAAAATCACGAAAAATTAAAAACTTACTTTTTTGAACTCCTCTTAGGCGATTTGACCGATTTGCACCAAACCTTGCATGTAGCATCTGTAGACCCTCTTGACAAAAAGTTGTAAAAAAAATTGTGAAAGTCCAAAAAACAGCCAAAATATAAAACAGCAAATTCCTGCACATTGTGGTCAAACAGACAGTCTTGCATATCTTGACGAAATACAGTCCGATTACCACAAAACTTTTGCTAATTGTGTTCCATGGCCAGATGAGGGTTTGTGCTAAATTCAATGCAAATCGGCCAATAGCTGGCACTTTTATTGCTAAATAAAAAACAGAACAGCTTCACTGCCTTCACTTTTGATTGTATATTCAGGCTTTCTCCACCAGAGGGCAGTGCTGCCTTGCTAATGGATACACTGTCTAACAGTCTGTAGGGTCACACAGTGTATCATCTCATTATTTGGTCTTTATGTAGATTGCAGGGACTTCAGTGTACATTATTTAATACCGGCAGGAGCAGACCACCAAACTATAAAAGGAAGAACTTCTTCAACGAAAGGTGTTGCATGAACAAGCCCGGACAGCAGCATGCCCGGACGCGCGTGAACTGCGAGGGCCCGTTCATCGCTGCTTGCGCCTTTAATTAAAAATGACGTCCAACTGTGACAAAGTCCCAACACTATTAGCAGCCCATCCTGGTGCACCCACACAAAAGTGAGCAGAGAAAGCGTGATTAAGTGTCCTCGAGGGGGCCCTTAAAAATTAGAGAACACAATATAGTGCCACAAGGGTTATCCTACATTGAATCTACTAGTCTCTAAATGGTTAAGTAGTTAGAAGTGCGTGTTAATGTGGGCCCACCACCTGCAGGGATAGGCATCAGGGACGTGTGCAATGTATGTTTGGTGGCAGGCAAAGGCAGGGACATGGGAATCCTGACACCTGGCATCACAGACTGGTCCTAGGGACGTGGAATGACACCTCTCTGGTGGGAAAGGAAGGCAGGAGGTGAAGCAGTAGTAGCAAGGTTCACCTCCAAGCATGGCATCGGTTCTTGAATTTAACTGGAGAAGGACTGAAATCTCCTCTTTTCCGGAATTGCAGTGGAAGAGAGGTGCTGACCCCCAATCAGAGGATGAAAATGGATGTATCAATGGATGTATGAGATTCATTTGTATCAAAAGGATTTTTTCAATTTGCTAAGTGTGGTGTAATCTTTGACCAAAGAGAGAAGTTTGGCCGTATTATGTTGACTCCCAACCCCTTCATCACAGTCATCAGTGCGATGGATGCCACCATTTCTTGCACTAAGTGAGACTGACAAAAATCTAACATTCCTATGGTACCTGTTGAGAACAATCAAACATTCATGGAACCGGTTTGATGACTTACTGGCACTTGCTCCATGGCCAGAGCATGTGACAGCCAACCACATGAAATGAGTGAAGTGTGAACTTCATTATTTAGGATGATGAGTATGACCACTTTTTACGTGACAATTAGCGTGTATATGCTAGTGTTATAAACATGAGTAAACAAGCACAAAAGTCGGCAATTGACAGAGGAACAGAGTTTGCCTCATGATTTTAAAAAAAGTCTTAATTTGTAACATTCTCAGACAGATATTCTTTTCCAACTAACAGAAGTAGCTAAGGAATGAGACAATCAACTTCTAACAACATTTCATTTTAATGTCAAAAGGAAATTGCAATGATTGGTGAAGTAGCCAAGTTTTGAGTATGAATATAAGTGTACCTTTTCACTCGTTATATTAATTGCAATCACTTTTTTAACCAGCTGCAGGTAAGAAAGACGACTGACTCCCAAATAAAGGAGGGTACAGTACTCTGGAAGAATGCACAATAAAAGCACATAACAGTCTCTACAAGGGAAACGGGAATGAAAAGATAAATGAAAAATTTAGTTTTTAGCTTTCACATTGAAAATTAAATCCAACATTCAAACCAGGTCATCAAGTAACACCTCAGCTTGATTTCAAATTAAAGTGTGTTTATGAAATATCAATTTAATGTAGAATAGTGATGTGATTGAAGAAGGAAGCTCATAGAAACCTGTTGCACATAATGAAATTAATTCAGTAGTAAATACCTGAACATATTGGTGGATCAATGTGAGCGCTTGCTGAGTAGTCCTTCAATGTTCATCTGACAGTCTCAAATAGACCTGAATGTCTGCACTGATTTGTCAAGGCTACCACATCATTGAGTTCTGTTTCCTGCTCAACCTGCTCACAAAGATTGCGATTAGAGAAAATGCAACGGTTTATCAGTGATGAGTGTCACACTCAGATATTATCAGCATGAAAATGAAAGAGACTGAGCTTAACCTGCTGTTTCACTCCTGTAACCTTTGTTACGGTACAGCTGTCACAACCTGTGTGTGGAAAAGAGGGAAAAAAGAAAGAGGAAGTGTTTGTTTCTGTAATACTAATTTTGACCACAAGAGGCTGAAGTGCATGACTACTCATGTCCTCATTAAGATTTATGAGCCATGGTAACAGACACGTTTCCGTAACCATAGAGACACGTCTGTAACCATGGAGACATGTCTGTAACCATGGAGACATGTCTGTAACCATGGAGACACGTCTGTAACCATGGAGAAACGTGTGTTACCTAAACATTATTCCTCAAGGCCTGTCATTAATTTCATTCACTCTGTACTCACTTATTTTTATCTACTAATGCCAAAGGGTTCCCTGGAAGGTTTTTAAAGGATTTCATAGGGTCTAGAATTTGACTATGTAATGGCACAAAGAACTCGTTTACCAAATTAAAAGCCAATTTCTTACCTGTTGTATAGTTGTTGTTCTCTTGATGTAGGCCTACTTCAGCAGTTTGTATGACAGCAGAGACCGCTCTTTTTAAAAGGACACATCATGTTGGGAAACAATTAATTCCACTCTCATTACTTGCTGGACCCCGAATATAGCCTTTAAATCTGACCTTGACTCAATTTGAGTCAAGCCGTTTCTATCTGTGGTCTTAGTATCCCCAATACTATCTGATATCATGAGTAGTAGCCGATCAACATTTATCCTGATCCCCCCACTGCCAAAATAAAATGTATGGTTTGTAACCCAAAAGCAAAAACCAAAGGCAGGTATATGGTTATAGTAACATGGAAATCAAGAGTCGCAGAGGCTGGTGAAAGGCTTGGACGCGGACTTAGCTTTAGATCCTGGTGCTGGGAGACAGAGGCTCAGATCGAGGCTCGAGTGAGTGTGAGACGAGGGAGGGAAGGAGGATCGGGTGGAGGCTCGGCTGGAGGCTCGAGGGGGAAATCCGTGAGGTGGTTTGACTGATGGCTGAGTTGTGAGAGGCCTGGTGTCAGGGATGTGGAGGCGCTGGAGCTCCGAGTACTGCTGGCTCTAGGAGTGACGAAGAAAAGTAAACGTTAGACTCAGGGAGAACAAAGTAATTCACAAGATAGGTTGCTAGAAACAACACTGAAAATGTTGCCATCAATATACCACGACATGGAGTGGAAACCGTCTGGCAGCCAGCGCATAGAAGACCAGGGCTTTTGAGCTGGCACTGATGAGAAGATGGGCTGCAGGTGTGTGTGAGCAGCAGGAGCTCCAGCCAATCATGTCAGCCACGGCCAGCATCTGCAAGGGCACTCGGACACACAGACCAAAACAAAAACATGGAAAACGCGTTTACGTGCATCTGGCATTCTGATGAACTTCTTCAAACACCAACTGTGGTCATTTTAAAATCTAGTTGAGAGGCCAAAGTTTTCAAGCATGGCAGATATTTGATAGTAGTTAACAAAAGCCAGTATACAGAAAGATGCATTAAATCTGTTATATGAATATATGTGTGTGTCCACTGGACAATCAGCAGACACTATGCAGCATTAGCACTGAAGCTCTGCACTTGATAAACGATTGAAAGATACAGTATTTGGAAACAGGTGCAGTGAGTTTCAGTTGGAGGATAAGCCTCAAAAAAGGAATGCAATAGTTCCCCTAAAACAAATTCAGGGAGAGAAGAATCACTTCATGTCTTCATTATTTTTGGAAATTTACAGCTGATTGAGTGTTTCCATAGTTACAGATGTGTCTCCATGGTTACAGACATGTTGCCACGGTTACAGGTGTGTCGCCATAGTTACAGGCGTGTCTCCATGGTTACAGTCGTGTTGCCACGAAAAAAAAAAGTCACTTGCCCCTCAGGGCTTCCGTACTTTTGGCTACAAAAGGGTCCATCATTTTTATTGAAATGTACTTTTTTTCCAATATCACGCACCGTTTGCTCCTTTTCACTACTGTACTAAAATTGCACAGAGCCACCTATCCACAGAGCTTAGTCACTCCACCCAGTGTTGCCAAGTTCATTTTAGACTACAAAAACCCCCAAACAGGAAGAATCACCTCAAGTTCATTTAGTGACAAAAGAAAAAAAAGAAAAGTAGCTGAGTTTTGAGAATAAGTCATGTTTTATTGTTGATACCAACATATTTTTCCCTGGTTATATTAATTTATATAATTTTTACATTTTTAAGCAGCTGCAGGTGAGACAGGGACAAGTGACAGATACTCAAATAAAGAGAGGTACAGTAGACAGGAAAAATAAGAACACAAAAGACAGTCTAACTCCTCAAAAAAAAAAGGGAATTTTCCTAATTTTCCTACCAGACTTCTTGTAAGACTCGCTCTACTCTGTGTCCAATTGGCTTGTGTTTATTATTTATTATTATTATATGATGAAAGCCTCAATGGATTTTTGGTCCTGGTAATCCTTGCCAGTTACATTTTTCAAGTTTTTTTCAACAGGACAAGGCGAGAAAAGGTGAGTTCAATTGAAAGGTGCCTTCTTCCCATTGAGAAAAAAAAAAGATTTTCATTGTTTTGGCAGACTTCTGGACAACAAGAGGGCGGGAGATCTGTGGGCCCGTGCCCAAAGCCGAGTGCCTGTTCTCGGCCCACACCTCTGAGTGCCCTGTGGTTCGTTGGACAACAAGAGGGGACGGAGGTCAGTGGGCCACAATGAATTCACTTTTAATTCAAACTACAACAGGGACAAGAATTAGCAAGAATTAGCTAGATAGCATGCCTTTTCCTAACCGTATGTTCAGTGGATGTCTAGCGTTAATGGCTTGAGCTAGTGTTTTTTCTCGGGGAAGTGTTGTTGAACAAACAGCCAGCAGCGGAGCAGATTATGAACTGTGTTCCAGTTTCCCCGGTACACCCAGCCAGTCCGCAAACCTAGAGACACTTTGACAGTGAAGAGCAGCCCGGGAGGAGGAGAGACCCCGAGAGGTACAGCACAAGACCAGGAGAGAGGCCAAAGAGATTGTTGTTATGATTAACCGGGAAATTACAGCTCATTTACCACCGTATCAGAGCTGCAAGAAAAACAGAAAGAGCTACTGTTTGAGTTAACAGTTTGAATCAAGTGTAGAGAACGCAACAAACAAAGCGAATCAATCACAGGAGGAGTAGGGCAGTTCTTTCAAGATGCTGGGATCTTTAGTAACGCATCACAAAACATAAAATCCAGAGGCACTCTAATCTCTATCATATGAAACCATCTCTAACAGTATGAAAAAAAACCCCCACACAAATAGATTATCACATTGACCAAACTACAAGGAAGCAATACCAACAACAACAGGAACAGCAGGAACAACCAGGAAAGACTTCATAACTTGGTTTTGATTTTACCTTGTTTCCCACTTTTGATGGCGCTAACTACAAAGTGAGTCGATGGTTTGTTTTACGCTTCTTTTTAACGCTTCAGATAACAGCCTGCAAATAACGTCATACTTTACTTTGTGATCTGCCCACCTTGAAAATGTTGGTGACTTGGTACTGCTTTATTTTACAGCTTGCATACCCTGTTACTGCACTATACAAATGTAATGTATTTTATTGAAAACCTATACATACCCAATAATTACATTGCAATTACAATATGCCGGCTGTAATCCAAAGCGCTGCCTGTGTCTCTTACAATATATTTTTTCCACCCAATTTACATACATGACATGGCAAGAATATTAAAAAACCCTTATAACAGTGTGAATAAGTCCTGTCATCACCTGTAAGTTCCAGTTTGGTGCTCCTTAAGTTTTTTCTAAGAGGGACCACATCTGAGATGAGGGTCGTGTATTCTGTGCCACATGAGATACATCTGAGCTGGAAGAAACCTGTGTACCACTAAAACATCTTTATAATAGCAAGCGTCGAATCTATCTAGTGTGCTGGAGGGAATTGAAACTCCGAATACCTTCACACCCTCGTGGGTCACGGGACCGAGTCCTGCTTTGGCCAGACACATCCCCATGTAAGCATCATCAATGGGTATAATGTTGATGGACTGGGACATACTGTATATGACCGAAGCTGTATAACCAGACAACAGATAGCCCCCACCACTCAAGTAAGGAGGATATGATTCTGACTCATGTATCTGAACTGGGACAAAATACTTGCTCCCTGGATGTCTCACCGGACCTGTACCCTCCATGATACTACCAGAAAAGAGGTGCTTGCTTCCATTATTGTCCTTGAGGCTTTGGAGATATTCGACCATGTTGCCTGTGTTGGCAAAGACGTCATCATCCCCATTGAACAAGAAGCGAGCGTTTGGACAGTTTCTCTCCATCCATTCCAGGAAGAGTATCTGCTTCAAGGTGAGGTTGCAGAATGTGTCACTGAAGTCCCACTGGAGGATATCATTGTACTCACGTTGCTCGAACTCCAGCAGTTTGTTCAGTCTTTCTTTCTCAAAACCAGAATCCGTTGTTCCTGAGATGAAGACCCTCCGGATCCACACACCATTGTGTAACCTCTCTTGAGCACAGGTTTTGCGCAGCGCCTCTCTGCGGTCGTAGTTCACAGGAGAGCTTTTAATGACCAGAAGGAGGAAGACTTCTGCTGATTTCTCAGCTCCTCCACATTTGTCAGGAACGTCCAAAAGCATGGGGAAATGGCGACAGTGTCGATAGTACAGAAAGTCTTTTATAGTACCGGGAAAAGAGTTGAAGCCTGTGACGTTGGCAGCGGATGTGTTTTGTTGACATCTTGACCAGGAGTACACATAGGAGCTGTTTTTGGTGGATGGCATCATGTGACCATTGTCTTTTCTCACAAATCGGACGCTGAAGATGTCTTCGGGGTCTTTATGAAGGTAAAAGAAAATAATCAGTCCTACAGTTCCCAACAGCAACAAGAAAGATGCTTTGTCCGTCATTGAATCCCTGCAGTGAGAAAAAAAAAAAAAACAGTTTTTCATGAACACATCTCAGTCAGAAATAAATCAATATATTAAGGAGTGGTTGGTTCCGAAAGTGTCTCACTCTTAAAAAGGTATTTGTGGAAACAAGCACTACTTAGTAATAATAATATTGTTATACATTTTCCTTGCAGTAGCCATAATTAACCCGCCTTAACAATAACCTGTGGTTATTTTTAAGGTAACCTACATTAAGAGAAAACAAAATAATGCTGTTGGACAAATGAGTGCATATTTAAGTTAACGTGGATGCACTGTCTTTCCTTTATTATATTAATATATCTTAAAATCTAGCTGGGGCCTCAGATTTAAGTGAGCTCACCAACCTGGAGACCTCTGGATCACTGCAAGGTTTTGGTAAACTTAAAATGGTAATGCTTTATATGAGGTAATAGGCAGGTAAATAGGCCATTTTAAGTGCTTTCAGGATGTTTATTAAGGGAATGTGTTGATAAGACTCTCATTGTGGATTTAATAGTTATCATAAACACTATTATTGTTAGATTGTAGGCTAAGAGTGACATTACTAAGCACTGGTAAGAAGTTAATAGAGTGGTTTAGTTTGTAGTCCTAAGAAATCACACTCAAGATAATTACACATTTTGCTCAACGACATAAAATACATTCAACGTTAAATTTCAAACAATTAAAAAATAAAGCACTTATGTGTCTTAAAGGTGGCAAAATAAGAAGTTGTCACAGACATTAAAACGTCATCACACCAAACACAAAGACTCATCTACACACTAATCCGACGAGAAGGGAGGTGTGTACGTCCACACACACACACACCCACCCACACACACACACCTTGCAATTTCAACTTGTATCTTTCATAAAAATAATGAGAGCCTTCTAGCATTCCCTCATTTTGTCACTCATCCCTAAAATCCCTTCCAAACTCCATCTCTGCCCTAGTTCATATAGCCTACTAGGTAATTAATTCCGCTCTACATCATATTTGCTACATTTCATAACATGTTCAACATTTTCAGCAACCTTACAATCATTACATTTATCTGACATGCATTTTGCTATTAAATAAAGACTTGATTTGGATCCAGTATGTCCGAATCTTAGCCTTGAATTAATCACTTCCTCTCTTCTGCACTTCCCTTTGAAATCCTTCATGCTAATTGATTTCTGAATGCTGTAGGCTGTAGTAGTGTCTTCCTTCCTCATCTGCATCCCACTTCTTCTGCCACGAATCCCTCCCTGCCTTCCTTATTAATGACCAACCAAAAGAGGACTTTCATCATGTCATCATCATCATCATCATCATCATTTAATGTCAAGGTCTGCTTTCTCTTTACCCTCTACACCAACATGAGCAGGAACCCAACAAAACTGCACATTAATTCCAAGTCGTTGTAGTCTCAGCATTACCATATTTATTTCCGTCAGTAGATCTTCTCTTACTGTTTCTTCTGAATTCAAGCTTTCGAGAGCTGCAGTTGAATCTGAGCAAATGAAAGCTCTCTCATGTCTTACCTCCTCTTTCCACTGCATTCCGAAACTTATAGCAGTAAGTTCTGCTGTAAACACAGCTATTCTATTATTAATTCTTTTGCATATGAGTACATGAAACTCCGGTTTGAAAACTCCAGTTCTTACAAGTCCACTCTCTGGCTCTTTGGATCCATCAGTACATATTGGTATGGAGTTATAATAATTCTTTTGCAAATAATTTTTAACCAAGAGCCCAATTTTATCCTAATTTCTTTCAATCCATTCACGCTTCTGGTCCACATGTGTTGTAAGTCCACATTGGGCACTGGAAATATCCATGGAGGCACATTACCCCAAACAACATTTGGCCCATACTCTAACTTATTTATTCCATATTCTTCTGCCACTGAATTAATATCCCAGTCACATCCTTTACCTTTTCGCTGCTGTGTGTACTCTCAGCAATCACTTATCACCTCAGCTGCAGGTTCCTCCTCTTGATAGAACACAAAATCGAAAAATGATCACTCCCTAAATTAATATCAATTATTACATTCCACTCACATACCTGTAGGTTACTCATATTCGCTGACACTAGGGTCAGATTTAAACACGAGACTCCAGTTCTCATAATGTCCACCCTGGTGCCATCTTCTATCATTAAGACAGACAAGTGCTCTCTCCTCAATTAATTCTTCCGCCACTTCTCCATCAGTATCTGTATGATCACTTCCCCAAAGAGTAATGAAGTCTCCGCACCAAATTTCTCTCGTGTCTGCACTTCTTGATATCTCCTGAAATATTTGTATTGTTAAGTTCTTGCAAGACTTTAACATCTCCTCTGGGACTACACACTTCTGCCACTATGCATTCATACTCATTTGATACACTGATTCTTCTATAGGCTAATAAGTGTCCCACTGTGTTACACATCTTCCACCTTGCCTTCCAAATCTATCATATCGTACAGAACAATATTCAGGCATGACAAAGCCCAAGTGTGGTCTTAACCACGTTTCTTGTATGCAAATAACATCAGGTGCCCCTTTCAGATCAGCCACAACTTTCTTGAACTCTTGTCCATTGGCAATTAAGCTTCTGGCATCTCACTGTAGGATACTGATTACCATAAGGATGACACTAATTACCTTGAGACAATCCATCATGGTCCAACGTTGCATATATCAGTTCAGCTGTAATTTCTTTAAACCCCAGGATCTCTACAGCTGCCTCAACATTTGTCTTGATTCTATCACTTTTGCTCTTTTGCTGCATTGCAACATTCACAGGCTTGCAGCTGAACGCAACAAAGCTAATTTCGTCTACAATCAGTGTGTCCTCATTGATCTCCTGTATGTATGGATTCGGTGTAGGAAAGGACGCTCCTTTCGTCGGTTCTTTGCGCTACACGTCACATGGGTCCGGCTAGCACACTTCACACTTTACTTCACTTTTTTAATTGCGTCGGCGCAAAACACCTGGTTTGTTAATTTATATTTTTTCACATCTCTGGCTCGCCTATAAATGCAGCAGGCTACACACAGACTTATGATCTATTTCAAAAAAGTTTACAAAAATATGAAACACACAATAAAATATTTCAGCAATAAATACCTGAACATGTTTGCGTTGATGTTCACCTCGGTCAAGTTGAACCTGGAGAGCAGCAGCATCAGGTGGGCTGAGACAAAAACGCTTTTACTTCTTCTTCTTCTCCCTCTCCTCTAATTAACTGGAGGATCGCAAACCAACGTGCAAAGCGTCCATGCCGCCACCTACTGTACCGGAGTGTGTAGCCTCAGCACTTCATGGACTTAAGCTTACACCCAGCACACACATAGGCCTATATACACACAATAATAAGAAAATTAAAAAAATATATTTTATTGCAAATATAATAAATCCATGGTCTGTGGCAGCAACATTGCTGTAACAACTTCATCCAATCAATTTTAGCGCCCGAGGATATTGTATGGACAGCCTACCTGTCCATCAATCTGTCCCTACCTGCGCACCCTGCGCTGACTCCGCCCATCACTCACTGCGCGTGACCGGAGTCTGCGCATCGCATTGACGGAGTGAGGGCACTGTTACCTTTGATGGATACATTTCATATAGACATGTGTCTTTCTTTCGAATGGTGTTGGTCTGGTACCTATCACATAAGCTTCCCATCACCCACCTAACCCTAGACTTCTATTATTATTATTATTATTATTATTATTTTTTTTTATTATTATTTTTTTTTTTTACACAGCAACAGTCCTGTGCTGTCTTTAAGAGAATCCATTAAATTGTTATGCCCCATAAACTCATTGAAATGTAACTTTATGTCCTGTAAACTCATTGAAATGCACCTTTATGTCCTGTTAAAGGAAAACGCCACCGTTTTTCCATACTGGACTATGTTCTTCCCTGATGTTAGATGAGTTGACACATACCTCGCTCACCTGAAATAGGGTTAAACTTATTTAAGAGAAGGAACAGTTGCATATTAAGTTGTTGTTCGTGCGTGCACTCAATCGCTCCGGCGCAGTAATACCATCCCTCCTATGAGTAGGAGTGATGATATTACTGCGCCAGGTGTTGTTCTGCCATACATTCCACACATATCCACTTAGAAAATTGGCATGTTTCATTTGGTGTAACCATACTTGGGTCGTGTAACTACTCATGTAACCGTACTTAAATAGGGAAAATGTGGAAATGCTTGGTCGCTTCTAACATCACCCCCGTTTGGAACCGAAGGAATGTACTGGGCCAAGCTACATGCTAGCAAAGTAGCGCTGCATGCTGGAGCAATTGAGTGCACACACGAAGGCGAGAGAGGTATGTGTCAACTCGTCTAACATCAGGGAAGCACATAGTTCAGTATGGAAAAAAGGTGGCGTTTTCCTTTAATACATTTAGTTCTCCATCCATAACCAGTTTTCTGTATTTATTATAATTTTTGCAGAGATGATGACTTTTCAGTCACAGGAGTTGAGGAGTTGGACACGTGATGTTGTAAAGTAATATGGTATTTCAAGGTCCTTAAAAAGCTTTATTTACTGTCAGATATGTAATTGTGTCACACAGACACACAACATGTATTCTGTCAAAGCTGCAGTATGTCACTTTTGTCTCCCTCTGGTGGCTGTTAGGTTTCTCTGTCATAAACTCTAATTGGTTGCTGTAGCAACTCCTTAACAACGGTTGCCCCCCTCCTCAGTTCGAGAACTATGATGAAAACTGCAGCTACAGGTGTGACAGTGTAGGACTGTCTCAACAGACACAACATTTAAATAAAATACAGAGAGATCTACCTGGAGGGTTGAGGCCTGTTCAGCAATGTGTGAACTCAGTTGGCAATGACATGAATATAAAATACTTACATTTGTATGTACAGGCTCCGGCTTTAACAGATTAACAGAAAAATTCAGACAAATGCAATCTAAATCTCTCAGATTCAGCATAAATTGAAAAATTCTCTGAAACATTGTATTGTTGATTCAGTCAGTTGTTAATACAGCAGTCATTTTCATTTAGGTCAAACCTGCAGAGCCTGTCTGCGTCGTGCTAATGTTAGTATAACATATTGTGAACTTATAACATATAGCATGTTTACCCTTGGTGATAGATGTTCTTGTTTGGGGAAGGGGTGGCACTCTTATGTACACGGTATTCCTGGTATGTACGAGTCACTTTAATCTTTTGATTCTTAAAGCCACTGACGACAAAAGTTGTACAAGCATCACCATCTTGTGTCATAAGGATCTTTCTCCGGCTTGAAAAGGCAGTGACAGTGTTTTTTGATTTTTTATTTTTTTATCAGTTCTTTGCAGAATGCATGGCATGCAATGAGGTAATGTGGAGCTGGAGCTGATGGTCTCCTTTGCTTATATAGGTCCTATAGAGGCATCAGTATTAAATTGAGACTGATTTATAAAGCTAAAAATCCCTGGTAGTACGTTTAACCCCTTGTTTTACCCTATAGAAAGATGTTTCCACCCTTACTTGAAATAATCATTTTACAGACATTGCAACAAGCAGTGTTGTCAGCGTTTTTGTGAAATGAAGCCAAACCTTGTTTCTTCCTCTACTACGCCTTCTTGTTGTATGATTCAGCAGCATAGATGATGCCGGCATCAGTAAAAGTAATTCTGATGGATTGGACAATTTGGAATAGTTTCTCAGCTGGAACTGGTTCTAAATTTGCACTGGTTTCAGTGGGTTTCACTCTCTTAGCATCTTTTCAGCATACCAGCTGCTAAAGCTTCCATCTCTAATGACAAGATGACGTACAAAACCGAGGGAAATGACAACCTCCTTTTACAGTGCTACTGTAAAGTGCTACTTTTATTTATGTTGTTCTATTTAATTGCCTATTTTCATTGCTTTATTCTAGTCGAATTTAAAATATTTGAATATTGTTTATTGTTTCATACATTTTCTGTGCGTGTATTGTGTAATCCTGTGTTGCATGAGTATTAAGCTGAACCTCGAACCTCATATGTATCATTTCAAACATGAAAGAATTGATCATTTTTAGAAAGAAATGAGAAATTAAACTTGCAGTTTGGCTTCAATTCCCTCTGGTTTTGCATTTGTCTTTTTGCCATTCTGTCTTTTAATGTTAGTCATTAAGTTCTGCAGTGACATGATTCGTCCACAAGAGGGCTCCCATTCCCCTGTTGCCTTTGGAAACTTAAATCACAGATCAGAGGCACCCATACCATCACTGCTGGAATACAATGAGATAAGACATTCAACTTCCAATTACTGTTACTGCCATAGTAACAGGTTTAGTGTTACCATCTGAAATGTTCGCTGAGTGCTTTTACTATATTTTGTTGTAAAAGGTGCAATTTACTGTCCCTGTTGTCAGTATGTTGCACATGAATGATCTGTGTGAGGCTTGTGTAACATCTCAGAAGACTGGGAACTGTCATCCTTAGAAAGACATTGATATGGAGCATGCTTTCCTGTATGTAGTCATTTAGAACTGCAGTGACATATTTAGGATACAAGAGGGAAGCACAGTTCTGTATTCCTTTATACACACTTTATACACATTCCTACCTATCAGGCTAGAAATGCAACGCATCCCCAATACGTCTTCATTTACCTTTTTCTTTGAATTGGCCTGATGCGTCCTTGTCCTGGAAAGATGTGTGTAATACGGACGACAACATTTATTTCTTTGGTTCATAGTAAATACATGTTTATTACATGCAGTACACACTTTCTTTCAAAGCCATTGATTATAAATCAAAACAAAGTCACATCTCTGCAGTATGGAAATAAAGTTGATTTGGAAATCATATGTACAATACGTGTAAAAAAAAGAATTTCATCAACTCAAAAATCAACTTTTTTCAACTTACAAAGTCCCAAAAGCATAGAGTAAATATACATATGAATTCTTACTGGAGACCCCTTCGTAATGAGCATTTTGAGTATTGACAGAACATAAATACTTTCCAATCTCAAAAACATCTTTTTGCAATCCTAACAGTGGTATCCTTTAATAGAAGCACTTATGTAAGGCACAAAAACATATTAATATGTTGCTTTAATACAAATATACAGATTATACCAAAAATAACAAACATTTAAATTAAAGAAAACTGTAAACTGAATAACTTACATCTTTATTTTTGAGAAACCCTGAGGAATTATTTTTGAATGGTATTTTTTTTTTCTTTCCTTTTTTTTTGGAAGGAAGACTTTGGACACCACAGTCTCAGCTGACCTTGTAGCCCTGCAACGGTTTTGATGCCAGTGTTCATCTACACAAGAAGTTTATCTAAATACAAGCAAACACATCTAAAAAGCATTTAGTGCTAACTTTTGGCAGGTGATCCTCAACACGTATTTTGCCAGAAACTTTACCACAGTTATGATCGGATTGTCTGTCAACAATTTAGGCCCTCAAATAGGTGGGTGACAATCTGTCCAGATGTTTAAAGATCGAACATACCGCTCTGTCCATTGTCAACCAGAGCGAACATCCAAGCCAGAACAACTAAACACACCCAGCATAGCATTCCATATACCACAAGGTAAATATGATTTGATCTAACTTTAGAAACTATTTACGAAAATGCTAATGTCAAATATTAAATTTCTTGTTTGCTTTACACAGTGTTAGCTATACTTACTCTCTTTATTTTTACATTGAATGTTCACTTGGTCTTGACCCCTTTCTTACTCTCGCTACACCTGCCATTTACCACTCAATACTACTTCATTTTAGAAACGTTCAGCTGTAGCTAGATGTAACTAGATCATTAAGCATGTAAGCTTTACAAGTTGATTCAAACTAGGTCACAGGCTGTCTTCTACTGTAAATGTTTTCAAATGACTCGTTTTAAAGTGAGAACTCTGTGGAAGAGTTTTATTTGGACTTTACTATATTGTGCTTAAAGACTGAGGCCAAAGCTGAATGTCTGATAAAGAACAGAATAAAGAACAGGAGCTTCTAACCCTACCCTAAACTTTTACGGAGAGAGCTTTTTTGCCACATAAACAACCCTGTCATCCAACAAACCAATGACATGCTCTTTGGCCTTGGAGGTAATTTTAAATAAATAACCACACTGAGTTAGCTAGTTAGATGGACATGCCAGTGTAATGCAGGAAAAACACACTGTTCAATCGATTTCAAATAAGGCACAACAAGTATTTCGAGTTTTAAATACAATAAAGTGACCAGGTTTCCGAAAATGACACCCAGGAACATTTCCAGGTCGGCAGTCAATATTTCATAACTACATCCGATGCTACTTTCAAGTATTTTGACAATGGTACTGTTACTGGTGGTGTAATAAACTATAAGTAGGCAAACTGAATTTTTTTACTGAGTGTAGATGTACAAAGTTGAGCTAATTCTAACTACTTTATACACCATTGGGTAGTTTAATTCTAATAAAAAATTATCATGCATTTGTTGTGTGGCTGCCCTGTGGGAGCCATGTATCTCTCAAAGGTGATGATGCATTGTAAAAACAGGGACAATTCTGGGAACAGCTTTAGCCGGGGAAAGGTCACCAACAATGGTGACTGTCACTAGAAAGAGGGCACCTGGCCACCCTATAATACAAGCACAGTGTTATCGGTAAAACGCTAGACAAGCCTGGTGTGCCTATGTTGCTAAACTATTACTGGTTTGGTTTCTAACAGGCCTTTTAGCTTGATTTGTGCATAGTTTGGCTTCACCAATACTAAAGTTGCAATATGTAAGAATTGGCCACCTGTCAAATTCATACTGCAAACATCACCAGAGTAACCCTGAAGTGGTATTTACACCGTTGGACACAGGGGCTTTGGGGCTAGCTGTTAGCATGCTATTCAGTAGATATCTTTACAAAAATACATATATGTCACAGCATCAGAACTGTTGTTTTTCACATTCTGTTGATGATTATAGTTAATTTTGAGTGTTTTCTACTAAAATTCTTTAATATTGCACATTTAACACTCCAATAATCACTTTTTTAATTGAATGTGAACTGAGCAGTTCTGTGGAGCTTTGAGTCTCTTTTGATTGTTGTTGTGTCATTTTCTGGCCTGAAAATCTACTCTATGATTAGATCTAATGGCTCTGATCAGCCCTGTTTTCAGCAGCTGTTATCAGCTGCACCAATATGGTACCTGCACAGCAACAAACATCAGGCACACTGGGAATGGGAAGTGTAGCATGATCTGATAAATATAAGAAATTGCCCAATGTCTGCTGGATGGGTAAGTAGGCAGTCTATGATAGAACGAAAAAGTCCATACCTGAACTCACAACCTTAGAGCAGGAAGTCATCCATCTCTAGGTTGTTTGGTACAGATTAGATTTGGATCATGTATTCTGTGCCACATCTGATATATCTGGACTGGAAGGAACCTGTGTACCAGTAAAATTTCTCTATAATAGCAAGGGTCATATGCATCCAGTGTTTTGGAGGGAATGTGCAGTCCTGCTGTCTTCACACCCATATGGGAAACAGGACCGAGTCCTGCTTTGGCCATACACAACCCCATGTAAACATCATCAATAGGTAGAATAGTGATGGACTGGGACATACTGTATATGACTGAAGCTGTATAACCAGACAAGAGGAAGCCCCCCCCACCACAGTAGGGGGGATATGATTCTGACTCATGTACCTGAACTGGGATAAAATACTTGCTCCCTGGATTTCTAATTGGCCCCACATACTGGATGAGATGGCCAGTAAAGAGGTGCTTGCTTCCATTATTGTCCTTGAGGCTTTGGAGATATTCGACCATGTTGCCTGTGTTGGCAAAGACGTCATCATCCCCATTGAACAAGAAGCGAGCGTTTGGACAGTTTCTCTCCATCCATTCCAGGAAGAGTATCTGCTTCAAGGTGAGGTTGTAGAATGTGTCACTGAAGTCCCACTGGAGGATATCATTGTACTCACGTTGCTCGAACTCCAGCAGTTTGTTCAGTCTTTCTTTCTCAAAACCAGAATCCGTTGTTCCTGAGATGAAGACCCTCCGGATCCACACACCATTGTGTAACCTCTCTTTAGCCCAGGTTTTGCGCAGCACCTCTCTGCGGTCGTAGTTCACAGGAGAGCTTTTAATGACCAGAAAAAGGAAGACTTCTGCTGATTTCTCAGCTCCTCCACATTTGTCAGGAACGTCCAAAAGCATGGGGAAATGGCGACAATGTCGATAGTACAGAAAGTCTTTTATATTACCGGGAAGAGAGCTGAAGCCTGTGACTTTGGCAGCAGACGCGTTTTGTTGACATCTTGGCCAGGAGTACACATAGGAGCTGTTTTTGGTGGTTGGTTGTCTTCTTTGAACGTGATCCTCTCTCACATCTAAATTGTGTTGGAGGGTTTTGGCATCAATAAAATCTTTAAAGAGATGGAGGACCAACAGACCAACAGCTGCTGCCAGCAATACAGCTTTTGCTTTGATCTTTCTCATCCTTGAAACTCTGCAGAGACAAAAAAAACACAGTTTTCTTATCAAAACATCTCAGTATGACATGAAGCAACTGATAAGACTAATTGGGTATTAATTGCATAATAAAATGAAAGGGGTAGTTGGGGTCTTTAGAACTGGAGTGGTATGAGTTACTTATCCACAATCAGTGTATAACCTACAGTAGTTGCCGATCGGCACACCCAAAGTTTGAAAAAGCAGCTGATAAAACATATTTTGCCACATAAAAAAAGGCCCACGTCAAAAAAATACACATCAGTTCAACTGTACACTTTATTTTCAATACTCTTACAGCTTTACCTTGTTGTCAGACAGCCCTTTCTGACAGGTTACTGAAGCCATGACATTGTGCTCTCTATAGTCACCAGATACCAGAAAATAGTCATCGTGGAACACAGAAGTTGCTGGTCTACCACTGCCTTGATTGGTTGATTTGTTTGTGACATTGTGTGACTTCAGTGAATTCAACTAAGTTGGTAAAACCCTGAAGGCACACAATAACACAAACTAATAGAAAGAGGAAGAGGTTAACTAGGCCTTTTTTGAGATGGCTAGAACAATTTGCTGCCACCACATCAGTACACTGTTTAGCTTTTATGCCTGTACTTACTGTAGGTAGTACACTGACTATGGATGAGTACCTCATACAAGCTCGCCTCAAAAACCCAAACTTTCCCTATAAGGTTAACAATTTGTGCCTTCACACCACACCATGTTCTACAGGAAGACGTGGGGAGCCACAGCCTCATAGATTTGAACACTTCCTGCAACTAAGCTCACACATCAGTCAGAAATGATAAAGTTGATGTGGTATCAAGGTTATTGGTGTCTGTTTTTAGGGGGTTCTCTATCAGGACAAAACAAAAGACATTTTCCAAGTGTTGCGTGCAGTGCAGGGCTCAGAAGTGCAAGAGGAAGAGCCGCTCATCAGCTGTTCAGAGCTGGCTAGAGAGTTGGGTGCACAGCAAGACCTTAATGTGAAAAAAACAAAAATAAAAGGTACATCAGTTTCCTGATGGGAGGAGAGCTCAAAAGTTCCTTTTTAACTTTTGAGATTATAGAAGTGGATTTATATTCACTCCTGTTTATCAACCTGACTGCAGCAGTGATCCAAGGAGCTGACCTCCATTGTCGGTTGTTTAGGTACTGTAATGTTGACTGCTGTACTGGAGCTGGAGCAACATTCTGCGCCTGCTGTGTAGCCTTTACAAGTTAGCCTGCAAATGCCACTTTTTCAGCCATGAACGTTCAGAAATATTTTCCTACTTTACTGTATTAAAATGTTCTGTAAAAGTTAAAGAAATATCTGTGGTTCCATCTGGGAGGCTCTCAAGGAAACGCAACAAACTCAGACCACAAACCAGACTCATGTAACCAACGTGAACTGTAGAGCTTGCACTACCACAGGCAATGTTTTCACCATATCAGCACTTTGAGGCAAATAAAAATAATACACACAGTGTTAAGAAAGAGGTTAATAATTGTTATACACCAATGAACTAATACACTTCACAGGCTGCACCTCAGGGTATGACCGTTGTTTTTATTGTCATTAGTAGCAATGTGCTTCGTGGAAATTCCCCTGCTTGTGTTTGTGCTTTTTTCAAGCTATTATTAATGTCCATTTTGATCTGACAAGTCCCAAGTCTCCCTTTGCATGGCACATGTCTCTCCATACATAAACTATGCTTCATCTGTGAATGGTTTACGGAAAGTGAAAAGTAGAAAAGTTACACATTTGTGAGAGATTAAATATTTACCATGGACTGTATGTGTTTGGCTCAGTGAGTTAAGTACGTATCAATTTATAATCAGAGATGAAATATTAACCTCCTGGGCCGTTAATGTTGTGTGACTACTTAATGATTGTGTTCACAGTCTTTGAACTGTCAAGCCAAAGTGTGTAACAGACTGCGCTGAGCCACTAAAACCACTCTTTTCAAACTGTGGTACGAGCCTCTGAGGAAATCCCAGAAAATGAAATAAGCCCATTTAAAAATGCACAGTTAACACCATAAAAAGCGGCAGGATTTTGAACTAGAATACCTCACCGAAATGTCATGTTCGGCCCGTTATGTAGTCACACTTGTGCCGTCATCCATGAAGAGCTACGAGCTAAACTCACACTGTGCAGAGGTAAAATGAAAGGTTGAAAAACACTGCAAACTTGGCCCAAACAGGAACTAATTAGTAAACGTGTGAACAGGAAGAGATTATTTCTTGCAGCTGTGGTTAAAACAAGGAAATTGGCAGCAGTTAGCAGCAGCAAAGGTGAGAGACAGTAAAGAGAGTGAGAAGTACACATGGTTATGAAGGTGCAGTACCAGCAGGGTGTGGGAGTGACGGAGCAAAGAATGAATGTAGTACAAAGAGTGTCAAAAGGGATGTCAGGTGGTGTTTCAACCAAGGAGGGATTTAGTGGCGAAACAACGGCTGGTCTGAATGTGGTTTTAAATGCATCCAAAATTCAAAATCTTTCACAATTGTTTCTGAGAAATATAGATCGTCTACAGTATGACTCTTCAGATTTTTAGTGTTACTGTAACTTTTGAGAGGATGGAGCTGGCCTCTCTGGAAAACAATGCATCAGGGAAACTACAGAATAAGGGGAAAGATGTTCCTATGGACTAATGACACAACATTTTGACTAATTGGGCTTATTAGTCACATACTTTAAGGCCCAAAGATAAAAGTTTTCACACATTCCCCCCCTCTGCTCTGAACACCAAGCCAATGGGAGTGAGCAGACATGAGGTGGCTTTGGCATCTGCCTCCAGAGTCCGGCTGCACACGGCGACTGTTACATAGGGTGTGGGGTGGCAACAAATCAAATGCTGTCATGTCTCCTCAAAAGGGTGGAATATGTTACATAGAGGTGACGTCAGAGATGTAGCCATGAGAACAAGCTGAATACTCATTTAGTGAAATGTGAAAAAAAGCGACACTCCCAACAGAGCATTGACATTTACTGTAAAAATGACAGAAAAATGACCCCGCCTAGACTAGAAACTAGCTTCACTCAGCACATGAAATCATACAGAAAAACAAACAACTGACTGATTCCATGAAACCTTCGAATCCACCATCTGACAGTCAATAACTGTTGGTGTTTTCTTCACCAAGTCAATGGCGGACCATCTATTATGTATGTATTATGGTACTACTACAAAAAATACTGCTTGTTCAGACCTAAAATATGAATAAGCTGAAGTTTCTGCCCTATTTTCTGCTGCATTTTTGCACTGTGTGTTGACATAAAAGTTCTATAATGAAAGTGTGATTAGAGGTAAGAGGGTCACGAACAGACACTCAGATCATTTACAGGAAAGGGGGGCCGGCGGTTTACACAGCCCGCCATGAGGCTCAGACGCTTCAAGCGAAAACAAATCTGAAAAGGAAAACTAGAACCCCAGTGATACTTGATTTCTTTAGTAAAAGATTCCAAGATAGATACATAGGCTGACACAAACACATTTTTTGCAACTATTCTTCAAATGTGTTTATCAAACTCTTGTGACTAAGATATGTAATGTAGTCAGGATATTTTATAGTTTGACAAACTGGAACAGTGAACCGTGAACTTACTGGGAATTTGATGATTATAAATTAACCCAAGAATCTCTTTCTGCATTATCATCTCTTTAAAAAAAAAAGAAAGAGCTGGCTCATATCGGGCAGCATACACACCAACACCGATATATCTGTGGTTGGCCAATCTGTATATCAGTAGCTAAGGCTCTAATAGAAATTACTGTCCGTGCTGTTTTATTTTTGTGAGGGAAAAATGCACTTTAAGTAAGAGGGATCATTAATTATGAATCATTTTTTATTGTCAGAGCAAGGCCAGCAGAGTGATGGTTTCCGGAAATCCTACAGGTAAAGAAATTGAAGAGCCTTCCGCACCTTAACAATACAACCATTAAGTTTTCCTTAAAAAAAACAAAGAAAAAAATTGTATCTGTATTAATATCATCTGTCTGTCTGTCTGTAGGCTGTAAATGCCAAGATAAGGCTGTTGTTGTCACCATGACTATAAACTGAATTCCAGTAATGATGATGGCCTTATCTCTACTCATTTTCTACTCTGTTGGTCTCCATCTTCATGCATCTTTTTCATAACTCGATGCAGAAACAGCTCGATAAATGGCAGTTTGTTCTGTTTTTTGTTGGCAATCTGATCCTAAAAAAAGTGCACGTCTTTTGGCAAATTCACAGATTTTATGCAACGTATCGCTGTTTAAATTTGATAAGAGGTCTCTGTGATCGATTACTTCATCAGTTATTGCCTCCAGTTTCTTGAAGCAGTGAGTGCCTCTGAGTACAAAGTGACACAAAGTAAAGGTCAGTGGAACAATGTTCTTTGAAGTGAAATGAATCACACTCGAGATGAGAGAAAAGTACGTGGAAACGAGGGGATGTATTTCCAATACTTATAGGGTAATAATACAAACTCGGAAATATGTATTTGATGAACATCTTTCATTAAATAACTTCATAAATAAGCAGTCCTCTGAGGGACATAAAGTCCCCAGAGCAGCGTTTGAAGCCTAAAGATGGCTACTTAAAAGGGTCTTGTAAGTAAACTGTCTAGTCCTTTGAGGACAGTTTATTCAATGATAAACTGTCAATTCAGTCAATGACTTTTCCTTTCTCTTCCTAAAAACTACATACTGCACCTTTAATGGGATATATGTCTCAAGTTTGAATTCATGTGAGACGTTCTGAATTTTATTTTACTTTCAGTTCTCCAGAATTTGCTCAGGAACTGGAACTGTAAGGAGGCTGAAGATCTGCCTTTCTTACCAGGTCTTAGCCTTCAGTATACACTGCATAAGTAGCTGTTTTTTTGTTTGTTTTTTCTTAGAAAGCTTGTTTGCCTATTTCTAAATGAGAATGAGATACATTTTTTGGTTGGTAATAAGATGCAAAGACTTCCCTTTCAGTTTCTGTTTCTGTATGATGTCCCTGCTGTAGCTCTTACACTGAGCTGATGATAAACCACATACACATTCTTTTCTCCAGATTTGAGGTTAAAATTAAATTAAAACGTTTATTTTAGGGGGTAATAATTTCATTGCTTGAGTTAAAACAGAGATAAAAAAAAGAGAAGTAAAATTAAACTGAGGCACCAGATGAAGACAATGATACAATACAGAAAACAGAGCCAGTAACTAGGACTAAAACTACACAACGTTCCTTTGCTCATATACAGATTAAAACAAGATACAACACATGAATCTGTGGGATTAAGAGGTGTTGTACTCACAACATTTCCCATGTGAGGGTAAACGAAAAAAATAATCCCTCTATCAGTGATCAACAGTGGTGGGAAGAAATGAAGTAGATTCACTCAACAACTCCAGTACTTGTCATGTTTCAATGTTTTGAAAACCTACGGTTAAGAAGCAGTGCACTGTCCCAGTCAAATAGACAACAAATGCTTTTAAATAAAACCTGTCATTGAGTAAACTTTTTAGTTTATACTTGAAACTTCAAGCATACTTTCATTTAAATCCCAAAGTGACAAAAATATGTCAGAATTCATAAAATAAAAAAAAGATAACAGAAAAAATCCAAAAGATGAACGTTGTTTGTATGATCAAAACTTAATCTGGGAACAACTGTCAACCAGTAGCTTTACAGGGGCACAGGCCCCCACCCAGACCCCCCTCCACACACACACACACACACACACACACACACACACACACACACACACACACACACACACACACACACACTATATTAATGCCAAACACACAAATGCACTATGGTGATGGTAGCCTATGTGAATATTTATTTAAAACAGAGTTTTTTAGGCCATAGTTTACCCATCTAGGCTACATACCTATTTAAAGGATCATTTATATACATTTAAAACATTTATATGAACATTTAGGCTACTTTATGTAAATCAATCCATCAATCCACAATCAAGTCCATCAAAAAAGGAACTTTGAACTGGGTTAGTGCCCAGCCCTCATAGGCTTACAAGGCACTTACAACATAAATACAGAGGAGCCTTAAAACAACACACAAAAATAGAAAAATACAGGGACTGATGCTCCTAGACGCGTCAGTCATAGCGCTGGGGTTCGGATATTATTCTATGATCATAAACTGTCTGTGATGAAAAATAGACTCATTCGTGAAATTTCATCTGGGTTTTTACAGGAGGGCACAGCGCGTGTTTATCGGGGCACGTGCCCCAGTAAAAAGTGTCTGGCGATGCCCCTGCTGTCAACGCAGATAAGCAGCTCCGCCTCTACCAGCTACAGTAACATTCTGCTAAATATTAATGCATTGGTATCATACCTCAGTAATGCCGTATATATCAGTCACAGCAGACATTTCACTGCAGAACGTGTACTTTCACATACATTTAATTGTAAATACCTCTGCACTTTTACTTGAACTTGTACTTTTACTTAAGTACTGAATCGCAGTACTTATAATCCTAATTAGACAAGAAAAAGTAGAAATTATTATGATTTACATCCAAAAACTGAGTGGAGCAAGTGAAGCTGCGGGGAAAGCATGTATAAGAGGAGAAAATGGAGGGATGGGCTAAAGTTTATTGGAAAGTTTGTTAGTAAACTCACAAAATAGATTTTAGACTGATAGAAAATAAACTTGAGTTTATAGCTTTGAAAGAATATATGAATTTAGGTTAACTTTTAGAGTCACAGGGGACATTTCACTGCAGAACCAGTACTTCTATGTATATTTAGTTGAAAATACCTGTGTACTTTTACTTAAGTACTTAAGAATCTGAGTACTTATTCCACCACTGTTTCAGTCATCAGTAGACTTTAAAAAAATCATATGAATCACCTCCAGAGGTGAACCTGCGCGAAAAAGCATGTTTGAGAAAATAAAAATGACGAATGGACTCAATTCTATTGGACAGTTTGCTAGTAAACTCACAAAACACATTTTAGACTGATAGAAAATAAACTTTAGTCTATGAAAGAACATTTTTGGGCGGAATGTTGACTTGGATCTCCAACACGGCAGCTGTGATTACTGAAGCAACAAGACATATGAGATATCTGTTTCCTACAGAAATGAAAGAGTGAGATATTTTAAGATACATTAAGAAAGCACGTGAGGGCCGAAATGAATCGATACAGACGATCATCTGATGGCGTTATTAATAACAGCAGGCTAACAAAGCCATCACCCTAACAACTCAGGTTCACCATGCGGTCGTACACTTCTTTCTGGCCGCTGGTGTGCTGAAGGAAGTGGTCGCTTAAAAAGATCAAGTGACATTTATATTAAACTCACATAACAGACCACGTGCAGTGGTGTATAGTGTTAGAGGCTCTTCTCCTGCAGAAAAGGTTGTTTTGTTTGTTTGTTTGTTTGTTTTAAAGAAGAGATGAAATAAAACGTTTTTTTTTCCTTTCTTCAATAGAAACAAATTCCTTCTGGTGACGCGTTTTTTTTTTTTTTCGATCAGATCGTTTCACGCGACCTCTGCCTCTATGCTGTTCAATCAGGTATCCCAATTAAGCATCGATTAAGCTTCGACGAAGGATGAAAACGTTCAAACGCGCCGTTATCTGGGATATTTCCTGTGACTTCAGAACGGGAAGTCAAAAAGTGAGCGGCAGTGGGTGAACAGCATCAAATAAAGTTCGACAGCTGGAGTGAAGCCTGCTCACCTGTCGAAGAGATCGATCCTGTCGCGTGTCTGAGAAGCTGAGCAGGTTATTAATAAATCCAGTGTGCAGCAGAATAACTGAGCTCTGCTGCTCTGCTGGGCGGTGCCTGTTTCTGCTGCTGCGTCCAGCTGAGCGCGTCATCCACCCATCCATCTATTTATACATTCATCCATCCAAGTTACTTGTACTTTGCTATTTATATGATTTTTATTTGATATTTGATTTGATATAATTTGATAATCACTTCCTTCAATCAATATCTTTTCACAACTACAACATTGTGTCTCATGCACAAACATGAATAGACAGTGTGCACACATACGCCGGGACCCTGCTGTCCATATTTTTACTCTACAAACTCTGTCTTTGTTTTTCTTTGTTTAGTATTGTATTATTGTTATTGTTATTGTTGTTGTGATATACATTTTATTTACTAATTACTACAAACTTGATGCTTCTTTAACCTCAATTTTAAATGTATCGGTCGCAGCAGTCACAGTGCTCTGGTTAGGTTTAGGCACAAAAATCCCCACCACTTTGATACGGTTAGGAAAACATCTTGTTTTTGCTCGAAATACCTGCTCTGGCCTCTAAAAACACAGCTGGAGATGGCCAGAGATGCTAAGAGGAACATGGCGACCAGCACTGTTTTACAAAGCAACAATGGCCCAGGAGGGTGCATTGTCAAAATGCCAAAAGGAAACAAGATCACACACTACAGGGGTACATCGGCGCAAGCTGCACAATGACATGTGCCGAGTACATAAAGCTCACAGAAATCACAGTCCACCACACCGCGTGGAACAAAAATAGGCACGCTTTGAGGAACTTTGTTCAGTAGCCAAAACGAACAAGATCTGCTGGGACTTTAACCGGTATATCCGGTATAAATCTGAAGACATAAGTAGTACTTGAGCCACACTGCAGCTGACGAACACAGTAGACAAAAGATGAAACACGTACACGTGTAACATCAGACTGGGGATATGCCTTGCATTACACGGCTTTAGACTGTTCCTTTGTGAAATATTATTTACTTTCCTCCTGTTGAATTAATTTATTTAGATGACCACTACTACCACTAAAGGCCACTAATACAGACACAAACTGAACCACATCTACCTCTCCTCATGGACACTCAGATCCCGGACGAGCCCCCAATTGTTACAACCAGGGCCTAGGGGAAACATGACAATGAGACTCCCCTCTTCCCATCTCCAAAGCCCCACCAGCAGCAGCAGCGAAGCATTTTTAAAGGCTTTATTTAAAAACGCATCTAGAACACAAATGGACATGCTGGCAGTCTGGCTGAGGGAGGGGAGCCCACAGGAGGTGGGAAGAGCCGGCCTTTAAATTTCTGGCTTTCGAGGCTGGAACCAATCAGCTCCCTGGACAACCTAGAAGCAAACACACCTGCAACCAATCACACACACACACTCTGGTAACAGGGGGGTATTTAAGCAGAGGCAATTAAAGCACATAGCACAACAGAAATGTTTATACGACCTCTGGGGTCATAACAAATGTCTGTGGACATTCAAAACAGGTTTAGTATCTGAGGGGCTAACTGGGACCTGTCTTGGACGACTATAGACGAACAACATAGGTTAAACACTGAAACATCTGGCTAATGAACCACCTGGACATCTCTGGATGTTCAAAACGGATTTAGTATCTGAACGTCTGGTTTGGACCCCTCTTGGACGTCTGTGGACGTGCAACACGGGTTACATGTTTGAACGTCTGACTAAAGAACCTTTTGGAGGTTAACAGGTTAAATACCTGAATGTCAAGTTAGGACTCTTTTGGATGTTTATGTATGTGCAGGGCAGCCAAATATCTTGAAGTCTAGCAGACATCTAACGCAGGTTCAACATCTGAACCAATCTTATTGCCATTATTGTATACTAAAGTAAGTTTTTTGACAAATAGCAACATGAAATACATGTAAAATAAAGTTAAATCATAGTGAAAATGCCAGTTATGAAATAAAATGGCTATTAGATATAATGCTATTATTTCATGCTGCCCCCTATGAATTTGACAGATGCATATTGCACCTTTAGGGCGTGGCGGAGGCATTTCAAACATTTTACAGCATAAACAAACTTTATCACCTTTGTGCTCGCATGTTCTACTTTTAAAAAGTGAAGCCTGATTAAAAAAGAAATAAATGTAGAGTCTAAATGTAGAAACACCCAGCAGCATCACACTATGTGCCGCTTGCTCGGAGTTTGATTGGTGCTGGAACCATTGGTGTGTTGGCGCGTAAAGCTTTTTGAGACAATGTACTATTTCTAATTGAGGCTATGCAAAGAAACTGGACTTGGCTCCGTGCTGCTCGGTTCTTCTGTTTATTTGGGGTTAAGCATCAGAGCAGGTTCTCAGGTCATTGTCACTTAACCCTCCAGCTTGACAGAGTTGGAGAATGGATCCCAGAGGAGCACTGCAGCTGTTCTTAAGTGTCATAATAGCTCAGACACTGTTGTATATTTTAATTCTATTATTTTGGTTTGCACCATTTTTCTGTTAATGTCACAGATAGGCTGAAGCCATATTTCACTGTGCAGTCTTTTGAGTGATGTGACTTGGGTCAGAAGTCTTCCAGCTGAAATTAAGACATTATGTGAGAAGGATGTGGACTTACTAGACCTAACCTTAAAGGTAAAATACACCCAAAAATGAATATTCAGCTATTATTTATTCACCCTCACACCCATGGAAAGTCGCGGGCCGACAAAATATTTCTGGAGCTTCACAGCATAACAGTGTTGCAGCATTCTCAACAGCACAAAAAACTTTGAGGAGCCACCTAAAATGCCTGAGGACTGAGAATGCATTAAAAATAGCAGGTGAAGATGCAAAGGCAAGGTCATATCACCAGGGAGAAGCTAGCTGGCTAAGCTAACAGGCTGCCGGTTGTAGCTTTATTCTCAGTGCAAAGATGTGAGAATGGTATTGATGTTCTCTTCTTCAGCAACATTCAGTGAGCAGACAGGTTTGTGATGCAAAATTCTGAACACAGGAAATGGCACTTTCAGTTTGCAGAGGAAACCTCAAGCAGGGTGTTTCCTTACATAGTATGACAAATGTGTCAACAGATGTCAAGGGATGATGTCCAGTGTTCGGGTTTAATTCATCTTAATGTAGAAACATGACAACATATTCAAACAGAGCAGTTATAACAGGGCAGGTGAGTTAAGCTAACTCAAATAACATATAAAAACAATTCAATGCAAAAGGAAAAAGTGTTAACAAAACAAAAAGGGGTGCTCCTCACCACCGCCCACCATGTGACAAACTCAGGTTTTTCTTTCAACCAAAATGTCTTTTCAACGTCCAGCTGTTTCCACACGTTGACTGACTTTTCGGGGGCTTTGCATATCAACAGGCGTGTTTACAGGTCATGCAAGTAATAACATCCATGACAGTGCTGATAGTAAACAGGCGTGTATGTTTATATATTCAAACATTCACTTCGGTGGAGCGTTTCTATTCATTTACAGGCACTAATTGTTTAAGACTGACGAGTATTAAGTTCAAGTTGAGTTAAGAGACAGTGTGGATGCAACTTAAGTGTTTGGGCCTTCTTCCTGACATCAGCATCAGTGCCTCCAAAGCTTTCGTCTGTGGTTTAACTGTCTGTCTGACGGTGGGTCATGGCGGGGGTCAACTGCAAAGGAGTGATAGTAACAGTATCTGTGCAAAGAAACCCTCCTCTTCCTCTTCCTGTCTCCTTTCTATCCCATATCCTCCTCGTAGTCTTATTTGATGAGTGAGGGAAAACACAGTATCATGCATTAAGACTCTGTGTAAAGTTCACTAAGCAGTTTATTCACGCTGAAGACAAAGGAGACATTGTAACAGTATCTGTGCAAAGAAACCCTCCTCTTACTCTTCCTATCTCCTTTCTATCCCATATCCTCCTCGTAGTCTTATTTGATGTGTGAGGGAAAACACAGTATCATGCATTAAGACTCTGTGTAAAGTTAACCAAGCAGTTTATTCACGCTGAAGACAAAGGAGACATTGTAACAGTATCTGTGCAAAGATAACCTCCACTTCTTCTTCCTGACTATTTTTTTACCCCACGTCCTCCTCCTTATTTAATTGAATGTATGAAACGAACACATTGTCATGCATGAAGACTGTGTAAAGTTTACCAAGCAGTTTATTCACACTGAAGACTAAGGAGACATTGTAACAGTATTTGTGCAAAGATAACATTATCATGCATGAAGACTCTGTGTAAAATTTACAGAGCAGCTTATTCACGCGGAAGACAACCCACACATTATCACAAGTCATTTTAAGATTAATTTAAGTGTGGGCACTCACAGTGGCTGCCGCTCTCTGTATTATTGTCTTCCTCCGAGGGATGAAAACACATGTCCAGCTTGCGCCGGAGGCGCTTGTTTAGCAGAAAGCGCCGCTTCAATAAAATGGTGTTGTACTCCTGGGCTTTTAGCTTGGAGTAGTAATCAGAGAACTTGTTAAAGAGGAAAGAGATCGGCATGCCGTTGAGGATGATTCCAAATGAGATGCAGCCGAAGGCCACAAAGCGCCCCAGCACAGTGACAGGAACCACATCCCCGTAGCCCACAGTGGAGATGCTGACCTAAGAGAGAAATGTCAACAGTCCCATATTAATCAGTTTGTCATCAGTGTGTCTTATTCATAAGATGATTCCTCATAATGATTGCAAGGATAAGTTGATAAGTTGACTCTTTCAAGATGACATGCTGTTAAACTGGTATAACTGGAAGGATTTTATCAGCTATTTAGTGGGAGAAGCAAATGAAGTTTACTTATTTTTTATTTATTTCTTTTTTGATTACTTAAAGCACCTTTAAGTAATCAAAAAAAAATGAAAAGAAATGGAAGTAAACTTAATTTTCTTTGGGGAAAACAAATTAATCAGAAGAGAAAGATCTTTATTGACAGGTTTTTATGCCTAAACAAAACAGATAAACAAACTCTCTTTGTTTCATGACTGAATAAAAAAACAACCTTAAAGGACAACACAATTTATAATGTTTTACTTTGTTTATAAGTGGCAGACCCTGCCACCTTTCTAGCTTCAAACAGTGATCTTGGGACCTTATTTTCATCCTTGTTTATTCAGTTGTGGAAACAAATTATATTTCTGGGTTTATATTGTTCCCTTATTCATATTGTCAATATAGAAATTCTGAGTTTGAAGTTCATCTCCAATGCTACAGAGTGCCCCTTTAAAGCTGCTACAGGAATCTTTATTTTCTGTCGAATCCGGTGACCCCTGTGGACGTTAAGAAACGGCTGGATTTACTAGCAAACAGTTACATGAAACAACTTGTAACAAACATGCAAACTGGCCTGGGTTAATAGAAATTTGGGTTCTTTCTCCATTACACAGCAAGAGAAGTGAGGATAGACACTTCAGTGATTACATTTTCATGCTCCTGGGACATTCTTAGTTTTGCGTTGGTGACAAATTGTACCTAGTTATTTGTCCTGTTGGTCTTCATTTAAAGCAACATTATGTAGGAAGTTGATGAAAGTTCTCAATCATCCAGGTCACGGTAAATCTAGGTGCTGTATCGTCTGCAACTGGACTTGTTTGAGTTTCTTGAAGACGTTTCACCTCTGGTCCAAGAGGCTTCTTCAGTTCTAACTAACTGGAGGGGAGTTGCAGGCTTTTAAACTCTGTGTGGGAGTGACCTTACAGAGTTGTTGAGGATACGTGTGAGTTCTGAGTTTCAGAGTCGTTAGGGCCACTTGTGGGTCATTGGTCAAACCGGCCTTCATGTGGTTTTCGAAGGCTGGCTGAGCCCAGGTGTGAATGGTTGTTAATGTGTCTGGGAAGAGAACTCAGCACTGCATTGTTAGTGGGTGATAAGTAACGTCCCCCCTCGTGTGTAAAGCTCGTCGTTCCAGTTTGACATGTATTCTTTTACTCCTCTTTTCAAACCATCTGTCTTCTCTGGCCAAGATGTTTACATTGTTGTCCTGAAAGCAATGTAAACAACTAGATTATGTAGGAATTTGTGTTTTGTGCCATTTGGCGCTCCCCACAGTGCAATGCCACTGTCGTGAATACAAATCCCAGGTCTGAAGCAACTTGTCAAGCGTAACGTAGGTGCAAACTGAGACAGACACACTATACACCCTATTACAAGACACTGAACCAGCAACATGATTTTGAAGCTGTTCTTTTAAGGTAAAAATAAGGTTGTTTGGGGCGCCATTTAGCTTAGTTGGTAGAGCAGGTGTACCGTATATACAATGTCCTCGCTGCAGCCGATCCGGGTTCAAGTCCCGGCCTGGGGACCCTTTGCTGCGTGTCACTCCCCCTCTTATTCATCCCGTTTCCTGCCATATCTTCAGCTGTTTTATCAATGAAGTCTAAAAAAATAATGTCGCTTAATGTTGCTGTCTGTGATAACAAAGATGTGGAATCAAGTCATCGTGACCTGGGCTGGAGTCGACTCAAGTCACTATTTTGATGACTCGTGACTTGACCTTACAGAAAATATAATGACTTAAGGCTCAACTGGGACTCAGAAGTTAAAGACTTGTGACTTGACTTGAGACGTGATGACTTGAATGACTCGTTTTCAGTTTAGTTTTGGCTGTCAGTATTTGACAGTGTAAAAGTGATGGGGATTGATTGAGAAGAAAGTAGCAAATGAATAAGCTTTTTTAAAGTTCTTCTTTTTTTTTTTGTTTCATTGAGCATTTATAAGGCACTTCACCAAAAAATATATTATTCCTGAGGGGTTTGTGTGCGGTGTTTTATGAAAGCAGGTAGATTTGATCAAACTTATTTTACGTGACTGAGCCTACAGATTTTCCTTTCAAATAAGTAGCTTCTGTGGCTAAAAGGAGAATTGTAATTCGTAAAACAAGCCGTTGTGTCAGTTTGCAATTTAAAAAAACATTGCTTTACTCTTAGTTTCCTTTCCTTGGTGATAGTATTGTTGACCATGTCATATATTTGTCTTCTAAAGTAGGTGTATGCAGAGGAAGAAGACAGGTGAGGGGACAGATGCTTGTGGATTAGCGTAAAACCTGAGGTCAAGACACTGGAGCGAGACAGTTGACTCATTCAGCCACTGATACTCACCGCAGCCCACCACCAGGCATGTGGGATACTGCTGATAGGAGATCCCTCAGTTTCCCGCTCGGCTGAGTGAAGAAGAGCAGAGAAAGTGAAGATTCCCATGGCAATGAAAAGGAAAATGCACGAGGCCTGCTGGTAACACTGCCGCAGAGTGAACCCAAACGCTCTCATGCCTGTTGAGTGTCGAGCCAGCTTCAAAATCCGAAAGATCCGCAGCAGCTTGATGACTTTGAGGACCTGGCTGACCCGAGCCATGGCCCTGAGGTCTTCCTGTGCATTCGTGTCCTCAGTGCCACCAAAGAGTTCAAAGACCATCTGGACAAAATAAGGCATGACTGCCACCATGTCCACAAAATTGAGTCCACTCTTCAAAAACATGTAGATGTTAGGAGTGGTGACAAGGCGAATTACATATTCAAAGGTGAAGAACACAATGGTGATCATCTCCACCCACTCCATGTGGGTTCTGTTGTTAATTCTATACTCCTGGAGCTCCTCCACAGTGTTGAGAGTCATTGCAGCGATGGAGAAGAGCACAAAAAGGTTGGAGACCACATTGAAAGCCTTTGCTAGAATTGACGAATACGGATTCTCCACAGTGTTCCACAGAGTCTTCCGTATGTTTCCAAACATCATGTCCTCGAAGTGCACGTTGTCATACTTCGTCTCGATCTCAGCCAACAGCTCCCTCTCCACCTTCAGGTTTTCCCTCAGCTCGTCGACCTTCTCCTGGAACACTATCCAGCAGCAGAGCTGTGTGTCCTTTAAGCTCAGGCCCCAGTATGCGATCTCCTCCTCGAAGTTGATGGGGCACATTTCCCGTATGATCCACAGCACCCCAGTTGTGTAGAAGTTGAAGATGTGGTGGAAGAAGTACGGGTCACGGTCAAAGAAGAACTCGTTCTTTCGTACGGAGTAGTCGTCACACAGTGTGAGGAGTTTTGTTTTGTCCCTGCAGAGGGCTAATGAGCCTATTCGGGTTTGAGGATATTTTAAGGCAAACTGTTTGGGTATATGAAATAACTTACCCCCAATATTAACGTTGATGTGCTGATGTTGCCTTTCGGCTCCATATCCAGCTTTAGGGCCCTCTGTTTTGGGGACAGGACTGTCCAAATTCTCCAGAGATCTCCATGCTTTGACTGATTTCTCCTGGGCAAATGGGAATGTTTTGTTGTCCTTGGCACATTTTGACACACAGTTAACAGTTGAGCGGCGATTTTGCAAACATCTCTGTAGTTCCTCATTCTCTAAATCCATAGCAACTGCGGTTCAAGGCAGGAAGCCGATGAAACAGAAGAAAAAGAAAAAAAGCATAACAGGAAACGCTCCAGGAAAATGATTCTAGTGTCACATGGTATGCTCAGAAAGTGTGTGTCTGGTCCTGCAGGAACTATTATCCCGATGAATAGCAACTCTTCCTGTTTTTCTGGCTCAGTTCTGGCTGATATTGTAGTCCAGAGAGTCATGGAGAGAGGAAGAGATTCCCCTCTCTAACAGACAATGCATAGGCATTTGGTTCATCAGACTACAGTGTGAGAATAAGGGCAAGCAACAGGGTAAATCACCCCTTTAATCTCATTGGTGCCTTTCCAAGTTTCCTTAAGTAGTAGTAAATATAGGTGAGTAGGAGGGATTAGAAAATAAAGTTAATTTAAGGATTTTAAAGTGACGAGACAAAAGGCCAACTGAAGTATTCCTCTTGTTCCTCTTTAATATGCCTTTTTTCCACTCTTGTCTTCTTTCATTTCCTCGTAACTCTAAACCTCTTGTTGTACATGGATTCTACATTCATACTTTTAGTCCTAAAAGGGAAGTGAAACTGCTCAGAGATGCAGAAAACACTTGCAGAAGGAACACCTGATAATTGCTTCAAGGATTCCCAACATCTGTAGCAATTTGGTTTTCAATCCATTTACATTTAGGGCATTTAGCAGACGCTTTTGTCCAAAGAGACTTACAGTAATTTAGTGAAGTGTGTCCTGAAGGAGGATGTGGTGGAGGTGACCGGGGAGTTTGGGACATGTCTACTCCACTCTTCAGTTCCTCTTCCTTTGGGGCTCCACATCACATGACTCGGAAGGTTCAAAGCACACACTGGATTTAAAAAAATACCCTATGGAGGTAGTTAGAAGCACTGAACTCCTATGTTGTTGCTGTGAAAAAAGTTTTTTTCAATAGATTTAGCTCTTAATAATAATTACAACCAGGGTTTGAGTGTGATGTATGTTCAGAAAAAGAAAGTAACTGACAGCAATGCAATGAACAGGGCTGAAAAGCAGCTGGAAAAAAAAAAACCTTAAACAAAACTAATTCTGGATGTTGGTCAAATGACTCCAAGGACATTTTTGGAAAAGATATTCACTGTATTTAAATTGAATTGACAGTTGCAGGTTAATGTTGCAGCTCTAGATTGAATGGCGGAAGTATTACATCATTTCCTGTTGGTGTAAAATGTCTAAACTCCACCACATTTTATTCATTAAAGTGTGTTAACAGGTCTACAGTACAACTGCATATGTGAAAAAAGTAGTATAAAGCCTTTTGTGGCTCCAGAGGAAGTTGCATGTTATCTGATAAGTTAAGCTAAGTTGCATTGTGGGTAATGTAGGAGCCAGGTTTTGAAAAGCAGTCCACTCGTCTAGCATTGCACTTCTCTAACACTGTTGGACTTACTATAGACATTTGAATCAAAATGATTACAGCAGAACCAGTGATATCTCCCTTTTAATTTCACTAGTTCTTCCTTTTCAAAACTGTGTGCCTACATTACCCACAATGCAATTAGGCCACTAAGTGACATCACTGGTGGCAATTTATTTCATGACATGCAGCTTCGTCTGGAGCTGCAAAATGCTTTATACTGCTATTTTCACATATTGTATAGAGTAGTACTCCCGAAGACCTGTAAACACACTTAAATGTGTAAAATTTGATGGAGGTACCCTTTAAGTGCTCTAAAACTGGTTCTTATCTGAGGGTAGATGACCATTTTTTGTGCACAGCACATTATTTTACTGTAATACTAATTTGCAATGCTAACATATTCCAATATTTGGCTGCGATAATGCCTGGACTTTTTACGATCTATAAATTTGACTTGAGTCTCAAGGATATAAAAAGGATGCTGAAAAGCTTCGTCCAATATATTTCTAAACTGTATTTTCTTTTGTGTGATGATGACAAAGCTGCTCCAAGAAACATAAAAGGAATGAGTTTGATGTCAGATTCTTCTGATAACAAATTGAATTCCAGTAACGCTGAAGGCCTTACCCATTATCTACACTGTTGGTCATCATCTTCATTCCTCTCTTTCACTTATACCACAAGAGGTACCAGCTGGTATAATAACAGTTTGTTTTGTTTTTGTTCAGTTGTTGAGCATCAATTCACCAATTCAGCTTCTCTATGTCCTAAAAGTACATGTGTTTTGGTAAACTCAGATTTTTTAGCAACAAATGGGGGTTTAAATTGGACAAAAAGTTGTTGTTATCAATTTCCTTGTCAGTTATTGTTTGTGGTTTCTGGAAGCAATGAGTGCTCTGAGGAAAGAAAGTGACACAAAGCAAAGGTCAGTTAAGGGTTGTTCTATGGAGTGAAATGAAGTAACCTTGACGTGAAAGAAAAGCACATGGAAACACGGATATATCATAAACCGTCAAGGATGAACAGGGAGTGGAAGCAGCTAGCATCACAATGAGTCATGGTCAGATAAGAAAAGGCTACGATCCGGGTTCAGGGTGTGATGATAAGAATAAATAAATAAATGTAACAGAGAGATAAAAAAAAAAAAAAACATTTCACAACAAAAATCAAAACATGAATTCAATCCCAAACTCTGAAGGGAGACAAAACATACACATAATTGCCTTTTGTTCAACTTTGCAAACCAAACTTATGGTCTACTCAAGTTACTACCTGACTGAGATGAAACTGTGTCCAGTGAAGTATATTTCTACGGCACGTTTAAAACAACATGAGTTGACCAAAGTGCTTTACAAACAGAAACAAAAGAAAATAAGGTCAACAGAACAGACAATAGAAGATCGGGCATACGTCCAGGATAAAATCCCTGTAAAAACTAGTAAAAACAGTCATTACGAGAGCGCATTAAGTAGCAGTTTAAGATTGATCAAAAGCCAAAGAAGAGGGGTCTTGAGCTGTGCTGTGGCGGATCTGAGTCCTTGAGCTTTCATTGAGCCTGAGGGGCGATCGTGAAGTGCTTTAAAAAACAAAAACTATAATATTAACTCTAAAACTGACGGGCATGTGAACAGAAATACATGCGGCCGGCATGACGAAATCTACAGCCTTGGATGATTTCCGCACTGTTCCTCTAGTGCCACCAACAGGTTGACACTTCAAGTTTTACTTGAATTACGCCATAAACTTTAGTATGAAAATCCACAGCAGCTGGAGGAAGAATCCTAACGACCTTGGTGACCCCCTGATTTTTTTATTTTTTTGGCCTTTGTATGGCTTTATTGATAAGACAGCCTCAGAGATGACAGGAAACAGGATGATAGAGAGGGGGATGTGACACATGAACTCAGCTAGGACAAAGCCTCTGTACGTGGAATGCCCACTCTACCAACTGAGTTAATGCCCACGCCCCCCGACTTCTTGTAGTGCCATCAGCAGATCAAAGTTCACACAAACTTTAAGTTTAGAGTCAAGAAAAGAAGAGTTTCTTAATGAAACTTGCAGGCTTATTGCTGCCACCGTATTGCTCCTGAATGGCTTGCCTTTGCTAAATATATCACAATGTTAAAAATGTGTCTTATTAGGTGGCTAAAAAAGCAGCAACAACAATCTATTTGTTACGTCATTTTATCACAACTTTCTCCACACTCTTTTGAGACCTAACTTCTTTTCATTATTTTTTTTTTACTCAAATCCAGTTTGTTATACTGTTTGGAAAAGCTGAAATTAAAAATATGATGAAATCTGACAGCGTTATTGTCTGATAATATCAGCAGGAAAGGCCAACAGTAACTTGCTGAGAAAAAGGGAAGCAGCAACATGTGTTGCTGTTGCACCACAGAGAGCCAGGCTGTACTCTCCTGTGTAAACTGACTGAAAAACGCAGGTTTATGAATTCTTTTTAACACAGATTATAGGTTGTGAAATATTTTTTCAGGTATATAGATAAGGGTCTGGTGGTGAATTACTTGAGGATTACTTTAAGAAGTCAAAGAGTGAGGATACACTTTTACTTAATTAAACTTTAAAGGCCAAGAGGGCTGTCATGGTGGTTGATGAGAGAACAAGAAGTTGAACTTCTTGTTCTCTCTGACAGTTAAAGGAACAGAGAAGAGAGGATGATGAACGGCTTGCGTCATTTGTAGAAAATGCTCACACTGACTAATCAAACACGGACAATCCTCTGGAGAGGAAGAGAAAATGATAAAGATCGGGACTGCTTTCCTGTTCTGAGACTCAACGTCTCAGAACAACAACGTCTCACAGGCAGAGAGGAGAGGATACAACACTGAATACTGGACACATATGTAGGAAAAAAAAGAAAAAAATACTTTATTTGATTCATTTACAGCATCTAACAGTTTCATCCATGGTGGGAATACAGTATGACAATGACTGTAATTCTGCCGAAAATATAAATAAAACCCACCCTTAAAAATAAATACCAACCACACAACCCAGCAGTTTGAGCACACTTACAGAATTTTCTCTCAATTGATGCTGATGGATTTTTAAATCACTCCAGATTTAAACATTTCTTTGAGACAAAAAAATAACACGAAAAGACTGAATTCAAACAAAGCAGGTCCATCAACTAAACATTCACTCTGACACAAGAGTGAAACCAAACCTCCATGAGACATTTAGCAAAACAAAGCAAACACATCTTTGTTCCCAGTGTAGCACCAGTGATCAGAAGGCATCAAAACAACAAAACTGCAACTAAAGTACTACAGTACTACAGTACTAATGCTATCGGGCAAGCTTGGCTTCATTTTTTTTCTTCTAGCATTCGTACCCACAGATCTCTGTTAAAGGAATAGTTTCACATTTTGGGAAATATGCTTTCTTGCAGTGAGATAAAATGATCAATACCATATCTGTACTGTAAATATAGCTACAGCCAGCAGCCAGTTCGCTTTGCTTAGCTTAGCATAAAGACTAGAAACAGCAAAAACAGCTCAATTGTTACCACACACACAATGTGTCGCGTTCATTTAATCTGTGTAAAAATGAGTGGTATCAATCTTCTCATCCAACTATTGGCAAAGAGGCGATGACCGAATTTCCCCAAATGAACTATTTCAATAAGCCAAACGCGGACACTCAATCGTTCAAGTACACAATCCGATCAGACTGTTAATTCAGAAAAAGGCAGCGTACATTCACAAGGCAATAATGTATCTCTCTCACTGACCAAGTGCGTGAAAATCTAGAGGGTCATGAACAAACCAGTGGAAGATCACTTTATTTCTGAAGAACATGCAGTCAAGTTATTCATTATATCCCTGTTTGATGTCTGAAAGTAAAAACCATCCAAAATACAGCTAAATTAAAGTTTGGGGAATTATAATAGGATGAAATAAATATTGAATCAGTTGGGAGAGAAAGTGCAATCAAACGTTGAAATAAAAATGTACTTTAGGGCTGCTTATTGTTAATATTTCTAATCAACTGATTAAGCGCTTAGTCTGTGAAATCTCATCAGATAAAATAAATTCAGTCTGATCAACAGTCCGAAACCCAAATATATTCAGCTTCATGTCACAAAAGACAAGAAAAGCAGTTAATTGACTTACTGATTAATGAACGAATGTTTCAACTCTAATCTAAACAGAACCCATTCCACTGAGTGTCTTAGAGTCACAACAAAACTGGTGACCTGTTGAGGATAATACTTGATGACAGGGTTTAAAAAAATAAGGCAAAACAAACATCAGAGTTCATCAGTGCTGATAGTCTCTGATACTCTCAGCTGCAAACATTCTTATCAACAAGCAAGAACAATGTTGGAGCCCTCAGGGCTGAAAGCACCATGACTTCAAAACTGAAGTAACTGTTTGAAAGCCTCATCCCCCCCTCATCTGACGTCAGGTGTTTACCTCCCAGTCATTACTTAAGTGGTATTACCCTCCAGAGGGAGCTGGGAACTGAAAGGCTGATCAGCTGAAAGTCGTCCTGACAGCCCGGTCGTCTGAGACGGCAGGTGAATCCCGGTCTACTGGCAATCTGTGTCACACTTTCTTGATTCACCGTCCAAGTCCAGCTTAAGAAGAGTTTCCTGGCGGCGAAGACAAAACACGGCTTAGTTGACATACTGCACGCCGTAAGCCTTTAACCTAAAGGGAGCTGGCAAGGGTGTGTTTATCTGGGACGTTAGCTGAGTGGTTTCAAGGTTAATCTGAGATACATTACAACACAAGAGGCATTATTGAGGCCAGTACAGCATGTATTTACAATACGATACTATATGATATGATATAATCCCTGTGGGGAATATGTCTTGGACTCAAATGCTGCGCACATAAATGCCTCCAAGTTACACTAAAATAATTGCTGGCTTTAGAACATTTACAAAGTGCTTGGTAATGGAAACGTGTCCAAATGTGAGCACTTCTCTTTTCTTGTTTGTCACTAATTCACAAGTCATTAAACATTGTTGTTTATTTTTGGATCCTTAAGGGGGTGGTATTACTTTGCTGAACTCTGGAATCTTTATATTTTAACTTGACTAACCCTGCAAAAAGCCACAGGGATAAAGCCAAAGGCATTCTGGAGACATCGTAATGTGCACCTTTAAACATCATCTTCTCTCAATGTCAAAATGTGCCCGTCATGTGAGAGTTTGCCACATCATAAACACAGCTTCCAAAATAACCACGAGGTGGAAAATCAACACCTCTTTAAAACCGGTATATATATCTCAAATTTACACATGTGCTGCTGAATGAATGGTATCTCCTCTCTCAAGGTGAATGAAGGCGCCTGTGTCAGCTATTTTTATGTGTGTGTGCACGTGTGTGTGTGTGTGTGCGCGCGCAAACTTCTCTTGCCTTGACCAGACATGTGTTTGGAGGCTGAATGATGAGCGGGTCCTGGGACTCTTTGAGGGAGAAACTCTGCTCAGTGAGAGACGTGGACGGCCTGAACTCTTCTCGCCACCACCACAGAGCCATTCCCGCCAGGAGCACACTGAGAAACACTGAGAGAGACACACACACACACACACGGACACACATGAGAAATGAATCCCTTACTGTAGCCTCTCCAGACATGACGGAGGTTAAGGGGTTGACATCAGCGTTCTTCCACCCCCTTCGCCTCCTCTGAGTGGACAAACAAACAGGTGTCTTTTATGACTGGAAAAGAAGCTAAAACAACAAGAGGACAAAAATATATATACGTAGAATAACAATAATGCATTTTGTTTGAAGAGTGCTTCTTTATATACTCACTTTACATGAAAAGTAAGCAAATACAGCATGTAGCTCAAAACTGTCTTGTACAAATATTTACAGGTCATATTTCGCAAACTGCTAAATTTGGCAACATAGAAAGCAGAGGTCCACTTTGCTTCTTTTCATTTCCGCCTTTAGGAGTCTCAACTCTTAATAAATCTGTATGTGGAACCAGTTACTCCAAAGCTGTCCGGCAGTGAGAATGCACAGTGACAGATGCTGCCTGTTACATGTTTATGACTCAGATGGGAGTGACCATGACGACCTCAGTGTGCGGTGACATCACATTTAGATCCACAGCCGTGCAGTAGAAAATTACAAACTCCGACTGGGAAGCAGCTGGTAAATGGTAACTTAAAGGACACTGAGGGATGACATGGCATCTATATGTATCTTCTACAGTCAATATTTGATTATGATCATTTCTGTTTGACCTATTTATCTTTTGTAAACTTGTGTCTTATGTGTTGTGCGTTGAATCAGGTGCCTCCCTGTGAGAGATGCGCACAGCAGTGTTTGCCACACATTATTCATTTGTGGCGGTCTGCCACAATATCGACACTGGCCACCACATATTGATTTTCTATTTTTTGGAGCCGCGCTTCCTGTTCTCACTCACTCAAGACAGCAAACCCATCAATGAACGCATGATGTTATATACTCCGATACAGTGGATGGCGGTGTGGTTTTTAGTCTGCCGGTAAAACCAACAAAGAAGAAGAGGAGGACTATTTAAAGCAGTTGACTCGACCGTAACTTCCTCTGCAAAAAAGATGGCTGGCCTCATCGTCGAGATCAAGCCCCCACAAAGTGCGGCAGGCCTTGAAGCCAGTTTTTGTTGGGACCAAGACGTGTAATTACATCATCATGTGATGCACTGGGGACTTTTTCCCAAAAGTTAACATTGTGAAAGACGTGTCTGTAAGAGGTAATAAAAGCCTAATAAGACCCATGAAATGACTCGTTTTACTGTCAGAATTTGGGCAGTTCAGGACAATACAATTTGGAGAGTCTAGAAGGGCCACCCAATTACATTTTATCCCTATCCAAGTTAGCTTGGCGCTAAACCATAAAGTTAGCCGACTTGGTCGGTGGAAGTCTCAAGTGCGCATGCTCTATGGCACCCCAGCTGGACAGCCACTGCCACAATTAAAGTCTGATTCTGTACAGTAAGGATTTGTTTGAGTTTCTTACTGATAAGAGAGAGGATTCCGGCAAATGTAGGCTCAGATAAAGTTGACGCAGGTACTGTGCGAGAAATGGCAGGAATTTCTTGGGATTTGTTTTGTCCTGGTTCTGGAGGAGTGCAGCTTAGCTCCGGACTCTCAGTCATCAGGTCCATAATACACCCGTGCTGGCACAGCGTCGGGATGTGTCCGCATACAGATGGCCCTAAGCACCAGGAAAATTAGAGGAATCAATGACAGCAAGTTGGCATGGCTACATGAAGGTCATAGGCACCAACAGAGTTCATCTGAACCCCTGACCTTATTACAAAAAGACAAACATTTCACCCTTTACGCCGTATCCTAACTACATGCAACGCAAGCGAGCGTCAGCAACAGAATCAGCCTGATTATATCGTTTCCTATTGGAATGGCCTTATTGGTACAAAGCAACGCAGAGTGCGGTTTTGAGCCCGACACCCTGTTTCTATATTCAGTCTTGTCACTGGCACTGAAAGCGCGAGATGGGATGAAGAATGGTTGAGTTATGAGGCTAAAATGAGGAGTTATCTATAAAATACTGAGTCCTAGTACTACAAAAACCTAAACAAAGACAAAAACTGACTGAAGGAAGATCGACAGTGAGTCGAAAGACACCGTCTCTTGTTGTTGTTGGCTTAGTCATTCCCATTCGAGAGACGTCTAAATGTCACAGCAAAAAATGTGTGTTTTCTGTTTAAAAAGTACAAACACAGGAAGAACAGCTATCTAAGCAAACTCACCCATCTTTTACTTGGGTAGTTAAGTCTCCAATCTGATCAGTAACACACAGCTGATACCCGGTTTGTTTACATGACATAACAGAATGCATATTTAACAGATTCAGTGCAGGCGGTGAGCGCTTGAATGCAGCTAGAACACAGTGCTCAGCACAAAGTCTGAGACACACAGCACATGTTGAATTCATCTGACTGGTCGTACCATTTGGTTGAAGAACAGGCTGAATGATGACCACACCGCCCGGTGAGGTGGCGTTTGGCAGCAGTATTTGAAGGTTTCTGCCGTTGTGTTTATCAGCTCGGCAGATGGAGCTCGTCGCGTCATCACTCCAATACACAAAACCCTGAGACAGAATGGAAACACAACTGTTATCATCAGCTGAAGGTTGTGTTAAAGGTACCGTTTGATAAACGCTTTTTATTTTCTAGATTTTACCATCGCAACCAGTCGATCAGTAGAAAAATGTGAACCAAAGGGACGTCATATTGTCCTCTTTGATTTAATGGACAGATCATGTTGGAGGTTAAAGCCAGTTTCGTTCACCATCACGCTATTTGATTTAATGTACAGGCCTGGCCGGCAGCAGATGAGGCATTTTATCCCCTTTTTTTCTATTTTTAATACACGTTGAACAACATGTTGAAAATGTGTCTGAAGGAGTGAGTGTCAAATCGACCCAGTCAACGAAACCTTTGCTTCATAGACATTACTCAGCATGAAGATGAACCGGAAACTCATGGTGGGAGTGAAACGAGGTGTTGCATGTATCGCACTTGTGTCTGCACTTGCATGTTTGTACCTTATAGTGTTTGTATGTATAAGGAGCATTGCAAATACGTGCACGTGGCCTACCAATGTATCCACTTTTCTGTGCTTTGCACCTTGTGTCTGTTATTTACTGTATGTATCTTTGTGTCCAATACTAATTTCCCTGCAAATAAAGTAATCTTGAATTGTGAAATATAAAAAAAAAGATTAAGAACATCCTGATACAAGTCAGATTTCTTGGCACCACAAACCCTACGGTCTAAGATTATGGGATTCACATGTAAGGTGAGCACTCCCATTAAATGATAACCTTTAGTCCCCTGCACGTGTTTAATGATAAATGTCCATGTGTGTAGCGTACCAATCATTTAACATTTTATATAACACAAAACATTATATATGAGAAAATGCAAAAGGAAAGTTATTGATTGTTTGAATTGCACTCAAGTATTTCAATAAATCATATAAAAAAAAGGAAGCAATAAGAGCTTCTTCCTCCTTGTGTTCTACATTAAGGTTAAGGGATTACACTGTAGACATACTGGGATTTACGATTAACCACACTACTGCAGCTCATTAAAGGGTAATATCTGATTTCTTGCCTTAAAGTGATGAATTTCTCGCATGCGAATTCATAGTAGGTTCTTAATGAATTTCTGTATCTCGCACAGTGGAGCTCACACTTTCTTCAGAAGCCTAAAAAAGGGTTTGGGTCCCCTACCCCACTATTTCTATCAACAATGTTATGGGAGGCAACTAAAAAAAAGGATCGCAGCGGGATTTGAATGAATTGATGTCAGAAAACTCTATTTTCTCTACAAAGGTGACCTAGTGGGACATATATATAACTTTAGTGACATATTTTCTCTGGTTGTTGGGATCTTTGCTTTATTTCAACAATATTCAACAATTATTAATTACTTTCAGAGAATGTGTACAGGTACTGTACTGTACTGTAGCTGCAGCCTGTTCCAAGGTACACTGAGTGAAAGACACGGGTACAACAAAGGGCTGTAAGGGGTTTTATTTACCTCGAACACAGCCAGTCCGAAGGGTCGGTCCAGATAACCGTTAGACTCCACCACAGTTTTACGGTGACGGCCGTCTAGATTCACTCTGGAGATGCTTTTTGTTCCCTGGTCGACCCAGTACAGCAGCTGGCGAGGCATATCTAGATGATGTTTTACATATTAAAATCACATGAACACATGATCTGCACCATGAAGGGCAACACTGAGACATACTGCCCGCTGATTCAATCATAAAGCACATATTGTTTCTGTTTCACTGCGAACTCATGGTACAATCAGCTCAGTAACATTTCAGAACGTACCCAAAGAGAGAGCAACAGGGTGGCGTATTAAGTAGGTGACCAGAGTCATCCTGTCTCGACCGTCCAAACGAGATCTCTCAATCTTGGGGGAGCTGCCACTCTGAGCCCAGAAGAGCAGCCTGAGGAAACAGAGGAAGAAAATGAACATCGCAGCTGAGTTCTGGGATAAGATTCCTGCTTTGTCCTATTTTTAAATGTTCTTCTATAGTTTCCAATTTCCTGAATCTGTCTTTTATGTGTATTTTTTAATGTGCATTATTTCACCCATTTCTATGAAATTTTCTATATCAAAGACATGGATAGGCCCCGAGCACCGCACAGTGTATTCCAAAAGATGATGATGATGATGATGATGATGATGATGATGATGATGATGATGATGATGACTATTATTATTATTATTATTACTATTATTATATTTCCTTATTTGCATATCTATTTTAAATCATTTTTTAAGTCTAATAATTATTTGCTTAACTCATTTTGGGAGGCTAAAAGTGCAGGAAAACTACTGAAACTTTGATTTTGCCTTGGTCAAGGGCAACAACTGGAAAAAATTGTTTTGATTTTTTTAACCATATTGAGCAGCTCTGATTATTATCAAAGAACAGCAGAATTTCTAATTTGCAAAAACCAGACAGAAAAAGTATTTGAGTTGAATCCAAACATGCAATTTTTTCACTTTTAACACTCACTGGCGAGCTGCACGAAGGAACCGAACACAGCTGTCTTTATTGCGCAGCTGCCATCTGTTAATGTATGTATTGATGTGCACAACACGGCCCTCCCTGAGCAAATATATGATGAAAAGATTTTTGTTTTAATCCCACTCTTACTGGACTGTTAAGTCGTGGTGTGTTAAAACAAACACCATCTGTTATTTGTGGATAATGACATAACAAAATGTTACCACAGTGATAAGCTTAATTGCTCCTTAGTTGTCTTTCTTTGCATGTATGTGTGAAGGGCAATACATCTTGTCTAATCCAATCTAGTGAACACAATAAACCCCCTTGATGAAAATGTCTCCTACCCTTGGAGAGGATCCACAGCCACTGCAGAAGGTTTGTACAGTCCTGTAATAAGTGGACGCTGAGTCGAACCATCCAGCACACCGACACTGACGGAACCGCTCTCCAGATTGGTCCAGTAAAGGAGCTGGTGGATCCAGTCCACAGCCAGGCCTGAGACTGAACCTTGAACCTTCAGCAGCAACACCGAATCCTGCGGCTTTCCATCCATGGAGACCCTGACAAACATCCAGGGGGGAAAGGAACATTTGGAATCAATGAAAACACCGTGTATATGAAAAGGTTCTGCTCTACAATGCTTCAGTGGAATCATCAATCTCTAAAACTTTAAAGAAAAATGCAACCCAACGACTGCAGTCGTTCATGTTTGTTATGACTGTGGTCAATCCACCACTTTGGTCCAGACTGAAATACCTCGTCAATAACTGGATAGACTGAGTGATGTTTTGTGCAGGAAGTCGTGGTCCCCAGAAGATGCAGACTAATGACTTTGGTGATCCTCTGACTTTTTCCTTGAGATTCACCCTGAAGTTCAAGTATCTTTTTTTTGAGCAGGGCTGGTCTATATTGGGAAAAAAAATCTGACATTGCAATATTTTTGGTTTTCTGTGAGATATATGGCGACAAAGCAAAAAAACACAAAAAAACCCCAGGAATTTTCACAAGCACACTTGAAAAGCTGTATTCGAAATCAATGATTCCACAATGATTGAGGTGATTTTTCTTAAATGAAATAGCCAGAGCAGGGCCTGCCTCGTTTGACGAATTGATTTGAACTGTAGCTGTGTTTGCATGGAGCCTAATACTGTGATTATAATCAGTTTAAAAGCCCAAACAGAATCAAACTGCTCCATGTTAAAACCTCAATCAGAACACACAGGCCCAAACTGGACGAAATTTAAACCGGTTGCAGAAGTGTAGTTTAAAACCTTTTCAGAAAACAATCAAAATTAAAACGTTACGATGTAAACAATATAACCTGACGTACGATTCTCCACTTACCAAAGATGACGGCTTCTAGGTTGACCTGGTCTACTGTGGAGAATTTGTTTTTAATACAACTCTCAGAGAACTTCACATTAGATATCCACCCTCAGGACAGGGAGGTGATCAAACAAGCGGCAAAACAAATAAAACATCCAACGAGGGAGAGGAATGCATGATCTAACATCACTTTTGCGCACAGCCGACAACTCTTCCCATTAAATTCATCGTTGCATGCAAACACCAGAACCTATTTATCCCATATCCCCAATCGTAATGAAGTACTGTCCATGTAAACATCTCTTGTGACCATTATGGGTGGTTCACTGTTTATGCAGTGTGCAATTATCTACTTTCAAATCTGTTGCCTCTTGTAGATTAGCTATGAAAACTTTGTCCAATGCTCTGTTTATTGAAGCTCTTTTTATCTTTAGTTGAACTTAATGTTTTCTCGTCTCGCTTGCAAAATTCAAACCCTAAAATTCAACATTAGGACAAACGAGAGCCGAAGTGATGTCTAAGTGTCGAAGTTTTCTGTTGATTCATGTTATGCTCCTAAGTCGCCCCCCTTTGAACCCAAACTTCCTCTATGATTTAATTTCCCTATATTGTGTTTGTTTGTTGAACGTCAGAGTGTATTGTCCAGGTATACTGTACTATATATATATATATATATATATATATATATATATATATATATATATATATATATATATATATATATATATATATATATATATATATATATATATATATATATATATATATATATATATATATATATATACATATACAAACTTGCACAGACAGGAACCCTTGCAGACAATGTCTTTAAACTTACAGACAGTGACCAGCAGCATCTGTGGCTACATGCAATGACCTACAAACAACAGCCTGACTCCTCTTATCTTGATGTGTTCAACCTCAACTTCCTTGAGTAAGATGTTTAAAGCCTTCAAGTTATGAGGAAATTCAGTCTCCACACACAATGAGAATGATGTTTCATGCGAACACCAAACAGAGAACAGAGCAGTACAGTACAGAATGTTAGCAGGATTAAATATCACCTTCTGCTCTTTAAATTCTTATCATCACTAACACACTAGTGGGAGTTTCCTTTCTTTGTAAGGGCTCTTTGAATAGATTAAAGATCAGACATCTTTTCAGAGTGCTTTTTTTTACAATGACAGGAAATAACAGAAGGATGGGCACGGTTGTTTTTTCCTTAGAATGTTACCAAATTAAAATTCAAATGATGGGAAATTCAAAGCTTGTGCTGGTGACCTCGTCATAGGGTCACCAGTAGATCCATAGCACTTATCTGCTTAGCCTTTCTACAGGAATGAGCATGAAGGCTGTGTTTCAATGTGTACAAATCAATGCAGTCACGATTCACCAGGGTTATGTGAGGGGACTGAAACAAAAGCAGTGTGTGTCCAGCCAAATTTTGGAGGATTTTGGAACTTAAACAGGAACAGGAAATAAGTGCTTGGAGAACCCTGAAGGATGTTTTGAAACCTTTTTCCTGCACTTTCCTACATCAACCGCTACGTGCAAAACACACCCAAATCTCCAACTGTGCTGATGGTGGTTGTGTTTCATTGTGGGCAACACAGGTCCCGGGTATTGACAAGGCAGAAGAACGTATGCAATAAAAAGACAATATCTCTGGTTGTACTGGATCGATTTTGATCTTAAAAAAAACTAAAACAAAAAAAAAAAACGTATTGGGCTAATTTTTTAATTATATGCAGAAATGATACTGGTATGGAGTACTATTTTATAACCATGATACACTACAAAACAGAGCAACATGGACAGGAGACGTGCACAAGGATCTATTCATACTGCAGTGGATGTTTGCACAAGTTCAAACACAATCTGCATTGTTGGTGTCTGCATGGCTCTCCCAGGACACCGGCAGATGACAGCATTTTCTTTGCGTGCACCCTCACAGCTATGCATGCGTGTGTGTGTGTGTGTGTGTGTGTGTGTGTGTGTGTGTGTTTTTGTAGGCCATCTTTGTGTGGACAAATGTTTTGCTTTAAACCAATCTTCCAATAACTTCAAAGTAACTTTCTTAATTTAGTATGTATTGTGGCAGCATTATTAATTAGTGGAAGTGTACAGTACTATTTACAGCATATTTATTATGCCGTGTGTATGAATTGCCATTTTTACTCGTATAATGTTAGTCATCAATAAGCACAGATGCCGTCAATTAATCTAATAAAATAAATGAAAATAGATGAATAAAAGTCCCCCTGTGGAGGTATTCAAGTCATATTCTAGCTATGAAAAGGCTCTGGAGGGATTCATACACCCCATTTACCCAGGAACGGTTTTGAGATGTGCCAGGAGGGGCTGGATAATGTTTAGCAAAAGAGTAGTCTGGTGTTGTCTTTTCCTATCCTGCAGCCACAGAGGCCCAGAAAAGCCTTGGAAAATGGATGGATGGGGTTATCCTTTTTTTGTTTACAACCAATACAGAGTGGTGTGTGGTGGTCGCAGCAGCTCCTCTCTGTTACCTGTATATGGAGCCTCGTCCTGGCCGCGCCCAGTACAGCGTTCGGTTAGAGACCAAGGCCGCCACCGGCCCCGTTCCTGGTAAATGTGGAGCCACTTCCCGGTACTCTGCGCCAGTGACGTTTATCTGTCTCATTCCTCTGGAGGAGGTGAAAACCAGCTGAGACTCGTATCCTGGAAAGACACACAAACACACACACACCAATTAAATTAAAATTCTTGTTTGCTTTGTGCCATTTGTGTGTCAAACAGTGTTATCTATGACGGGTGGCAGTAAGGCATTTGGAATACTTTGAACCAGCCAATGAAAGCAGACAAACCTATCAGTGTAGACCAATAAAAGGCACTGCGTTCATGGGAGGGAGATTAAGTTGGTAACATTTCTGTACCAAATAAACATCAGGTATCACATCAGAAGAGTATCAGGAAAAAACAACAATACCCAACCCAACTGTAATTACTCATCAATACAATGGTCAGGATGTCACACAATAGCAGACCACAAAAGAAACAATCATCAGGACTATCTAGGGGCAGGTTCAATAGGTTTTCAGAGCACTGACAGATGTTAGTTAATGTGTTTGTTCAGCCATACTCACCTTTACAGCTGAAATGAGTCAAAGTGTATTAAGGTGGGCCCAGTGTGAGCTTCACACAATGTACCGTAACGGAGTTTGCAAATCTGCCACATGCCACTGATATCGTACAAATATATGTGTGCAAACATGTTTTCTAGTGGGTTCTTACGCAAATACCATGAACGCGTGTGTTTCTAAAAGGGCGAGCAGCAACGGGAAAGCATTCGTCGTGTTCTAAGGGACGTTAGAGACACGTGCAGTCAAAATGAGTTCAACAATGTCAAAGTTCTTTGTCGTGATTAAGCAAAGGATGTTCCTGATGACTGATTTCCCTGATATTTAACAAGAAGAAGGAAAGAAAAATTTTACATTTGCTAGTTGACCAGTCTTATAGTAAAAATAATTATAGTAAAAATAATTGAACAATATAAAAAAAATTCGGACTCAGTTTAATCACATCACAAAAGAAAACGGAAAAAGGTTTTTACAAGTTAGGGGAAGAAGAGACAAGAGGCTGACTCAGGCAGCCAGGTGAAGATGTGATGGGTAAAACTCTCAGCTGCTTTCCTGGTTTGACAGCAGATCAAAGTTTGTTGATCACTAGCTGAACAGATTCGTCAGCCAATATAATTTGAATCGAGGCAAACTCAAGGAAGTTTGGTGTTTGGGATTAATGGCCAGCCTCAACATTATAGTACATTGGTCAACAGAAATTTGCATAGATGAAAAACGTTCCCTGTTTGTGCTTCCTGGACAAATTGGAAATATGGCTGCTTTAATTAATTAATTAATATCAAACTCAATATCTCTGTGGTGTTCAAAACCAACTTCAACCTTTATGGTTGTCATTGGCTGGTTACCAGGAGCGCAGATCATCAGTTCCTCACCTTTGGCCTTACACTCTCTGGTTGCTGGATTCATCAGGTAGTCCTCGTGGCACTCGCAGGCGAGGCTGCCGTTCACACACAGCTGATCACATACGTCATTCTCCAGGCACGTGTCGACCTCTAGATAAAAGAACCAGATAGTTAAAAGGAGTTTCAACGATCAAGCACTGGAACGTGTTGAAACAGTCTACACTGAAGTCATTAACTATTTTGTGCGATGGGTCAGGACATATTTTGTAAAACCGGTGATGGAAAAAAAAACAAAGTCTAAAAGCTGTTAGCAGGCATCAAGCAGCTCCATCATGGCTGCCCCTCACCTTCACACTGGCTGTCCCCGACCAGCCTCATGTTGTCGGGGCAGTCGCAGAAGAAGCCCATCGGCTGGTCCACACACCGATGAGAGCAGCCTCCATTCTTGACCTTACACTCGTCCTGATCTGCACAAAAGAAACATTACATCATAAGTGGTGTCACACGAGGAAGTATGCAGCTGAAAATCTGGATTGTCGTCCTCGGGCTGGGAAAGTTTGGCTGCTGCAAAACCCTTTTGTTAGAATTATATGGTGCAGATGATATTAAGTCTATCCATTTACTTTTGAGTTTTAGGTGTCAGTGGCAGTGTAAAAAACGCAGTCTGCTAATCTTCACGTGTCTTGTTTTGCCCAACCAACAGTCCAAAAGCTAAAAAAGAATGACTTGAGCACGATGTCAAACAGACAAACACAGAAAATCATCACCTTGGAGAAAATGCAACTTGAAAATTTGCGGGTTTTTTTTCATTGGTTTTGTTTCGTAAATGACCGGAACAAGTATTCAATTATCAGAAAAAACTGTTGTTTTTGCTGATCGACAAACCAGTCAATCTATTAATCGTTTGAGCTCTAGTGCAGCTGTATTAGCAAGACTGCTGTGCTACTTTGTCACAATTAAACCGCTATTTTTTTCTGTTGGTGGCTCAGGCAGTGATAAAGCAACAGTCTTCTTTGAAATAATAATTCTGGACATAAAGGTTTAGTTAAGTTGTTGGCCGCATTTCCTGCAGGACACTGACAGAGGACACACTTTTTAATGCAGTAAGGAGCAGTCCCATACTGCCCTCTGCTGGCTGGTTAGCAACTTTCGCAACAAGGTACTCCAGTATACAGCACTCAACTCCAGTATGTGGTGGATTCAGATTTCATTTGATGTCATTATACTTCAACGGAAGTGCCTGTCCGATGGTCAAGCAGCATCTGAAACCCTCTCAGCCGCCATAACCTCAACATATGTGGCTAGAGCTGTCTACATACATTAAAAGGGGCTCTCGATAGACTTCCCTTTGTTTTGAAGCCGTCTCACTGACTTGACTCACCACAGTCGGCCTCGTCGCTGCCATCAGAGCAGTCTGCTGAGTGGTCGCACCTCCAGCTCTGGCGGATGCACCGCCCGTCTCCACACTGAAACTCAGACGTCGTACATGCGGGAGAAGTCTGCGGACGTGGTCGAGACAAACCACACAACTCCTTAGACTCGTCCCGCCCGTTTCTGCAGTCCGACTGGCCGTCACACAGCTTGTTCCCAGGCAGGCAGGTGTCAGACGGCCCGCACGAGAAGAAGCCGGCGGTGGTGCAGTTGTGGCACGAAGCCTCGTCGCTCCCGTCACCACAGTTGTCCACGCCATCACAGAGGAGGTGTAGAGATATGCAGCGTCTGCTGCTGCTGCAGGCAAATTCATCTTTCTTACACCACAGGTGACCTGTGAGGAGTGAGAGGCACAGTTACAAATACAGCAGCAATTAAGTCTTGCAGCCCTTAAGAGTCTCTGCTAATATCATCTTAATGGCTTCAACGCAATAGTGTCTTCACAGTATGGAGTTAGTGACACTTTTTCTAACCACTTACATGAGAGTTTCCCACATCTTAGGATACCCTGATTTAAATTAGGCTCATTTATTTTACTTTGGGTTGACTCAAACAAGAACATTTCTTTTATTTTCTTTGATTCCAGCTTCTAAAATGTGAATATTTTCTGGTTTCTTCATTCCTCTATGACAGTAAACTGGATATCTTTGGGTTGTGGACAAAACAAGACATTTGAGGACTTCATCTTGGGCTTTGGATAAATCACTAATCAAAATGTTTTCGAGTTATAGAAAAAAATGATTGACAGTTTAATTGATAATGAAAAGCCTTTTACAGCCGTACACTATAAAACGTGGTGTGACGTAAAAAAAAAAAAAAAAAAAAAGACGGACTAACCTGTCAAACCTGATTCAATTTGCATTTATGTTTATTGAGTCGGAGGAAGTGGAAGTCTTCCATGTGTGAGAAAGTAACTTACCTACAGTAACTTACTTAGTATCTTGTTCATTTTCTACGTCTTCTTGGTCGACATTAAAACCAGCAACTTTCAGGTCAAAGTCTTTCTAATCTCTAAGCAACGCTGCCAACATTCATCCATTCTGCCATCACTCACACCAACATTGTTTAAGTTTAACATCTGCAATCACATGAAATCCTTTCACAATACTTTCTCCTGCAGGTTTTTTTTCTTTGCAAGTGTCATGCAGCGTCGGGTTCACGCTGAACACCAAATACCCCCGTAATCCAATATTACAGTCCCTAATGACTTCAACAGGATTATAAAACTGAAATCTGCAGTGGTATTTTCCCACACAGTGCAAGGAAACTGAAGCAGTAGATCAACATACTGTCTGCACAGAGTCGTGGAGCTCAGATATACACGATTATTATTAACATCATTTTAAAAAGGCTTTTTGAGGAAGTTTAAGCGAAACAGACCAAAAGGTAAATCTGATGACAAGGACAACAAGTGTAGGTAAAAGGGCACACACTGTCAAACATAATAATCAGACTGACTGTCTGAGCTTCTGAGACTTTGACACCACGTGTGTTGATGTTGATGCCACAGATAGAGCAGAAACTAGGAAAATCCCAGATCATCACCTTTCATCTACAGTCTCCAGCCAGTGTGGATGTCTTGGAGTCATTTTCTTGGTTCCAGCCTCACCTGTACGTCACAGGTCGATGCTGTCAGTCTTGGATTTACCTTTCTTGTCAAAAAACAACCACCCCATCAATTTGTCCACGTGGTTCTAAAATCCGTTAAGTTTATGGATGAGTTAGGTGTTTACAAGTTTGCATGGAGAAGTTCAGTTCTTTTAAATGAATGGCTCAAACTGTTTGCCACTTCCTTTTATAAATATTTCTAATAAACTTCCAATATTTATTTAATTATTTAAATAATACAATATCTAATTTATTTAATATTTAATTAAATATGGGACTGAAACTGACATGTTTATTCTTCTGTTGGCATTTTTTTATTACTCTTTTTCCATCCAATTTAATATCTTTGTATACTGCCTTGTGTTTCTTGTACTTCTTGTCTGCACTTTGAGTTGTCTTGCTGTTGAAATGCACAATATAAATAAACGTGTCAAGAAATGACGATTTCTGTTTTGATTTGATTGGTTCACGCTGCCAAGAGAAAGAGCTTTTGGAACCCAAACCGGCGTGCATGTGTGTGTGCATTGTTCGGGATGGGATCGTATTTGTTGACATTGTTCTCACCACAGCGGTGTTCATCTGATCCGTCCTCGCAGTCTCTGTGTCCATCACACACACTCAGTTTCTTGACGCACGAGCCATCGCTACACTTGAACTCCAGCTGCTCATGGCAGGGGGGTAGAGAGTGACCCGCAGCTCCTGAGGCATGTGCAAACACACAGTCAAAAAGTCTGAGACAACTAGCCAAAATACTTCAATTTTAATTACAAAACATAATATCAGCTTAACAACAACGTGCATGGATTTCACAATATCTTTATAGTTGGTATTTCCCCCCTTTTGCTTTAATTGAACTATTGAGCTGGCATGGCAAAATTGAATACTGTAAGTATAGTGCAGGTCACAACAAAGAACAATCAAAATTGCATAATAGACAAGAGGAAGTTACAAAAACCATGACAAGGTGTGACATTACATTATTTTTATATTCTATTTTGTGAGATACATGCTAATTATGATAGAAAGTCAACAGGGTGAGGCATGTGGTATTTAATAAATGGTCAAAATAAACCTTTTCTCTTCAGTTTTGAACATTTCACTTGTCTCCCATCATATCTTTTTTATCATAAAATCTCCAAAATGAATAACCAAAACGACATTTCAAGCCTATCAAACCCAAGTATCTCTAACTGAAGGCATACTGAGCAGAATACATTTATAAATGACTTGCAGAAAATTTGGATTTTAGTCCTTTCTCTCACTGGGCTGACAGGGCTACACTGACACTGCATGACACACGTCTTTTTTCTTTCTTTTTTTTCTTTTCTTAACTGTACTTGCACAATTTTAGTTAGGAATGACTGTTATTTTTTATGTCATGTCATGTTTGACAAATATGCATCAATACACTGCGAGGGAGGGGCCAGATGTTTCCATCTTTTTAACTGTCAACCGACACATTTCCTACATTTCTGTCCAAATATGAATATTTCCTCGTACTGTGTTTAGACTGTAACAACTTGGCTTCCTGTGACGTTATAGATATATATTCGTTACAAGTCCAGATCGACTTCGCTGTAGCTTGCATTGTAAACAGACCCCATTCAAACCGACAGGCTGTGCTCGACTGTAAACCCTCGGGCCGTTAAATAACCTCCAACACAGGCAGCTCTTTCATTTCACGCACGTGCACGAGCAATTCGTGCATCTTACCCCAGATGTGACAGCAGGTTAGAGGGACGATCAGAAGAAATAAACCTCCAAGGTGTCCCATGCTCGATGTCCTCCACGGTTGCCTGTGGCATGCGGCGCGGAAATATGACGTAAGCGTTGATTCTGACAGCCGGCAGCTGTGTCAACGGTCGATATCAGTTTTAATTTTCAATCGGTTATTATTATGGTTTCGTCAATAAATTAATCATCCGTCATCAATCATGGTCATCGGCTCTTCATTTATTTTGTTCGGTTATTCGCTGATGTGACGTAGAATATGTCGCTGTCGTGTTGCTAGGATACAACGCTTCCTTTGTGTAATGATGACGTTTCCGGTCATTTTATCGCCGTTGTTTTTTGTTTTAATGCCACAAATAACATTACAAAAACCACTGCTCCACACGACCTTCAAATGAACTCCCTTTGAAATAAAACTTTGTATAACTGAGTATAAGTTATACAACTAACTTTTTAGACCTAAAAACTATTGTCTGCTCACCTTTTTTAAAAATATAAATGTATTATTAAACATGCTGCTGATGTAAATCAAACTAACAGTGTGTGAGGTATTTAAAATGTGCTCCACCTCCTGTAACATTAATGAAAGCATCAGGAAGAATCAATGATGGAATCTAACCAAGTACTCAAGTAGGCTACTGTTCTTAAGTACAATTTGGAGTGACTTTACTTGAGTATTTAAATGTTCTGCTAGTTTATACTTCTACTCCAGTGGACAGGAAAGGCATGAAAAACTGTAATCTAAAAAAGTGTCTAGTAACTGAAGCTGTCAGACAAATGTAGTGGAGTAAAAAGTGCAATATTTCCCTCTGAGCTGTAGTGGAGTAGAAGTATAAAGTTATAAAATTGAAATACTCGAGTAAAGCACCATGAATTTAAGTTTAACTAATTTACTTAGTTACTTTTCAGGTTAAAAACACTGATAAATGATGATGATGTTGTCAAGAAAAAAAAAGATTTATGATTTAATAACTTTATTTATCCCCGAGGGGAAATTAGGTCACCATAGCAGCGGTACAAATACAATCAGAAATACAATCAAAAGGTAAGGGCAAATATTGATATTAAAAAAAGTAGCCTACAAAACAGTAGGCTAGGTACAATACACAATATGCAAACACTATACACTATACAGCCTACAATAAATGCTTAGCAGTTCCAAGAATAAGATTAAATACTGAGCAAAGTGGAACTTAGTGGATTTTTATGGTGCAAGATAAAGAGAGATAAGCTGCAGTTTTAATTACAGTGATAAAATTTAAATAATAAGTAATTTAAATTATGTGTGTGTGTGTTGCGTGGGCGTTGCTGTGAAGCACTGCACAGTCTGATGGCACCAGGTAGGAATGATTTCCTGTGCCGTTCTTTAAGGCAGCGGGGTCAACTCTGTTGCTGAAGCTGCTCTTAAGCTTGTCCAGAGTTTTGTGGAGGGGGTGAGAGACATTGCCCATGATCACCAGCACCCCAGGACAACACAGCGAAGAAGATGGTGCTCGCAACAACAGACTCATAGAACATGTGGAGCATCCGGTTGCAGACATTGAAGGACCTGAGCCTCCTCAGGAAGTAAAGCCGGCTCAGGCCCTTCTCTTAGACTGCCTCTGTTTTTGTGGTCCACTCCAGTTTATTGTCCAGCACCACACCCGGGAATTTGTATGTATCCACCATGTCGACGTCTGTCCCACCGATGCAGACTGGAGAGGGCGGGGGCTTGTTCCTCCTGAAGTCCACCACCATCTCTTTCGTCTTTGCCACGTTCAGCTGCAGGTGGTTCTCCCCACACCACTTAATAAAATTGCCGACCAGGTCCCTGTACTCAGCCTCCCTCACACCCTCTACACGCCCCACAACGGCCGTGTCATCAGAGAATTTCTGCAGATGACACGACTCACTGCAGTAGCCTACTTAAAGTCTGCAGTGTAGGTGGTGAAGAGGAAGGGAGACAGCACAGTTCCCTGGGGGGCGCCGATGTTGCCGATCATCAACCCTAACCCGGTGGAGAAGCATCTTGTTGTGTGGATTAATCCACAGCACAGTGTACAAATAATTAATAAAAACAAGCAAAAAACACAATAAAAACTCAATTAACACTACGAAGTAGCGGGAGCTGCTACGATAGGCTGCCACTGGCATGGCGCCATTGCATTTACTCAAGTTCTTTACTTGAGAACAACTTTGATAAACTTGTACTTTACTTCAGTATTTCCATTTTTGCTACTTTATACATCCACTACATAACATTTGGGAGGCAAATATTGTACTTTTTAATCAACTACATTTAATTGATAACTTTAGTTACTAGTTAGCCTATACTTTACAGATACGAGAGCCAAAGCAACACATTTTTAAATCAATTTATCTTTCCTATTATTTCATTGACAAACAGACAATAAATACACAGATTGTATCTTGACAGGTTGACAATCAATTTACTTTTACTTGTAGCTACTTATGATACTTAAATACATGTAATATCTAATGAAATGAAATCTTTTTGGGGGCCTTTTTATGATTTATTTGATATGACAGCTGGAGATATAACATGAGATGGGAACCCTGGGCCGCTGCAGTGAGGACACAGTCTCTGTACACGGGGCTATGCTCCCTAATGAAATGAAATCTTAATGCAGGATTTTTACTTGTACCAGAGTATTTGACGATGCAGTTCTGCAGCTTTTATTTCAGTCAAAGATATGAGGAGTTGTTCCTCCTCCACTGCAGTGAGGCTCCTGCAGATGTCAATGTCGTCAACTGCAAAAGCTCACGACACACCCGTCTTAATGCCGCAGTTGATTCTGGAGAAACAGGTTGTTTTTGTTTAATCTGAATCACCTGCTGTACCTTGATAGTTAATGTGGTGGAAGAACAGTGACCTAAAATAACTCACTCCTGAATAACATGATCCCTCAAAGATGATTTGCAGTAAGAAATATGATGAATAGATTTTATTCTGAACTGTGCAGGATGTCCTCTGTTGGTAGTTTTGGGCTCAGAGGTTCTTCAGCATTCACTACATATTTGCATTAATAAAAAGCGCTTGTTAAAGGGGGCACCACCTCCATTCATCTATCACTTAACTGCCCTAAATGTAAATTAACTGATTGTTTAATTAGGAGGAAAATGAATCACATCAAATGAATCAGTCTTACGTCTGAACTTTTAAATCGGAATCGACCGAAATTAAGTCACAATCTCGAACTTCGAATTAAAAAATGGAATCGTAGATGCTGCCTCGCCCCCACGTCACGTCCAGTCGCCTAGCTAAGCCAGTAGCTATTAGCTACAGCCAGTCAAATGATAGCATGGTGTTACACCCTGGGGCACCGAAAAGGGGGGAAAAAGGAGAAGGATTCTAGGGGCCCATGATTAAGAGGGGCCCAGAGAGGCTCCTAATAAAATTATAATACTGACAAAAAATAATATGACACTAAGTTATTAACTAACTTATAATCACTAATATATTTTATTATTTACAATGTACTGGTAACAATAACTGTATTTGTTTTGGAAACATTAACGGCCACCCTCTCTATTTATGTAAAATGGTTCTGTCTGACTGGATCAGACGCAGCTCACCGATTGGTCACAGACAGCGCCACAGTGGCCGGTAAGGAGGCAGAGAAGGCAGAATGCCTCAATGTCAATTTTTCACAAAGCAAGGTTGGTTCATGTGGTGGAAAGTTACGGAATATTAACTTTGTCCGTGGTCTATAAGCTAGCTCACTTTTCTCTCCATAACTCTGGATTTTTACATTTCACTGTTGTTTTAGTTAAATAATCAATGCAGTCAAACGTTTAGCAAGCTGTTCATATTCAATCAGTTGACATCCCCTCTGCATAGAGGTCAAATTTGGAGCGATATTTAGTTCCTTTCCCAGTAAGCTAGCATGACATGTTTGGTATCAGCTTATTCATTTCATTTCATTTTATTCATGTAAATTCACATTCTGTGAAAGAACTTGCACTTTAGTTAAGTGATCTTACATTTTGACTTGTAACAGAGTATTTTATGCTACTTTCACTTCAAAGGTGTTGATGAACGTTCTCAGTCATCCAGGTCATGGTAGTCTTTTAAAGTAGGCAACTGGAAGTGTTTCAGTTTATTACTATAACTATTATGATAAACTTGATACGTTGAATCATAATTCACAAAAGTAACTTAAAGTGACTACGAGGAACTTTCAGTTTTTGTTGATTCTAGTGGTCCCGTTTGATAAAAGCAGCACATTACGACTGACTTCAGACCTGCCAAAACAAGCCTTTCATACGTTTATAACATAACCTGTCTGAGCAGTTTCCACCGATCAGACTGAGCTCTGATGAATCTGCCTCTGTGACCAGCCTCACACTCGCTTCTCTACCGGAAACATCCACACGGGTGAGTTCGAACTGCTTTCATACTTTTATCACAACCAGGCTGTGATGAGCAACTATTTTCTCAACTTATGAATGTGCAGAGGTGGAAGATACAAAGCAAAAATACTCCTCAGTCAGTAGATGTTTCGGGTATCTGTATTTACTTGAGTATTTCTTTTGACTTTTCCTCCCTACATCTGGATCTAGAGCCAAGCCCGCCGCCACTCCCAAAACCTCGGTCAAACTAGCCCCTAGTTGTTTTGTGGTGCTTGTATATAGTAGATATTACGGTAATGCAGTCCAAGAAAAGAATTCAAAATAAAAGCACCGACCGATGAACTTGCAAGTTCACATGAATTCATTCAGTCAGTCAGTCTGTTAATTGATTGGTGAAAATAAACAAAACAACATCTTGAGCTTCTGATGAGGAATTTCAAAATAAAAGCCCATTTAATAGTCAAATATTTTCAATATTTCCCTCAAATTCAGTTTTACGTTAAAGGAAAACTACCTGTTCCCACAGACTAATTTCAGTTCAGACTGACAGTTCTCCACCTCAGAGAGTCAGTCTTGTAATAACAGGAAGTTCTGATGTGGAATTTCTGATGTGGGGCTTTAATTTTTAAATTCCACATCAGAACTTCCTGATATTACATAAGTGACTCTCTGAGGTGGAGAACTGTCAATCTGAACTGAAAAAAGTCTGTGGAAACAGGTAGATTCTTTGAAATATCAATCTGAATTCAAAGGGAAATGTTGACAATATCTGACACTTTAGAAGGCTTTAATTTTGAAATTACATGAGTGATTCTCTGAGGTGGAGTACTATTATTCCGAACAGAAATTAGGCTGTGGAAACAGGTAGTTTCCTTAAATTATCAATCTGAAATTAAAGGAAAATACTGAAAATATTTGTCATTTCAGAGGGCTTTCATTTTGAAATTCCATATCAGAACTTCCTGTCATTACATGAGTGACTCTCTGAGGTGGAGAACTGTCAGTCTGAACTGAAATAACTCTGTGGAAAAAGGTTTACGTAACGTAACGTAACGTAACGTAACGTAACGTAACGTAAAACTGAATTTGAGGGAAATATTTCAAATATTTGACTATTAAATTGGCTTTTATTTTGAAATTCCTTATCAGAAGCTCAAAATATTGTGTTTATTTTTATGTTGGACTAATTATTCATACAGATGAAATGTCATAGCCTCCATCTTCTAAGGCTTCAATGTGATCAGAATTAGGATGGTAAAATGAATTAAGTAAATAATCAATGAATTAATTCCTTAAATGCCCTATTGATTAATTAACTAATTATTCAATTAATTCACCAATCAATTAACAGACTGACTGACTGACTGACTGAATGAATGAATGAATTCATGTGAACTTGCAAATTATGTTCATCGTTCGGTGCTTTTATTTTGAATTCTGTTCTTGGACTGCATTACCGTAATATCGACTATATACAAGGACCACAAAACAACTGGGGGCTAGTTTGACCGAGGTTTTCGGAGTGGCGGCGGGCTTGACTGCAGTATTAGTACATGCGTGGGTTTGGTATGAGGTGTATTCTTCTAGAGTAAACTATTCTCGTGGGAAAAAATAAATAGGAAGAGGCCCCTGGTCATAAGTCATATCCCCTAGGCGGATGGGATTCTTTAGACTTGTTGTTCTCAGTGCCATAAAATCTGAACTAAAACCTCTCACAGGCAATTTTTGGTGCTTGTTCAGATGCTGTACTTTTTGTAATAAACCTTTTTATATACAACTAAGTCAGTGTCAGTGGAGACTTCTTCATCTTCTTCACACCATCGCTACAGAATAAACAACAGGTACCTACCTGTATACTGAACATATAAGGAGTAGTTATAATAACGTTTATAACCATCAGAGAACGTTACATACGTTGTTTTTGGTTCCTATCTGTTTCCCAAATATATTCGTACATGTGTGAATGTGTAGGCTAAATGAGAGGCATTACCTTATAGCACTTTGTAGAAGGGCGCTTTATAAAGTTCACTCCATTGACTTGTATTACTTCACGGGGCAGAGCTGCCACATACAACATGGCGACGTCAAGTTTCGCGGCAGCGGGCCAACCCGCTCAGTGAGGCGCGTGAGGGCAGGTGTATCCACGTGACATAATACACGTCTATGGGTGTATCCTCCGCAAAGAGGGAAAAGAAGGCTGCATTTGAAGGAGCCTTCGAATTGGTACAGCCTTCGCGCGGCGTTGTGACGTAATTGGCATTCAAATGCGTCCTTCGAAGGATGCAGCCCCTGAATTGGGACACAGTTATAGTATAAAAGTAAAAAGTATCCCTCTGAAGAGCCTTTCTACCATTTGCCGTTTCTGGTAAAAGCTAACTGAAGCTCACGTCATATTAATACAACTCAAAGACTAGTAAACGTAAAGGTAGAATGGGTAGGATTTGTCCCCGCTGTTCCTGAACGCACCACAAAGATAATTCACTGTAAATCACTGTGCTATGGTGCTCTCTAAAACCAGACCAAAGCTTCAATGATGTCACTCTTACTGATTGGAGTGTGATGACAGGTGCAATATTTAACTGTTGGTATTATTATTTTGGTGGCTGTTAAGGAAATAACAACAGCCTACAAAAAAAAAAAATACATTTCTTCTTCTTTTTGTTGCCCTTCGTCTTCCCTGCAGCAGCTGTAGTCGTCCCCTCATCATGTCAGTCTCCCGCAGAACTGAGGACGATGCAAAGGCGTCATTTCAGTCCTGTAAAAGTCCTGATCCAAAAGACCGTATGGACTTCTATGACGGCTGGGCAGACAACTATGAAGAGGTCAGTCAGTTTAAAGACCCTCCCCCAATCTGACTTTCAAAGTTTGAGTTTCCTCTCCTGTGTATTAAAGTCCTGGTCTTCTCTCTTGTCAGTTCGTCTGTTCTGTTCGTCATGTGTTGTTGCAGAGAATGTGTCCTCAAGAAAGTCTGCATTTTGTCTCCTGGTTTGTTTACATTACGTTACATTACGTTTGTTCATCCTGTGACACCTCCGCTCTGCTGCCAGATGCTAAGCTCATACGGACCAGCCTCTTGCTGCATTAGAATGATGATGTCTTCTGGGGTGGTGACTGGCTCCAGTGACACTAGCGGCACCAAAATAGCCATTTAGATGAGTTTTGCTGCCTCATCTGCTGCATTATTTCCTCTTACCATGTCAACATGACCCTTCCTCTGTGCTTGACATTTGATGATGACAAGTTTTCTAGGTCGCAACATTGCTGAGATTAAATCATTAATTTGCTTTTTGATGCTGGATCGGAGTGCCGTCAGTTTTTTCTTTTCTAAGCCCTCTTTGCCGCTACACTGCACCCCACAAATGACACGATCCGTGTGCAAAGGCTCAGTGTACACATTAGCGATCCTGTTTCTGGCTAATTTGCAAGCTTCAGTTAAGGCTTTCAGTTCTGCTAGTTGTGCCAAGCATGGCTGCCCACAAAACTAAGCTTTTATTGTTTTGGAATTTTTGTTTAACAATAGCAAATCCAGCATGATTACCTAGGTGGTCCCGATAACAACAAACTATGTGGACACGGGCCTTAGACCTGCTTCATGTCTGCATGATGTGGAAGGATGCTAACATGTTAATCACAACTGCTTGACTTTTTTTTTGCTACTATTTTTCTCGCCCAAAATGGCCAAAAAAACAATAAAGTTCCTGACACTGAGGAGAAAGAACAACCTAACATGTAACATCATCAGAGCTTTAAGAAACTAAACGTCTGTCCAATGGAGTTTTAAACGTGCTTCAGTCCAACAACGCCTCATAAACTATTTGGCTCTGAAGATTCTTAACAGAGCAGTGACAACAGACATTACAGTTTGTAAGTTTGAACTGAACTCTGCTGAAGAAACAGTACCAGGTCTTTTTTTAAAAATAGGATCACCGCCTGATGAGCTTCAAAGCACCGGACTTGGCAGTAAACTTCCTGGATGAGAACTTCTCTGGGAGTCCAGAGGGTGCGCTGGTTCTGGACGTGGCCTGCGGGTCTGGATGGGTCGCTAAACTGGTGAGACTATTAACCTTAAACTGCAATTTGGAGGTGCAATATCTAGAAAATTGTCCACCTGTCAAATTCAAACTCAAAACAAATAGAGCAGGGGAAAGTGAGCGAGGAAGTCAGACTACCTGGTAAGTCATGCAAATATGTCTCAGCACAGCATAGCTCTGATCTATCCGAACTCCATTTAGTGAACAAGGATTTTAAAAATTGTTTGCTCGCCGACTAACCTGAGGAAGCATGAATTCTGTTTTTTTTTTTTTTTTACAGAAAAACTTGTTATTTCAGCATCCTCAGTCAGATCACAGATTTTTGTTTTGGGTTCATAAAATTCCCCCCAGCTGGGTACTGCGCACATCACGCTAATAAAAATTAATAACCCCGCCATCAAACTCATGGTGAATATTCTCTTCATGTTTGGTCTGAACTCACCGTTACTTTACATGATGGGTCCATCTCTGGGGCTCTTGGTGAAATGTGAGCTGTGTAATCAGTTAACTGACAGCAGAAACTCAACATTGTCTCTACAATTATTGCTAAATTACAGACTTACATACTGTGTAGGAAAGTATTAGGACATTAGCGATGAATAATCCAGATATTGTGAACCTGTGACAGTGAGTCTTATCAGGTCAGTTCTGATGTGAGTCACGGTTAGTGCTGTTTGTCTCCCTCCTGTGTTCAGATGTTTAAACTGGGCTTCAGGCACTTTGTTGGAGTGGACGGCAGTAAAGGAATGCTACAGAAAGCTGCTGAGACCGGCCTCTATCAGGACCTCAGACTGGCCTTACTGGGAACAGAACGACTGCCTGCACAGACTGGTACACCTTAAACACACACACACACACTCTCTCTCTCTCTCTCTCTCTCTCTCTCTCTCTCTCTCTCTCTCTCTCTCTCTCTCTCTCTCTCTCTCTCTCTCTCTCACACACACACACACACACACACACACACACACACATAATTGTAATGCCACTGGTTCCTCTTCCTCTTCTGGTGATGCTTTCAGGTATGTTTGATGTGGTGGTCATTGTCGGCGCTCTGGATGCTGGTTTTGTGCCGGTTAGCGTTGTCAGGGAGCTCTGCCACGCCGCCAAACCAGGTAATCAGCTAACACCTGTTATGTGTCTTTACATTCAGCAGGTAACTCTGACTGTAGCTGCCATGGAAGTATCGTCAGTAATATTCTCGTGTCAGAGAGCTTTGACTGGGTACTCAGTAGGACCGTTCAGTAATCCATCCATGATACTAACAAGGAGAGGTAGCTGACTCAAATTTGAGGACCTGAGACCTGCTTGACTCACACTGATAAAACACTTGACTTTGACTTGATATTCATTACTTGAGACTTGATTTGGACTTGAGACAGATGGCTTGAAAAGGACTTGATTTTTTTATATTAAATATGAGCATTTGAAAAGAAAAATATTGAGAAGTTGCATTTTCTTTTGAAACATGTCCGTGGTCATTTCTAGCACAATGTGAACAAACCTGTCGTCTGCAGGAGGTTTAATCTGTATGGCGAGAGGCGACCACACTCAAACACCGTCACAGATATACAAGAAGGATCTGGAGAAGGAGCTGCAGCTGATGGAGGAGGGCGGACTGTGGAGTCTGGTGGGAATCAAACAGACGGAGAGATACATGGAAAACCCACATCTGAATAATGAGAAAGGAGAGAAGGACGAGCAGGAGAAGCAATATATCAGCGGGACTGTTTACCTGTACAAGAAATCCATTAATTTAAATTGATGATTAATGATACAGTACAGAAGAGATGGCAACATGTTAACTTGACTCTAGTACTGGTACTTGAGAATTTCCATGTTTTGCTACTTTATACTTCTACTCCACTACACATTAAATATTATAATGTGCAGGATTTATACTTTTGTTGTTTGTTGTTATTTTTACTTGATAACTTTGGTTACTAGTTACTTTACAGATCAAACGCTGCTTCAGAGCCAAAGCACCACATCTTTACATCAATTTATTTTATCATCAATCAGACAAGAAACTGTGATTCTGATGAACAGTCGATCCATAGTATAAAGTCTAAACATATGGATGAGTTACTTTTACTGCTTATTGTGATACTTAAGTACATTTCATATCAGATACTTTAAGACCTTTATTTGAGTACTATTCATATGGGTGACTTTCACTTTTACCAAAGTAATAATTTAACACCATACCTTACTGGAGTATTTCTTTTGACTTTTCCTCCCTACATCTGAACACAAATATCGATACTTTCTCCTCCTTGCGTTTTCAAAACAGGCTCGTTAATTTAGTTTGAATGCATTTGAGGGGATTTATGGCTTTATTTTATTAGGCGCCTTCCCAACATCACATCACTCATTTCAACATACTGGCGCATTATCACGCACGGCAGACGTAGTGAAACGAAACAAAGATCTAGAGCGATTTACATGTCAGGATCTGGTTATTATAGACACAGACTCAATATTTAACTGTCATTTATCATCACAGTAACAGCGTTAGATACATTGGCAGCTGTAAACACTCATAAAAATATAAGAATAATACATCGGTTTTGGTGCCTACCTGTATACTGAAATATAAGGAGTAGTTATAATAACGTTTATAATCATCAGAGAATGTTACATACGTTGTTTTTGGTTCCTATCTGTTTCCAAAATATATTACGTGTGTGAATGTATAAATGAGCGTTAGCGTTGTTAAATGGATCAAGATGCTGTTAAAGTTGTTAATAATCAGTGATGACAATCTACAAACCAGCTGATGGAAAATGTATATCAGACCAGGGAGAGGCCCTGCGGTTTGGGTGTACTCCACATTCCCCATTCTGATGGTGTGTGGGAATAAATCGACAGCAATTCAATCAGGTCTTGTAGGTTTATTCGCGCCCTCTAACAGACAAATATGCAGTGACTCGTTATGGTGGTCAGCCTAAACCTGTTCAGGTGCATACATGAATGATGGCCGTGCCAAAGAGGATTAAATCAGAGTTTCTCCTCCTGGTCTTTGCCTCGCCTTATTTGGTTCATCTTGTTCTTGTCTTAGACTTCAGCTCACTTTTGCCCTTTACTTTTCTTTTGTGGAATTCAGCCCTGACAACATCATTTTGTGTGTTGCTGTATAATATTTTAACACCATACCTTACTGGAGTATTTCTTTTGACTTTTCCTCCCTACATCTGAACACAAATTCTGGTACTTTCTCCTCCTTACATTTACCATGTGTGGACTGTTCAGGGGCACCGCCAGGGATTTTAGGCCCCATGAGAAATATCACATTGGGCCCCATCACCAAAGGCCACGCGAACCCTGCGCAAACTGCTGTAACCACATCTCCAGGACCCAATCGACCCATTCATCCATTCATTCATTACTGAAAACCCTCACTTTTTTTCTCAAATAACAGCTTGTTTTCGTTTTGTGTTCAACGAGCTACTAAAACAAATGTCCCCTGGTGGGATTAATAAAGTCTTTGTCTGTAGATGCCATAATTCCGCCTGCACCAAGACTTGAAGGTATTATTTTAGTATTGGCTGTAACTTTAATACAAAGTGAGTCACTCAATGCTTCGAACTGTCCAGTACCAAATACAGACTATGGCCTTTTTATTATTTGTATAATTATCATTATGTGGAAAAATAATTAGTGTTTGATTGAAAAAGATTGAGTTTTCATTTTTTGTTATAGTAAAAAAAAAAAAAAAAAGAGATACATTCCCACAGAGCCCCGGAGTGACGGTAACTGACATGTCACTCAACACAACGTTGGTCACCTTCTTGAGATGGTTCGTTGGGCTGGGGAGAGGGGAATGGAGGAGAGAGGCTGCTGATGACTCTGTTGAGTCTGGTAGGTGAGGCAGGGACAACTCATTTAATATAATTAGCTTGACCTGCACCGATTAAATGTAGGTTGCAAAGGAGTGAAATGTAACTGTGAAATGTAGCTTTTTCCACTGTGAACATATTGCTAACAGGTTCATTTCAACCACTCACAAACTACACCCACCTCTTCCCACTTCTTCGAGAATAGCTGGGTGTATCGGTTGTCACTCTTTCGTTTTCTCTCTCCTGTCTTTCCTTTTTTTCTTTTAATTTTTGGGAAGCAGACTTCCCATTAGGGAGCATGACAGCGGTGGTTGCAGCCGGTCTAAACCCATTTCACACTTGATCAGTTCGTAATACGACCACAATAACCAGATGGACAAAAAAAACTTAAATAGAACACATTTTTTATTCACACTGTCTATTGTACAGGACACAACCATCACACGCAGTGGTCAGGCCTCGGCAGCAGATCGGGATGAAGAAATGAGGTTGTTGATGCTGAAGGGGTTAATCCTGCTGCTCAGAGGTACGGCTGGTCTGTGGAGAGGGTTGGCTCTTTATATACAGCTCCTGGCGTCACTGGAGGCTTTGGGGCCTCAGCGACTTGACTAGAAGGGATCGAAAGAAAATTCCAAAGACATTTAAATTGCAGGATATCAACAGCCGTTTTAATAACTTCACACTTCCACAGAGAGAGGTTTCGGCTCACATTAGAAGCTTCAGATCAAAACATCAGAGCATTGTAGGAGCATTAGAGGTTTGCTTGCTCTGCTTTTTTTAACCTTAATTTATCAGAGGTAATTTGTTGTTGATAAAACAGATGTAACGTTCTCTAGTTGTGGTCAAATTATTACTGAACATGAAAATGCACTGATTGAGGTATCTACCTGCCAGCGGTGAGGGCCTTCTGTGAAGACATGACTACAGTAGGGGGCCCCGCCTCCCTGCGTCCATCTCTGGTGTAGTAGTAGTTGCTGGCATACTTGTGGCTCGGGCCTACTGGAAGTTTGGGTGGTGGCTGTGTCCTATAGAAAATGAAAACATTGTGAACAGAATGTATGCTAGTATGCACAGACCCTCTTCCTTTCATTTTCATTTGTGTGCTACCCAGTCGCCACGATAAAATGTTAGCAATTAACATTTCTGCTAACCACTGTTCACATTTGTACATTTCATAGGTTACATACAATACTGACACATCTACAAAACGTGTCATAACACATGCACATCGCAGGTTTATGACCTGAATTTCATATGGGGAGGTGGAGGGGATGGTGGTGGAGTTACAAGTAAGAAGGTTGCCATGTCAGTGACTGCAGTTTGAGACCATCTCCAGACCATCTCCAGCTGTGTTCGAGGACAAGAAACAGATATATTTATGGGAAGATAGGCCATCTCTGTATCGTCTGTACTTATGGTGACAAAACTACGTGTTTTTAATAAGACCTTGGGACTTCTCCAGCCGTGCTTGTGGTGACCAAAACATGATCTTTCCCTAACCCTAACCATGTGGGTTTTGTGCATACACCTCAACAAAGCATAAGCACAGCATTGACACAACATCAAATTTTGAGTTCATGTTTGTACTCGTTGAGTTTTTATGTATTTTAAAAGGCCCATTTAGGGATGGCATTGCAAATTAGAATGGGCAATAAATGCTGTGGTGTGACAGGTTATGCTACATACTTGTCCCTATACAAATAATCACTAATATAAATAAAATAAAATAAATAAATGAAGTATCAACATATCTGTGGTTTGCAAAAACATACATTGTCAGTGGGTTGAGACTCAACCCCAGTTTATTCCAGGCGGCTCTTCCATCAGTGGGTGAGTGCAAATTAATTGAGCAGGTGGCACCTTGCAGTGTGAATGCTGATCTTGTGTTGTCAAGCACCAGACTAGCACAGCATGAGGGGCCAATTTCAAGACATATCAACACGAGAACTACTCTATTTTGGGGGTAGCAAAAATTGTATCAACTTAAGATTGCGACCACAATACTCGTGGGATGGATAAACATGACTTGTGATGAAGCTGCAGCAGACCAGTGCTTCAAGTACAACCCCTGATGAGCTGCCACCATCACCTGTGATCCAACATGACCTGTACCACGAAAGGTTATCTTTAGTTGAGTGTGAACACTGTGGGAAGGCTGAGTTCACTTAGCCAACAGGATAACTCCGGCGCATTTAGTCTTACCTCTTTGAAATCTCCTCATATCTCATCTGCAGTTTGGCTTGCAGGTCGTGCTGAAAAAGAAACACGATTGTATTAACTACTCTTACTTTATTTGCTGAATGACACACACAAGGTATCAAAACATGCAAAGTATTAGCGCTACCTTCCTTCACGTTTAGCTAGCTGTCACCAAGCTAGCTCTTCTTGCCCGTTACATTAGCAAGTTCATTAAAAGAAATCACCCGGAGAGATAAAGTCGTATTTCTTTCACAGCATGTCCTGGCTCTGATGTAAAGTTTGTCAGTGGTAGTGTTTTCTTACCCCAGATAACAAATTTCGCAGCCTCTGGATGATTTTGGTCGCAGTCGCCATGTTTGCTGTTGTGAAGGACACAGGAGGACTTCTTCTGGGAAATGTCGTGTCGTCAGCAGCACGTCACTGACACCTGCTGGTCAGGAGACAGAACTGCTGCAATAATAGACTGATCAAATACCCAGGCTTTGACATGCAGGCTTTGAGTTTCCATCCTCATTTCCTTTCATTTTTAACAGCATGTACAGTGCTAGTGAAAAATAAAGTGAATTGTGTTATTGTGTATTACTTACAGTAATTTGTTTTATCAGATTACTGCAATTTTATTAATGTTTCTCTGAAGACAAAAATTCAAATTACTCACTGTGCTGAGATTGTAGCTGCTGGCCCTTTTTTTAAACAAATATATTTCCTGGTATTTTAGTTTAAACAGAGGTGGATATATAAATATATATATTTTTTAACTTCCTAATGATTAGCATTGGTCTTGCTCAAGAACGAAGCCTAACAGTGTGGGTAAGTAACTCCTCTATTATATTATAGCCAAATAATTATATATACCTATTTTTTTAAGCGCATCAGAGCTGTGTGCATACACTAACAGTGACTAAACAAATTCTCTGTGGTGAACAATGATAAAGTAGATTTAACTCAAAAACCGGGAGTTAGTCTGAGGCAAAGAGAAATACAAATTTTATTTGTTGCACAAGAAAACACAGTACAGGGGCGACGAGGCCGGTATACCATGCAATCAAGTATCACAAATGTGTGCTTGTCTCATGCAGCATGCACTGAACAGAAGAGTCCACAGGAGAACACATGCACATGTACAACAGTTTGACCTGCCAGTCCGTTCTGTAAGAGTTTAGTTTAACACCAGCTGAGAATCTCATTTTTGCCGACTTCCAGTGGTTGAAGTTTTTTTTACTGTACAATTCTGTCACAGTTGCATCGCTGTTCGGTGTGGTAACACAGGTGTGAAACAGATCTGAAGCATTCAACCAGTAGAGATCAATAAAGCAGCGACTACATTTACATCCAAATGAGAAACCAGGTTATTTGGAGAAATCAGGTAAACGTGCACTGTAAAGAGGTTTCTCCTAAGAGTTCTGTCATGTCATTTTGGAAGTAAGACTACCATATTTTATGTGTTAGTGATCTTATCTTTAACCACGAAGACTTCTTACACTTCAGTTTTGGGTGAAGGTTGTCCCTTACTGTGCAAATATGTGTGAAGCTTACAAAAATATGATTAAATTGCCTGTTGGCTATCAATCGTTTTTTGTTTACATGAACGCGCCTCTAGTGAAATTCATTCCTCTACTTTTTCCCTGCCTTACATCTTTTTCTTTCAAATGCGCATGTGTAAAAAAAACAAACAAAAATGTACACATGCCAGATTTTCTTTGCATTCCTTATAGCCGTGGTCAAAAGTAGTTTGTGTTCCACTCATTCTTTCACACAAAAATGAGAGTTGCAGAAATCATTGGAAATGAAGACTACAATGATGTACATTTTCTTTACAAGTGTACGTAAACTTTTGACCACGACTGTAGCTCTGTTAATAAACTGGGTTGCTTTAATTAAATCTATGAAAACAGGGATTTTCAAGCGAGTTACTAAAGTGTATGTAAAAACACTAAATGCGTCTCAGCTCGATGCTAAACAACTCTTAATGAACAGTTTCAAAAGAACCAAACACGAACAGATATGATAGGTTTTTGAGGGTTCTTTCAAGGTATCAAAGAGAGTCGTCTCATCATATACAGCCACAGAATATAAAATGTCTGTACAGTACATAGCATGTTGGTTCATTGTAAACAATTCTGTCAGACTGCAAAATGACTTTAAGAACAGAACAGAAGACTCTGAGAAAGAGAAAGTTGGTACAAAAGCCAGCAACGGCCACTGACAAATAAGACGATAAACCTCAAAACTCCATCTCTGTAGTGGAAAAATGTGAAGTACATCCAGTCTGTACTGGATGTGAAATACTGGTATGAATCCCAACAAGGTTTTTTTTTGTTGTTGTTGTTGTTGTTGTAAAAACTGCCCATTCCCTCAAGCAAGACATCCCAAAATCCCGGTGCCTCAAATTGTCATTGTGCATATCATGTCCTTAAACACATTTGGAATTACACATCCATGTTATCAAAATATACACCAATATTTGTACAATACAAAGACATAAAACATTTGTTCAAAGAAGCCCTGGGTTTGGATTTGATGTAAGGGTTTCCTTCTGCCATTTAACATTCACTTACAAAAATCATGTCAAAATACATTAGTGAACTTTCCCCCTCCATGTAAACATCACTACACAGTAAATTAGGTAGGAACAGGTCTTTTAGGCATGGTGTCTCTTACATGCTCATGTAGAACAAAAGCAAAGACAAAAGCTACAGTTTCAGGAAAAATTACACGAGGATCCAGCACATTTCCAGGTACAAAATGTCTCGTTACTAAAGACCAAAAAATAAATACCAAAATGTTTTAAACAAAAAGATATTCCCTCCAATGCTCCGAAGAAGACGTAGACTTCGATTTAGCGGCTCAGTGTTTTTCCTGCAAATTGCATGCTTTGAGTTTGAGTAGAAGTCATCACAGCGAGACGCGGAGCCATGCTGCAGAACCAGTGTTTACAGATGAGAGCAGGAAATTCAAATCACAACTAATCTGAGATTTATTCACACAAAGTTTATATCGAGCAGCCACAAAGCAGAGTGTCATGTTCTGCGACATCCAGAACTTCATCCTCAACTTCATTTTTATGAGGTGTTGAGATACCAGTGGGGGAAAAAACACGTAGAAACATCTTCATGTTGATGTCTTCAAAGATATGGCTTAGAGGACACTGCACTGATATCATGGCACATAATAATACCCTTTTTAAATAGGCTCCATTACAGATTGTACTTTTAAAACACGAGTGCAATATTACCCTGCACTGACATCCACATTCAAGAATAATGATGCAGTGGCCTTAAATTCACACTGTAAGGAACAAGATCAGCAAGTCCATGGATGTACTTTCAATTCTAAGAAATGTGACAGATTTTCAGAGAAACACAACTGATGTTTTCATGTCAGTCTTCTGTCAGACTCAGTCTTCTTTCCCCACCAAACAGATTGTTTCATGAATAATTGTTTAGCAAAATAAAGAATTCCAGCTGGGAAAAACTTCCCAGCTTTGAGAAACTTCCAAACTTGAGCATTTTTTTCTAACATGCTAATGAGTGCTTGATAGCTTTGCTGTTTTCGTCTAGGATGTAGTGCTATTGGAGGCTGAGGCAAAGCAGCAAATGCATCCGAACTGTCATTAGCTGAAGAGTCTGGCTGAATCCATCAGAAAATGACACATCAACCATGCTGCTGACAGTGTGAACCAGAGGTCATTCTTAGGTTTATGGAGATCCAGATAAAAGCAGTATTACACTATTGGAAGCTGCACTGTTGAGATCTAAACTGACAGAAAAGAAAAAACTTCTCGTACCTTTTGGTCCTTCAACAATTATGCCCAGCAATATCAAACTACTCTGTACCGAGACTATCTATTTAAAAAATAGACATTTGTTTTAAAAAAACAAAACAAAACAAACAAAAAAAAAACAATCCAGTTGAAAGACATAAAACCAGATTTTATGGATACAAAATGTTGAGCCTTGGCTATTCAACCGATGAGAACTTCCCTCTTTCCCTGTTACTAACTCATCATAGTTTACAAATGTAATAAATAAGACCAGAACATCTGCAATGCCTTGAGGCAAATATTTACAATTACAAAATTCAAGTAAAATCTTCCAACCCCTCCCATCCCGAAGAGTTTGTAAATGAGTTCACAACTTTTGAAGGAAAATGATGAGCGATTGAAACAAGTACATCACTTTCTCAGATGCCCTTTTTGTGGACCTTCCTCTCTGCACTCAGTCTTCTCTGTTGATAGTCGGTCCTGAGGACCAGCAGGGGTGGTTTCTGTTTTCAGACCGCTGCTGTCAACAAGAGGACGTCCTGCCTCTAGTGGCTGAGATGAAGTGACGGCTGCCTCCAGCTCAGGGTTTTCACTGGTTTCCTCTCCATCTGAACACGGCTCCCACTCATCCTGCTCGCTCTCGGTCGAACCCTGCACGGCAATCTGGGGCACCAGTGTGAACCTCCTGACCACTGGCACCTCCAGCTCCACCTCCTCGCTGGTTTGGGGTCGAGTGAGCACCCAGGCCATCCTGTGCTGCTGCTGTTGTGTTTGGGCTTTTGGAGTTGTGGTTGTCACCGTAACTGTGGTGTTGGTTTTCTCCTCTGGCTCGTCAAAGCTCACCTCCTGCACCGCCTCCTGTTTCTTAAAGGAGTCCCGCCGTTCTGATAGGTTGAGCTTTCGCATCACGACCAGCTGTTCTGATCGTTCAATCACAGAGTCCCGCATCCTCTGGCTGCCGATGTATCCCCCCAGCCTACTGTGATCAGCCCCGATGTAAGCGACCTCTGCCTCCGAGTCACCGAGCAGGTCCCCTTCACCGTAGAACGGCACTTCCAGCGTGTGCCTGCGGGGAGCATAAGACTTCTTATCACCATGATACACACCAGACAGCTTCTCAGCCGACTGAACCCTCTTCAGCAGAGGAGATCGAGGTGGCTCGGCGCTGCGGGGCCGGACGATGTGTCTAACGATGGTAGGTGGGGACAAGGTTTTGCCGTGGTAGGTGTGAAGGGTTTTTGCGAAGCCTGAGAGTGGAGAGGGAGAGCGCTGTGGAGAAAGCTGCTGGGCAGACGTTGAGGAGGAAGTGCAGGCCAGTGGTGAGGGGGGGATGTTGCTGGTCGACTTCCGGCGGCCCACCTTGGTGTAGCGCTGCGTGCTGAGCTTGGAGCCCAGTCCGTGGAGAGAGCTGGGCCGAATGTGTGCAGCCGGAGAACTGGGAGAACTGGAGCAGGGAGATGTGCTCTGAGGGGAGTTATTTTCTAGGAAGAAGAAGAAAAACAGTTTCAAATATCACACATCAAAAAAGGTACAGAAACCTCAATATTTTACCACATTTACGATGAACAGAACCCAAAAGCCTCTACTGACTCCTAGTTTACAGATGTTAAAGTCAATAGATGCATAAAAAGACTCACCAAAGGTCTGATGGTCTGGTGCTGGGCTCCGGCAGGGTGTGGAGGGGCCGGGGGAGAGGCTGTGTGTTGGGGAGCCTGGGAGACTCTCACTGGAGGAAACTGAGTGGTGGAGACCTGAGGAGAAGCTGCGACTGCTGTGCATCACTGTGCTCTGCTTGGAAAGCTTCTTCAAGATGCTTCGTCGTCTGAAGGAAGAGGGGACAACGAGTCAGATAGGTGATACTGTGTTGTTCAGTGTGTTGAACTACAGCACTGACACCAGGCTCAAGAGAGTTTTGAGGGCCCTGCAAATTTTTAGGATGTTGTTAATCTCTGTTGTTATCAACAAAATGTTATTTTTTACTGTATTAAAGAATAAATATAACTAATTTGATTGTGCCAATCTCTGTACACATTTTTCTTTATTGTTAATGAAAGCCTTTACTCTATACATCAAAATATTCACGAGTACAATAGAGTATGACATGTATTTAAATGTATTTAAAGTAATGAAGTCACATTACATTGTTACTTCCCTTAACAATTTCTTACACTAGAGGGAGACAGAGCACATACTTTTGCAGGTTAGTTTTTCTGGAGAATGAGTAACACTGCAGCGCTGCCGAGGCAGGACAGAAAGCCAAACCTCAGATTCTCACCTGTCGTAATTATCTCTCCTCTTGCTCTTCTTGCTGCGGCGAGCCATCTTGCCTTTGTGTTTGGTCTTTCGCGCCGGACCCACTTTGATTGACGTGTTCTCGAGTGCTATGGTCTGAAGTGCCACCTTGCTGCCACTCTGGGGAGCAAAGAATGAATTTAAAAAAATAAAATAAAATAAAAATAAACCTAAACTTGATATCATACTTAAGTCACAGCGGTCTAAAGGAGGTGCTGTACCTTTAGAAGCAGTTCTATCATCTCAGGGTGGACCAGGCCTTGGACAGACTCTCCGTTCACGTGGGTGATGAGGTCTCCAGTGCAAAGACCTGCCTGATGAGCGGGGCTGCCCTCCTCCACACTCTGTTAAAACAGAAACACAGAGAGAGAGAGTGAGTAGAGGAGTTTTATTTGAGCATTACATAACTACTGTTGAACCTCTCTCTTCTGTTATATTGTCATCAGAGTGAAGCACATTAATCAACGTGGACACATGACATGTAAAACAATTAAGGACTCATTAATGCTGTTTGTTTTGTTAGTCTTGTGACGACACCCACCGAGACCATGTGATGCACTGTGTAGACATCGCTATCTCCCATGTAGACCCGGATGGCCTGCAGGGTGAAGCCGAACTTCTTCCCTGAGGTGTGGATGACAATGGGAGGCTTCAGGCTGCTGGGGCTGAGTGAAAGGTCCCGATTGGGGGAGGAGTCACGAGACGAAGGGTTGGAGGACAGGGAGCGCGGAGAGATGGGACTGGGCTGGAGGCAGCCGGAGGAGTCATCTGAAACAAACACAGGAATGTTTCCCTCTGAAAATGTCAACAGAACAATCCACTGCTTCCTCCCCCGGATTCAGTTACAGTTCCTTTCATCATTATCTTTGAAATATAGGCCTGTTTAACTTCCCTGATAACAAATACTAGAAGGTATTACAAGCTTAGGTTTTATTTTTGCCATATATTAAGAAACCTGCCAACTAATACAAGAGTGACACCCTGTTCTGGATCTTCACCTAACTTTATGTTTCCACCACTTAAATTGCAGAAGTAAAGGTGCCTCTATCTCTGTACCTGTAGTGATGATGAGAGACAGCGCTGAGACGGAGGCCGACTTGGGGACCTTCCCTCCACAGGGCAGCCTCTGTCTGTCTGGCGTCTCCAGCTGGTTACCGAAGCGTCGAGGGCCAGCAGGCTCCTTGGGGGATGAGTGTTTGCCCCCTGTGCTGTTGCTGCGAATCCTGATCCTCCGGAGGTTCGACACAACCACCTCAGCTGCAGGAAACGTAGGTTAGAAAAGTTTTTAACATGTAAATATGCTCACCTCTGATAGAGGTACGGATACAAATGTCAGAAACATCATCTTCATCATTTACCTTCATCATCTGTGGAGAGGGCAAAGCGGGGCATCGTCTCTAGGCTGTGGGTGCTGCTCATCACCAGAGGACTGGTGCTCCTCTCAGACTGGGAGGAGCTGGAGGACGCCCGAGGGCGAAGGCTACAAACAGCCAAAGACCAGTCGGACAGGTAAGTCAACAGGTGATCAAACAACAACACTGTTTCGTTTGGTGATTCCTTCCACAGATTTTTGAGCAGGTCAAACATTTGTTTCATACTGTTTTTTGGCAGCAGTTTTACACGTAACTTAGCAACAAAGTTCGACACTTTTAATTCAACAAAAAGAAGAGCTCAAAGCGCTACTAAAAACTATGACAGGAGTAAATGCAGCTTATGATACAGACACAATACAACTGTGCGTACCTGGCCATGCGTCCAGCATGTCTGCGCTCCACGCTGCTTTCTGCTGGGCTCAGGGAGGGACTGAGTCCTCCAATGTCTCCACGGTCCTCCTTCTCCTCACTGTGGCTGCGGTCAGAGGAGAAGCTCAGGTTGGATGGCGTTGCCAGATGCTCTGTGCTGCTATAAACCTGAGAGGTTGAAGAGGAGAGTCGGTGTGACAAAGAGCTGAGCTGAGCACTGATGTAATGCACAGTCTAGCAGCTATACTAGAGGCACTCCACCTTTTGATAAACAAATGACTTTTTATCTCAACACCATGAAAAAGACGGGTAAATTCTGTCCTGTTTAAATCTGCGACCTCATCATTTGATGCTTTGCCTTGTAGCAAGAGTGGGCTAATAATGCACAACACAGTGGAGAAGCCTGGCAATCGTTAACTTTTACTCAATTACTACATGAGGTATTCAATTAGGATGACATAGTTCTTAGTTAAAATTTGTAAATAGCCAAAGAAATAATGTTGCAAGGTTCCCGTACCTTGCTGAAGCGATGCGACCAGGAAGAAAACTGTCGAATTTCCAAGGAAGACTCTTCATCATTGGTTTCCTCATCCTCGTCAGATGCCAAATGATGATAACGCTCTGAACGAGCTGCAAACAGGAAGAAAGGTCAGGCACTCAGTTTGAGAGAGTCACAACAAATACCTTTCGTTGCTGTTGGATTGGTAGATGGAGTGTTTTAAATGTGGGAGAACTGTTAAATGTAACCTACTGTCAAAGTAGCTGGTGTCGTCCTCTGCCTCCAGCTGAGGGATGAATTCAGCTTTCTGTCTCAGGAGTCCATTCCAGTCGAAACCCAGGAAGAAAGGGTGCTGTTTGACCTCCGAGGCTCCGCCTATAACAGTTCACATGTTTTAAAACCATGTAATTTCAATAAACTCAAGAGGAAAAATGTATTTCATACATTACTTTTGACAACTAGCCGTTCTTATTCAAATATCTAACTTAGTCTTCAAAATTTTATTTTTCTCATTTCATTTTTAAGGTATGGATTTACAAATGTTTCTGAATATAATTAGATGTTAATGTGATAATTAATGTTCAGAATAAAGTCATCATTTCTACTTCCCTACTGCGGCTGCTGCAAAATCTTGAAAACATTATCAGTTTGTATCAAACACCATCTGCAGCTTTCTCATGCATGAATCAACAGTAAACTGGGCAGTACCAGTTCCTAGTCGGTCTAAAGGACTCTGCCTGAGCAAGCGTTCGATCAGGTCCTGGGCATCAGCAGGTAAAGCATCATCTCCTTCAGGCCAAATGATTTCATCTGCCAAGAAACAGAGAAACAAGACAGATTAATTATTACAAATAAAAGCATAAAATAATGATAAGCTGTTCAAAACTCAATGTGAACAATTTTTATGCTTTAAATATAATCTGTGCTGGTAAAAAAAAAGTGATCTGATTACTTATAGAGATCTCTTATGTGTGGTTAAGTTTGGCAACAAATGCAATGAAGTTGAAATCTAATATTAGCAACATTAGAAAATATCTTCCCCACTACTTAATGATTTCGATTATTTCAGCGCTCACCACTGACAACTTGTCCAAAAAGCTCTTCAGGCGTGTCTCCAAAGAACGGGACGCAACCGACCAGGAATTCATAGAGGATGATCCCCATCGCCCACCAGTCCACTGGCTTCCCATAGCCCTGCCTGAGAATCACCTCAGGGGCAATGTACTCTGGAGTGCCACACACCTGCAAGAGCAAACCAACACAGGTGAGTTTCGAGCAGCAGTGATGTCTGTCGCGTTTTTATTTACATGGAAAAGATGCTTTGTGTTACATTCAAAATCAGGCTCACCTGCTTGTCAATGAACTCTCTCGTGTCTTTCTCCATGTGACCCTCGTACAGGTTAGTGGTCATGTTCATCAGGCCAATTTTAGACAGGCCGAAGTCTGTCAACTTGATGTGGCCCATGGATGTAATCAACAAGCTGTCAGGTGAAAAATAAAAAAGCATTACTAATAAAAGCAGTTGTATTTTACTTTTGAATGGTCAATACTTTTACCAAATTCGGTAAAAAAAAACACCCCAAAAACCCAGATTGCAAGACTGAAAAAAAACATCTGGATTCACCATGTGTCAAACCACAGAGCAGATAATGTTTATCTATTTATCTATTATGTTTAATTAAATGAATCCTAGGGAATATCTAGAGTACTTTGAGTCATATTCAGTACATGGAGTACAACAGGGAAATTCTTAAACAGCAGTGAAGTGGGAGTTTGTTTGTGTTCTTACTTGTCAGGTTTCAGATCCCGATGCACGATACCATAGTTGTGAAGGTACTCCAGGGCTAGGACTGTTTCAGCAAAGTACATCCTTGTCATCTCTACAGGCAGTGGGCCCATGTTCTTGAGCAGGTTGGCACAATCTCCACCTTAATGAATCAGAAAAACAGAAGCCCGTAAGCATTGTGTTTGTTTCAATTTCTGTTGCCCGGACTAATTATTAATTATTTCTTGTTTTTAGATTTCTCCATTATGACTTACAGTAAGTTGATCTAGATTATATAAAGCCACTGGTCTAAATCACAAACACACACACAGTCTTTCTCTACTCTACCTTCCACATACTCCATGACCATGCACAGGTGTCGTCTTGTCTCAAACGAGCAGAACATGGAGACAACAAAAGGGTTCTCAGCAAAAGTGAGGATGTCTCGCTCCACAAATGCCTGCTGGATCTGGTTCCTGAGGACGAGGTTCTGGCGATTTATCTTTTTCATGGCAAACCGTTGGCGGGTCTCCTTGTGGCGGACCAGATACACGGCCCTGTCACAAAACAAAAGGAGCCACGTTAGCCATATTATGTTCACACTGAACGTTAAAAATGATTAAAGAAATCCGCTCTTATGGGAAACAATGGCACAGACATGAGGTTCAAGACTGGGCATTTTTCACAGCTGTTTCATCAAAGGGAGGAAATTAGCTTCTGATAAGATAATTACAGATAATTACATATAATGGTTTTTGATAATGAAACACAGTGTTAGGCCACAATGCAGTAGATATAGAAGAACTTCAGTATTATATAGTTCCATTGCTCCTTTCAAAATTCAAGGGATTTGTAGCTCTTGGTTTAAAAGAATAAAAAGTTGCTACAAATCTTTTTGGAAAACCAATTAACAATGCCAAGAAAAGCAAAGAAGCAAAAAAACACCTAAAACAACGATCCTTTCCTCTTACCCATAAGCTCCATTACTGATCAGTTTGATTGTTTCAAAGTCGCTCTCAAAAGGCTTCCTTCGAGTTGGTGTCAACGTCTGTGGGGCCTTATTCTATGGAGCGGAAGTAGAAACATGATGTTAGTGGCTGCCTATGGGCAAGTTAAAATACAGAAACAAAAGTAGATTCAAGACTTTTAGTTATTACTACAGTTTATTTAATTATTTACAGTGTGATTAAGTTTCCAGGGCCTGTTCTGCAGTCTGCTAAATAAAGTATAGCGTGGACCAACTTCTAGTTCAAATACAGCATACATTGTTTTCTCATATTTGTCTATATATCTGAATTTGGGGCATATAAACAAAACTGACTCAACTTGGATTCAACACTCTTTATGATACTAACCTAAAAAATGGATCTTTTGCTTTGCAATGACAGATGGCAGAACAATTAAATTTAAGATTAATTTCCACCTTCATCTCGTCTTGGCTTCATGTAGCTTTCATGAAAATGAAACATTAAGATATACAATATGTATGGTTTCCTTTCACACTAAAATGGGTCACAGGAAACCACAAAAAAACAAATGTCCTGATCATCTGAAGACACATTTAGACACACACTCAGATGTAGCTAAGAAACTATTGAAAACAAGGGACACATTTGAAGAAATCGTGTTTATAGTGCACGTAATCTAAATCTTTAATTTTAAACCACATCCTCTTTAATATCAATTACCATGCACACTTATAGGTAGTAATATGAATACAAGTAAAAGTTAACCTCCACATTAGCATCGGGTTCCACTGACACTGAAGGACCGGCATCATACTGTTCAAGCTGTACCATGTCTGGAATAAAGAGAGAGAGAAACAGTCTTCAAGTCAACCCTCCCTCCTCAAACTCACTTTTCAGTGAGATTGGTGTTGTTGTTGTCACATGGTGTAAATGTTACTGTGCTGTTCAGAAACTGGTTCTACTACAGCATGTTTATGTGGCAGTGACACATTTATGAAGTTTTTAAACTGACTAAACCTGACTTTCACATCAGATGACACGTGCACAGTAATGCAACAGTAATAAAAGACCTGTCCAGCCAGTTTTAAACACATTTCTGTTGTTCTCTCCGCTCTGAGCAACATATGTGGGAACAAGAACAGTATGAAGTGAGTGTAAGGCTTCATTTTATGAGTTGTACCTTCTAATGGGTCCCGTGTCAGACCCAGCTGGCTGATGATGTACCGTGGGATGTCCGTCTTGATTCCCTGGCCAGCTTTGGCATGACCCTCCGCTGCCTCAAGTAAGTGATAAAACTCTTCTGGGTCAAACTCCTGTGAACAGAATCCAAGGCTCATAAATGAGGACTGACTGAAGATAAAATCCTGTCGAACTGTCAGCCATAGCAAGTGTTCATTGTAAAGCACAGGTATGAGTCAAAGGCACCTGCAATCTTCAGGATGTTCAGCATGCTTTTAAGGAGCCCACTGTTGTTCGTTTTTGTAAGACCTGCCCTACTCTGCTTCTGATTGGTTAACTTTCTTAGTTTGGTTGGTTAAGTTTAGGCATGAAAAGTGAGATTGGTCAGGGTAAGAATATCAGGGTAAGAATAACAGAGGCAAAGTAGGGCGGGTTTTCCCAAGAGAAACAGTGGGATGCATAGTAAAATTTCAGCTTCTCCTGAAAGTGGTTTCAAGTCCAGTCACCCATTTCACAAGGAAAATTAGACTCATGTGGTATCTAGCCATATAGATATTTATGGCTTCATCTGTTGAGGTACTGAGATATCTGATTCTTTATCTAGTCAAGGGTAGATAAAGTGAAAGTTAAGTAATACTGTCTTAATTCAAAGGTCATCAGCTTCTTGTTCTGGTGACACAAATCCACTTTCTAAAAGAATAAAGGTCAGAATTTCATTTTAGTTCTTCTTTAACGTGAACTTCTACTTGTTTAAATTGAAGTAATCTCATTTTCAATTAAGAAGAGATTTTCTCCTCTGCAGCTTACCAGACACTCCAGGAGGCGAGCGGGCCGAGAGATTATGATGAGGATCTTCCTGACCAGCTGGATGATGACGGCAACCTCCTCGCTTTCAGAGCGCTCGTAGGCCTAGAAAACAGAACGAGAGCAGGGGCAACAAAATGTCATGTTTATTCATGCAGTGCTCTTAACCGACTGAGAAAACACGTCAACAAAAATTAAAAATAATACTTTCAAATTAGAAAAATCAAGCAGATGGTGGGAATGGGTGATGTTTGTATAAATATTTTGTGAATATATGTTGTGACACTTCTGACCAAATATGGTGCTATAGAGAAAGGGAAAAATGGTTATTTCCATGCCGGGGAAAATGGTTATTTCCATGCCGTCACATTTTGAGACATGGAACAGAAGATGGCATGTACGCATCTTGCATGATTATAATTCATAAAATGTTAAGAGGAAATGTTCTTTGTTTAAAGTCTATACAATGTTTACAAACACACCTCACTTAAAATAAATGTCAGTTTCTTGTTATGCAGATAATAAAATGTGTACAAAATTTAAAAAAAGGATGTGTAAACAGGGTGTAAACATTCTTTGTCATGACACATATTAAAAGGGGACACTTTTCACCCCTTGTGCCACTTCCTCCACCCCTGAAAAAAGGCCTGAGCAGAGGCACTGCTCAGCTCTGAAAGAGGAAATATGAATATATAAAAACAGTCTGTTCAAAGCAGATGGAGATGGCTCTAAGAGAAATATGAACAACAGACGCTGCCTGACAGAGTTGCGTCAGAGAATACATCATTTTAAAGTGGAATTATTATAATAATCACTGGGTGGGTTCATTCTTAATGAGTCATCCACATCCTTTCTTGGAGATGACTGGAGTGACAGTCTGTACAAGTGAAACAGTGGCTGCAGGGTATACTATGGATTTGTGTACTAGTCATGTGTATAGCCTTGACTATGGAGACTAATACTACAGTACTCATACTCATCTGTCTGTTAAATATAAAGCTACAGTCAGCAGTAGTTCTACAACAATTAGTTGATTAATCGATCAGTTGTCAACCATTGTATTAATTGCCAACTACTGTGATAACCAATTCATTTTTTGATAGAAAATGTCCAAAATGTTCTGATTTCTGTTCATCAAATGTGAATATTTTCTGTGTCTATAACAGTAAACTGAATATCTTTGGGTTGTGGACAGAAAAAAAAGTTACCTTTCACTTTGAAGAAAAAAGTAATCCCCATTTTTCACCATTTTCTGACCTAGCAACTAATTAATTCTACAAGACAATGACCAACAGATTAACAGATAATTAAATACATGTAGTTGCACCCTGGTCAGCAGCCGGTTAGCGTAGCTTAGCATAAAGTAACAAAATCTGTCTCCTAGCCCCTCTAAAATGTCAAACTATTCCTCTAACTTTCTCCAAAGTTCCGAGTGGTCGTGAGCATCATGGTTTACACATGTGAGTTTATTTGTGTTAACCTCTGGTCATGCATGATCCATAATCCAATGTGAATGTCACAATGTGCAAGAGCAAGAAAGACAGTCTTGTTCCAAGAGTGACATAAGGTCAATTACTCAAACAACCATGTATTATACTATGAAACACACAATTCTCACATGATGTGAAGTGCTCAGTCAGTTGGGAGAATCTTGCTTACATATAACCATGTGTTAAGCAGCGTTTATTGTTTCTGCGATACAATTCCCAGAGATCATTTTCAATTTTGGCTTTTCTCTTGATCACATCTCCGTGGGTGGTGCTCGTTGACTTTCACTGCTCCTCTGACCTTTTACATCAGAAAGTTTGAACCAAACAAACTGCAGAGCTGTTGCACACTTGAAGAGCACCTGAGGTAACAAGCACGCAGATAATGAGTGGGGGTTGACAAATAGGAAATAAAACACTTCTGCAGGCTGTCAAAATATTCTTCTTTGTTGCAAAGATCAGGAGGCCGTACACAAGGGAGTTTTTTTTTAACTCCTTGATACAAAACCTACCAAATAAAAAGATTTCAAAAAATGTCACAGTTTTCACAAACTGAAAGTAATTTGGATAACTAGAAATCACAAACAAGGAGAAGTTAGATGACTGAAAATGTCATTTTACCCCTCAAACTTTTTAACAAAGTGACCTTGGCACACAGAATGAGTCTTTAGGTTTGTGTGTGTGTGTGTGTGTGTGTGTGCAGCATTTGTTCCACTGTATGGGAACAGACTTATCAGTTCAGCTGGAGGTAAACCTAGTTGGCCGTGCCTTCTGCCTGACAGCATGCAGAGGAACAGGGGAGGAGGTTGCTATAGAAACTAACATTTTATCACAACACAGATAAGATCTGTGACAAAAAATACCTCTCACCAACACTGACAATTTCCACTACCAGATCTATTGTAAGTGCCTCTGGCTATCAGACGGTTATTGATTGCACATTCCAACCAGGCTCGATCAATCTGCTTTCATAATGTCCTCACATCCAAGTGTCCAGATGAAGAGCACACATGTAGTGGCTCATCAGCTGATGCGAAATGCTTCAATTTCAATCATGTTTTGAAACCAACAAAGCCGTTTCGACCCACATGATTTCTATATCTTAAAATCAGCTGTTTCCTCACCTCATGAAGCAGCTTGTCCAGCTTCTCCTGCAGCTCGGCAAAGTAGCGTGAAGTAACCAGGCCTTTCTGGGACTTGTCCAGGCAGTCTCTGACCAACTCCACTAACTGGTGTTGGATGAAGCCCAGCACCCCGTCAGCTAACGGGAGGGAGCTGTCTGGAGAGCAGTGGGTGATAATCTCCAACAAACGCTCCTCCATCTGGGCTGTGGCCTGCAGGGAGGGCAAGCACAGAAACACAGTTAAGACATTTAAGGGAGAGTTTTTTTACTCTCTGCAGCACCAAATGTCCATAACATGTCTGTGGGTGGATTCATATGTTGTTGACCCAGTGATCACTGAGCCACCTGCTGAGGTTTTTGGATCTGAAACCTCTATACTCTGTTTTTAAATAGCAAAACTCCTACTCCCTGAGTTTCGAGCACTTCAGATTTCAGTATGTCTATAGTATGTGTCTGTAGTATGCGTGGATTAAGAATCAAACTAGGGATGCACAATAAATATAGGGTCAATACATTAACTGCTATTCTGCTATTTATTGGAAATGGTAAAATGATAGCTGATACATCAACCAAAGCCAAATTACTTTAATTGACTTAACAAGCTCAGCAGTTACGCACTCAGACACAGTAAGTTGTGATATGCACTGTTAAAATTGGTTTGTAAGAGAGTCAAAAGGGTCGTCAACTGTTTGAATGGTTTTTTACAGTTTCAGAGAGAGACAACATGATTGTTATTTGCAGCACATGTTACACAAGGGTTCAGAGAGAAGGGAAAAAGCCTACGAGTTTTAACGCAACAAGTCTTAGAAAAGCTATGGAATATTAAATCATTCATCTTTGCTCACTCAGGTGTGCATAAACTACATGTTATGAACTTCTTTTTAAAATACAAAAATGTGAAATTATTTGTAATTTTATCGGCATAAGAAGCAGGCATTTATTGGTTATTGGTATCCACTGAAAAAAAAAATCTATATTTTGCATCTCTAAATCTAACTTTAGGGATGCCCAACATGGAAATGGAAAAGAGCGATGTGCTGTGGTTTTGCTGCAATTTTCTTGTGCGTACCTTTGGGAAACGTTCTCTGTAAACATGGTTCATCATCACAATCTCATTATCAAAGGAGACACTTGATCGCCCGGGGCTGCAACAGAAACAAAACAACAGATTAGTATATTGTAATTTATCAGAAATGTATTTCAACATTTACCAATACACAATCCAATACTCTCCACTGAGCCAGTAAGCTGAAAGTGGTTATGTCATCGAAGCGATACAGTATCAGTCGATACAGTTCAGCCCATCCAAACACACACACACACAAAGAGGTTTTTTGAGGTCAACATCTACACTTGTACTTTTGATCACAACCTGCAGAAAAGCAATATTGTGAGCCAACATTCGATTTCAGTGGTTCTTACGCTGGTAAATCTACAATCAGAGTGGATTTCACTGTCAGGTTTTGATGTTTCTCCTTTAGATATTTCCACACCGCTGTCCAAACCGAGTGAATCATCAACATCACTCAATTAGTCATTTACTGCAACACCGCTTAAGTATTTAGGCTGTAAGACGGGCGTATTTTGCTTGCTTGATGAAGCTTCAAATAGAACAGATGGAGGGAAAACCTATCACATGCAAACAGGCTCCCTAAGCCATTTTTTTTGTCATGAAAGCCGCCTCTGTTAGACTGGATGGCTGCTGCCCAACACATACTGCTGCAGCTCACCGTGGCTCTCTGCATCAGGCCCCCCCACCCCCCTAAACCACCCCCACCCTCGACTACAGTTCAGCAGCTAGATCCCTGAGGCGCTCTGTTAGCTCGCATGCCCACGCACGGCACAACATGGTGCCAGAACACAGAGCACTGAGGCATCGCACAAACAGCGCAGAGCAGAGCCAACAGACAAAAGTTGTCAGAACCACACAGCTCTGCAGTCAGATCTCCACCTGCCTGCCAGCCAACAGGCATGTGTAATCGATCCGAGGCACTTGAGACGCCAAAAGCTGTGTGCTTGTGAATTTGTCTTGGTCATACCAACATCATGACATCTGACAGTCGTCCAGGACATAATGACACCAAGGAACATGAACCGTGCAAAACACACTATCGCTATTAGCAGGTAGTTAATCCCTTTCGGAAGGATTACTCTGCATTTAATCTGTATAAAATATTATTTTCATTAATTTAATGACAGGCCAAGAAACAAAATAAAACACTCTGCAATACTCTTACTAGCTATGTAAACTAACATCAGAGTCGAGAAAAGAGGCCACTTCATACTGAAGATGTAATCACTATTTTCCTAAAATGAATATGTAGAAAGAAAAAAAAACTATCAATTTCAGGATTAGCTACCTGAGGCTGCGAGACCGAGGACGTATGACCGTCGAGGGCCGCCCATCCTCGTCGGTCATGCTGTCTGTGCTGCGGAAGTGTTTGAAGAGGAAGTGCAGCTCATCTTGTGTCGGCTGGTAAGGAAGCTGGTGAAGGCGCTCCTGGGAAGATGAAGAAGACTGCAGACACAAAGAGGGATCCATCACTTTCTCCAATTTAAATCTATTTTCTTTATATTAAACAGGTTCAGATCTGATGGTGATTAGGCCAAAATATAAATCACATTCACCATCTCTTCAACAATCCTGAGATAATTCGATAGTGTTTGATAACAACACTGAATGATAATCGCGACTAATGACTCAAATAAATTCTGAAGGACGTGAAACAAAAACAGCACACTAAAATGTTAATACTGGGCCTTTCTAATCTTGTGAAGCGGGTTTAATATGGTGCAGCTGCTAACTTGGTTAAGATGGTTAAACAGCCATATCTGGAGGACAATAGAAAACTGGTGACTTTTATCAACATAAAAGGACAAATTATTGAATATTGATGTTTGGACTGCTATATTTAAACAACATTTATTTGTGCAGTCCTTAAAAAGACTCAAAGTGCCTTGACGGGACACATCAAAAGTCAGCTGGCATAGAAAACATGTTCAAAATACTTCCAAAAAGACTTTCCAAACTGAACTAATCCAGACTCGGTTGCCAAGGTGGAGATAAATGGGAACAACTTAAGTCAAGACTGATTCAAAAAGCGCTAAATGTAGCCTTTTGTGCTTGTCAAACTCAAATTCACAGTTCCAGTAAATCCTGCTACTTCCTTTTATAAAGAGGACGTTGCTACTTTTCAGTCCTGCAACAGCAACAAAGTTTCCTTCAAATGTGAGCCGTGCCTCTCAAATGAAGAAGCTGACCGTTTTGTCAGCAATGGTCTCAATGACCAAAATAAATGAGGTAATCATCTATTTATGTTAAATGACTCCATCCAGCACCTTTAAATCAGCATTTTGCTATTAGTAATTTTCCACTCACTTCACATTTACTTTCTAGTTCATGACGACAGCAGCAAAGTGCACTCTGTGCTGACAAGAAGCCAACATAAGCCCAACCAACTGTTAATACACCTGTGGAGGATTTAAATGAGGCACACAAGTTTAACTGGTGTGTGAATTTAGAATAGTAGTGAGAGAGTGAAAATGGACTTAATAAATTAAACAAGAATTTCTTCTGGTGATGGTGTGAACAGTAATGAAGCCCACAGAAGCATCTTTATTCACACCACTAAGTTTCATATCTACCAAGGCGAGAAGTGAACTCTTTTCAAACTCAACAGGACGCGCTGTACGTTGCCGGCAATCTGTTTAATTTCATGGCCCATGTGTCCTGAACAGAAGAGGGCCACAGGGACAGCATCTGTGAAGTCTTTTTCTAATGCCTCAGTATAAAGAGGGCAGTGAGGGCCACTGAAGAGCCTTATTGTCTCCACTGACCTCTGGGCCTGTGCCGGGGTCTGCCCAATAAACTTCCTTATAATAGCTGCCCATGGCCGACTTTCACCATAGACTGAGCGCACACTCTCCCCAGCTGCAAACTGTTCATTTGAATTCAAACTACGTCATGCTGTAAACGAATACAATTACAGCTTTATTCTATGTAATGGTGTGATCTTAAAAGAGGTTCTTGAGAATATTTTATAAATAACATAAAACCTTTTTTTTTAAAAGGTGTTTGAGTAAGCCAAGTTAACATAATTACCACAGCTGATGTTAATAAAAATAATTTAAAAAAAAACAAGCCATCCATAAATTGTGATGATGTGACAAATATGTGATGTTTTGTTGAAAAGCTGTCATAAAATATTGTCACTTACAGTGTGTGATCTAATAACTAAAACTGCGCGAGTACACACACACACACACATTACATCATCTCCTCATTAACATGGCTGTACACAGACTGTGTGGACTACTTCTAACACAGAGTTCCACAGACTGGGAGAATGACTAATTCAAGCAGATGATGGAGGAAAACAATTAACAGTTTGTCATCTCAGGCTTGGCATCGGCACGCATTAGCATGAATGTGCTATTTGGGCTGAGCGAGGTGTTAGAAGTGCCTGGCTGCCGTTTATCGGCCGGGGAGGACTGTGCCATGTTTTGGGATGACTTACCGAGACAGTGGAGCTCGGCGGGTTGGTGCCATAGCCAGATGAGGGGAGGGATGCCAGGGACCATCTCCGGCCCTCAGCTCTGAGAGAAACAGACATGCATCTTACATAAGCTGCAGCAGCATTGGCATTAGTTAGCATTTCATATGTGAAACTCCTTACATAACAGGCGACGGAGGAGGCCTGTGACTACGAGAGCATGAAATGAATTTCCTTTTTCTAAATCATATATAACAAGGTTCTGTGTCCTCACTTGAATCAGAGCAGCTCTTTAGTTTTTTGCTCTCTACAAATCAAGCTATAAACCTTCACATGACAAAAACAAAACAAAAAACACAAGCTTTAAAAGCCAACAGACATGGTGCAAGGATTTTTAAAGAAGCTACCTGTCAGCGCGGGCCAAGTGACTGAGATCACGACAGCAGCAGAGAGAAAGAGAAAAGCAAAGGAAAGAGGTTTCAGTGAGTTTTGGGATTTTTTGCGCCAAATGATCCTGTGACCCCTGGCATTCAGCTGAGGGATTAGTTCTGACAATGTTGCCTTCCTTGCCAGTTTTCATTTGTCCAGATACAAGGACTAGCGCGCAAACTAAATTAATTTGAGGATATACTTTACATAACAGAAACAAATCTTCACTTCAAAGCCTGACCAGCGAAAGGAAGATCTTGTCTCCTGTTTGGATTTTATGACAGCAAAAAAATAAAAAAATAAAAACACGAAAAGGTTATGTGTTATAATATTTGGCATGCGGTTTGCAAGCAGAGGAAACAGTGAAGTTATTATGCAATGAAGTTCCCACAGAAACTCAAAGGTTAAAAGAAAACTCCAACAGCGCCAAAACATTCAGAATTAAATCTATTTGGTGTAGAAGACTGAATGAGTAAGATCTGAAACAGTGATTTTAAATATACCAGATGACTTCATAATATTGATTTAAAGACAACTTCAGTGAATTAACGCCTCGATATGGGCTTGAAAAGCATTCTAGCAGGAGGCAATTTGACCTAAAATTTCTATCACTGTATTTTATTTGTTTGTGGGGTGATGGTATGATATCACAGAATTATAAAATAAAAGGGATATTCCACTAAAACATGATGCTACCTCTGTTCACTCTATTTAGAATGTAAGTAAACATATCTGCACAAAGAAAAAGATTAACATAAATAATAATGTATGTGATTATTGGCTTCAAACAGGAATAAAAATAATGTATTGATCTACATGTGTTTTGAGAAGAAAGGCTCAGCCTGCCCAATAATGCAGGTTAATGTAAATGTAATGCGATTCATTCTCAGAGGGCAAGGATGAGGCAGCTCAACAGCATCTGTGCGCAGGAAACCCAAAGTAGAATAATCAGTGGCTTGTCTACAAAGTACATTTACATGCAGCAGCAACAGACAAACACGGTGAGGACCATTATGGAGCTGAAGGAGGTTTTGTGTAACGTTATCAACAGAGCCAGCTGAGCTTGCGCTGCAGTATGAAATAGGCCAGCATTAACAGCAACCTGGAAAACAGTTTCCAACGTCCAACGTTCACACAATTTGTCCCGACTGTCCCTGAATACTATATACTCCAACATTGCTCCAGCTACCACACTACCAACGATCCATCCTTGAGCTTGAGTTTTAAAGCGCATCCCGTGTCTCATGTTGCTGGCCCTCATTGAGAAAGTAGTCTTAAGTAAAATGGTTAGCACACACATTAGCCTGTAAGTGTTTTTTGTAATACAGTTAATCTACTGTGTATTCACTTCTTCAGGTGGTGAGAGTAGATGAAGACATTCGTTGGTTCTTGCAGATAACAACAGATAAATTGGGGTGCTTTGTTTAGCTTCCACATATTTGCATCACTAAGGAGCATTAGTGAGGAAAAGAGTAGTTACTGGATGTAACTTTAGTTCTATTTGTATATGTACAGGACCACTGATCATCCTGCAAGGTGTTGGGTCTTTATTGCTGCAGCACAGGCATGTCGGATGCCTCAGGAGGTATGTGACCAAGTTTGTCTTTAAACTTGGCGCTGATAGTGAGGCAACTCACTGATTACTTTTCTCAATTATAAAAGTTTAATACCTTTCATCTAAATAGTAAGATACTATTTAAAGTGCTTTCCACTGACTTTCTCCGAGTAGGTGTAATTTTTCTGTCTTGCTCCTGTCGTATTTTAGGACAAAGCACCTGAACTGCTCACGAGTTTTTAACGACTGTTCTTGGGTTTCTTCAAGGTGCCGCTTTACTCGTAGGCTACACACGCCTGAAGCGATACGAGCGTGTTGCCATGGGAACCAGGTTGAATGATGTGTGAGTGGGCTTCGGGGGTACCCTCTACCTAACTGCACTCATCCTGCTGAAGAGGACTCGGCTGGCAGAGGTGCGAACGCTCCAGGCTGAGTCAGTCTCAATCACCTTGCTACTGCTTCTCTACAGCTTCCACACTGCCTGCCTCTGTCCCAGCACACTCACACAGACGCTGCATCACACAGGAAACCCTCAGTGTGTGATCACGCATTAGCTTTATTTAATTCTTCAGAATGCAAATTTGTATTTGGTTCATTTGGGTTCACGTTGTCAAATTACACAGCTCCAGGACTTGTAAACAGGAGCCACGCGAATTAAAACTGACTGTGGATCCTGTAATTTTAAGTGATCATGATGCATGGAGCAAATAGTTCTGGGAACCTCAACAGGATTTCATTATTAAAATCCCTAAATTTTGTATAGTGCAAACAAATAAATTAATAAAACGCAGACATTGGCACACATCTCGTCATATTCACTTGCTTACTTGTGAATAAAATCCCTTCACAGAAGTCTTTGTACCACTTGACTTTATTTACAAGTAGTTTATTTCATTTAGAGTGAAAATAGAAATTCATTTTGTCACTGTTTCATTAATACATTTCCCAAAAAATAATTCCATATAATTGCGACTGCGTTGATAGTCTCCCATTGCCACGCCTATCTCCACAGCGCTGTGCCAGTGCTGGAGAAAAGCCTGACTGCACGTCAGGAGGCAAGCCCTGGCATTAAAATGGCTAAATCCCCACTAACAACTGATAGCTTGTTCATGTTTGCTCTGTTAGGGACCAGGCTTGGGTAACTTGGAGCATGAAGGCTGCCAGCTTGGAGGATGTTGTTGTTGTTGTTTTTTTCCCATAGAGACAGGGATTTTGAGAACACTGGCACACAGATAGCGGAAAGGGAGGAGAATGCTGCATTAAATGTTTGTTCAAGGGCAGGCTTAAACCCACAGTCTACATTTGCTGAGTCACACTAATGAAGTATAGGCTAGAGGTCTTTTTGTCAGTGCAGAAGGTTCATAGGCAAGCAGTTTCCAATAATATATGAATGTATGCATGACTACTAACTTCCGCTTAGACTTCTTCTCTAATGGAAATTCTATTTCCAAGAAACTATCTAAAAGTATTTAGAAAATATAAAATTACAGCCCTGTAAAACTTAAAATGTTACCCTCATCATTAACTATTGACACAGAATACAATCATGATAATTTGAGGTCCTTCCGATTTGACAAAGAAAATATATCCATCTAGGTGGAAAAAGACTCGCGAGTAGTGTTGACATACCTTCGGGCAAATGGAAAGTTGAGGCAGGCACTGGTCGACGCATTTCGAGGGCTGTCCAGAGGGCTGCTTGCAGCTGAAAGAGCAAAGACAAAGTTACTATGGGGAACCATTCACAACTGTAATAATAAACACATGAAAATAGAACAGAGACGACCACATGGTTGCATTTAAGTGGAAATGTTCCAAAAAGGATGACATCATGTCTATGCAGGAACCCTCAATCACTGCAAAACCCAGCAGCATTAACTGGCACCTCAAACAGGTCCAATGTATCATCTTGGTATTACTTTTCCAAACATTACAGCACTTATATGGGGACATTCTTAATTCCTGAGGGAAGCCTCATGCAATTTGGTCTCACTAGAGTCTGGAGGTCTGGGTTACACTGGAGTCTGTGGTTCGTTTACATGCAAGTGGTTGAGCATCAATTAGTACACTAGAGAGAGACCCAATTAGAGCCTCACTGCAATCAGTGATTAGATAATCCTCGGAATGATTGAGTTCAAAAGGGAGCATGTCCACATACTGCTGGTATGACGAGCTCTTGAGCAAAACGCTTTTCATAGAGTGCAGCTGCTTCACAGCTTTAAGGGGCTGCACACCGTCTGTACTATTGTTGATTTACAAAGCAACTATTTAGAAATGACCTGTCATTCAATTACCTTAACACTTTCTTCAATCTGATACCAATTCAGACAATCTAAAGTCAAAATGAATGACCCAAAACATTCTGGTTTAAAACACCGCTTCCTTTAGCAACATGAAACATTGCAAATGGGAGGTCTATATGTTTACACACCTTATTTTCAATATTCTGATAATAATCAGAGCTCAACAGATACATCTGCCTGGCTGACATTAAATGATTTCTGATATATTGTATTGGTGTACATGCCCTCCAATAACTAACACAAAACTGCTGTACAGAAATACCAGATTAGGTTGATGTCATTTAGAGACACTGTCTCCATTACATAGTGTGTCCACCAGGGAGTACAAACAAGATGAATCTAGGGGTACATCCCAAGGCTCTAATTTGATATTTCTGAGTTCCTCGACCCTTGTTTGATCCAGAAGTCATTCTGGTCCTACATTTTACAGGCCGTCGAAAAGCTCTTATTGCACCCCTGAGGAGCAAGACGGAATCTGAGGAGTCATGAGCAAGGGTACATGACAGCACCCTTCCCGTAAAACTTTCAGCTGAACACCACGACGTATAAATACTCCGACTCTAGCCCTACATCTGGCATATTTTTACAAAATGGCAGATGTCACTTCAAATGACACTAAGAGGAAATTACATCTAATCAATTCTGTGAAAATATTTCCTCGTTCCAGCTCTCCTCGCATTTACAGTACTCTCTCTATTCATCATCGGTGGGAGGGACAAAGACACAAGGAAAACACGCAGGTGAGGGAACTAAATTAAAGCTTAGAACTTGGGATATACTCCTGGAAAATGTGCAACTCAGTATGTAGGCCACAACGCAAATCTATGAGATCCATATAAACCAAATGTTTGTTTATGTTTTGTGCTTATGTAAAAAAAAAAAAAAAAAAAAAAAAATCAGCCAATACATAATCATCATTATCAGTTACAGCCTCAAAAATACAGTATGAGTCAGGCTATAATCACAAGAATTACTTTCAGTCATTGGTCTTAATCATCTAATTGGAATCTTGTAGCCGTTTTGTGTAAGTACAAAAAGTTGAAAAAGGTTTTGTCTTGTTGAATAATGAAAATGGAGTGGGTCATTTCTTTTTCTTTAGTCATTTTTTAATCTGCAGGTCACCTCTTCCATTCTGTTCTCCTCTGAGCCATGGCCTATTAACACCACATATATTAGCAATGAAATGACATTTAGACTTCATTATTGTCAAATTCACACTGTGCATTTTGTGCAATAATATTCATAAAATAGTGACTTTCTTTGACATACTTAGTCTGTCAAAATAATATAATAATGTTCGATAGCAGGTGTACTGCAGGTCATCCGAATACTGTGTAGCGTCAACCAGATACTGCCTGTGGTGCGGATTACATGTTGTAGTTGAACAAGCTTAATCTTGTATTAGTGATCGTGTGGCCTTGCCAAGGTGCCCTCCATTTTACCAACACTAACGTGAGCGGAGCAGATACTCTGGCAGCACACTACATGCACTACTACGTGTTCATTTGCAATTTCATGAGATGTCATTAACCAAACACAGTGAAACTGAATGTTTTCATACAGCTAAAATGTGAAAATGTGGTTTCTGAGAAGGTCCGGTACTGTGTTCACACCAGGCCTGTTTTGGATGCTCATTATTTCATCTCCAGTGGTCAAGTGAGAACAATACAATTTAAACTTGGGAGTCATTTCGACTGATATTTAGCAATAACTCAGTCTCAGCATGGACATGCAGAAGAGCACAGCTGAGTCCATCCAGCTGAGTTTACATCATAGGAGCTGGGATCAGAAAACAATGCAGTGGGCTGCAGTGCACCGTCGGATTAAAAAAACAGCAAAATGAGTTTAACGGTAAATACTTCAAGGACACCAAACTGCACTTTAAACTTTTTTCAGGCAAAGTTGTTAAAACCAAAGTCTGGTTATCAGGACTTCAATAGTTTTGTCCTTTGACCCTTTGCTTGTGAGATGAAATTTAAATGAGCACATTCCAACATGGCCTTTTATCTGCTTTGTGCACGTGAATCTTTTTGATTGGCCAATGCAGTGAGCTGCTCGATGACACTGAGCCAGAGCCAACGCCAATATCAACATGATTTTTTTTGCAGCGCTCCTGCTGGGACTTGCTGGGATTAAAGGTTACCAAACGTTGCATTAAATCTTACCGGTGTGGAGTGAGAGCGGAGAGAGCGGCCGGGACAGCGTGGGCGATGGTGTCCCAACGCCGAGGCTCTTCCTGTTGCTGCTGCGACAGCTGAAAGACAAAGAGAGAAAGTCAACTGACTGCCAAGATCAACACACATCACTCATCTCTATCTGCCATCACAATTTGAATGGAAAAGTTAGGGTGGTAGTTTGCATATTGAGTGAATTAATGTGTTTTAATTCTTAACCTTTAGCAATTAAAGGTTGTTAGTAGTATTCATTAAGTAGCATTTGGATTTGAAATATGAAAAACAAAAGGAACAATATAAGGAACTTAATCAAGATGAAAACAGACTCCCATTTGTCACATACGTAAACTATGCTAGGCAGGTGTGTTAACGTCTTTCTATCGGGCTATTTTGTGTTTGTAATGCCATTTTTCCATTACATCTACCGGCCTTGCTCTCCTCGGATTGACTCGGCATGGCAGCCCGACGCAGCTATGATGCAGCATTACAGGAAAAGTTGTGTTTTCACCAACAGTAACTAAACAGTAAACATGACTCCCAAAAGATCTGAAAGTGAACACAACAAAACAGTAAAACACAGCGGGTGTTTTAAAGTACAAACAGGACGACAGAAACTAAAGAGATAGTTAGAAGCTACAAAAGTACTGCGAGCAGAACACACAGCCTTTATCAATGTCTTTCACTCAGGTTTCCCGTGTGGACATGAGTGAGATAGACATCAATGATAGTTATTCTGATCAAACAATTAGCCTTTAAATTGCCAAAACATTGTGAAAAAATGCTGATTACAACAAGGTGACATCTTCAAATATTGTCTGACCAACAGTCATAAAACTAAAAGATATTCTGTTTAACTGACTCTGCCATTAGAGATGTTTGAGACCTGATAATGTGGAGCATTTTTCCACTATTTCTGCTTGAAATAGGACCGAAACTGTTTTATCCAAATAGCTGCAGACTCATCGTTCAAGATATACTGAATTAATGATACTGGAAGGTTTGTTCAGACAGTGGCTGAGAGTTTGGCCGCATCATATCAGCTTGCGCTTTTTGTATTTCTTACCTGAATATCCACCACACATCTCTGGTGGCCATACAAAATTCATAAAACCAAAGATACCATATTCATATTTTGAGCTCTGAAGAGCAATACATTCGTGAGACGGACAGGATGCTGTTAACCGCAAGCAGAACTAAAGTTTCTGAAAATCCTTTCAACACTCGCAGTTTCTGCAGTTACCAAAAATACAGAATTCATGGTGAGGTGGTAAAGATGAGGGCTTATGATACTTAGCTGTAAGAAGTGAGATTTCTTTGTCTCTGCCCACTGAGATTTAACTCAACCGATGAGATTATTTCCGCCTTCAGAGCTGCTCTGCCTTGAGAAATGTTTATGTAACTACAACTCTAATCTGCAGGCAGATGCGTGACACACCAGCATGGCCGTGTCAGCCCAAGAGGGAAAACTGATGAGAGCCAAAACACAAAGAGGAAACCTCCTGTCAACAGACTGGAGGCTGAAGGGACTGTGTGCACAGACAACAACAGCAGCAGGTCCAGCTTGAGCCACAGATGTCCAAGACGCTGTGTGTGTGTGTGTGTGTGTGTGTGTGTGTGTGTGTATAAAGGGAAGGAGGGAGGGAGTGCTAAATCCTCTGGTTCTCAAAAGAAAGGGCAAAATTTGACCAGTAACAATCAACTGAGCAGATTTTTTTGTGACACAAGGGTGAACAGTTCAGTAGTGCTAAAATGATTACTGAATAAATCCATTATTAGGAAGATAGAAAACGAACCAACCTTTATGACAATCAATTGATGGTCTGTAATCTTATGAGCAAAGACGCCAAACACTGTGTGGTTCCAGCTTGTCAAATGAGAAATTTGCTGTTTTTCTCCGGTTTAAAGCCTCTAAATTGAATATATTAGATTTCTGGACTGCTAGAACCAGGAATTTGAAGACCTTTGACTCTGGGAGACATCTTATAGATCACAAGATTCCAGGGGCCCCGTGGAACTTCTGTGTTGTGCTGGAAGCCAGTCGTTAGTTTATGTTAGCGGACTCCATTTCTAAATGAACGTTGGCTGCTGTTGCTCTCTGTTAGCGGAGCGGAGAGATGTACTGAGACGAGGCACTTGAGAACGTGCATACAGTCTCATCCTTTGGACTTATCTCAGAATCTCTAACCCGAGTCCTTTGGAAAGAAATCCAGAGTCCAGCAGCATTAAAGAACTTCAACATATCGTCCACAGGTTTCGTATACACAACCGAGAGAGATGAGGGAGGTCTCACTTTTCACGTCACCTTACAATCAGCTCACATATGGCAAAAAAGAGAGATGAATACGTACACATTGCAATAAATTGTGACATAGATTGTGGCCCTTCTAAATTAGAGATAAAATCTGCAGATCAACTGACAAAATAATGGTTGGTTGCAGCCGCAAAAACGCAAAGTATGTGCAGTTTCCAGCTTCTCAAATTTGAGGATTTTCAGATTTTCTCTGTTTTATACGATTGCAAATTGTGAACAAGCTCTTTGATGAGGACTTTCGGCTCTGGGAGATTGCACTGTGCATATTTCACTCACTTCTGACATTTTAAAGAGAAAAAAAAAATCAATGAGATAACTGACAGATGAAACACTAAATCCGCTTTAGTCAACAATAAACATGCCAGAGACATGTCAGTTCAGTCAGTGACAGGGCCTCTATCAGACAGTGAACAGCTGCAGGTCTTATCTCCAGTCATCTGAGAGTAAACATGACAAACAGTTAACTCTGACCTCCAGACAGTAATTATCATCACACCAGTAGTTGCCAATACAAACAGAAAAGTGTAAAAGCAGGCTTGTCTCCAAATAAAAGACCTTCTATTGTCTTTATTTAACTTTGAGTGGTCGAACCAACTGAACCCATAGTTACAGTGAATGGGACATAACATCCAACAAAGACAACTATATTTGTGTCACTGCCTTGGAGAATGTGATTTTAAGAGCCGGTACTGTCTGTAAACTGTATTAGCTCTTCTCGGAGGTGTTATTTTCTGAACAAAGCGACACAAACTGAAGCGTTAAACTGAACAAACACGGGATTAACGTTAGCGCACACGGAGCTAGCTTAAATTGTGTTTGTTTCCAAATAACGTTCACATGAATGAAAACCTATAAAGACCAGTTGCAGTGGATAAAACGTATTTGTTAGCATTTTAACACAGCAAAAGCCAAAACGAACTAGCTTGATGCTCCACATCCCAACTCTTGATAACTACCTTTTTGAGCGCTTCAGCAATGCTCCCGGAACAAAATGGGACTTGTTCTGGCTCGGCACCGCGGACCAGTGGCTCGGATCCGACATGCTGGGGGATTTTCTTGTATTTAAAGTTAATGGTGGTTTCAGAAAGCTGAAGCCGGGGACGGTGAGAAGCCCGCTCCCCCTGCTGCTGCTGCCGCTGCTCTCCCCACCATCGTCTCCTCTTCTCGGCGGTTCCTTTTGTATTCACACCGACTCCTTCTGCCTCGTGTTGGTCCCAGTGGCTCCGGAGCTGCCTTCACATCCTCCGGTCGGCTCTCTGGTCGCCGTCCTGTCCCCGTAACGTCACCTCCATGTCGGGTTATCTGGTGTGTAATCGCGTTCACACGGCGGCGGCACACTTTAGTTTGAACACAGACGCTGCTGCTGGCTGCGTGTGTGAGTCCGTGTGAGCTAACGTGAGCCTGATGCTGCGTTCAAGTGCTGCTCGTTACCTCCGGCTCCTCAATGCTGCATTAACCATTTAGTCTACAAGTGTCATTGCACGACAACCATGTAACGATACATCATGATATCCGTCAAACCCAAGAATACAAAATATCCCTAAAAACAAAGTGCAGGATGCATTTTGTCTCCAGTTTCACAAAACTGAACCACCAGAAAGTAGAACAGTTCTATAGTTTAAATGTAAAGGAGGGACAAGGGCCTGCATGGTGATCTTTAACTAACACATGCTTGGCAATGCCAGATTAGATCAGTGTCACCTTACATTGTCTTTTGGAAAGATGAATGTCTGCCCCATCTTTTGGGTCAGGGGAATGAAGGTTTCAATAAAAATATCGATATTGGTGGCAGTGTATCGATATATCAGAAGATGAAGGCGATATATTGCCATATCAATATTTCGTCCCATCCCTACAGCAAGACATTAGTTTCATCAATGATAGTTACTCTGATTAATCAATTTGTCTAATAAATTCTCAAAACATATTGAAAAAATGCCGATGTCTTCAAATATTTTGTTTGGTAAGCGTTCAAACAGCTTGTTTTGCCTGACCTGCAGCCAATAAAATGTGATGATATGGCATTTACAATGCTAGAAAAGCAAGCAAAGCAGCAAATCTTCATTTTAAAGGTGCTATATAACTATTCAGCACCCTTTACAGTAAAATTCCGATATAGAGGTTACCTTAGTATAGTGTACTATATGTGTATATGTATGTATATGCCTAGTTTAAACTGCACTATACATAGAATTACTAGAGTGTAATTTTAATGAAAGTCGACTGAAGGAGATGAAACTGTTACCATACCGGGAGTTGAACCCGGTTTGATTTTCATTCAGGCGTCCCGGGTTCAGCTCCTAGTATGGGAGCAGCTTCATCTCTTTCAGTCAACATCCATTCATTACTGTTGTACTTCGATAGCATGGTTTACACTAGACATCAACCCTTTACAAACAGTACGCAGTACTAATTTGAACTCTATATCAAAGTGCATCATTATTATTGGTTAAATGTTACATATATCACCATTTAAAAGCCAGAGCTTGCAATGTTTGGCATTTTTGTTGATAAATGAATTGTGCTTTTGACTGATTATCAAAGAAAAATTATTTTACAAGCACTCATGAGAATGCTGCCTTTGGAAACTATACATAGTAAAAGCTGCTTTTAGCTTCAGTGGCCCTCAAATGTGGAACAACACAACATGTAACTGAGTTTCAACTGTGAAATTTCAATATCCCAATGTGCAATACCAATGTGCAATGCTGTAAACACTTAAGAACTCTTGATTCTGTTTTATCTTGTTCATATCTTGCTGTAACGATGCAAATTTCCCCATTGTGGGCGTAATAAATGATTATCTTATCTCAACAAACTGACTTACTACTTTAAAATCCAAGCTAAAGACCTCTTATAAATTGTACTTGTCTTACTTTTTTGAGCAGACACATTGGTCACAGTGTAAGAAGGTGCTCGGTCGATTGTATTGGTCATTATCGGGACAATGCTAAATGGGCAAGAGTTAGCCTTTGTTGTCCCTGGACAGATATTACCAAAGGCTTGCTGAAATAGATCACACTGCGAAGGAGAGCAGACCAAAGAACTGAGGCTGCTAAAGATTGTAGGAGTGAAACTAAGCTCCACACCATGTTGACTCCTACATTGCACAAGTGCTGCAAAACAACTTAAAGCTGAACATGGCCAGAAACTTTTTTTTCTCGTCAACATCTCGACTATTTTTAGGCCAGGCCTGCATTCGTTGGACAATATAACACAGCTGAGTGGTGGAGATGATAAGAGTTCTGCTCCGCATCATTACTAAATTACTACAGTCACCCCCTTCTAACAGGGTGCAGTGGAAATGCACTCATGCCACTGTTAAAGAGTTAACCCTGGAAATACAAAAACGGCTAAGCAATAGGTTATTTGAATCTCACTGTCTGAGCTACTTTTGACTTCTTGACATCAGTCTTCTTCAAATATATGAGAGGTTGCCTGTTTTGAGACATTAAAGGTACAACCCCTGATAGGATGTGCGGTTAACTGCGGACTATTTTGTCGAAGTTAACAATAGTCAGAACTATTGCTATAGAAACACTCTTGTCATGTTCACCTCTGTACTCACTCATACTGTTGCAGCAATTTCCTACAGAACCTAAAAGCAGCGCAAGATGTTGTTGGGTTAAACCATGAGGAGTTTGGCAGAGGAAGGATCCTTGCAAAACTTTTAAACAATGGTACATCCCACTGCATGTTGTACCTTTAGGGTTTACACAATATGCAGCCCAGGATGTATGTATGAATCTTAATTTCAGAATTGTTTTTACTATATTTTCGTTTTGCTTTAATTCATTTCATGTTTTTTTCTATAAAACGACACAAATTTCATCGTCCTCCGCATCACTGTCATCCAGATAACCTTAACATATTCAGTGCATCGGAATCAAAGGCGGTTGTGGGGAAGCATTTTGCTGCATGCAAGTACAGAATCTGTTGCAAGAGGGTGAACACATGTCTGGATGGTGAAACAAACACGAGGATCTTTAATGCAAAATGCTGTGAAAAATGATGCCAACAATCTGCAATCTGCCAAACTGTGGCACCAGATTATTTATACTGTGTGAAAGCAGTGCAGGTTTATCGCATCTGAGATTTTTGCATCGCCACAAACAATTGCTCATTTTCCAACAGAGAAAAATGGGATTCACTGCTGCTCGGTGTGTGTGTGTGTGTGTGTGTGTGGTGTGACAGCCTAGCACAGCTCACAGAAACATGCTGGATGCAGCCGCCTCTGTTTGCAGTGTTGCCTTCCTCCACAGTACCCAGCACGGTTGCCAAGCAACCCACCTAGACTTAGAGACAACTAGTAAATGATAGGTATTCACTGGTGAAACTGAAGCACTTTAATATGTAAAAAAACAACTCGGACTTATTGCTCATTTGTATTTATATTTTACGCTTTTTCAAGTGTTACATCTGTCCATTGGAAAACTACACATCGGAAAACATTTGAATTAGCTGTTCATTTTACTTCACTTGCAGTTAGAAAAGCTCTCAGCAAACGCTTCAACAGCATAACTTTATTTTGATATCATGCTGATCCAATCTGCCATGCAAATCTCATTCATCATACACATCAATCTATTGTCTGCCAAAATTCATTTAATAAATATTTTTTCTTTCATGATATCTTTGTGAATGTATCATGTTTTTAAATACTGCTCCTAAAACACCACAAGGTCCATTTAGCAGCTGTTCTGGAGCTTTCAATCATATCACACTATCTTCTTCTGCAAATTTAGTTTGCAGCAGGTGTCATATAACTGCTGATGTCCAAATGAAAAGACGGAGTCATACGACTGAAAGCAGCAGAGCAGCAGGATAGCTGCTAAATCTACCTTGTGCAGAGATTGTTTGCCGTTCCAAAGCTCAGTCATTTACTTTCAGTCGTTTTGCCAAATAACCAATTAATAAAAATTGCATAACAATCTCAAGCACATCTGTGATCATAATCCTTGTTACAGTGAGAATAAATGGATGTCCCCTGGCTAGGTGATATGCATTTAATGTCGGCAATAAATCCCATGCAGGTACCAAAAAGGGTTACATTTTGGACTAACTTTTTTTTTTTTCACCCTGTCTATAAAACTCAGCCCCAAGCCCATTTGTCACTACTGAAAACGTAAATCTTTAAAAATGAGTCAAGAACATAGTTTCATTTATTGAGAGCTTTCTAAAAATCACCGGGCACTGTAGTTTTTAGCAAACAGAATGTAAATGGTTTGTTGTTGTTTGTTGAGGACTATTTTCGACAGTGGACTAATACACACTTGGGTCTCTATAGTGAGGTGTGCGTGGGATTGAATACAATTTTATTATATCACCAATGTTCATTTATGTTCATAAAAAGACTTGTAAAGCAGGGCAGAAGTATGGCTCATCTATGTATTTTTAATAGTTTTTGGTCAGCAGCTTTATCGAGCTTGAACCTGCAGTGTGAAACTTTTGTCTCCCCCCCTGTGGCAGTCAGGTTTCTCTGCCATAGTTGCTGAGGCAACTCCTTAACAACGGTTGCTCCCCACACCATGAGTGTGCCAGTGCCGGGTGTCTCAACAGACACCTCATTTCAAAACTCTGGTATACTGCGAAATACAGCAACACGTGAACTCGTTTGGCTTGAATGTAAAACACCTTCATCTGTATGTAAAAGTTCCATACTCCAGCTTTAATAAGACTTGGAAGGTGGATCAGTTTCAGATCAGTTTTCTGTGTTGTGGTGAACTCATCAGAAACCTTTTCAGCATGTTCAGTCCCTAGAAACAGTGTGCGTGTGAGCTGTCTTACCTCCAGGGGTGAAGTGTTTGTAAGGGGCTGCAGGGGCTGCAGGGGCTGCATGGGCTCAGGAGTGTAGGGCTCTGGCAAGTGGGCGACAAACTGTAAGGCAAGACATGTTGGCATGGATTAGTGCGCTGACTCAGCACTCGTCAGTCTGTCACCGGTCAGCAGGGGAGCTCAGGTCGAGGGTGAGAGATTGATGTCTGCATCTCACTGTCACAGTCTGTATCACAGTGGCTGAACGCAACACTGGCTGCATTTGATTAGCTGGTTACACCACAGGAAGTTAGCAGCCGGGTGTCAACAAACCCAAACGGAAGTTTCATCATCCGACACATGTTTACTTTGCACCTAATGCAACGTTCAGCAGCAGGGCTTCAGACTCACTCTTTACACTGGTTTCACTGGTGCACCTCACTTTCTTTTCCTTTCGGCAGATATTAATTTAATCTCATAACAAGTCATGTAAGTGAGTTTAAACAGAAATAAAGGTGAATATAAATGCTTCTTATCCTTTTAGATCACAGCACACACAACAAGAAGTTATGTTACCTTTTTACCTCAAAATAGCAGCTTCAAAAGCATTTTGATGGTTCAGTTTCTTGTAATAGGGTGAATGGTGTCTCTGTCACAGCTTTCACTTGTTTCTGCACTACGTGACTTCCGTGAGAGGGGTAGGATCACATCCTCACATACATGTTTACTTCAAGATACAAGTTTTCACCACAACACTGTCATGACGTAATGGGTTTTGTTTGTCGTTAGCACACAAACATTACGTCTGACCTGGGGTGCCGATTTACGACAGTGTTGTTGCACTCAGAAACTGCTGGGGGGGGGGGCGCCAAATCGCATCAAAATGCCAATTTGTACGTAATGTGGCTTTAATGAGGTATTATGAAAACCACTAACTGTTAGAAAAGTTTAAACCATAGAGCGGGCTCTAAAATACGGAGGTTTGGCAGTGGCAGAGAGACGTTTTGAGTTGCACTTGACAGATTTTCAACCCTGTCGCACCCTGGAGCCCTTCGCAGTGTTAGGGAGTGACAAGCACCTGGTAAATCTAACAATGCACTCCATGTTTTGGTGTTGGCGTCCTGCGCACCCTACACAAACAAACCCTCAGACTGTACCATTTTAAAAACGTCTTCTCCCATTTTCATCACCTTAACGTACTATTTTTGCATCAGAATGCGCACGCTCAGCCGTCCTACGGTCTGCATCTCCCTGATGCTGACCCCAGCACCGTAGCTGTTTTCTATTGATTTCCCCGCTCAGATGCGAGCTCTGCCTCGTGGGCTCCACAGTGCTGCTATTGTCTCAGTGCTGCAGAGGCTTCTCAGCGCTAAACACAGCACTGGCTACCGAAGCACTAATGAACGTGTTGTCATAGTAATGCAGGGAGGATGGCAGGAAAAACAACTCGCTGCACACACACTCCTCACCCTGTAGTGTCGGCTCATAATTACACAGCACATGCAACTCATCACGCCGTATTTCGTCTTTACACATCTTCTCCTTCAGACCCCCGAGCCAAAGCTCTCGACGGTGACTGAGTGAGTAATGGTCCGTCAGTTCCATTTTGCTTTTTCATTTTGTTGGCTCTTCATGGACACTCTTGTCCAGAGTGTAAACTGAGTAGAAATCCTCAGACTGAGTCATTGGCGACATTCACACTGAATTTCTGATTTTTTTTGTATTTTTCAGATGTTTTCTTTAAGGGAGATTCTGGCGGCTACAACCTTTGAGTGACAAGACGGCAGCAGGATTGTCTCCGGAGCAGAAATAACAATCATGCCGAGCAATTTTAGAATTGAATGCATTGAAACATCCGCTTCTTCCAAAATATTTTAGCCCACTTTGTTGCACCTCACTTGCAGATTTTAAGATTGACATCATCACAAAACAAGGACCTATATCTGGACACGGGTAACGTCATCTATTGCAAAAGTTTATTTTTAAAAAGCTGTGTACTTTAATACAAATATCCTAACCAAAGAATCCGAACATATGTCATAGCTTTGTTCCAAGAAACTGTGTCTGAACCCCTCCCTGCTCACTCAGTGTGAAACCTGCTCCGTTTCTCTGCGCAGGATCAGATAAGGGCCTTAAAATGAAACAAAAACAGCACATGCTTTGCCGAGATGATCCACTGAGGGGGCAGATGGATGGATCAGAGAACGGGCATGTGAGCGGGGAGCTCCTACGCCTTATGGATCAGCATCTAATGGGCAGCAGGTACTCTTCCCCACCTCCCTCCCAACAAAAACAAAATAAAAAAAAAAAAGAAAAAGAAAAAGGCAACATTCACCCTGGAGGAAGAGTGGGGGCGGATATCACACCGCAGCCACGTCCCTTGATGGGAGATGGGATTCACAGGTTAGCAATTACACAGAAAAATGAAATAAATGAAACGTTCTCCCGAAGAGTGAGAGCCATTTGTCTGCTGTGAGGGGGAGCACGCAAGTGATTCATGCAGGAACGGTGGAGTGAGGGAAGAAGAAGAAGAAGAAAGATGAGACAATAGAGCTGGGAAAAAAAGACAAAACATCATGAGGACAGAATTCACACTGCGAGATCAAAGATCTGTAAAAACCGAACAGGTGCTCAAAAAAAAAATGCAGAAAACCTGCTCGTCTACACAAGTTTCCTGTTGTTTCTGTAGTTTGGTTTGACAAGTTTATCCGGCTGTGACGCGCGCAAACACAGCTGCAGTTCAAGGTTGGACAGCTGGATCTCTCTACATCCAGTGGGGTTAAATAGTTTACAAAGTGACAGTTTTTTTACTAAGACATAGGCAACTGAGGAGTGTTGAGACACCTGTAACTCCTCAAAGTCCAAAACAACAAAACTGAAACCTCAAGCAAATGTCATGCTTGAGGGAAACACGAGGATGATTTCCATCTGGCTGTTTGGGTCTCAGCTTCAGTGCTGTTCATGTTTGAACAAGCACAAAAAAAGTGACACTGTGACTTACATGAGCGCATAAACACTGTCAATCTAAGTAGGAACGCGGCAGTTTCACATGGCAGCTGTCACACATGCACCAGAGGATAAAGAGAGATAATAAAAAAAACTTACTCCAGAGTCAGAGAGGGGATCTTCAGTTTGTCTCGCCTCGACTTCATTGTTGCTGAACAGCAGAGCGCGGGGGCTTCATTTACCACAGCGCCGCACCACTGGAGCTCACGGCCGGCTCCCAGACACTCATCGCTGCGGTGGGAGACTAAAAATAACCCCGTTTAGCCGGAGTATCGTTTACCAGCGGCTTCAGCGGATTCCGGGGGAGATTCTTCTCCGTGGGCACGGACACAATCGTGCGCGGGGACGTGTTGAACAAAAACAAACGGCGCGTCTCGCTCCTCGTCTGTCTCCAAGGCGCACCGGAGAGCGACTGCCACACAACCGGAGGGAGCGACGGGTCACCGCTTACCTCCATGTGACTGGTGGGGAGGGAGGCAGGGAGGGAGGGAGGGAGAGAGAGAGGAAAGGGGGAGTCTATTGGCTGGGGGTGGCCAAATCAATTTGGGCGCTTGTCAACAAGAGGGAGGCTGTTGTGGGTGAGGACGGAGGGAAAGTTGGCGTCAGGGCTTGGATGCGACTGTTTAAGCTGAAGAAAAAGAAGAAGAGAAGAAGAAGAAGAAGAAGAAGAAGAAGAAGAAGAAGGGGGGCAGTATATATTCATATACCGTGTGTGTGTGTTTAATGTGTTTTTGTGATGCAGCCTCATCTTTTTCCGGCTGCAAAACCACAGTGACGTGACGCCAGAATGAAAGTTTCCCCCCTGTGTTCGGTTGATGAGATGTGTGTGAGACCAGATGAGGCAGAGCCGTGAACGCTGGCGGGCTGCTGGTCGTGATGAGGCTGGGGAATACCTCCGCTGGAAACCGTGACAGCTGCCACACGGGAGGATGCGTTTCACACTCTGTGTGTGTGTGTGTGTGTGTGTGTGTGTGCGTGCGTGCGTGCGTGTAGCCGTCGTGCACGTGCAACTACACCACATTTATTTATTTATTTATCTGCAGTTCATCAGAGCACGTGCGGACAGGAGGTTTTGACACGTTTTTGCAGCGTGCGTGAAAGTCAATTCTCGTGCAGGTGGGCGCGCGCGCGTATGCGTGCCCGTGTGTGTGTGTGTGTGTGTGTGTGTGTGTGTGCGTGCGTGTGTGTGTTAAGTGTCACTTTTTGCACCTCAGCTTGGCTGCTGCTCAGTGCCTTCATCTCCAACGGCAACGACAGCAGTGTCTTCCTGGTTGCTAGGGAGCTGGTGATGGTTTGCCTGGTCGCTAGGACACCAGCTTCACCCAAGTACAGAGTGACTTGACGCGATCCAGCGTTGTTTACTCGCAGGATTGACCATTATGCTGCTTGTTTACTGCTGGGATCTATAAATCCTTAACTTGCCTCTGAAGCAAATCAATATTCCCTCTTAAAGCTGTGAAGGTGCACTGTGTGGTTCAGGGGAAGACATTGTAATCAGAAGAGAAAGATCCTCACTGACCGATTCTAAACTAAATAAACAAACTGTCTCCCTTATCATGACTGAATGAGCTGAATAAACAAACTGACCCTAAAGGACAACACACTGTTTTACTTTGTTTATAAGTGGCGGACCCTGCCACCTTTTCCAGCTTCAAACAGTGTTCTGGGGACCTTATTTTCCTCTGAGAACAGCTTGTTTTTTCAGTTATGGGCAAAATAGATATTTCCTAGTTTGTGTTATTACCTCATTAATATTGTAAATATTAAAATTCTGAGTTTGGATATCTCCAAAACTGCAAGGTGCCCGTTTAAATGAACTAACCGTTGACCTCTGGTTTCACAGTGGACAGGAAAAGCGGTCTCCTGAATAAAAGCCCTGTGCTTGTTTAACCAACCGTCCCTCCCCGACCTCTTCATACTACTTCTGCTCACTTCCTCTTTTGCAGCTGTGACAATTGCTACAGCCACTGGAGGTCACCACCGAACAACAAATGTAAACATGGGTCGTAATAATGGTGTTTCCTTTTTGGACCTATATATATAAGTATATGGTCTTTTTCTGATGAGGACAGTCTGGTCACCTCAACAGTATTTTTTTTTGTTGTTGCTGAATACTACTAATTTGACTTTCAATTCTCAGAAAACAATAGAGAATAATTCGTCCCTGTGCCCTGAAATAATCTTGAGTTGCCCCTGCCTTGAAGAGAGCCTGTGCACACCACTGCCCTGTATCTGTCGGCCAGAAGAATTGAAGCAATTTGTTATAAATCAGAGAATTGTGAGAGCAATGGGAAACAGGAGTCTCCGGGGAAAATCAGGAGAGTTGGCGAGCAACATTAGCATTCATTTGGAGTCGTGTTTCCGGTCACCTGACGAATATAAGTCCCATATTCACTCGCTTCTACTTTTGATTTTTGTCTCCACCATCTGCAGAGAGGAATATCTGCCTCGCTAGCTGCTAAATGCTCCGCCGTGTTCACCAGTGAGTCACTTACTGTGTCTCCCTGCCTGTTGGTGCGGAAAAGGTTTTTAGAGCTTTTTCACTGGAAAAGTCACCATGACACCTTTCGATAGTTTTAAGGAGGCCTCCTCCAATCGTGTTTGAGGTGATGACACCGTGTGTTTCTGACGAGACCTCGGGGCATCTCCAGCCATGTTTATGGCAACCGAAACAAATATTTTATGTTTTTTTGTGTAAAGTTTCAACATATCCCTGGTTTACAAAATGAACATTTATTTGTCGAGGAAGGTTGTAAGGTTTTAGCTGGACAGCTTCAGTGGCTGTCTTGACGGAATGGAAAAGAATCTGACGGCACCTGTCTCAAGCAGCAGTTGCTGGTTCACAGCAAGAAACATAAAGATTGTGGGATGGCTCTGCCTTTGTGTCTGAACCCACCTGTTGAACCTAATGAGCAGAAAAACAGCCTGCTGTGTGTGTGGTTGTGTGTGTGTGTCAGTGTGTTTGTGTGTGTGTCAGCTTGTTTGTGTGTGTGCGTGCTGCCTGGTGGAGCGGTGGTGGTGCGGTGGGGGCTTCCCATTCCCGATTGCTTGGTAATTGTTTTGTTAGAGCAGCATCTCATAGGAGAGCCGGTTTCTCAGTTACCATGGCGATAAGGGCTTTCCTGCTCTTCCCTTCCCATCAGTCTGTGTGTTTCCTCCCATCTCTGCCGTGTGAGATGAGGCTTAGCTAAACGCTGGTTCAACAAATGCCCCTCAGGAAACGGCAGCCAAGTCAGAATCGGGGTTGAAGACGCTTTAGTCCGATGCCAGTGAACTGGAAGGTTACATCATGTTTAATTTTGTCCTCTCTGCTAAACCACCCTTGTAAACACACAGCGTAACTGTAGAGGAAACAGTAAATGATTGTGAAGTACAAGTTAGTATTATATATGACATATTTCTGATACTATGTAGCTGTGGAGCAATGTTAGATCATTCATTACAGCCTCAAATTCTGTTGCAATCCTCCTCCCACTGTATTTAAAAAAGCAACAGAGAAGTGAGGGAGCAAACACTGTGGGAAGGATGCCTTCATCTTTACATCGTGTGTGTTGCGGGGGGTCAGAGGACACTAACTGACCACCATCTAGCAAAGCATTGACACGGATGCAGAGCTGGTAATCAGAGCCAACCATCCGTGAGAAGAAGCTACTGTCAGACTCCCGGTTCAGTCCGCAAAACATTTCTGGAGCTTCACGGCAAAACAGTGTTGCAATATTCTCCTAATCAACTTAAGTGGACGGGAACTTCTTTTAAACATTAGAAATACAGCTGAAAAACTCACATGAAATGGCTCGGTACAGCTCGTCCGGCTTAATCTATGGAAGCCCCGAGATGCCAAATTGATCAGATAAGACAGTCTTTACACCCTGAATGCGTCGTCAAGCTCAAGCACCCACTTTAGACCCCTTTAGCTTAGCAGTTACAGTCAAGATTTTGGCTTTTCAAAGGGTGAAGATAATGTCTTTTCAAATCGACATTCGATCTCGGGGCTTCAGGAGACTGAGTTGTCTACGCCAGAGGTGTATGGAGCCATTTTATGGATGTTTTCAGGGTTTTTATATGTTTTAAAACAAGCCCCCATCTACTTCAGCTGTTCAGGAGTTTATTTTGGCGTGAAGCTCCGGAAACGTCACCTGTCCTCCTATCGGGTGAGTAGATAATGACCGAAATTTAATTTTTTGGGGGGTGAACTTATCCTTTAACGTCATATGACATCAGGAATCTTTGTGATTTAGGTGTGTACTGCGCAGAAAATGGTGTGGGGTTCCTCTTTTTAAACGTGTTTCCACAGAAACTCAAAATAGGGTTGTTGGTTTTTTTTTTTTACAGATTGAGGCTCACACACATCCAACATCTCACCCACAGATACTGAAGGCTAACAAGCGAGAGGCAGGAATCAGTGTGTGCACCAAAACCTGCAAAGGAACGTGAGGTGAGGCATTGTCTTCGGTGTTGCTGCATGTGAGGAGAGGAGAAGAGGGAGACTGTATAACTGGAGATCGATGCTCTGGACATGACTAATACCTCATGCACACTTCAGATGATGAGGTTTATTAACATTATGCAAATAGTTTATGCTAAACAAAGCATAATAACAGCCCGAGTGCACATCATCACTCAGATCTAATTGCAAAAACACACATTCAATCACACAAAAATATGAACACACACTCTCTCTCTCTCTCTCTCTCACACACACACACACAGCCTGCCTGCAGCTGAGGCGCTGGAGGCACATAACCTGAGGCCTCGATTTATGTCTTCACTGAAACAATTACAGAACCACTGAAACCAATTCTGTTGCGTATTAGCTTCAAATAAACCAAAGTGTGAGTGGCATGGTTTAATTCACTTGCAAAATAATAACTAGATACCGTAGACACAGATGGACGCTGCATAAAAACACAATTGCCAGATCAACATGAAGCGGTGTAAGACTACATCTCTTGCTGCACCATAAAAAGGAAGTCTTTTCAATATGCTGTGATGCAGGAAATGAGAAAATAACATCGCAGGGGAAGCGGGTAGCTGTACGTCTGAGCATGCGTGTTTGTGGGTGGGAGATAGAAAAGGGAGGTGTGTTTGAACACGTGTGTCCAGGTCTCTGCAAGTGATTTACATCATGCCGGTCAGGCCACAAGATGGCGTAGAAGCACAGTAACAACAGCAGAGTGCTCACATTAGTGTCTAAACCTCCAGGATTTGGTTTATCTTGTTAGGGATAATCCCAGCTCCGATTTGATTTAATGTGATCTGAAGAAGATGCTCTTTTTGCTCATCCTGGCCCTAATGGACACATGTCGACAGATGTTGGAGCCTAATCTGGGGCCCTCAGTCGCAAAACTAAACAGGTAAACTCCACTTTGACCTCTATTTGAGTCATTAGAGGGCAGTGAATGAATCTGTTTTACTTCTTATAATAAAAAAAGCTTTGAGTTTGATGCTTTTTGTGTGTGTGTTGAATGAATTTGTTGCTTTAAAAGCAAAATGAACTTGAAAGACAAGGGACAATGTGGACCCACAATATCTTGGAAGAAGAAGAGGTGAATTGAACGAGTTTGCAAATGAAGAAACACGTGGTAGTTCTTACTGCAAAAAACAGGACAAAGTTTGGTCTTTTCTTAGTGTCAAAGAAAAGTCGTCAATATGTGATTTTTAGCGGGTGTACCAATGTTAAAAAAAACCTGTGCAAACCCGCTAATTGAGGTGGAAAAGCAGTCTAAGATTATCTCATCACATCAAAACGTAGTTCTTGGTTTTCTCCTGTTGAACATCTTGGTATGTGAGCAAATATTTTAACATGTGAAAAGGAAATAATGTCCTTTGTGAACTGGACATTTTTCAGCGATTGGCTTCTCACAGATAAGTTCATGCATTTCCACATAACACATTTACATTCTCAGATGTAAGTTCATAGGTAAAGTTACTTACTTAGCTTCAGGTAAGTAATGTACCTGCAGTTTCTGTCAGGTTTAACGCAAAGGAACCCAAATGCAATGCCACTGAGAGGCAGGCAGGTAACAGAACAGAAAGCGGGCTTTAATGTAGCCGAAGCTGTTGTACATGACACCCAAAAAGTCAGAATGCTTTCACAGTTAACCTGTATGGTTGTTTTTCAGACTAGTGATGTGATTTTTCTATTAAGGTTCTGACAACGCAAACCAAACTTTTCCTGCTTTTTTCTTTTGTTGTCAAATCAGTTTTTAATATTGCAATGTAGCGGTCATAGTCAGCTGGTTAGACGGAGAGCTGCAGGCAGCAGATTCTTTCAGTGCCCCTCCAATTCATCAGGTAACAATCTCAGAATCTCAGATTTTGTCTGACAGTCAAATTGTGACTAAAAGCCCCCAACTTCCTCTGCTGTGGTTGAAGTGTTGACTGCGTGTGTGTGCGCACGTGCGTGCATGTGTCTGATTTGTGCTGACTCAACTTGTCTCTCTCTCAAAAATCAAGAAAATAGTGTCATCACTTGATGTGTGACATCTCGTTATTAAAAGTTCTGCTCTCATTTTGGATTTTGTCGTTTATAGACCTCAGTTATAAAATGAATTCCACTCGTTTATATCACTACTGTGTAGTTTTGGAGAAGACATTCAAACTCAGAATTTTAATATTTACAGTCATCATGTTTGTCTTTTCCAAAACTGAATAAAAACAAACCGTTCTCAGAGGAAAATAAGGTCCCCGGAACACTGTTGGAAGGTAGAAAGGCGTAAACAAAGTAAAATGGTATGAAATTGTGTTGTCCTTTCAGGTCAGTTTGTTTATTCAGTCATTTTTAGGTTCATAATGAGTGGTAAACCATTAGGAGCAGTAAAGGGCTAATGGGACTGATGCAAGTGTGGAGGAAGGCAGACTGGGGGGGAGGATCACAAGAAGACAGGAGGGAAACAGAGCAAAAGACACCGCAAAAACACAGAAATCACATAAAACACTGAAATGAAAGAAGACAAACGTGACAAAACCACGACTCGAAAAGCGTGCACCAGGAGCACAACAGTCTCCCACATTCGACTGCAGGGCTTCAAAGAATAAAAACACCAGCTGCATGCGGTGGGGCACTGGTTTATTAAAGGTCACTTGATTCATTTAGGGTCAAACCGCTCTAAACCCGCCCGCGACACCTGTCTGGCTGTTGTTACTTTCAGTTTTTTTAATATGGCTTTTATTGACAGTGCAGCTGAAGATATGACAGGAAACAGGACAAGAGAGAGGGGGAGTGACACAGAGCAAAGGGCCCCAGGCCAGGACTCAAACCCAGGGCCGCTGCAGCGAGGACAAAGCCTCTGCACATGGGACACCCGCTCTACCAACTGAGCTAAATGGCACCCCTTACTTTCAGTTTTTAAGTATGAGTGGTGCGTGATTGGTGTTTTGGCAGCCAGTCCTCCCCAGATCGTAGTGTGATTGGTGTTTTGGCAGCCAGCCCTCCCCAGATCGTAGTGTCACTCATGGTTTGTTGATGTGCCTACTTCTAGCTAAAACCAGTTTATAACTGAACCTTTATCCCTGCGCTCCCCCGGACTTCCCTCTGACTCAGCTCTAATGTCAGCCGGCCGCCTTCTTAATAAAATTCTTGCATTTTTCACCGTACCTGTTTGCCCATGCTTGAATTGGTTAAGATGAATATTGTTTGTACTCAGATTTAAACAATGAAGTACATACTACTAACTGTGTCATGTGTGGGGCAGCCAGTGTAGCTCTTTAACACGTTTTCTCTCACACTGGGCCGTGTCACTTTGTCTCTGTGAATATTTATGCATTTCCACTGAGAAGATTTCTGTATCTGTAACGGTGAACCTGACCTGACTTTCAGCAGCACACGTAAAGTTCATGTTCATTTTGCGCTAGGGTGTCATAAAATCCGAGACCGATCTCTCAAAACCGCTGCAGACAAAACTGAAACTATATACAAGTCTAAGTATCAGAAGGAAAATATGGGGTTTTTTAAGTTCATATAAATGAAACCTTAAGAAAAACCAGCCAAGTCTGTTGGTTAAAGAACACGTTAAACTCTTGCTTCACTCACTTGAACTTTACCGTTTCAATCCGACTCCCACTCCTTAGTGACCTCTGAGGCTGTCTTCTGAGTGTGAGATTTCTGACTGCTTTCCTTTCTGCAAAAAATATGGAAGCTGTTTCTAAATTTACACGCCTCATGTGAGTGACAGCCTCCTCGTCTGAGCTCCTCAGTCTGTACCACATGTCCATGAAACTCTTTGAAGTCTTCCGTTACGGGAGGCGCTTGTGATGCTGTAGGTAGATAAATCGGTGTTTGTACCAGTTCCTGCCTACGGTTTCTTCCTCTCAGGCACCCAAACTGCTACTTCACTAGAAATAACAAACCAGAGGACTCAACTTCAATCATTACGCTCGGAGCCTTGAGGGGCCACCTCGGCAGGCCTGCAAGCAACACATTTCTTCTATCATGGCTGACAACATTGTCAAAATGCCTCTCGGGTTAGTTTTGATCGTCGCAGCTCACATGGTATTCAACGGTAAGCGGTGTTCTTTTGATGTTTGACACTCTGACATCTGAGGTGTTGTGGATTTTCACCAGCTAAAGATACATTTTTACTTTATTTCTTTAGAATCATGTTATCTACTAAGCTGCTAATGATAATTAAATTTCCCCACTGAAACTAATGTACTGAGCGGTATTCTGTAGTTGACCACAAACTCTGTTTCTGAGGTTATGTGTTCTCATTCTGGCTTGGTGTCTGCTTCTGTTTTGAAGAGGAACGTGAAATGGGGACAGTGTGCTTAATAAATGTCAAGTACAGTAATTTGATGTCTTCTTCGTAAAACTATTGGATGCTCTGATTTGAGATAATAAGAGCATGGCAAGGAAAAATTCAGAAAGATATTTACATTAAAGCTCACTAAGGCATTGCACGGGAAATCAGGCAATACAAATAAACTGACTGTTTTTACAGGAACGTTTTTGAAAGGCGTTGCAAATAGTCCACAAGGTTAAATTGTGTCCCTGAAACCGTCCTTTATAACTTATATCTAGATTTGATCTAACCTTAACTCAATAACTGCAAGAGAGAAAGAAAGAAACAAGGGGAATGAAGTTTAGTAGTAATGTAATGCAATGTAATGTATGCACTTCAACAGATATCTAGACCTCGGACACTTACCACAACCCTAACACTAAAACCCTTGTTTGACCATGCCCAGTGGGCACAAACCAGGAATCAGTGTTGATTTCTGGGTGAAACCACAGGTGATTTCCAGTCTGAATGTCTCAGACCTTCCTTCTTTGACGTTTCAGCTGCCTGAAATGCGGTTACAGCATCAACGTGTCACAAAACACTAGTTTGTGTAATTACTTGAATAATTTGTTCATTTGTCGGTTGAAAGAGAGACGATAGTCATTAATGACAAGGTATTTCTCCAAAGTCATATTGCACTAGCAGGTGAAATGTGGTCTACACAAAGAAATTATTTCATAGCATATAATTTTTTCATATAAAATAATGTAAATATGGAACTATATAGTCTGTGTGCTGCTAACAAAAAGCTTCCACAACATCCTAATAGGAGCAGTTTTACTTCTGCAGAGCACATGCGCAAGATCTGTCACTGCTAAGTTGTGAACGGAAAGGTTGTGAAGCCTTAATATTGTGCCTGATTTGGGCTGATTAGTTTGCCCCTCGAAAGTCATTGCCACAGAATCTACATTAGAGTACTTTTAACATGCAGAGAGGCTACTGCACTTCACCTTAGGCAGCCTTAAGGTAGGCTAAAAAAAAACTTGAATTAGATTATTTACAGTTCACATTCAATAGGATTTTAATGTAACTGTTTAGCAACAGCACAGGTCTATGGCCTCGCTACTGTACATCGAGGCTACTATGAATGTTTATAGGCTTCTGAAATACACATGTACACTATTTAAATGTAATCTAGTTTCAAATCAAATCAATTGTATCAATCTGTACAGTGAACAACATCATCTGTCCTTAGACCCTCGATTCGAGGGAGGAAGAATTTGCCACATTGAGAAAAAAAAACCTTTTAACAGGGGAGAAAAAGATGCAAGAAACCTCAGGAAGAGCCACATAGGATGGATCCCTCTCCCAGAACGGACAGACATGCGATTGATGTTGCATCGCATGTTCAGAACAGAACAAGACGATCATGCTTGACAAATTGCATATGCAATTATTGTACATAATACGCTTAATATGCTATTTATAGGTCATGAAATCGCACAAAATCGCATGAGTTCTGCCTACAAAATTCAAAAGCTGAGATGTCAGTCAGGCTACTGGCGCCAAACTGAGTTCAAGTGTTCATGAAAATGGATATTTTTAACCACAGCTAACAACTTGAAACCAGTAATTTAGTTTTAGCCTTAGCTAAAGCTAGTAGTGAGTGGCTATTTTGCCAGCTAGCTTTCGCTTGAAATAACATTAGCTTCTCTCTGCGGCAGGTTTTACAGTGAGTGCTATGAGGGGGTTGTAGAGTGCAGTTACTTAAACCTGAGTGGGGATACAAAGTCAGAGAGCAGTAGTTATACAACCAGGGTGCACCTGATACATTTAATATGCCATTTAAAGGTAGTATAAATCTTACAAAAACGCATGAATTCTACCTTCAAAAGTCAAAAGCTGAGATGTCAGTTAGGCTCCTGGCATTAAACTGCTAAGATAGTTAGTTACGTTAGCTTTAGCTGGAGTTTAGCTTGGTTTTTACTTTAATTTAGACCAGTGGGATAACAAACTGATTTACCTTAATGAAAATGGATATTTTGAACTCCAACTAATAGTTTGAAACTTGTAATTTAGTTTTAGCCTTAGCTAAAGCTAGTAGCTATCTTGCCAGCTAGCTTTCACTTGAAATAACATTAGTGTCTCTGTGTGGCAGGTAGTCCAGTGAGTGCGATGAGGGGTTGGAGAGCCCACACATTAACAAACCAGAGTGTAGCTACTACAACCTTAGCAGGAAGACAAAGTCACAGTTAAATTCTGTAATGACACAACCAGGGTGCAGTCAGCTTGGTTTAGATTGTTTTTTAGTTCTGCTTTGGGGCTACTGAGTTTCGCTTTTAGCCAGAGGGCGGAGTACTAATGATTGTGTCCTCTTAATCATACACATCTCTTATTTTGTGTCCATGCAGTCTCCAGCCAAGCAGAGGTCATCGGGATCCTTGGCACCAACATCACCCTTCAATTCACATTTGATGTCGACATCACAAAAAGCAGTCAGTTAACTGTTAATAAAGATGTAGGCCAAGAGAGCCAGAAAAAGGTTGATGAATATAACCCTGAAAAGCACGGAAATAATAGCAATTTTCATATTTATCCTAAAAATGATACTGTAGTTTGGCTCCTCACAAATCTCACACCAAATAAGAGTGGATGTTACTTTGCCACATTTATCACTGAGGACGGAACCATAGAGAGTCGTAGAGTGACGCTGACTGTCCGAGAGGAGAACATAAGCAGCACAGGTAAGGTGAAGCTCTACACTCTATGACTACACCCTGTGAACTGTGCAGCATCAGAACACTAATAAGATATAAAATGTTTTGATACTGTAAAGACGTCTAGTGTTAAATCATAGACACTGAAAATGAAATGTTTTTCAGATGATTTTTTTCTGAAAACAAACAATGTTCTCGTTTACTGCCATTCACACAGTTACACGTCACCCACCGCCTCTACTTCCTGCATTGTTTGTCTAATTTTTCCAGTCCTACAGTGAATTACACAAGTGCAAGTAAAAGCAAATTACACATATATTTACATGATGTACTGTATGCGATGGGTTGACTGATAATTGGCATTTTTCTAATCATTTTTTAAAATTATTATTATTATTATTGATAATAGATTTTCCAATAAAACAAATTAATTCAAAAGATGCTTAACTTTGGTTCTGATGCAGCATTTAATCTGCAAAGTAATCAGTAATGAAGTAAAAACAGTGATGGAATGCAACTAAGTACATTTATTCCAGTACTGTACTGTATTTTAGTACATTTTTGAGGTAGTTTTACTTTTTACTCACTAAATTAACTTAATAAATTTAGCTACTAGCTTCTTTTCGGATTGCATGCTACATCAGCGCCAAATGAGTGCATGTTTAAACTTAACTCATTTTATCAACAATCAGACAAAAAAAAGACTGATTCCAATAATCGATCGACCCATAGTGTACAGTATATGCATGCATGTAAATACATGTAGCCTATAATAAGTTTTTTTGCTAGAAAATTACTTTTGACACTTCAATTATTACATTATTTTATTACATTATTATTATTATTATTACAAAATTACTTTTGACACTTCAATTATTACATTATTTTATTACATTACATTATTTATTATTACACGTCATTATTACCAAAGTGTGCCTTTTGGGTACTTTATACAACAAAGTAAAATGTACAATGTTTGCCTCCAAAATCTAGTGGGATGAAAATATAAAGTAGCAGAACATGGAAATACTTAAGTACCCCAAAATTATACCATCATCGGCTATAATATGTCTATTTCTGTGTAAGTACACTGATCTAAATGACAAACCGGGGTCAAATTCCTTGTATGTGTACACACACCTGGCCAATAAAGCTGATCCTGATTCTAAAATGAATGCAGTATATATCATGATATTGTAAACTGACTGCAGTCAAAGCGCTTCTCTACCTCAGCAGGATAAGGGGATCAGTCACCCATTCAAACACACACACACATAATGATGGTGGGGGACACTCAACATTCAGTATATTGTCCCGAATACAACATCCTGCACTATGTAGTTTTGGGAAAGACTTTAAAATCGGAAGAGAAAGATATTCATTGATTGATCTGGCGGACGCTGCCACATTTTTAGCTTCAAACAGTGTTCTGGGGACTTTATTTCCCTCTTAGAACACCTTGTTTACTCAGTTATGTAAAACATTTTTAAAGAAATCTTCTCCAAAACTACCTAGGGCCCCTTTAAGCAGGTGGACTGTTTATTCACCATTTAAGGTTAGCGTGTTAGCATGCTGTCATTTGCACAAAATACAAAGTACAGCTGAAGATGTCATTAGTTTTTGCAGGCTTTTGGTCATAAGTCTGAGACATCACTCGAAACCACAAATGTCAACTTCATGGTGGCGCTGCGGGAAAAGTCAGGAGATCAATATCAATATTCAATCAGTATTTGTCAATGTATTTCAGTTTCAGTGTGTAGCAAAGTGCCAGAGTGGTGAGATACTCAGGTACCCACCTGATTTAGGATATTACAGTATAGTATATATTTTTGAGACTATAGAACTAATCACAATGTTTGTTTACATAACTACCAAGTAGAAAACCCCTGCACCGCATACTAGCTTATGTACAACTGAATTGAATTTTGTGTACATCTCATCCATCTAAAATGAATGTTGGATGCTTTCATGTCTCATTAATAACTATTTCACTAATATCAGATTGGACACCTAATTTATCTGTTGGGCCACAGACCAAAGAAGGTGACAGCTTAAGTTTACCCCCAAAATATAGAATCGAATACAGGATATTGGTATCACATCATGTCATCAAATATAATTATCTGTATTTTTCTACTTGTCCAGGAACAAACGTTGTGAAATCAAAGTTTCCATTGAGACAAACCGTAATTCAATATCTTTTGATCAATTATTCCCCTGTCACCAGAGTCAGTGTATGTTTTCTGATTTCCCTGAAACTCCTACAGTTCCTCCAACGTCGAGCATCAGCCCAGTGACTGAGGACAGTGATAGTAGTTCCTCTCACATCGTCACCGTCCTTGTGGTTTCACCTGTAGTGATTCTGGCTGCAGTACTTCCATGCCTCATCTGGTGTCTCGTGAGAACCAAAGGTAGGGAAACTCTCGGTCCCAGAAATACTCTTCTTCTTTGTATTTGTTTTACTTGTCTTTCACAAATGATGATGCTTGGGGATATTATCTTGGATAAAAACATGAACTTAAACTGACCCACGGTTGATGATAATGAAGCTTAAATAGAAATGTGGGCTTATTTTTAATGCTGAATTATTGATATCTAAAATATAATGTTTGCCCTGATTCACCAGGAAACTTTACTCCATTGTTCAATGTCAGTTATCACTGGGAATTACTTGAACCCAGAGACAGTCCATTGTCAAACGATCTGTTTTGGGCCGTAGTCAGTTATATTTTCAACATTTTTCATGCTAAACAACAGTGAAGGTGAGAAGAATAATTGTTATTCTGTGGGGGGAAAAAATGTGCAGTCGTGTGGTTAGATGCTCAAAAAATGCAAACCAGATTGCAGTTTCACATCCTTTTGATACATGTGATGATTCACAGCTTTTGAAAAGTCTTCCATCAATGCATGCAAATGTGAGTGTGCGTACTACCACAGAGGGGTGGGTGGAAAAATAAAAAAACACTTGCATTATTTGTTCACTATTACCGATGCGCTTTCACTTCAGAGACAAACCCCTCTGGCCTACTTTGAGAAGGAACATCGCCTCTTTGAAATATTCTGACATCCCCGCGACCTCAGAAGCCACACTTGATGATTTCCCGTACGTGTATACAAATGCAGGCATTTGCTGACTGTGCGCTCCTGTATTGTGTCATGCTAACCTCGGTCCAACCGTTGTCCACAGATAGCGCTGCTCAAACGCAGCTTTGAACAGCTCAGCAACTTGACAGATGGTGGAGATAAACTCTTCTGCATCTTGTGTAGCTGATCTGCAATGCCATGTCATAAAGGATAATACAGAATAGAGCTAAAAGTCAAAGAAAGACAAGGATACAGCCAGATTTCATCAAACTGTACCAGGATAAATATATGATTTATTGAAGTAAAACCTCTAATTAACTAAAGGCTTTTTTTCATAAACTTGTATAATTCAACAAAAAAATTTTTTTGCACTGCCTATGGCCTTCAACCTGAACTGATAATGTATCAATACGTATACTGGTATTATGATTTTTGCTAAGAGTTAGATAAGAGGATGAATGTAACTCTCATGTCTGTTTGTTAAACTGGCAATAGACACGTTTTCTGCTTCAGTGTATCATCAGGAAGTAAATGTTGATTGCACAGCGCAAAGGATATAGAATAATGAAACCACTGCAACAGTGGCGTTAAACAATAATACCACTTAGAAACACCAGAGGGGAAAGGATGTCTGTTGTCTTAACTGAGCATTAAGACTGGAAGCAAGAGGAAACTGTCCAAAGAAGGGCTGTCACCGTGTCAGATTTGCATCACACAATTGTTGTAAAATAAAGAATTCATAATGTTATCACAATATCCATTGAAACATTGAAAAAGAAAATATATGTCAGTGTCACAATTTGCATAAATGATGAGGACCAAAATGCAAAACACACACAAGATGATGTCCACAATCTCAAGTCCACAAAGTCAAAATGCAAATACAAAAGTCATCAAAAATCTTAAAACAAAAGGTAACAGTAACAAAAGGAGCAGGCAGGGGCAAATCTGAGAGTAAGTACAGAAAAAAAATTCAAAAATCTAATAGAGTACGAACCAAGGAAGTACTAGGAACACAGGCAGGAACGTGAGGAGCACGAGGAACACAAGGAGACACAGGACTTACATGGGGGAAACGGGCTAACGTAGACAGGGACTAATTAACAAATGAAACACAGGGGAACAGGAAAAAGGTGGGAAAAGGACAAAGGGAGGAAGTGAAAAGCAAAACATGACACATGAGGAGAAAACTACAAAATAAAACAAGGAAATCACAAAACTGAAAACCCAAACCTTGACAGTGTGGGTGTTTGAATTCAGGTCAACTCTGATTGAATTCAAATTTGAAGTCGTTCGTGTAGTAAAGCAGTGACTGTAATCTGTTCATGCATCCATGACTGAAGCTACTGTTAGCTTGTTAGCTTAGTGAGCTGTGCGGCTGGTTAGACTACCAGGGGAGTGTTGGTGTTTAGACTGCTAGCACAACAGCTCTGGACCTCTGGGAGAAAGAGATTTTGAGGATCAGGGCTAGCTGATTAGCATGCTTACTTCAGTAGATGGCTTTGCAACACAATACATAAACGTCTTTGACATAAATGATTCATGAAAAATAAAAATATATCATTATTTATTTTTATTTTACTAAATGTCTTGCATATTACACCTTTAAACATATTATTTGCCTGATTGACTACTTCACCTGTTTCACTTCTCACACAGACAAACAAGAACCACCATCGCTGCCACCAGGACACGGCTCTAACTCCACTGTACAAGTAAGAACGCGGCCATCCTCTGCCGTCTTTGAAGATGAAAGTGTCAAACTATTTAAATCATCTGCAGAAAGTCCTCAGTGTGACTCTGTTCATCTTTGCAGGAAACGTTTGATGAATTGAAGAACGTGCCTGCATCCTCGCTGGTCTACAGCGTCCTGGACTTTCCCAAGAGACCCTCGGCAGTTTTGGAGATGAATCCAAATGATACAGAGTACGCTGCTGTCAGTTATATCACAGAAAATAGGAGAGTGGGACATACAGATGGATGTACGGCAGCTGGTCTTCCTCGATTTAAGTAGAGATATGCGAGATACTGTATTTCCAGTAAGTGAGATACTTGCAACTTGCGATACAAGTAAAAGAGTTTGGAGGGGAAGAGTCACTGTTGTGCATCAGTCATTAAGTGTGTGGGTGTCTCTTTGTTCTTGGTGGTCTTGAGACTGAAAAGTTGAGACAGATGCCGTGGCGAACCGCAAACCAGAATGATAAGGTTGAAACATTTTCATTTGTTTTGGTTTTTGTTTGCTCTCTATGCCTTTCAGAATCATCTGGTCATTAACCCTTCAAGCTAAAACCTGGTCAGATTCTTTTCCTTTGTTGTTTTTGACAAAATGCCAAAAGGACTAAAGCCAACCAACTGATCTTACTCACATTTCAATGTGTATGTATCCATAGTCTGAAATATCTTATTCATCTGTGCCACAGACCTCCATTGTTGTCATCAAATGAGCCAACACACTGTTTCACTGCGGGACATGTTTCTTCATTTTGATGTTCAAATACTTTGCTAAAAGTAGTCCCACAAAAACAGTGTTGTGAAAAGTACCCAAAAATAATACTCAAGTAAAAGTAGATATCATTAAAATACTGCTTAGGTAAGGGTGGAAGTCCCTCATATGAATAATACTTCAGTAAAAGTCTTAAAGCATCTGACACTAATTCAAGTACTCAAATATCAAAGGTTCTGACAAATTTCCAGGCAATAAAAGTACTAAACTATCAAAAGTAAAAGTGAATTAAACATATTTACATCTCTATTTATAAACTGTACCCTAAGGGTCCCCTGAATATCGGCCTGGCCCATTATCGGATCTGTTATTCCGCAGTTTTCTGATTATTGAAGTAATTTAAAAAAGAAAATGAGCATTTTATCTTCAAAGTATCTAGCAACTACAGTTATCAAATAAATGTAGCGGAGTAAAAAGTACAGTATATAGTATGCCTCCAAAATGTAGTGGCGTGGAAGTTCAAAGTAGGAGAAAATGGAGAGGGAAAGTGGAGTCAAGTATAAGTAGGCTACAAAGCACAGTACTAGAGTAAATGTACTTAGTTACATTACATCACTGCCCCCAAAAATGCACAATTCTTTTTCCTGTTTGAGTAACATTTTCAGAAAACTACAGTGGCAAAATGTATGTGTACATTTTAATATATGTTCTAGTGAGAAAGTGTGGAGAGATGGAAGAACACATTGATGGTTTTGGTCTTTTCATGGGATTTGTTGAACATGACAAAAAAAAAATACAGGCCAGCCTTATCCAGTAAAGTCAAGGTACCTGGAGCTTACATTGTCTCCAAATGTATTAATACATTTTTGAAGGCTTGGAGGTAGATATTTATTCAGAGACCATTAGTCTTTAAAGCTTTCTGACATTGATTTCCAAAGAAGATAAATGTCCGTTTTTGCTTTGACTTTCATCTCCAGACTAAAGTTGAACCTTGCCGCTGTGACGTCAATGACTTGCTTTTTAATATTCTTTATCTCCAGCGAGGAGGTGTGAGCTCTTTACAGGCTCCCTTTTAGTTTCAGGTTTAGTAATTTTATATCCTTTCTGTCGGTGTTGTTCATCTCTGGGTTTTTCATGCTTTTGACTCATGGCGTTTCCTTTGTTAAAATAAACAAAACTTAGAATCATTAGTGAAATGAGACAGTCTCTGGAAATGGTGACGATCTATTTGTAGATTAGAGATCTGTTAACAGCTCAACAGTACTGTATATTCACACCAGTGTGAGTTTCCATTCACTCAGTGGTGACAGTTTGACTGTCACACCAGTTTAACATAAACAGCCGCTATCTGACACTATCTCACAGCCTGTTTCCACTTCAGGTTCTCTTCTGGCAGGTGCTTATTGATGTTTTGATAGATTTGTCAGACAAACTATTGATTTATGTTCTCATTATTAATGTGTGTTACTAATGTGTTATATATACAGTTAAACGTACAGTGTATATTATGTTCACCAATGGCACATAAACAGGTTGATTGTTCAGCCCGGATGTTGGTTGTTACTCAGGATGTTAATCAGCTCGTGAATGCCAATGCGTTTTTTAAAAATAGATGTCCACGGCACTCAGCCAGACAACGACTGTTTGTTTGTTCTCTGCTCTGAAAACCTTGTTTTTGAAAAAGCAGAAATTATTTTTTGAACCAAGTTATCAAGATTCTTGACCCATCATGCTACTGAACTATTTCTTGAAATGTGCACATTATTTTAGAAATGAATGTCAAAATACAGCAATAAACTTTATTTTTTGAGTTTTTGTTCATCAATGTTGGATCTACGAGTCTCATTTGAAAAACAGAAACGTTGAACGGAAATGTCGTTTTGATGGCAGAGAGATAAATACACATTGCACATTTTTCCACAGCAAGGGCATCACTTTGTACTGAAAAGTGGTTGGGACAAACAGTAAGGGCTCAGATGAAAAGACATTTTATATGGTCTAGAACATATGTGATTTCAGGCGATCTAATAGGGGGATCGGTATGAGGTCAGATTGATCAGATAGATGATCACAACAGGTTAACTTGTGCATAACGGTGCATCAATTGTCATGCTGGAGAAGAGAAGGTGAACCAAAATGCAACACACAAAGCTAGGCAGGCAACAGAACAGAAGGTGAGCTTTAATACAAAAAAATCCAAAGTCCGAACACAAGACCAAAAAAGGCAGGTGGCAAAAACACAAGAAGTACAAAAATACAAAAACTAAATCAAGTACACACCAAAGAAGCAATGGGAACACAGGCAGGAAAAAGAGGAACCACAAGGAACACTAGGAACATGATGAACACAAGAAACACAGGACTAAAGTGGGGAAAGGCTAATGGATGACGTGACAAAGAGAGAGAAGAAGACAAGGACTTAAATACACAGGGAGTTATGACCAGCTGACCACAGATGAGCAAGCAAAATGGCAGGTTAACACAAAAAGAAAAGGAAAACACATGGACTAAACACACAGGAGGATAATGATGGACAGGTGAAGCTAATCAGGAGTATCACAAGGGAGCAACAAAGAAGACAAAGGACAGGAAGTAACACAGCATGACCAGTGAGGATGAACATTACAGAATAACAACTGTACCCAATACCATGACATCAATAGGGTAATAGTCTGGAGTTGAAATAACAAAAAACTGACCATAAAATGCTACAAGTTGTAGTCATACTTTTTTAACAATAGATAAAGAGCTAAGGGTTTTTAAATGGGCTTTTGATTAAATGCCTGAAACAAGGTCTGCGGTTCACACAAGTGTAAGAGATTGTCAAGTTTTGTTCTACAACATAGAATAAGTCAGTAAATACCACACATTGTGAATTTTAAAATGTTTTCGTGTCTAAGTGGCTAAAGGAGACTACTGGGGTGTCGGTGACATTAAACGTCATCACAGCGAACACAGAGACTAATCTACTCCCTAGTCCGTCTTTACAGGTCGACTTTGGTTACAAACTATTCTGACTTTAACTTTCTGACTTGTACACTGATTAGTTTATTTTAAAGTGTACAGCATGGTGTGTCATGCAACCGCAATGTCTATACCCTAACTTAGCCCTGAGCTTATTTTTCGCACTAATCCAAACTCCAATTGCAAAATCCTACAACCTTCTTGTCGAGGGAACCGGGGCGGTGCTAATACTGGGCATTGTGACCTTTAATTTCCCACGTAAACACACCACACTCTTTGGCCGCTGCAGTCCCTATTGACAGGCCGGCTGCTGACCTTCTTGGGTTATACTTATCCTGTTTTTTGTGGGCGAGAGAGAGCAGACAGTTTGGGCTGTTCGAAGCGCAGGCTGCCTTCTCTGCAAGCAGCCCGGTGGCAAAAGCTGGCTTGCCGAAACCAAGTCGTTCAAGCCGGGTTTGTTGAAGAGGCAGCCCTCCCAACAGTCACTCTGCCTGTCTGCTCTCTCTAGCAAAGAGACACCGCTGTGAGCCAAATGGGTCACTGTGTTTAAAGGGTAAAGTACGGCTGGAAAACTGCTCACCACTGCTGGCACGGCAGCGTACGTGTGTAAATGCTCACTGCAGTGTCAGCTCTGCGTAGAACCGAAATATTTCTAAATATTTCAGCGCTCTTATTGTCCCCTGTGTAGCCTACATGGTGTTGTCTCTCCGAAGCTGCACACAGGGTCCCAGGTACAGATGCTAATTCAGCATTTATTACACTGAAACCTACACGAAAACTGCAAAGTCTGTACAATAGGTAGGCCTACTTTTCATTTGACCCAGATCCCCCAGAAAGGCTGAAGTCAGCCCCGCGGCTTGTGGTAGCTTGTAGGGTTCATCGGCCTTGCGTATTAGATTTTGGATTGAGGTGTCAGCAAATACGACTGAGGAAGTCGGTTTCATATCTTGATAAAACTGTACGAGCAGCCCACATCGGAAAAAATGGAAAGAGCGAGATAATGAAATGTGAAATGTGTCCAGCCGTTTTTCTCCCACAGCCCAGGCTTTCAGAAGTGGTTAAACCCCGGAACATTCATCAGTTTCCTTCACTTGTTGATGGAAACAAAAGGTCATGTCGTTCACAACGTCTTACGCACGTACATACGTAACATGCCGCATAACTACAGTACCGTATAATATCTACTGAAACAATTAGTTATTTCAAGAAAATTCCGTTTAATCAAATTATGTAAACTAACTGACACATAAGACGTTTCACCTCTCGTCCAAGAGGCTTCCTCAGTTCTAACTAACTGGAGGGGAGTTGCAGGCTTGAAAACACCGTGACACAGAGTTTAAAAGCCTGGTTTTTAAAACTTTTAAACTCTTTTTAAAAAGTTTTAAACTCAGTGACGCAACTCTGACACAAAAGCCTGCAACTCCCCTCCAGTTGGTTAATATATGGCCTATATTACAGCACTTGGAAATAACCGACACACAGCAAAATGGGCCTGGGTTGTACAAAGGACAAAGGAAATACTGCTGGGTTTATTTGGCTCCAGGCAAAATATAATGAAACTGTCATGTACAATAGTCTGTTGTGTGCCACACAAAGGGAAAGCAGCACAGTGCATACACAATGCACAGGGACTGGGAGGAACTGGAGGGTCAGTTAGAGCTGACGTCTCATTTTTGCCCAGCTCCAGCCCTGATCACAGAGAGAACAGTACAAGAAGAGAACTAATACAAAATTCTTCTTTCGTGTAGAGAAAGAAAGTGACAAAACCTCCTCAAAGGTGCAATATGTTATTAGTCACCATGAATTCATACTCCAAGAAACCAGCATATCATCAGAGTAACTGCTAAATGCTACTAATACATCCATGACTGTAGCTACTGTTAGTTTCTTAACTCAGTTAGCCATGAAGCTAACAGGATTACCAGGGTGATGTTACAGGGTGACTTACACAGGAGCTTTGGACTGCTGGGAGAAAGAGGTTTTCAGGCCCGGGTCTAACTGTTTTTTTTTTTTTTTTTTATCCTCCATGTGAACACATAGCAGCCTAAAACTGCTGGGTTCAGGCTCTGATGGGCTCTTCTTAATGTAAACCTGCACCCATATCATTCTGCAGAGTGGAAGTCAAACATCCAAGTGAAGTAACAATAGATAAAAAAAACAAACATGAACAGACAAACAAAAAAAACATCTTTTGAGTGGAAGGGGAAAATTCATCTCTGTAACACTGATTTTGCAGACATACAGATCTTTGAAAGGGACCCTGAAGATAACCATCAAGTGAAGTGTTGCTGTCTTTGAGGTGAAGCTGGACTTCATTGCTTTTCTGCGTGTGTGTGCATGTTTGCTGCTATCTGCACTTTGCACAACATAACACCCACCTCTATTGTACCGAGGTTTCTCATAAACAAACCTCGCTTTTCCATAACTCTGCTATGAGCTGTTGCATCTTCTGACAGCAATGCACTCATTGGCAAACAAAGTTCAGCTATTGGAGTGATGTTTTTCCTCCTCACTCTGTTTCCTTTTTAAGGCCTGGGGTGGTGACAGCAATCAATATTAGGCTGGAAAAAGAAACCAAAAATGAAACATTAAATACATATTTCTTCTCCTTTACATTTGATAATCTTTTGACCCTGAACATGTATCTTTGCCCTTGTCAGTGTCCCTGGTCTATTGTACAGCTCCACCTGTAACCTTACAGCCCTCTTCCTCCTGCCTGCTTTGCCCCTTTGGATTTACATGCAGGCTTTTTCCACTGTGTCTTTGTTTTTACACAAATAACAAGCACAATTTTTTGAGGCTGCATTTTGCACACATTCTAAACCCAACAATACATAAAGAGTTGAGTTTCTAAACGTGCTCCATTGTTATTAGTATGATGATTAGCTCAGTCTGAGGTAGATACCAGATGACAAAATGAAAAGTCTGCTAAAAGCTACTCAAATCCGTAACTTCCGACTCTGCATTTATTGGCTTTCAGTGCCGGACCAGTAATCTGGCATAGCAAGCATCTTAGCTGAGCACATTTCTGCAAAACTACAGATCATTCAAAACATTGTAGGTTTTTTTTTTAGGTCAATTTTCTCTTTCTCTTTCGTGACAATGCTGCGCTTATGATGTGGTTATTTTTAGGCACAAACAGCACTTGGTTATGGTTAGGAAAACATCAAGCCTTGCCTTAGAATACCTGTTTTGGCCGCCACATACACAGCTGAAGATGTCCTGCCTACCGTGATAAATATCTGCTTTTGGTCACCACAAGCATGGCTGGAAATTGTCCAGGAGTCTCCTCGAAATTATTCAGTAGTATCGCACAAAAAGCTGTCGCAGTACAGGCCTGTTGGCTTAGCTTTTTATACAGATTTCTTCTAATTGCATTACATGTCTCGCTGCTGAGACGTGTAATATACAGCTGAGTGTGAATGTGTGTGTACTGTTTGTTTAGTTTAAGTGCTGCTCTGTCACCTTGTTGTGACCTTCCAAAGAACTGCAGATGAAAAATCCCATTTAAACTCAATCTGGTACATTTCATGAAATTCATTTGTGTTTTTATAGTGCACATGGTTCTTCATCAAAAAGACCAAAACACTTAGCTGCCACTTGCCAATATATATTAATAGTGAATCATTAGATGAACAGTTGAAACAAACCACACTTCCTCAAAGCTTTTGAAGATGGTTTTGGAATTGAAACCTGTGTGTGTGTGTGTGTGTGTGTGTGTGTGTGTGTGTGTGTGTGTGTGTGTGTGTGTGTGTGTGTGTGTGTGTGTTAATAATCACATACCACAGCGCTGACAACCTGTAGGCGTGAGTTTGACATTGTTTTCCACTTGACATCAGCAGAAAGAGCAGAAATCGCTACTCATGTCAGAAGTCAGTGAGGAAAATTCATATCATTTGTTTGATTTGACGTTTCCCCTCATTCTCCCCAAATAGTCTCACTGTGGCTTCAGAGAGAGCTCACATACTCAATTAAAACATACTCAAGAGCGAGATACTGTAGACCTCGTCTCCCCTCCATAATCTTCATATCGTCCATCTCTTACTTGTTGCTTTGCTGTAAATCTTGCTTACGCATGAATCCTGACAGCTTTGCCAGCATCGAAGCAATGTTATTTCTTTATCACGAGAACCCCTTCGTTGACATTTTGACTTGTGACAGCTGGATAAGCACAAGTGGTACACGTAGAAGAAATGAGACCTGTGCAGCGCAGACAGAATCTCCAAGTCCAATACATTTCACAAATGCGTCCCAGGATACACCACTCAGGATTAAGAAGGGATCAGTAAAGTGCTGTTTCACTTGATTGTTTTTTCTGTGACATATCTAATAACTATTGTGTGTTTTGTGAATATATTTGGTCCCCCAAAAAATGATGCGACACATTTCATTTGACTTCTATTGCATATCCATGCGCATGCATATATGTATTCCTAATTCATTTTGAGCAGTGTACTTCAAATTCAATAAAAAAAATAATTTGTACCCACAAGTACCCATCTGGATAAAAAACCAAAAACAAGTACGAAGGGCCGAGTTCGCGGTGTGTATCGTGGAGATAGGAACTCACAACACACTGCTCTCTGTGAATTTCCTCCTCTTTGTGAGAATGTGATGTATGAGATTCATCAATCTTATGAAACTTTGATAACTTACCGACACCACCAAAACTCAATGATGACCTTTAATTTGCCGCATGGTGGGTTGGGTATCCTGTATATGAGTGGACGCTGAGTCATTTTCCATGAGGCGCATGAACCTTTACAGATAAAATGCCAGCTTTGTTTGATGTGATGTTCTTTATCGTGCAAACGAAGAGCAGCAGGTGTCGATTAAGTGTTTTTCCCGCCTTTCAACCCGATCCTGTTTTCACACACACAGATGATATTTTTCCCTTTCTTATCTGCATTTCACACCTCTGTATTTGCTGCCCACGCTTTAAAAAAAAAAAAAATGAAATCAGTGAAAAAACTGAAAATGAAACAACATTATAATTCAGCCTGATAGTCATGCTAACCTTTCCCCTTTTCAGTTACATCCCTGCTTGAGGTCGACTCCGACATCATTTTGTACATGCTGCTGCTCTCTAGTTCGGTCCTCCCCTCCCAGATGTTTTGGTCGCTCTGGTGTTGTTGCAGGTCAGTCAGACACCAACAATAACTCCATGCAGTTCCCTTCAGCCTTCATTGTGAACTGAATGCATCCTTGAAACTTTCTTTTGTGCTTAAACCCCTCTGTGACTGTGACAAACTGGACCCAGCTGGACTGATGACCTCGGCTTCAAACGATATTAAGCTGCCTGTAAAATATCTACAAAAGATAATTGAGACCATACAAGACAATTTTTTCTTTTCACACGTCTCCACCTAATTGCACCATCATCTCTATTTACAGTTTATTTCTGCACAACCACTTTCCCATCAGCCTCAGGACCGCTGCTGTAACCTTTCTGATGGGGAGCAACAGAATGATTTTGTAATTTGCTGAACTCTGATCGAGATCATGAACTCATTGGACCAGACTGCGGCTAACACTGCCCTCTGGTGGCGATGAGTCACAGTGCAGATGGCCAACTTCCACATAGGTATGTTTAATCTGTCATATGGCTGCAGTTTTTCATCCAACGCAAGTCAGTTTGGTTATATATCCCTAAATCAAAAATCACATTACCTCAGTGGGATTTATAATGAGTAATAATACAGTGAAGGACCATTAGACCCTCGATTCAAGTGAGAAAAACCTTCAGTAGAAGGAAAAACAAAGCTGTGTTTTACTTTGCATGAGAGGAAATTAAGATATTGAAGAGATATAAGTTATGCAGTTAAGAGTGTGTTAAAAAAAACATAACAAACAATTTGAGTAAAATATTTTAAAATAGACTATAAACAGAAATAGAAAGAACTTCTCATGTTTACTTAAAGGTGCACTATGTAGTTTTGGGGGAAACATTTTAATAAGAAGAGAAAGATCAAGAAGAGCAAACTCTCTTTGTTTTCATGACTGAAAAAAATGAAGAAACAAACTGACCTTAAAGGACAACACAGTTTCATACTGCTTTACTTTGTTTATATGTGGCGGACCCTGCCACCTTTTCCAGCTTCAGACCGTTCTGAGGACCTTATTTTCCCCTGAGAACAGCTGGTTTATTCAGTTACAGAAAAGACAAATCACTCCGAGTTTGTATTGTTACCTCATTGATATTTCTTCTCCAAAAATGACACAGTAAATGTAGGGATGTCACAGGTGTTCTGTCAAAGCCCCTGTTTTCAGAACGATATCGCTCTGGCTGATTATGAAAATAGTAATCATAATAATAATAATTATATGATTAGTAATAATTCTGCCTCAGATAAAACAAATCAGCAGAAGCATCTATCCTGCCATCTGTTGGACACTCAGTGTTACTACATGAAACACAGAGTGAACCATTGAAGTATTACAGTGTAATGATGCAGAGGGAACAACACTGTGTCAGTTTGATCTATTAACAGGCACCATGATATGATATATGTGTCAGTGATACACATATGATAATATCGATCTTTTTGTTCCCCTGGTTGTCTTTTCACCGATCATTCAGTGCAGCTGTTCCTTTTACAGTTATGTGTACAGACTCTCCCTTAACCTGAGTATAATTTTTTTGCCATAAAAAGTGACAAAACACATCTTGAAGTTAAAGATAAATTTGACTGATAGCATTTTTTCTTATGAATTTTCTATAGATATCGGAATAATATCGTTATTGTGAATTTGTTTGGCCACGATAATCGTGCAATGAAAATCTGATCTCGACAGCCCGAACATGCTCATGTTTAAAGTGCTTTGGAGCTCAAAGTCTCGTGTGACAAAGATGATTCAAATGAATATTCGTCGTGTGTATAAAACTACTGTAGATCATGAGAGACTAACATGTTCGTTTTTTTGTTGGATGGCCGTTAAACTAAACCTCAAAACCACAACATGTATGAGGTTATAACATCTTCATCCAGGGGTTTCTGACAACACGGAGCAGACCTGAGCTATTATTTCTTCATGTTCACATGTATGAGTATATGAAGCGTAGTTAAAGCATTATGCATCCTGAACTGCTACACTGTACAATACACACAACAGTGTAAATAAAATCATTTTTTTGGGACATTTTAATGTGGTGGTTAATGGTTAAGACTGTTGGCTGCCCTCTCAGGTTCAGTTTCTGACAGATATGCATCATTTCATAACCAGGAGGTTTCAGTCCTGCAGGTTCCGTTCTGTTCTAACTTTAAATGTTGGCCTGAGGTCATATAAGACAACATTTCTTCTCATTTTACCGACAGACAATTGTACTTTCTGAAATTAAATCCTGTGAAAGACAACAAAATAATAATAATTGGTCCAAATCTCACTGCTGAGACTGAATTGAGGCCTTTTAATTAACAAATGTGATAATGACTTTCTGGGTTCCATCGCCTCTTGTACTATAAAGTGGTATTATGAGACTGGACTAGATACATAGACGAGTTTTATACAGTTGTTTGTCAACACTCTGATGATAATGATTCATTTTTTTGAATGTTTTAAACTCTTACCGCCCCTTTACTGTAAGAACGGCTATACCATGAATGTTGATAAAATAAACTCAGGAAACTTAGGTCCATGTGTGCTGTAAAAACACTATACTTAATATACACACAGACAGAACAGTGCAGTATCTGTTCATAGTATATTCTCCTCCACACGTCATGTTTATCAGCTGTTAATCTGCAGCCTGCGGTCACACAGATGAGATAAGACTTTATGGAAGACAATAGAGTGACACTGTCGCCGATTTCATTGTCCGCATGCAGGCCACGACCAAACAATACAGGAACCAGGTAAAAGAAAATTTTCTGCCGAGAAATTAAAGTGCAGTGTGGTGGAAAGTGCCGCAAGTCAGTCATCACTTTTGTACAAAGCAACACCTCGTTCCAGTTTGAACAATGAAGCTCGAAACACCACTGACTTCTCTTTGGTTATGAGTAATCCAGCGTTTCACCTTGCGTGAGTCACCTTTTTTTAAGGTCATTGTTTCTTTGCGACCACTTCCTGTCACATGTTCACCTCCTGACAGGCTCACGCTCTGCTGCTCAGGCATCACACAGGCTGGTTCTTTGTTTCTGCAATCTCCAGGTTTCATTTTACACTGACCACAGTCAGGCCGACTCTTTACAGTAAACTGGTGGTTTATCACTTCACGTGCACACATTAAGTGTTATCTTTCTAATCCAAGGCTGACATTTTATTGTCTATTTTATTGAGTTTGATGTAGATGTAGCTGTTAATAAGAGTCTACAGCGACACTTGCAGCTCTGCGATAAAACAATCCATGAAACAGTTGCTGAGATATTTCAGTCTGGACCAAAGATGTGGAGGGACTGATGCTGATACAGTTTATTGACAACATACATTGACAAAGACTGAGAGATTAACCCCCCTGCTTTCGCAACCGTATGCAAAAATGTCACCTGCAAAATTCAACATGGCGATCAAACAAATGTTTTCCTCATCACGAGATTATTTCGCAGATTTCTTTTCATCCAGCATCACAAATGCAAACATTGTTTCAAAAGAAAAAAAAAAACATTAGAACCATAGACTGTATGAAACATAGAGGTAGTCTCTGAGTTGTATAAAGGTACTGTCGTCACGAACAGGAAAATTGTTTTTGCACCAGGCTGTAAACAAAGACACAGAAACAAGTAAATTGGGTGCAAAGTTGTTCATTTTTACATGTGGCCTTGTGGGGACTGACTCGCTTTTGGAGCCAGCCTCAAGTGGCCATCCGCGCCTCTACGTTGGCTTCATTCTCCCGCCACGATGGCTGCCGCTTGACAAATACGTCAGCCCTCGATTTGTTTAGTGCAGTTCTGTGCTGTGCAGCGGTTAAATCCGCTTCAAGGCGATTCTGTCCTCACATCAAAGAGCAAGCCGTTCCTGTACGTCAGCATGGCGATCTCGTTATCCTGTTCCAGATCTGTCGCCTCCCCTTCTTTGCATCTCCTCAGCGCCTGATCTGTGGAGCCGGGACTTAAACACTCATCACTGGTTCCTCCTGACAGACGTGAATCACCCCTCTCGTTCTCCGCGTCCTCGTCAGTGTCATCATCCCAGTCTCCTCTGAGGACGGTGGTCTCTTCTGCGTCCTCGGAGAGGGACTTTTCCTCCGGATGCAGCTCGAGCAGCGTCAGCTCATGAACCTCCTCCTTTTTCTCCAGCATCTCCTGGTGTAGGTCACATTAGCAGAGGGCAGTGAGATTTATGAAGATATCAAACTTTATTGTCATATAAACGGAGAACAAACTGTACCTTTTGGTTGCTACATATAGTTATAGAATTATTTACAAGTGAAAACAAATGAGGTTAGACGGGATAGAACAAAAACAGAACAGAAGGAAAGAATTACGATGAGACATTTCCAAAGATGTATGATGGAAAGATGGTGGCGCCAATTCGGTCCAATGACAATTCCTCATTTTGCGGCCCCACTGAAAATGGAAATTGATCTATAAAGGACAGTCTGAATGAGGCCACAGTCACACACACATAAATGCACGTAAATCAAAAAATTAGAATGTCCTGCCGGCGCTGAGCGTGGGCAGCGCAGGATGTGACACACATAGAATGAGTCAGTTTGTCGGTTTGTAGTCCTTTTGAGGAACCACATCCACGTCCTTGCTGTCTGCTGTGGCTGAGCCTCAGCCAGTCGAACTGTGTGCAACGCCAAGATGTGAATTTGCTTCGCCACTGGGTGTGAACGGAGATTTTTTTTCGCCCCTTCGGCTGCAATGTATGGAAGTGAACGTGAGGCTTACATTGTTTTCACATTCGTGTGATCGTGGAGGCAGTGCCCCGTTTAATCCTACGAAGCTGATAAAGTTTGACATTATGGGCTCCAGATCTTCCACAGAGCTTCCTCACTGAGTGTGTCCGCTGCAAACCTGCAGTTTAGTTCAGTTTTAAATCATTTAAACCAGACTCTAGACTTTCCAGATGCTATCAGACTGAATGTGTGAGTGAAATGTTTTTTGTTTTTTTTTCCCCAAGATATCTTCTTTATCATGATTTTCTACATTAACACAAACAAACTACAACACAACGAATAACAACAGTGGCCACACTGTCACAGTCTCCATGTACATACATACAATATAGCTGACAGTGATGGAATGCATCAGAAGGATCGAGACAGAAGACAAAATTAATCATTTCAAAATGAAATAAAAATACTATTCATTCATCCATCATGGCTCTTTGTTAGTCTTTTTTTTATTTTTCCTGCAGCAAAGTCTATTAAATAGTCTTCTTTGATAGTATCCTTTAATGTAAGGACTGGGCAAACCAAGAAGCACGACCTGAGGTTCAGCACCAACCTTGGCACCAAAAATCAGGCTAAGCCTATTAACAATTTTGCGTCAATATTCCTCAGTATGGATGCATGTCCACATACAGTGCACGTAAGCGGAGCTGTTCAAATGTAAAAATCACTCCTTTATCAAATAAGTGCCCCATAATTAAAATCCCCCGATCCTACCATGTCTTAAATCTTCCGTCCGAGCAAGCTGGGGCTATGTTGTGGTGTACAGGAGCCAAGGAAGACAGTGTTTTTTAACAGCTTTCTAGCTTCCTTATTGCTTGCCAAACCTGTAGACTTGTTCTACTCATGATATTATTATCCATAATACCTAAATGCGTGTGTATTGTTGCCAACTTCCACTTGTAGAAATACAGAACCGCTGCAGATGAATTGCGGCGGGTTTGTTTTGCTGAAGGACATTTTGTTTCGTTCTAGTAACTCCGCTTTGATTGTCTGAGGGATCGCTTGACTGGACTTAAACCAAATATTCACCGGTGCTTTCAAGTGTCTCTGCAGTGCCTGCAGCTACCAGCATCTCTGAAACTGATCACTCCAAAATGTAACTGAAATAAAGACTGGATATTTTGAATAATTAAACTGGTTCTAAAGAAAGCTCACAGTGATGTAATTACTGATCTCATTTGGAAACTGCGGGGTTGCAAGGGACGGTTACTGAAAAGTATAATATTCACTCAAACTTTCCACAACATTCAGTGTCATTAATAACCCGGTGATGACTATTGTGGGAAAAACACTGAAGTTGGAGGAGGCGCTTAGTGCATTAACTTAGACTAATTTAAAAAACAACACATTAAAAAAACTATTTAACGATCTGTCCTAGCAACACTTTTGGAGTGATGTCTGAAAATCAGAAATTTCTGGTGCCACCTTTACATATCTTTATTGGATGCTTTACTCTCTATATAGTGGCTTCCCAAGTAAATATTGATTTTGGCAATTAAATCAGCATATTATAGTGAACATATATGAAGTCTCCATGTCACTCTGAGAATATTTTCTAAGCTCTGCCCCTGCTGTGTTCTGCTTTGCGGTTAAATCAAATGTTTGTGGTTTTCTCACATCGTCTTTCTGCAGATTCACTGGGGACTTTCCTCCATTTCATGTACTTTCCTAGAAAAGAAAAGCTATCCGCATCTTTCATTTCTATAATGTCTCTGCTGTTTGAGGCGCGCTGAGAATCATTTAGACGTGAATAAATCATTGCTGTATGACTGATGTGAAGATGACGACGTTGGCACATTTATCTCAAATAAACAAGACCGTTGGCCTCTTGTTGTCTCTAGACTGGAGCTTTATGGCACAAAACAGTGAAAATATGCTAGTCTTCCAGAGCGAACTGAGTCAAATCTTTCAAATTTGTCTCGGCCTCTGAAACTACTATTGTTTGTTTGCTGTTATCCTGCACAGGTGTTTAGATCCGCCCTCTGAAATGTTACGTTTGAACAGATTTTTAGCACATTTTCTTTTATTCTAACTATGACTGAAATCTTGAGACTGTAGAGATTTTTTATTTTATCTAAACAGAAAATAATTTGCACGTCTATTTCATGAGATAGGTACATAGGAGAGGGATGAGTAAATTAAAAGTTGCCAGCAAACTCCCACAAAAATGCATTTATCTGTGACGTTTCCGTGCTATTTATCAGGCGAACCAGAGATGTTTTTATCGCACTGAACGTTTCACATGTTTTATGATTTGACTTGACTTACTGACAAGCTGGAGGATAAGCAAAAGAAACTCCCACCACTGTGGACAATAAAGTTGTGCTCTATTATACTGTAGATCAGCGTGAAAAGAGTGCAAGTCATTAGCAAAAAGGTTGAAACCCCAAACATCCCCCAAGAGAGTTCATTAAATGACTAAAGGTTTCAGACAGAGCAAGAACTTCACACTATCTTTACAGCTGTGAGTCAATGGTGAAGTCTTACCTGACTCTCCGCTTGATAAGGGGTGAAATTTGGAATAACAGGTGTTGGCACAGGAGGGAAGAGCTTGTTTTTGATTCTGAGTAAAAGAAGAAGAGTGTAAACGTTAAAAAAGGAGCCATCCAGGATGAGCAGCTGGTTGAAAGGACTGCAGATAAAAACAGACAAGACAAGACAATCTCATTCAAGCTGCTATGCACGTATCCGTAAAACTGAATATAAGCAACAAATAGGCTGTGAGATTTAAAGGATAAGTTAAAAATGAATATTCAGACATTATCTATTCACCCCCATGTAATCCACATCTCCGGAAGTTGGAAATTGATTTGAGAAGACGTTATTTACACCCTTTTTAAAGCTGAAATCTTCACTGTAGCCGCTCAGCTACAAGTGTTAACGTGTATTCCGCCTGAAATAGGAGTTCGACCGCACATCGAGGGTCTAAAATAATGTCTTTTCAGAAAAGCTTTGTGTCCTACAAAACTTCAGGATGAGGGTGAGGGGATAATGACTGTTTCAAGTCTCATTTTTGGGTGAACTTATCCTTCAAATCCTCATTAACTGCAGACGTTACCTGGACTTCCCCGCCCACCTCCTCACCTGCATCTCTTTCCCTCATCAACCACTCACCATTTGTTTCTTGCCAGATTGTTACGTCAGTAATGCGCTTCATGTTTTGGCTCTTTCTGGATCGGTTACCCTCGATGTTTGACTTTTTATTGGTTAGGTGGACTTTTGATTTGTGCTGATTTCTTTGCCTGTGTTCGAACGCGTCTCTGGTTTAGCCTCACAATCCTGTAAGCCCTCTGCGTCTCTGTTGTTTTGCTCTGCCTCTCAAGTGCTCATCTGGGCCCCTTCCCCTGTTACCCTGCTCACACCAGCCGTGACATTCAGAGTATTTACAGTGGGGGTCACCTACCTCTTCACGATACATTTGCACGATGTGGAGATGAAAAAGAACACAACCAGCAAGCTGAGACTCCACAGCACTAATTTCAAGGAACGGAGGAAGACAGGAAAAATGTGTTAGATTCCAAATGTGGAAAAAACTGCTCCGTTGATTTGTTTTCAAAGCTACGAGCCGATTCTGTGAGTCTGATACCATTCACAGGCTTCTTGGGCAGTGTGTTGATAGTCGTTTCGGCATTCGGCCCCTCTCCGGCCGGTGTCACTCCGGCCAGGCTGATGTTGTAGTTTGATCCTGGTGTCAAGTTTTCCAGGCGGTAGCTTGTCACAGACGCTGTTATGTTAAGGCACTCTGATTCGAGATGAGATCAGAGAAAGTTGTCGTCACAGTTATGTTTCATTACACATTAAATCAAACACGTCTTCTTGCAATAGTTCTTTTGCAAAATGCTACAAAAGGGTGACTTCACACCTTTCCGCGCCTCTGGTGAACTTATTTTCACGCTGCAGAGGCTGTAGTGTGTGAGGAAACCTCGCTGGTCCGCAGGGGGAATCGCTTTCCATGACAGGTCGACAGAAGTGTCTGTTTCAATGGAAGGAGTGAAGTTCTGAGGTTTTATACGTGGAGCTGAAGAAGAAAAAGACAAACACATTTGGTTAAAATCAGTTTGAAGAGAAAAACGTATGACCCTGATGTTCACCGTGTTGGTGTTGTTCCATCAATGCAACTGACCAATCATGCTTCTGCAATGTCATAGCTTTGCGACCGGACTGAAAAATACGCACATGGTAGAAACTATCCTTTCAAATGTGTTAAATGTTGTGTAAGGGTCTAAACCTAGCCAAACAGCGACAGCAAACAAAGAAACTTCAATAAGTGAGCAGTTTGATAATGTGTTTCAAACGGGATAGAAAAACCCTCACAGCTTGCTTCAGATGCACCGTTTGTCGCTGTTTCGCGTTTTCGCTGTTTTTTTTTTCAGTATGACTTGAAGCTACTTTGTACAACACTGCCTTTGCAGGACGTGTTGCTCCACTTCCTGTTAGCAGCGTAAGTGGAGAGTTTTGACGTTATGATGACCCTGTTTGTCGTAATGTGTTAAAATCCCATTTGAATCAAGGCGCCAACATTTCCGGCACTGTCACCACTGTCGCAGAATGAATCCCAGGTCTGTGAAGGTGAAGGTGCTAACTACAGTACAAAACAATGTGGGCCTTACAAGACACTGTACCATCAACATGATTTTGAGGCTGTTATTTGATACATAATGTCGCTTTAGAGACACTTACCACCCTGTTTTTTATAAAAGAGGCACATTTCAATTGTCTGTGGTTTCCCACGTTCACATCTGTGCTCAAAGTAAAGGTAGCGAACAAATTCCTGAACGTCTGTAAGAGAAACAGAGAGACAATCAAATTGATTTATAGTTCTGCATCACACAGAAAATAGTCATAACAGTATAAGAACCAGAGTAAATGACACAAACAACTGAAAAGCAGCGGAATTTCCACAGACTTTTGGTTTGCATTGTGACCTATTTTATTATCTTTGTAATACTGAAAATAATGTTTCGCACCTGTCTTAAAACCGTCAGATAAATCTGGTGCAAAATTAGTTCAGGGACAGTTTTTTCTCTCTGTAGAGCAGACATGAGGTTGTGTGGTAAAACACAACTTACACTTCATATTCTTGTTCTTGGCCCGTGTTACTGTGATAATATTTTCTGGCCTTGAATCTCCATCTTGAAGCTCATAAAACTCACGGCAAGTTTTCTGTTTGATCCTTTTCTTCATCACCGTTTTGTCACAAGCTGGGGAGAAGAAATAACAACCTTTAAAGTCTACTTAAGGATTAGTACACATGATATCTACACACACACACACACACACACACACACACTCACATACTTTTTAAATCTACAGCAGGTTGGGCTGGTACTTGTATGACTGCTGGAGGAGAAGACCCTGCTGCGTTCATGGCGACTACAGAGATGTTGACAGCAGAGTACGAGACATAAGTGTGGTGTTCACTCGATTTGATGTCAGGTCTCTTTTCCACACAGGGACATCTTTGAGATGACTGTGTGTCCAGCACGTTGTACGTCACTCCGGTGACTGCTGCTGCATGTGGCATCGGCTGAAGAGCAGAAAGAGCCCATCAGTGATGTAGGTAAATCAGCAAAATCAAAAAAAAACAAGAAAGAAACAAAAGTCATGCATGCTGCCTCGAGTGCAATTCTATTTCTCCCATAAAATTATTTGATTCAAAGTACAAAATTCACTCACTCGTTGTTCATTTAATCGTTGCATAATTGGGCATTTTTGATATATATGATAGACTGTATTAGAAACACTCTCCAGGATTTTTAGTTTAAATTTAAATGTTCTATGCGAAACTTACATGTTCTGCTGGAAATGGGTCGCTAGGTTATGTTAGCGGGCTCCATTTCTACGCTAATGTACCGAGACGAGGCACTTGAGAACATACATGAAGTCACATTGTTTGGACGAGGCCGTTACATGTCATGGCCGAAAGGATTCACGATATTTATAGAAAATTTGCAAAAAACAATAGCAAAAATAATATTTATGTCTCTCTTTTGGCAATTGGATTCCACTCACACTACGAGTGGAGGGAGGTGGCGAGACATTTACATTTTAGGGCATTTAACAGATGCTTTTGTCCAAAGCGACTTACAGTAATTCATACATGCATTCATACACTGATGGTGGTGGCTGCCATGCAAGGTGCCGACCAGCACACCAGGAGCACTTTGGGGTTCAGTATCTTGCCCGACATGCAGGTGAGGGGAATCAAACCAGCGACCTACTGATAACAAGCCGCTGGCTCTACCCCTGAGCCACAGCTGCCCAAAAAATGTCAAAGAAGAGCCGGCTTATTTACCGATATTATCACCATTATCATCAACATTGGTATATCGTGACACGACTAGTTTGGACTGTCCAGGAAAATGTGAGCTGAGTCCTTCACAAAGTGAATCCAGAGTCCAGCAGCAGTAAACTGCAAGTCTTCCGGAGGCTCGTAAAGGCAAACGAGAGAGCGGAGAAGGTCTCATTTTTCACGTCACAAAACAATCGAGGCACCAGTTCAAGTGTAATCGTAATGACTGATTTTCTGAACATACACTGGGTCTGATCTGTACCCCCTTTGTGTGAACCACAGCACATTATTATACGATATGGAACAAAGTCAGCACGTGTCGGTGAAAAGTAACAACTTTTAAACGCGCATTGCTCTAATTTAAACCCTCAAGTGTGAATGTTTTGGCGTCTTTTCCTCTTCTTACCTTCCACGTTAGAGTCACCTTTCGAGTGCCGTTTAAAAGTTTTATTGTCATGGAGACTTCAGGCTTTTGTTCCAGCTCTGCAGTTAAAACACAAAATATTGGTGAGAAGACTCATTTTAAACCTAGGTTGAGCCTCTGTGTCTCACCTTTACCACAAAAGACAAGTGACTTACAGAGGGAAAGATCTTAAACATTTCAGTAAATCTCCAAAAGAGGCACCTGTATACATTTTGCTTCATTAAAACCACAGAACTAGCAATAATGGCAAGTGTTATATTTCATATTAAAGTTTGGTTTTATGAAATCCAGTGTGGAACAATGATTTCAGCCCAGTATTCATACCTGAAGCAACAGTTTTAAGACGAGAGAACCGTTTACAGATATCAGTCAGTGGGGATTTGACGAAACTCTAAATGATTCAGGTTTGTAAATTAATCAGACTTTTACATTATGTCTAGAGCAGCTTTTACTTTTGTGTGCCTGATGGTTTTAATTTGATTAATTCAATTAGAACAATGGATTTAAAGTCCAAAGTGCCAGTACAATACGAAATCTGTGGCGTCACCTGCAGGAACCGTCACAACTGGAGACCAGTCGCTCCACAGGGGATTACGGGCCTGTGTGGACCTCTGTCTGATCTGAACCTGGTAAGATGTGAACTTCAACAGATTCACAACAATGACCGAGTCTGTTCAGAGGAAAAGAAAGAAGACAACAAATTCATTTGACATGTCAGTTATTGCGATAAGGCTGGCAACAATTAGTTTTTCCAATTATATATAAGACCAAAGCCACAGTGATGTACTGGGGCTTTAGGATAAGATCATACTTGTGTTAATATAACAACATTTAGGTGCTGTGCTGTAACTCACATCACATAGCCTAACGTAAGTGACCTACGTCCGTCACTCATGAGACATAACTTATGTCAATTAGGTTACGTTACATAACAAATCACACTCTAGGTCATAAAAGGGATGTGAACCCCAGTCTCTGGAGGGAAAGTCAATTGTAACCACCCCAACCACCCCCCAATTCTGACTTTTCTCGCTCTTTACACGTGCACTAGGGAGGTGCTTCAGGAAGTGACGATAGAGGGGCAACTACAGCGTCAATCTTAGAAGTGTGAGGCCATTGACCAGGCTGCTGTATTTGATGCGTTGGGAGCAAGAACGGACTGGAATATCGCAACACTTATAGGACACAGCAACAAATAGTCTTCAGCAAATGCAATATTTTGTCCAATTTGGGTACCAAAAGAGTACAGTACCCATCCTTTTAAAATCTAAATGAAACTATTTGTTCGACCATCTTCAACAGGAATGAAAGGGCTTAGAGCTGAAGGCCATGGACAGATAAGTCAGACGTGGTGGACTAACACACTGCTGGTCTTGGTCTTTTGTTGGAGCCCTATGTAGTGGTCAGCCACTTCTGTGTCCACATGAGCAAGACAGATACAGTACAGTAGTCCAAAAAAAGAATTGTGCTTTTTAGAAAATGGTTGGCCGTAACATGAATATGAGAATTGAAATCAGCGGGCTAAAACTAAAACATTGATCGGATCTTCGACTGTGTCTCAGAGATAGATCCCCAAGAAGCACAGGACGAATACAGCAAACACAGAATGAGGCTGAATTAACTTTTCATTAATAATAAAAAAAAAAATTCAAAAATATGAAACATGACACTACTCACATTTAGAGGTCTTGTGTGTGGTATTTGTCATTCTCTGTAACAGCAAGACCGATAAAAAGTTTAAATGTAATTTAGTGTGAAGAAAAAACATCTTCAAAAGTTTGGGAAAGAAATTTGCCTTACTGTCTCCCAGGAATCTGTCGGGTGCTCATGTCGTCGGAATCGGACCTCGGCTAAAGCTGGATACTCCTCTGTTGCTGTCCAGCTCAAGCTGAGGTTGTTTTTTAACCAGGACATAGTAATATTTTTTGGTACGTCATACTTTACTGTTGAGAAAAAGCAAATTATTTGATGTATGCTTTTTTACATTTATCTTTACAGTAAAAAACTGATCCAGCCGTCAATTTGTGCTCAGTTAACTTGTTGCTCAGGAAGGACAATGGTGTGTTTTAATCTCACATGTTGTTGAGTGAAATGAGAGGAGCATCCGGTACCTATGTGCTGGAGTTCAACAGATCTCCTGGGTGACGTGCAGGTGGAGTTCCCGACGTGAGCTGCCACCCAAATTTCAACTGGACGCTTTTTGATAAGATCATCCCCATTTATCTCACATTTGGTCACCTTAATGCCCCTACCTTTAAGTTCCCTACGGATGAAAACGTTGAGCTATGAGTGCAGTGAAAGCAGCAGAAACTGAGACCATCTCATCGTTAAACATTTGTTATGAGTGAAACAAAAGCAACGTAAGACTGCAAATATTCCAGACATCTTATGCATTATTTCAGACACATGAATCAAAAATACTCTGACAAAACTGGTATCTTTCGAAACTTTGGGTTTTCTTCTAGAAATCAGAATAAAGTCATGTGGGTCTGAACACCGTTTGGGACAAACAACATAAGTTTGTAATGACTGTCCCAGCCTGGTGGAGGTGTTCACTTCAGAGACAATCTCTATATTTGACCACTAAGGGTTAGTCCACACGTACATGAGTATTCTTATAAACGGGGTTTTAAAACAGAAAGGATGTCTGTCTAGATGAGCTTCTGCACTTGGCATGCATGTGCCAGCGTACACAGGAAGCAGATTGTATAATCCGTGGTTTGTTGCTTGGTTGCAAAAAAAACATGGACTAGTTTTACGTTTACTTACTGTTTACTTATTTATCTAATTCTAGTTGCTTTTCTATATGTTACGGGTGCCAGGGCTGATACCGAGGCATTTTTTTCCTGAAAACAAGGACAGAACTGATGAGGCAGTGAAGCGTGACTGCACCTCACAGAATCCTCCTGGGTAATGCTATTTTTAAAAAAGACATTTAACCGCCGCTTTTTGTCTCTTTCCCTTGACTGTATTTCAATGTCAATTGGTCTGTCTCTAAGTGTGGACAAGATAACATCCGTCCTGCTACTGTACAATCCGTCCCTCCATCCATCAGTTGTGATATGTAATCCCTCCCACAAGTTCTGGGTCTGCGTCGGCATCTCTGCCCAAAAAACCTCCAAATCCAAGCTCCCTGCGGATGTCTGACCTCTTCACCCCTAGCTTTAAAGATGAGCCCAGCCACCCTACGGAGAAAACTCAGCTTCCTCTTCACCTCGACAGTCCAGTGTTGCACAACACCTCCACTGTTACACAACGCCTGCAGTACTCCAAAACACTTGTACACCTCTCGCACCTTTTTCCCATCACTTGAGTGCAAATGGCGTTTGTTAGGGGTGTGCATCTCTCCCTCCCAAGACGATCTCATACATATCTAGATACAGGGGCTCTGACACGATTCTGGGGCAATACGTTTTTAATACTGGATGATTCGATGTGATATGATGCTATCTAATCACCTACAGTTCTCTGCAGAATTAGCAGCTAATCAACCGATTGTTAACTTTAAAACCGGGCAATTCATGGTACATTTATACCGATGACTCGTATCTCGAATGTTAAAAAACGATTTCTGGTTCATATCGGTGAATCTTTACACCCCTACCGCTTATGTTTGTATGAAAGGTCAAAGGTCAAAAAGAAAATGTTTTAAGGAATACTTGCGTACGTGCGGACAGGGCCTAATAGGGCTGATAGTTTCCCTTGTGCCTCGTATCTGTTACAGCAATACACGGTCACAAAATAGTAAAGAGAAGAAAATCGCCATTACATATTGAATTAATCCATGAAATATTGCAGCTCAAACACTGAACAGTACTCACTCAATGTAAAGGTCATATGATACATCACTCTCAGTCGTATTCATCATCCATTCACACAGGTATATGATCCCATTAGAGCTTCTTTTGAAGCACTGGGGACTGGAAGGAGCCTCACATGTCGATCCTTAGAGGAAACACATTTCAATATACAAAAATGTATTACTTTTAACATGTATTTTACTGAGTTGTTCCAGAAATAAACAACTTCAGCCTCTAACCTTTTTTCATTGTTGATCTACTGTAGAAGCTACCTCTGGATAATGATTTTTTTGTATTTCCTCATTTCATTTTAGTTCTACTGTGAATCACATTGCAAGCACTGAACCTTGACTCAAGCTCAAAACTGAGATAACAAAGCGTAAAAAATCAGTCTAGACAAAACTATTGAGGCAGTTCAAGTAACGGTACACAGAGCCACTCGGTGCGATAGCTATCTGTTGTAGGAAACCACATGATGCTGATAAGCTAACCAATGTGTTGTGGCTGTTTTACTTTTACTGCAAAAGAATTCTCACTTTCAGACGTCTGACTGAAGGTACGATACGTACCAGGTTGTCAAATAGCGACAGCAGCTTGGTGGCCGGGCAGGCCCACCAACCCAAAGCGACCTGGAATTGATCAACTATCTTTCTCTAGAATCACTTATTGCACCTTTAATATTCTTCACGATGTAGTGTTACAATCAGATAGAGGTTAATAGTAATGTCAGTAGTCATAAGGTCACTTAAGTTAAGTCAAAAGAGAAAAGATAAAGGAGTTTAGTTTGTATTTACCTGTGCCGAGTGTCATGAGGAACATAAACACAGCGATGTATTGATGTAGTGAACGCCGGCATTTCAAAGTTTCCATGAGGTTTAGTGGAAAGTCTCGAAAGATCATTCTTTACTGTGTGAGAGTCCATGTATTCGACCTGCCTTCATGTAACTCAGTTGTCTTTTCTCAGAAATGTCACAGAAGTTTCGTGTCTCTCAGGTTAAATGAGCTGCAGTAAACCACAGAGTGTCAGGGGTGGGGGGAGGCTGCGTCGACACATTGCAGGCAGACACAACAGCTATTCTGAAAGTGGCTTCTTTGAAGCCATTTTGTTGATTTCTTTTTTTTTTTTTTAAGTCAGTTTCCCTACAACTGTTTTTGTTCTATTAGGATGACGTTCAAAAATAACTGACTGTGGAAACTACGACAAAAGCACAGGCACCTACGCCTGTCTTGTGTTTCTATGTCCACCATCATTTCAGTCAAGCAGTCTGGAACAGGAGGGAACAACTTCTTGAACTTTAGTTTGGACTTTTTTATTTGGTGAGGACATTTTGAATATATATTTAGTAGGAGACAGATTTAGAGTCATTTCACATATGAGCATTTATTCAGGTATCAACCCCAAACAGCCAGATGACTTTACTGTACATGAGCCTTAAGCTAATGTTAGCGAGCATGAAGTAAAGTACATTTATCCTGCAGCACCAACACCTGAAAACGGACAACAGGTTGATAAACGATAAGGAAGATAAATCCAGCTCTTAATCCCAAAGTTACAAAGTCATCTCTGAGCTTGCGGCAGAAGTTACGTATTGTACGTTTTAACCCACTTGTTGGATCTCTGCTCTTTGTTGTGTCTATCTTGAGCATATTAGGATGTTATTGTTCTTTTCACTTACAACTGCAGCAAGCAACTTTCTGTCTTTTGCTTGCTTGACTTTCCTGTCTCGCAGTAGTTTCTCGCTTCCGTGCCCTGTCTGTGGCCCCTGGACCATTGGTTGCTACTGACACCCCAGCGGAAATGAATCGTCTAAAACAGGTGCCAGCTATTTAGTTTATTTTTTTAAAAGGGCTCAGTAATGGCCTAACACAGCTGGGCATTATAGTTTTTATCAAAGTTACTCAATAAGGAATACACGCTATATTTGTTTGGGACTATTTTCAGCAGTGGATTAATACATATTTGATGCTTCACCAAGTACTGACTCAAAATAAACAACAGTGCCCATGTTGATGGTAATAAAGCTCCGGTAGTCCTGGGAGACCACAGACCACCCTCCCGCAACTGCTCCGCCTCTTACATCCTCATTCTTTTCCCATTTCCCATTTATATAAGTTTCACACCAAATCACTTGTTCTTTCATTTTGAAGAGGTTACTTCTCTTCACATGTACAAGAGGAGCAGTGAAGAGGAGGAGGAGTAACAGATTTGCATGCACCCCTCCCCCCCTTTTTTAACCTGCCATCCCCTCTCTTCATCCCCTTGTTGCAGAGAGAGAGTGCAGGGGCTGATGGGTCGTTTGGTTCAATATGTTCGTCTCGTCTGCCTGGTTCATTAATTCTTTATCTGACTGATATTTGTGCAAGTTAGACTCTGTGACCTTATTAAGTAACTGCCCTGTATTGATAACTTATTGCGCTATCCATGGTTCTGAAGTAGCTGCTGGATTTGTAGTCGCTTCTTTATCTCTCAGTCCCGCCCTTCAGTCATTTTCTTTTAGCTACAGATAGTTCTTACTTTAGGGGTAGGGCCGATCTCCCCTGTTAGAAACAGGGAGGGCACAGATTCTCTTCAGTTCTGAGTCATTGGTGTTCAAATACTCATCCTACTAGTAATAATAATAATAGTCTCAAGGATTTTCCCCATCTCTTCCTCGAGCAGAGCAAGAGTTCAAGAATGAGTACAGCTATTCTGGACAAAGTACATCTTACTTTCTTTTCTAATGTTGAGCATTCTGTTCAAGTACTCGTCCATGGTCCTCTTTGCTGTCCCCAGCTCACTTGTGAATACTGCAGAGGAGGTGGCAAGAGCACTCCAGAGATTCTTCATCCTGCTCCTCGCAACATTTTTGTCTTGAAGAGCTCAGCGATTAAGTCATATCATGTCACCATGTTGCATTTTTGCTCAATTTTGTTATACCCCCATTCCTTTCATTCTTTATTCCATGAACAGTACAGCACTTTTACTGTCTTCAATTGTCTTGTTTTGTTGTATTGTGTTTCAGTTTCTGTGATTTTATGCTGCCTTGCTGCAAAATGAATTAACTCTTGTGGGACAAGAAAGATCTGAACTGACCCTAACTGTCATAGTCAAAATTCATTAATTAATTAAATTTTCATTTTTTAATATTGACGTTATTTTCGTTTACTGTTTTTTTTTTTTTTTTTAAGAATCCCTTCTTTCTTTCTAAGAAAAACTGTTGTGGTTGTGACAATCAAACATTTTCCTCACACCTCTTGAAGCCTTCAACCGTCATCTTCTTGTGAAACTGTCACTGTTGTGTCATCAGTTGGTGTAGATCATGGCACAATTCAAGCAGGATCAAAACATTATTTGTCTCTCTCCAATCACTACCATACAAAGTTTTTCCAAAATAAGGCAAGGACGTTTAATTATATCTGGACACAGCCATGGCCATGGAGAAGGAGCCCTGTTCATTCCTATGACAGCTGTTCAGTCAGGTGCATGAAGCCTAAATGGCTCGACAAAAACACCCGGATCTTCCGTGTTCTGGGGCCCATAGAGTGTGCGCAGTGCACACTATCCTTCCACCGTCCGAGTCAGCTAACTTCCAGTTCAGCACCCAACTCCCTTGAAAGGGGAAACAATAACTTAAATGTGTGGCTCCTCTAGACTTTCCAAATTTAATTGGACCGAATGGCTCAAATTCTGACAGTGAAACAAATCATTTTGGAGGGGTTGTGACGCTCAAAAAAATGTATCCACCGGTTTATAGATGCTTCTTCATTCGTCCTGGGGGCCTGAAATAAGGTCCCATGGGGCAAACCTGAAGGGGGCGTGACTTTGACTCTCTATGTCACTCAGTGGCGATTTGCACTGTGAGTAATGTAGGAGCCGTGTTTAATGTGTGACATTAGAAAAAAAGATCGGTTGTTCAGCTGTATCGATGTTGATCATTTGTTTTTGAACTGCCCCTTATGAGTTCAACAGTGTTTTAGGAGGACAATACTAGATCAGTGGACAGCTTTTCATTACCTGTTGCCTACATTACCCACAATGCAACTTAGCCACTGAGTGACATCAGTGGAGGCAATTTATCAGATCACATGCAGCTTCCTCTGGAGCCACAAAAGGCTTTAGAGCCACAAAAGGCTTTATACTACTTTCTTCACATGTATCGTGTAAACACACTTTAATGCGTAAAAACGGTGGAGTTACCCTTTAAGGACCACAACAACCAGTGGCCTAACAGCTGAAGATGTTGCAGTGGCGCCTCCCAGTGGCCACGAGCTGTCAGTACAGCGGATAGAGGTGTAACTAACAGCCGGTGGGAGAGGTCATCATCATCACCGTGTACACCGTGCAGCTCCAGACAGACGGCTGCTCTCCGTCCGTGCCTGGAAGAACAGGCTCTCCTCGTACCTGTAACACACCATGAACAGGCCAGCCGTGCCGTTGACCTTCTGGTAACATTCATGAAAATGCCATATGTGTGTTGCTCTGTGCTAGAAGATGGCGGAGACGGATGGAGGGGATTTCGCTTCGAAACATCCACAGAGCAGGTGAGTGAAGCTGGGCGAGGACGCGGGGTGACCACGGTGTTGGGCTGGTCCCTCGGTGTTACCTTATAGGAAGCCTCCGTGGCTCCGGGACTGCAGCCCAGCTCGAGTCCGCTGAAAGGTTCCGGCGTGGGGGCTTGGCTGCAGGAAACACCGGGGAGTTGTCCGGGCCTCCAGGCAGTCACACTCTGAGTTTTAAAATCGATGGCCAGCAGTGTAAATAAAGTCCGTGTGTAACAATTGTCCGTTTAGAGAAGAAAAAACACACCGAACTAAGTCTGCTGTGTTGTAGCAGGTGAAGTTGAACACACATGTTGACGGTTTGGTAAAGCTTTCTCTCATTTCTTGAAACGCTAAGTCAGTATTTACAATACCTGTTGGCAATGCTGCTGCATTAATGCTGCCCCACATCATGTCTCTGTTAATGATTACAATGCCTTCTCTGCAGCAGCAAACCAACAGAACACACTGAAAGTTGTGTCCACAAAACAACACTTTTCTAAATAAAGTTGTAAATTGACTATATACTTGTGCCATATTTTGAATGAAGTCAGATACAACACTGACTGATGACAGCTCTGTTTAGAGCACCACCAATAGTTGATTTTTATTATTTTTTTTTTAGCTTAAAGGCCTGATATATAACAATTAGGGTGTTTCCATAGCACACATGTCACAGACAGAAAATTAAAAGTAAAAATGATTAAATGTACAGCCTGACCTATTTTTGGGCCGATACAAAAATAAGGGCATGAATAATTCTGATATTGCTATATCAACAGATATCTACATGTACTACACTACTTAAAACCAGGTAGGGATATTGGAATATTTAAGTGTTATTTACATTACAATTACATTTACATATTTTATTATATTTTTTTTTTTAAATTGCACATGCATATGTGCACCCTTGTCCTAATATCCTAAACTTACTGTGAATAGTGTATACAGTGTATATGAATTGCAGAACGTAAACTGCATTTACAGGTTTGTTAATAATTCCTCAAATATGGTTATCGAACATGTAATGAAGGCAAAATTAAGAATAAACTTAAATGTCCAAAGTGACATCAGTGGTATTACTCCAAGCATCTTTCGGCATCCAAAATGTCTGTGATATGCTAATATCAGGCCAAATCAAAATATCGGTCGGGCTCTACTTAAATGAATGAATGATGATTGGATTCCACGTGGCAATTGAAGAGCCATCTTTAATGTTACTAGCAACACCGGTGTTTTTTTCCTACTATGGTCAAAGTGTCTGCAGCAAAAAAAGACGACTGTAACCAAGACATGTACAGAGCGGGACACTTTGCAGTTAAAAAACACTCTTGATCTTGATCAGTAATTACTGGCTCCAAAAACACTTCCTTTTGAATTAGTAAATGAGTTGATTTAGTGCAATTCTACCCTATCCATTCATATCCTTACAAAGTAATTATGAAAACTGCATGTAATCACTCTTAATTATATGCAGACTGCAACTTGTCCACGTGTGTCATCATTATAATGTATTTCTGTAGTTCTGGATTTAAAATATTTAAGGAAAGGACGCAGCTATGGCTCCTCAAAATCTGTAAAAATGTAATCTCAGTAAGAAAAATTTTAGGGGAATCGGTCTACAGCCTTTATAGTTTTGAATAAATCTCACAAGATGGAAATTATATGATTTTTTGTTTTTTTACCAAACCAATATACTGTCCCATCCCTAGTAGCCGAGGGATTCATATATTTATTCAGGTATATTATTTTGATTTAGAGGTTCAGTTCTCCAGCTATCCAGTTTTCTAATTAAGGCAGATAGTTAATTTATTCTCAAGAGGGCAGCCTGCTGTTTGTGTGTAGTACTACTGAGTCCCGGCTGTTTGTCTCACCACCTCCCCTCTATCCACGCAAGCAGGCATACACATATATCACAATCAGCTATTGTATTTTTCCTCCACCAAACTATTATCATTATTATATTGGCTTATAAAATCCATTATCGGTCAACTTCTAATTGCACTGTTGTTTCTTTCCTGTGCAAAAATGCACTCTCACTAATGCACAGACCCTGTACACTACAGACTGCATCCCCCTTCTGACTGTAGCAGATTAGATTACATTTCCATTACAGTATTCCTGTGTGCATCTACGCCAGACAGTATATCACATTTTAATGTTCTTGAGCTACAGCCTGCTTGGCCAGAATACCAGAGCTTCCTGCAGTATACATAATATTAAAAATAGCCCAGGAAAAAAAACAGTGAGTTTTATTTGAAAGAAGTGTAGGATCCCTTGATTCACTGCTTGTGACAAGGCCTTGTTTCTCTTTCCAGTATGGCTAACAAGAATAGCACCCTGCGCTGTACATTCTCGGCCCCAAGCCACAGTGCCACCCTCCTCCAGGGCTTGTCGGTCTTGCGGGCTCAGGGTCAACTACTTGACGTCGTGCTGGCCATCAATGAAGAGCGCTTCCAGGTCCACAAAGCTGTGCTGGCCGCCTGTAGTGATTACTTCAGGTTAGTCTGAATCACAAGACTTCTCACTGCTATTTACATTTTTAATTGGAAGCACTTAGCTGATGCTCTTACCCAGAGCAATTTACACTGAGTGCACTGCTAGTAAGCTGCAGGTCACAGATCAACTGCTTTCAGAACAGTTTGGTTGGGAGAGGAAGATAAAGCAGGGAGAAATGTGAAACCAAATGCAAAGTGATGCACTCACTTCTTTCATTTTGTCTTTGATCTGAGCCATTGTACTTCACTGAATTTACATTTACAGAGCTCTTACTAAACTTACTTACTAAAAGGGGACAGGCGTTTGCATAGATGGAAAGTGAGGAGGTTTTGATAAATCATGAAATAGAAATTGGATAAATGTACAAATGAGTGACATGAAAATGTGGCCAAACATACTTTTTTGCACACTATTCTCATGAAATGGTAGTTTGCAGTTCATCATACCATGGACACCAGACCTTTAACCAAAACATTAATCACAATTACAAGTGCTCTGACTTATTTTAGGAAAGTCAAATTAAATCCATGGAATTGTAAATCGGTGCCTTTCATTTAAAGAGACTGACAACATCATGTAGTTTACTGACTTGTTCTTGTGTTACAGAGCAATGTTTACCGGAGGCATGAGGGAGTCTAATCAAGATACCATTGAGCTGAAGGGTTTGTCTGCCCGTGGGCTGAAACATATTATTGACTTTGCCTATAGTGCCGAAGTCACTTTAGACCTGGACTGTATTCAGGATGTTCTCGGGGCAGCTGTGTTTCTGCAGATGGTCCCAGTCGTGGAGCTCTGTGAGGAGTTCCTCAAGTCAGCCATGAGTGTGGAGACCTGCCTGCACATCGGCCAGATGGCCACCACCTTCAGCCTGTCTTCCCTCAAAGAGTCAGTGGATGCCTTCACCTTCCGTCACTTCCTCCAGATTGCAGAGGAGGAGGACTTTCTGCACATCCCCATGGAGCGCCTCGTTTTCTTTCTCCAGAGCAACAAACTCAAGAACTGTAGCGAGATCGACCTCTTCCAGGCCGCCATCAGATGGCTCCAGTATGACGACTCTCGTCGGCCTCAAGCCAGCAGTGTCCTGTGCCATGTGCGCTTCCCGCTCATGCGCTCCTCGGAGCTGGTGGACAGCGTCCAGACGGTGGACATCATGGTGGAGGATGTGCTGTGCCGCCAGTATCTCCTCGAGGCCTTCAATTACCAGATTCTTCCCTTCCGCCAGCATGAGATGCAGTCTTCCCGGACAGTCATACGTTCTGACGTCATGTCACTCATCACCTTTGGCGGGACGCCCTACACTGACAACGACCGCACAGTGAGCACCAAAGTGTACCATCTCCCTGACATCGCTTCCCGCCAGTTCAAAGAGCTGACAGAGATGGAGGCAGGGTGCAGCCACGCTTGTGTTGCTGTTCTTGATAACTTTGTGTACATAGTTGGTGGCCAGCACTTACAGTACCGCAGTGGCGAGGGAGCAGTAGACAGCTGTTATCGCTACGACCCACATCTGAGCCAGTGGCTGCGGATCCAGGCCCTGCAGGAGGCTCGCATCCAATTTCAGCTCAACGTGCTGAATGGACAGTTGTACGCCACAGGAGGACGCAATCGATCTGGTAGTTTGTTGTCTGTAGAGTGTTACTGCCCAAAGAAGAACGAGTGGACTTATGTGGAACCGTTAAAACGCAGAATTTGGGGTCATGCAGGAACTACCTGTGGAGAAAAGCTGTACATCTCAGGAGGTTATGGCGTCTCGTTGGATGACAAGAAAACTCTCCACTGCTACGACCCATCTTCAGACCAGTGGGAGTTCAGAGCTCCGATGAATGAACCCAGGGTGTTGCATGCCATGATCAGCACCAGGGATCGAGTTTACGCTCTGGGCGGTCGCATGGACCACGTGGACCGTTGTTTTGACGTACTTGCTGTTGAGTATTACATTCCAGAGAACGACCAGTGGACCACCGTCAGTCCCATGAGAGCAGGGCAGTCCGAGGCCGGCTGCTGTCTACTGGACAGGAAGATCTACATCGTAGGGGGCTACAACTGGCACCTGAACAATGTCACAAGCATTGTGCAGGTGTACAACACAGAGACAGATGAGTGGGAGAGGGATTTGCACTTCCCAGAATCCTTTGCTGGCATCGCTTGTACACCAATCATTATTCCACAAAACACCACACAACGCTAACCATCTGACCTGTGACTGTGAAGATTCTATTCCATTTGTGCTTTGTGCAGACCACTGAGTCGGCACAAGGTGTGAATATTATGTAAGCTACTGACTGTGTGCGTGTGTGTGTGTGTGTGTGTGTGCGTGTGTGTGTGTGTTTGAGGAAATGACCTAAAAAGAGACTAAGAAGTATTTTTTTGTATCCTTGTCTTGTTTTTGGCAAGACGCGTTTAATTAACAGGCAAACCTTCATCAATTTTTGTTTTTATGTACAAACTCTCGATATTGAGACATTTATTTGATACTGATTCAAGCTTTTAAATGACAGATTGTAAGTATTCGACCCACACTTTTACAGGTTGAGTTTGAGTTATTTCCTGTTTAAATTCTCTGATTCTGTGATTTTTAATCCCCAAATGCCTGGTAAAGATTTAATTCTCTTCCTGACGAATATAATTACCTAAATATAAAACACATCTTGAAGTAGAGCCTGACCGATACATCTGTTGCCCGATATTATTGGGCTATATTGGCCTGTAACATAGATATTGGTATGTTGTCCGATATGTGCCAATATATTAATAATATATTATTGATTTAATAAGTTCACTGTTCCTGTGCACTGATGTCATTTTAGACATGAGGTTTACTGTTACACTGTAAAAATATCTTGCTTCCATTACATTCATCAGTGTTGTGAAGGACCATTTAGAAAAATGTATTTCTATTGGCCAATATACCGATATCGTAATTTTTGACTCCCTAATGTCAGTATTGGACACAGCCCCCCAAATTTTGTATTGATCATGCTCTAATTTGAAGAAGACTAATTCAGTGTAAAGTGTTGTAGTTTTACCAGTCAAGGGCTTCAGTTACAGACAGCACAAACCGTCTCTTCAAAATCTCAGTTTTGAAATTTTGTGTTTGCAAAGGTATTAACAGACTCAACCTTTATAATGTAAGACCTTTTGATTGTACAGTTGTGAAAGTTTTATTTTTATTTGTTTTCCTTTCTTTTTTACCTTTTTAATAATTTGTTATTTTATTATTCGAGCAGCCAAGCTGTAATCCAGTTCACTAAACAACAAACCACATATCAATGCACAGTAATGATTGCACAAATGGACACGAGTAGTGGTTGTGTTTCAACTTGAATCAGTGAGCATGTGGCTGTTAAGGATTTTTTTATTATTGTGACTGCCCTCGTGTTTCCTGAGCTGACGCCCCCACTGACACACTAATTGTGTTCTGAGCCAACAAAACAAACACACGTGGACCTCTTATGGCAGCTACATAAATCCTTTATGTGTGTCCGTTGGAACAATGTGTGTGTGCTGCTCGTTATCTTATCGAAGCGCTACATCTTGTGTACCACACATGTTTTTGTCCACACACATTAAAGGGATATTTATCAATGCACATTTAATGTTGAAACCATTACTCAAATCCTCAAAAAACCTAATCTCCCCTGAAGAACTGCTTAAACTGGCCCTTTGCCTTGTTTGACACCGGCTCGTGTTTTTATTTTGACTGCATTACTGCACTTTTCAAAGCAGTATTTTTCAGATATCTGATTCTGCTGCTGATGTACTTAATATGTGTATAAGGAAGAAGCAGGCTTAAAGTTCTTGTCTCCTTTTAAATGTCACCATCTATATGATGGTGAGGAGTGTCTGTTTTAAAACTGTCTCCTGTTTGCCTTAGTGTGTTTGTATTGTTTTACCTGTACCAGTAAAAGCACATGATATCTCATTAAAGTGCAATATAATGTAAACTGCCGTTGTCAAAGGGGAATGTAGACATTTGTGTAGCTTTATGTGCATCCTTTATTAAAGGTGTATCATGTTTTAAAAATACCCTTCAGGTGCTTTTTATGTTTTTATATTGATGTTTTGATCAGCTGTAGCACTGCCTTGTTCAACAAAGGGTTGTGCTGCTTCCACAGACACTTTAAGGGAGAATTACTGTGCAGTTTTATCTAATAGAGCGCCGAAGTCACACCTCTATCAGAAGAAATGTATATGGTAGTGAATGTAGAGAGACAAATAAAGTTGTGTTGATATTTTTTATCTTCAGAAAGTCTCAGTTTGGCATAAAACTAATGAAATATAAGACTGTGAAAATAAGTAACTATAAAGACTAAACAGCCAATAGTCGCATTAGTGACGTTGTCTTGTTAAACGGTCACCAAAACTTGTAATTTAAACATTGTAGAGCTGCTACTGTACGATAGCTTTATAACTGCAGTTGTCAGTGTGGCCAGTTTTTTTTAGTACCTTCTCTTTTCCGAGTTGGCGGCCATGTTGATAGATTATATTTTTATTTTATTGAATAAAATATATGTAAAAAATGCAGCTCCAGGAGGATGACAGAGCAGGCCGGAGCATCGCCAAGTGATGCCTGAGCCACACCACCTCCTCTCCTCCGTGGTGATGGATCGCAAGAAAATATCAATATTTTCGAATAATGCATCATAAATCATCAATGATAAAATAAAGTGTAATAACTGAAAGCCCCTTACCTCATATTTAAAGTTAAGTGGAGATGATGGATGATAGGTTGCAGAGACTTTATAATTACTGTACTGTACTGTATACGACCAGTCCACTGACTTCATCCAATCCACCTCTGTCTTTCTCGTTCTGCTTCATAAATAAATTAAGTTTGGGGTATGTTCTGAGTGAATCCAGCTTTCAATTAGCAATCTCAATTCAGACAATTAGTGTTCTTTTTACACATTTATTAGTTGTCAAAGTTCAGCTATAACCCTTTTGGAAGTACAATACAATAATAGTTGTCCAAATTGCCACTCACCTTCTGTGATGCGATTGTTGCCATCTAGATTCTTATCTAATGGATGAAAAGTGAACCTCCTGCATTTCCCTTAATTTAGCTCTTAGATATACCAGAACCAGAACCTGCATAGACATTCAGATTCTTTAATGAATTTGAAATGATTTGTTTCGTTAGGTGTTGCTTTTATCAGATAGTGATAATGTGAGGGACAAACAGGAAACAATGGGAGAGATAAGGGGTGTGATGTGCAACTGGCATCTGGTCCGTGCCTTAACCACTATTATTATTATATTATTTAACTCCTTTAAATAAAATATGTCCCTGACGAAATTGGTCGGTGCCGTGAGTTGCAATATGCTGTTTTTTCAAAAGGCAATATTAAGTATTTATAGCTGTCTGACATTTTTTAAATCATTACTTTCTCTTGATCAGTGTTACATACATTTTGCAAAACTTTGCAACAGCATGAAAACTGTTATAACTCTGTTATCTAGAATCTAGATTACCCAAAATGAAATTACAAGTGTTTATGCTGTTTATAAGAAATAAATAAATAGGATTTAGATGTATGTTGTGTTTGTAGAATTTGTCTTTGGTGGAAATGTGAGCGAGAAGAACAAATATAACACCATCAAGTTGCACCACAGGAAAATCTTCCTCCCAGTGGCCTTTAAAGGGTAACTCCAAGAATATAACACTTTAAAGTGTGTTTATAGATCTTGGGGAGTACAATTGCATATGTGGAAAAAGCTGCATGTATTCTCTAAGTTACATCTAGTGATGTCACTCAGTCCATTGTGGGAAAATTAGGTACCAGTTTTTGAACACAAAGAAGAATGCCTGGATTAACTTGTCAGGGACATTAAACATCATCACACCGAAAACAGTCTCATCTACTCACTAGTCCGTCTTTACAGGCAGACTTTTAGTTGCAAATTAATTCATCTAATTCTAACTTAACAACTTGTGGACTGATCAACTTACAGGAAACGTGTATAATAATTGTGATAATAATAAGATGCTTAGTGGTGGTGACGTTTAAATAATGCAACCTCAATGTAGTCTGTTTATAGCCTAACGTTAGCTTTTTAGTTGTCATGGCTACACCACTCTTTTGCCTCTTGTGATGTCACTCAGTGCATTATGGGAGATGTAGATGGCAGTTTTTGAAAAGGAAAAGAATGTCTGGAATAAAAACGATTATTTAATCGTCCATAATGAGTCCAACAATGGTATAAGGAGTTTTTCAAAACCTGGAGCCTACATTACCCACAATGCCATATAGCCATTGAGGGACATCACTGGCAGCTCATAGAGTGCCGAAGTCACACACCTTCCAGCGTACCTCATGGGACCTTATATTAGAAAAACTATCCATTTTAGTGAATGGAGAGAGGCAAATCCTTTTTTGAGCCCTTTTGAATTTTGGCATGAATCACACATATGATTGTCAATTTAAAAGATAATTTTCCAACTCAAGAAAGTCTCAGTTTGTCAAAAAAAATTAACATGGGATCGAAAATGTATTTGCCTTTCTCCATTCACTACAATACCTTTTTTTATTGTTCCTGACAGAAGGTCCCATGGGGTCCACAAAATACTTTATACTGCTTTTTCACAAATAGACTCTTCAAAGACCCTAAATTTGTCAAATTGGTGGAATTCTGCTAAACTATCATTGCCAAGTAGGTTTTCACAACAAGAAATTTGCACAAATGTATAACGAAAATATTAGAAAAAAAAAAAAAAAAAAAAGAACCCTGCCTCAAACCCATGGTTGTTGTTGCCCACAGCTGAAGCAAAAAGCAAGCTCATCCACACACCGACGTCGTGCCGCTGATCGTGCGTGATGACGACACCAGAAGGCCCTAGCGTAGTGTGTAACGTAACATTCCATTGAGAAGAAGAGGGAAAGATGGCGTCCTCTAACAATCCTCGCAAATTTAGCGAAAAAATCGCTTTGCATAATCAGAAACAGGCGGAGGAGACTGCTGCGTTTGAAGAAGTGATGAAAGACCTGAACATCACCAGAGCCGCACGGGTAAGACCTGCTCGCCGCGGCTGTTTACATTTGTGTTGCATCGCTGTTTGGCAGCTAACGAACGCTGCGGATATAATTCTGAACGTTGGGATGCTAAGTGAGCTAAAGTTAATATCATCGTCCGTAGCTGCATCAGTCCAACGCCGCCGAATGATATTTCCAGTCTGCCTGTCAGAAGCGCTATTCAGGGACATCGAGCCACTCGTGTGCTGCGTTAACTGTCTTAGCTAGGCTGCTGAGGATGTGAATAATGTGCACCTGTGCTCTGTCTGAGGCTGGTTTGAGGAGTCACTGCTGTCATTGCACTAGCAAACAAATCGTCTGACATGTCGCTTAATCACCGTACAACAACATGTTCGGCAAGTCAGCCGCGTTAAACTAAAAACTAAATAGGTGTATCTTTAAGGGGGCTAAGTTAGCATTTGCTAGCCAATCAGATGTTAACCAGCCTTCCAGCTGTGTTGTTCTTTAACTCGTTTACCCATTCAGCACTAGCTTAACGAGACCCGTTATTTTAGCTCGGCAGCATATCAGCTGACTACTTTTACATGTAGCAAAAAGCAAACATCGGACTGGTGCAAAACAAATGCTGATCTAAAAAAAAAAAACCCACATGCCTCTTACCTGCTCTTATTTAAAACAGTTTAATTCAGTTATCGTTAATTCAGGATCACTTTGACAACTTTCTTGCAACCACTGTAAAAAGTTACCTCAAAAACGAGCGTTAATAATCGAGCTGAAATGATCAATTCATTGATTAGTTCATTGATTGAAAATAATTGATGTTTTTGAAAATTGATATGTTATTGAAGTCATGTTTTGCTCTAAAGTGCCAAACATTTATTTTTCTTCTCTGTTATGTAAATGAATTAATATCTTTGAATTAGGGGTTTTAATGATTAATCATTAGTCGATTGATCGTCATTAAGAATTTAACTGAAACGGGCTAAAAATGCCTAGAAAAGTATCTTAAGATCACAGATACTTTCTTCTCAAATATATCAAAATAGAACACAAAGTGCTGATAGGAGAAATGTATTTAATGAAAACACAAGTCAATTATAATTGAAAAGATACTAAAAGACATTCAATACAAACTGACGTTATCACATTTTAGCCATGCTGTAGCATCAGTATTGGTTGGATTTTGTTGGTGAATAGCGACAGTTTTGCGGCCAACACTTTTTCGCACACATGCACCGTTAATTGATTGTTCAGGTGGCTGACTGTCATTTGAAGAAATTCTCTAAAATGTCCATCCTTACTTTGGTTTTGTGACTACTGGACAGACAAAACAAGCAATGTTACGACTTTGAGACATCATGACGAGCATTCTTCATTGTTTTCTAACACTTTGTAGACTAAAGACTAAAGACAAAGACTAAAAATGATCGGTTGATTAAACGATGGTAAATGATATAGTTCAGCCATAGTTTACTCTACAAAATATCAGAATATACAAAAAAATGCCCGTTACAACAACAAGTTTTTACTGGAAAACATGACTGAAACAGTTAATCAATTATAAAAATTGTCGCCAATTCATTTTCTTGTTATAAACTAATCAACACATCGTTTCAGCTCTAATAACCCTAAAAAAAGAAAAGAGGAAGTTTTTTTGCCAGGAATCGTTTGGTCTAATTGTTGGCTGTATTGCTGGAAATGATGCCCACATGCTGCATCAGTGTAAACCCGAGCTGTACTGTCATTTACTGCAGGGAAATATAATTAATTGGTCAGTCTTGTGGTCTCTGCCAGATTTCTTTTTGTTGCCATCAATCCATTGCATCTGTTCCGATCATTATCAGTCTGACTTCTGTTCATTCCTACTGTACGAGGACTTACATCACAGTCTTTTTGTAATAACATGCATTAGTTTTGTGACTGGTTTTGTACGAAGACACGTGGCTAATGTAATCACAAGGTGTGTTACATGTAAAGACTCTAATTACACCAGCTGTCCGTCAGGTGTCAGCCGATGTGATTTTTCTTTGCTATGAGAGATGTCGCCTGCCTCCTTAATTGTTCATGAAGCAGACAATCTGCCTGTCTCATCATGTGTCATCTGTCACTTAATGGATTCATCCATCTTTCATGTCACCACTGTGGACTGGCAGGCATCATTCACTTTTAGCATCACTTTTTTTGTGAATCAGATCAATCATTCACTCATGCTTTCATGCAATTTTACTTTGCACAGTTGCAGTTACAGAAGACCCAGTATTTGCAACTAGGGCAGAATCGTGGACAGTACTATGGAGGCTCACTGCCCAATGTCAATCAGATTGGAAATGGCAACATTGACCTGCCTTTTCAGGTGAGCCCTTAGCCTCTCTCGGCTGGTAAATCAATGGTTTGTGCTCGACCGGTGTACCTTTCTGAGCTGTTTGTGATGTTATTGGACATACAAAGGTTGCAGTTATCTGTTGTACTGGTGAAAGATTGGCTCAAAACAGATAATTCCACTTTTTAAAAGGAATTTAAGAAAGTCTGCAGGCTTAGTTCATGCTATGAACGCTGAAAAATGACCTGCTGGTCAGAGCTGCACAGTCCAACCAGGTTCATCATGGTTCATGAGCGAAAGGAAGCCAGAAGTGTGTAATACAAGATGTGCCAGTTCTACCCTGCAGTGTAATTTGGTTCCTAAATTTTAACCTATATCATTGCTTGTCATGGCTTTCCATCTTTAAAATACATTTGCCAACTCGAGCATCAGTATGGGGGGCCCATGGCTTGACTCATTTTGAAATGAACACATTTGCACCATTAATCCTAAGACATTTTAGTTTTGCTGTGTGAGTACGCTGTTTTTGCTGGCCTCATTCACCCGATGTGTTCACTCCAGAACTCGGTGCTGGATACCAGTCGGACAACCAGGCACCACGGGCTGGTGGAGCGAGTTTACCGTGACAGGAACCGCATCACGTCTCCTCACCGCCGGCTGCTGTCAGTCGACAAACATGGACGCCAGATATCCTTTTTTGGTCACGGAAGCATGTTATGTTGAGGATGTTTAGGCTGCATTCATTGCAGCTTTGAGGCTTGAGAGGCTGCTTGAACATTGCTCTGACAACTTCCACCTTAATCTGTTGTTGTAATTAATTTAGCATGTTTAGAGACGTAACACTGAGCAGATTTGAACAGTGTCAACACAGTTTTCATCTGATTTACTGCTCCTCGAGTGTTGCTATAATTGACTGGGGACCCAAAATGCTCCAGACAGAAATACAAAACTATAAAGACACACTTGAACTAATTTGTACTCCGAGATCCAAATACATGGCTTTTCATTCAACCATAAGATGATGCTAGATGTGCAGTCTGGGCAAACAAACTGCCAGAGCTTTCCATGAGAAACTTTTATGAGTTGAAACATAGTCTGTAATTAGCACATATTACACTAAGTACAATCTCTGGACCCGCTCATCGTTTACAACCCAATTTGCAACATGAGATATGAGATGAACTATTGACATCGTCAGCAAACGATAGCCGATGGGTTTCAGCTACATGTCGCCCAGTGTGATCTGCCTCTTTTGCACTCCACACGGACTGTTTACCTGCATCCAACCAAAGTCAGCTCAAACAAGGTTAGCCAATACTGCTGGGACTACAAACTGACTACAAATGGAAACCAACGCTTCCAAAACCCAAATCTAATCCCTTGCCTCCGGATGCTTCATTCAAATGCAGATATATGTTTATAGGGATGACACTGAATACACCCTTTAGCTGAAACCAAGTCATGTCCCAAATTCATTTTGAAGAAATGAATAAGAAAACAGCATTCAGATTTGCAGATTTGCCTGATTCATATGCTGTGGCTTCTTCGTCTTATATGTAAGCCTAAGATGTAACATAAAACACCAGATGAGATGAAAAGGGGGGGAAAGCTCTGCATTGTTCAGCAGATCTTGAACAGTAAATTGTTTGTTTCACGGCATGTACGGAGAGCCTGATCCTGAATTATACAAAGCAATAGACTCTATTATTAGACTGCTGTTGGGATTATTCTTAGAACTGTATCTCGCCATTCAATAACAAGACACCGACTGAAGCCCTTTTCAAAGTAGTTGGATCCCAATAACACTTGTGTGCGGCCATTTATTATGTATCAGGTCTGTTAGGTTGAATCAGCCAACAGGCTTGAAACTATGGATTAGCTGAGATCTATTTTTCATCCCCTGTGCTTTATTAGCCTTAACTAGATTCACATTGACAGCTGTCCTTACAGCTCAGTTTACCTCTCCCCACCGCCAGACACTAGCTGGAGAAGGTAAGCCACCACCCCTTGTAAATTTGCCAAAACAATGAGTAAGACAGCGAACCAAAAAATTCAATTACGTGACTCACTGTTGGTGCAAAGTTGCCAAACTCAGCCGAAACAACGAAGGCAAATAAAGGTCCGTAACTGAATGTGATTCCTGGTGGATGTCACGCTGTACATTTGGCTCTCTCTACCAGTTTTGGGGGATTTGGCAGCGGTTTTGCTGACATCTCATCTTTCTAACACATACAGGACAAATTCGGACTCTGCCTTACACCAGAGCGCCATGAATCCGAAGCCCCAGGAGGTGTTCGCAGGGGGATCACAGGAGCTGCAGCCTAAACGAGGTAATGGAAGATCCAGTTACGAAGACACAGAGCCACTTTTATTTATTAATGTGCAGCGTACTAATGCAGGCGGCAAACCTTAAATGACATAAAAGGGTCGATGTCACAAAGAAGGAAGATGCAGACTGTTGATGAAATATTTATGGCGTAAATGGATACTGATCTCTGGCAGAGGGCTGCTTCTGCATGGCGATACAGTGCTCAGTCGGCTGTGGAGAAGTAACATCTCGGAGGGGAGCTGAGTCAGGATGGACTAGAGAGAAGGATCAATAACTCACTGATTATCCATGGATTATGTCTTTTTACGTGTGAGGCTGTGATATAATGAAGCCAACATTAGCTGGCATCCCCTCAGTCTGTCTGTCTGCTGGTCGCCTTGCTATTTTTAGACTCCCAGGAATCTGGTGCACACAGCACTATATCCTGCTCGACTGGCTGGGATATTGATGACTCATTTCTTGCACTGATTTGAATTGTTATTTATTTTGTTATAGCAAGCGAATGTGTCTTGCTGTTTCACTAATTAGTACTGCTGCTAACAGTGCCTGGGCTGGAGAATTCAGAGTCGAATGCAGACAACAAGGATGCGCAGGATCAGTTGTGGGATGACAAGAAGGTACTGATGGGAAAAGGGAAGGGCGACACTTCTACACTCATTGTTGTGATGCACGTAAAGCACTTCCGAGTTGTGTCTCATGATAATGTTTTCTCCTTAGGATGATTCATCCAAGGCATGCGATGTCCCTGGAATCAAGTGAGTCATTTTAGTACATTATTTTATTATTATTAGTAGTAGTAGTAGTGGTATTTACAGTGAAACACTACAGGAGTATCGCAGCCTGTTACACACAAATATGTCGTGTTTTAAGTGCAAGAGACAAGACAGCTGGTGTAGGAACACTGGAAATGTTGTAAGAAAGGCAATAAAACACAAAAAAGTGATAGCAAAAAAGGCGACATTATAAGTCTTTCACACCGGAGCAAAAACCGACATCATCTAACCCACTAAGCCTTCAATGGGAAAGGGAACAATTGGCATTCAGTCCTGGGTCAAACGACTCTGCAGAAGTCACGGAAGTTTATTGGCTGATTGGCTCCAGTTCTGATCGGCAGTGACAGGAACACACAATATCAGGGTGGACACGGCCCTTTTGCTGTGACACAGGTTGAAGTCAAGGACGCCGTGCTCAAAAAGCGTTCAGTCTGCATTGAGTTTGAAAGATAGGCTGCAGTTAGAGATGAAAACCAAACCCTGTTGCCTTGTCACTGGCACCTATGTCACATCCCGATCCTTGCCAGCTGTGTGATCGGTACTGCCCATGTAAAACCCTCAACAGAGATGAGAAAGGAGCGAGATGTTTCACTCATTAGCCACTTCCATCATCCCCCCCCTCACGTTTGATCGAACGTGTGTCTTTTAGTATCTTCCCGTCACCAGACCAGGAGTTGAACCCGTCCGTGCTCCCAGCTGCACATAACACCGGTGGTTCACTTCCTGATCTGACCAACATCCAGTTCCCTCCTCCGCTTTCCACTCCGCTGGACCCCGAGGACACCGTGGCCTTCCCCTCCCTCAGCTCGTCCACCAGCACGGGCAGCCTGACCACCAACCTCACCCACCTGGGCATCAGCGCTGCCAGCCATGGTAATAATACTATTTGAAAGCACTAAGACTAAATGAACATCAGGTGAAAGTTGGAGAGCTTTCATGTGTCGTCTTATTTGCTTCCTCGCTAGGGATCTCCACTTCCTCTCAGCCAACCATGACTGTAACGGCACAGCGCCGGCAACCACCCGTGGTGCCGCTCACCCTCACCTCTGACCTCCATCTCCAACAGTCCCCACAGCAGCTTTCACCCACCCTCTCCTCACCTGTTAACATCACACAGGTAGGGCTCTGCTCTGCTCAACCAGCGCAAGAGAGACTAAAACGCCTATTTTTTCACAGGTAACAGGCCTAAACAGAGTCCGTGTTCGTCTTTTCTCAGGCCTTGACAATAGAGACGCTTACGCTGGAGCAGCAGCTGGCCCAGTACCCCCTGTTCAACCAGCTGACGGCTCAGGCCCAGGCTCAGCTGCTCAGCGACCTCCAGAAGCAGCAGCAGGCCCTATCGCAGGGCATCCAGCTCATCACCTTGCCAACTCTGGCCTCCCCTGGTACAGCCACTGCCAGCAGCCCTTCCCCAGACAGCCAGAGCCAGACCACCGCCAGCATCAGCGTCAGCTCGGTAAGTGAACAGGAAGTCGAGTCAGACGCAGGGATAACAGTTGATTTGATGACATGACGGGGACCATTTTACTTATTCTGAAGCGTGATCTTTCTGCCTGATTGTGCTGAAAGTTATTCAGCTGCCTAGAATACATCCCAGTAAATATCTTTACATCTTCTTACTGGCTTACTGCTTGGCTATGACACTGATTAGCCATTATGTAGAATAACCCACTTTATTAGGAAGAACATTTCTGTACTACAAGACAGTTATGCCTGAAATGTATTACTTTTGATATATTCAGTTTTTTGCTTGCAGGTTCTTTTAAAACTGAAAAAAATCTTGCCACTATTTGGCACTTTTTAGTGAGGGTAAGGGCATTTTTTGGATGTAGTTGGTTGAATTTGTGTGCACATTTAAAGCGAGAAATTGGCTGATGTAAGCTAATAAGATAGAGAAATACACCTTTGACTATTCTCTATGAACAAGCAAGTACTTAAACATTTTACCCAAGTAGTGCCAGATGTTACTTTTCCAGAAAGATTACATTTGCCAGTAGTGCAGACGAACCAGCCAGCGACAGTTTATTGGGTGTTAATTGGTGATATTTCCCTCCTGTACACATGAAACCCAATGAGCAGATCGAAGGCTCAGCCTACATCCCGTCCTTTGAGATTTGTGTGTGACAGGCATGAAGCTTAGTGCTAGCTAACCCTCTTCCCTCCAACAGTACCGCAATCAGACTGGCTCACCAGCCACTCAGTCTCCAACCTCCCCAGTCTCCAATCAAGGCTTCTCCCCCGGCGGCTCGCCTCAAGTAAGGGCCCACCCACCGAGCTAGCTGCTGTTTGGGGAAGGGCTTTGCGCCTGGGGGAAAGCTAATTGTAGATGAGATAGGCTGCTTGTCATTCTCTGTATCAGCAGTTTAACCACTCATGGTGTCAACAGCTGCATAACTCATTCCTTCATCACCCTGTCACTGTTCACTGTGTGCATGACAACACGCCGATAGTTTGCTGATGGAGGCCCTGACAGATTGTTGTCTTAAAATATCTATAACATCTTTTTAGAATGCAACAAACAAGACACTCGTCTGATGTGGATGAGCTGCACTTTCATGAAGAGGACTCTAGTTGTTTGCTCTGTTTCGAGCTCACATGAATAGACAAACAGACTAATGATGTTCTCTCAGGTTATTACAGAAAAATAACATTACACAATACATTTTAAGTAATTTTCAGTACAGTATTTGCCAAAAAAGATCTGATGTAAGAATAGGGTCCACAAATAACACCAAAGTGAAAATGTGGGTTTGAGTTAGAGATAATCTGCCTAAATGCACAAATGGTGTCACATTTCATAGCTTGTGCGGCACAATTGAATGAACTAATACTTGCGTCCAAATAGACTACTCGCATACTAGAGTACACGTGCCCATATCTAATTCCTAAAATGCAATTCGACAGGACATCTTTTGACAAATTGGTATGACGCTCTTGCCTGTAAACTGTCTATTTTGGGCTACTGTGAGACTTAATTATCATCAGTTTTTAATGACATTTTGTCTTCTGTGAGTCAAGAACTCTCTCGTTAGAGCTAAACTCTGCCTCAGTTTACATCTGCTATTTGATATACACAAACTAAACATATCACTCTCTTTGCTGTGGAAAACTCATCAGGCTTTGTCATGTTTTCAGTAAAATATTTGGCAGAAAGGCAAAGTCAGCTACAAGAACTTTGTGTTTAGTGTTTTTCAAGGACACTTCATGGGAAAAGGGCCAGAAGCAATTACTTTGTCAAAAAATGAAAACTGAAAATTTCATAGCTCTATTAGAGGTCATAAACTCTGCAGGGAACTTTTAAAGATGAGAAGGATCTGAGTATATGGTCTATAAAAAGGAAATCAGAAAGGGAGAAGGTAGATTTTAAAGACACTGTTCAAGTATAAATCTAAATTCTGGGCTTTCTTAAAGTCGTCTCTGGTGCATCAGTGACTCAAGAAATGATGTTAGAAATTGTTTGACTAGGACTAGACCACTAAAGAAAATGTTTGGGCTTTTCACATCGCATAAAACTGTTAAAGGAAAATTCCAATAAATTCTCATACTATATGTCAACTGTGTCAAACACATTTAAGCCCTATTGTAGAGATTGAAGACCTAACAATGAGACAAGTTTGAGCTCCTACAACTTCCCCAAAAACTTCATTATAAGAGGAGACATCTCGAAACACCTTGACTTTGATCTCGACTGACAGCAAAAGTGTTGCCCTTGCCGCAAATTGTGTAGCAGAGAGTATCCAAGTAGTCAATTAACCGACAATCAGAGATGGCACAAATACATCAGAAAGTCTCTTGTTTAAAATCACATTAACTTGCTTATCAAATATATCAAAATAAAATACGAATACTGGCATGAGAAAATGTATTTAATTAGAAAAAATAGTGATGCAACGATGTGGAAATTCTCACCCATTTTATAAAATAACAATTTGGCCTTCAAACGATATCATTATTTTAATTTTAAAAAAAGTATTTTATTGTATTTATTTGTTCTCACTGCCATTCCCTAAAAAAGATTCAATATAATCTTTGTTTCCATGAAAACAGAAAAAATATCTCCTTCAAAGGCATTTTTAGCCTGCTATAAAACTACATACTCAATGAGAAGAAAGTTTTAGTACCAAGAAAAACATTCTCTTTGTGTAAGATAAATGAATGTAATCACTGTAAATGTAAAAAAAAAATAGAAGAAACCATCAAGTTCCTGTGATGCGCTCCTACTTGCTTTTGACTGACAGTTTTTAAATGGAAAAACCTCCAACATACTTCATTTATTCTTAACGATAAACCAACAATCTATCAATGACAGAAATTGCTTAAGATTGCACCTCGAGATCCGATACAGCAGGCAGTAACTTAGAAACACGTTGATGATTTCTGTGTAATTGAAGCCGTTTGGAAGCTCATGCTGGAGTCCACGTGGTTTAAGAGTTTCCACTATCAGTAGTCGTAATAGACCAAAATATCAGAGTGTCTCGTCATGTCGATGAAAACCAGAATTCTCCTCTCTCTGTTTGTGTCATAGTGAACAGGGCTGCTGTGGCCAACACATCACTGCAACCACGTCACGTCCATACTGTCATTTCATATCTTAGATTTTAGGATTTGTATTCATTTTTTTGTCATGACGAAGTTAATTAGATGTCTGCCAGATTAAATTAAAGAACATCATTCTTTTCATTTCCTCTTTTATGACTCTGACCTGCCACAGCCCTCGTCATGAGAACCATTTGCTTTGGTCACCGCTCTGACCCACAGCTGTGTGATTTTGTGTTTTGCTTGTGTTTTCTGCTATTCCATCGCTGAAATGTCTGCTTGTGGGCGCGGATAACTTGTCTTCTGGCTAATTTTGTTCTTCTAAGTGTATCTGCTTCCTTGACATGTGCTCTGACTTATTTATGGCTTCTTTTTCTTCCTCCAGCACATCCCCGTGGTGGGCAGCATATTCGGGGACTCCTTCTACGATCAGCAGTTGGCATTGAGGCAGACCAATGCCCTCTCTCACCAGGTGAACACACACACACACACACACAGAAATGACAAATGTTTTCCTCAGACAGCCCCTGACTTTATGCTGGGTTACATCTCTGCACCTTTTTAGCTGGAGCAGTTCAACATGATCGAGAACCCCATCAGCTCCACCAGCCTTTACAACCAGTGCTCCACCCTCAACTACACACAGGCAGCCATGATGGGCCTCACCGGGAGCAGCCTACAGGACTCGCAGCAGCTGGGCTACAGTAACCATGGCAACATCCCCAACATCATCCTAACAGGTAGCCACACCTGTTAAATATAAAAAAAAATAATAAGATATGTGTGGATAATGTTGTCTCAGTATATATAAGTATAAAAAGTATACCAGTATACAATGCTAGAAAGTAGGGATGTAACGATGTGATGGATCTAACGTGGGAAATCAGTATAAATGCACTCTGCTTTCTCTACTTGTCATTGTATTGTTCTGTTTAATCAGCAGGGGGTGCAATCATACTGCTTAAGAAGACCAGACTCCTGTTATTATGGGTCACACCTGAGTTCTCATAATACCCGACCTACTTCCTTGGTTGCGTTCTCTATGCTGGACCCTAACTGGGTCCACCCCCGCTCACACAGTAGCTCTGGTAATGTCTGTTTTCGTCAGGGTTTGAACTGTAGTAACACTCCGGCCTCTTTACACCAACCTATTAGGCTTCTCTCCTGCTCATGTCGGCGTCACTCATCCTCCGGAGCCGCTCGTGTAGTGTCTCTGGCCGGCTGTGCGCATGGCGGGCTGTCACTGGGCTGCTTCACCTAATGAACCCAGAGACACTACAGCTGTTGCAGCCAGTTGGTGTGTTTACCAGCAGGGAAACTACCCATCACAATCTGCTTTATCAGCTCTGCCGCTGGTTGTTTGTTTTCACAAACCAACTACATGAAAAACACGACGTCAGCTCACTGACACCAGGCAACCGCTGAATTATCAGGAAATAAATACCATGTCAGTTACACTGACAGATTTTCGTGGCACTGGTCCTTTGCTGAACAACAAGAGAGGGAGATCAGCTGAGTTCTTGGCTGTCCTCCTGTGCCACACCCCTGTGGGTGCCCTGGTAGTCTAATGTACAACTGTGCATACCGTGATAAATATCGTATCGTGATGAACTATTTATCATGACAATATCGTACCAAGAGTTTTTGGTAGTGTATGTCAGTACTCACTTGTTTCTCTGATGTCACGTATCTCAGTCACAGGGGAGTCTCCGCCGAGCCTCTCCAAAGAGCTGACCAACTCTCTGGCGGGTGTCGGCGATGTCAGCTTCGATGCAGACTCTCAATTTCCTCTGGACGAGCTGAAGATCGACCCGCTCACGCTGGACGGACTGCACATGCTCAACGACCCCGACATGGTGCTGGCAGACCCTGCCACCGAGGACACGTTCAGGATGGACAGGCTGTAAGGCGAGACGCTGACTATGGCCGAGAACAAGAAGAAAAAAAACACACTAACTTGTGAATGGAGAGAATCAAAGGGCAGGATGAACCCTCTCCCTCGTTGCATGGCCGTCCAGCTGTCCGACCTCGCCCTCGACTCCGTGAAGCCCTTTGAAACGATGCGCCACCAAAAGACAACAGGGAAAAAGACATCCAGTGGCTTGCAGGGGAATGGCCTTGCTGTCGTTTTGAATGAGATTGGTCGCTCAGCGCTTTCGCTAGCCTGCTGTGTTTACAGTGTACCATTACATGCCACATATATTCCAAAAAAACGCACATTTGACTTTTTTTTTTTTTTCTTTTCATATCCACTTTAATATTTGTTTTGTTGATATTTGCTCATAGCAGGAAGCTGCTAGGACATTGGGCTAAACCGTTCCCGTTAAAACGGCTGTGCTTAAAAAGAAAAAAACAAACAGAAAAAGAAAAATACACCACAGCCGGTTTGCTTGTACCCTGCAATCAAATGATCGGTTTTCCCATCATGCCGTAACGGCTTTCTATTTCACACTCAAAGCTTTATTTTTGACAACCAAATGTTCTTTTCATCATGTACTGTATGTTTTGATGCTTTATGTATTTATACGTTCTATTTATTTATTTAGTTAAAGATTTTATATTCCATTTCATAATTTAAATTTGATGCCAAAATGCTCTCTGTAGGCATAGTGTAAAATTGCACTGATGTAATTTGTGTCTATTTATTGATTACTAACATATTTATATATGTGTTTGTTAAGCTACTTGGTTAATGAAGGAGTGCAAAACCTCCCCATAGTTGCTCTTGTGTGTGTTCGATGTGCCATTTTCTGACGTAGGACGTGGTAGACGTTGCCATGCTGCAGCCCAGCGGTCAAATCAAAATATCCTAGTTTTTAGCACAGCTCCAGGAAATGCTGCATGCTCCAGAAATGGGTTGGTTTTACGCCACTTGAATTAACTTTTTCTGAGAAAATCATCAGGTATTTCTATTAAAGTAGAAAGCGAGACAAAACACGTCCAAATTAATTTTCTGCCAGTGAAAAGCCAATATATATATATATATATATATATATATATATATATCCAGACTGAGCTTCTTTTCAGTGAAGGAAGCCGTCTGTTTTTAAACACTAAAATCTTAAATCTTTTTAAGTCGTCACTGTGAAATCACCTGATTTTGCCTTACATGAGTATTCTACTGTTCTACTTAAGTGTCTAACGTGACAACGTATTTTCGTAACTTACTGTAACATTTTCTTGTATTTCAGAGGAACTTAACTTTTGGTCAGTGATATTTGTGGTTATGTTGTGTAAGGTTTGACAAATCAATGTACTGTATTTTGTATCGGTACAGTTTATAGCCAAATTGTTGATGTTTTTAAAGTGGGGCTTAAAAACGAAACAAAAAAAAAAATCTAAAGGACGGGTGTGAGGTGTTTTTAGAAGGAGTGCAATTATGGGGAGGCTTTTTGCTCCTTGACAGGGAAGCTCTCACAAAAATGCTATTGAGCTTTGCCACACAGGTCATCAATGACAAAATACCATACAAAGTATACGGATTTTAACAGTCGATTGTTGGATGTTCAGCAGTATGGAAGCCTCCAAATGGATGTTTTGATAAGATGCAAACTTGCAGATTCAGAGTATTTTTTATTGTAGAAGGTTTGTTTACTCCATATCGTAAACTGGATGAAGTACGTAAAGGTTTAAGAAAGAGTATAATTTTTATTTTTGTTATTGTATGCAGTTTTCTCAGAGATGGATCCTGGTCGGTTCAGTGTCACAAACAAACAAAAACGGTCACAATAGCAATCAGGGATGTAGTGGAGCCTAGAATTGTTTACGCCACCTTTTTTCAAAACGAAAAATGTTTACACAAGCTTTCATCTGAAAAATGTACATATTGATATCACCTCCAGCTACATCCATGACGCGGTCTCTCTTGCCAAAATATGTAGAACAAATTGTCAAATTCTGAAACGTCAGAGTTCAATGTGCGTTGGCCTTTTGTCAGAGTTTCCCTGAGAGGTGGTTGTAGGTCTGTGGGATCATGTTTGGTATATTGTAATGTTCATGTACAGACGTGCTAAATCATTTACTCACCTAAAGCGCTGTTGGGAAGATTTTCCGACCCCCTTCCTCCTCCTCCCCCTCCCCCCCCCTCCCATAAAGGAATCACGTTTGGTTTACTGCACACCTCCACAGCTGTACGACTTGTTTCAGTTCAAGTGTTTATTTGTCCGCTGTAAATCTTCCCATCAAATGTTATGTTTGCCTTCAACAGATCTGTGATTCCTATGCAAATGAGACAAAATAACGACCCTTAAAGGAAAAATCCACCTCTGTTTCTTTTATTTTCTTTTCTTTTTTAAACAGGAGTTAAGCTGGATTTATTCCTCTGAGATGTTGTGATTATGGAGGCTTTGTACTGCCAAAAAAAAAACAAAAGTACGAACAGGAGCGTCTGAGATGCAGAAAGAAGCAGTGTTAATGGTCAACTTGAGCTGTTTTCTCCCATGATAAAGACAGCTTTGAGTAATTTGAAAGACACTACAATAAACATTAAACAGATCTGTTATAGATGCACAATTATATTGGTACATCTTTGGTATCAGCAGATAATAAGTACTTGAAAAGGAAATATCTGCATCAGCCCAAAATGAACATTTCTGCCAATAAGAGGACCATTGTCTGAGTGGTCGTCTTATTCTGCCCAGTGATTATGTACATTTTGAAAAGTATTGTACGTCTGCATCTGCCTGACCCGTCACAATAAGAGACTTGATGTTCTCTGCAATTAGGTGACTAAAAAAGAAATATGTCACGCCTCCCTTAAAATGTATATTGTGATATAATTATTATTATTATTGTTATTATTGCTCTGTAAAACAGAGTCCCAAAAGATGGGCCAGTTTGTAATATAAGGCGAAGCTTTTCGTTGTCTTTGCGTGTAAGAAAATAAACTATAATCTCAACTAGTTTGAGCGCAGGTCATCGAGTGTTGCAGTGGTGCTTTGACAATCAACGAGTGAAATCGTGCGCTGAACTATAAATGTATTTCTCAGAGGAAGCGTCTCAACAGAGAAACAAAAATCCAGCTTAACTTTGACGTTACAAATCACAGAATTCCTCTCACATACACATTAGATTAATGGAGCATTCTGCTGTAGTTGCTTGAAATATCTCAGTTGTCATGGGCCAATAATCCATAGGAAGAAGACAAATAAACCACTAAAAAAGGCCTTGAAATGACCCTTTACCAGAAGCATTTTTTGTATTTATCTCGAGCTGGATTTTTCCTTTAAGCCACTGAAACAAATGTATATTTATTCCTGAAAAAGAAAAAGAAAAGAAAAAAAAATAAGCATTGTATTTGAGCCAAACGTCACTGTTGTAACACCGGTGATGTTGAGCTTTCCTGTCACCTACTCTCTGTCATCCTGCTGAATCCTAGTCCTTCACACTGACCTTGTACATAAACGCTATCGCTGAAAAACAAAAATGCATGACTAAACTGACAGTCAGAACCTCGAAATGAAGGCCTTCTATAGCTCCGCAGGTTTGATTTGTGTAACGTACCGCTATCACAAAGTCTAAAGGGATGCATGTATGGGTTTCTCCAGTGCAACAGTTAACTCAGTTTTCCTGTTAAGTGACTCTGTTACCTCCATCTCTGTATAATGCTACTTCATGAATGATAAGAGAATGTATTTTCTGTGGCAGCGTACTAGTTTTCTTGCCAAACGTTGTGGAGTTTTATGGTCCCATCACAGTCGGACCAGACTCCTCTCTCTCTCTCTCTGTCTCTTTCTGTCTCTCTCTCTCTCTGCTCTTCACTGTCTCCTCCTCAGAGGAATTGGACTGTTGCTCGTTCTACTCTCTCTCTTACTTCCTACTGTAGCATCTCACCGCGTACGAGTGTAAACAGTGGATTCTCGCGACAAAAGAAACCTGCAGTCGTACTTGCCACTCGCCTCCATCAGCACAACCTTTTTGTTGGCTTTCTTGAGTAAGAAATGGAAGCAGGTTCTGTCTTGCAGGTATTGCAGATTGGCACGTGCACTGATCGTTTGCATTATGTGGACTTTGAATCTTCTGGAGCTTCTGCGTTACACGGTCGACTGCATGACATGATAGACGCATCGAGCTGATTCTTATCCCACGTTACGTACAAGGCAGGAGTTTGATCGAGCTATGACATCAGATATGATTGTTCTATGTTGCCTATCATGTCAGGTTTTGGACTGGGTAAAGTGTAATTCTGTTGTTTTTTTTGTTTTTATTTGATTTTTATTTTCTGCTTTTGTGCAATGTTTAGTCCACTAGTTGCTTCGCACTTTATTTGTGACTTCCTTGCTTTTGAGCAGGGACTGTTCTGCCCGAGGTGAATGCTGACTGTTTCGCTCCAGATGTAAACTCCGGAGATATTTTCATGTCAAAGAAAAGATGAATTCTCTATTTTCCTTTGTAAACTATATTTTGGCTTGTCTTGTTTTTTTTTTTTATCAGTGAAGGGATGCAAAACTAGAAAGGGCTTACTCCAGTGCAGCTTGTGCTCTCGTGTTGGAAAGGAACGGCACTCCGAATGTACTTCTTTGTCGATCATCCCCCCCAACACATGAAAATCGCTTCGAGTCTGAGCAAGTTATCACAGTGGCACTAGATTGGCCCGCCACAGTCTCACTTCATGAAGTTAGCTGGAGCTCTGAAATGCAGGTTACGTGTTTTAGATATGAAAAATTGAAACATGTCAAACATTTCTTCTCCAGTTCAACGTGCTTAATGTTATCAATGCTTCCGTTTAGCTGCAGGCGCAATAGTAGAAGCATTTAGTAGATGGTGGTCTGACGGGCTGTCTCCAAGTTTGAAATTAATTCATAGTTAAACAACATGACAAAGGGGATTCGATGCCCTTTTCCATTGTCTCAGATTTGCTAACAAAGTTAACTAACAGCAACCCCAGCGGAGATTTGAGAGTATGGCAGCTAATACACCTTTAATCAAAGTTAGCAAATTGCAGAAGGGAATTTATGAGGGTGTTAAAGTCAACATTGTTCAGCACAGTTTGCCGGATCGCGTTTTGGCGGGAAAACGTTCGCTTCTGTAGAGCATGAATTGGTATTTTGCGACCTCTTGCTGACTTCACATACATTGAAACGTGGGCAGCAAACTCCATTTCCCTAACAGACAAGATTAACAAATCACCTCAAAATATATTCTGTACGTCTTGTAAGCTATTTAGTTTTGACTCGTCTGCTTGTGTCAGTCTGAGACGCCACTCGGTTGCATTACTTGTTAGCACAACCTGCGTTTCTGTCGGGTCAAAGGGCGCCGAAGCTAAATCGTGTCCCCAACTGAAGAGGCAGACAAGTGAAGCTCGAACAGGAGTCCTGTGTTTTGAAGGTGTCTCTTAACGGGAAAGTTTGTCACGGTTTATGTCAAAATGTCCGATCATTGTTGATGGTGAATGTAGCCAGTTGAAGCAGTGAATTGTTCAGTAGGAGCTGTATTCACAGAGACAGCTAAGCCCCCCTTAGTTACTGTTGCTAGGTTGGACAAGCTTGACAACAAGAAACGTGGCGATGCCGGTTCTGGTTAGCTGTGTGCTGCAATGTTTATCAGTTTTTGGGAGTCGGGCAGCGTAGCTCAGCAAAGACAGCCGTACACGATGAAAGTGACTGTTCACAGTGTTTTATTAACGCTAGTTTTATTAACAAATTGAGGCAAAGTCATCACAACAAAACAAGAGAGTCCTTGCTCTTTTATGGCTATCGCTAATTCACGTCATCTTAAAAATAGGTCAGCAACCAACCTGACTGTCCTTTTCCAAATCTTCGTCAGAAAAGCTGCTCAGTGGCGTTTGAATTTAAAAAAAAAAAGCGTGGCTTCCGGGTATGAAAATACCCAGATCTTCCGCGTTGTAAGGCCCACAGAGCGTGCGCGCAAGAGACCTCTGTCGACCGAGCTGGCTAACTTGAATAGAGGTAAAAGAATTTAATTGTGCAGCTCTTCTAGACTTTCCAATTTTTTTATTGGACGACAACGATCAAATAATGAAAGTCAAACGAGTCATTTCGCAGGGGAATTGACGCTTAACAAAATGTATCCACCGTTTTACAGATGCTTCTTTCACAATATAAGCTCATTGGAAGAAGTGTTTTTGGGCCCCAGTGAATCACGTGATGATGTAATTACACGGTTTGGCCACTATGAAAACTGTCTTCAAAGCCCGGCGCTCGTCCTGTGTGCTATATACAGTGTGATGTGCCCGAGAAGATTGTGGCATCTATGTACTACGTGTACAGATATGTGACTTTACCTCATATTGTAACCTTTGAACAAACGTAGATGTCTTTGGTGACGGTGTTGATGTTCAGCTGGTGGCGAGATCTGCCACACTGCTGAATTCACTCTTTACATCAGACTAAATTTGTCCGCCGTTTTAAACAAAACACCTTCCACGTGGTCAGGTCCCCCTGCGACATCTTTCAGCCATCTTCTAAACTTGGTTTTCTTTCCAGTATGAACAAACTCAGCATGTATAAGTTTAACAGGAAATGGATTAGTTGGGAACCAGAGCCCTTGAGTAGAGAGGGTCGAGACAACGGACGTTCGAAATGCCAAACGCCACGTGATTCACAGAGACTTCAGATAGTTTTAGAAGGTTCTAAGTGGGCAATTTAAATGCAGTTCGTAGTCAATACATAATGGATTGATTGATTGATTGATTGATTGATTGATTGATTGATTGATTTACATTGCTGGGCTGCTAGTATTTTCCGTTAACTTCCAGGAACTACTGAGAGGCCACAGAGTGAAAATGGGCGGGACTTAGGGAGGGTCAAATGCTGCAAACTCTCTTCTTTGGTTGTCAGTTATGTAATAATACGAGTTATTTCATCTTGGATTTAGCTTCTTGTCCACTCATAAATAAAAGTTGTCCCCTTGCTTGTAAGTGAGCTACATTTCAGATGGCAAAAGTGTCATCCTAAAGTGCAGAGGATGTTCAGCTCTCGGTCGATATATCGCTCACTGCAGAATTTATGGCTTCACTCGATTACATTTATCATCAACACTGATTGGACATCCCCATAAAATGTGGTGAATTTTCCCTTTAAGTCCCGGGATGAAAGGAAAGAGTTGCTGCTCGGTCTTTACTGCTCGTTCCCAGAGTGTTTTAGGTCTGAATAAAATCTCCCTTTAATAATACGGGGTTTTCTAAACAACTCTACAGCTCTCTCTGGAAAACCAGTTGAAGTTCCACCTTAAGCTTATAGTGAGAATAGCATTATATCACTGTTGTCCTGTAAGTCGTAGTAAAAAGATCTGTAGCTATTTATTTGTTGCCATGTGATTCTCCTTATGTGACCATATTTGTTTATAAGATGAAAGAAAAATGTCAATTAAATTGAATGTGGAAGACAGATTTTTCTCTGCACATAGTCTTGATTTGCAGAATATGCTGATTTAGAAAAAAAAAACAAAAAACTGTCCGATGTCATTTTACAACATCACAGCGTGTTGCTGTGGACATGCATGGTGTTTCAATCCTGTTGTATATTGTCTTTGCTATCGTTTCTATTTTGTAATCTGTATTTCCAAATGCAAAATTTAAAAGATTATTTTGGATATGTGCATGCTTGTGTAATGTTCAGAATGTTGATTTCCACTAAAAGCTGTTGAGTTTGAAATAAGTCACGTCTGGTACTTAAAATCAAATGTTTGACCTTTTGTAGTGTAGCGACAGCATTATTATATATTTCACCATTCATCCATTTCATTTGAAGAGCAGTTATGTATATATTTAGATATGTTTTGCATGACAAAAAGTATTATTCCCGGGCTCTTTTTTTGACTAAACTAGAAGGTAAATTCTCTGCACTTCTCTGCAATTTAAAAATACCTCTTAGATTTAATATTTCATCAATGCTGATGAGCTAATCTTCTCTTATTATTAATGAATAATGGTCACTTTACACTTAGCAGAGCTTAAATGCATCCAGTTACCGCACATGATTCACCAAAATCCACATTTATTCATTAATGACAGTAAAATCTTTGCAATAATTCTTCTTTCGAAACTATAAATTGTAATGTAAATATACAGTAGACAGTATAGCAAAAACATATATGACAGGAATTTCTTTTGGTAACAACAATACAATTCAAACAGTTGGTGTATTTACTGCTGTGGAGTTTTCTGTCAGGAGTTTAAACCTGCAGCAGTCTGTTTTTATTTTTATTTACTTTTTTTGTTAAATGTTCATGAAATAATGATGATTATTTTCAGTCTGATCCCAGTTGTGCGTTGGAAAGTGTTCCCAGAATTCCCTGAGCTCATTTGTTGTCATCAGGCCACCAGCTGCACCTGCTGGGCTCTGTAGGTGTCAAAGTCCTCAGGAAGCGTGTCTGCAGCGGGAAACAGCAGGAAGTGAAAAAAAACTGTTTAACCAATGGAAAAGGAAAATTCCACCTAAAGTCATACTATATTTACAACTATATATGCTAATGCTTAATTAATATCTACTTGTTTTATTTCGTAAGCTACCTACTGTAGAAGAGAATACTACTAGGGGTGAAATGTGTGAAACCAAAGGCATGTATCTGTAAGGCAGAGTGACGCAATAAGCCCGTTCAGGAACTGGACTGACCGTTGCAGCGATAACGCAGGTTGGCCCAGATGATGTTCTCCTGAGAGAAGCAGAAGACTCCTAGTCGGCCTCCTCTCATTGTGGCGTCTATGATGACGCCTGTGTCCGCCACCATCTGAGGACCCTCGTAGAAACGAACTCTGCACACCAACAAAGAGCAGGTAAAAACATCACACCGGAGCAAATGGATTCATGATCTGTAGGTTTGTGCATAAAGTTTTTCTTTAAGGCTATGAGATAAACCATTTTTTCACATTTTTATTCATTTTTCTCAGTGAATGGTACGTACATATTTAGATGGCTGGTATCTATGAGTTAGTGCAGTTTGATGCATGTCCAAATAAAAAATCTTGATCTAGTGGATTTAAATATGTTTGATGTTGGATCAGGCTTGATTGAATTAAAGGAGACTGTTGGGCCTTGGCGGAGGTATGCACTCTACTGAGTTTTGTTTTTTTATGATGAATTACTTTGTAATCTTGAGAAATCAGCCTTCTGTTTTCCGGAGATAAAAAGACAAACTAGCCCGTTATCACAGGAAAACAAGTCCAGTCTGTATGCTAAGCTAGGTTAAACCAGGCTGACCAGGACAGAACTGAATGCACAGAGATTTCCATTTATTTATTTATTTGACCTCGGAAAACCAGGATGTATCCTCATTTACAATGGTGTCGAGATACAAAACAGTTAGATAACGAGGCAATGTTCTGTGTAGCTAACAAAAAAATAAAAATGTATTTAAGATTTTAAAAGGCATAGAGATGAATGTGACCTCTAACTCTGTCGGTACCTGATGTAGCCGTCAGCGGGTCGGTGTTGGAGGAACCAGCGGTAAGAAGTCTTGTCCTTCCAGCCAACATTGCGAGCGTCTTTCCACAGTAGTTTGACCTGCTCACTGGTGTCGCCGGTGTGCCACAGGGCGTTCCTTAGGTTCTCACCTGGACCCGTGTTCGACTTGACAGCCTTTTCAAACCACAAATGACAAGAAGTCCAACCTTTGATTGCAGTGTTCCAGTTAGCATGTCGTAGCAACTCTTTAATATTTGAATGCTTCAGGAAAAACTGAATATTGTGAACTTTGAACACATCTTCCCTGAGCTAGTCTACAAGAAAGACACTACCTCACAGCTGGTCACTGATGTCTGACAAATACAGTGGTCATTTCCTTGATTTTCCTGGATTTTCAACCACTTCCTGGACCAGACTCTATTAGCCATTTGTTACAGCTTATAAACCCTTTGTAAATGGTGCCTTATGGTACCATTATATTTTCAAACTAAACTACTAGCAAAGTGTAAAATGTATTTTCTGTGACTGCAGAGTTAAGTAACAACCATGTTTGCAGTTGAAGGCATCCCTGCATAAACCAGTACTTCCTTATCCACTGGAGCTAACAATCTGAATGGTAATTGTATCTAAGCATTAATATTTTTTCTTTAGTAGTCGTATAGGCTACCTTCAGTTGGATGCCTGGTTCTGCCACGGCTCTGAACGGGTTTGCCTGCCAGTAGATCTGTTCCACCTGCTTCCACATCACCACGTAGAAACTGGAGCTGTCCTGGTACCCGAAGATAAACCCTGCGTAGTCGTCGTCCGTTACCGTGTTCACATGAAACGTCCCTTCAAAGTCTACACCACTGAAGGCAGTGTAACCTGGTGGAGAGACGATGCTGTTATAAAGTACAATATACTGTACAACTGATGGAAACTGAATGTTGTGTTTTGATCTGATGTTTTGGAATTTAAAGGAAGCTGTGAATCTGGTGTGCAAGTGCTCTTTGGATTGCAATTTTGTTGTTTTTTGTATCTAGCTCGCATCTCACTGAGGTTTTCGAGTGTGGATGAACTCTACCTTTGTGGCATTGATCTCCTAATCTAACTAAGGCAAATCAACCAATGCCACTTTCTCAAAATGTCAAACTATTCCTTTAAAAAGCAGGTATAATGATCTTACCAACAGCCAACCCAGGATCACTGTTCATAGTCTGGACAATCTCTCTTCCCTGTACAAACAAAAAAGTGGATTTAAAATTTCACTGAATCTGAGATGATGTGTCGTATTTTGGGACACAAACTAACAAACATGTCATTGAACCTGGTTCAGCACCACCCAGTTGGGGTCAATCTGTGCATCTCCCTCCGGATCTAAAACGACCGTCTGGTACTCCCTGAAGTCGGTGAGGGTGACCTCAGCGTTTTCTGGACAAACGTCGATGGTGTCGATGATGGTGTCGTTGTCAAAATCCTTCTCGCATATATCACCCACACCATCGCCTGAGGGGGTAAACAGATGTAGACTGTGGTAAGATGAACATTTTTCTTTATTGCTAGATGTAAGAAAACGGAGGGCGATCACACACCGTTAGAGTCCTCCTGCAGAGGGTTGGGGATCAGTCGGCAGTTATCGGGACCAGGTGGCAGCAGGTCCGGGATGCCGTCGTTATCATCGTCATCGTCACACTCGTCTCCTTTGCCGTCCTTGTCGGTGTCCAGCTGGGAACTGTTGATAACAGCTGGACAGTTGTCCCGAGAGTCTTGGTGACCGTCGCCGTCACTGGACAAGAGAGACTTTTACTGGCATGTGCACATTTTGTTTTCCAGCAGCCTTATTATACAGAAAAAAATATGAACGTAATTGATTAGGTCACACGATACCTGTCCTTGTTGGTGTCACAGGGGTCTCCAATCAAGTCGTTGTCCACATCCGTCTGAGAAAGATGAAATTCATTATTGACACATTCTGGAGTCAACAACAGAGACGTTCTTCTGATTCCCAATAGACTACAGAGGCGGGTATAAAAACAACATGTTATTACAAAGAGGATACGAGAATACGAGATGATGGTTATCGTCCTTCAGGCTAATTTTATTGTTTGTGAGCCTGAAGAGTTTTATTGTTTTGTAGCACGTAGCATGTTTTGCTTCTGCCTGTATTACATGCTATATTATCGTTAACGTCCCTGTGGTGTGTTGGGGATCAGAAAGAACTAGAGATGTACGATATATGAACTGTATATCGGACCAATGAATTATCAGCTCAATGATGGGAAATTTATAGTACAGCTTATTGGATGATTATGAAATTACAGCCAATAAGAGTTTTAACGCAACAAATCTTATTAGAGCCGTGGAATAACAATCATTAATCTTTACTCACAACAACTAAGTCTGATCACACCTCATTAACACAGTCCAGATTAGTTGAGTTTTTGACTGCTAAACTATAATAATCCCTCTTTTTTGTTACATTTAACTTTGAATGTTGGTTTAAGAGGTGAAGCTGTATGTACTTTGGCTCACAACAACAATCAATCAAACTAACTAAAATACGAATGCTTCATTTATAGGTGACGATTTGTGCTTGCAGAATCAGCTAACAAGATGTGCTGATGATTAGTCTGTAACCAAAATAAAAAGCGCTTCCCGACCTGTTCAGGGTTTTTAACATAAGGACAGCTGTCGCAGGCGTCTCCCACTTTGTCTCCATCGCGATCTTTCTGGTCAGTGTTGGGAACCCTTTTGCAGTTATCCAGGTGATTGGGGATTCCTTGGGATTAAAGTGGGCATCAGCAAATGTGTCAACACATCAACACACATGACAGTACAGTATTTATAAATATTGGTGTTTAACCATGTAAAAACACACGTAATACGAACCATCCCCATCAATGTCTTCATCGCACTCATCACCGAATTTATCAACATCTGTGTCTCTTTGGTCATTGTTTTTGATGGCACGACAGTTGTCGCAAGCATCGCCAAAGTCGTCCTCATCAGTGTTCTTCTGGTCCACGTTAGGCACCAACACGCAGTTATCCTGTACAGAAATTGTTTCAGTCCTTTAGTTTGGTAGATTGACATGAGTAACCTAGATTCCCACTGGCTTTTAATTATTTTTTTTATATCTTTGTATATCCAGTCAATATTTTTTCTGCATGAACCTGCATGTTGAGGATCCCATCCCCATCTGCATCTTCATCACAGGCGTCACCAATTCCATCACCGTCGGCATCTTCTTGACCAGAGTTGGGCACAGTGAGACAATTGTCCTGAAGGGAGAAACACTCATTATTAAAGTAGACGACAAGAGGGAAAAATAAAATCATAACACATAGTGACTAGTGTTGTTTTTGGCGGCCTGTTTTACTTTTAGTTTTAGTCTAGTCTTTGTGTCAAGCTATCATTTTAGTTTTTATTAGTTTTAGTCACGTTCATACTCCTTTTAGTCGTGTCAAGTTTCAGTCGACTAAAAGTCTGAGCATTTTAGTCTTATTTTAGTCAGAATTGTCTATTTTAGTCTAGTTTTTGTCGAGGAAAACTGATGACATTTTAGTCTAGTTTTAGTCAAAGATTGTATTTAGCCAAACCCATTTTACAATTTTACAAGGTTATCCTATTATTATATTATTGCTACCTTATAGACTCAACAATACATCCATTCCAGACACAGAAGACGCTCTGATTTGAATTTACAACATATTTATTTTAACTAAGAACCCACTTTACACTCTTTCTCTCTAACAAACTGTTTACCTTGCCTTGTTTGGTGTAATTTTTCTCAGCACAACCTCACTTATGTGACTGTACAGTTACAGTTAGAATGCCAATTTAATTTGTTGTTTGCTTATTTTGTACATAAGTTTTTGAAATTTACAAAGTTATATGTAACTCTGTACATTTAAATGCAGGCAATGCCTCAGGCTCAGGCCTCCCTCAGGTCCTCACAGCTCAATGAGGAGCTGCACTGCCTGCTCCTCATTCAGCAGTCTCCTCATTGTTTTGACACACAAAACAAAAAAACGACAACACTACACACTATCTATACACTCCAAACAAGCTAAATGTCACAAAACTCTCAACTCTCAGAACTCGCTGTCACTATTGCTGTCTCTGTCGCTGTCAGTATCGCTGTCACTATTTGGTCCCTCCCCACAACTTCCCCCTGTTCCCCAGCAACCAATTCACGTGATTTGCCATATAATTTTGTGATTGGTTGATGTGGTGGCTTTTTCCACCAATAGGAAAGGGGGTATCACGTGTTTTGTTTTTTTGCTTGTAAGCGCTTCCTGTTTGCGGACACGTTACTGAGAAAAGCCAGTTTTTACCGTTTCTTCCTGCACCAAACACGTAGCAAACGTAGCGGCAAAATTCGCGAAAAAAGCGCCGCGTACATTATTTATCACAAGTCCGGTTTTACTCGTCCTATCAGCACACTTTAAAAACTGGTATATAGTTTGAAGTCCGCACTTTCGCCACAAGTTGAAACGGAGAATCAGTGAGGCTGCATCTCGCTGCTCCGTCGTCTTAAAGCGGTCACGTGATTTGGACGCGCCGGTGCATCCGTCGACCCCAGAGGGTTAAGGATTTTTGTTATAACATTTCGTCTCGTCTCGTTTTGGTCAACGAAAATGAAGACAGATTTTAGCATAGTTTTTATTTTGTAAACCACATTTAGTCTCGTTTTTATTCGTCTACAATATTGCATTATATATTTAATTATCGTTATCGTCACATGACCAGCATTTTCGTTGCATCTCGTCTCGTTTTCGTCAGATGATAAAGGTCCGTTGACGACGATATTTAGTCATAATTTTCGTTGACGAAAGCAACACTAATAGTGACTATATAATTTTTGGTTTATAATCTATCTCTTACCCTGGAGAACATGCTTTAATTCAAAAATTGTTCAAACTAAAAATTTAAGTTTTGAGTTTTGGTGTCCCATGATGGTCACGCTGTTGTTTCTATTACAGGTCTGGAAAAGTTTTAAGGCAATCTAACCTTAAATACTAAACAAAGGTACAATTTCTGAACAAGCATCACGGCATACGGTTCACAATTTACCACATCTCTGTAAGACCTGTGAATATTTTATTCTTTGCAGATGACTAAATCATTTATGTGATTATTTGTGCCGAGGATTTGTGTCGGTAATAATCAAACATGTCTTCATGGTATTCAAGTGACCTACCTTGTTACAGTTTGTCTCGGGACAGACCAGTTTCTCATCAGGGAAACCGTCGATGTCGCTGTCAGGCCCACAGAGGTAGCCGTTGCCAGCCCATCCGACTCCACACTGTGAGGATGGATAATGTTTTATGTACTGTACAGCCTGTTTTCACCGGTCCTGTTTGTGTAGCATACAGAACCAGATGACCTAAATTGCTCAAACAGACATTTTACAATGCTTCCTCAGAGATATATATTTCAAAGAGCTGGGTCAAAAATACTTACATGACCTTGTAATTTGTTTAGCAGCTGTGTACAAACCTCTATTTTTAAGCTGTGCCTGAGTGTCTCATTTTAGAGGAACATAAAACAGATGTGGTAGTAAGTAGGAGCATTATTAAGTTTAATTTTGTAGATTTTACAGAAGCAAAAGCTGCTGATAGAGAAGAACTTTTTTAAAGCTATTTTGCTGAGATTTTGATGTGAAAGTACACAACAAACACACCACAACCCAACTTCATATCAGCCCTTATCAACTTCTGTTGTCACTAGTCTAAGGAAGCACTGGTTCAAACATATTATGTCCTCCGTTTTCCCCATGATGACTGGTTAGATTTTCATGTTTTTCTTCACAAGTTATTTGTGTCACTGTCATGGAGAACAAATGTTTACCAAGATAACGAGATAATTTTCTCGAGATCTCAAGAAAGTGAAGTTTATGTCATTATCACAAGATAACAAATGTTGTTTTCCTTAGATGATAAGATAATTAATCGTGAGAAAATGACTTCATAAGACTGGACCAATACAGGTTTTGGTCGTTTCAAAGCAAACCATGTCAACTTTCTATTAATTTTTGCCATTAATAATGGGAACAACTTGATCTGACATTTTCATCTTAAATCAGTTCCTACACTTAAAAAAAATAAAAAATAGATTTAACATGTTATCACAGGAAAATAGAGGAAATAATGAGTTCAACCCATGCCAGTTTCCATACTAGTCCCCTGTTGGGATATTTTCTCATAACAGAGAAACTACTCAATCACAACTTCAATAAGTGGATGATGAAGATTTTCATAAAAAAATCTCCTGGGCTGCAAAAGAACAGGAAGCAGAAAGTTAAATTTATTCACCTGACACTCGATCTTGCCCTCTCGATGGACGATGCACTCAGCGCTGGCATGGCAGGGGTTGGGTTGGCCATTCCCACAGGCTCTCTCTGGCTTACAGCCACGTCGCTGATCCCCAACGTAGCCAGTCTTACATGGACCACACCTGAACGAGCCCTGATGATACACACAGGAAACAGATTCATAAGAATCATTTTAGACAATTCTAAAACTAACTGAAGTGTGCTGAAGTCTTTCTTATGGGCTATAGGACACTATATTAGCAGTAATGTATCTTAAATAGTGTTTATACTCACAGGGGTGTTCATGCAGACAGAGTTCTCCACACAGCCTCCATTGCTGGTGCTACATTCATTGATATCTTTGCAGACCTTGATGGGACAAGGAGACAGAAAAAAAATCACAAAACTTCAACAGGCTTTGATGTAAAGACTGAAAAAAGAGGCGGAAACAAAGAAGACTGAAGACAGTCGTATGTTGAGGGTTAAGGTGGTGCTGAAACAGACCAGTGCACACTGTTTGACATACTATGTATGTACAGAAGACAGTGAGGAGGTGTTGCTGAGGGATGAAGAGAGGATGAGGTGGTGAGAAGCAAAGACAGACATGATGAGGTGCACAGGCGAAAGTTTCTTCTCCAAAGTTTCATCCAAAACTGTCAACAGTCTCCTAAAGGGGAGAAGTTAACCCTAACCTTTTCAATTAGATGGGTTACTTGGCAAATGCTTTAGGTGACGTAAAGTATTTATACAATCATAATCTTTAGAGATAATCACTTAATCTTCAGTGACAGTAAGACCTCCATTTCTACCTCTGTACAACTGAAACTCAAGGTTCACTCAGTATGAGAAAAATAATAAGTGAACCTTGAGATGAGAAGGTGTTTCCAAGGCCAAGATTGAATCTCCTCACATTGTTTTCTTCTTCTGTTGTAATATTAATCGCAGAAGTATTAACTGAGAGTAGTGAAGAGGTGTTGATCAGTCTGTGTTCTCTGATTCTGACCTGTTTGTTGGCGGTGGCGTAGGCGAGTCCGACGCCCTGGACCTGAGGGCCAGTGTATCCAGCAGGACAGGAGCCACAGCGGAAACCTGGGGAGGTGTTTATGCAGCGCACACCCATGTGACACGGCTTCACGATACACTGCCAACGACACAGAAACAAACATCAAGACAAATACAAATCTTTTTACACATGTTTGCTGAGATGATTACTTTCAACTGTGTTTTAAGACATGTGGGAGATCATCAATGACAATGTAATATGAAAGACACTGTACAACCACACATCTGTTTCACTCAGGCAGGATTTGGAGCTATGCTGGTGATTATGTCACCAAAGTATATGAACCATTTAAAAGGAAAGAGATGAAACTTATGAAACTTATCTTAATTCTCCACTTGCACAATGTAGAGTGACCTATGTCCACTTTACGAGCTGCATGTCCTTTTGCTTCCTGTGCCAGCTCTACAGTATACATCTGTAGTTATCTCAGTGCTTTTTCATCTGTAATTTAGTTAAAATACTTCACTATATAATACTAAACTATTAACAATATATAAAAAGCAAACTTTGAAAAGTTAAGTTTTTTTTAACTAAGTTAGGGATGAAAAAGCACTGAGATAACTTACGTTGCATATTGTAGAGTTGGCACCAGAAGAAAAAGGACATGCAGTGTGGAATAAAGCGGATAAACGTCAAGCTACATTTTGCAAGTGGAGAAATGGTTCACGTGTTACCTTCAAGAAAGAGATAATTTCCTATCTATTGGTAGCTTTATGTAAGAGCGTCTCCCGACAATGTGTGGGGTTCCTCAAGGGTCGATTATCGGACACCTGTTATTTAATCTTTACATGCTGCCACTAAGGTTATCAGGAATTTTGAGGTTTCTTATCATATGTATGCTGATGACACGCAAATATATATAGCAGTGTCAAAAAATGACTGCAGTCAGATAGACTCCCTCAGAGAGTGCACCAAACAAATCAGCAGCTGGATGTCTCAAAATTTTCTATTGGCTTCAGTAGTCAAAAAAAAATCCTATACAGCCTAAATAAAACTGAAACCAACACCAAACCTACGCAAAACCTATAAACAAATCTCTTCGAACCTCATCCACATCAGTGCAGTGGGTGCCATTGCCCTCCATGCCGTTAGGGCAGGGTCCACACTTGATTCCATGAGGGGTGTCCATACACTTCACTCCTGGGTGACAGGGGTTGGGCACACAGGAGGGACGAGGCTGCATTCCTCCCATCCCTGAGGAGAGAGGACAACTTTCCTCTGTTATCAGCTCATTGAAGCATCTTTTGACACAGTTTGTTCTACTGATTTATTTGTATCATCTCATGTAAGTTGTCCTGAGGGTTTCTGTAATAGATTTGCTTTATATGATGATATGAACCTCCCAACGAACATAAATATAATTCCCTTGTTTCTCAATATTATTCTTGTATACAGATCCAGTGTCATTGAGCACAAAGTTATCTGAACAAAAACCAAAGCCTCAAATTCAACTGAAAAGTACAAGTGAAAATCTTAACTATTAAAATAGAAAAATGTGTTTTGCTCAGCTGGTCGACTCACCACAGGCTTCACACTCCATCACAGTGTTCTTCAGGAATACTATCTCTTTTATCTGGAAAATACAGTCAGTCCAATGATGAAGTTTATTACTTTTACCAAAAGTAGACATTAGCATCACGTGTTAGCTTCATGTTTGCTGTCTAAATGTTTAAAGCAACATTATGTAGAAATTGGCATTTTGTGGGATTTTGCACACCCCCACAGTTTCCGAATTTAACGCCACTGTCGAAAATTCAAATCCCAGCTCTGTACAGTTTGTGCTAACTACAAACAAAACTCATTACATCATTACAATGTTATGTGTTGAAAACCCTCTCACTGAAGTTACACAGTGCAGAAGCAAGTGATAGGGGGGCAGAGTGGCTGAGACAGAGACGCCATTCACCCTGTTACAGGACACTGCACCATCATCGTGACTTTAAAGCTGCTATTTTAAGGTAAAAAAAAGTTACATTATGTTGATTTAATGTGTTTTTACCTGTTGTTTCAGAAGCTCTTTAATCTCAGCCAGTGCAAGGTTCGTCATTTTAATCTGACTGATAATTTCTCCATCTGAAAAGAGAAACAAGATATTACAATCATTGTAAAAGATAACAACACAGCAACATCTATTATCAGCAGCAGATTGATATCTGAGGGAACCGGTCCACACATACAGTGTTTTACTGTGGACTTGGGGGTAGATTTTACTTTGTGAATCCATAATGTGATGAAGGGGAAGAAATATCAATTACAAGATAATTAAAGCACTTTAGTAAAGTATTGTACTTTAGTACAGTACTAGATGTAGATGTACTTTGTTAATCTTAGAGAGGATGTGACCTGCCCCAATTAAAAAAACATCATCAAGAGCAGACCAGAACCACAACAGAGGCATCAATAAAGACCAAGATAACTTAATAACAAAAGTGTGTAGTCTTGATGAGTTCATCAGTCTCCCTGTTGGCTGAACATCCAGGACCAGAAGCTCAGTGGGGAGCAGATGTGGTCATACAGAGAGGGGGCACAACACACAACATGATCCACTGCCTGTCAAATACCAGAATCTAATACCTGAGGCTCCTCAGTCACCGCAGGCCTCATTTGTATCCTCCACTGCCCACGCATTCACTGGAGTCAGAGATGTTTTGATAGCAGCCACAGAATTGATTTTCCAGATATGGAAAGATACAAGATTTTCTGGAGGATACATTTTTCAAGCTTACAGGAAAGAAACTCTGCGGGCGTCTTTGAGTTTGTACAGTGTAGTACAGTAAAGTCTTTGTCCGGGGTTTTGATGGAGATTGTAATCTCTGAATTATTGTGACAACGCAGGAATGTTGAAAAGATATAAACATTTGAGTAGTTTTATTACAAAAGTAAAACTGACAAAAAGAAAATCTTGGAAAGCAAAGCAAAATTGAATCTATTTAGTGAATGCGCTATATTTTCTGTATCATTTTTATGATAGAGTCTGAATGAGACTGAGTGAGTGAATTTAACCGCCCTGCCAAGAATCACACAAATCAATATGTCACATTTAACGGACTACAGCTGTCAGAGATGACACAGAATGATGATGATCATGATGATAATTGAGTGTCTGATATCTAAAGTTCCTGCTCACGAATGAGTAAACTGTGTGTTCGTTCATCAGGAGGAGTGAGCGAACGAGGATTCAGGGATTTATCGGACCCGGCTTTTAAAATGAACGACAGTTAAGGCACATTTGCAACAAGAGTAGTTATTTGACTCTTGAGTGACTCACTTTCATTTGATTTATTTGCTAAAGCCATCAGTGTGATTAAGAAGGAAACAATACGGTAACATAAAACATAAAAAGTTTTTGTTGGCATAAAAAGGTGGTTTGCAGGTCACTGAAACTCTCTCTGAAGAATAATTCACTTTGTTTGTACAAATGCAACAAAACTAATTTTAAATCTGCAATACCTGATTTTTTTGGCCCTTGGGGAAAGCAGAAACCAGTTGTTAACCCAATATTGACATATCAGGAATAGTTATCAAAAATCTGGCTGCTAAATACCCCACTATGTCCACCAGCTAGTCTCTTAACTGTGTCTTTCTGCTGTTTGGTGCTGTTTGGTGTAGCAGAGTGATGAAGAAAACAGCTGAAAATGACATTTTGTAGCAGTGAGATTAAAACCAAAACAGTAAACTTGCAGCTGGACAGCTAAATGATGGGTTGAAGCTCGCTATAAAGCTCCAACTTGGGTGATAATTCCCTTTGTGAGCGACGTCTTTTATCGTCAGCCGCTTTAACTTCTTAGCTTATCTCAACACAGGAGCCGATCCTTTGGGTTTTTCAGGTGTGGTCGGATCCTGATGTAAAACATGCTGTTTGTCCTAATTGACCCAAAGACCCCCATCGTCCTCCCCAAACACCGTCCCTTCCCCCGGAGGAGCCGTACCAGGGCAGAAATCTCCCTGAGCATGAAGCGCAGGAAATGTGCTCTTCTCATTAGCAGCAACTCTGTTTACTGAATGGATTCCACAGAAGAAAAAGAAGATAGTGGGAATAAATCTCTCTCACTGCTAATAGAAAGGTAAAGACAACAGAAAGCCCGCTGATTGTTTTTCCTCATTGTGTGCAAGCGCAGGCACAGAAAACACAACCAGTCAAATACTCATTTACATTATGAGATAATGATAAAAAAGGGGACATTTAACACGTTTTCTGAACAAAGCTATGTACTAATTCAGTGATGTTTCAAACCTCACAGTATGTAGAATAACTTGAGTAAATGTTCTTAGTTACTTTCCATCACTGTTGACCTATCATTGAATCCAGTATTTAGCATTTTTCTGATTATTGGAATCGTTTTGTTTTTTTAATCGGATTTTCAATTAAATAAATTAATTTAAAATGTGCTACTTTGGCTCTGATGAAGTACAATGTTTGCCTCCAAAATGTAGTGGAGTGGAAGTATAAAGTAGCAGAAAAGGGAAATAGTCAAGTGAAGTACAAGTACCTCAAAATTGCACTTAAGTAGAATTGCACTTAAGTAGAATACTTGGGTAAATGTTCTGAGTTACTTTCCATCACTGTCGACCGTTTGTCAGACCTGATATTCTGCATTATTACTGTTGAATCTACTAATTGAATCTGTTTTTTGGGTTGTTTTCTTGTTATGGTTTGTTTTTTTAAACGATCCAAAAACATTGGATCCAAAAATTGGTCAACAATGACGGAAAGTAACTAAGAACATTTAGTCAAGTACTCTATTTAAGTGCAATTTTGAGGATTTTTACTTGAGTATTTCAATGTTCTGCTACTTTATACCTCCACTCCACTACATTTTGGAAGCAAATATCGTACTTTTACTGCACTACATTTATTTGCCTCCAAAGTGTAGTACAGTGAAAGTATAAAGTAGCAGAAAATGAAACCACTCAGGTAAAGTAAAAGTACCTCAAGTATTTCAGTAAATGTAATTAGTTGCATTGCATCACTGGTAATATATAAACTATAATATTACATTGTTTATTTCTTACTATTATTATTGTTTATTGTTATATTAAACTGAACTTTGGCTGCTGTGACACAAAATTTCCCCGTTTGCGGGACTAATAAAGGAATTTCGGATTTCTGATAGATTGAACACTGATAGTCAATTCATGTGCAGCTGTTAGTAGAATTATTTAAATAGTTGTGAATGCCAGTGGCAACTTTATTTTGTCAAAGCGTTTCTGGCAAAACAAAAATAACGTCTTTAACAAACAATGAACACGTCCTTCTCACCTCTCTGTCCTGCTGCAGTGTGTCCTCCCATGTAGAGCGCACAGCTCAGCACCAGGAACCACAGCATGGTTGAATCTGTGCTGAAGATGCTGCTGTCCTCTCTTCTGCCTTCAGCTCGGGGTCGGCGCTCCTCCTGCAGACCTACTTTCAGTTCTCCTTTCCCCTCTGGCTTTGGCTTTTATACCCCGCTCCACCTCCCCCAACCTGGCTTTCATCCCCGTCCTTTCCCCTGCAAACCCCTGCTTCTGGAAGGCCGAGGAACTGGAACAGGATTGATTGCTCAACACATTAACACCCCCACATATGATACATGCAACAACATCTGTTTTTATCATACTGCTTCATTGTGGACTTTAATTTCACACCAAAAAGACAATATGGTTTGTTTTGAGTGAGTTGATCTGTGTTCATATTATGATCCTTAATTTATGACAAAGTGGGAGGTTCGTGGTCAATTTTATATTTTTAGTTTTAGATTTATTGATCGGTTGGTTGTGCGTTTGGCTCCAGCTCTACTGGGTTTGGCAGCCGGACGTGAGAGAGAATATGGCTGGAAAACCAAACTGAGACTGAACACAGCCTCCATGACCGACAGGGGACACAGTAAGGAGGTGATTTACAGAGGCTCCTACCAGGATTACTTCGGGCGTGACAAGACACGGCAGGCAGGGACAGGAGAGGCATGAAATAGAGGCGATTGTTGAAAGACAAACCAGCGACTGTGTTGGTGAGTTATATTTTGTCTATATTGAGTTTGAACGAAGTGTGTTTTACATGAGGTAACGAGGCAATCAAGCTCGTCTTAGTTCAGTAAGAGTATTTCAATCCTTGATATTTCGTTGTTTTGTTGTTCTTAGATGATATCAGAAACTATTCTTCGGATCCAGTTCAGATTTTACAACAAACCCAAGTTTACTGCTTCATGATTACAAATGCATTAGACTCTAGTGTGTGTGTGTGTGTGTGTGTTAATGGCATCAGCAGATGTCAGTTACATTCCTGGCAGTGAAGTTTTTGGTCCAGATCACCTTGATAAGCTCTCACCACCTCCCCTCTCTGCTCGCTGCTTTGCCCAAAAGAGGGACGTCTCACTCCGGGCCTCTTCTGGAAAAACAAACACATCAGCAGCTCGTTTCTGCCGTCGTGCTGGAGACCTGGACGCTTCACTCTGAAGTGGAAGAAATTAAGACATCTCTGAGGTCTTTCTTCTCGTCTTTAAACAGCAGGAAATTAATGTTTTCAAGAATGTTAAATTAATTGTTCAGTCAATGAAAACTATGTTATTCCACACGGTCTGTCAGTATCGTTTACTGTATGCGGTGTTTCTTCATCACCTCATTCCGGCTCATCGTTGAAGCTTGATGTTTATATTTGAATCCAAGACACCTTGTTTTTTCAGCTGCATACTTTAATCAGAATTAATTGTTTTCTCTGTCTTTTGCATCATTATAGACCCACTTTCTCAAAATTCAGTCTGACACAGTTGGTATCTCTGGAAACTGTCCACTACAACTTGAAATAAGTTCTGTCAGTTCGAACGATGTTTGGCTGCACAGAGTGAGTGTGTACTGACTGACCCAGGCTGAACCCCACCCTTTTTACCCACGTCTTGGGGAGTACTACCACACATTGGAAAATATAGGGAAAAAGCTTATAAAAAGTGTCTATTTTACAATTGAATCTACAAGATTAAGGCTAGCAGCTTCAGGCTACATTAGACCTGCCAGTATAACTGTCTCACATGGCCCTTGGATGGTCCCACTTCCCGAGTACGACAGTCGTTCTTCGGACTTAGGTGTGTTCATGTGTGTCAAGTGGGACTGACGTGGGCTCCAAAAAGATTAATTTTTTTATTCCTCTGAGCGTTCGAAACAACACATTGACAGCTGTTTCCGATATTTGAGTGACATGGAAGAGCAATGGCAACATGTAATATAGTTCACAAATACACCCTGCGTTCCAATAAGATTCAGTTTCTGCCACTACGAAGTTAATAAAATAACACCAGGATGAAAGTAAAGCCAGGATGCTTTCCTGGCTATTCTGACCCACAATTCTCTGCGCAATGGAGGACACGTCATGATCTGTCACGCTTAAATAAACAAAGCATTGAGAGCACAAACATTTGACAGCTTTCTGACAGAATGACAGATGTAGGCACATGAAACTGTAGGTGCTGTGTTCTTTTTACTCCTTCTTTGTGCTAAGGCTGCAAAGGTTATAGGAGCACGAGGGTCAAAGCTCAAGGCGCACTTTCATGAACAAGGAGTGCAGTATGTCCCTATTTTAGACATACTGCGAGCAACAGTGTATACTCTGCAAGGGCAGCTGCAGTACGTACAAAGGGTAAAGAGTAAAAGTCCATGATTAAGAACACACCCATGCACGTTACCACCAACCCAATATTTGCTTTCGTCCGCCATGTTTCAGCGTCATATGACGTCAACTCAGTAACTCGCGTGCCAAGACTTTCTGAGCTGTTATGATTATTCCGATAACGTACAATTATGGTACAGGAGTTGTCGACATTTGACACTGAAACATGGCAAATGTAAACGCTGCGTTGATGTTTTTAGTGACTGCTCTTAAAGGAGCTTTTTGTATGAAAAGTTGATATTTGTGTCTCTTTCCCAACTCATGAGAAACCAACTTGAACCAATTTTTAGATCCTCACTATATTGATTTAGCTGGTGCAGTGCAAATCTTTTTTGTTGTGATTTAGTATCTTGAGCTTGAGTTATAGTCGTCTCTCATCTGCGTCTTCAGCAGAAATGACCCAGTTTTCTTACAACCATCAATAAAGTTTATGTCACACAGAAAACTGAAACCGAAGAGAATAAATGGAACCTTTGGACTGAGTCCTTTACTCCGCTGAACTGATGCTTCGGAGATGGTTTCTGTATGTGAGCTCCAACTGTGCGACAAATGTAACCAACACATCCTTTACCTCCCTGATCTCCTGTGCTGCTGTGAGGAATGTTAGGGTCGAAGGTCGAGTGTAACAACCTCCTGCTAAGTTCATTAGTGATGCTTTATTGCTTGTGCTACAAGAGTTTGTCTTGTTTGTACAAGAGCTCGGCAGGGGGCGTCCAAGTTTCTCAGGACGTGACCTCATGTTGACCTCAGACCTTTCCTTTCCCATCTTAACAGCCTCAGAGTTACATAACAGAGGGTTTATGAAGACATATGTAGTCCTGACCGCCAGCTGAGTCCTGGACCAGGACCAGGTCTGAAACAGGTCTTTAATGGTGGCGTTTTAACACTTCTTAACCTTTACGTGCAACACATCAACTCTCTGCAGTGTTAGACGACTGGTCTCAGCTGCAAAATGACTTAAAAGGGCTTCAGATTAAGAGTTTATATCCAAACAATGGCTGCAGGCGGCTGCGTTACAGCTCAGAGACAGTAAGTATGAAGGTTCGTCTGATTCTGAATAGTGAAGTGCTGCAAAAGTACATTTTTGAGGCACTTTTGTCTATTAAGTGTTTCTTAATGCTTTAATGCATTTGTCTGACATGATGAACTTTTAAAACATGATGCGTTTTTCACCAAGCCATTTCAGTCTCAAATTTAAGGGGCTTTATGTAACAATTTGTAGCATCCAGATTGTTATCCAGTTATTTCACTTTGATTAAACGTCTAAAAGCTGCTGTGCTGTTGTAATGTTTCAGAGCTCAATAAATGTCAACAAGAAGATGAAAATAAAAAGCATCCAGACAAAATGTTTCTCTTGATTTTATTTAAAGACATGAAGTCGTCTCATCTCAATGTAAAAAGCAGCAATGTTCTTTCACATAATGCTTTATTCACATTTGGATTTCTGATTGAGAGTCAGGTGAATTTATGTTTTTCTATTTCTTTATGAACTGAACTCAGTTTAAAGGAAACCACTGAAACCCGGTAACACAACTACTGATGTGGAACAGAGGCCCATGCAGCTCCTACACGTGGATCACCACACAGATGTTGAGCACAGATGTTCACAAACACATAAATAAATAGGTTTCAAATGTCCAGGTTGGGTTGAAGTGTGAAACATTTGCTGTGGTATTTACAGAGTCCTCGTGCTGTGTAAAATGCAGAAAGCACCATTTTGCTCTAATAGAGAGGGTCTCATTTGGTAAAACATCCAACTGCCCCTTTCCCTGGAAAGGAATGGGAAGTCCCGTCATGTGGAGGCCATGATGGGGGCGAGTCGGATGCAGTTTCACCAGAGCAGCGCGGCGTCCTACTCGGCTTTCTTGACCTTCCTCTTGCGAGAGCCTTCGCTCAGCTCCTCCTTGCTTTTCAGAGGTGAAGATGGGGCAGCGGCGGGAGCGTGATGGTGGTCTTCCTCAGATCCACCCAGAGGGGAGCCGAACAGCAGGTGGCAAACCCAGGACTCGATGAGGGCGAAGGGGGAGCCGTGAGAGTGTCGGGCAGTCATCACCACCTGAAGGAAAGAGGGGTCGGTCAGAGGAGATCAGACTGAGTTTGTGAGAGCCTATGTTACAAGCTACTGTTACTGAGCACATGGACTGATGGAAAAATGGAGCTACTGAGAGGCATTATGGGAACTGTAGGATTCCAATCGGTGGTCTCGAACAGAGCGCTGTTTCTTGGTAGCGGTCTCATAGAAGTCATCTGAACTACGTCACTTTAAAATAATGTTATGATATGAAAAAAAGCACACAACATAGGTCTGCAGACAAACACAATGCCAACGTTTTATTCGATATCTCGGCATCTTCTGCATTGATTTTGACAATTCTGTTTTTAAATGTATCTCTTGCAAGTCCTCTTGTACGAGGTGAAATAATAAATCGTTTGAAGGTGCCTCCTTATCGCTTCTATCTGCTGGCAAACATAGAAATGCTGAGCCTCCGAGGAGACAAAAGTGGATCCGGTCTCTCTGTCGCTATGCAAAAAAATGATATTGACATTCCTAATCTCCCCTTCAAAGCTCTGATTGGTCGACTGTTCCTCTTAACTGGCAGAGACATCTGGAGATTAGCAAAGCAAAACCTTTTTGAATCACTTAACAAATCAGAGATGTGGGCAGATTATAGTCGAGTGCAAAACAAAACAAAGGCTCCATAGAGTCAGTAATGGTTATATCCACCAAGTTATATGATTTATATCTTTTACTGAGAAAAAGAGCGTTTTTCTCTCCTAAACTTAGCAACTAACAATTGTTTACATGTGACAAATAAGTCATGTTTTGTCTCTGGAAGAATTCCATCACATGAAGGGCTTAAAATAGATGATAGAAGCAACACTGTTAACATCGCTTCACACAGCAGCACTGATCTCACCTTGCTCGTGGCCATGAAGATGGTGAAGACGAGGATGAGGGTGCTCTTGGACACTGGCAGCCAGTGAGCCTCCTGCATGGTGAAGAGGATGGCGCCGTACAGACTGGCTTTGGTTGGGCTGCACAGACAAAATGCAAAACTGTGAGTCGAACATGTGAGCTGACTGATGAATATTAAGACCAAAAACACGGTTGTTATTTTTGCATTTTCATTTAATTTGATTGTTTGGTCGAATGTTTTGAACAAAGCTTGAGCGTTCCTCTGTAGGCTGAATAAATCTTCTGCTTATCAGAAGATACAACCTTTTATTTTTGGAGATAAAATTGTTTTTATCCGATAGTGACATTATGCAAGTCTGGTGCATTATAGTGCCTTTTTTGATGTGACCACCAGGGGGCGGCAAAGTCAGACCATTTCAGATTCTTCACTATGTGACTTCAACAAACCTGCCGTTTCTCGGAAAGCTTGGATGTGTTTCCTATCAAATCTTAGTCACAGCAACTTCCTTAAAGTCCTAATTTTCTCTCTGGGGTTTGGCGGGAAACAACTACACACTTGAGGGGGCAGTGATGATGATTTATATGTATTTTCCCATCCACAGCAGGGAACACAAACTTACAATGACATGTTGAGGATCTCGTTGGTTTCGGGCCTCCACACGCCGCGCAGCAGCTGCTCAAAATTGGAAATGAGAGCCACTCCAGACCCTGCGAAGATAAAAATAGACAAAGGGAAAAAATGAGGACAAAAAAAGTCTGTGTCTCATGTGACTGCTCTTATTTGGCTTCAGCTTTCCTCTCATTTTCATCATGCAGGGTTTCACTACTGAAGCAGAAACAGTAGGGGGCAAGAGCAGGGCAGCCCTTTATATGTTTCCATGGACATTTTCTCTATGATTGGACAGTCAGTACACAAAGTATGTATGTTTAAATGTACAACAATGACTGGATTTTAAGACTGCAGATCAAGCATGATTCCACATATTTTCTTTCCCTCCACTTTCTGCTGAGCCAACTCGAACTTTACACCTCACATTTTCGTATAAAAAGTAAAAAGGTGGCAGATAAATAAGTGCTCATACAGATACCTTTAAAATCTACTTAAGTACTCAATTCCCACCTCTGCGTGTCAACACAGCAGTGAATGGAAGGCAAATCTCAGTGAAATCGCAGGACGCTGACCTTTGACGTATCCAACGATGACCATGATGAAGAAGCCGTGGTGGTAGGCGTGGTGGGCGTGGTGAACACCGGCGGCGATCTTACGAGTGCGGACGACCTCCTTCAGGGCGACCAACACCAGCTTGACGGGCAGGAAAGCCACACATTTATAGAAGAGGTTCAGTGGGCAGTAAAAGATGAGGTACCTGGGTTTGGATTCGACAGAGAAAAAACATGGCGGAGAGTTAGATGAACCAAGAATTCGATTCGATGGTCACCGAAAAATAAATACATTGAGACTTCATTCCACTCCACCCCGTTCTTTAAAAATCTTCGTTTATTCTTTTCTATTTGATCTTATTTTACTGTTTATTGTGTTTTTAAATGGAGTTGTAGTACATGTATTCATAGAATCACTTCTGGGTTTTAACACGCAGTACGTCATTTCTGCCACTAGGGGTCTCTCAATCTAAACAACCACTAAACACGCAAGTAGTGTAGAATCATGGGAGTTGTTGTCTGCATTGTTAGGGAAACTCTATCCGCCTGATTAAGATAGAAGTGTCCACAGCCAAGGTCATGTCTTAAAGTTTTATTCATGTTTTGTTTAGTCACGTTCGCCAACTTCCCTCCTAAACATCTGACTTTGTCCTGGAAGCTACAGTAAGCAGCAGATAGCGGTTACTCTGGTGATATGCTGCCCCCTATCTGTTTGGATTATGAATTTAACAGGTGGACAATTTGTACATGTTGCACCTTTAAAGAGTGTTAAATAATTATAAGGAATGCTCCACAGTCCACAGTGTTTCTTATTTATTTTTATTTTTGGTATAAATGTTTGTAATAAAAAGGTGAGGTCTATAGAGGTCTGTAGATTGTTTCCTTAAAGATATAATCTTTAAAGGTGCTATATGTGAGAGCTGATATGTGGCGAAAAAGTTTTTTGAGAATTTGCTGAACTGATCTTTTAAAGGGTTGTTTCTTTCCCCTTTAAAAAATGGAAAATACATTCATTTTTTGGAGGGACCTCCAAGTGGCCGGCGAAAGATAATTTGATCACATACAGTCGTCAAAGTTTGATAAAAATAACAAAAAAGCATGAATCAAAAAATTAGATTTGATGTTCCATCCATTTGACCTTAAAACAGAATCCAAAGGTTCACAGCCTTCGAAGGATTTTCTCACCAGACAGCTGATGCCAGCAGGATGTGGCTGTTGTGTTGGAAATAGTCGACGGGGCTGCTTCCAAGCATGATGTCTGCCAGGATGTAACTACCAAAGCAGTAGAGCATGGCACAGAGCCAGGAGGCCACGGGACTCCTGCGAGAAACCTCCACCGAGCCTGCAACACAGAGGAGGAGCCGTCAGGGACAACATGAAAACCTGAAACATCTTAGTTTCAGTGCTCATGTTTTCACAGCATTAACAAGCTGCAGTGTGTCACTGAGTAATCAGAGGCTTTTTCAGTCATTTATCATAAACACTTACTCACTGAGTCCAAAACAACACTCCTTTGTCATGTTTGACCATCTGCCTGACACAGTGCAGTTTTTGTGCAGGAATCATTGTTTCTGGGTGACTCCTGTCTTCCAATACGAACCATCATCAAGCACAGAAGGTATCAACCAATTATATAATCCAGCGATATCTCTGCAGTCATGAACTTGTCTGGTCTTGAAATAAAATCCGGAGTCCTCTCTGTCCGACACTGAGACAAGACCAAGTAAAACTGCAGGTGATTCTGAGACGAGACCAATCTCGAGGACTACAACACTACAGAACAATTGATGAAAAATGATTAATTAAACGTAAATAATTTGAACGAAGAAAGTTTCAAACATGGTCTGATGCAATTTTTAAATTTCCGGTTTTGGCGACTCCTACGGGTCCAAAAAGACTCTGGCAGGTATCAGTGCATCCCACAAATTAATTTTGAATTTAAAAAATAATAAAATAGATGAATTAGTTTCTAAATGTAAATGTCAGATGCTGATTTATTTCAAAACAGTTTTTCTAAAATACCCCTGATCCTCTGAACTTCTACACAGAAACTTGTGAAGTTATCATTGTTCTTTATTAGGAGTCATAAAGTCACAAATGTTCATTTTCAAAACCTTCTCTGAGTTCCTGCAGAGAAAAACTGTTAGAAATGAGCTTCAGAAGTCATTATCAGTGGATCCCTTGTGTGTCTTCGTGCTGTATCTTAGTCCACGCCCAGTCGACTATTTCAGCTCACGCCCTGATAATCCGCCTTTTTATCACGACCTAATATTGACTCAGGACTACAACAGGCATTTATAAGTGAACGGTTTTCCATCTCAAGCAAGTATTCATTCACCAGTCAAAGACGTATACAGGGTGCTTACTGTTTGATTAAGTCAGGCCTTGTATCTATAACCATTGTGTGTTTGGCGGGTTGGTTTCAGTCTCAATGACTCTCAAGCCTCACACGTATAGTCCATGTTTGTGCTGCTGACAAGAGGACAGGAAACTTTAGAACAAGGACTGCATCTCTCTCGGCCAGTCTGTTTGTTGTCCCACAAGCTTTCTTGTTCTCATTTCCCTATTTTATCCTGCTTGTCCCCTTTTCACCTCTCTGTGCTGGAACATCAGTCGTCCTGGGACGTCTCTCATTGCCCCGTAAAACCTGACAAAGTGACTTTGAAAAACAAATCGAGGTAATAACCAAGAAGAGTTGACTAATAATGTTTCCATTTCCATTTGTTGTTGGTTGGTTTGTCAGCAGATTTACACAAAAACTACTGAACAAATTTCCATGAAACTTGGATGGAGGACGGCCCAGAATAGACCCCACTAACTTTTAGTGTGGATCCAGATTAAGGGAATGATCCAGCAATTTTTTTCCCCTCACGTACGCTAACGCTGCGAGACACTAAAGGGCGTTTTTCTGACATTTTTGTACATTTTCGTAAATTACTCAGGGAATTCCTAATGGATCTTGATGAAGAAAATCAGGAATATTTAAGTAGCTGGTATCTACGAGTAAGTACAAATGGGGACAGCTGGGCCTTGGCAGAGGTATGCACTCTACTGAGTGCCATTCTAGTTTGGGCCTGTGTTGATTATATTTTATTATGCGTGGCACTTTGGGCTGCATGTTTGTTTGAAAGGTGCTGTATAAATAAAGCTGAGTGGAGCAGAGTTTTGTGTATTTTTTGATTTTGTCCTCTTTCCAGGTTCTTATAGTGGAGATGAAGTATCTGAACTTTTTACCTTGTTACAGGGTGTTTTATTGCGGGGGAGGAGTTTTCTTATAATAATCTTGTGTCTAAGAATAGAGGGTGTCATACCGTTGATAACCATTAAATAAAGCTGTGGAATAAATATGGTGGAGTAAAAAGTGTATTGTTTCACTCTGAAATGAAGTGAAATAAAGGTAAAAAATAAGGCACTTAGAATGAAAATAAAACATGTTTTTGAAGCACAAGCACCTCAAAAATGGACTTTCGAGCAGCACTTGATTAAACGAACTCAGTAAACGGAGACGTGAACGGAGCGCGGCTGCCCCACCGCACAAATCTCCAACAACAGGTGGGTGAGGGTGTCGTGGTGCGACAGGCGCTCAGTTTGAGAGCAACCTGATCCTGAGAAATGCCGCCCTATAAATACATTCTGCTCAACTGCTTCTCCCGCCCTCCAACGGACAGGCCTGCCTTAACCTCTGACCCCAACACTTGCCCATCGTCCCCCACCCGCTCATGTCGACCCCCCCCGAAACTCATTCATGCGGCAACTGTTCCAACACGTACTGTAAGCAGGGACTCTCCTCTCAAACACATGTGGGAACGGTGCAACATTTGACTGTCAAATATTGTCAGATATGAAGACAAAGGTGAGCAGTTACAGCCATGGTGTCAGCTGTCACGGTGAGCCTGAGCTCTGATGAAGTAATGGACGCACATAAGTGATAATTGTTTACATTAAATACAAGTAACAGTGTTTTTCTTCTCCATTTTATACAAAATACAACAAATGTGTTAGAGGAGAGTGAGCTGATCACCTTAACCCCGACTACTAGTAGGAGTATGAGAGTTTCTTCTTAGCTGTTTACATATTGGATAACTTTATGCATGTGATCAATCAAAATGGCAAATTATCACAGCCCTGAATGTTAAAGGGGCTTTATGTGACAATTTACATGTATTAATCACTGTTTTATTGACTTTTAACTTGACGTGAAAAATAAGACCTTTCGCTTCTCTCTCAGTTGTCTATACCAGCCTGTGACTGATTTGTTTAAGAGGAGCTTCAGAGGTCTGGACAGGTCGTTTCCTTCTGTATTCATACCCCAAGATTTTATTTGATCACGTTCAAACTCATAGCCTTAAGACTCAGATGATGCTGATTCAAGTGACATCACACGAGGCAGTTATAATCAGACGTCCCTGCAATCAGTCTTCAGTGTGCAGCCTAAAATTAGTGTCACTTTCCTTTAAGGCCAAACTGTAAACTAGATTAGATTGATAGTTTATTTTAGAGAGAACCTCAATTTAATTTCACCTGTCGGGACACCAAATAAACTGAGTTCACACACAACCGACCCTCATTAACAAACTAATGTGGGTAGTTGTAGATATATTACAGAATCACGTGGATTTTATGGCAAAAACAAAAGAGATCTTTTGAATTTCTCCAGATCAGTAGCTCCAGACATGTGACTCAAGTCTTTTGGTCCAAGTCTCCAGCAAATCCCGGGTCATTTCTTCTTCTTTGTCGAGTCGAGTTGAGTAATTTATTCCCCCCAAAATACTGCAGTCTTACCAGCAGCATCCAGTCTTTATGAGGAGAGAAGACAAGGACAATGTATCGACCTGTTCAAAAAGTTCCTCCCCATCACTACAACAGACTACACACACGTCATATGAGTCGTTATGTCTCAAGTCAAGCCAGGTCGCAAGTCTTTAACTTCCAAGTCGAAGTCGAGTCTCAAGTCCTTCATTTTCTGTCCAGTAAGTCCGCAGGACATCGATACAGTAACTCGAGCCGAGTCAAAGTCTCGAGGAGCTCTGATGTTTTCCTGGATTGACTGCATGGAGAGCATCACCGTCGAGGGAAATGTGGAAGATGATAAAATAAAAACGTAGTCCTCGTGGCTAGACTGTCGCTTCATTGCTGTGTGTGTTTCTTATCCTTATATTCTGTTCGTCATCTTAAATTCTTCTTCTCTTTTTCATACTCTTATTATATGTCTGTGTTTGTATTTTGTGTGTGTCGTATAAGCTACAGGATGTCTACACTTCCCTCGGGATCAATAAAGTATTAATGTTCCAACATCCCCGTGTTTGGCAGCAGAACACATGTTGCTCTTTGAAGCTCTGGAGCTCTTTTCTTCCCTGAATGCCAGAGTGAACTTCTTCTTTAGGCTGAGGGGAACACGATATTTTCAAAGCTACACACTCCCAGGAACTTTAAGGTCGTGCTGGGCTGTTAGCTCTACAGCTTACTTCATGTTTAGTGTAAATACGTGTGCAGCAGAGGGGCTTCAGAGACCCACTGACACTGTCTATTTCAGGATCTTCTATTTATTGCCTAAGTCGCTGGTATGCGCAGGCCTCCTCTCGGTTTTCATCCTGCTCGGGCTCTGTTGCTCAAAGGAGTTCATTCTTGGGAAATATCAGACTTTTTTTTTTTATATCCAAAGCTGAGTGGGTTTAATCTACCTTGAATGAGGTCAAGCTGCTGCAGCAACAGACATTCCCCCACAGCAAGCAAGCAAGCAGAGCTGCAAGTGCTCCTGCTGCAGCTTATGTAACAGGTCATGCTTTATAAGGATAGGGTGCCATACAGATAACAGCAGCAGAAAAGTCCCTATAGGGATATTACATCAATGTGTGGTTAAAACACAAGCACGTTTAATGTACTGTCTTTCTCATCTCAGAAATTGCTAGGTTTTTAAGGGTTTGATCTCACTTGTTAAAATATGTTATTCTGGACATGTTTTTCCTTGTGTTGATGTGAATAAATGCATGTTTAAACACAGGTTATGATGAAGCGTGGTGGTGCCCTAAATAACAAGCAGAACAGCACTATAGATAATCACATGTATCAGATTGTAAACAATGCTTTTAATGTGAAAAACAAAGCTGGCCTGAAGCGAACAGAAAGTGTAAGACGCACTCACCTGGCTCATACTTGAGGTAGAGGATGGACACGATGTAATAAGCGAGATCAAACACAGGAAACATTCCCAGTTTGGAGAAAGTTTGGGGGAAATCGCCCAAATTAAGAACCGAAAGCACCTCCATGTTGCCTTTCTGTAGACGACTGAGTCCCCGTCTGTCGCTTTGTGTTTTCTTCTTTAGTCCAACTGCTGCAGTCTGGATCAGAAAAGCCCCCCCAAAACCCGGTCCGCCGACTCTCCGCCAAGCCCCCCGGTCTCGACAGTGAGAGAGCTGTGACACTCAAGCCTTCCTATTAATACCGCTCATCTCCAGCAGCCTCTCAGCATCATCTTCATCTTCATCATCGTCATCAGCAGCAGCAGCATCTGCGCTCCGTGCCAGCTGCCCCGCTTCTTTCAGACGACAGGTTTTAACATGTCAGCTGCTGCTTGAAACGTGAAAATAAAAGGCTGGTTGTCCTCCTGCGTTCATCGTTACTTAAGAGAGAGGATCCTGGGAAACGCAGCAGCGGAGCCCCGGGACAAGTGTCCAGGATTAATACGGACAAAGATTCATTCACCCTCTCATGAACAACAGCCGCGCAGCCCGGATCGGATCCTGCGCCAAGGCTGACTCACAGCCAGATGATCGGCTCTAATCCTCAAGCAGCGCGGCCACATTTGGCGATATCACCGGCTGTTTACATTGTCCCGCACGATGCACACATGTTGTGATGGAAGGCGCAGTAATGCAAAACATACATTAACGCACAGAAAATCGATTTTATTCATTTTTAATGTGATTGAATGTATTTATTTTACTGTTTTTTGTCTTTTTTTTTTTATTATTGGAGAATAATAATAAGAGCAATGACCTCATCTGCCACCAGGGGGCCCTAAAGCCACAACATTGAAAATAAGGAAATGGGAAGGGGGGCGTCCTTGTTTGACATGGTGAACATGTCTTTGTCTTCTACCTAGTATACATTCACAGCCCATACACAATATATTGATGTTTAATTTTATCTATTTTATTTATTTATTTATTTATTTATTTTTTCAATTCTGCCAATAGCACTCAGCTCTCTCAGGGACTCTCTGCTACTATGTTCTTTGAAATTTAACAGACTTTTCAAGTATCATGTTTTTATTTTTATATTTACATTGCAAAATTACATATTTAAAATTGTAACAGAAGATGACAAAGATTGTAATTATTTCACGAGAGCACAAAATAATACAAACAAAAATGGAAATTAAAGTAAATCATTTTTCACACAATACCCTAAAATCTCCAAGTAGCCAAAATGTTTATAAGATGACGCAATGATGTCATACTGATACAAAAAAGATAGAGTTTTTGTGTCAATATGAGGGTTATTAGCAGACTATGTACACACATATACATACACACACACACACACACACACACATACATATATATATATATATATATATATATATATATATATATATATATATATATATATATATATATATATATATATATATATATATATGCAAAATAATAAACCTGCGCTGTTATCACGTTTCTTGTCTACAGGTGGCGCACGCTGCCCAGGTATGGCAATGGAATGCATTCTTTAATTCCCTAATTTTGATCTTTCAGGCAAAAATTCTTGGTTGATGTACAGCTCCCATGTCATTCACCCCAACCACGCATCTAACCGTATGACCGTTATCAGTTACCATATATTGCTGCTATTACTTAAATCAAATGTATCGATTTGAGGCGCAGAGTTTGACAGGAACGACCTGATAGTCTAACCTCAGGGAATAAACCCCAGAGATACACCGTCAGGAACGCTATTGGTCACATTCCTGATTGCGTGACGAACACGGAAGTGAGGCGTCTCTGTGATGTGATGTGAACAAAATGATCGGAGATCTGTTGATATTCGGGTAATTTGCTCGTTTCTGTCACATTTCATCTACCTACACAGATTTTTTTCAGTCGAGATAATCTCTCGGTGCGTTTTATTGTGCACTGTGTTGTTAGTTAGTTAGCCGCGAATCAAGCTAAATAACAAGCTAGCTCTGCGCTAACGCCAGCTCAACAGCTAGCGTTCGCTCAGCAGGTACAAAACACAGCTACCTGTAAACAAACAGTTTGTGTCTCTGTTCTCTCTAGGACCTTACTGGTGAATGCAGGGGCTGTGCTGAACTTCAAGCTGTGAGTATTAATGTCACTGTCACAGTTATGAACCAACACTGTTATTATTTGAACCTGATATCAGAGCTTTAAAACGAAACAAACAATTATCTGTATGTGATTAGCAGCAAAAGGAAGGAGTCCCACGGGTTTGGAGATGAGTCCAGTGCACCAACAACAGGTGTGTCTTCGAAAAATAAGGAGTTGGGAGCCAAAAGTCAACGAAAAGATGTGTGACACAGATATTTGTAGTTTTCAAAGAAGTACCACATAAATGAGCAGTCTGTCTTTCAGGTGACAACATCAGAGAGTTTCTGCTCAGCCTGCGGTACTTCCGGATCTTCATCGCTCTGTGGAACATCTTCATCATGTTCTGTATGATCGTGTGAGTAAAAGTCTTGATGCTGGTAATAGTAATACAGCTGTTGACATGTTATGGTTGGATGTGACGGTGAGCAGGCTGGAACATCTATAGAAAACATTTGAATACTTGTGCTGATGGAAGTTAGTCAGCTGTGGCCCAAAATATAACTCAACAGGATAGATCTAGCAGTACCTTTTTACACCTTACTGTGAACAAATCCCATGGAAAGACTACGACCAACGCTGAATTCATTCCACTTGAGTATTGTTCGTGTAGTTGAAGACTGAAATATCGTATCCCTTTGTGCCATAGAGTTCCATCTTTGTACATAAATAATTAAAACACATTGATGAGTCAAACCGTTGCACCGGCAGATATTACATGTTGTGTCATTGTCAGTACTCACTAGATGTTTCTAAATCCATGTCTGAAGAACAGTCCCACAGTCACTTTTCTCCCCTCAACCTGCCTCTTGTGCTGCTTCAATTTTTGATTTCCCCAAATAGGCTTTTAAAACTCCTAGAAATGAGCTGTGAACATGCTTGTTTTCTAACTGTCTGAATGTCTTTGATCTCACAGATTGTTTGGATCATGATCAATGTTCGTGGGGCGACTGCACCTCCACCACCAGGATGTCAGCTGTCCAAGATGGTGGCTACAAACCTCTCCTTAATAAGACTTTGCCGTTCTTTAGGCCTTTTTAACTGTGATTATGCTCCGTTTTCTTTAAGACCCCAAACCGTAAATCTCCTTCTGGCTGTACAGGAATTTATGAATCACTCTATTTATTTTGTCTCACTGAAGTTGTTACATTTTACCCCCTTTTTGCTAAGCTGAAATTGTACCAACACCACTGTCTTTGCAGGAGATTTGCTGTCTTGTTCCTTTCAAAATGACGGACGGCCCTCACTAACAGGAGAGGAAATGTTTTTCTGTGACATGTCACTTGTGTGTCGCCATTTAAGGGTCCTGTCTGGCCCTTAAACCTCACATATCATCTTGCTTGAACATCCTTTTATCCATTGTTTTCTTACGCAGCAATCAGAATTCAGCTGCATTCAACAAACAAATCAAAATAATGGCTGTCACTTAATGAACTCTACATCTCCTCTGTTAAAAGAATATTTTAATGCAACCTCTCCAAAAAATGCCATTTTCCTTTACCCTGGGCCACATGTGCTGTATGTAAATGTATATGCACTAAAATGTAAATGTGTCCATAATCTTAACAATAAAAATGCAGATTTCTTATCAACTGACTGTTAACTGACTGGCCTGACTTGTAAATAACTTTTGACCCTTTCAGTATTGCAGCTGTTCCATTTTACTCTTCTTTTTATCAGGCCTTTTCTGTCATTCTGTAAGTTTTTTATAGCCTTAGAATTATAATTAGTTGTAACCGCTGTTAAAATTCCTTTTAAATTTTTGATTCACACTTTTTCCGCAGTAAGTCACACTTGTGTCATTTTGGTTTTCATTTTGTGAACTTAATTTAAAGAGGCAAAAAGGTCCTGGGTTTGACCCACTGACATGTGGATTGGAATGTATGGATGGAAACATATTCCATGGAGTGGGACGTGATGTCGTAGGAAATTTTTTAGTGAGAAACCATTGCCAATCCAATCCAAAATGTCTCTATACAGCTCGTCTGGTGTAATCTAAGTCTAACGGAGCCGTTAAACGTTCCTCAGACTGGAGCCTTTTTGTGTTTGTTGTTTGTTTTATATTTTAAAACAAGGCCCAATCTACTTCCATTGGTCAGGAGAATACTGCAATTCTGTCTTGCAGTGAAGCTTCAGATATGTTTTGCAGACTATCCATCCACATGGGGGTGAGTAGATATGACTGAATTTACATTTTGAGGTGAACTTAAATTTTTATAGGTCAATTCTATCTCAGCTTTGTATTGTTGTGAAGGTTCCAGACATTGTACAGTCCATTTTCTTCTCACTATATTACAAAAGGATTTTGAGAGCTTGTCATGTATTATACAGTGTTTAATTTAATTTCTTGCCATGATACAAATGAGACTTATAAGGGGAGAGTTATGATTATCTTTATTGTTATGTAAAAAGAAACCAAATATAATATCTTTGAGGGAAAGGAAACTGTTTCGCTCCTCCTGCTTCAGTCGTTTAGGAGAATCCTGCGACTCTGTCTTGCAGTGAAGCTCCAGAAATGTTTTGTCCACTTCAAAACTTTACCTAGCTTTCCATCTGCATGGGGGTGAGTAGATAATGAATGAATTGTCCTTTTGGGGTGAACTTATCCTTTAAGGGTCAATTCTATCTCAGCTTTGTAGGATCTAGACACTGTATAGACTTTAATTCCAACAGTGCCATCAAGTGATCATGTAAGAAAGGTGCAATACATGTGAAATTGACTCACAGACGTCGAAATATATTTAGAAACATGGGGAGCAGGGTAATCCGAGGTAAATATGTGAGATATATATAGATAGAGAGAGAGAGGCTGTATCACAAACAGGATTTTGACATTAAATTTATTGAAGGTGAAATAGTGTCAATGCTGTGTTCAGTTTCCTTCAAAATATGCTTTTTTAATGTATCTATTATTATTTGGCCTATTACTATTTGCAAATTAGAAATTCTGCCATGGCACGAATGATACTTATAAGGGAGAGGTCCAGTATGATGGTCTTTATTGTTAGAGAAACAGAAACCAAATACAATATCTTTGACGAAATAAGACTATATAAATATTATACCTATAAAAACACATTTCACGTGTAAGTCTGTTCAGAATGAAACACGACAGCCCTCCGCTGCAGCCACAGACCGCACTATTGTCCATCTTTCACAGAACAATAATATCGCGAACGTGAACAATCGGTTACGTAAAAATGTCCCATCATGCCTTGCGCGAACGCTTCACAAAAAGCCCGATGAGAAGAGCGAGGAGGAGGAGGCTACCAGCCGAGAGGGGTAGCCGATTCCCGGAGAGGATTTTCTGTTCCCGTCGTCCCGAATGATCCAGTCGTGACGGCGCCGAATGAAAGAGAAGATAAAAGCATCATAAAACATGATGCTCGCTCCCAGAGAGGATCTTCCGTCGGGCCTGTGAGTGTCGGCAGGATTCCGACCGCCGCCTCTTCGGGGGATTCTGCTGTCTGAGTCCGTCCTGACCCGCGACACCGCCAGGCGATGACAGCGGCCACAGCCACTCCGCAGGTGATGAGAGACCGGCTGCTACAGGCCATCGACGGCCAGAGCAATGTGAGTATACCCGCCGGTTCCCAGAGGACGGAGTGGGCGCAGAAAGGCAGACAACAAGGCCGAGAAGACTCCGGCTCGCCACAGAGGGTTGACAAAGTGGGGGCAGTCGGTGTATGGAGAGTTATTATTTGCTTGCTAATTAGCTGGCTAACATCACTAGTTAGCCAAAGTTACTACAGACAGGCATTCCAGAGCCGGGCTAACTGACTGCTGCTGGCTAATGTTCATGTACCCAGGTTAGCTCATTTGTGTACACTAGAATTGACGGTGCCTGGAGACTGGAGACAGAAGTGACAGAGACTTTGGTTAACTGAGGTTTCACATAGATTACATCTTTACACTTACCTCGAACAGCTGATGAGATTACCATGGTATGTTACAGCACTTCTCAAAGACTGAAAGGATCCATGTAGCAGCCAAATAACAATAATGTAATACTAGATTACTTGTAGGAATTCGTCCATTTCATCAGCACCAATGGTATGTCAGTCATTGATAAGCAGAAACATCATGGCAACCTCATGAGCTTGATTCAATTAAGTAAAGTATACAGAGCTGCAACAACTGTATTGATTATAATCTGATTGTTTTCATGATCTGAAGTCTATAAAATGTTTAAAATGTTGTGAAAAATGCTGATCACAATTTCCCAGAGCCCAAAGTGACTTCTTTTGTCCAACCAACACCCGAAGACCCTTCTTGTACTATTATAGATAATAAGAGCAGCAAGTACTTATGTGTAAGAAGCAGGCACCAGCAAAATGACATTGTTTCCTTAAAAATTCACTGAATCAAGTATTAAAACGTTCCAGTTGGCAACTAATCTTTTTTCTCTCCATTAATCTGCCAATTGTTGCAGCTCTAGTAGGACCTTTGTGGTAAACATTACTGCTATGTTCAAATGAGTAACATAATGAGCTAATATGTTTGCTTCATGATATCTTCTTTAAAGCTTTGATCATACAGACTACACACAAATCTAGCTACATCGTGACATGTTACATGTTGAGGTTGCTAGCTACCACAATATAAACCATATGGTAAAATTATTAATGGTGTATAAATTTCATAGTATATAACATAATTTTGCCTGACCTAAATTGGTCCAGATTAAAGTGAACAGACTGCTATTGTCAGCACTTATCTACTATCTTACTTGCAGACCTGACTTGGTCTTCTTGTGGGTTAAAATGACACATTTGCATGCGATCTCAGTTTGTCATATTGAGCCTGAAACCAGTATGAGTACATTGTGTCTTGACATACAGGTGCACATTTGAAAGTCTTATTCAAATTTATGCCTTGACTCGCTCTCTCTCTGTGGAACCTATGCATGTGTGGTCTAGAAGGTTCTGAATAGGGTTGGGCGATGTCTACAAAACTGGAATATTTCGATGACAATGACATGTTTCTGTATATGAGGTAGTGCGGCCACTCGGAGTTGCTTACTAGCTCACCACTGTAGTCCCCTGTTGCTCTGATGGCAACCTCAAACTGTCTCCCATCACCAGCATATGGAGCAGCCAGAGAAATGCTCACATCCCAGCAGGAGGGTCCAACATGCATCCCTGTGATTTTAAAAGTGTCCTCGTCTCCACTTAGTTGTGGTCAGCCTCTGAAGCTTGAAGCAAAGTTTGCATGCTAGCTAAAATGAGGAAGCTAAGCTTAGAAAATGCAAATAACACAGTATGATTTAAATGAAATACATTAACAGCAGCCCACAGGAAGGAAACACCAATGCCATCAATGTAGCTGAGTGTCTATGGTTCGCCTAACTGAGCAGATTTAATACGAAAATGATAAACGGGACATGGAGACGTAACTTTAATGCATTGACCAGCAGCAACAGCTTCTTGTATACCCTCCCTCATTTCACAAACGCCAACAACCCTTACCTTACGGCAACTCTGAAGGGAGCCACTATTTTTTGCGGGGCCCATGTGACGAAGATACAGGGCTCAGTGGTTGATGACTTTCAGACATCTACGATGGACGATGGCATCATATTTCAGCCCAACCCTAGTTCAGAATCACAAACGTCTACATACACACAATTGCATGCAGATGCTGTTGTTGCAATGCTGACTGCGTTATGATATACCTATGTGTTCCTTCAGCAGATATGCAACATGGTGGCAGTTATGGAGGTGATCTCCTATTTGGAGAAATATCCCATCACCAAAGAGGCCCTGGAGGTAGGTTACATTAATACCTACTGTGTGTGCATTCAAAATAAAATGCTGTTGAAGACAGTCAAATCATAGCTGCTGTATAACACTGGTATTATCTTCTTAAAGGAAACCCGTCTCGGCAAGCTCATCAACGACGTGCGGAAGAAAACCAAGAATGAGGACCTTGCCAGACGGGCAAAGAAGCTCCTGCGCAACTGGCAGAAGCTAATTGAGCCAGGGAAGGGTGAGGCGTCGTCCAAAGGACACACCGGTGCATCGTGGTCTTCCAATGGTAGTGCACATCCCTGCATCTCCACTCCAACTGCCACCACACCATCAGGTAAAACAGGTCCGGAGTTGAAGAACAGAAATGACTTCAACAACTACTCTTCCCCGAGGGTGGAAAAACTGAGCAACAGGAAACGTAAGGGTGACCAGAAAGAAGGGCAGCTATTACCAGCCAAGATATCCAAAACAACTCTCAATGATAAAATACAGAACTCCAAACAGCTGCCAACCAATGGAATTGGTGGTAGCTCTGAAATTTTTACAGACACTTGTGCACATCAGCCTTTAGACAGGGACATTTCTGAGCCTTTGGACAGTGACAGGCTAAATAAAATCCCTGTAAATGCTGTAAAACCTCATCCAAGTGCCCCAGGATACAGCAAGCCTCCTAGCACTTCTTCTTTGCTCAAAGCATCAGTTCTGCAGCAGCAAGCCAGACAAGAGCAAGCTGCCTCTGGAGGGCAGTATCGACCCAGAAGCCCACGCGGTTCCTTGCACAGTCCACAAACTCCAAAGCAGGAAGCTGGTGTTAAACAAACGGCATCACAGGTACAGAGTCCTTCTAACCTCACTGTGAGGCCTGGGTCTGTGGACACCTCTGGGTTGGGGTCTTCGCCTCAGCCTTTCAGTGTTTCTGTTCAGGGTTTGCACACCGATGGTTCATGGTCTGCAGATTTGGACTCTAAAAGCAGGCTTCCTAACACATCTCTTCATAACTCCGTAATTGGGTGCAGTAATGGGGTCAGCTTGGAAGATGGTGGCACTGTAAGCAATACAGGGAAAAGGAGAGGACAGAAATACAAAACAAAGGACTATGTGGTGAAGTTAGATGGACAGGCTGTAGAAGACGGCACTAAACCAGTCAGGTTAAAAGACAGAAGACTGACATTTGACCCCGTAACAGGACAGATCAAATCCTCCTTTCATAAGGAGTCCTGCCAGGAGGGGGAGGTCAGACTGGACCTGAAGACTGAATCTCAGTGGTCAGAACCGCCGAAGCAAAATCCACCAGTTGGTCCCAGTCCCTTCCAGCAGACAGACTGGAAAGAGCTGTCGAGGAGCGAAATCATCCAGTCGTACCTTAGCCAGCAAAGCAACGTGCTGACATCGTCAGGCGCCCACACCCCTGGTGCACACTTTTTCATGACAGAGTTCTTGAAAAAAGAGGAACACCAAAGCAAAGATGCCAAGAAAACACACACATTGGCACCAGAACTCCCAGCCAGGGTTTTACCTGGGATTAGCAGAGACGTCATCAGTGAAGACCTGGACAGATTACACACACAACACTGGTCCGGGGTTAACGGTTGCTATGACACAAAAGGTAATTGGTTTGACTGGACAGACTGCATCTCCTTAGACCCACACGGAGATGAGAGCAGGTTGAACATCCTGCCGTACGTCTGTCTGGATTAAAACTGAGTTCGGGTTTTTTTCAATAGGAAGTTGTAAGATGCCTTCATCGAACAGCATGTGTGAAGGCACTTCTAAGTATAAGCTGCTGTTTTTGCACCGTACGTTGGTGAAAGTGGAGTCAATGTGCTGCCTGCTTGGGTGTGTGTAAAGCACAGAGGCTGTGATCAGTGTTTTTATGAGTTTTTGAACATTGTGTGAGGACAGCAGGAAGGAAAAAGGCTATGCATTATCTGTCCTTTTTAGTTGTTGGTGTTCAGTAACTGTACAGATTATGTTTCTAATACCTGCCATTGTTTGTATGGGAGAGGGCGTCACGTTAAACTGCACAGCTACATTTGATTTGACTTTGTTCTCCACATGCCTCGTTCAATGTGACTTCACTGAATTCTTTTGTATCCACTCACGTTTAGACCACAACACAGTATTTTTTAATTTAAAGTTAAGTTCAGTAATATTTTAAAAAAGGAACCTGTGACTCACTTAACTTTATCAGCTTTCAGTGGAGATTAGTAGGATACATAATCGGAGCAGACATCCAACAGATCCACCTCCCAGTAAGGTTTTTGTCAATATTTGCTCATGCATCTTGAACAAGCCTGTGTAGATGACATGCTATCCTTTTTCCCATTGGTATTAACAACTATCAACTGTTCGTGCTGTGAAAATAATTTATCATTGCACCTTTTTAGGATCGCTGTTTCATCATCGCACAACTGTCTGGAGCAGCGACTTTAAGCAGAGAGAAAAAAATGACAAATCAGTTTTAAATCATTTGAATATTTTCATGGTTGTGAGGTTTGATCGCTGTTAAATAAAGTGATATGAAACTGCCAGATGTGACTGTGCAAGTTGAGGGGAGAGAGAGAGAACGCCTGCAACAATGCACGCTGATAAAGAAACGTGGCTGTCATGTATGATATTTAATTACATTTTCGTATTCATTTTAAGACTTTTATACATGTACAGACTACACTAAATCATGTTTTGTTAGATTTCTTTATTCAGAATTGGTTCAGTGATGCAGCGGCTTTCTTATTTGTTTCCTGTTGATGCATCAATCTACCTTACGCAGGAAAACTCTCAAATGCCACATTCTGATAATGTGAACTTATTTTATTTTATACTTGCCTTTTCCCTTTACTGTGTATTTAGGTTGTATAATATGAATTGGAATGGCAGAGCGGAGCAGATTATGCTACTAGCTTGCATCTTTGTACTGTCAAGACGAAATGAGATACAAATTGACATGCTGGATAAAGTACTTAATATCATTCCTTTAGATATTGTTTGCCTTATGGAAACCTGTGTTTTCCCTAAAGACAGAGCCTTAGTGAATGTACAGAAATTAGCCTTTTGTGTTCAGTCGAATGCAGAAGAGACATATTTGCTACTTAGTCCTTTAAGTGGACATGTTGATAAGTGTTAATAAAAAACGGAACAAATTGTGATTGTCCTTTTCTTCTGGTGTTTATTACTGACTCTTGCTCGCATTAATCTCACAGACAAATGAATCCTCACAGTGCAGGTATCTGCACTGGCCATGTACGCACAACACTCAGCTGAATTCTGATTAATTTCCAGGATAGACAAAGGTTATTGGAAACAACAGTCCCCCCATGTTAATGATAAAATTGAACAATTCCAGATAATACAGTTGCTTTTCTATGCAGTTGAAGCTGATTCGATTAGGTAGTTCAACAGAAAATCATTGGCAACTATTTTAATAATTACTTGTTGTTTTTCAAGCAAATTAATTACTAAATCAATTATAAACATCTTTGATGTGGGCTATTTGTCATACAAAAAACAAGCGACTCGTCTGACCTTTAATCCTGACTTTGTGACATCACACTGCGTCACAGACTTATATTTGCATAATTTATAGTTTGGCAGGTAAGAATGAATTTATCACAGCTGCTCTGTTGTTAGTAGTGCTGGCTCAGGCATGTGAGAGCTGACCAGTCAGAGCAGACTGGGTAATCAGGATGGGGGTGTTTCAGACAGAGGAGGAATACAGTGCTGCAGTACTGGACGCCATGAGAGAGCCGATGTGTTTCATTTAGAACTAAAGCATGCAAACCTATTCCAACAATAACCCAAGATAAAATTATGAACCTGAAAATGAGCTAAATATGTCTCCTTTAAAATAAACTGTTGGAATGATATCACTACATCTACAATAAACTGTACATATTATCAAAATGTATTGAGTTATACACCTTCATTGTTATATATTCTGTTTATCCACTAATATAATTAATTATTTCACAATCAGTGTTGGGCAAATTACTTTGAAAATGCAATATATTACATATTACTAGTTATTTCAGTTGAAAGTAACATATTATTTTAGAATATTATTGTCTGTATAAGGTAATAAGTTACCTACTACACTACTTTTTAGTAGCTTTCAACAAAATGCACAAATACCCTCAATAGAACAATTAAATAGCCTACATCTATTTAAATAAACAAATGGCCTTGGGCACAGGGATGAGCAGGCAGACAAAGGATCAAAGTCTGATATATTATGAGATAGAAATAAATATGTTTAATTGTAGGCTTAGTCATACGAAACACAATAGACCTATACCTTCTATAATGTAGCCTATAATGACGTGACAAGACGTGTGAGTCAAGAATGTAAATTAAAGCGCGCTGGAGGATTAGGCTTCATCATCAGGCTCGTTTCAGTCACACAGAGACTGAACAAAGAACGTATAGGCTCGGTTATATTAAACACACAAACCTTTATTAATATGGATGGATTCTTAACAAAACAACAATAAACGCTTCACTTCGGTCGGTAACGCGGATTGAAACGCGTCCCGTGAGATAACTGTAGTAAAACATTACTGAAATAACATTAGTAACGCTTTACTGTAACGCGTTGCTTTTGTAATATTTCAGTAATGTAACGATACTCTTCCGATCACTGTGCATTGTAAATGTACCTCAGTGGTTTTATTTTATAAACGCATTTCCGTGACTTGCTTTTATTCTGAAGCCTGCCACCGGAAGTTAAGTGTTCCTCCATTGCCGGCAGTGTGACGGTTGAGCAGCGCTGCCCTCCCCCGGCGCAGCCAGACAGACACACCGCCGGTGACTCGTCATTCCGCGCTGTAAGATGGCTACGGCGGACCGGCCCCCGGTCAGAGAAGGGATCCGGATATTTCTTCTCTGTTGTTGCTGGTACACGGTCAGCTCAGGGGGCAACATCGTCAACAAAATCATCCTCAATGGATTCCCGTACCCGGTCACAGTCTCCCTGTTCCACATTATTTCCATCGTCGTCTTCCTCCCGCCGTTGTTGCGGGCATGGGGAGTCCCCAAAACAGAACTGCCGAGCAGGTACTACCGGTGGTACATCCTGCCTTTAGCTTTCGGAAAATACTTTGCATCTGTGTCGGCTCATTTCAGCATATGGAAAGTACCAGTTTCATACGCGCACACCGGTGAGTACATCTCATTTTTGTGATAATTTGGGTATTAATGAGAGGCCACCTGGTGCGTGTCAGTAACTTGATGATGTGTCTGTACCGTCAGCTGATGTTAGCTTCTTGGCTAACGCTGCACAACTCGGCGACACCGACATTTAACTAGCATGAGGGCCCCGGGTCAGTGTGGCGTCCTGCGGGTCGTGAACAGACAGGCTTTCATGAGATTTATTAACTTACTACAGGTTTTCTACCTACAAATTGTTAACCTTCAGACTGACGTTAGGAATAACTATCTGGCTGCCGTTGGCATGCTAGCTAACTTAATTAAGGGTGATATCGTACGTCAGGGGGGAGGGTCCATTACTGAGCCTGTTCTGTGTTGCAGTGAGCTGCTATAACTTTGATGCCGGACAGAAAACTGCTCCTCATGTCCTTGATTTTCTCTCAAGAAACCCAATCTAAAACATTATTAGGTTACCTGCCGTGGAATCAAATAACGCTAACTGTGCCTGTCTTATAGGAGCCGCAGTTCCAACTTTATTAGCTAGGTGCACCTAGCTTAAAGTGCACAGTGCAGGGCTAAAGCTGATGTAGGCTGATAAATGAGTCCTGACTTCATGAAGGTTATGATGTTATGGTGGTTTGGACGTATTCATTCAACTTTATGGTCTTTTCGGAAGATGCGGCTTGTGGGGAGATGTTTCATTAATGATCGCCCTATTTACTCTTTACAGCACCACAGCGTACAGCCTCCCAAATTAACATTAGGTTGAATCAACTGTTAAATAGAAACAAAATAAAACTGAATATAGCCACAGTATAAGGAAGGTGTACAGTAGAGGTCGACCGATGTGGCTTTTTGAAAATCGATATTTTGGACCGGTATTCACTTGCTGTAAACATGAAGAGTACTGTTCTTAAATACAAGTTTGAGGTACTTTTACTTGAGTATTTCCATTTTCTGCTACTTGATACTTCCTCTCCACTACATTTATTTTAATAATTTTAGTCACTAGTTACTTTGCAGATTCAGATTATTTTATGGTTTGTAGGCTAATAATTGTGACGTGTTACCGACCAGATATTGTTGTGGGCAGGACATTGTGTGAGAGGATGTTGCATCAGAGCCAAAGTAGTATGTTTTATTAGTTTATTTTATTGGCAATTTGACAGAAAAGTCACAGTTACCAGTCGAAAATGCTGAATATCGTCCCCGATAATTGTCCAGGGCCAATAATCAGTCTAGCCCAAGTAAAATTTAGGATTAAGGAACCAGTGGGTTTTTAATTGCAGAGCTTTTTTATACTGTGTTAGTTTTATTGGACAGTATGAACATTTCATTTCAGGATTACCGTGCCCAGCATAATTGTGACTCACAGTATTATCCTGATAATCGTAAAAAATCGTTAAACATATTTTTAACTAGGGAACAGTTACATTAAATTGCCTGTACCAGTGATATAAGTTGACTCTCACAAACACACTCAGTAAGCCAAAGTGTTTGTGCGAATGAGTTCTGATTGGACACACTCACAAAATCCCTCTTTATTCTGACTCAACTCGATAGGGTCGAGTATTATTGATATCGATTAGAAACATCTCTTAGACATCTCATAAAATGCAATACAATGTAATTGCACCACAGGTAACTGCAGTCTTCAAAATGGTCATAAAGTTGAATCAACTCCTCTCAAAATTAATTTCACCTTAATATTTAGAACATCCATTTTAGCTTGGTATACCTATTAAACAGGCAACCAAGTGTACAGTAAAACCAGTCAAACTTCTAATAGTTAGAAGTCGGTAGACTTCAAATTAAACTATTCTTCACCCCCTCCACTATTTTTAATGGAATATCAATGTAAAGGCCAGTATACGATCACTTATTTTGCAGTGATCCCTCCAGTTGGGTTATTAAAACATGGTGACAAAGATATGAAACGAAGGCAGGAAATTTTACTCTTTACAGACATCAATGCACTGAAACAGTGAACCTCATTGGGAACTTGCTATAATATGAGCTTCTGTCCTTGTGGGTGGCAGTTGGCAACTGTGCTGAATCTAATTTTGATAATGAAGGTTTAAAATATGTGTCGATAATTGTTGTGCTTTTAAATGATAAGGGTACCACCCCTGTAATTAAATTTGTTTCATTGTTAGTGACACACCTAAATGTGGGTTAAATGTGATAGTGCGTCAATTGGTGACGCATTGCCATAGAGGCATGTGCACCTCTGAGTGACAGGAGCTTGTTTGACAGAGGTGTTGGCTTGGCTGACATGAGACCAATACAAATACTATTTCGACCACATTTTATATTCCAAACTTTATCAGTCTCATACTCTTCCTGCTGCTCTCAAATGGCACTGTGTGTTAGTCAAGAAAATAAAGTGATTGGAGTTTCCAGGCTGACATTGTCCTTTCAATATTCTTTTTTTCACAGTCAAAGCCACAATGCCAATATGGGTTGTGCTGTTATCAAGAATTATCATGAGGGAGAAGCAAACCACAAAGGTGAGTAGACTCGACAGCAAACCAGGCACAAGGCCCGCTCTGTTTCTCAGTGTTTGAGGCTCAGCAGTGGTGATGTGGCGCCGTACTGCGCCTGTACTGCATCTCATATTACAGCCATCTGCAGGGGCTTTTGTCCCTGGACTGATGATCTGTGAGAGGATGGAGGTCAGGGAGGGAAACTTAACTTTTTATCTCCCCCAGCTGACAACATTCACCTGTTATATTCCCAAATACACTCACTACTTTTCCCTATAAAGGAACTAACAGGGTTTATGAAGGTTACAGGTGGTGGAAAGGCTTCAGACAGGTGGTTGGACTTTTCCAGACCAGGAGGAAGAGTTATATGAGAACTAGAGGAAGTATCAGCTAACGTTTTGTGACTCAGGTGGTTTGGAGGAAAGTTCTGTGCACAAACTCTTTGTTTGATATACAGTAAATCTCAGAGCACAGGGAAGCTGCGGGAGGAATTCAAAATGGACAACAAAAGTTTGTAAAATGGTAACATGAATATATAACAACTCAAATTCAATCTAAGTTTAATGATATAATTGGGTTATTTTATCTTAATCATACCACACGTGACAGTCCCGATTTTCTAGGGTGCAAATTACATCTTCAGATGTCTTGTTTAGTCGCACCACAACTCTGAACATCTCTGGATAACAGTTTAATTTTCCACCCTGACAGTGGAACGTTTTGCAGTCAAGGTTTGTTAGATGTGAATAAGGAGACCTCTGAGTCTAACACCAGCTCATCATGTTTACCTTACAGTCTCCAGGTCAGTATTCAGACAGGCTGCTGCATTCACAGACAGGGGCGGGAGCTGTTGGTGACGTGTAACTGTGTGTGTGTGTGTGGAGATCATGTCTGAGGAGCAGCAGGCGTCACTGTACTCTGAGAAATCTGAAATCTGAATACTGAGTTTATTCTTTAAACACGACTCAGCTTTGTTAAAATATGATGAAATATACTGTACAGTGGACAGTTGTATTTGATCACGTTACAGGTGCGCCTGATAAAGTGTACATATGTTGCCTCTTTAAATGCATTGTGTTGTTTCCAACTTGTCCTTTGAGTGCAACCCTCTAGATGAATTTTCAAAATAAGTCAGGACACCTGAAATGGGACAGAAATGTAGGCCTGTGCTAAAATAGATGAGTCCTCTTTGAACTGAACTAGTGACTTCACTTTCCTGTACTTGTGTTCAGAGTACAAGTAAAAAAGTGGAATTTCAGTGTGTTAGCAGAAGGTCATTTCCAATTTTCATCCTGAGTCAAACAAGTTGTTGCCTGGAGCTGCCCTGCTTCCTGAAGTGCATCCTGTTAATAAAGTTTAATCATCAACCAATACGTTAAGAAAGCTGCGTTAAAGGAACAATATGCAGTTTTGGTGTAGAGCCGACAGAGTCCATATTGTCAAACTGCACCAGTACCTCTGTTTTTTTACTTTTCTTTTTAGACTTGTAACTACTGTCCTTTTACTATTAGTACTGCTCATGTTTCTGTATTTCTCCGCATGTATGAGACAACTTACTTAGGCAATAAAACTGTGGTGTACTGTGATAAACAGGTGGAATCATCCAACAAGTTCTCACTGCAATGTTTTCTCAGTTTCACTCTGGGTAGTTGGTTGAGGGAGGAGTGAGTGAGTGGGCACGCAAGTGGGTTTCATAACAACTGCAGGTCGCTATCGTTTCTCATGATTTAGTATTTTCAACATGCAAATGAATCTGGCTTAAGAGGTTATGGTAGTTTCAGCTCATGAGGTGTTATCCCCAAGTGTTTGGACCAAGATAGACGGGTTACCGTATGTCCTGCTGCAGCCTCTAACTTTGTGCTTGCAGGTGTTGTTTCATCCTGTTTACATGTTTTCGGACAGACAGCTCCTGCAGTACTTTTGTCCATTTTAGAAAAGTTTACCGCTAAAGTTTTGTGAAGACATTTGTCCTGGGTTTTTACTACTACTATGGGTTAAAACGTGGCCGTGCTTTGGATTTTTGGCTTAGAGGAATTCTTGAAATGACACTTTACTAGTGTTGTCACAATTCTTGAATTTCTAATTTCGATTCAATACCGTAAAAATCTATATTCGATACCATGCTCAGTACCATGGGGAGATGTATTCATAACATTGAGAGCATAAAATTCTAGATTTTTATTTAAAAAAATATATAAGTCTTGTTCTATGTGTTAAGCACAACAACATGAAGGTAACAAACTTTTGACCCTAGTCAGAAGAGTGGGAGGAGGTGGGAATATGTGGACACTGCTGTGAATGTGCCAGCTCGTGTTGGAGAGATGAGAGAGCGAGAAAGCGAGAAAGCATAGCTTGTATCAGTATCGATGCTGTGGAAAATGAGTATTGAAACAGTTTCAAATATGTATTTGAAATTATCGATATTTCAAGAAATAACCCCACACTTCCCCCACACGGTCAAAGGCGTTGGTGAGGTTTAAGGCTCAAGTTGTATCTTTATTATTTAGGATTTTAATGGAGGAAAGCACAAATGACTAAAATCCAGTACTAAAACAAGTTAGATATCACTAAAACACCCAACAAAACCAATACAAATGCAGCAATATACAGTGCCCAGTCTCACAGGCAGAGCAGCACCACTGGAAGTTGTGTCTGACAGTTGCCGCAGACACAAAGAGAATTAAAAAAAATGATGAGAAGGGAACTCAAGCCTGAGGTGGCATCTTCATATTCCTCTGACCAAAAGTCCAATATCCAAAGACTGGAATTGATTTGGAAATTGAATTACTAGAGTGTTGTTTGTGTTATCAGCCGCTGACTCTGCCTCCTGTCTCTTCCGTAGGTGTATGTCTCGCTCATCCCCATCATCAGCGGCGTGCTGCTGGCCACGGCGACTGAGCTGTCCTTTGATGTTTCAGGACTAATCAGCGCTCTCGCTGCCACGCTATGCTTCTCTCTGCAGAACATCTTCTCCAAAAAGGTAACTCGGGCTCCTACACAGAGGACAGTGATAGAAGGGGACTGATGGAAATTTTTTTACTTCTTGATGGTTTGTTGTGAAATGCCTGTAGCTGATTTCCTGGTTTGTGTCGTTTTGTGACACTGGATTTCACAAGTGGCCCCATGGGTTTTTCAAGGGACATATCCCCTTTTTATTTTTTATTTTGAGCTGGTTGTTATGTACAGCGGGGAAAATAAGTATTGAACACGTCAACATTTCTCTCAAAAAACGTATTTCTAATCGAGCTATTGACATGAAATTTTCACCAGATGTCGGCATCAACTCAAGTAATGCACACATACAAAGAAATCCAAACATTTATGTCTATAAATTAAGTTATGTGTAATAAAGTGAAATGGCACAGGGAATAAGTATTGAACACATGAAGAAAAGGAGGGGTAAAAAGGTCTGGCAAGCCAAGAAAGCAGCTGGAGTTCGTCAGTATTCAGAAGGTTAACCTGTCCCCCATTAGTGCAAAGTAATATCAGCTGGTGTAGTCCTGATTGATGCCTTTTAAAAAGGTTTCTCACCAGCAAGGTGTTAGACAAGAAGCATTGCATGATGGGCAAAAGCAAAGAGCTGTCCAAAGACCTACGCAACCTTATTGTTGCAAAACACACTGAAGGCATTGGTTACAGGCGCATTTCTAAACTTCTGAAAGTTCCAGTGAGTACCATTGGGGCCATCATCCGGAAGTGGAAAGAACACGGCATTACCATAAACCAGCCACGGCCAGGTGCTCCTCGCAAGATTTCAGACAGAGGAGTCAAAAGAATCATGAGAAGGGTTCTCCAACAACCCAGGACCACTCGTGGAGAGCTTCAGAAAGACCTGGAATCAGCAGGTACCGTTGTTTCAAAGAAAACAATAAGTAATGCACTCAACCGCCATGGCCTCCATGCACGCACACCACGCAAGACTCCATTTTTGAAGAAGAAGCATGTTGAAGCTCGTTTGGAGTTTGCGACACAACATTTGGATAAACCCATGACATTCTGGGAGAACATACTCTGGTCAGATGAGACCAAAATTGAACTCTTCGGATGTCATAAGACACAACATGTTTGGAGGAAAAATGGCACCGCACATCACCCCCAAAACACCATACCAACAGTCAAGTTTGGAGGTGGGAGCATCATGGCGTGGGGCTGTTTTTCAGCATGTGGTACTGGTAGACTTCATATCATTGAAGGAATAATGACTGGAGAAAAGTATCGAGACATTCTTGATCAGAATCTGCTGTCATCTGCCAGGCTGCTGAAGATGAAAAGAGGGTGGATCTTTCAGCAAGACAACGATCCCAAGCACACAGCCAAGGTAACACTCAACTGGTTGAAGAAAAAGAAAATAAAGCTGCTAGAATGGCCCAGTCAATCACCAGACTTGAATCCAATTGAAAATCTTTGGAAAGAACTGAAGATCCGGGTTCACAGAAGAGACCCCCGGAACCTTGAAGATTTGAAGGCAGTTTGTGTGGATGAATGGGCCAAAATCACACCTGAGCAATGTATTCGACTGGTTTCTCCATACAGGAGGCGTCTTGAGGCTGTAATCACCAACAAAGGTTTTTGCACTAAGTATTAAATAAATTTGAGTAAGCGTGTTCAATACTTATTCCCTGTGCCATTTCACTTTATTACACATAACTTAATTTATGGACATAAATGTTTGGATTTCTTTGTATGTGTGCATTACTTGGGTTGATGCCGACATCTGGTGAAAATTTCATGTCAATAGCTCGATTAGAAATATGTTTTTTGAGAGAAATGTTGACGTGTTCAATACTTATTTTCCCCGCTGTATATAAATGTACTTGCGGGCGGCAGCTAAATATTAGTTTCATAACTGATTAATCCGTCAATCATTTTCACAACAGTTCAGATTTACAAGATCAAAAGAAGATTTGGGAAACATTTAAATGACATTAATGTGGCACATTAGATGAACAACACGCCAGTCGTCTTGTTTGATATCACAATATATATGAGTTTCAGACAGTGGGTGAGTAGAAAATGGTGTTAATTTACTCAGTTTATGTCGAATTTTAGATGCCTTAACACATTTCAAAAGTTTTAATACAGTATATGATATTACATGCTAATTTTACTAATGCAAATGAGAGGCTGAAAGGAGAATCTGACCTATAACTGCTGCATTTAGGTGAACACTGCTATACCGTCTCCTGCCACAAGATGGTGGCTGCATTTTACTGACCCATAAATCTTCTTTCTGGAACAAATCATTAAATATTTCCTTCTCTGACTGCCACTTATTTTGAATGCCAATAATACCCACAATTTCACAGATTATCTGGGACTCCCTCTCAAGGTTGGAAATGTTAGGTTGCAAGAATCTAACTTTTTTTTAGGTTTACAGGGATTTATTGTTTCTGTCTGAAAGTGCCAGGTCTATTCTGGCACATAGAATGTGTCTAAACAGGAAAAGAACAAAGACTCTTCATCACTTCTCCTTGACTAGTGCAGCTGTTATTTATTTTAGATTTCTTTTATTTATTGACCTGTTTTTTTTCTTTTAAAGGTGTTGCGAGACACAAGGATCCACCACTTGAGGCTGCTCAACATCCTGGGCTTTAACGCTGTCATCTTCATGCTACCCACATGGGTTCTGGTGGATCTCTCTGTGTTTCTTGTAAATGGAGACATGGTGAGTAGTAACATCTGTTTAATAGAGTTTACCAAACACCACACCCTGGCCTGCTTTATGAGCCTGAATGTAACCTGACCGTACTGCTTTCCTCACAGTCGGACCTCTCAGGATCATCCGGCACCTTTGTCCTCCTGCTCATCAGCGGCTTCTGTAACTTCGCCCAGAACGTCATTGCTTTCAGCATCCTCAACCTTGTCAGCCCACTCAGCTACGCCGTCGCCAACGCCACCAAGAGGATCATGGTCATCAGCATCTCACTGCTAATGCTGCGCAACCCGGTCACCCTCACAAACGTCCTGGGTATGATGACGGCCATATTTGGAGTCTTCCTCTACAACAAGGTGAGTCACCCCGACCAAGAGAAGGAAAGCGGAAGAAGGAGAAGGAAATGAAGGGGCGAAGAGAGGGAGGGAGTCATAGGGACAGGAGTTAAAGGAGAAAAGAACATTCAAGCTTCTGTTGTCGGCCTAATTCATGGTTTAAAGTTTAAAGTTCAAGTTTAAAAACAAGTCATTCTTCAGTTCAGTTGATCTTTTAGAAAATGTGCTGCCTTTGGCCTTATTTTGTGGTAAGAAATTTAAAAACTGTATTGCATTATAATCCATTATAATCCATAGTAACTGTTCACCACTGTGTGCTTTAAATATCCTCTCTATATATAGTCTCTGTATGCTCTGTCAGTCCTTTGCTCCATTCACAGTTGTTCTTTCCTTATATGTAAACTGCTTGGCACTCGTCTAAAAGTGGCCCACCATACAACTTGTGGCTGTTGACTTCAATGTAAATAGTACAGTTATGCCAAACATTTTAGAGTGGGCAACCACAGTGCAGTGCCAGCGGACCAACTACCAAGACACCCAGTCATTTAAAATCCATTTCTCCTCTGCCAACAGGCCAAGTATGACGCTAACAAGGAGAAGAAGCTCCTGCCCATCGCCAAGCCGGACCTGATGTCCTTTGACAACCCGGGGCTGGAGAAGATCCAGGCCAACGGGTCAGTGCCTTTCTCCCACGGGAACAACGTGCTGACTGACCACTTTCAGTACAGTCGACAGACCTACACGACAAACTATAACAGCAACCACCAGTATGTGGTGTAGAGGAGGAGTCTCTGGGTTGCTGTCATAGACTTAACTGTGTGTAGCCGCCCTCCCAGCAGCGGGTCTTCACAGCCCCGCACACGAGACTGCAGGCAAGTGCTATTTGATCTGGATAACGAAGAATGAGATGAGTTGTTCATGATGGGCCAGTGATGTGACCTCCCCCACGCTCCTCCCTGTCTAAACTTCACTATCTGACAGCTTCGCTGTATGTCATTGTTTATTTATAACTTTGGTACCAACTGTATGAGCTGGTCTGAGAGAAAACCGAACTCACATCACCTTTTTTTCATTTTGGTCATGGAGTCAGACATCCAGATGTAGAAATTACACACGTTAAAGGTAGTTGATAAATTTGCACCGTACTGTCTGGAAAAGTCTGAGTTTTGTTTTCACAACCAGCCATAATTCTTTTAGTTGTTTTGTTCACTTTCAGAGGAGACTTGAACTGGATCAACAATCGTCATGTTACATGGTGTAACAAAGCTCAGTAGAAGGACTCAACATTTTGGTTTAAGGAATTTCATGTTAAGGGTTATAATGTTTTTATCACAAAGCACCTGTAATGATGTGGGTTGACATGGGTTGAGAACGGTGACGGTTACCGAAAGAGAGTAGGGAAATTTGTGATTTCTTAGATTTTCATCAGACTGTCACTCTTAATTCTTCCCCATGCAGTTGGAATTCAAAATGTTTGTTGATCCACCAGCAGACATTCATGGCCCTCAGTGGATAACTCCCACTGACTTTGGTGATCCCCTGACTTTTCATTGTGCACTATCACAAGGTTTATTTTTAGTTTGTTTTTTATGTGAAATGTTACATTAACTTTCAGATGGATGGTCAAATTTGGTACAAACATTTAAATCCCCATCATGATATGGTCTTCTGACTTTGCATCTGAGCGCCATCATCCAGTCAAAATCTTTGTCTTCAATACTGTAGTTTGTGGTGTATTTGGTGTATTTTAAAAAAAAAATCCAGCAAAACAAATGAGATTCCCATCAGCTGCCCTTCTTGTTTAGTACTAATTAATGTCAGCATGTTTGTCAGCATCATCATTGTGAGCATGTTGGCATGGTAACAGTAGCGTCTAGTTGGTGCTGGAGTACAGTCTCACAGCTGTTGACTCTTCAGTCTGGTTTCAGTACACTGGAGACGTCACTTCACTTGCTGTCCAAATTACAAGTGCCTGATGAAGAAAAATGCCCAAATTTCAGTATAAAAAAAAAAACATCCATTAATTTTGTCTGCAAGAAAATGATGCTTGTAAACTTGTTGCACACATAGATCAGTCAAATTTCAGTCACACTTGTTTTGTCAAAGAGCTTCTGGAACACACACAAAGCCTCCCTGTCTTTGAACCAAGATAAACTTTAATGAAAACAAAGAGTGAGACCAGTTCTGTGTCCCAGAACAGTCAATGACCTCCTACAGATCTGCCCATTTCCCCAAGATAGATAGATCGAGCGATTGATAGATGTTATCATAGAGTATTAATGTAAAATAGATTAGCGTAACGTTAGATTCACTAAAACGAATGATTCTTTCACTCTGCACTCCATCAGCCGCATACTGTAATGATGCTCATGATGTTTCATCTTTCTTCAGAAAGACCATGTAAAATGTAACAGATGTTTAACTTCATTATTTTGACGTCCTAGTTTGGAGTTGAAGAATCAACTTAAAACAATGCATAGTTTTTTTTATATTGATTATTTGTATTTATTGATCTGCAAGGCTTCTCAGACTGAGTGAGATTCTCTTCCTTTTCAAAGAGATTTTTGTCAGCATGAAGCAAAGCTGCTCTGTCACGCATTTTTTTTTTTGTTTTGTTTTGTTTTTTTAAACAGAGGCCCGGTTCAAGTTTGCACATCATGACAAATATGTGAAATTCAGATTGTGACAGTCTGTTAATTGACTTTATAGTTGTTTCTAACATTGGTGTCAGAACGTCACCAGACAAAATGAGACATGCATGAAGTCAGAGGTTTGAGTTGTGCAATTTAAAGATTCAGCTGTACTTTAAGGCAGACAAGAGATGTCATTATTATTGATTACAGTATATGATCATCATTAAAGTGCTTGAAGAACTTTAATTTCGAGACCTGTTTTGCATCTCACTCCAGCAACAGAAAGGTTTTTATGTTTGTTTTGTTGTGAAATGTCTCAGCATCTGAATCAACATTGTATTTCTGTTCATTTGTTTTGCTGGGACAAACGCACGCTAATTGAATTTTTTGTAGAAATGCCAGTTGTAGCCTGTGAGCTTACTTTTGTCAGCTGTTGTCCCTGGTAAACTTGGGGATATGCTAGTAATATGGCATTTATTTTAGCATACTATGTTTGCCTTGCCTGGCTCTGAGATAGTTTGTAGGATGTTGGGAACGTGAAGCTGCTCTGTTTTTTTGCCAGTGGGGAGATAAAACACCAACACTGTAGGTAACAAAAGTCCTGCTAAAAGAGTTTTACACTCATGTTCTAGAAAACACCTTTTTGTTGTAATTTAGTGAGTTTCAACAGCCTTGTGATAATCGCTTCCTTTTTCTAATTTCCCTTTTTGTTACAACTGCTGCTGTATTTGTTTCTGTGTTGACTGTTGGACACTTTGAGGCTTGACTCTGTGATGTTAAATTGAGACTTGGAGTGTAAGAGTCGTTCCATGCCAGCTCACCGAGGCCTGTGCATTTCATGGATTAACTTGAAAATGTTCAAAACTCGTTTTCATTTTCTTGCAACCAAATTTTGATTTTGCGTAATATTCAAATTACACAACAGGAGAGGATTTTGCGATGTCCCTCGAGTAAAATAGAAGTTTTAACATGAACCCTTTTGAGAAAATCCATGACATGAAACTGGGAGAAGTCCACGAGCAAAAAATATAATTTGGTGCACTACAACACCACAAACAGCTGCTTCAAAAATGACAAAGTAGTTGAATCAAAACCTCTGAGACGGTGTTGGCATTCATTTTTGCTTTCTGTATTAACATTGAATTAAATCACTGTAATGTCAAAGTGATGCTCACGATGCTGAAACAACAGAGAATGAACACCCATCTCTGCAACTCGATGACTGTTTGGTTTTACCGCTGCACATATCTCTCATCAACTCCTGGGAGCTCCCGTGATAAAGCCCTCATGTAATTAAAGGGTAACTCCAACAATTTTACACATTAAAGTGTGTTTACAGGCCTTGGAGTACTACTGCATATGTGGAAAAAAAAAGTATTTTCAAGCCATTTGTTACTCCAGAGGAAGCTGCAAGTGATCTGATAAATTACCTCTAGTGATGTCATTCAGTGGCTAAGTTGCATTATGGGTGATGTAGGCACCAGATTTTGAAAAGGAAGAAGAATGTGTGGGAATTAAAAAGGTGATATCTTCGGTTCTGCTGTATCCAGTTAGATACGTTTTTTTTAAACTTTCTAAAATTAGTCAACAGTGTTAGACCAGCTGATGGCTTTTCTAAACTGTGTGCCTACATTACCCACAATGCAACTTGAGACAGTTAATCAGATCACATGCACCTTCGCCTGGAGCCACAAATGGCTTTATACTACTTTCTCTACATATGCAGCAGACCTCCACAAGACCTTTAGACACACTTTGATGTGTAAAATTGGTGGATTTAGCCTTTAACTTCCCAACATCTAACAAGCAGACAGATGCACTGATTCACTCAGTCTGAGTGGTTGGAAAACAAATTGAAGCATTCAACAACTGAAGCACCAAACAGTGTAAAGAACACTAGATTTCATTCATCAGGTGGCCAGAAATACATTTAACTGGTTTCTGCCACAGTTTTTATGAAGATGACAAACACTAAGCACCCTCAATCAGTCGAGAGGACGCACACACTTCCTGAACTCCACATAGATTTTTATTTTCACATTTCTATCTGCGACAGGTGGATCTTTGTTGACTCAGAAAGCTCATTTTAATACTGTTGCCTCACGTAAAAAAAAAAAAAAACTTTAATCATCATCAACGCTTTTATAAATGAGCTGTTCGATACACATATTTTAATATAAATAGCTTAAATGAACTCATCTGCATATCAGATTGGTGCAATAACTCAAGTTAAATGTGACATATCGTGCATGCCCATCCTGAGAAATGGCGTGACGTGTTGAACAGCAGCGTGACATCGACAGACAGCAGAGTAATATTGGGAGTTTGTGCTTATTTCCCCCAAAATCTGTGATTATATCCCAAATTTTGGAAAGTGTCAGTCAACATGTGGAGAAGGGGAATAAGGGTTCAAGTCACCACAGAATGCTCGACTTCACCTTTTCTGTTCTTTACATTTGCTTCATGTCGCTCCTCATGTTGCCAAAAGCAGAGTGTATAACCTTTTTAATGCTGATGCACCACAGGATGGAGGTCCTTGTTTGCAGGTGGACAGCATGTAAAGATTTCATAAACTCCAACCCGTCGCTCACCTGTTGCAGTTTATGACTTTTCTTGATGATTTAGTTTGCAGAGTCCTGCTGGCTGTGTGTTTCTGTACAGTGAGCGAGCGTGAAGGACGGCTGGCTCTCTCCTGTAAAGCTTTTAACCGGGATGTCAATGTAAATGAAGGGAGGAACGGGGAGGTTACTTTGTAAAACTTGTATAATTATTATTTTTGTGCGTCTTTAATGGATCTTGAGACAGAATTTTTACTTAACCGATGTTTATAGATTTTTATTTATGGTGTCAAGGTACAAAAATGTTGTACAGAGGTGCAGCTATGCACAGTCTCGTCTGCTTATGTTTAGTAAATGCTATTTTTAAATGTTGGGGGAAAAAATAAATGCATTATGGAATACTGAACATGTTGAATGTCTATTTTTTATTAATGTACAAGTGATACAGCAGCAGGAACATGTATAGTGCAGGCTTTTTATTAACATTTGAATGCAGAAAAGATGGAAATTTTAATATTTTCAGTCACACTTTAATGGCACTGTTATTAGATGCTGAGTAATTTAAAGAGAACAGGTGTTAAACTAACTGTCATCTTCAACTAACAACGAAAATGTTGCTCAGTTTGCTCCAGTTTAAACTGTTTTACCTCTGGTTGAAACATCTGAAATATCCCTGTAACAATCAGCGTGACGGATGTGTGAGACGAGCGCATGCAGGCTTCACCAGGAGTAGTTTGATTTTTCAGTCTGAACCAAAGCTCACACCAAATCCTCTGTTGATTAAGTTACAGAGATTCGAGGACATATTTGAGCATGCTGAAAGCTCAAGACCAGATCGTTTTCTCAGGGGCTGGCGGTGAAAAATCCAAAAATGAATGCTGAAAAAACGGATTACAGCGTGTGTGAGTGTTATAATCAAGTTATCACAAGCTTGTCTGGAGTTTTTCTGCCCTCTAGTGGCCAATAATCATTGAATGCAGCAACTGTTTCAGCTTCCCCGAGGTCAGAGCCCTCAAAATGAATGCAAGCACTTTTTTGTGAAGGGCTTACCAACTGATGTTTTCAATGCACTTTTTGGGGAAAGGCAGAAATATGCAGAGGGTCTGGAGGTCGAAACATCCTGGAGAGAAAGCAGAGACTAAAAATAGATCTAAAAATAAATGTCCAAAAATGGCAATAGAACCCCTTTAAGTTTAACCATCTGGTAACCAGTGAAAAGTAAAATATGTCTCTGTTAAATACTATAGTCAAGTTGAAGTATAAAGTAGCATAAGATACTACAATAACTACAGTACTTGAGTAAGCAGTCAGCAAGTTTCATTCAAGACTAAAACACTAAAACAGTCAAAGAACAGAGACAACAGACACCAAGGTTCAACTTTACGATCTTTAATGAATACATGAATCAGTAGCATTTAATCAGTGCTTCATCGAGCTCATGTCAGTGTTTCAAATGTCTCTCCTGATGCAGAAACTACTCCTGACAGAAACGTCCTGTCTGACTCTCTGTAACTGAGGCAAATCCACCTGAACACGTCTCATAAAAATGGTTGTGGTGGAAACCAACCCAGTTTTTTTTTATGATGTTTTTATGAGCTATTAATGAATCCTGTAGCCGACGGATTCCCATGAACTGGAGGACTGACTGATGTGGTGGAAGGAGGGTTTGTGGTGATGAGGAAGAGAGAGGATGAGGAGGGGCTGGACGACAGTGAAAGGCACAAAGTAAAGACTCGGCCGTGCCTCATCGTTGCACTTCTGTTAAAACCATCCAAGTCAGAGAGTTGTTCTCATCTGCTCTGTGTCACGTCAGATGCAACCAGGGCAGCCCTCCTCTTTTCTAGATCAATAATCCTCCAGGAGCTGCGAGCCGCCAGCCTCTTCGCAGTGCTTCCATCTCACTGACATCGAGGTCTCTGGCCCTGCATCGAGCTGCCTGCAGCCTGAGAAGACAGCCAGCATCCACGGACATCAAACAGCTCTTCGGTCAAGTCTGACAGAGGCTCTCTGCGTCGTACGGAGTGAATTTGACGGCAGCCGGCAGCTGAGTGATGACGTTGGCGCTGCTCATCAGCTGGGCGAACACGTTGCCGTCCGTCACGAGTGGAGGATAAAATAGATTTGTCTGTGGTGAAGGAGATGAACGGCTCCGAGTGCTGCTGCCATGCCTCGATAAACTGATTAACCGACGAAACAGAGACCTCCTGAGGAGGATGTAGATCCAGGGGTCGAGGATCGGGTTGACAGACGCTATCCTGATGGCGGCCAGGTCAGCTTTAGGGTCGTCTTTCCGCATGAAGCGGTTGGCAAACATTCGCACCTAAGAGGGAAAAACTAGTTAGTACAGCTCAGAACTCCATGCTGTGAAAAAGAGTTGAAAACACCATCAAATAAATCCTCATTTTCATTATTGCTGAGCTTTACCAACTCAAAATTCAAGGTCATCATTCCTAAATGTATTATAATGTGTAAAAAGTAGCCAAAGGTCATATTGAGTAAAAGTTTTTTTGAGTATCAGAAGTAATTTGTGAAAAGTAAAAGTATTATTGGATCTAATATTCACCCTTTTTATCATTAATTGAATCAGTATTTTTTTTTTCTTGTATCTAATTACTGACAAAAAATAAATGTATTTCAGATGTGCTACTCTGGCTCTGATGCAGCAAAGTAACTAGCAATTAAATATCAAACAAATGTAGTGGAATAGATTGTAGAAAGCTACAATATTTGCCTCAGAAATTAAGTGGGTGAAAGTCAAAAGTCAAGTAATTTACAAGTAACCCAAAATTAAAGTACAGCGCCTGAGTAAATGTACTTAGTTACAGCCCATCATTGATGAACCCGATGATAAAATGTGGACCACATGCCCGGTTCACAACACTTTGGCTTAAGATGAAGACATTTTCAACATGTGACCTCTCGTCAGGGGTTTCATGTGTCACAAAACGATTTTCCCTTCTCAAAATGTTTAATTCAAACAGCTTCTGGAGCTCTGAGAGGGCAAAACTATCGAGTATTTAACACGCAGCAAAACTGACTATTAGAGAAAACAGGTTTCTAATCATCTTGTGACCCGTCAGATTCATCTCGTGATGGTTTCCAGCCACCGAGGCTGAAAACTTAATACATACAAACAGAATACATAAAATGTCTGAGTACGTTATTAATCCATGTGTCATAACAAAAGAGAGAACACAGGACCAAAATAGCTTAAAACTCTAAACTGACTCTGGTCATAAATCTGCTGCAGCACAGCGTTAGTAACAGACTTCAGCAGTTACAAAGTTTAACTTTAGTCTCATGGCATCAAATCTTTCTCTTCTTCATTCTGTAAGATTCTCCTGATGTGTTGCAGGAGAAACTGGTGATGATCACATATATATGAAGGATCGCTGTGATGATACAGAAGTTTTAGCTACAGATAAGACGCATAAAAATCCTTCCTGATTAATGTTGAGACATCAGTTACTTACTGTCCTGACAATGTTGAAGTACTTTTACATGTACTTTTCTGTTTATTGCAGATTTATGCCATTACTAAATGTCTCTGACAGTTTTATTATTTTTTTGGATGAATACCGTGAAAACCAAAGGGACTCTGAATGGACATCGAGCTTCTCTTGCCTGCGTACAACACAAGCCTGCGGTGCAGCAGTAGCTCTTTGATTAGCAGTTTGAAGATTGATTTGGATTTTTTGGACATCTTTGCTTCTACAGTAATGCAGCAGTGGGGGGTAATAATGAAAGAGTGATACTTTTTTTTTTTTTTTTACTGTAATTCCACTTTTCTAAAAATGCAAGAGTTTTACCTGTAGTAAAGTATTTGCACACTGTGGTGCTACAGATTTATGTAAGTAAGTTAAAGGTAAGTTTTTATGCCTACACAAACTAGAGAAACAAACTCTCTTTGTTTTCACGACTGAATAAACTGAATAAACAACCTGACCTTAAAGGACAACACAGTTTCATACTGTTTTCACTTTGTTCCTATGTGGCGGACCCTGCCACCTTTCTAGCTTCAAACAATGTTCCGGGACCTTATGTTCCTCTGAGGACAGCTCGTTTATTCAGTTATGGAAAAGATAAATATTTCTGAGTTTGTATTATTACCTCATTAATATTGTAAATATTAAAATTCAGAGTTTGAATTTCTACTCCAAAACTACACAATGCTCCTTTAAGAGGATAACATCAGCTGAGGGCATAGCTGTTTGTTTGTTTGTTTGTTTGTTTGTTTCTGGATAAACAAAAACTAAAGCTTCTCCTCACGCCTTGCTGATCCACACTGCGCATTCATTTTTTAGGCAGATGCAAACAGTTTATTTCCCGCAGTGACTCACCACTAGCGGGGCTGAACAGGCCAGCACCACCACGGAGGTCATCACCAGCACCGCGATCATCTGCGTCTCCGCGGCCGAGGACAGCGCCCTCCACCTCTCCCGGACGCTGGCTCTGGTGACGGGCGACTGCACCGTCCTCCGCCGCATCAGCAGCAGCGCTCCGCACACCGCCAGGTTCAGCACGATGGTGCCCAGGATGAGCAGCAGGCTGACCACGCCGTACAGGACGGAGTAGGCGGCGGCCACGGGCTCGTCCGTCTTCCAGTCGATGAAGCACCAGGTGTCGGACGCCTGCAGCTCGCTCCTCGCCATGCCCATCATCGGGAGGCAGCAGAAGAAGATGTGGCTGATGTAGATGAAGAAGAGGAACCTTTGCGCAAAGCGCCGGTCCACCCCCCACCGCTGGTAGGCGTACGGGCAGCAGATGGCCAGGTACCGCTCCGCTGCCATGGCGCATATGATGCTCAGACCTGTGACTCCGAAGAACAGCAACAAGAAGGAGTCAAACTCGCAGACTCGTGGGTGCTTCAGCACGCCTTGGTCCAGGTAGTTGGCGATGGTGAGCGGACTGGCCAAACAGGTGCCCAGCAGGTCCGTCACCGCCAGACCGCACAGCAGCGTGTAGAAAGCTGAAGATTTGCGCTCCTGTCTCGACACTGAAAGGACGATTATTGCGATTATATTCCCAATGGCGCCTCCAGCAAACATAAAAATCGGCAAAGCCATATCTGTCTCGACGCCGGGCACTCGAGTCTGCTGAACCAGAGTCTCGTTTGAGGCGGAAAGTCCGTGCGTAAAGTTCGGGCTCTCCATCGCCACATAAACCCACAGACTGGTGTTGATTAGTGATAGTCCCTTTGGTCTGTTGTGGATTTGGGAATGCATTTCCCTTATAACCCCCTGCCGCAGAAGATAAGGAGTCAGCTGGGGTATTTTCTCTGGTAGTCTCATCCCCTCTGCTTTCCAGTAATCCAGATGTGGTCAAGCTCAGAGGCGGGCTGTCTCTCATGAAGTGAACCACCCAGCGACCTGACAGTCTGGACAGATGGGATGCTGTCAGACACGCAGGGAAAGGAAAAGACATGGTTGTTTGTCTCAGTTTCCGCTCCACGTCTCCTTTGCTGATGTTGGCGTCATCGCTGCGCTGCGTAATCTCTGAGGCGGATGTCAGGAAGTCAACTGGACTGTCTGAGGGGAGATGGAGAGCAGGGTGAGAGGCAGAGACAGAGGAGACTTCAGCAGATTATATTAGATGCAAAAAAAGAAAGAAAGAAAAACGCGTCTTAACAATTGTAGCAGCTCTGATGGAGTAAACACACAAAAAGAAAAGAAACAGTTATTAACCGTGTTTTTGTTGAGTTTGAACGTTTCCATCTCCATTTAAAGGGTCAGTTCACCCAAATTACAAATAGATAAATCTGCCCCACAAAAGAGTCAAAGTTTTTTGACTGTCCAGCTGAATACATTTAGGTAGAACATGTCTTTATTATGAATTGTGTTTAATGTATTCTTTAAAGGTGCAATTTGTAAAAATTAAAACAAAATTTAAAAAGTTGATTTTGAGTCATCCCAACTCGTAAAATAATGACGCTCTTCGATCTGCCCGAGTTACCAGCAATTTGGGTGAACTGAGCCTTTAATGTCCCTCTTCTGGTGTCTTTTCAGGATGTGGTTGTTGATCTTGTTTTTCTGCGGACGTGTTTTTCTATCATGTTCTGAGTTTCACTTTGAGTTCCATTTAATAAGTGTGGGTTGAGGGCGATTTTGTTTGTTTTTTTATTGCTCATACACACATCAATCCCCTCCCATCAACGCCTCGGAAAATAACTGAAATAAATAACTGAATCGTTTGGTTTAACCCCTACTTATCATCACTGATTGTAAATCAGTGGTGCTGACTAAACTCTAATAAGTTTGATCTCCTCTGCCCTTCAAATGACAAGTGAATTCACGTAATCTGAGAGGGAAAGGGTTTCTCATGACGGATTAATGAGGCTCATATTTCATATGAAGTTTGATTTATTTCAGGTTTGTTCCAACATAATGCCAGTACACACAATCCATGTGCTGTGTACCAACCACTGATGAGTGGAGCTAATAAAAATTATCAAAGACAGTGGTTTTGGGTGTGTGGTTGAGGTGCAGACAGATATTTTGCTATGAGCTAACGCCGTGGTTCCCAGAGTGGGAATCATCTCAGATGGTACCAGAGAAAACCAAGTTCCAAATTCTGACCTCAATGATGGGAAAAGTGAATGCGCAGTAGTAGACCTACGTCAGAGGGCCACGTGAAGTTCTAGCAGATAGTATGGTTTCTGTAAGCTTGTAACCTGACCGAAGCTTTATTATATCAAGATCGTTCTCTTCAAGTATCCTCACGGTGTGTTTATTGAAGAACCCACACACGAACCAAACAGCGTGCACACAGTTAACAAAGACAAGAAAATGTGACGAGGCATATCTCGAAGAAATGGGCTTCCTTAAGGCTCAATACTGCTTCCAGACAACTCAGAACACTGACTTCCCACTAAAAGGAACAATGGAACGCTGCACGAAGTTGAAATTTCCTACTTGTAAACTCAGGGCAGATCAATCTACACCAGCCTCACGAGGGAGCAGCTGCCTGAGGTCACGCAACAATGGCAGCACCCATGGGAGGGGGGCAAGATTGTTCTTGTATAAATCTGACACGTTTTCCAGTAAAACAGTGGCATTAACTTCCTACTCTTATCCGCTCATAGTGCGAAGAGGCTGCAACACTAAGGTTTCAACTGTGTGCACACTTTTTTTTGTTCACTTTCGGCATCTTTGTGGTCAGAAGTTGGAACTTGGAAATTCAAACCTTCAGTGTTGACACTGCCAGCCTCCGTCCATGACGGCTCAGAGAGGACTGCCATCAAGTGATATTTAAATACTTTGAACGGACTGTGAAGGTTCATTTATGCCCTACGTAGTATTCTGTCTGGACTTTGCGTTAATCTCGTTCGTATTTCTGCACTTTTTCTGAAAGCTTACGGACACGGACCAGTACCTCTGGTGTTCGTGGGGGACAGTGTAGCAGTATGGCCAATAGTTCAAGTGAGGCACGACCACTTTTTGAGGAGAGGTTATGCATCTGTAGGATGTTACTTCACCTGGGCACACAGACAAACAGTTACTACAGGACAGCTGGGATGAGACTGGATGGGAATTAAATGTGGCAAAGGAAAAGTGGCGGTCCATACAAGACAGATTTGACTCTGAGGTGCGCCCTCTAGTGGTTGTATTGCTTGACATCCTTGTCAGCTTGAAGGGCGCATGGAAGCATGTGGGTAGTGATGGTTATATTGTTGGAAACAGACAAATTAATTGTGTAAAGGGAGCATAAATGAGTCTTAACCTGCAGCACAGCTGACCTCTGACCTGGGACTGTTGTTCCCCTGCTCTCTCGCAAAAAAAAGGACATTTGAATATTTCTGCCTCCTTTCTTGATAACTGTGGAATCAAAAGATATGATTTTAACTTAAATGTTTCCTCTGATGTGGTCGTTTGTCCCTTGCCGAGAATGGTATGTGATGAGTGAAAAAGTTGCAGAATATTTAATTAAACACATAAATAACAGGTTGGATAAAAGTGTTCCAGTGTGTTGCTGTTGTTGGTATTTTCCCACTGCTCTGTGTTCTGCACACAGCTCCGTCCCAAACAGGGATGACTGTAAATGGTTGTGAGGAACAACAGATGGCTGACGGACAGCGTGGAACACACGGTAACGTCAGTGCACTTAGTCTGCTCCGACTCTCCAGCCATCGCACATCCATTACAGCGTGACTTATGTTTACAGTGAGGAGCGACGGCGAGGGGTCTCTGTCTGCTGCCGACCTTAAAAGACAAAACACAACACCTCCCTGAGAGGTAAACCGCTGCTGCTCATTCCCGCCGCAGACTAAAGGGAGCTAAAAACAACAAAGCACTTAAGTTATGCCAAGGCTCGGAAACTCCCATCGCCGACAGCAATGTGCTTCAGTTCACTGTGAATCATGGGACGTACAAGATGTCCCCGCGTGGTTTATAGCTTTCTTAAATGTCGTAAAGGTAATATGCACTTAAAATGTATTATCTCTGACTGTGGTCTCTGCAGCAGGCTGGAGCTATAAAAGTGTACGAAGATTTTTGAGTATGACTAACAGAACACATCACAATTTATCCCTAAAAGGTCTTCATCGAGGATTATTTGGTCTATGAACCCATTTTAACACATGAATCAGCTCTTAATGTCTCTAACTAACAGATTATCAATCTTAGTGCATTGACTTACTGTTAGATACTGAAGCTTGGGTGGTTACGTCAGTCCTGTTCCCATTGGGGTAATGTCAGAGCCGTAAAATACAAGTGTTAATGTGTACTTTCCTGTTTTCATATATGTACTGTCCTCAGTACTGTATATCTATTCACTTTATTCGCGCCTCTTTTATCCTACATATATTACTTGTTTTCCCATTTAAAGGGTCAATATGTAAGAAATGGTCACCTCATTCATACTCCAAACAAACAGGGGGCAGCGTATCACCAGGTAACTGCTAGCTACTCATGTAGTTAGCGATCTGGACAGTGGTATTAGGGCTCGTGTCCACGTAGCGTTTTTTTTATTTTGTCTTGTTTTTGTTGACACTGCCCCTTTGCAGCTTACCATCTGTTTGTTTTTAATTTGACATCAGGACATCAGAACAAGCATGATGTGGGTGCATGACATGATCCATAGGAGACAAAAATACGGTGAATATTATCGCCTGGGCCAGGAAAAAGAAAAAGAAACAACGGTGACGTCAACTTTCTGAAAAGTTTGAAAGAGATTTTCAACTCGGAATGCTCGGAGTGCTTGCAGGCCGGGCGCTGTGCATTTTCTCTGAGCAGCTACCGCAGATGCTCACACCTCATCGGGAATATTTAAAAGAACATGGGCCCAAGACAGGTCAGGGCAAGCAGGTTAGCATGCCAACTTGAGTACATATCTCTGCAACGCAATACATAGACGTCTTTGACATAATGTCCCAACTGTTATTTCTTCTTCTGTTTTTGAAGTTTTCACATATTGCCCCTTTAAGTGACATACAAAGTGCACCACTCTGACACTACAGTATTAGTTCACGTCCAAATTTCAGTCTGTGGTTTGGTTTAGGCACAAGAGTACTTTAGTTAAGGTTTGGAAGTTGGTCTGCGTTTAATTGTTAATTGTGTACTTGAGGTCAGTACATTTAATAAAAACCACCGTCTTTCCTCAACTTTAACCAAGTGCTGTGAGAATTTAAAAAATCTTTAATAATGCTGTTCTCAGGGTGAGCAGATATTGCATGGCAAGATCAGATATTTTGGTATGAACATGTTTCCAGCTTTCCAACATTTCCTCATTATGTTGATAGTAATCCAGCCTGTGTGCTGTGTACAAGTATTTGCTGTTTCGTGCTCAAAAATGCCAAATCTTTTTTTACTTCATGTATTAAAAGAAGACAGATGCTTTTTCTCTGCACAGTAACATCTGCTTCTGTTGAAGTGCAGCTGGAATTTTAATGACATAATATTAACAAAGTGTGAAGGATTGGAGTTGTCACTGAATACTCGTTACTTCAAACACAATATAACTCTTCAATGAGTTGTTAACCTACTCTCTGTAGTGTGAAGTTATACAACGTAGATATGTTGGGTTTTAGTGTGTTGTGTACGAGGATTCTTTTTTTTACAATTTTGTTGTATGAACTTTTTTTAAAAAGCGCAAAGGAAAAACGTCTCTGTTTTTAGTGAACCTTTTGCCATGTAAACAGGGCCCAAGTTCAGTAATCCAGTGTCAGTCTTGTTGTCTGTTCTGTTCACCTGTTCCTGAGGTTTCTCCCGTCCGATTCAAGACGATGGTGCTGACCTTCAAGGCCGTCAATGGAACTGCACCCATTCTACCTCCAAACACTGGTCAAACCACACGCCCCCCAGCAAGAGCACTTCACTCTACTACATCAGCTGGCCGGCTGCTACCGCCATCGCTGAGAGCAATCAAAGCCCGCTCGGTGAAGTTGCGTCTCTTCCCTGTTTTCCACCTCAGTGGTGGAACTCCATCTTCCGCAAAAGACTCAAGACTCGTTTGTTCAGATTTCACCTCGACCCCTCCAAAGTAAAATGAAATTAAATGGAATCCACATGTCAGGTTAATTTGCCTTCCAAGGAATCTGTAGTCTCTTGAGGTGCTCAATAGATATCATCATCCAAAGTAAACACACAGTGCTGTCAGAGTGCAGCCTTTAAATCATCAGGGTTATTTTAGAAAATGCTGAGAGATGTCGTACAATTCCAGGGAAACGCCTCCTTCACAGTTTTGAGAAATGTTGCGTCTCCGCCTTTACTGTTCTGTTTTCCAGTCCGGCATGTAAAGACAACCTTTCTTCTAACTTCAGTGCAGCTCATATTTCTTTCAGTGTCATTGGATGTAATGAAAAACGCTACTGTGCTTTCACCTTCACTCGCAGGTTACGACCGGAGCATGACTGCATGGCGGGATTCTTGCACAGAGCCGATAAGAGCTGCGTCTGTATGCCTAAAAGTACATCCAAGGCTGGTCTCTCATTTCAAGATGTTTCCAAGTGCTGCGAACATGCTCAGCGAGGCAGTTCATGGTAAAGATATTGAGCACCGTCATCCACTGTCTGGTCTCTAATTCCAGGGATCATTGCTCTGACTCTAATCTCTGCTGAGCTGATGAGCTCATGTATGGAGGGCAGAAATGTGGAAATCTGTAAGACATTTGTTTTCGTCAATCTCTTAGTTGTTTACTACTGGGATTTATTTTCCAACGAATTTCTGTTGCTGCAGCTTGAGTTACTGTCGACTTCGGGAAGCACCCACCCTTCTGCGGTTTCAGAGATATATATCTTCAGTGAAATAATTTTGAATTGATCTTATGTGTAACTGAAGCGACCCCAGATTAATCATAGCATACTCCAGCTACTGAACGTGAGACTGTGTTAAGATGAGCAGATGCTGCATAGATTTGAAGCCCTGACTAATTTCAGCATCAGGATGAATTTCTGCCTATTCTTTTGTCATTTGACCTGCCCTTTGCGCATCGGACCTTCTTCGTCACGTGAAAGAGTCGGGGTTTGGAAAGGAATTGTTACAATTTGGTGTAAGAAAGTCAGGACCCAAATGCAAAACACCAGGGAGGATGTCAGGATATAGAACGGTGAAAGGTGCCTTATTTAACAAAAGCTGGATAATCCAAAAACCATAAATCCAAAAAACAACAAGAAGTGTAAATCCCCAAAATACAAAGAAGTAACACGAAAGCTAACACAAAGTAGCAACCAAAAGGAGCAAAGAACAACTCAGGGAAAAACAAAAGGGAACAAAAAAAAAAACCACAAACATACCACGGGGTAGTAACACAGGAAGAACACAGGGAGCACACAGACACAGACACACACAAGGGCTGATTGCAGACAAGTCACAGGTGGACACAGAAAAAGGGCGGGAAATCAAACACTGGGAGGAAATGACACGTGAAACATGACACATGAGGGTCAAACTTCAAAATAAAACAGGAAATAAAGTAAAATAAGTACATTATTATGAAAGGTAAATATTTACATTTTAGGGCATTTAAGCGGATGCTTTTGTTTTAAGCGACTCACAGTTATTCATACGTACATTCATACACTGATGGCGGCGGCTGCCATGCAAGGTGCCGACCAGCACATCAGGAGCAGTTCGGGGTTCAGTATCTTGCCCAAGGACACTTCGACATGCAACATGCACACGCCACTCAAGGCCACCACCTGGCAATAAATAGAGGTGGCAATAAGATTCCTGCAAAGTTGACCTACTGTAAAAGACCATTTTCTGGTGAGGACGATACCAGTTTTGTAGACACTTTCCCCGGCAGACATTTTGACTTGTCAAAGCATGAAAAGCACCAGTGTGACCAATAACATTAATTTGGCTCCACTCCATTAAGTATCCCAGAAAGCCAGGTCAGTGAGTGGGCATGATCAAACGGCACACATGTGCTGAAATTTGGTCATAAACCAAAGGACTGAACAAATGATGTCACCATTTCAGAGGAACATGACTGGTCAGGGTTTCATGGCAATCAATTGTTGAGACTTTACTCAGAACCAGAAATGTGAACCTCATGCTGCCCCCTCACTTGTCTTACTGCAGATCTATCTGGACAACAGATACTGGAACTGTTTTGAGTTCACTCTCAGAGGATAATCAGCTCTGTGTGGAATGCCTTACTTATAAGGCATACCACTCATTTTTTTGCTACTGAACTCGTTACATGATAACATCTGAGAACACAACGTGTTGTAACACAAAATCCTGTTTGCTCTGTTTGACTTTGCTACTGTGCTGTATATGTAACCTGCTCATAAAGTTAAACAAATACCTCTGCTGTGTGTGTAAACTGTACCCAGCAGCAATTTATGTTTCAGGGATTTATGCCCTAATCACAGTAAGAGGTTAAGAGTTCAGTGGTTGTACCTGGCTTCTATTTGTACTGTGACATTACAGGAGTGTAAATACTTTGTTATGGAAGGCCAAAATGTAATCGGGGCCAAAAAATGAGCCGAGAGATCAATACATGACCACAATTAAATACATTACCTCATTGTCATGCATCCTGCAAACAGCTGTGTTTAACAAAGAAATATAATATAGGATTAAAAATGTGTGGCTTTTAAAACAAATACAAACGCTAGCCTGATCAAAGTCTTTATGACAGGAGGTGGTGGTGCTCATCTCTCATCTGCCCACAGGGGCCGCCAGAATCAACAAACAATGACAGTTCCTCATGGCAGCTTCAATTTTCAGACACAAGTTAAAGCAACATTGAAGTGGCAGTAAGTGGTAATTTGTATTTGCATTTTGTCAAAAATACAAACCCCAGGTAACTGTAACAGTTTGTATGATGGAATGTCATGTAACGTGCTAGCTACAAACAAAACTGCATGCTCAGGCTTTTTTTTTTTCTTTTTTCTTTTTTTATCATGCAGCAGTCAAGATTTGCACAATACTGCGCACAATAGCACGCCAAGCTAATGTTACCTGAACCGGAGACACTAACATCTGGCTGTAACATGCTACCTGCTAATCTAGCAGCTTGATAACTTTGCCATTACAGGCAAAAATCAAGCAAGTGCAACTATACAAGACATACTTAAATCTTTGCAAGCCATAATATTCAATAGCAACAAGCTGCATCTGTCCGCAGCCTTTTATCTAACAAGCTGTCATCAACAATTAAAAAAAAAAAAAGCCAGTTTGAGACTCTTCTCTCTCAAAAAAAATCAGCACTGGCTTTTAGTTTCATACGGTACACAAACACCAGTCTCTTCCTGCGTTTGTTCGACCTGTTCATCAACCCCAACTTCTATCCTGCTTGGACTTTCTTGCTCCTTTATACGTTACCTGAGCTAGTCATGCAAGGTATATGGACGCAGGTTTTTAATAGCTTTGTCTCCATATTCCTGAAAATTAAACCGTGAAATAGTCTGGAGACATGTTTGGAGAATCGTTGGTGCATTCTGTTTAGCTGTGTTTCAACATCAGAGGACCAAATGTGGCTGCTAGACTCGAGGCTTCAGGCTTGTGGTCTGTTCTAGTTATGATCCATTCTCAGCACCATTCTTCACAACTCAAGTCACCCAGGCTGTAGTTGCCACAGGCAATACTGATACTATCGTCACTTCTTGTGAATTTGTGGGTTTTATCAAAGGGTTTCTGGTGAACTTACATGACAACTTGATTTGAAGCAACCAACTTCAGCTTGGGGCAGGGGGCCTTCTCGGCTCAGCAGGAAGGTCACATGTCTTCAAATGATGACTTTGACACATGACACATGACACACACATGACATGACACATGACTTTTTCACTGTCACCCTTGGGAAATGTGGCTGTGACTGTTATCCCACACTTTTTCTTCAAAAAAAAAAAGAAAATTTGAACCCCCCTCAGTGCTCTGATGACAGTTGACTATGACCCTTTCCCGCTTTCAGTGTTTACCACAGATTTACTGATAACGTGAATTAAATCTGATATTTCCTGTCTGCAGGTTGCCAAAGTTTTGCCAATCTGCTATCTGACCTACATTTTCTGGTTTTGTGCATTGAATGACTTCACAGGAATCGCTCTCATTTAGAGGAGATTTTGGGCAAAGCCGGGCCTAATCTGTTATAAAAACACTTCCTGTTTTGGGGGGGTTTTCAACAAATTAGCTTTGCTTCCTGAGAAAATGTTTCTACGTGCAGAGGAGCCTCTTTGCTAAACTAAATATCATGTCACAAGTGATCTGGCTCATAAATATTTATTTGAGAAAGTGCATCGCTCGCATTTTGATCCCTTTCAAGTAGAGGCCACTTTCTCCGTATCGTCTTACACTGTTCTCAGCCGTCTGCTTTACATTTCAGATTATGTGGCAAAGGAAAAAGGGTTGATGGAAGAAGTATTCAGATCATTTACTGAAAGGAATAGTTTATTAGCTTTACTGTTAGTGGTGCTCGCCCCCACCAAGGAATCATCGTAAAAAACTTGCTTGTGAAGATTCATGCTGCAATGGTGGCTGCTCGATGATGATGATGTGTGTGACACCCGTTACTAAAGATAGATTACTTTGGCTGTAAATTAGCGAGCAACGCCACGGACCGAGTGTGTGTGTGTGTGTGTGTGTGTGTGTATTTGAATTAATATCAACCTCTTACTCAACTCAGCACTCACCAGAGACTCTGGTACTCGCTCTTCGTTTTCCCCTCTCTTCTCTGTAATGTCACGTTTATTTTCAGTACAGAACATTTCCCCTCCAGCTCCTGCTGCAGTCAGGTTGATAAAAAAAGGAGTGAAGATAAGTCCACTCTTGATCCCAGATGTTAAAAAGTGATCTCTGGGCTCTCCTCCCGTCTGTTAACAGCTCCAGATCAGATGTTAATGATCAGATGGTGTTTATTCCTCCAGAAGGCCTGGCTCTTCACCCGACTCTCTCCTCCAGAGCTGACCGGCTCTCAGCAGCCGAGCAGCGGCCCTAGTCAACACTCGGCAAATGTCTTTAGTTTTGTTTTGATAGAGACCTCTAGCAGCAGAAATTACATACCACAAACTGTGTTTTGTGCTGGAGACAAATGACAAATCCTCCAGCAGGCAGCTACTGACTGGAAATGTAATGTATATAATGCCTATGTAGTGTATCTGGACCCACAGCTCAATTTTGCCACAGGGCCCCCACACAAAATGTAATCCTGCCTTTACTTTACATGTTGTATTGAATGCAAAGTGTTAATCTGCAAAGTTACAAATAATCATAGTACTGTCAGTTTAATGGTGGGGTAAATGGTAAATATGGATTTCCCTCTGAAATGTGAAATATAAAGTATAAAGTTTGACAAAAACTTGAGTCAAATGTTTTCTTCCCATGTCTTTTAAAGCCATAGTACTGGGACTTTGGCAGAACACAACTGATGAATATGATATTCTACTTGGCCGAGGGACTTTTGATGGTTGCTGTGATTAATGCATTGGATCACCAAACTGAATAGAGTCGACTCAAAGACTGAAACACGCCCACGCAATAAAAACATCGGACAGGATTGTGATCTGAGACAAACTCAGTGCCTGAATAAAAGGACGTGAAGCGTGGTTTATTTTGTTTTAAATACTTTGTGCCTAGATAAACACAAAAAAAAGGAAAGCTTTGTAAAATGAACGTGTGCAGTTTGTTTTGAAGACAGGCTCAATAAAAGGACTGCTGCTTTAAAGGAGCACTCCACAGATTCTATACATGCTGTTCAGCTTACTCATCACGGGGAGGATTACTCAGCCTGTGAAAACAGTTGTATCCTGTCTAATGAGGCTTCGAGAGGACATTCGTCAAGCGCGACAAAATAAACCCAATGATGTCATCGTGATGTCATCAGCACTATCTCAGCCACAGCTTGAGACTGAAAGCCTGCTTTACGTCAAATAAAAGACGTTATTGCATTACGGGAAGTGTAGGATCAGGCGTCAGACATCCCCGCGGCTTTGACTGGTCAATTGAGACAAACGGGCAGTTAGGAGTGTGAATGTTGCTGTGTTCGTTCCCCACTTTGAGGGAATGTTTGTACCAAATTTTTTATTTTTTTTTATTTGTTGTTGTTTTATAATTTAATTAATTGCTGTTCTCTGGTTTCCCTCAACAACCTCTCCTGCAGAGGTTTTCAGCAAGCTGGATTCTTTTTTTTGGCAGCCAGACACATTCAGCTGTTACTTTAATAAAATACCACCCAAACACCATGTCAAGCTCAATACATGACCTCTCACTCATCCCCTGAGAGGGACACCGCCACGTACTGACTATCCTTACAATTAGAGCCCCTTCAGTCCTCTGCGAGAGTTCCCATGTCTCCAGTCTCCCAGCGGATGTTAATATATCACCAGTGAGTCTGCAGCCTGACCTTTGACTCTGGGAAGATTCAGTGGTGAGTCAAGCCAGGAGGGGGTCAGAGCAGAGACACACTTCCAGCAGGTGAGGCTGATTTAAAAAATGTTCTTCTGCTTTTTAGTGAACAAAAACACAGATGCATCCTTTAACTGTCTTAAATCTGGAATGTGTTTTTCTTTGCGCTTTGACAGTTTTGAACATCTGACATTCTTTGATTTTCCCTGCAGCAGCTGAAGACTGAAGTGCCTCAGTCCTCCTGCAGCAAACATCCAAGCATCCTGACCACTCCAGCCTTGAATGTCCAAACAGACCTCGTCATGATGGAGATGGAGCAGAAGGCTGGGAGTTTTCTTGCTCAGGGCCAAACTGCTGTCAGGACCTGGCTCCCCACCAGCACGAGAGGTACGAGTGCTCGGCTGCTGTTGATTGAAAAACAATTAATTTAGTGTTTCCTTTGGAACAGTATGGCAGGTTAGTTTAATTCTTTCAAGTCTAGAAGTTGCAATATAACCACAGCAAAAATAGTCTGTAAAGAAATATTTGTCTTTAGTTTGATGACAATAAATTACACCTCATGGCAACTGGATATATGATTTTGAAACGATCTGTTCACTGTGTTTCTACGCACTGTTGGTACAGTACAGTACAGTACAGCGTGTCCTCTGGTCTGATCTGTGACAGCGAGTTTGTTAATATCTGATGGGAAATGGAAGCGTTTTCAGGTCACCGAGTTTATTTTGTTCTTCTTCGTTGTTTCTCCTTCATGTACCACCAGTAGAGGATGTCCAGCTGGTTCAGAAACACTGTTGATGTCATTTGCTGAGTTACAGTATACATTACTGCCTGACTGGAAATTTGTTAACACTTGGAGAAGCTTTCATATCATCTGGACTAAGTGTTGTTTGTCTGAACAGTAGCTCATGTTGCTGCAAAACCACCCTACTTTCAGATGTTCCCAATTTCAAACATCTGATTTGTCAAAAAAAAGTTGTTTCCTTTTGTCTATTCGAGCTTTAAAAATGTTAATCTGAAGTACCAGTAGTCGGTTTTACACATTTCTCCAACATGTTAACCATTAGCAATGATGATTTTATAGGAATGTCATCCCCAGGTGACAGTAATAAACCTGCAGTAGTCTCTCTTTGATAATAAAATACTGGAGGAAGGATTGTAAAAGTCTATAAAGTATCCTGAAATCAGATGATGTGTTCTCACCTTACATAAGATGGCTTTTGAGTTCAGAGTAAGGTCACAGTGAAACTGGCAATAGATATGTTTTTAATCATTCTGTAGTAAATGTTGATTGCACAATGTAATGGCTATTGAATAATGTGACCATTGGGGTTTAGAATGGGTCCCTGTAAAGCTTTCACTATACAGTGTAGTCTCCCACCAGACACAAAATCTCTGGAGAAAATGAAAGCTGGCTGGCGATCCAGAGACCAGCCTCACTGCAACAGTGGCACCAACAATAATGCCGTTTGGAAACACTAGAGGCGCGACGTATTTCTAGACATGACATCACAAATGCTTTAGCAGAATTGATAATTAATAAAGATGTTGAGTTCGGTGAGAATACGTTGTAACTTTTGTGACCTCAGAGGCACAGTCTGACACTCAGTGGTGCAATCCTGTGCAAATTGTTTGCTGCGAACCTGCAAATACAGAACATGTGTTCCACTTGTCAATGATGATTTTGAAGATGGGTTCCGGAAGAAGAGGAGTTGGAAGGGAAGGATCCATTGGCGTCCCACTTCACACCCATTGCCCACATTTTAGGTTTTGATGCTGTCATGAATCTAAGATGGTCTGGATGTGGTCTGAGCCGTGACTACTGAGTACTCATGTTTTATGTTGTAATGACAACTGAGTACTCATCAGCCGCAACATCAGGTGTGTGGGCATTGAGCTGGTGTGATCCCACAGCTAAAATTGAACAGCAGAATTTTCTTTATCCCACAGACTTTAAGAAAAACGGGCATAATGGGAAATGTGTTTGTGCCCAAATGAAAATATAACGCAGGGATTTTATTGGCAGCTTTCCCAGTTTACTGTCATTAAACTAGTAGCCTTTGTTGAGATATTCTTTGTGAACTCTACTGGTTATTTGGCACCAGCTCAGGTCATTGACAGACTATTGGTTTGTACTCAACTGTCAAACACAGTATAACAGTATAACACCATATTTGTGCTGAACATTAAACTGAACTTTGACTAAAGGCCAGTAAACTGTTACTCAGTGCAAATGAAGCTGTTTAAGAGGCGACCTTTGTCACAACAGCACATACTGACATCTTCATAGTGACTAAATTACCGTTTTTATTCCAGGAAACGAGATGAAACATTGACTATGTATCAGTCAATCACTCGATGAGCAATTTGCTTACGCACGCAAACACGCAGAATATTCTTCAGAACATGTAAACACCACATGCCTGAACGGATTACCCATTTACAAATACACACAAAACACATGTAAAACACCACCAGCGACAGCAATGCAGAGTCATAACAGGAAAAGACACGGAAGAGCAAACATATTAGAAACACAAATACACACATACTTTGATTAAATTACGACATGGAAACATAATTAAGACACAACAAAATAACATAAATATACACAGACACACATTTCATCATTCTCACACAGAGCTGGCCCCCAGATTTTCTCCTCTCTTCATGTTTCCCAGGAGCACTCAGTGAGATGACCTCGCGGTTTCAGGGAGACGGCGTTCGCTACAAAGCCAAGCTGATCGGGATGGACGTGGTTCCCGACGCCCAGGGAGACAAGATGTGCTGGGACTCCATGATGAAACTAAAGGTGATCTCTCCTCCACAGCCAAAATCAACTTACCTTTGTGCTCTGATCCGGCTGACTTTCTGTGAGTTATTTTATCCACAGGGAAATTTAAAATAAACATCAGATGTCATCATATATAAGTGAGCTTAAAATGAGTCATCAGTGGTTGTTATGACATGGTGTGATTCAAGGGTCAGTTTTGGAGGCCTTTATTGAATGAGAACACTCTGGAGATTGATGTTATCTGTTAGCCCACACCAGTGGCAATGAAAAATAGCAGTTCCTTATCTCATACAGACTAAATTTGACTAATCAGCCCACAACGTTAAGTGAAGACAACTCTATAAAGGTATTCATTCCCCTTGGACGTTTCCATGCTTTAGTAATATTACATTTGAAATGACTTTTTAGAAATTGATCAACAGAAAAAGAGTTAGCTTAAATTCAAAGGTATATAGGAACGGCTTGAAATAAAAAATGCAAATGTCCCAGAGTGGTTCGGTCCAGATCTAAATCCAATCAGCAATTTCAGGTAGAATTTACTGTAAATAATACAAAGACTCTACAACCATTACAGATGCTCTGTAAGGCTGCACATACAGTACTTACTAAATACTCACATCACAATATTAACATGCTCACGTAACCTCATCAATAGTACACATTTAAGTGTATTTACAGTAGTATAAAGCCTTTTGTGGCTTCAGAATCTGGTAAACTGCCTCCAGGAATGTCGCTCAGTGACTGAGTTGCATTGTTAGTAATGTAGGTTCCCCTTGTGCAGCCAAAACAGCTGTGACCTGCCAAGACATGGACTTAAGACCCCTGAGGGTGTCCTGTGGTGTCTGGCACCAGGGCGTTTTATAGTGGATCCTCTGGGTCCTGTATGTTGGGGGTGGGGCCTCCATGGATCAGACCTGCTCAGCACGTCTTACAGATGCTCGATCAGATTGGGATCTGGAGAATTTGGAGGCCCGGTCAACACCTTGGGCCCTTTATTGTGTTCCTCGAGCTGTTCCTGAGCAGTGTTTGCGGTGTGTCAGGGCACACTGTCCTGCTGGGGGGCCGCTGCCATCGGGTAGTGTTGTTGTGATGAGGGGGTGTACTTGGTCCACAACAGTGTTTGGATGGGTGGTGCATGTGGTTTGTGGTTTGTGCTGGCATTCACATGAATTGTGAATAACATTGATTGTTTCATCACAATGCAATGTTCTGCTGGGAAACCTTGGGTGCTGGCATTGCATTGCAGCAGAACATTGCATTGTGATGAGATGATCAATGTTATTCACGTCACCGTCACGTCAGTGGTTTTAATGTTGTGGCTGATCGGTGTATATTTCTGGTTCAGCTGTATCAATTTTGACCATTTGTTTTTATATGACATGGTGGATCACCAAAGTCGGTGGGTCCATCCTCTGGAGATTATACTGACTTGGAGGGGAAGAAATTAATATTTTGCTTTTTGTATTGTAATTGATTCCGATCAGAAAGCTGTTTTACCTTTGACATTTTTGTTTCTTTGTCTGTCGATCAGTGTTAAAGAAAAGCCACATTACATCTAGTTTGATTCAATGTTGTGAGACATCATGAAAGACTACATGAACTATGTATGGACTGTAAAAAAGGTTATTTGGATTGATACAAGGTTGTGGGAAAATTCCTGCAGTGGAAAAAGGGACTTCTGACATCCTGCTCACTCTTATGTCAGTGACTTCAGACCCTCTAATCTCCCAGGACTTTCATGAGCAAGTGTATATATAGGCCTAGAAGTGTACAAAAGCTTTAAAAAACAACATCAAATGAAAACAACATGACATGGTCCACAGAGGCTTAACATGGATGTTAGCTTTAGTAGAATCTATGTAGCCTATTCTTACCACTTACCTTCTTATATCCAGCCCACCAAAATATAGTTCCCTGCATATGTAAAATTTAAATTTGACTGATTTTACTGAATCAACCGTTACCATGAACATTCTATTAGCCTAGCAACACGTTAGCCTCAGAAAGCTACATATTGGTTCAATATACTCGCAAAAAAACTACGTTCTACTAAATTAAACAGCAACAATCACAAAACAGCAGCTTTAAGAAGAGTACACAATTATTCAACAAGGTCATTTGTGGAGTAAATAAAAAAAACTCACCTGAGAACATTTTGGTCACAGCTCTGACAAAATGGTGGATATTTTAACTGCTGTGGAACTCTGCCAGCAGTGGTTGCTACTAGCAACAGAATTAATCCAAATTAAACCAACTGCTAGCTTAAGTGTGGGAGAGGGTTAGAGAGTTACAAGAAGGCTTTTAGGATGAGAAATGACCTCTATGTTTTAATAACATGATGTTATTTCTGGTAATGAGTTATGCAGGGTTGTGAGAGTAAAAAACATCCCCAAATCCGAGCAGGGTAGAGCTGTTTACGTTAGCTTAAACTCTGATAGCATCCAGGCTTCCACAGTGATGAAATTCTACATAGCGGGTGTGCTAGCTGTGTAGTATTTGGCTTTTGATGATGGGGATATAACCCATCAAAGTAATTAATGATGCACTAACGCTATCCTTTGTGTTACTACTACTGCAGCTTATGTTAGAACAGAAAAACACACAATTCAATTAATTCTTCACGCTTTTGCTCTTGTGTTTTGAGCTTTTGAAAGGCCAAAAAAAGTCACTACTCTTTTAAGCTACACCTGGCCAGGACCTGACTTACAGATAAAAACTAGCCTCTTTGCTAATTCTGGCATATTTACATTAGGCCTAATGTTCATATGCACTGTCCCTGACACCACTTTATCATTACAGTTAAAGCTGAAACAAACAACTTTTCAACTTTCTCATTAGCAACATGGCTACCGCTAGCTGCCTGGCTAAAGCAAAAAAAAAAAAAGAAAAAAAACTTAAGAATCCCACTTTGAACAAGAAACCCTGATCTCAGTGCTATGAAAAGGCAGAGTAAAACACCTGGTTATATTGATAAGTAGGCAGGTTCTGGTACTTCCTGATCTAGTAGAAACAATGGCAGTTCTAGTTGTTCCACCGTTAGGCTACTGAAGGATACTGACCAGGAAAAACAACTCTTAAATGCTGATTATCTTACTAGAGCTGGACTCCACTTTGGCATTACAGATAAATTACGGTTGCTAAGGTATTGCACAAGACAATCGTGTTTAACAAACATGATGCAACAAAAACATTTCCAAACATAGAGGCTTTACTATAAATCATAATCAATATAAACATGAGTTTCACTGTTGGACATGTCTGCTCTGTCTCTTGCACATTGTAAACTCCTCCTGACTGACTGTGCTCCTGTTTTATTTATTTCTGTGTCAGGGCATTGAGGTAGCAGGAAGGAGGCAGGGAAAACACAAGCAGAGAGTTTGGCTCAAAGTTTTCTCCAGCGGCCTGAAAATCCTGGATGAACGGACCGGGGTGAGTTTCACTGACTCCCAGATTGCTTTCTCCTCAGTCTGCTGTTCACCTGTAGCAGTAGCGCCCTCCTCAGGTTGATTGTTAATCTTGTAATAGTGCCTACTTTTTGTGTTTAACCAGAACAATCATTTTGGTTCTCTAGTGGACAAAAAGCTTGGATTAGGACTCAAACCACAGTTTATCCTATTTTTCAGGATTCCTCCGGGAGGTAAAGGAAAGTATTTGTAGGAACTGACATGAGTCACTGCGATGACACTGTTTCACAATTGTTGTCTCTACAGTTTCATGACCCAATGAGGAATATAGTGAGCCAGTTTAGTCCAGCAAAGATATGTTTTACACAAATCCACCTCAGTTCGGAGTGAAAATCTCTATTTTCCTCCTTCCAATAATAGTCTGTTAAACACTGATGGTTTAAAAACATGTGTTGAATGAAATGAGGAAGTAGTGTTTCCCATGTGAAATTAATACTGCTCCTTATGTGGAAGTCGTCGTTTGGAAGTGATTTAATTTTGGTTACACATCTGCTCCTCATCTGGGCCTATTTCTAGAGCAACTGCAGATTGCAGCGACGTCAAGCACAGTCCAGTGTCCAGTCCTTATCTTTTGTTCTCAGGCTAAAGGGTGATGAAGCAAGATCCAGATGAGCTCCACCACAACAGCTAGACAAAGAGTTTGAGTCGTTAGTTTGTTTTTATTGCAGATTGGTTGTATCGTGTTTTCATGTGTTGTAACATATCCTCTTTATTATCTGCTCTTCAGGCTGTACTTTATGACCATGACAGGAGCAGAATCAGCTCTTTACAGAAAGATGAAACTGACCCCAGAGCTCTGTCCTACATCTACCAACACGAAGACACCTACATCCTCTTCTACATCAGGACAGCCACTTTGGTAACAACACAGAGTGCTACACAGGAAACATGCAGATTGTTGTATGAACATCTGAACATCGGAGGATGTCATTCATAAATATTAGTCATGGTTATGTTTTAAACAATGAAAACAAGACGACCAGTTAATACCTGGTGTTGGGTTGCATTCAGTTAAGTTAAGCTAAGTTAAGCAAGGTTAAGCTTAGTTTAGTTAAGCTAAGCTAAGTAAAATTAAGCGAAGATAAATTAAGCTAAATTAAATCCAGCTAAGTTAAGTTAAGTCAAACTAAGCTAAGTCAAGATAAATTCAGTTAAGCTAAATTAAGTGAAGCTAAGTTAAGTTTAGTCGAGCTAAGTTAAGCCAAGCTAATTAATTAAATGTTACTTGCTGAATGGAGTTGTTGTAAGAAAAAACATCCAGTCACTCTATTGTAACATTGGACCTGTCAGCACTTTGCATCATGTTTGGTCCACCGTGCGATGTTTTAATGTGTCCATCAGGTAGATCCAGTCCTGGTTGACATCCAGACGGTTTGTAGAGGTCTGGAGCCAGAGACACCACAGGAACATCCACAGGCACCGACACAAGTCAGAGAAAATCTTTACTTTGTTTGTCTATCAGAGGGGTTTCATGTGGGTGTGTTTTGTTGTTTTTTTTTTTACCCGTGTTGTTTGTTTGTTTCAGACCGGTCCTCCACTGCTTCCAGATGACATTTCAGCCCCTCCAGCAGAGGTAAATGAAGGGTAGCAACACTTAAGACTCCTGATCTTTTCTGATCCAAACAAACGTCTTCAGTGGTTGAATGTGCTGTTATTTTCAGGGACCAGCTTTAGAGAATATCTTGAGTCCACAGCCAGGCTCTTCATCAGGACCTTCACACCAGGTAAAATTAACAAAACCGTAACACGTGAATGTTTTAATCCTCGCTGTCTCACAGCACCATGAGGGATGATTTGTCATTCATATCCATTAACAGTCTGCCACCGTACTGTTGGTTGATAAATATTTGATTGAGAAAATACTGTTTTATTAAACGCAGACTAAAGTGTTTTCTTTTTCTCTGCCTACAGGCTTCTTCCACTAATGAGTTGATGGAAATCTTCTCCCCCAAGATGGGAGAACCAATGGTGCCCAGCCAGAGTCCAGGTACCAGTCAGCCAGGTCAGTGAACCAGTGACTGTATAAAATATGGATGAAGCTGGATATACGGTTTCAATCTCTAGTTTCAAATCTTCTTTAATTCAGAGTGATGCTCGTTTTGTGATAAAGCAGGGTACGCTTGGGTACATGGCTTCCTTGTGATTGGTATTTGAGTTCTCAGTTCGGATCCGATTAGCTTCACCTTTTTGTCCCAATATGGTCACTTTTGGCTCCAAAACACTAAGATGGTTTTGGCTGTAACGCCAAACTCAAGGCTTTAAAATGGTAGTCTACGAACTGAAGGATGACGTCACAGTGGGTTCACACTTGGTTGCGACATCAGACCTACATAGAGATTTTTCGTGAGTCTCTCAGAGTCCCTGAGTCTCTTTTGCTGGAATTACCCAAGACTCAAACCATTCAACTATCATCTCAAACTCATATAAAATGTACTCTATTTTAATCATGACTTATGATGCACTAGAAGTGTAGCTGTATCTGCAGAGATCCTGCTGTCTGTCTGTATTTTCTTATTATTTTGCGGTGTTAGAGTGTTTCTTGAGGAAAATCCTGCATAGTATACCTTTAATTTTAGAGACAACCGCCTGTCGTGTTTTGTTTGCAGGCTCAACAGGCATGGACACAAAATGACATGAAGGACATGAAGGCACAGAATATGTTAACAGTACAGTCCTTTTCACGTTATCAGTTCGATATCATGCAAATATCACATCAGGTTGTTCTGTCATAAAACTATGCGACCGACAGACAAACAGTGATCACTTCCCTCTTCTTGATTTTGAGACGACTCACTGTTGGCATCGCTGTCTGACTGAATCAAAGCTTTAACACATCTGCATTGTGTGACCGCACTTCGCACTGTGGTATTCAAACTGTGGCTGAACAAGACAGTTGAAGTGGAGCCTGCCCAACCAAACTCTATTCACATCTTTACTGAGCATTAAATAATAATTTCAGTCTGCACCAGATTTAAACAAACCACTTCATCTTACTATAAACAAGTCAAGAGAGCAGCGATCTGGAGCCTCACTGATCCTCTTAAACCAATAACATTTGACCTGGAGGTGCCCGAGAGATGCACACAGTATTTTCCCATGTTCCGATGTTTGATATATGTATTCCCATAGCACGGCTGAAGAAGAGCCAAGTTTAGGTCACACTGCAGTGCTTTCTGTGTATAAACGCTGAAACGAGTTATCTCAGATGTGTTTTGCCTCTCTCGGCACATGCTCAGTTCCCACACTGAGGGATTCAGTCAGGCTGTCTCAGCCTTCAACTCTCACTCTGCTGAAATCACCATGTACGGAACGACAGCCATAAACAGTGGACCTGATTGTTACTAGAATACGAACCCATTGAGTGTGTGAGTAGGTGGTAGTGTGACGTTCATACAGTCCAGTATAGGTTGAAAGGGTGGTGTGATTCATGTCTTTAACACCAGAGGCCGAGGATGTTTTTTTTTTTTTTTTTATTGGTGAAATGCATGATTAAACAATATGCTTGACACTAGATTTAAAGGTCACCATTTTTTCATATTTTCTTTCCTTGTCCACACACTACACACCAAGAAAAAACACAGTATGGAAAAATAATAATAATAATATTAATGATAAGAAGAAGAAATAAGACTTTGAAGGAGAAGACAGAAAGGAGAAAGTGGAAAGAGAAGATTAAAATGAAATAAGTTTATATTTGTGTTTTATTTTGTCGGGTTCAGTGTAATGAGCATGAATGTGTAGCGGTGCAACCAGGGCACTGCTTTAAATGTATCTCCTTCATCTTCTCAGAGTCTCCACAGCTCTCCTGCCCTCCAACGCTCTCCAGCTCTCAGATCCTCTCCATGTTCCCCACACAGCCAGTGGGGGGCTCTCCGTACTCCTCTCCTTCCTACCCCCCCACCAACATGCCCTGGGGCCAGCAGGAGCTTGTGGGTAATCAGTGGGCGGGTCCAGTTGGGGCGCCCTGGCCCACGGTGCCAAATGCTATGCAAGCATGGGCACCCGTAGGCTTCACGGCGCTCCCTGCAGATGGCCAGGTTCAGGCTCACGACTCTCAACCAGGAAGCGTTAGCGGAGGAAACACACCCACCTCACCCACTGCTGTCAACGAGTGTGTCGACCCGTTAGACTCCCTCTGGACTGGTCTTGTTGCCTCTGGAGCAACAGTACCAGTTCAGTCAGCGACCCCCACCTTAAACCAGAATCTGATCTGATGAGTTGAAAAATTGTTGAGGAAAACAATTAATAGATTTCATATGAAAGGACAAGTTCAGCTAGTGGTGTAAAGTCACTCATTATCTACTCTCCCCTATGGTGATAGAAAGTTGGGAGCCCACAAAACATTTCTGGAGCTTCACAGCAAAACAGCGGTGCAGCCCTCTGCTAAACAACTGAAGTAGATGGGGACTTGTTTTAAAACGTAAAATGCATAAATACAGTCTCCGGAAGCCCAAATTGATTTGAAAAGACGTTATTTACATCCTCGATGTGCGGTCGAGCTCGTGCTCCCACTTCAGACACGATGCACACTTTTTGCTTAGCATACAGTGAAGATTTGGGCTTTAAAACAGGTACAAATAACCTCTTTTCTTTATAAGTTTGGGATCTCTAGGCTTCCAGAGACTTGGATTATGGAGCCTTTATGTTTTTTTTTTAGTGCAGTTATCCACATCTACTTCAGTTGTTCAGGAGAATGCTGGAACATTGTTTTGCTGTTAAGCTTCGGAAATGTTTGCTGGAGTCCTAAACTTGAATTTTCATATTTTTTGTGAATTTATCCTTTAAGTCCACTAAATTTTCCTGATTTTGATTTACGTGGAAGGTGTGGCTTAACATCAGAGCTGCTGCAAGCGCTGGCATTGTTTTGGCTAATTTCCTGTCTGTTTCGCAATTATCGTTCCCCTCCCTCGTCCTTATGTCGCCACACTTTAACGACTCCTTTCCTTTTTTTCTTTTTTTTGAGGGAGCTCTCTTTGTCTCTTCCTTTTCTCAGCTTCGCCTGTTTGGTACTATAAACTGTCAATTGGAGCTGTCGGAATATAACGCTATTTATCACTTATTTTAATAAGAAAATAACACTTACAGCAGCTTTGAGGAGCCTAAGTGGAGAGTAAAAAATGGGAAGCTATGATGCAGGTCTCTGTTTTTCAGTTCTAAATTAATGCAGGGGTGTTGAATGTATTTTTAAAAGCACTCAAACGACAGCAGCAGTGAGCCTTGCTAAACCTCTCGCAGCAAGTGATAATTGTGTAACCACCACCACAAACAGTAACACAAAAGATACATGAGAGAACGAAGAAACAGCTGCTTATCAAAAACCACACAAATGTAAATTGAACTTCAAATGTGCTCTCTATTTGCGTAAATCTTGATTTCCTTTATTTGTAATCAAACATTTGTGTTGCCATAAAAAAAATAGAAGGTTAGCAAATAAAATAATATCAATAAAGATGTCAGCATTTGATACTAATCATATTTGATTTAGTATTTTCAGTTTTTTGAGTTTCACCTAATACTTGAAATGACTTATTCTCTCTTTATTTGGTTTGTGCTTCTTCGATATCAAATTAACTCCACTTTTCTCTTTTAAAAAAAAAATGTTCGTTGCACATGCACAATAAAAATAAAAATAAAAAACTAATATTGTGTCCCCCTGTTTTGCTACTTTCTGCTTTTCTTAACTTGTTGCTGAGAAAAAAAATGTTTAGACATGAGTTGGCGGAAAGACATGAGTAAAAGATATCACTGCTTCTCTGGAAATGTCGTCACGTTGCCCCGAATGCATGTCATATACATCATCAAATACAAAACTAAAAAACCTGACCTTTCAAGAAGAAATGAAACAAACTGGCTGGCAGCATGTTAATGTGTCTCTACTGCTGATCCCGTGTTGGGTCGCTGTGAGTGACCTCATTGCCCACGCTGAATTACTGAGCATTTCCTCATTTGCAGTAAGTTTACTGTCATGTAGCTTCCTCTACAGTAGCACCAGCCTGGATACTGACTCACTGCTGGACATGGAGCACTTTATCCATCATTAAAACATCACTAAAGGCAAATATGGTAAGAGACATTCTGTTTTATTTACATATGTGGATCCACAGCTCCTTTCACACTTTTTTGTTCATGTGTCTAGTTCAGTTTGATTTCTTCTTGACCATCAAGGTGTCTATGAATAACCTGCCCGTTGTAGAAAGGCCATCAAGAGATTTTCTTATTTCACTGTGGCTAAAACCTCGGTTTCCTTCTGTTGTGTAACAACATACTCTCCTTTTTAAAGACATGTAACCTCCATTTGACGTTACACAAACAGCAGATCCCCTGTGTTTAGATTCAGTTAAGTACTGATGTGTTGAGCTGCAGTCATTCTCTACGGTTTTAACACATTTACTAGGTAGAGGGGGGAAGTTTGGAATCTAAAAATAAATTTCCCTGCCACTGATGATGAAAGAGAGCTTTATTACGCATGGCTAGCTCGGGTTAATGATTCACAGGATAATCACCAATGCTTTACTTTCACATTTCTATCTTCCTTATCCTATCTTACACATAGAAATTGTATTTTTACACTTTTTTTAATATGGAAAAGGGATAATGATACTTGAAATTTAGTCGTAAATGTTAAGGATCCTCCAGGTTTTCTCCAAGCTGGTGAGCACAGAGACTTCAAATCATCTAGACTGCAAAACTCAACTGAAACAAGACTTTAATTATCGTTATTCCATGATCTTAATTACAATAAAATGCGACGACAGAATTAAATTGATTAGTATTAATTGATAATAAATTGATTAGCTACATCAAATGTCTGTTTTCTGTAGCAGAGACTGGCGGTAACAGACTGTGACTGTGTTCAAACTTTATTTGCATAGCACCTTTCATGCAGGTTAATTCAAAATGCTTCACACGTGACTAACTGATGAGACAATACAAGTATTTCAAAGAAGGCATCAATAGGGTTCATCAACAGCCCAGAAAATTATGAAAAATTATTATTTTTTCACACACCAGAGAAATTGTAAAGAAAAGACCATGTTTAAGTCATATTTCAGTACACATTCTTCAGTGTCTCTTGCACCTGCAGAGGTACAGTCTCTGGCGAAACATCTGCTGTAATGTGTCAGCCAAAGGAGGCAACACACGCACATGTAGATGCTCCCACACACACACACACACACACACACACTGTGTCTTTTTTCTGCTGCAGCTGCTTGCTGACTGAAAGTGGAGCTCGTGTCTGCGTGTGTGTGAGTGTGTTCTGTGGTGTAGAGAAAAGTTCTGTCTGTTTCCTTTGTTCTTTGTAATGAGACAGACGACCGCCAGCAGAGCTTGCAGCTCATTGGTGCAGCCCTGTCTCCATGGTAACGGCCGCAGGATGCTGGCTGAGGTATAGAGGTGTGTGGTCGTGAGCGCTTCCTGCTCTTCTTCGCAGCCTCTGTCACAAGGTGCTCAAACATTAGATGGTGGGACTGTTTTGTTTCCGCCGTGTTTTCTTGTTGAGAACAAGACGAGTTCATTCATAACAGAAATTGCTTTTATTTCCACCAGGTTTGCTAACCATTGCTCTGTTTTCCGACCCCGCCTATTAAAGTCAACCAATGATATCGTATTTTATTTCTGTCCATGGGCGAACTCTTCTGAGCACTGCCCCCTTTTTAGTCTGGTGCATTGTGCAGACGAGATGACAACATCCAATCCCAAAATAGAGATGCACACCAGATGACAAGGACTCAATGTCGACACTACTAAATAAAATGAAATTAGAGCATATTTTTATTTTATTCTATTTTATTTTCTTCTTTTGACATTCCTACCTTTGCGCTGTTACTGTTTGCACACTGTTTGTTCCCTTGTGCTGCTGTGCCAAATTGAATTCCTTCTACAGAGGATCAATAAAGGCACATCTTATCTTATCTTAAATCTTCTCTCTGTTTAGACTCTGAAAACACCCCCAGAATATCATATCAAGTTATCCATTTAAATTTCATACATAGAACATATTTCACCCCCCACTGCATCTTATGCAATCAAAATACATTAGGCACTTTTCCTCATATGGTTTGGGGATGCTCGAGGGTTGCAGAGTTCTGGAAGATGGTTGCAGAGACACCATCAAAAGTGCTCGGTAAAACGCTTCCTTATTCACCGGAAGTCTTGCGTATTAATGACAGCTCCAATCTGAACCTCTGTGTGAAGCAGAGACAAATCTGGCTAGCTGGCCTTACAGCTGCGAAGCGACTAAAAGCTTGCAGATGGAAAGCTCCACACTCTATCAAATTACACAGACATTTTTATTTAAAATGCTTATTTGTTGTTGTTTTTATTTGCTATTCCTGTCGTTGTTTGCTTTGTTCTTATTCATTTTATTTTTATTATTATTACTTGTTTTTTTATATATTTTTCCCTTTATCCCTATAGCTGCTTGCTAATTCTATATTGCATGGACGTGTGAGAGTACATTGTCTTACTTTTCTGATGATTCATTAATTTGTAACCTCACCCTGCATATTTACGTTTGGCTGACCACCTATTTCATTGGTTGCACTTTATCAAAAGTTAGAAGAATAAAGCATCTGTTAATGTAAGCTTTCCAGTTAAATATCTAAATCTGAATGAGCAAAGACACATTCAGGCTAATATAGGAAAATGTAATAATTAAATGATATTATATTAAGTGGGCCTTCTTTTATTTGGCTAAAATACATCTAGCTGTCGATACCGTTTAGCAGTACAATGCTCTGCTCCTCCACACGTAGGTGAGCTTATGGTCATCTACTGCAGCTAATACACTGACTGGGGATAATACCTCATACAACCCTACATCAGGAACGCCTGAACTATCACTTTAATGCCTTTAAGATAGTTAGCGAGTACTTCTTACAAGATAACAAGGTGCTTCACAGGTGCACATAAAACACAGAACCATGAAAATAACAAACACAGAGAAAAAAACAAAACATTTAAAGAACAGCACAAAGCCATCATGGCAAAGAAAAAAAGAAAAAAATGTACTTGCATGTTTCTGTGACCCTAAATGACCAAAATGCAAAAGATGCAACAAAGATAACACACGCATAGCATAGAAAGTGAAACCCCTGGAGACGTAACCACCCTCTCAAAATCTGTCATGAAATTTCACCAAAGTCAGGAACCCCCCGAGCTTCAAGTAAAGTGACCCACTTTTGTTCAGTATGATGGATGAGAGTAAGCGCTGGCACTGACCTCATTAGGCACATGTTTTTGTCTGTGTCACTATAAGATACGTTTCAGTTGATTTTATTGCTGTGGGCTGCAGGTTTTAGTGCCGAAGCAATGTATGACCTCATTTTACTTCACATAAAAATGATTCCAACTGTAGTAAGGTGTCCAGATTTTAAATTTGGCAAATTTTGTTTGTGCCGATACATGTGTTTTTTTCACGCGTATCATCTAAGTTATTAAGAATTTCTCCATGAAATAGACACCCCAAGTCTTTTAAGACAAAAGAGTGTCTTTGTTTTACAGAAATAAAAAGAAAAACAGAAAAAGTGTTTAACAGAAATAAGATTTAAATGTATCAATAATGATAATCTCTATATAATGATCACAATCTGTGAGAAGTTTGCTGCCTTCACTGTCTCATTGTTCAGGCTGTCCTCTGCTGCAGAGTTGGAAGAGACTTCAAAATTACCAGGAAACTGTGTTGTTGCACGGTGCATTCTCACTTCATAAAGATAGCGTAGGGGTTTTGACGCCCGGTGTGTGTGTGTGTGTGTGCGTGGGGACCATGCCTTGCTGTGCTGCTAACTTCCTGCTTTAGCGCCAGAGCTGCCGCAGTTGAGTTTGTTTGCTCCTGTGTTGTTGTCAGGAGGAAAGCATTGATGTCAAGGCTCTGAGGGCCAGGTTCAACAACAAGGCCAGCACCTCGGACACCAGCAGCCGAGACAGCAGCTCCCCGAAATCTCCACGACCTGTGTTTGGGAGGGCGATCCTGCCTGTGACAGAAAACGATCTGGCCCATCAGAGACTGTCTCCCACAGTTCCTCCGCCTGCGATGGCTGGCCCGGGCATGATGAGGTTTCCGAGGGCAGAGCCAATGGTAATCTCCAGCCCCTCCAGATCTCCTGCCTTCCCTCGACCATATGCTGGACTCAGACAGCCGATCCAGCCAGCAGACGCCACCAAGGTGAAGCAGACAGGGGAGATGCTACAGAACATAATGATGAGGCACCCGAGGCCTCCGGGCATCAAACCAGCTCCAGCTCCAGCTCAGGCCCCTGCACCAGCTCACTCCTCCACCCCTCCACCGCTCCGCCAGCAGCCTCGACAGAGGAGCACAGGGGAAGTGACCCCACTGAGGAAGCATCTGCCCCCTGAAGGACCCCTGCCTCTGAAGCCCAAACGGCCTCCCAATGTCAACCTGGAGCCCTATAAGAAGTTCAGGCAAGGACCTGCACTCCCTGGCCCAAGAAAGCAAGACGGTGAGTCTCTCTGGATTAATCACTCAGACACATGTAATAATGTCGGACTCAACTAATAAATGAAGACAAATCTAGACATTCCTGGTGCCTTACCAGACTTTTGCTTCAGACAGCCAAGGTTCATTCTGTTTAAAACAAAAATGAACCTGCAAAATAATGACAGTGGCTGCCGCTAGTCAATATGAAAGGACAAACTTGTACATTCTCTGCCCTTTTGCTTATTTCACAGAGGACATTTTTACATGTCAGAGAGGAAAGATACATCCGTTTATATCATATTGATGCTACAATATTAAAAAGCCAAAACGATCGAACACTTTTTTACAATTTTTTGCTCTGGATTTTCAACAGTTGGAAATTTCAACTTTTGATGGAAAGTTAAGACCATTAAATTAATAAATGTTCACATCTAAATGTTGATGGCAGAGCATCAAATACCAGAAAAGAGTCATTACACATTAGAATCTGATTATTTTAAAACAAATCTTTCTTTTTTTAAACAAGTCATTAACCACAGTGTGTCTCTGTGGTCATTATTAGCAGTAAAGTTAAACAAAACAGAAAATTTAGAAAAAGAGAAAAACTTTTGCCTATTTGGCCTTTTGTTGACTGTAGAGGTGTGACAGAATTGCTGGTTATCCGTCTCTTTTTGTCTTCAGTGTTTTCACATGAAGACGCTCTTTCTCTCTCCAGTTCTCCCAGCAGATTCTCCAGGCTCAGTCGGCAGAAAAATGTCTTTACCTGCAGTAAGCAGTCCTCCAAAACTGCCTCAACGACCCAACAAACCCAGCAGCCTGCAGCGCCAAGTCGCCTCCTTGTGAGTGTTTAATATCGCACGAGGGTTTCAGGTTTTCTGATCGATAATGAATGAAAAATGTCATTTAAAAATAATTATCGTTGCTGAATAATGAACAACTGTTATGTTTGTTTATTGCAGGGACATTGTTGATGACCAGGACACCTACGATGACATTGCCAGCTTTGATAAGAACGGTAACAATTACAGCTTGTTTATTGGTGCACCACCGAAGCTCCTTTATGTTCCTCTGACACATTTTAACTATTTCTTCATGTCCTTGCATTATTATTATTATCAAACATTTATGTGCCACTTTTTAAAATGGAAAACATACCTTCATGTCTTTAAATTGTGTGACTTCACAGAGTCCTGGAGTGACAACAGTTCACAGTGTATGGACGGGGTAAGGACAAAAAAAAAACTGAATCTGAGATTTAATTTACTGTAAGGAGAGAATAACACCCATTTTAATAATTCAAACCCAGGGGACTCCTCTTGTGGGAGATTATTGGTGAAACTTTAAGTAGACTGATTTTACATTCATAATGTTTGTTAGTCGGCTTTAATCAGATTTTCTTGTAATGGGTGACATTTCCCTGTAATCTAAAAATTCCCTTTATGAAAATGTTTTTAGCTTTAAAAGTGCTTATAAGAAGTTTTTGTCTTGTAGGATGATGAAGACGTGTATGAGTCTATCGATGAGTGAGTATACATTTACCTTTATCATTTAATCATTGTGTCTCGATATGTTAAGGGCTCTACTGGCTAAAAGTAGAAAGTGGCTGCAGCTGCATGAACCTGAAGCAAATGTGTTTCTATTTCATCTGTTACTGCTATTTTTGCACCCACTGCAGCTACTAGAGCAAGTACCACAACAGCTACTGCTGTTACTTAAAATGTATGTTGTTTGCACAAAATCATCCTTAACTGACACCAATGCAACTTTTAAAGTCACAACATTATGTGCAATGATTGATATTTCTTTATAGTTACAAGTTGTACATATTTCCTGTTAAAGCACGATATAGTGATAAAACAAGGGGCGGACTGTTAAAATGTGGGCAGGATGGAACAAACGGAAAAAGTGAAAAGGTGGTGATGTTTGCAGCATATTGCAGTTGGTAAAACAATTAACTGTGAAGTGCTTGGGCTGCCAATGTAAAATTAGTTGAGTTTTATTTAACGATGATTACAGTATAAACTATTTTTCAGCGGGTCAAATAATGGGAATATTATGAGAAAAACCTGGAGTGAAGTCAGGAAATGTCAGTCTATTGTTCAATCGAATGGATTTACATGTAATTTATTAGCAGATGATCACGGTCGGCTGATGATTAAGCCTACTGACTTTGGGAATCCTCTGACTTTTCCTCTCGCACATCAGGAGATTAACATTTGCAGTTTTAAGAATGGAAATTCTTATCCACTAAAAAAGCTAATTGTGTATGAACGTATGTAATTCACATGTAAAAGTGTAGGCTCATCATGTGGAAATGTTGATTTGAATGAGAAAAAAATTAAATCACTTGTCACTCCATTCAGCTGTTTTTGTGTAAACCAACCAACAGACACAGGCGAAAACATAACCTCCTTTAGCTCATATTTGTATCTTGAGATAGCTAATAGGTCAAATGTGGTAAACATTATAACCGCTAAACATCAGAATGTTGTCGTATGTTAGAATACTAACATTAGCATTTAACTTAAAGCACATGGCAGATGGTAAATTCTTAAGAGGCTGATTTGAAGAACTGACGAGTCATTTCTCATTTTAATTGTGCTTTTATAGAGACCAGGTGGAGGCGAACAGGATACATGCTGAGAAGAGAAACAAAAAAGAAGCAAAGAAGCGACAGGAGCAGGAGAAGAAAGATCAGATGGAGCGTCGAAAGAAAGAAAATGAGTTGAAGAAGAACTTTCAGGTAAGGAACCATGATTTGTCTCTGAGAAATTGGCCCACTTTACAATACAGGAAGGCTATTTGCAGATTGGATTTTTAGTAATGTAAGCATTTGAAACTTAAGTGGGTCAAGCTGAAGAATAACTTTTGAAAAGCAAAAAGTAAGGATATTTTACTGACTGGAAAAGATATAATCTAGCCATACCAAGGTTAGTTAGGCAATCTCATTAATTTTCACAACTTTATTTCTATCCTTCTGTAGTTGCAAGGGGAGGTGGAGGTTCTTCATACAGCCAGAGTCAGGCATGACTGGCATGGAGGAGGAAAACTGGACCTCAGTGTACGGCAGGGAGAGAGTGTGGAGATCCTCCGAGTGAAGAATAACCCAGGAGGCAAATGGTTGGCTCGCTCTCTGAACGGAAACTGTGAGTACCACTATACATTTCTTAAAGCATATACAAAAAAAAAAAACAGTTCCAGTCTGGACCTCTCTTTTATGCCATTAAGCTAGACCAGAGTTAAGCATGAATCAGAAGTTTCAGCAAATTCACCTCACCAAACACTGCAGAGAAGTGGTTGATACGAAGGCTAGACAACTCAAAGTTATTGATCTAAAATATTCTGTTTTTGAAATGTGTGAATTGATAAATTAATATATTAAAAGGAGACAGGCTGGTAGTCCTGTGTAGCCCCCTTTCGTAAATACCCTGCAGCACAGTTTGAGTGCTAGGCTTAGGGTAATCATCATACTTCACACCTGCTTATTTGGATGTATATTCTTAATTTGCATTTTGAAAAACTTGAGTGGAAAAATCTGAACTTGAAAAATAAAGCTGAAAAACTGCATGTTTTTACACTTGGCATAGTTGGCATACTTATATGTGGGACTTTTTCCCAAACATTCCCAAAGGTCGTTGCTTCCTCTAACTTTATTATGTGGTATACCAAAATATTCATCAATCACTCTATGCAGATGATACTCAGCTCTATCTTTGAAATAAAAAAATCCTGGTAGCCTTATCTCTTTTAACCTCACTGTCTTATCTCATACTTCCTCTCGTGTTTCAATAACAGTACTATTATTAAAACAAGCACACAATTGTAGGGGACAAGATGTCCCAATATTAGAAAGAACTAGACAGGCTGAGGACAATAAAGAATGCCTTAAACTGAAGCAGAGTCACATTTTCTCCACTGAGAAAATTAGGTTTTGTTAAGTATTGAGACACTGTTGAAGTTTGTTGGAAGTCACTTTAGTATATAGTTATGTTGGTTTCTCCGGTAAGTTAACTGGTCGGCTAATGTTGCTCGAATGCATTGAAACCCATTTTTATTATACCTTCCACACTGATTAATATGCGACAGTGGTAAAATGTAAAACTGTCAACTAGAACCAAGAAACAAGTGTTTCACGTGACAATGATGTAAATATACTGTATATATGAATACTTATCGTACACTATTTTTGCCTAGCGTTCTTACTTAGCTAATGGACAAAACTTTAACAACATATGTTAATCCCAATTTGTTTTTTTGGATGGAATCAATCATCTTCCTTTGTATTATATCAATCAGTAGCAGAGAACAACATGCAGAAAATGTATTAAAATCACATGATAAATACTCAACATTATGTTCATGTCATAAGTTCAAACAGTGATACATGGTTCTATTAGATCAGTATCCAGAGTCCAAGTCCATTATCTTGATGTTGTGTCCTTTGCAGACGGCTACATCAGTAACACATGTGTGGATGTTGACTATGAGGCAGTGAAGCGAAAAGCACTCCAGTCCAGAAAAATAGACACATCATCGCTGCCACCGCCACCTCCAGACCCCCCACTGATGTTAAATGCAGAGTCTTATAACAGAGACAGGTACAGTAGATTGTGTTAGTCCTGCTGTTTTCAATTTTATTTTTGTGATACTGTGAGGAAAAATGTCTTTACACTCTTCAACCAACTTTTCCCAAAAGTTTTATATACACTTATATATAATCACCGATAAGATACTCACCTAATTGTTTTGTTGCATGGCTTTTTCATTTTCACCCACATCTGTTCCAAGTAACATATTGTGTTTCCTCTAATCTGCAGCATGCTTGAAGATGATGGTAAGTGAAAACACACCACGCAAAAACATTACTGGTAGATTAACAATGGGGAAAACTCATATTGTTCAACAGAAACAAAACACACATAGCTATTTATGTAACATAACTACACATTGATTTGTCAAAACAATTGTTTCTTTCTTTCGCTTTCTGCCAAAAGCATCAAATAATTTCATAGAATAGGGGATTTACAGTACAGATTCACGAGAATATACCACTAACATTGGAGAAAAAAACTTAGTTTAAGTCTGTACTTAATTATTGTTCAATTCTAGACATATGTCAGTATATATCTGGATATTATAGAAATTATAGGTTATGAAATACGCTTCCTGCCTAGCTCATACTGTGGGTCTTGTTAGCTGTCCTTTATTTTAATGTTTTTTTTCTCAGATATTTGGGAAAAACAACAACACAAGATCATTTTAGTTTTAGTTTTACTGTACTTTGTTTTGTCTTTAGACAGTTATGATGACGTTCAACCACTACCGGAGGATTTCCCCCCACCACCGCCTGAAATCAGGTACCCGTTCATCTGGTTCATTGAAGGTCAACAGGAAATGAGAGCTAGATATATTGAAAACCTCAGTACAGATTGACAATCAGCATACTGGAAAGCTTTACTGATGTAGATTGGATAGGTGAAGGAAGGAATGTTTAACCTACCTATAAATAACATTTATTTGTCTGTGGAAGTAAATCTGAGAAAATGTATTAAACTGGTGTATTAATTAACTGTTTAAACCATTCTATTTTTACAGCATAGATCCCAAAGTGATGAAGGAGCTAAAAAAGAAATTTAAGGTAAAGCATTTTCAGATTACACCAGATTATTTGGTTTTAATGACGGATAAAGCACAGTGTCATCAGCATAGCAGTGAAAGGAAATGTTTATATACTATGTTTGCTATTATGTACCTGAATTATTTGTTCAAGGGACAAAGAAAAAGAAAAAAAACAATGGTGATGAGAAGCATAATTTCCCCTTGATGTATATAACAAACATGTTACAGTGATAGAAAATGTGTACAGAAAATGCTAAAAACGGATCACTCAAACTGTCATTTCCCAGTACGAGGGGCCTCTCAGGGTGCTGCACACCATGATGGTGGATCCCAATTGTGTCATAAAGAAGCCAGATAAGAAAGATCTCCAGGTGACGCAGGGAGAAGTCCTGGACATCATCGAGCTCACCAACAGCAAGAAAGCTCTGTGTCGCAGCCAGTTTGGAAAATGTATGTAAACAACTCACATACCTCTTTGTTGTATGTTACTTTACTCAGCAGCACGATGGTGTATTTTACTTATTCAATGCTACATAAAGATGTGTTTTGTCTCACCTCTCACAGATGGTTACGTGTCCCGATCTCTTCTTCTCCCAATGTAAGTGGATTTTCATTAGTTTAATATGAATATGTCCCACTATTAGAATTACTGTTATTAAGTATTTTTTATACTCCAAACAAATAAGGATGAACTTCTTTTTCCGTAAATAAATTGTATTGTTACGGCAACAGCTCATCTTAAACTTTGATTCTTTAATAGAGATCTTTGTTGTTGTGTTTGATCGGATAGATTATAGTCGTACAGACTTCATTTGAACAAATCTCAGGTCTTTACTTTACACAGAAATATCAACAGAAATCATTCTTCCTTTGCAGGGAAGGAGACATTTACGACGATGTTGACTATGCAGGCGGTGAGTAATCTTTGCATCTTCATGTTCTTTAATCAATGCAAATGCAACACAAACTGAGCTATTCTCATTTCCGACGTGGTCTGAATTATTGACTTTTTTTCTTTTTTCTTTCAGACATCTATGACAACGACTCTCCACATAATGATCATTAAAACATCAAACTAAACACACGCACACACAGAGACAAAAGAAACAAACTATGAATTAAAAACTGTATAAAAGTATTTAATATATCGACACAGATTTTTGCTATATTTGACTCCTTGCTGCACAGCAAGGTATCCTATCACAATTGAGATGAAACAGTAAAGAACTGTACGACTCACAAACAATAAAACTATGATAGAAAATCAAACTAAACTAACAAACTATCTCACTTAAAACTAAACAATACATGATAGAAAATCACACAAATACTGTAAATGCCCTGTGCTGAGAATAACAAACTGTCAACATTGCATTGTTCATCAAACTGCTTGTATAGAAAATAAATACACTATTACTGTGTTTTTTTTGTTTTACTCGACTTCTGAGATAATGTAAAATAACGAATAAAGTTTTTCTGTCTGGTAATTGTGTTCCAGTTTGAGTTCTTCTCTTTCTTTTTTAATACATAAGTAAGATGCTTCACCTCTGGAAGTGTTATGTTTCATAAACTGGAGAAAGAACAACGACCTACTTGTAGATCACAGAGCCTTATGGAGCTGGGCAACATAGCGTCTCGGTACCCAAAGAAAAAGGTACTAAAAAAGTCACAATAAATCTGGTCATATTGACAACTGCAGTTATGTGAGAGCGTAGTTCTCAAGGTTTAAGCTAAGGGTTTTGATGACATCACTAACACGACTGTTGGCTTTGTAGTCTTTTATTTCATTAGTTTAATGACAAACTGCGACTTTATTGACTTGGAAAATTATCTTTTTAATTGAAAAACATCATATATGTGATTCATGACACAATTCAAACGGGATCGAAAAATGATTAGTCTCTCTATTCACTACTGTACCATACAAAGTTTTTCTGAAATAAGGTCCCATGGGGCAAACCGGAAGGGGCGCGACTTCTGCTCTCTGTAGGACCCTGGCACAGCACGCTGGACCCTAGGAACAAAGAAATGGCTCCCTCAAAGATACCAAAGGCAAGATTTAGACCATCTTTAGGTAAGGTAAAAATTAGGGCTACCAAGGAACCTGGTTTCATTCTATCAAACTAAGTTGCATTTGCTTCTTTATGGGAAGTAAACATGGGCCTACACGTTAAGTCCACAGGCTCAATAGGTACTTAGAATGTTGGATTAGCAGCACATTAGCCCCAGACAGGTAGCGGCTAGCCTGGCCAGCAGTACGTTGATCACAGAGAGACTGAATTCTGCTAGTTCACATAAACAACTGTCACAAACCATCTGCAGTAAAAATGAGTACATACAGATAATGCGCTCCAAAAAGCTGCATTTGGTAAGAGGATAAAAGATGCCTGTAAACATTTGTCATTCAGTTAAGTAGCAACTGATATGGAATTTTGCCAAGAGTGGTTTCTACTCACAACAGAGGTCAAACAACTGACTACAGATTGACCTCAAAATGGAGAGTGAAGAGGATATCTAGCTTACTGTAGGGACACTCCTGGCCCTTTTGTGTTTAGAAGAAAAATATAGACAAGGAGTGGTTATTAAGAAGACACCAAAAGGGAGTTTCATTTTTGTCTGAGATTGAAAGTGAAGGCAGTTCCGGTTTTGTAATCTCCTCTTGAGTTGCACCAGATCAGTACGACAGGATGTTGACAAAGTTAACACCACTTATAATGCGTCAAATAATTACGGGGACTGCATCTCCCCAGGAAAGCGACTGATGGTCCCTTCAGGGTTTTTGGCAGCAGGCAAGACATATTGGGCTAGCCTGTTTGTTCATGTTACATAGCATGCACTCCTGTTTCATATCTCCATGCAGTCTGCAGTAAATATCATCTTCAAGTTCTTACAGAGTTCAGACAGCTTTGGCTCATCCGGTCCATACCAGAATAGCACATGGTTGTGGTTTGGATCAGACTTACCATCTCCATTGTGACCCTTAAATGCACCCTTACCCTAACCAGAGCACAACAGCCAGGTTGAATAAATGATGTTTGAAAAAAATATGAGACTAGTTGCCTACCTAATAAGTCATGGGTATGGAACGAAAGCTCCAAATCTGATTTGTCATGAAAGGAAGCGCCACTGAAAGTAAGAAACATGGGAATAAAAACAATTTAAATGTAATTATCAAAGTATAATGTCTTTTATATGTAGTAGGGCAGTTTCATACAACCACAACACTTTGACTTTCTGCCTGAAAAAAGATTTTTTTCCACAACCCATAGAAAGCTTCTTCGTAAAGTTAACATGTCCTGTATTCTAGAATATCAGCAAGCGTTACTTCTATCATACTGTTGCACTGCACTGAAATACACACATCAGCCAGTATTGTTGAGGTACAAATGATCCTGAACCCAAACGGAGGAGGGCAGCAGTGTAGTGTAGTCAAGAAGAAGCAGAAGAAGAAGAAGAAGAAGAAGAAGAAGTAGAAGAAGTCGGATTGAATCGACGATCGTCTACTCCTGTCTGTGTTTTTACTTCCTGTATCAAAGTCCAGCTGAGCGCCTGGTGGAGTAGGAACAGTTGTGAGTGGAGATGTTTATGTTGGAGCTTCACAGGCCGGTGTTTATTAATCGTTCATCGTTGTGAGAACCGCAGATAGACATGCAGCAGTCTGTGGAGGCTCTGGTGAAGGTGCTGGAGTCCTACAGAGGAAGAGATAAAGTTGTGAGTACTCGTGTAGTTAACAGCAAATCCTCCAGTGTTAGCCATTAATGATGCCAGAGAAGACAGTGGGCCTATTACAAAGTTGTCCTGGAATGTAAATAGAAGATACACGTGCAGCAAAACTGTGATTTTCTCAGGTTACTTTTTTTTTTATAATTTATCCATCATTTTACAGGTAATGTTGAAAATAGTGCACTAATAGTCCTTTTAACACAAACCATGAATGAGAATAATGATCACCGTCCTCTTTAACAGATCAGTTGTTCTTTGGGGGTAATTCTTCCAAGCAAAAATGTCAAACATTGTCTGTTTTCATCGTTTTGATTGTGAGGAATCGCTCCTTTGTTCTTGTCTTACGTCCTGGTAAACAATATGTTTACAGGTATCTGAGAAAATGATCAGCAGATTAATCAATAATGACAATGAAAAGAAAGATTCTCACTTCACAGTCCATCAGTTTTGAAGTGTTAGATGTGACTTAAATGAATTTTGGTTCAGATGCTCTCCAGTTGTTTAGTCAAAGTTGTCAGGGAGCGTTTTCAAGACATGGCAGCTCAAGCTGTTCTTTTTAATATTCAATAAGAGAAAATTACAACTTGCATAAGAAATAAAAAAGAACTATTCTGCAAAATACAAAAAAAAAGATCAGAATTACAACATCCCTGAAAGTAAAATTTCCTCTTTGATAAACAGTCCTGGGCCTAAGAGTCTTACCTCTGTTTCCTCCTCTGTTTGTGTTTTCAGATCAGGACGGTGTGTTATGGCTCTCAGCTGGTTGGAGGAGTCCTTTCCAGGAAGGCGGAAACGGACGTTTCATCGCAGCAGCTTGGGAAACGTCTGCTGCTGTTTTCTGCTCAGCTCAGCCAGTGCCGGACGGTGCTGAGGTTGTTTGATGATCTGTCCATGCTGGCTTACTCCCACAGCTATGGGACGGGAACCGGGGTGAGCCACACAACAACAATCCCTCCTCAAGTTGTATTATTCCTCATCATTCAGTCAGGGACAGATGGATCAGCTTGGAACATGATACAAGAGTTCTTTGTCCATACTCAAAATGGGTTCATCTTCTGTATTTGGGATGTAGAATATGGGGGGGGAAATGTGGAGAGTACTACAATATGTAGTATGTTCTGTGCAGCACTAATGTATGCCGCATGTCTTTTGAAGGAGGAGGACGCATGCGTGCGCTGGATATCGGTGCTGACCAACGTGGCCGACCAGCTGTACTACCCCTGTGAGCACATCGCGTGGGCTGCGGACGCCGAGCTCATCAAAGTGAAGTCTGATAAGTGGTGGCTGTTCAGCACGGTGCTGTGGGGAACATCACTGCTGCTGGGAATACTCAGGTCTGAGACCATCTGTCCACTAACATCAAATCAAATAGATTACTAAACATAATGGATTGTCGAAATGACATATGTCAGTTTTTCTAAAAGCAACAAGAAGTTGATCCTCCTAACAGGTATTTCCTGTGCAGACAAAGCCGGATATTTCATATTCCTCTGTGCCACAGAGTGTCATTGTTGTTAAAGAAATACACAGTGAGACAGAGTGATGCACTGTGTGACATGTTCCTTCGTTACACTGAACGTGGACTATGAAGTTTATTTTTAGTAAATCAAAAATACACAGTCATGCTGCTGTCAATACTCTCTAGAATACCAAATGTGTATTTATACGTGGCATAAAATAGTCCCAAAGAAACAGACTAATTACTCCTGTTGTGGTAGCGTTTGTTGAAAACTACCATGCCCAGCCGAAATATAGGAAATTACTATTATTTATTTGTGACCTGTTTTTAAAGACTTCCTTCTGTGAAGACTAGTAAATCAGGATTATTCAAAGATGGGCCGAGACATAGTTTTTTCAATTAGTATTATTATTATTATTTACTTTTTCCTTATTATTATTTTTATTATTATTATTATTATTAATAATTTTTTTTTTTTTTTTTTATTAAGCTTTATTTTATCTCAAAATGCAGTTTAGGATGTATCCTCATTTACAGTTGTGTCTGGATGTACAATACAACAGTTAACAAAAAAGCATAAATGTATTATAGCTAAAACTTAATAAAGGGAAGGAGGGAAATACAAACAGAAGTATAAAGTAGAATAAAATAGATAAATAAAGTGTAAGAGTTTTCATCTGGCTTAATTACATTAAGAATAAGATTAAATAATGTCAGCCTTGCCCTTTAAGTCAGTTCAATATTTTATATTTATATATTACTAACCTCAAATCAGTCAAAATACATCAACATTGGATTTATATTACCCTGTATTTTTTTTTAATTTTTTTTAGAAATGCTGATCGTGTTAAAAAGTTAGCAGAATAACTTCTGATGCTCATTGTATGATTGAACACAAATAAAGTCACTTGCTTGACTAAATATGGAGCAAATGGTCACGAAACACCGTCAGTCTGAAATATCATGGGAATCTTTTGCTCTTTAGATCGCTCCGAGTTCTACTGCTCCTGAAGAAGAAGCTGAAGAGAAATGAGGGGGACGGAGGCAGAAACAGGTGACGTATCTACAGTTTTATTTGCAGTTAATTTAGAGAGGAAGTCTCACACTGTAATAGAAAAGAACATCTGCGTGTTTTCCTCCAGCAGTCGCTCTCAGCTCCGCGGACAGATGCAAGGGGAGGTCCTCTCCATCCTCAGTAGCATGGCTGACCTCAGTAATGCCATTCATTGGATGCCGCCGGGCTTCCTGTGGGCGGGACGATTCCCCAACTGGCTTGTGGGGCTGATGGGCACCATCTCCTCTCTGATCGGTTTGATCCAGATGAGTGCAGGCGACAGCGACCAGACGGACAGCACATAGTCTTCACCTCACAGTGAGGAACAGATCAGATGGATGATGTTTATTGGTGGAAATCCCTGATGTGATCAGACCTCAGTCAGGCTCTGTGTAGGGATCAATTTCAGTTACATTAGATTCCTAGAAAAACGTTTGGAAAATTAAAAATCAATCAGACAGTGGGAGGGGAGAGTTGATGAGATGATAAGATTCCTTTACTCAGCTCTAATTTCATAGTTAACTGCTGCAGAATCACAATCACAAATGTTGAATTTATTTTTAATGTCTTGTTACATGCAGATTTAAGTAAGTATTTACATGTTATGTTAGTACAGTGAAGAGGATTTTAGAAAGCAGGATTCCGATCTGACATGACTATTCAGTCCTAATATCATCACGCTCAGTTGGAGGTAGCTCCTGGGTTAGCACATGATACCCGTGACTTTTTCTTCTTTGAGACCATTCTATGCCTAAGGAGTCAAGTGTATCTTTACACTGTGCATACTTCTATGTCAGTGTGCAAAGTGATCTGTGACTTCATCTTGTACCTGACAGGACAACTGCTGATTGTTGAAACAACCAGCGGGTTTAACAGGCTTATGTACAGTGAAGAAGCAACGAGACACTGAGGTCAATGTACATTTAGTTAATCATGGTCGTGTTAAGAAATCAAACCTGTGTGGTGATTTTAAGAGAGACACAATGACAAGAATGAATGAATGTGAAAAGACTGGCAAATTGTTGCCTTGGATACACACTCCGTATGCCTAATTTTCAATCCGTTATGTTTTTCATGACAGTGATTAACAGTATTTTCTTTATTAGGTCGAAGCCTTTTGATGATTTTTAGGAGTGAACTACATGGATCAGTCAAGAAACAAATTGATTTCTGTCAGATAATTGGAAGACCAACTCACTGGCTTCACTCAGGTGTTAAAGCTGCACTAACTGGTGAAATTATCTGCGGAAATCTGATCTGAAATGCATTAAAGAATCACTAGAAAACAATCACTAGACAACACAGATAACGTTTTATACAGAAACAGTCTGTGTTACTGGTCAAAAGCTGCTTGATATGTAAATTGAATTGTATGTAAAGTTATTGCAGATTATGTAAACTAATGAACTTTTTAAAATAAATTGAATTCTGTCATCTCTTGGATCATTTTATTGACGTTTGATTAAGCAGGTCTGGAAGGTTCAGTTTGACGTGTGCAACCGGTGCCTTCAAGTGCTGACGGACAGATCGGAATTGAGAGAAGAGCATCTTGAGCTCATACAATAAACCTCAATTCATATACCCCCTTTCATTCTGTAAGAGTAGGGTTTAGTACCTGTTGTCTTCCTTGACTTTAATTATGAATCAAGCAGTAGAATGGCTAAATTAGATTAAGAATCGGTTGTGTAAAGTCAAAATAAATTATTTTTTTTACTAGAAAACATTTTCAGTTCAATAGAGGTTAGTTTGTAACTTGGTATTGGGAATTGTGTAATGAATAGATTGTGTGGTTAAGTCACGTGTGTAGTTCTGCAGAATAGGAAGAGGAAACCAAGAGACTGAAGGCGATGGCGAATCTACAACAGCACTTGAACGCAGCACAAGTCCAGAGTCAGCGAATAATTAAAAGCTGTCCAGTCGACAACAGCAACAATGGCAGGAGTATTCTGCCTTATACTGTGACTTCTTTATTACACTTAAATCATGTGAACTTAACACATCTAACTGTGCTGCGGTTGTTAGTATGACGAATAAAACAACGCCAAAGTTTTGGAAAAGGCTCAAATCCCAAACCACGTCAACTTCTCTGTCGTGGCACCATCAGGAGTCTCTGTGTGGGCACAAAGAAGCTGACAAAGACCTAAAACATCAGGTGAGAGCTGCTCCTTATGCTGCTTAAAACACAGTGATTACATAGAAATGACTTATCGTGTTACTGAGGTCTTCCTTGGATGCTGCGGTTTGGAATTAGCTAACTAGTTAGCATTGAGCTACTTTAGTTAGCCAAACTAGGCTTATTTGACTCTCAGTGTAAAAACCGAAACGTTACTCAGGATTTTGGGTTTTTTTTTCTTACAGATTACAGACACCGTTAGTTTTCTAATCTCCTGTCCCACTTTGTTTAGCCCCGCTATGTTCTGCCTCTGAGGGAGAGCTATGAGCAGTTTCCAAATTCCATTAACGCAAGTTCACAATTTTACTCTCATTTTCTGAGCATGTAGAAGTCACACATCCAACCTGTTGTTACATCTATTCAATTATTACACGCGGTGTAGTTGTCTGTGTAATGTATATTTTATATTTAATACGAGACCGTTTTCTTCTCTGAAATACACATTACTGCGACATAGCAAGTAAGTTAGTAGCCTCGCCAACGTACAGGAACAAAACACTTTTTTCTAATCGAATGTTGTCATCCCTTGTGGATCATTTCTTTGCCGAATTTACCAGCACACATGCCTGATTTGTCAAATTATTCTTAAATGTTGTTTCAAGATACTCTTACGTTTACCAAGTAAGAATACTTTGAAAAAAACGCAGACTTTTGAATGAAGTCTGGTATGCGCTATCTGTTACCTTGGGGAACGGAATTCCCAAAGTGCACTGTTCCCCAGGCAATCGATTTCTGTGACTCATTCATGTATATGTAATGGTCACTGACCGGCACTTCTGCGGGGTCTTTTTGACTGATACACATTGTACATGCTGTCCATGTACTTTGAGCTTTTGCTGCTTTGTCTATCTCAATTGTGATGGGGCAATTAGGGGCTGTCTGATAACTTTTCAGATAGTGCTAGTTCACTAAAGCTCAAGGGAGTCTACTGACACTTAAGACACTATGTGAGACACTTTTTTGTTTTAATGGCAGTGCATCAATTACGTTTTTTATTAATTCGACTGCTGCACTGTAATCGCACTTTTTCCTTTGACAGGCTTTCGTTCAGAATGGACTTAGACGTCTGCCCTGCTGATCCATCAGCATCACCTTCGTCAGACTTCTTTTGTCCTGCCAGCCTACCTGTTGGTGGAGCCTCTGAGGCTGAGGTCACCAGACAGACTGCGGCAGCTCCGGCGGGTTCCGAGACGGAGGATCTGGACTCCTACAACCCGATCGAGCCTCCTCCGTTAGACTGGAGGTCTGACTCCTCTAGTGAGGCGGGCACGGCAGACGACCTGGATGACCCCGGCTTCCCTCCCTCTGTTGAAAATCTGGACAAAGCCAGTCCAGGTGAGCCAGTATTACTACCTTTGAACATGAGTGACACCGTGGCTTCGCTCGACATGTCCCAGCAGGAGCTTGTGGGAAATATTGTAGAGCCAGTCCAAGATGTTGAAGAGGAACTGGAAGAAGAGGATGGAGCTGTTGAGGAAGAGCAAGGGGCCTTGGAGGGTGTTGGGGAATACCAGGAAGAGGGAACAGTATGCGAGGAGAGTAGAGTAACTGAGGAGGAGGTTGAGGTTGCTAACAGGAGATCAGGCGATGAAGACCACAGCCGTATCCACAGCCTCCTCAACCAGCTCCAGCTGATGGGGGAAGAGCCTCACCCTAGCATACAGACACCACTTCACCCTGTCCAGCATCAGTACTCCAGCCGGTCTGAGCTGGATGCGTGCGCTCCCTCCCTTATAACAGATGACAGCACTGAAACGACCGGACTGCTGTTCTCTGAGAGACACCAGAGAGACCTGCTGGGGCTGCTGCAGTTCACAGAGATCAGCGCCACACACCACCCTACCTCCCTGCCCCACAGAGGGGAGGTGGATGCTGTGGTGTCAGTTTCGTACAGCCAGAAGGACGCACAGAGGTTCTGGGGGCATCATGGGAACGGTCAACAGCAGCGGCACAGAGAAGACTCCCTCTCCTCCCTGCCTGATGAGGAGTATCCTGAGCCAGTGTGGATGAAGCTGGGTGAGGAGCCTCCGGAAGAGGAAGAGGCAGCTGCAGAGAGCGAGCAGGTAAACTCCAAACTAGTCAAGTTTATTCTCTACAGAAGACCCTTTTACTCGTATAATCTACATACAGTTCAAATTATTTAGTGTAAAAAAGGTATCAGCTTAAGGGAAGTAAAAAACTCCCCAAAAATCTGATTCTGCAGTTCATTAATTCCTCTTTTTGCTGTCATTGCAGAGTGCTGATCATCCTTCGTATAAAGACGGTGAGTCACCACACACACTTCTTTCATCATAAAGACATGTTTTATCTGTGCCAAAAGTCACAAAGAAATGATGCCATGTCATTGTGTTCATTTAAATGTGTTTCACTCTTCAGTGCCTGGTCCGTGTGACCCTGAAGACCTGTTGGATGGAGTAATATTTGGTGCCAAGTACCTGGGCTCCACTCAGCTCAAATCAGAGAAGAACCCGTCTACAAGTGCCCGCATGGCCCAGGCTCAGGAGGCTGTGGACCGCATTAAGGTGAACTCGCACAACAAATGCAAGATTTGTTTTTTGGGCATTTTTTCTACTGAAAATACTTAAGCTTTGAAATCCAAATCTTCCTGTTATGTATAGATTAGCTTGTTGGGTTGTTTTCATCAGAATAGGTGAACACATCAGATACCAATGTATCTTTGTGTCTCTCAGGCTCCGGAGGGAGAGTCTCAGCCAATGACAGAGGTGGATCTGTTCATCTCGACCCAGCGAATCAAAGTGCTCAACGCTGACACCCAGGTATTTTTCTGTTAACTGCTCAGAAAAATATGTGTGCATGTCTTTACACGAAAGTTTTCTTTTCCCTTCATTCAGGGTTTCTGTTTTTAATCATTGCCTCTAGCATGTGATGTTTAGTGTGTCAATCTCTTATTAGTAGGTACTTACAACCACTTTTCTTAAGTGTAAATACGACACATTTAAATCTGTAGTTTTCTGGCTTTTGAGCTAAGAAGTGCTGATGATGGATACTAGCGCAACGTGATAACAGTTAGCTTTAGCTATGGATGACTTTGGGATCAGGAATATGAATAAGATAAATGTCAAATAGAATAATTAAACTCAACTTGCTTCATCCAGAAATAAATGGGAATATTTTCAATGGGTTTGTAGTGAAGAAACAGTTTGAGTGGAGGAGTAAATGAAAAGTTGCATAATTAAAATACAAATAAAAACTGGGGAACGCTGCGCAGCTTAGATGTCTGACATGATAGTCCATTGTTTATTTTTCTGATTAACTTTGCATTCAGAGGCTCCTCGCATGGTCCCATTTCAGTGTCTTCATGAGCTTTTAAGTCGTTATGTGGAAAAAAAACATTAATTGTTAAGGAATTTAAACAATGTGTGAATAGCTGTTGTGTTATGAATTATTAGAAAAAAATTGCAGACATTCCACCTTATTGTTCCCACTTGGAGCGGCTGTTCATCTGAATTTTCCTACTCAGCAACACATTTTTCCATTTACTCTGAATGCCTGAATACTAAAATGTAGGTTTTATGTTCTGTTGTATAAACTTATGTTAGTTAAAACTTATTAAGCAGCGTTGCATTTTCTAAATTTCACCTTCAAGCTGAGCCCTGGCAGCAAGAATCCTTAATATAGAGCTGTGCAGTGATTTGATATGAGAGCTCTGCAGTAATGATGCAGTTATAGACAGTAGAGTCTATTTTCCTTCTTTGTGGTTGAATTGTCGGGAGAGTCAAACTGGGTCATCGGTCGTCTGCTGTCAGCTCCCACTGTGCATGGCTCATTGCTCCTCACTGCACCAAACTTATGGATATAAAATCACTTTTTGGGGTTTTTACAATGAGCCACATAGTTTAATTTAATTTTTTGCGTCTCATACTAGTTTGAAATTGACTTTTTCATTTATAACTTGTATTTTTAAAGGGAAGGTTGCCTGCATCATAATCGTTACTGTATCAAGTTTTGAGCAGATATCTTTTCTCTCCCTGTTTGTTGCATTAAAAATCACGTCAACCTCTCAGATCTACCAGATTTAATGACATATAAAGGCTGCTCAACAGCAACATTTCTAATACGAGAAATCCCAAAAATTTTTAATCAACAGAGCTCATTAATGCATGCTTTTTGGCAGCCTTTTGCCTTTTTCTTCATATTAAAGTGTCTTTGAATGCCTCAGTGAGAGTTTATGAAACAAGTAATAACAACTGATGAAAAGAGAATAGAATAAAGGTGTGACCGTCTTGTTTATGGTTGATTAATTTGCTTGCTCTTGAAACTAACTCACAAAACCAGACCTTCCTGTCTTCTCTCTGTTTCTAATATTATTACCACCCTAATGTCTTATCTCCACTCAGGAAGCCATGATGGACCACGCCCTGCAGATGATCTCTTACATTGCAGACATCGGTGACATTGTGGTCCTGATGGCACGGAGGAAACGTAAAGGGCAGGATGGTGACTCAGTCTCCAGCTCTCCCTCTTCATCCTCCTCCGGGCCTCAGCAGAAGTGCTTAATGATCTGCCACGTCTTCTCCTCTGAAGATGTGAGTTAGTCAATCGAAGGGTCTTGAAACCAGTGTGACCTTTGATTTAATGTGTTTGACTCATTAGCGCTCGTATTGTGAAGACCAGCAGCTGTGGGACAGTTCCTAAAAAAAGTGTTTCCTGCTCAGCTTTACAACCTTGGTAGTGGCCACAACTTCATTGTGTCAATTCACTTCTAGTCTTAAGCCCTCGGCTGCAAAGCCCACAAATGGGCTCACAATTCAAGACATTATTTAAGTGTCTTTTGATCCCCTCAACACCGCATCTCAGATCAAATGTGCTCTTTTTCGGCTGGACAACAGTTTCAGCTCCAGCTTGGCCTGGTTTCCTTCCCCCAGACAGCCAGCGAGTTCTTCTGAATGTAAAAATGGGCTGGCTGCCGTCCCAGTTTCACCCTGTTGGCAAGGCTGAATAGGAGGAGGAAGAGTTTCTTTTTAGAAACTAATTAGCTGTGGGATACTGAACGCCATGAGCCCACTGCATTTACTGCTAGGTTTTCCCAATATAAATCTGCTTATATGAAAATCTTTGCAGTGGGTGGAAGCAACTAAGCGGACGAATTTAACAAATAGCTGATGAAAATTAGAAAAAATAGATCACCTTTTATAGTGAAGTAGGGAACTTTTTCAGACATGATGCTCTATTTTTTGTTGTTTTAGTTTGAGGGTGTGACATGTATCAAATGTACTGTTCATTTGCTTTAATTTGTTTATATGAAAATGGAGGGTAAAAAAGTGCATTTATTCCCTAAATGTTCCCTAAACAATAATATGTAAAACCTCCCTGGAGACATGATAACAGTGCAGAAACCTGAGTCAGTTTTCTTTCCTCCACCCTGTCTCTCCATCCAGGCTCAGACCATAGCCCAGGCTATCGGTCAGGCGTTTGGAGTAGCCTACCAGCAGTTTCTTCAGGCCAACGGCATCAAGGCTGGTGATCTGAAGCCTGGAGAGTACAGCGAATACCTGGAGAGTCAGGAGCTCTACAACGGAGACCTGGCCCACTTCTCCGACTCTCAGAACATCAGAGACGTAAGCAGTGTCCATTGACAGATGTCATTCAGATGCACTTTGATGTTATTAAGGATTTTACAGGGCACATGTGAGAGGACTCATATGAGGTGTAGTGGTTAAATGCATTGATGTTTAACTTTAAAGGAGAATTCTGGTATTTTTAAACATGGGCTTTATGTTTAAATTTTCTTTTGTGTAAATGACAAATGGATCAGTAAATCGTCTCCGCTGGCACCAGTGAGACAGGCTGATTGTCCAAGTCCCTGAGGGCAAATTTGACTGTAAAATGAGGCCACTGAAAGTGCTCAATTTTTTTCATTGAGAAGCTCAGATTGTTATTCTAAGTGTCTGACAACATAATGGAGAATATCCCTACTAATGTTGTCACAATACTGCAATTTAAAACTTCGATCCAGTACTGTAAGTTATTAATTTACAGTAAACAGTACAGGAAGTTACAGCTGTATTCATTGGACATATTGTTAGCTGTACCAGAGTTAACTGTAAGCTAATTTCCATATGTTGTCCTGGAGACAGAGAAGGAAATCTCTGTTAAGAAAACTTTACAAGTCTTTGGTCCATCACCTACCCTGGCCACATTCAACACCTGCCTATAAAATAATGCAATAACAAACTAAAAATATTACAACTTTGTAGGAATTGGTTATTGATAATTGGTTAACTGGCTGAAATCACTTAATTCCTCTGCATGTCTGTGGTTCAGGTGGTAATCACCAAGGCTCCTGGAGAGATCTTGGGTCTAGCGGTGGTGGAGTCAGGGTGGGGTTCCATCCTTCCAACGGTGGTGGTGGCCAACCTCCTTCACGGAGGTCCTGCTGAGCGCAGCGGCGAGCTGAGCATCGGTGACCGCATCATGTCCGTTAACAACACCAGCATGGTGGGTCTGCCAATCACCACCTGCCAGAACATCATCCGGGTAAGACGGGGACTTACAATCATATTGATTTTGATAACAAAAACTATTATATCAACAAAAACAAAGAGTTATTATTATTATTATTGTTATGGTAGAATTTTAAATGCGGCTTCTGAAAAAATGCCTAGAATGTAAACACTGTATGCTCAAGTGATTTTGCCTTTTTTACAGCAAATGTACTGTTGTGATTTTGCACTAGATGGCACTGTGTTGCCATGCTGTGTGAGTGTACCAACACCAGTATTGTTTGAGAGTGGATTCAGACATTAATTGGGTTTAAAGGCCAACATCAGTGTTCACCACTTGTTTAAAGCCAGTATTTGGTGCTGTTATTCATTTGTTTTATTATTTAGAAGAGTTTCATCCTATTATGGAGCAGCAGAACCTTTGAAACATTTACCTGTGGTGGACACAGCATCCTAAACACCTGTATAAAGCCATGTTCTGAATTTTATTATTGTGATGTGTATAATGTTAAGTGTCTTGAGGCTGTGTCAGTCAACTTTTATGGCAATCTGTGAGGCTGTATATAACCATGTTGTTGCACTGCATTAGTGTTTAAGATATATAAGATGCAGAGGGTAGTGAACATGAAGGTCTGAGTGATGACTAAACAACAGACACAACTAAGCCACTGAACACTGACAACTCATTCACATTAATGTTTTAATTTAATTTTTGTTTTTATTTTCAGGACTTAAAAAGCCAAAAGTATGTAAAGCTCAGTATCGTCCACTGCCCTCCAGTCACCATGGCGATTATCAGAAGGCCTGATCCCAAGTTTCAGCTGGGCTTCAGTGTCGAGGACGGCATTGTAAGTTAATGTTCATATTTTCTTGCTGTCACTATTATAATATTCTTATTTCATTTTAAATATTTTTATATACAGTATATTAAGTTTTGATTTAAATGTTTCCTATATTTTAACTTGCATTATTTATGTCTTTGACTCTCCTTTTTTCTCACTTCTCATTTTGAGCATTGTTGAAGTGAGCTAAAGAACAAGGATTTCATTGCCAACGACTTCACTGTACTAAATAACTACATCTAACTTCGGTGACACACTTGACAATCTTAACTCAAGGTCCACTTACTAGCTTACATGTCTGTTTCTTCTCTCTCTTTCTGTTGCAGATCTGCAGTCTGATGCGGGGCGGCATAGCAGAGAGAGGAGGCATTCGTGTCGGGCACCGCATCATCGAAATCAACGGGCAGAGTGTTGTCGCAACACCACACGACAAGATCATCCAGATCCTGACGAATGCTGTCGGAGAGGTGAGGAGGGATGAAAGGAGTCCTTACATGCACAATAAGATTTTACCTTATCATAAATATCGTAAAGTCTGATGATAACGTTCTGTTTAAATTTTGATTTTGTCTCTCTGTACAGATTCACTTGAAGACCATGCCAGCCTCAACGTATCGACTCTTAACAGGACAAGAGCAGCCAGTGTTTCTTTGAGCACGTCCTGCAGCATCAAGGACAAAAATACTGCACAGTGTTCAAGCTACATGAACTTTTTTTTGCCAAACTCGGAAAACATTATGCAATTGATCACGCAGCATATCACAAGCTGTTTGTCACACCACTGAATGCAACAAACTAGTCTAGCTATATATTATTTTTGAGATGTAAAGTACATTGGATTTTTATTTTGAAAGATATTTTGAAGCGACAGGGATAGATGGTAGCTCTCAATTTATATTTATCTGATATTTAACATTTCAGGCAGTAGCGAAGATGAAATAATTCATAAGCGGAACATTTTTTTTTACTTCACTAACTTTTACATGGTGGTGATGGTGTTGAGTATTCTGTTCTGTAGAGTTGTTGGTCTTCCTGCCTGGTGTGTTGCCAGTGTGCCTGAGCTGAACATGTTTGCAGGGGAAACCTTATTGAATCAGGACAAAGAGTCTCTGTATTTCATTGTGATGTACTTCCAGTCCCTCACGTACACATGCATATCAACAAGTGTCTGCCACTCACTTCAGAGAGAGCTATTTAGTCAAGTGCTCTGGTTTATTCACACAGCGCTTCCCTCACTGTGCCTGACAGGAAGCAGATATCATGCACAGTTAAAGGTAATTGCCTTTTTTGATAGACAGATGCATATATTTTTAAGAATTTGCTGTTTGGGGTGTTCATTTAAAATGATCTGTAAGATATCTTCTTGATGTTATTTATTGACAGCCGGTGGTTGGTGAACAAGATTCAAGATGCAAAGTTGCTTTTGTCTTATAGGCTATATATAAAATTGAATCATTTTTGAAACAAACTGCATGCCTTTTTGGGTATGAGCTACAGCTACTATGTATCTACATTTTTAAAGATCTTTATGCTGTCTTGCAATAAATGTATTTTAAAAAGCTGACATTAAATTGATAATGGGACAGTTCTATAAGAAAATGTAATAATTGAAAATGTATTGTCATTAATATTTTCACACTTTAAGTATAAAATGTAATCAAATACTGCTTGTGCTAATAAAGTAATGCCTTTTATTTATGTGTGTATTATTATGAGACAGTTATTATCTAAGGCAGTGTGAGCATGTCGATAACACAGCTCTGTCAATGCTTGGCCAATCAGCCGCCTTCATTTACCAAAACATAAACGAACGCCAATCAGATACTTTACCGGCTGCCCTGCCCCCGCCCCTGGACTGTACTTCGACCAATCAACGTCGCTCATGGGCGGGATTTTGTACCGCTCACACTTGCTGTTACAAACAGGGAAATGGAGAGTCAATGACAAGCTGCCGGCTGTTGGTGTGTCCGATACGGTGAAAGGAGGTTTTATCACCTGTATTACACAAAGGTAATCATTAACAACAGCTTAACGAGTCTTGGGAGCTCATTACGTTATATATATTGTTTTCGAAAATGTCATTTTAAACCGCTTAAAGCATCACTGTATAACATGCTAGGAAGAGAGAGAATGTAACGTTAGCTTAAAGTTTCCTATATAGCAGTTAGCTTAATATTTTCTTAGTGTCAGCTAGCAGTTATGAACGAGTCAAAGTGTTGAATTAACGGATAATAATAGTATTAATATGTGCTTTTACTTTACTTTTTATTTTAATAAGTTGCTTCACAAATGAAATGCCGAAATGCCTTCATTGTATAGCTTATTTTAGTGTGTAACGTTAATTAGGACTGGTAAATGTTTTTGTGTAGGATGTACCATTACATTAGGAACAGTATATTAAAATTCAGTTCTCACCTGTGTCAAAGAAAATACCGTGGCTAACAAACCTGTATCCTATACCTGTGCTTGCATTTGCAAAGATGTATGCTTTAAAAAAAAAACTTTGATGTTGAGGTTACACAGATTTGCAAGGGAAATTAGCCTTTCCATTGCTTTCCAACCTGGCTAAAATCAGTTTATTTACAACAGCACAAACACAAGGAAGAAGGGACAACACTGTGGATGCGTTCACAGGGCAAAAGTAAATGGTTAAAAGTCTTAGAGTGAAACAGGTAAGCTGTTAGGATCAGGAGGATTTCGGGATGAAGCAAGGGATTGTCTGTCTTTAGTCGATCACAGCAGGCACACAAGACAAGCTTCACTCACAATAAGCATAAAAATAGCCTGCCATCTATCACATTCAGGACTTTAACCTTCTTCAGCATATTTCTGTCTAACATAAAAGGATGAAATGTACAAGTTACATTAAATATGTTTTCTATTGAGGGTTAAGCTCTACTGTCCTCAGCTACACTTCTGTCTTTAACAGGGAAAAGGTCAGGAAGAGTTCTTACTAAAGCCCTCATTATGTATAGTCAACATTAGAGGACAAAGCAGCAGATTTAAAAGAACAAAATCAAAAAAAACAGCCACAGTAGATTCAGATATATTTTGAAAATGCTTTAACACAGTTTAGATATAAAAAGAAAAAATGTCACCCAAAAGAATAGAAGATAATAACCTCAAAAGAGAAATCGTGTCCAAAGGCAATTGTAGAATCAGTGGAACAAATTTCAGAACAGTTGTCTGCATTTATGATTAGTTTGCTGAGCATTTTGCCTTTATTTAATATGCACTCTGTTTTTGTGAGGGACACAATAAGTCAGAAAACAGTAAGAAAGTCAGACTATCACGACATACAGCATTATACAATTATTTTATTGTTACCAGTTTCTATAAGCCTTAAAGTAATGAAAACATTATGTATTATAATATCACAATATATTTTGTCTTGACTGACATGAAACTTCATATGAACCTGTAATATACTAAATTCTTAATAACACTAATACAGTAGAATTCAGTACCATAGGCAAGGAAATGTACTTGACATGCCTTAAAACCTGTATACTACTGCACCCACACAGCGGCCACATTGCCGTTATTCCCAGCAACTTGACAACTTGTCCTTTTCTCACCACATTTTGTCTTTTCCAGCTTTGCATCATGGCCAGGTAGCTGTTCGCAGGGATGGCATTTTTCAGGCAGCTACTCCTCCTGCTCTGGAAGAACATCACATATCGCAAGAGGAATAAGGTGGCCAAATTGAACATTGAAATGAACATTAAATGGGAAAATGATTTGATGCACCTGTAACTGCTCCCATGTTCTCCTCTTATACAGATCCAGCTGATCATCGAGCTCCTCTGGCCGCTCTTCCTCTTCGTCATCCTCATTTCCGTTCGTCATTCACACCCTCCTTACAAACAGAGCCAATGTGAGTGGTGTTATTTAATGTGTGTTTTCAGACACACTCTCTTACAAGGTCTTAAAGATGACTTTGTGCCAACCAGCTAAAGAGGATCAACTCAAGGAGAGTGATTCTTGTGCCACACGCACATTTGTTTTCCTTACCTGTTGTGACCTACTTTGAGACATCCTGCATTAGCATACCGTGACATCACGTGGCATGGTAACATAATATAACACAACACAATGTTGGCCAGTAGTACCACGTAAAGTTACATCATGTTAACTTTATCTTGTTAACTTTCCAAAGACGGTAACACATTTGTAAAGAAAACCCCATACAAAATCTAATTCGATTAGATAAATTGAATTCAAGCTAGATTGGTATGTTTTTTTGTTGATTGGATGTATTCAAAAGAAGAAGAAAAATCTAAGCTTTGTGAGCATGAAAACTTTGCAAACTGTACCTGTTTCTCTGCATGTGTTTTATTTTACTTGAGAACATGCCTTACTTTCATGTTTCTGTCTTCTTTAGATCAGTTTTGCATGTGAAGGCAGTTCACAATCAGACTGATGATAATAAATATATTAATATGAAAAAATATAATTGTATATCATCTGGATAAAAAACGTTTTCGATGAAATAACAGCAGCTTTGGTTATGTTAGGATTATTGTTCAGTCCGCTGTCTCTAGATTCTATTTCAGGTCACTGCCACAGTGTTTCCATTGTTTCCCATGTTGGGCTAATCTCCTGGTACTAAACTGTTTGTGTTTTGTTTTTCCTTTCCTTTGCTTGTAGGTCATTTTCCAAACAAAGCCTTGCCCTCAGCAGGCACCTTACCTTGGATTCAGGGCATTATCTGCAACATCAACAACCCCTGCTTCCACAGCCCGACGCCAGGGGAGACAGCAGGCCAAGTCGGCAACTTTGACAACGCCATGTAGGTAGACTCCTGTGTCATACAGTCATACATAACCTCTGAGCAAGATGGCCAGATTTTTCCATGTAGGAAATCACCAGACCACACCTTTGTTTTTGCATGTTCTAGTTTATTAGAACATGCAAAAACAGTAACATGGCTTCGCATAAGCATACCTTAAAGGAATTGTTTGACATGTTGGGGAATACGCACACTGGTGTTCACTTTTTTGCGGAGAATTCGTTCAGAAGATCGATACAACGCTCATGTCTGTCTGTATACTAAAAATGGAGCTACAACTAACAGCTTAGCTTAGCACATAGAGTGGAAATGGGTACAAAGGTAACATCTGCCTCGCAGCACCTTAGATTTTACAAATTATTAAAACAAATCTCTGTTTAATCTGCACAAAAACAAAAGTGTATTAAAACTAGTTTTAATGGAGTGTTTTATGTCAGGCATTGGTGGAGGGGTGCAGTGTCTCCTGGAAGTCTTGTTTTTACAAGAAACAGCAACAGTTACATTTAACACTTGTAAATTGCACTATTGAACACAGTTGGTAGTGTTTGCAAAATGATGAGTGGTTTCAGGTAAACTAAAAAATCTTTTACATGAGAGTTAAATGTAACCTTATTGTGCGTTTGTCCCACTGAAGACGCCTCTTGTTGTTGTTCTCTTCAGACTGTCTCGTCTCTTCGTCGATGCCCAGACTGTTCTGTCCTACAGTGGAAACCGGAGCTTCTCTGGCTTTCAGGACCTAATGGAGAGCGTCCGAAGGCTGGGAGAGAGACCTGGAGCCTGGCCAAGTACCACAGCTTGTTTTAATATCCTTTAGACTAGCACAGAGCTGGAGAGATACCCTGACAGTCTGAACAGTGATACTTAAACACTTTGGTGTTGATAAATAATCATTAATTATAAACCCTGGGTGGGCATGACCAGCCAGAAGGTTAAATAGATTTCATTATACTACCAGGAACAAAACACGCAAAAAACGTGGACCTGAGTATATATTGTCAAGGTTTGTCTTTGAGGTTGCTTTCTAAGAATCCATATAAATAATGTATATGAAGACACACAATAGAGCCTTAGCTTCTGTCAGTGAAGTTGTTGCAGTTTAACAAAGTCATCCTGTGATAAAATACAGGAAGACAAACATTGACTAACCGGAGGAAGTCTTTAACTCTGCAATGTTGATTTTGAAATAACTTTATTATGCAAAACACTAACATGCATTCGAAGAAATGTCAGCAATGGACAGCAGGATTAAGTCCCTGGGAGCCATGAAATACAACAAAAGCATTAAATTAATTCAGATTTCCTTTTATTTGAGCCAGCACTGTTCCCAGACTTATCAGAGAGGTTACAGTGCAACCAGTAGCTGATCTGTCGGCTTTGGACAGGTGTCGAGTGACCCGCTGAATGTGGCCATTTACTGCTGTTGTGAAAGCAGCACAGAGTGGCTGTTTGCTTCTCCTCGCTGGGCAGATTAGATTACACGACTACTCAAGACAAACAATAAGATGAAAGAAAGCAGCTCTTCAGTGAGGGTTTTCCTGCAACAAAATCTGATGAGATATCTGCTGAATTCTAAAATCCTGACCCACTGATACTGAACATATTTCCTGTAGTTGGCTAAAGATAGATGCTTTTTTGTGATAGAGTGAATTTTGTGATGAATGAGGAATTACAATATATTTTATACTTGGTAGGATGTCTAATATGGTGCTGAAGACACATAATTACTTGGTCACAGCTAGCGGGAAGGTCATTACAAGAAGCTGACTCGTTAGGGTCAGGGACCCAACCAGACATAGACAATGGTTTGATATAGTGCAGGAAATATTTGTGATGGAAAAATGACTTCAGTTGAGTTTAACAGAAAATGGGAAAAATGGATTAGGTTTAGGAATAAAGACAGTGACATTGACACAACGACGTAGATTTGTATATATGAGTTGTTATAAGTTAACAATTCTGTAAACTGAACCATCAGTTGTAAACTGTAGCCTCATTTAAGTACTGTTTGAACCAAACTATTCTTCAGCACAGTGATATCCCTTCAGTTGTTGTCTTGACTGGTAATCAGTGCACAGTTCTCCCTGGCCTGTGATCTATGGTTTGCTAAATGATGGTTGACTACCTGCTTAACGGTAACCTGTAGTAACCTCGAGTAGTGTTGTGGAGAGGTTCTGTTACAAGTTGGTCCCAGCCTTGTTTGTCTTGTGCACATGTACAATGGTGCAGTGGTTATTCTAGTGTGGATTTTCATTTGTAACACAATGTGTTTTATTTTTAGCACTAGGAATGAATTAGTGTTTGCTTTTCCACTGTAGATCTCCCAGTAGGAGAATACCTGAGAGCCAATGAGACGTTCTCCACCTTCCTCCTGACCAATGGCAGCCTGTCCCCTACGACTGTGGACCAGCTGCTGAAGGCTCGTCTCAATTTTCAGGTGAGGTATCCGCTGTAAATCCTTGGACAATGAACGTTTGATTTATAGATCAAGGACCCACTAAAAGACTCAGCATTTGGCTTTTGTTAAATTTGTTCATCTGTTCTGGCTCAACTCAAGTGATTTTCCAAAAAGATGAAAAATCAATTCAACTTTTAATACAGAAACAAAAATAGGTGTAATCTATTATAATGAACAAAAGGCAGCAAATAAGGCTTTTACATTCTTGATTCACAAATAAAATCTGGAATATGAACCGTTGAACATATTGGGTGGGTTAAATAAATGTTAAATAAAGAAATAAATGAATTAAGAAACGTAAAAAATTAGGCTTTGCTGATGTTAATAAAAATAGCACATTAAGGGTACAGATGCAGACAACACAGATACTTATGACAGTTAAGAACATGTTTTATGTTGACCTACTATTTGTCTTAACACTGTTAAAAGCAGCTATGGATCAACATTTTTATCCCCTCCAGGTTACTCTAGCTGGAGCTCAGCTGCAGCTGAAGGACTTGGTGTGTAATGCGAGCATGTTGAGACAATATCTGACGGTGAACGGAGAAGCCGCCATGAATGATCTTCAGACTGAGCTGTGTAACCTGCCAGCTGACATTCTGCAGGAGGCTGAGCGCCTTTTCCTTACTCAGCTCGACTTCACCAAGTTCTTCACCGTAAGAGTCAACAGGGAAACCAGCAATTATTCAATGGATTCAATTACAGTTTTCTTCCTGTGTGCAATGACACATCGTTGCTCGTATATCTGATGAACTATATGAAGTGCCAACAGTAAACCTCGTTGTCTGTGCTTCCTCCAGAGAGACCGTCTGATGGCCAACGCTGGAGACCTCAGGGTCATCAGTCAGGCTGTAACCTCTGTTTCCCAGGAGCTCGCTGTCCTCATTGATGATGTAAGAACTCACCTGATTTTCCATGTCTGTCTGTGTCTGTACATTTGTTCTAATGGCAGCCTGTAGATTGGACCACCTCTGTTTTTAATATTATGATTATTAATTCTGATATTCTGCCTTTTGATATTTTCTGACTGACAAAAATGTATAAAAAATAGTTTTACAGGAATCACAAAAATGTTTTCTTTTATTCGTTCTCACTTTTTTGTCCTCTCTCAGTTCTCGTCTCTCTCCAGCTTTACGGAGATGAGTGCAGCTCTTCGTCTTCTGTCTCCGGAGAATCGCACGGCGCTGCCCAGGGAGAGCTTTCGCGCTTTTTCCAGGATCATGTGCGGTCACCCCGAGGTTGGCGGTGAGCGCATCCCCTCACTCAACTGGTATGAAGACAATGACATCAAGTCCTTCTTAGGAAAAAATGGCACTGAAGACACAGACCTGGATCGAGACAACAACACCAGTAAGAGGCTTTGGACATCCTTGTTTGTGCGCAATTTGTTTGCTTTCATCAAGTATGGATAGTTTTGATATTTTTAAGAGTAAATTAATATCTTCCTGTGTTGTAGCTTAAGTTAATCATTTGCTTTGTATCCAATTAAATTCAAAGGGGCTTTATTGGCACGGGAAACAGACATTTAAATTTATCAAAGCAAGTATTAAAATAAAAGCAACAGCAAGTACTTAAACTGAATAATTATGTGTGTTATTATTATTTGTGAGATATATGTATAAATATATATAAATACATTAAGAAACTCAGAATGAAACAGAAAGAACAGTAGACTTGCAGTTTAGACAATACAAAGACTCAAAAACTCAAATCTAATGGTGTGGAACTTTTGCGACCTTTTAAGATTATTAGACCCCAGAAATCAGTGTGTGTGTGCTGTTTGTCACACTTAACCAAGGGTTTTTGATTAACACTTGTTAAACATTTCTTTTGCGCAGCTCCCTTCTGTAAAAGTTTGATCCACGGTCTGGAGTCCAACCCTCTGTCTCGCATTGTGTGGCGAGGAATCAAACCACTGTTCATTGGAAAACTGCTGTACACACCTGACACTCCTGCAGTACGACACGTCATGAAAGAGGTACAGAGAGTCAAACCTCAGAGAGTCTATCCTGTTGTTTAAAGTGAAGACGTAATGAGAGAAAGAAGTTAACTTCTTGGACACTAGGGATGTTATCAAGATTAATCCCCATCTTTTTAAAGTGAAAACTCACCCAAAAATCAGAATACATATTTTTCCTCTTTTTTTGTTTCTTGATTGTTTTGGAGATGTCTGCCATCTCACGAATATAACGGAAACTAGATGGCACTCAGCTTGTGTTGCTCAAAGCAACAAGAAATACATTTGAGAAATTCTAAAGCAATGTCTCGTTCCAGAAATCATGATCCTGTTACTTAATCCACAGACTTTGCTGTGAGTGGCTTCTTGTAGGAACTATTTTCTTTCTACCAAAGTGCAACCGCCAACTTTATCACCACACAGAAGGAAACGTGCAGCCTCTCATGGGTTAGAGGCTAGCAAACTAACTAAGAATTTTGAAGCTTAACTGAGAGTGATTTTAACTGATGGGAAATTGTCAGTTACTACCTACAACTCCTTTGCTGAAAATTAAAGTTGAAACTACCATAGTGGAAGATGTGCCTGTTTAATTTTATGTAACCAAACATGTCTCATTTAAACTGTTTAAAGCATTTCTTATTGAAACCATAAATATCACAAATTGCAGACAATTGGTAGTACACAGAGTGTAACTAAAGGGCAAATGCTGGTTGTCTGTCTTGCACTGAAACAGGAAGCTGATAATCTTTCCAGAATTTAAAATGTCATTGTTTTGGGCTGTCCTGGTGGTTCAGCTGGAACAATCAGCCATCACATAACTGCAATGCCTTCAGACTGGAACCAGTCGTTTTAAATGCCAATTATTTTTAGATTGAAAGTGTATTCTGCAGTTACATATGTTATAAGTCAATAGTATGCAAATACATCCATCAAAACTAACTACAAGGTGTGTCTCCTGAAGGTGAACAAGACGTTTGAGGACCTTCAGATCCTCCAGGAGCTGAATGAAGCATGGATGGAGGTCGGACCTCGGATCAAGAATTACATGGAAAGCAGCGTGGAGATTCAGATGCTGCAGGTCTGATTATCTCTCTACTGAAGAGCTCAGTGTGTTGTCACACATTTCATCTCATGTTTGTGTTTGTGTTTGAGATTGTGTTTGTGTTTGATAGGATTTGTTGAGGCGGCCAGAGGTAGCAGTTCTGGTCAACATGCGACTGGAGAACACGTCCTGGACAGCATCGCGGATCGCACGATTCCTTTCCACACCCTCGCCAGACGCCCCGAGGAAGCCTGGAGCGCCACCTACCTGGCTGGACGTCTACAATGACCTCAGCCACACCATCACCACCCTCGCAGAAGTCACTGAGGTTCTCCTCCTACTTGTTTTCACTTCCTGTCAGATGTTACAGCCTCCCATTGAAAAAAGAACTAAAGAGAGAACAGAACAAATCGTATTTGGTCGAATTTTGACTAGAAAAATATTGAATCCTTAAGCCAGAATCACTTTAATTTTGTACCTAACAGTGTAACATATAAGTAAAGTTTAAATAATCTATTGTTCCCTGTTATTTATCATTTATATATTTTCCTTTTGCTGGTTTCCCTTCAGTGTTTCTCCTTGAACAAGCTAGAAGGGTTGAACACCGAGGGTCAGATGATCGACAGGGCTTTGGAGCTACTGGAGGACAGACAGTTTTGGGCAGGTGTGGTTTTCCTGCTGCCCAACTCCTCATCCCCTGATCTGCCACCCCACGTCACCTACAAAATCCGAATGGACATCGATGATGTGACAAGGACCAACAAGATCAAGGACAGGTATGGAGGAAGCACGGAAACAATTTGCTTTTAACCTGTTCTTTTACATTCATATTTAGAACTTTTTCAGTGGGATTATAAGGGAACAACTTTATATGTCTTTTCCTAAACATGCTACCTCACTCTTAAGCCATATGTTCTTTCTGATACAACAGACCAGAATATATATTAAGCCAAATATGTTTTCTATTTGAAGAATTCCAAACACAAAGAACAATAAAAGTTTTAGCTTTATAGCCTAGAGTTTGTTAATACTAAAGAAATTCTTGTCCCAAGATTGCTAAAAAAATTAAAGTAACAGGAATAAAACAACAGAATGATAAATATGAGCTGTTAAAGGAGTTAATAGTAGGATAAGTGGCTTATAGAATAACAATAAAGATGAATGTAGCTAAATAACTATCATAAAACTAAAACAGACAAAGTAGTTTTATTACATCTTATTATGGGGGAAAGGATTACCTGCTCCTCTGTGTGTTGAAGAAAAACTACTCTGTGGTGTATTAAATTCCATAAGTAACAATGATATTAAGCCAAAAAAACAAGCTTTTAATTTTAATTTAGCACCTAGGAGAATCTTTGTTTTTCTTGCAGTTGACTTTCTCCAGCGCGTGAATCTCAAAAACCAAAATCTTGTTTTTTTGGTGTTTTTTTTCTTCAGGTTTTGGGATCCTGGTCCAGCAGCTGATCCGTTTAATGATATGCGCTACATTTGGGGCGGCTTCGTGTACGTGCAGGACCTGGTGGAGAGAGCTGTGAGCCGCATCCTGACCGGAGTTCAGCAGACAACCGGCATCTACATCCAGCAGATGCCCTACCCCTGCTATGTGGATGATGTGTGAGTCATATGTTGTTGTAAATTGCTGTTTTTATAAACTGCATTAGAATATTAATTTTAATTCTGTTTACCTTTATAACAGTTTCCTTCGAGTGCTGAACAGATCTCTGCCGCTCTTCATGACGCTGGCCTGGATCTACTCTGTGGCCATGATCATCAAAGGTGTGGTGTACGAGAAGGAGGCACGGCTGAAGGAAACCATGAGGATTATGGGTCTTGGAACAGGAACGCTGTGGCTCAGCTGGTTCATCAGCAGCCTGGTTCCTTTCCTGGTCTCTGCTGGACTCCTTATAGCTCTGCTCAAGGCAAGACGACCTCTAACTCTGCTTAAAATATATTTAATAAAAAATACACAAATCAAGCTGTGAATTAGAATAATTAATAGTCTGTAGTCAGATTTCTAAAGTCCTGAGAGGACAGATGTGGAATATTTAAAATGACCAATAGTTTGGTGTTTTATAGCGTCTTGTGAGTTTTACTGTAACTTTTGTCTCCTGCAGTCACTGTTTAACTTTCCCTCCGTCTAATTTCCAGTGGGGCGACATCCTTCCATACAGCGACCCATCTGTTGTGTTTTTCTTCCTGACTGCTTTTGCCACGGCGACCATCATGCAGTGTTTCCTCATCAGCACCTTCTTCTCTAAAGCCAACCTGGCAGCTGCATGTGGAGGACTTATCTACTTTGGCCTCTACCTGCCTTATGTACTATGTGTGGCCTGGAGAGACCGCCTCAACACCACCTACCGAGTCCTCGCCGTGAGTAAAACAAAACTCACAATCCCCAATTCCTTATAATCAGTTCTACAAAACATTAGTGGCAGAATAGTTAAGTTAGATGTGTGTGATTCTGTTTCGGTAATAAAAATTATTTGCTTCTCTGTCCACAGAGTTTCCTGTCCCCTGTGGCCTTCGGCTTCGGCTGTGAGTATTTCTCTCAGTATGAAGAGCAAGGTGTGGGCATCCAGTGGTACAACCTCAAGTCCAGCCCTGTGGAAGGAGACTCCTACAGCTTCACTACCTCTATAGTCATGCTTTATGTTGACGCCTTCATCTACGCCACCTCAGCCTGGTACATCGAAGCAGTGTTTCCTGGTAAGATGATCGGAACTTTAACCTCGCTATAAATATTGAAAGTATAGTTTGTATTTATCTTTTGTTGAGCGAGGGATAGGTTTAATAGCTGCTTTAAATGCAAGGTGATCATAGTGTCTTGTCACTGACAAACGAGCAAATCACAGACTTCTGTTTTTAGATCATCTTGAAAATTGTGTTGGACATAAGAGACAGGATAAGAAACTCAAGTCGTAGACTCTCTTTCCCAAGTAAAGTTTGTTGTGTTTCTGATGTGCTGTCTTTGCTTTTTAAATAATGTTCTGAGAAGTTTTCCCTTGTAAAGAAATATTTTGTTCTGTTGAAGGCCTTGAAAGTTTTTAAAAATAGACATGGGTCATTGAGAGTGTTAATTTATATATTTTGTGCACAAATAGAAATTGAAGTTCTTTTGATTTTATTTTTAATTAAATAACGTCCTAAATAAGCTATGTTCCACTGTCTGCATGAGTATCCCACAGTTTTCAAACACAGCACAATTGACGTGAAGCATTCACACCAGGGATGCACGATATATCGACCCAATAATGCTGATAACGACTTAACACATTCATGCTTCTCTCTCTTTCTATTGTCTGTTCTTCTGTAAAGCCTGCTCGTTCTCATTATAGAAAATCTCACAGTTGTTGAAACAATGTTTTCAAACTATGGCGTGTTGTGTTTGGAAGGTTCTTGAAAAGTCCTTTATATGATGTTTAAGAAGATGTGGGAACTCTGCATTGTACTCACCATTTTTAGTGACAGTCGATATGAGTATATGCTGAAAACAGCTTTACAGAGGAATGTAGTGTGGCAGAACAAACACTGGTTAAACTGGTTCCTTAATCAAAAGCACAAAAACTTTCTGTGCTTGATTTGGACTTATAAAGTTTCATCATGACTGAATTTTTGCATATGTGTGTTTGCTTTCACAAAAGGTGAATATGGGATCCCGAGGCCCTGGTACTTCATCTTCCAGATCAACTACTGGGGTGGAGTCCCTTTGGAGGCAGGCATGCCGATCCCCCCTGCACCAACAGAAGAGGATGAAGGTAGACTCTCGACCTTCTCTTTTTTTTTTTTTTTTCTCACAGCAATTTTTGGTCTGAACCATACTGAGTTTACAAGCAACCATGTACTTGTAAAGAGAAGTCACATCACTGACAAATTGCTTGTTTATTGGACAGAGTTTTAGTAGTCTGCCACTCTGCCCAGTTACAGTGTTTGGCAGCCAGCTGCAGTCTTCTTCTCCGGTCCTAATACCAGATAAAAGACCATATAGGTAGTTTTGTAAGTTAAAGCCAATTAAGTACTAATCAAGTTGATAAGCTGAGACAATAAATCCATTAACTACAAGGTCTAAGAACACAAGGAGACTAGAGCTGAGTATCAGCATCAGTCCAGACTTCACTTTATTCTCTTGTATTTGGAGCTGTGTCTGACTCGTGCTACCCATAATCCCTTTCATTCTAGTGTCCTGTAGTGAAGTTGGTGGAATTATGTTCTCAGCATGTAAAAATAAATTGTGACTGTCAGCCTTATAATTTCTGCTCACATATTCCACTCTTATAATCGATTATGAATCACTCTGAGAGCAGAATTAGCATCAGTTGATCAACAATTTAAACATTTACATAGCTTTAACAACATATTATCCCTTCTAAATGGATAAAATGGATCTTTGTCATCAGATCACATTGAACCAGAACCCACTAATCTGACGCTGGGTGTCAGCATCAGAAACTTGGTGAAAATCTACAAGAAGGGAGCCAAACTGGCCGTCAATCACCTCAACATGAAGTTCTATGAGGGCCAGATCACCTCTTTTCTTGGCCACAATGGAGCCGGCAAAACCACCACCATGTAAGGAGCAGAGAATGCATTCAAAGAGCCAGCAATTTTAAAATGGTTGAGTGATGTTAGAGTGAATAAAAGTGTTGTTCTGAGCTCACAAATGATAATAACAGGGAGATGATGTAGTTAATCAGCCAGCATCAGCACACATATGGTCAAACGAAAAGTCAGTAAAAGGTATAAGATCAGGATCAAATTTAAAGTGGATAGTTTGCTTAAATAAAATAGTTATCATAATGTGTCTGATGTTTGTCAGATCGGTCCTTACTGGCCTGTTCCCACCCACCTCGGGCACTGTGTACATCAAAGGGATGGACATCCGCCATGACATGGACATCATCCGGAGAACGCTAGGAGTTTGTCCACAACACAACGTCTTGTTTGACATGTAAGGCTCGTCTCTCCGACATAAAACACTGGTATCAAGCTGTCATTGTACATTGTTTTACAGAAATTCCACTTGTAACTTTCATACCACAAGCTTCTTCCGAGAGTCTTCTTTTTGTGTGTTTTTTATTATTAGTGGTTTACAACGTTACATGACTCAGAAATAAATGGGAAATAAATTTAAACAGATTTTCATATTTTCCCTCTGTGTCTATCTCTGTCTCTCAGATTAACAGTGGAGGAGCATGTATGGTTTTATGGGTGTCTGAAGGGTTTGTCTGAAGCAGAAGTGAAAGCTGAGCTGGACACTCTCCTAGACGACGTCGGCCTGCTGCACAAAAGACATGAACAAACTAAAAATCTCTCTGGTAACTCAAACTTTTGTATAAAACCATGACCTGACCCTCACTTTCATCAGTTTGTGGATTCCCTATATATTTTTTGTGGAGGAATCTGTAAACTTTGTCCTTTTAAAAATGAATTTTTTTTGTATCCACCTTTGTCTCTTTCAGGTGGCATGCAGAGGAAGCTATCTGTGGCGATAGCGTTTGTTGGAGGCTCGAAGGTGGTTGTTCTGGATGAACCTACAGCCGGGGTTGATCCTTACTCCCGCAGAGGGATCTGGGATCTGCTGCTCAAATACCGCAAAGGTACAGGTCAAGTGGTGCTATGGAGCAGTGGATCTCAGTTATGTCTTAATGGGGGGATGAAAGGAAACAACATTTTAAAGGCAGAAAAATCCAAAAAGCCAATACAGCTGTAAATGAGAGGCACGTCGACCTGAACTGCAAAAGCAGAAATGCTCTTTTGGAGCAACAGCTTTGTAGCTTTATTTGTCTTCACGTGAATTTAAATCTTCATAACATTACACAATAATATCAAATAGCTGTAAAATAGAGTCTGGTACTGTAAGAAAGAACGCCACCCAAACCTGAAAAAATATCAAAATGAGAAAAATGCAAGACGTACATCAGACATATTATCAGATAAGTCAATTTGCGTTTGTGCTGTCGTTCTCCATCAGACCGGACAATCATCCTGTCTACCCACTACATGGACGAGGCGGAGCTGCTGGGCGACCGGATCGCCATCATCTCCCAGGGAAAGCTGTGTTGCTGTGGCTCACCGCTCTTCCTAAAATCCCGCCTCGGATCTGGCTACTACCTCACTGTGGTGAAGAGAGAGGGACTGGACACCAGCACTCCCAGCAGTACCAGTATCTGCACCAGTACCAGTACCAGCATCAACAAGATGCCTGCTCTCAAGGTCAGAGTTGTTCTTTTTCTCCTTGCACAAAAGTTACGTTTGCATGCTTGTTTTTTTTTTTCTAAATGTTTTACTCCAAATGGGTGCTATTTGGTGCTAACAATTGGGCATCATTTGTTAACGTCTTGTCATCATATTTATTAATTATATATAGTGTCATTTGTGAATGGTCTAATTTTTGTATTTCAGGACAGTGAATCATCTATGAGTGAAGACACTGGGCTGGGAAGTGAAGAGAACAGCTCATGTGAGTGTTTAATCGCTGTGTGACCTGCACAGTAAACTGAGGTCTTTCAGTGTTAGTTGAGTGCAGTTTTGTTCATTTGCAAGTACAACCAATAGTTTAGTATTTAAGATTACTTATGAAAGAACTGAAGGACATCCAGCGTAAAGCTCTTACTGTATCCATGATCTCTCTCCTTATCCTCGTATTCACTGCAGACCTGGCGGCATTGCTTTCCCTGACACAGCACCACATCCCAGGTGCGAGGCTGGTGGAGGAGTCAGGGCGTGAGGCAGTGCTTAACCTGCCGCAGGCTGCTGCAAAGGACGGCAGCCTGGCCGTCTTCCTGTCCGACCTGGATCAGAGGCTGCCCGAGCTGGGCATCAGCAGCTACGGCCTGTCAGACAGCACACTGGAGGAGGTGAGACATTCACATTGTTTTTGATCAATAGATGAATGAATCATCCTAAAGCCCTTAGCATGGGAGCCAGAGCATTTTCATTAAAAAGACGAATGTAGAAAAAGAAAAAATAATTAATTACTGTGAGAAAATAATATCAGTCATAGGTACTTGAACACAACTGATCCTGGCATAAAATAGTATCAGAAGCTCTTCTGCCCTCACTATGCATACAGGTCCACAGCAACAGTATGTTTGGCTCAATTGATGTCAGTGGAAAAAAAAATCATTTACACGCAGATGTATATTGAATTTGCATGAAAATATGGGGACTTTCATTGTTTAAGTACATGTGTATATTTTATGTACGTGCATAGATTTATTTATTTAGTTATTGATTAGATAAATAAATAAATGTACAATGTACTTGTTACAAGTGAAAAGGTTGGGGAGGGTAAAATTGATTGCTAATGTTGATGTAGTGCATACTTCCTGTATGCATTTAATGGGAAACAGTTACAATTACAGCACTGCGTTTTTATGCCTCTGTGCAGCAGTCAAGTTGCTGTTCCTGAGCTGAAGTATTTAATAATGACCCAAAAACATAATGTCTCCAGCCACCGCTGTCGCTGTCCTCGAGGCATAAAAGATGACTATATTGTTTAAAAAAAAAAAAAAAACATAGTCTACAAGAGTAAAAGTAAAAAGAGTAAATAAAACACACAACAGTTTTCTTTGAACTTGTGTTAGCAAACAGATTCAGCTCAGACTAGATATAGCAGCTGGTTTGATTAGCTGTGAAACCAAATGTTCAACTGAAACCAACTGCTGGTTTCAAAATAAAAGTCTTGTGTCCAACTGAAACATCACGGTACACAACTGATCTGCCTGTGTGACCCTGAAACACTTTCCCATTAACCTTACCTGCTTCTGTGTGTGTTTAGAGTGTGTGATTGTGTGTGCGTGACAGAATCACCCATGGTGGGGCATTAGTCGTCTCATCAGTGTGATCTACAAGGAGCTCAACCAGGTCCTCTCAGGAGGACTAGATATTTGTGGCACAGCCAGGATCTTAATGGGTTTAATGTCAGCATCAGATTAGCCCTGATAGTGGGCTTACGGAGCCTGATATGTTTACTCAGTGTGAATGAGCCGCCCACTCTCTGCCCTCCTGACCTTTGTGTAAAGCTACTGGCTGCCTTTTTACTGCCACCTGTTGTCTAAAGCTTCACTATCAGGGCCTAAAGAACTAAAAATTGGAAATTCTTGTGTTTTAAAAAATGGCGAAAATTCTGGTGGCGTAAATATGGACAAGTTGAAACGAATGCCTTTTTTCAGATCTTTTTGCGAGTGGCAGAGGAAACCGGCGTGGATGCTGAACCAGATTGGCAGGCCGAATCTCCGCACAGGCAGCAGCCATCAGCAGGGCAGAGGGCAGAGAGACAGGAAGAACCAGAAACAGGTATGCACACTCACACTCGCAGGCACGTAGTTTTATGTTCATACCACGCTGTGTTTCCATGTGAGTCTGTCTGCTGTTTTGTCTCCAACTGTTGCTGTTTGTTTCCATAATGCTGCCAGGAAGGAAAAGGCTTCGTAAGCAAGGTATATCAACATCCATGTCTGAAAAGCAACCGTTGGTTTGAAAAAGGAAACTTTTAGTTTAACTTTCTACCTGTTAGAGTTGACAAGTATAGGGGATTTAACTGATTAAAAGTTTCAGAAAGCCAACACATACATCAAAATGTTCGTACTGAATTAGTTTGTTTTCAATATCTCTTTAATTTCCCAGTAGAATTCAATCTCAGTTATAACCATAATAAGACACAAGCGCTCCACTAAGAGTCAGTTAATTAATGAAGTTTTAGTGGCCGTTTAAGCCAGATTCAGTAGTAGTTGGGAGACCGTAAGTTACATGACTGCCTTTAGATAAAACATTATGAAACTGAAACACAACACATGAGTCAGTTCTCATGCCATGTTTCTACTCTTATCTGAAAAGAATCTCCATCAGTTCTGAAAGGAGTCTACAGCATCTCTCACCCTGTTTCTTCCTGCTTGCAGAACCTCAGGAGACAGACCTGCTGAGTGGTGAGGGCCGAGGTGGGGTCCCCGTGACCGACTGGTGGCTGACCTGGCAGCAGCTGAGGGCTCTCTTCATCAAACGCTGGCTTTATGCGCGACGGAGCCGTAGGGGCTTCTTCGCTCAGGTGAAGACAAACGGCAGATAGATTCAAAAGGCAACCCTGTCAATCATTGTTTTGTTGCCTAAAACAATTGTCGAATATTTATTTTGGGGTGTTTCTATGGTGCTGTGAGTCATTGTCATCTCTGTAGTTGGTTTTGATGTTTTGATTTGTGCTTCAGATTGTCCTGCCTGCTGTGTTCGTGCTAGTCGCTCTGCTCTTCAGCCTCATCGTGCCTCCATTTGGGAAGTATCCTGCCCTGCAGCTGCAGCCGTGGATGTATGGAGACCAGTTCACCTTCTTTAGGTAGGCTTCTGTAGAAAAGATTTTGATCAGTTTCTTCTGCTGTGACATAGTTTGGTCTACTCCTTCACTCTGTCACAGGTAACAGCAGCTACAAACTGAAGGTTTAATACTGTGAAAAAACAGGTTGTTCTCTTTGCTGAATGCCTTGTTGTTGTTATTTTGACTTACTTCCTCAACTGTGGTTTGATATTTACAGCAATGATGCGCGTGGGAACCCAGCCATGGAAAACCTGCTAGAAGCTCTGCTGGACCAGCCAGGTTTTGGTACCAAGTGCATGGAGAAAGAGGAAGAAGACAACAGCACGTAAGTTAAATACAATAGATGCAATAATTTGTCCCAGCAGGATCAGAAGGAACAGGATCTGAAAGAAACAGTAATAAAGGTAGTGTGACACATGCTTCTGAGGAATCAGGTTCTTAAACATCCTGCAAAAAATTGCTGGAAAACATTCAATATTTATTAATTTTTTATATCCATTTACTACAAATGGGAGCTCAAACAGGAAGTTTGGTGATTAAAACATACATTCAGAAACATTAGAAAAAGGCAACATTTTAGTGCTTAAACCACAAGCCTTTACCACGGAGTAGAAGTTCCAGGTTCACTCCCTGTTCTTCCTGCAGGAGTCCTCAGTGTAAAGCTGAGCGAGGAGGCTTGTTCATGCGGCCACAAGTCATCTACTCCTACTGGCAAATGTTCAGCAGAGGCAACTGGAGCAGAGACAGACCCTCACCTGACTGTCAGTGTAGCACTGAGGACGTCCGCCGGATGCTGCCCGACTGCCCGCAGGGTGCTGGTGGAATGCCGCCTCCACAGGTCAGGACTGACTTAATTACAGACAACAGTTGAATGATTAACTTAAATTTAAACCGTATATGTGATGCTAATTTGAAATGAATGGAAAGCCAAAACACCGCTGATATCTTCTGTAACATTTTCTTAAAAAGTTTGGTTGTTTATGGTATCATTTGGTGAAATAAATTGCAGCATGTGTCCACATCTTCAATGGATTTCAGATCAAGAGGCTGACTGGAGACGTCCTCCAAAATCTGACAGGTTATAACATCTCAGATTACCTGGTGAAAACCTACTCTCAGATCCTCAAGAAAAGGTACGTCATTAAACAAAATAAGAAATAACATGCATTTCCATTCAGTTTAATTGTATTACTTGTGTTCAGTATGATACAGATAACTGACAGTGAATGCATGAGTCTAAAATACATAATCTTCAATTTCTCTTTCTGTGGTACTTAGAAAGTGACACAATTATATTTGATAAAATGTATTTATTTATTTTTACTCTGTTTCTGTTTAACAGCCTAAAAACCAAGAAGTGGGTGAATGAATTCAGGTAAGATGCGAGAATAAAACTTTTTGAAGCAAAATATCTGCTATCAAAAGACCTGGACAATAGCTATTGATCCAAAATAACTTTTTACTTCTTGCTTAGGGGAGAGTTCAGGTGTAGACAAAAAAATATTTGGAAGTCTTTACATTCAAGTACATCTTTTGTAAATAGATTAAAAAACAAAACAAATTTTAACTCTGGTAAATTCGTCTATTGTCTGACAGAGCAAATGAGCCCGACTAAAACTTGAGGTTCTCCTGAATTAAATGACATATGGTACATGATGCTGACTTCCAGAATAGAGAAGGAAACAGAAAATAAAAACAGGACAGTCAGGCACCCAAAAATCGTTCTGTATTATTGAGGTTTAAACTTTACTCTTCTAAAGACAAGAAACAACATGTTATATTGTGGATTTCCAAAAATTTCATTTCTTTGTTGCAGATACGGAGGCTTCTCCCTCGGGGGCAGCGCCACCCAGACTCTATCTCAGGTCCACCACGTCCAAGACTCAGTCATGGCGATCAGGACTCGTTATCGGGTTCCACAGGTAAACATGAGGTTTAAGACATGGTCAACTGATGCTGTTGTTTTCCTGAATCTTCTTATATTTTTTGATGTTCTTTAATCACAGAACAGTTCACTGGATCATCTGCTGGACAGACTGCCGGGATTTCTAGGAGGACTGAACAGTGAAAACAATGTCAAGGTTTGTTTAAATATGTGTTTGTCTTCTCTTGGTCTAACATGAAGCCCTTTTAAGACACAAGTAACATATAATGTGTTTTGTGTTTGTGACTCCCTGTTACTGGACCGTGTGTGCGTACAGACATTTTCCAGTAGCTGCAGTCGAGTTTTATGATGAAAAATATGTCTCTTTGCTGTACTCAGGTGTGGTACAATAACAAAGGATGGCATGCCATGGTGTCATTTGTCAACGTGATGAACAACGGCCTGCTGAGAGCGAGTCTCCCACCAGGTTCAGAGAGAAGAAAACACGGCATCACTGCCTACAACCACCCACTCAACCTCACCAAGGAACAACTCACTGAAATGGCCATGTTAGTTCACTGCTGTGCAGTTTTTAGGTTGATGGTGTTGGATTTGGTATCTTGTGTTTGTTAATTACCTCGGGACATTTGTCTCGAGGTAGATTCAGCTTAATCAGGACACTTAATGTCCAATACATTTTACAGACGCCACCTTGAAAAAGTTGAACAGAATTTATAAATTGATTAAAAAGTAAAGAAGGAGTACAAAGCGTGAGTTGGCAAATACATAGTACCACAATGGATATTTTGTGTATTTTAATATGTGTTTTTCCTGCTTCCTCTTTCAGGATGACCACATCAGTGGACGTGTTGGTTTCCATCTGTGTGATCTTTGCCATGTCCTTTGTGCCGGCCAGCTTCGTCCTTTTTCTGATTGAGGAGCGAGTCAGCAAAGCCAAACACCTTCAGTTTGTCAGCGGCGTCAAACCCATCCTCTACTGGCTGGCCAACTTCACCTGGGACATGGTCAGTACTTAGGAGCAAAGAGGAGCCGTGTTTAAGCGATTTAAGGCCTCTTATGTATGGATTATGTAAGACTATCCTCTTTTTGTCATTTTGTCAGTTGAACTACACTGTCCCGGCCACCATGGTGGTGCTGATCTTCATTGGTTTCCAGCAGCAGTCGTACGTCTCAGAGACCAACCTACCCGCTCTCATCCTGCTGCTGCTGCTCTATGGGTAATGATCAGAGATATTGATCCGTGTGTCTTCATGTTTTAATCTTATTCAATTTAATATTGTACTTCACTGAAATTGTGAAATTAAAGTTTAAATCACTTCCATATTACTTCAGTTTGCTGTTGTGACACACAATTGTGTCATTTTCATATCCCTCTACAAACATTTTCCCAGCTGGATCGTGGTCTGTACTAAAAGGAATGTATTGGTCTTCAATAATTGAATAACATAATTAATTATCCTTTTTAGGTGGTCCATCACCCCTCTGATGTACCCAGCATCCTTTTTGTTCAGCGTTCCCAGCACAGCTTATGTCGTTCTGACCTCCATCAACCTCTTCATCGGCATCAACGGCAGCATTGCCACATTTGTCCTGGAGCTGTTTGTTGACGAGGTATTTAGTCATCCTTATTATTGACTACATGGTAACGATTTATTGCTCCTTTAACTAGTCCACATTTTCTTCTTTTTTTCTTTCCAGCATCTGAACGAGGTGAACAGGATCCTAAAGAAGGTGTTTCTTATCTTCCCTCATTTCTGCCTGGGACGAGGACTCATCGACATGGCCAAAAACCAGGCCATGGCGGACGCCTTCCAGAGACTGGGTACATACAGTATACCTCTAAATAGATTGTGCAGTACAGTTTGAATATATAATGTACAGTATATTGTATATTGTTTCGTTGAACAAGGGAGGTTTTTGTTAGCATCCCACTGAGCATTATTGCATGCATACTTAAATACTTGAACTATATGTTAGAGCCCAGCAAACACATAGCACTTAAGGTATATAATGATATATAAAACATGTCTTCCTCCTCCAGGCACGAAGCAGACTCTGGACCCTCTTCAGTGGGACTTTGTAGGAAAGAACCTGTTTGCAATGGCGGCTGAAGGAGTTTTCTTCTTCATCTTCACCATACTGCTGCAGTACAAGTTCTTCATTCGCTTCAGGTATGTTAAAAATAAGTTCTCAATGGACGGAAGACCCTTCCTGTTTTTGATGCCAGTACTTCTCAGCCATATATATGATGATAATAGGTAACTAGTGAGATGCAAATATTTGGCTTTTTTTTTAACAGAGCGGCAGAATCTGTACTAAATGGTTTTTCAAAAGGAGCAGATAAGATTGATTAATGTTCATGATTTCTGTGTAGAAACTTGAGACTGATAGTTTAAAACTAACTGATTCAGGGTGATCTCTTATCTCTCTGTTCAGGCCGTGGTGGGTCGAGCCTGAGATGCCTCCTCTTGGCCCAGAGGACGAGGACGTTGCCAGGGAGAGAGAGAGGGTCATGAATGGCAAAGCCAAATCAGACATCCTCACCATGATCGACCTGAGCAAGGTACAACCAGGATGCAGGCTGTGTAACTGAAACTGTTTTTGTTGTTTGCCTCACTGATGGCAGCAAATCTCTGCCTTCAGATAACAAAGATTCTTGTTTTTAAGAGTTACATTTGTGTATTTTTATTAGAATTACTGAAAATCAATGAGTAAACTGTCACAGAATCTCATTGCACTCCTCCCTCAAAGAGTCGCTGTGTTCAGTCACAATGAGGAGCGTAGTTCTTGATAAACCTCTTCTACTTACCCTACCATGGCGTCTTGCTCTGACCGCATCATTGTGACTTCCTAGTTGATCATAAAACAAAAGAATGTCTTGTTATGCAGGTTTATAAGGCGGGCAGGAAGCCTGCAGTGGATCGTCTCTGCCTTGGGATTCCTCGTGGTGAGGTGAGTCACTTTAAAAGATGCACTCATTACATCATAGTAAGATGAAAACACATACAGTGTCTGACTTTTGTTTTAATCTGCACTGTGTTTGTCAGCCATAGAGAGAAATATCGATTATATTTTAGCTACATTTTGACTCAAGGGAATGGTCGTAGCTGACTACAACCGCTGCATGTGTAGATATATTTGTAACTTTTTGTTGCTGTTGTGTCTTCTCTGTGTCCTTCAGTGTTTTGGCCTGTTGGGGGTGAACGGAGCAGGGAAGACCTCCACCTTTCGCATGTTGACCGGAGACACGGCAATCACCTACGGAGAAGCTTTCCTTAATCACCACAGGTACGAAACTCCTCCACAAACAAGTTTTCCATCTTTTAAAAAACAGCCCTTTCTTCTTTGTGAGCAAACTAACTACTATTCAGATATTTGGTACTCAAATATCATCCCTGAACTTTGAGAAAAACTACAACAGCAGCAGCAGCAGTTGTTGTTGCAGTGTGAAACTGTGTTCCTCTTGTTCTCAGTGTGCTGACGGAGATGGAGCGAGTCCACCAGCTGATGGGTTACTGTCCACAGTTTGATGCCATCAGCGACCTGCTGACGGGTCGGGAACATCTGGAGCTGTATGCCCGTCTGCGGGGAGTACCAGAGGAGTCTGTCGTCAAGGTAATGTAAAGGAGCAGTTCACCTCAAAAGTGAAATTAAGACATTAAGTCATGTGATATCTAAACACAGCTCCACCGTGCAGGATCATATTGACCACTGTACCTTCTCTGCTGTCCTGTAGGTGGCGCAGTGGGGGGTGAAGAAGCTGGGACTGACCCAGTACGCTGAGCGGGAGGCTGGTGGCTACAGTGGAGGCAACAAGAGGAAACTCTCCACTGCCATCTCCCTCATCGGCGCTCCGCCTGTTATATTCCTGGTGAGAATCGAACAGATTCACAAACAGCTGGGGGGGTGATCCTTAGAGAATATAACCTGTTAAATTCTAAACAAGTTGGGTGTTGTTGCTCGTGTTTTGACTTGATGCTTAGTCGTCTCCTTGATGCTTTGATTTTTTTCTTCTTGTTAGGATGAGCCCACCACCGGCATGGACCCTAAAGCCAAAAGGTTTCTGTGGAACTGCATCCTCAGCGTCACCAAAGAGGGAAGAGCTGTAGTTCTCACCTCCCACAGGTAGGAGGAGATGTACACCGCATTATTCTTACATATTCAGTGCATGGCTGTATGGCTTGATGACCCACCACATGCAGTGTTGAGTCCAGTTACATGTTAATGTGTTTTTTCTTGTGCCTTCATGGTCAGTATGGAGGAATGTGAGGCTCTCTGCACCAGAATGGCCATCATGGTCAACGGCAGATTCCAGTGCCTTGGATCTGTACAACACCTGAAGAACAGGTAAATACAACACATCATACTATCTTCTCCTGGTTAACTTATTCTGTTTAACCTCAACAATACAAGTTAAAATCCAGAAACAGCTTCTCAGTGAATGTCTCAAATCTCATGAATGAATGTTGGAGACTTGTGCCCACACTGCCTAACCTTACCCCGTCTCAGTTGTATTAGTTACTACATTTACGCTGGCCCTGTTTGCTTTCTGATTTGAAAAATCTGTTGTCCAACATGGAGGTGAAGAGATCTATGACAACTGTCTGTGTGCAGCTGACTCAGTCACTTGATGAGGTTTACAGTCATGAGACGACTGACATCAGCAGCCAGGGTCTGAAACGTTGTGAATAAAAAGACCACCAAAGAGAGCATTCAAGGACGCGGTGTACCGTCTATCTCAACAGAGCTTGGCTCAATTTAAACACCATCATAATTAATGCCATTGAAACCAAACCATTACAGAAGGGAGGGAAGATCCTCAGTTCAAAACCAAGCAGTCTGACCAAATTCCGATAAACTGTATTTATTTCAACAGCACATATAAAATCTCGACTTTTGTTTCCTTCCGTCCTTTATCTTCCAGGTTTGGTGATGGCTACACCATCATCCTTCGCCTGACCGATAGTAAATCAGATCCGGACTCGTGCTCCATCAGCGCCTATATGAAGAAGTCATTTCCCAGCATCGAGCTGAAGGAGCGTCACCAGAACGTGCTGCAGTACCAGCTGCCCTCACACGCCTGCTGCCTGGCTCGTGTCTTTGATGTGCTGGCCAACAACTACGACGAGCTCGGCATCCTCGACTTCTCCGTTTCACAGACCACCCTGGACCAGGTGAGGAGGACGATACAACTAGGATGAAAGCTTTCAAACATTCTATTTCTTTAAAATGCTAATGTCCTGATCGGGGATCCTCTTTAAATACAACCAAACAGAGCTCAGCATCCATCCCAGACATCCTTAAGTAAGGCAATGTGCCAGTTGCTCAGGTGATGCTATTTCCCATCACACTGCAAAAACCTTGCTATCGCTGTACAATTTTGCCTGCCACCAGGCATGCAGTCACCCAGGAAAAGGAAAGTTAATCTGCATTCCATTTGTATTATAGACTAAATTATTGAATAAACTCACATTTTATTCTAGTGTTGTTATTATGACTATAAGGAAAATGTAAATGATCCAGTTGTCTTCAGCATGAAATAATCTTAGAAATTCTAGGGGGGAAATGTTGTCTGTTGCCACTTTAAAGAATGAATTAATGTGACACTGAATCTGGTTCCTTTCTGTAGGTGTTTGTCAACTTTGCCAAGGAGCAGACTGACGACGACGTCCTCACAGAGGTGGTCGTCGGCAACAGACCAGCACAATCCAACCAGACTGCGCTGCCGGTCAGGATTAACCCTCCCACCATCCAACCACCACCGCCAGTCACACCCCCTGAGCCGAGCAAGACTCCACAGCAGCAGGGGAAATCATCTGACAGCAAACCAAAAGAGGGTCAATCCAAGAAGGCAAAAGCTAGCAAGGCCAAATCTAAAGAAGGTAAATCCAAAGGAGAAAAAAGCAGCAGTACGGCGATGACCAGAATACCTCGGCCAGAGGAGACGAATCAGGCGAGCAGTAACGGTGAAGTTCAGGGAGAATCCAGTCAATCTAGTGGGTCCAAACACAGAGCAGGGAGCTCCAGTAAAGATCCTTCTGCTCTCTTTATAGTCGACAGCAACACACAAGACAGTGCACTGTGACGGGGACTGGTGCAACACAAGCTGAAAGCACCGACTGAGGTTAAAATCTTTTTATTACTCACCGATGTTCATTTGAATGTTGCTCACTGTTTGCAGCATCATCAATATGCAACATGGAAAAGATGGACTTGTTATTGTTGGTGAAACTGAGGCATTAGAGGTGAATTTATCTGAAGAAAGAACCAAACATTACCACTTCCTAAAATGGCTTTGGTGCCTTGTTCACCTGGTTAACAGATCGGTAGCTTTATACCCTTTATTTGGGTTCATACATCTTACACTGTGTCTTCTCTTTCTGTTTCAATCTAATCACTCCAAAGGTCATGGTTTATTTTTTCCTGAAACAAAATTATGCAAAGCTGGATGTTAAAACAAGAGGTGGTGTTCCTCAGGGCTCAATCATTAGACCCCTCACAATCTCATATTTATCTTGAAGAAAGCACTTTAAAAAAGAACATGCTGCAAACACTGCTAACCCGAACCCAACAGTTGTGGATTATTAATATAAGATGATCATTGATGTATTTTATAAAACAGCTGAGGGGTTGTTTCTGATCATTATCTATCATGAGAGAGATAATTCATACTGTAAGTTCATCGTTCAATACCTCTTAAATGTTTAATGATTAACTTTACAAATGTTATTGTTTTGTAAATCAAGACTTTTTTTGTCTTTTATCTGTCAAAATGTCTTTTTTATTTATTACATGTGATTTGTCATTGTGTGAGTGTCACTGTCCAAACAGAGGGTATTACATATGATGAGGAAACTTTACTTCTATCTGGTATTTATTGGCAGTTGTGTTTTTTTTTTTGTTTTTTGTTTTCATTTGAGAGGAAATTGACATCCAGATTTCCCGCACAGCTCTTGAAAGTTGAGGAAACCTCATTCACAAGACATTAGAATATTTTCAAAATATATTGAAAAGGGCCAGACACACCAGTGTGACTCTACACAGTTTTAGCTGCAGAGTGTCATTACAGATTCTTCTGCATCACGCCAAATACTCCAAAATCCAATAAATATCGAATAGCTCAAAAAATCAGTGGTAGTATTCAGTCCGAGCTGTAAACACCAGATGCAGCTACATGGTTTTTGGTAAACGTATGTTTTTTTTCTTTCATTTTTTTTATTTTAAGTTTCATTTTATTTATTTTTTCCTTTTTAAAAAAATGACACGGCTGACTGAATGTCCAAAGCAGGTTTTTACTTTACTGTAATGTAGTGTTACATATTCAAAAGATTGTTACCATAGTAACTGTAAGCATGAGACAAACAAGAAGTATCAGAAGGGTTTCATCCCAAAATACCAACTGTTGTATTAAAATTTAATGTTTAAGAAGGTTAAACTGAAATCATACAAAGCCTAAAATTATGCTGGATGATTAAAATGGTGGATGCTTTGGAATGAAAGTCTGTTCTACTGAATGTACTTTAATTATGTTTGTTCTACTTGAACATGAATTTATCTATTAGATGTACATGAAAATATACTGAAAAATATGCTAGTGTAGAAAAAAAAGGCTAAATGTCTGTTGTGAATGTTTTGTCTTGAAGGAAAATAAAACTTTGTTTCCTGTATCTATTTATTGTGCTGTATGTTGCTGTATGTCGATCACTGCAGCATGTTGGAAGTCAGGAGGTTTTTTTATTCGTCATGCTGAGGACGAGCGTTTGTTTTGGTGCAGAAAAAAGTGGAGGGAGGCTCTTGTGTCTGTTTACTCCATGTCCCCACACTGGTGTTTCATTTAGTGCTTCACTGTTAGAAAGAAAAGAGAAACATAAGTTAATGGATTGAACAAATTAAAACATAGTAAACCTACATAACGGACTTCAAACATATTCATCTTCTGAGGTTGGTTATGATCAGCAAAGGTTCAATAATGATCAGTACAGTAATTTCTTTCCATGATAGAATATTGTTTCGACCATCATGGTAAGTATCAGTTGTTTCTTTGAGACAATTCACGGCTCATAAATAAAATAAGACTTAAAAAAAACAGTACAAATCATGAAATAATGTGTTTTTATCACATGAAAACCCAAATTTGACGCTTTGGCTGACACTTTTTCTGTTATAACCATTATAGGTATTTACACTCTGGATGATTCCGAAGCCAAGAGCCAGCAAATGCGCTCATTGCACATCATTTTTACACATGCACATGTTTCATACTAGCATAATGGGCTAGTCTAAGCAAACATTTGCATCAGTTCAAAGTGACTTTTAAAGAAGACCTCAAATTTAATTTAACTTTAATGAAAACTAAAAAATGCAAAGAAGGCCTTGTCAAATGTCCCAGTCTGTGTCTCATTATGTATAATAATGTAACCCTGATAATCTATTTCCCCTTTCGTATTATCGCTACAATATAATAAATTACTGACATTAACATTGTGCAAAAATAAAACACCAAACATACATGTCGGCCGGCTTTACGTCCTCTGTGCAGTGACTGATCTGCTGCCCGACGCTCCTCCCTCCCAGACGTTGTTCACTAACAGCCATGAGGGGATGATCAGACTGGACACGTCTCCATGGTCCTTCAGCACCATCTCTCCTCTTCCTCCCCAGTTTCTGTGTGACCGTCTGCAGCAGGGCATCCAGGCTGGACAAGGAGATGTCAGGAAGACAAAACTCAGGAGATCTCTGAACAGAGAACAAGAGAGGAGAGTCAGACAGAGCTGTAGTGTGATAAGACTGTAGTTCATAAAGGGAAAATTACCTGGATGAAGTACCTGAGTCAATTTTATAACAAAACTCAATTATCTAAAATTTAAAATCAGGTTGTTTTTTTTAAACTTCTTCAGTGTCATCCTGTTTCACTCTGTGTTTTTTGTCAGCTGTAAAGTGTCTGACATTGGCGGTAAAAGTACTAATACCACAGTGTAGAAATAGTCCCAAGTATACACATTTTTTATGTTCCCCAGTAAAAGAGGCTGGGAACTGGTGGTTTGATTAGTGTTTAATCAAACGTTGTGTTTTATGAGCTTATCGTGTGTTTTACTAAACCCGCAAATAAAATCAAGTGGAGCTCACTCCAAAATACAACGGAACAAAAGTATAAAGTAGCATGAAATGGAAATAGTCAAGAAAAGCTCAAGTACTTCAAAGTTGAATACAGTACTTGAGTGTATGTACTGCCGCCACATTTGATGTGTCTTCTATGTGTTTTCACATTAAAGGGCCGATAGAGAAGTTCGCATTGTATTCTTGGACTGTCGAAGGGGAACCTGTGTGGTTTTCCGTTTTGTTTCTGATCAGTGACTCAATCGTTGCTCGGGAAGGCACTTTTAAAACTCTCCATTGCTCAAACCCTGGTTGATTTCGACTCTACTTGGCTAACAACTTCCTCTTGTGTTAAACTTTGACTCAATCATTTACCCTCAACCACAGACCTGCTCATCATGATGAAGTTCCTCCTGGCTGCCAGTAAAGGTGCAATATAAACCCTAAAGTGCTTATTGTCCGTTACATTGTCAGCTGTGTGGTTTACTCACACTTTTGGAGAACAGTGGGTTGTCTATCCAGGGCCTGCTGTCTGGTTCTTGTCCTGTAACCAGCCCCTCGCCTCCAGAGCTCTGTATAGTAAAGTTTGAAGAGGTGGTCCCGGCTTGCTCAGGTGAACTGATGGGAGGTAGAGGTGTGTGGCACCTCTTGGTCTTCTGACGGTCACAACACTCAGGAGCTGGTTTGGGTTGAGTGACAGGTGGCGGCACAGAGTGAGGACTTTGTGGTTCTTCGGCGTCCAGATATAATCCTGTGTGAGAATCTTGCGTTTGTTCCTCGGATTCACTGACGGGTGGGTCATTCTCGGCGCTGGTTTCTTGTTTTCCTGCTCCTTCCTCCTCCACAGGCTCTTTTGCCGCAGCCAGAACAGGCATCAGGTTGACACAAAGCCTCATCACATTCTCCGAGGTCTCACATGTAGCAGTGAGGCGTTTGCTTTGTGCTGCGGTGACTTTATTAATCTTCTCCTTTGACCTCACAGGTCTCATCCTGGGTATTGAGGGAACTGATTCCACAATCATCGGACAAATGGCCGGTGCAAGTTTTTCCAGTTTGACTGTCCTCGTCGTCTTCTCTTTCCACATCCCAAAACTTGTACAAAATCGCCTCTGACAATCTTTTCTGATATTCTCCAAACATCTCTCAAAAAAAGCGTATTGATAAAAAAAATAAATGGCCAAACTTTGCAGAGTTTTGTATTCTGCCAAAGACTGTCTCGCAGACTCTCTTTCTCACCAGCAGCAGTGAGAAAGGCTCAGAACAATCAGGAGGCTCTGCTGCAGCCTATTAAACTGGCTGTTATGGTAACATGCACACAAACAGCTAAAGAGCGGAAAAAGGTCATTGTTGTATCAGATCCTAATAATGTTTTAGCTAAACCACTCAAAGATGCCTGATTATAAAGATGATGGAGGGAGCAGCGGGTTTGTACAGCAAAATATGAGAGGAATGTACTCAATGGCTTTTCAAAGATTGTCTATTGACAAGATGAATCACTTGGAAGTTTAAAAATAAAATGTTTAGGTTTTACAGTCTATGACTGTGTTGTTTTGGTTTCTCACCAGACTGTGGTGGCCCTGAAACTGAAAACAAACAACATTTTAGAAAATCGCAACATCTCACACAACATAACATTTCACAGAACACAATGACATTTCACAAAACATGACATTTAAAGGTGCTACATGTAAGAACCGGCCGACTATCGGGGCAAAACAAACACGGGGCAGCATATCACCTGAGTTACAGCTAACTGCTGCTGCTACCTGCAGCTGCCCTTAGCTGGTTAGCTTAGTTAGCCGTGCATCTAGTGGTCTGGACTGGAAGATCGGAGCACCACTTCCATGAGAGCTTCAGACTGAGACGGGCCAGGGCTAGCTGGTTAGCATGCTAATTTCAGTAGATAGCTCTGCAACACAATACACATACTTCATAATGTCAAAACAGATATTTCTTCACATTTTGTTGATATTTTTTGTTTATTTTAAAAAAATGTTTTCAAGTTAAATTCTTCCCTTTAAAAACAAACAGGACATTGCCGGAAAAAAAACAACAACTGAGCTTTCTTAATTCTTTTTGTTTTGTTTTGTTTTGTTTTGCAAAATGCTCTGATAAACTTAGGGCACGCCACCTGCCCAACTGAGAGCTTAAAACCATAGTGAAGCATTTAGGAGCTGAAGGGGCAGATCTTTAAGTATGTGGATACCAAAAACAGATCTAAAAGAGAAGGAATACTGGACAGAAACACAACTCCAACTAAGTCATGACACCAGAACGACAATGTTGACGTGGTGATGTCATTGTTGTGTTTTCAAAGTAATCAGAAAATCAATCAAAATAATTTTGAATAAAAATGATTGGGGTTTTCGGTCATAAAAGTGAATACAAAAGCATTGGATGTCATTCTTAATTACCTCAAGAAACAACTAGCCTATGTCATGTTGTCAGGGCAATGCGTGTCCAGACAGTGATTAGGACTTGTTCACTACCCATGACTAAAAATAAAAGATGTCAAGAAAGTTGACAGATCTATGTGTGATGTCATCCAAAATGTTCAAAAATATATATTTATCTTGTGGTTTTAACTACAACAGATACACATTAAATCCAATTACGCTTAGATATAGATCAAATGTCGAAAACTGGATTCAAAAATATAAAAAATACGAATAAAAATGCTATGAAATCCTCTCACTACATGGAGACAGAGTGAGAGCTCTCACCTTTTCTCCCCTCTTTGTCTGTAGTGGGAGTACAACAGCTACTTGTGTTCTGGAGCTGCAGCCCTCTGTCGAGCTAGCAGCCAAGGAGCTAGCTACACACAAGATCATCTACCAAACATACCCACTGTTTTTAACTGTAGCTTCTCCTCCCAGGCGTATTTATTTACTTACCCTTTACATAAAAATCCAGAGCTTGGGTTCTCTCTGTTTGTTCTCGCTGGAATAAGATGGTCGTTTTGACAAACAACAATGAGGAACAGGATTATATGTGAGTATGCATCTAATACTAGAAAGCTAGTTAGCATTAGCCTGAAATACAACTCCCTTTAAATAGCTAATTTCGCTTGTTACGTCAGGAGTTATAAACGGTCGTAGATTAGCTGACATCTTGCCAGCTCTCTTGCTGATCAGTAAAACTGGATACATTAATAGTTGCTAGTTTGGTTGACGTTAATATAAATTATTTTTAAAGGCCGCTTTTATGTCTTTTCCCTGTTAGCCTTTTAGCAGTTGGCAGCTAGGCTAACAAGCTGAACCGGACAAGTTGCTTGTCGTGCAGGCTTTAATTCAAATATTAAACAAATAAGCTGATTAGCCTTGCTCTTGGCTTCTCACAGAATAAATCATATTCACAGTATGTAGTGATTTTCGTGTACAGATCGAGCTTCAAAAGCGAGACCGAGAAAGAAATATTTTAATATTTTTAAAATGGTTGCAATGCAAAAAGTATATGAGGCCACTGTCTTGTAGCATAAGTTTCAAGCGGGCTAATGTCTGCATGTCTTTGTGGAAATATATGCCATCTCGCTGTGCACAAACCAGGCTAACTAACCCAGTTAGAGGTTACATCATATTATGTTTCTGTAGTGTTGCTAACAGCCAGCAGGGCTCAGGCTAAAAATGGCATCAGCTGAGCAAGTTGGCAGCTCACAGGCAGAAGACCCGGCAGAGGCGGTCCTCCTCACACAGCCCACTGACCTACATTTGAAGCTTACTACCTCTGATCCACATGAACATACAGGAATAGAACAGAAAGTGTAAAGGGGGGGCTTTGCATCCATAACAGCCGATTTAGGCTGTTTTTGCAGCTTGTCACTTTTTGTATTTGGTGTGTTCTTGCAAACATGCAGAATAAGATTAGGGGTGTATATATACTGCATGCTCATGCTCATATAGATGCACCACTTTACACCACCACTCTGCAATTATGCAGTAAGCTATTACCGATCCACCTCCTAGCCTGCAGCGTTGCACCCTGAGTGCTCAAGAAAATGTCAAAATCAAAGAGCACACGGCAAAAACTGGTCAAAGCGAAGTCACTAATGGAAATAATCGCCAGTTGCAGCGCCCAAATACATCTTAGGATGATAAAATAAGCAGCTTGAGAAAGTGAGCACACCTAAAAACTGAGCTATATCACTTCAGCATAAAATACTTTAAATGAATAAGACTTGATACTCCGCCTTCAGGATTCTTGTGGCTAACCAACTTTACATCTTTTCTTTGTGTTTCTGCAGCCTGATAGAGGAGCGTAAATGCACCTCCCTGCCCAGCTCTCCCGCCAAGCGAGTGTCTCCAGCCAAAAAGAAGCAGTTCTATATCAACCAAGCCATCCGCAATTCTGACCTCACTCCACGAGCCAAGGGCAAGAAGAGCCTCCGCCGGCAGGAGAACAGTAAGCTCTCATTTCACATGATCACATTATAAGATGTTGTCATCCACTGCAGGCTGGGAAAGCATTCAACAAAGGAAAAGAGCATTTACATTGAATCACTACTGCAACAAAAATGCTAAAACCCCCAAAGTATGTTTTTATCTCAGTCATTAACACTGTGAAAGTCTTGAATGTGTCATTGAAGCTTTGCTTATATCAACACTATCCTTCCATCGCTTCTCTCCTTCTCTGAAATTCAGCACGCTTCCTCGCTAATCTTCTTGAGAGAGAGGAGTGCTCCAAAGATGATCTGGAAGTTTGCAGTAACCCGGCCATCCCATCCATCTTCACTGAGGCCTGCACCAATGGAAACTACATAGAGGTAAGCTGTCGTCGGCTGTTTTCTTCCCAGCAGATCTAACGCTTAACTCCCTTCAAAAGCCAGAGAATTTGAGATTGTCCTGCATCTGTGAATCATCAGCGTGTTCAAATCAAAAAGCACCCGATAAAACAAGCATTAGTTTAAAAATAGAACGAATTCCTCTCTTGAACTTTTAGCCATGGAATGACTTCATGAACTGCTCTGGAGAGGAACAGGAGAGGCTGCTGTCTCTGCTGGAGCAGGAGGTGGCCAAGAAGAAAACCGCCAGCCGGCTCCCAAAAGACGAGAGGAATGGTGAGCGACCTAGTTCGTCTGCTGGTTTGTATCCTGGTTGTGTTAAGTGTGGCCGTTTGGCTGACGGTCACCCATCTCTTCACAGTAAACGTTGCCTTCACTGCTCAGGAATGCTACCAGAGAATCGACCGCAGGCTGCGAGCGACTCTACGACGGAAACAAATCCCCATGGTGAGTGTCGTGTCTAAACGATTTGTCACTGATCATATCGGTTAGATGGGTCAAGATTTATACCTGGTTGGAGTCTGTGTACGTACAGCGGCTTCACGCTTAATAGGAAGTTTGATTGACATTTTGACTAGACTATACAGCTTGTTATCTTGTTCCCTACTCGTAGTTGAACTGCACGCCATTGGCTATTTTTGGACTGTTTAGAAAATGGTGTCAAACATTATGTTGACCAAGACACCAGGAAATACTTAGTTCCTGATTATTTCTCAGTTCCTGTAATCTTACTGAGGCCAGTAAAGTATTAAAAAGAAAAGATATTAAAGCTGTAAGACTATGCAGAGGCAATTGGATGATATATTGTCCCAGAAATAATTGCGATAAACAATATTATTGTCATTTTAAGTACAACATTTCACAGAGCAATGCACTTTGAATTCTTAATATTCAGTCATTGGAAATATCCTTAAAAAAAAAAAACAAAAGAATAAAATAAAACCACACAACCAAAACAAGATTAAAAAAAATGTTGAGGTGCAAGTCCAAGTCTCTAAATGGTAAAAAAACCCTGCTTTTTATCCTGGCATCATGTTGGCTACAATTTTGGTGATGTTCTTATGTAAACAAAAAACAATGTAAACAAAGCGGGCAATCTCAAGGTCACGTTCATATATTGATAAGTCGATAAAAAATGTATAATAAGTCGATCTTTATCGAGATGGGTCCGACTGCAAACATGAAGGAACCATGGCTCGGGAAGCCTGCAGGAACTCTGCTTGAGGACCCAGGATTGTTGTGGAGATCAAACCTCTCATCTCTCTCCCTGTATGTTTCCACCCGCAGGGAACTCTGGAAGTACTTGAAGAAAACATTCTGAGCTTCTTCAACACTCAGCCACACTCAGTTTACACGACCCACCTCGCCAGCAGGTAGAAATCCTTTTTTATATTCTCAGTCTTGAAACGCGTTAATTTAGTTTCCTCCAAAAAGGCCTTTAGAAAGTATAAAAACTGTAATACACATCCCTAAAGTTCATATACAGAAGTGTTTTAATAATTCTTCTCTGGTTTATTCATATTTAGCCACTTACAAGGTTTCAGGTGGTATAAATGTAATTTGATAATAGAATTTGGAATTATATGTTATAAACTGTTGGGAAGTGTGAGATGGTAGTAAATAACTCAAGACCATATCGTCCTCTCTGAGAGTTTCCAGGGATCTTAAATTTGGCCTTATGAACGCTGCTGATACTCTGTATGCTTACAGGCTTCTAGTACATTGAATGCTTCTTTCTACAAATATACAGTTTTTAAATAATGAGCTAAAATATCTGAAAAAAATTGGACAATTTTAAGATTCTATGTCTGACATGTTACATCATGGCAGATGTTTCAGTCCACGTACTCGCTATCAGCTCTTGTCCTTGAGCGGTGTTTGCCCGTGTTCAGAACGGCTTCAGTCTTGCGAGAAAAAAACGCAGCCCATTTTTACTCAAACTGCGCTCCCCGGATCGTATATCATGTCTGAAACAAAACAACTCCATCGACGCGGCGCATTTGTTCTTTTAACACACTTACAGCCTGACAGATGTCCATGTTGAAAGCCCGGCCCCTGACTGATGGATCCTATCTATGATCCACACAAAGAAGCAGAGTCATTGATGGAAACACATCACAACAAGGGGATGTGAGCAGTCATGTCGGATAATTGGCATTCAAATCACACTTAGACTAACTGTATTGATCGATGCTGGGACACTGGTTCACTCTGTTTGGATCAAGTTGACTGTTTAGAGTAATGAGAGGACGGTGAATCATTGTTCTGTTGTTTGTGTTTGTGAATCAGCTTTGAGAGACTGCTGCTTCACGCCGTCTGCCAGTACATGGACCTCGTGTCTGCAAGTGAGTGGAAATACAAATTATTCTAGCTTCAATGTCAGACCAGTCAGTGTTTGTCCACCTTCAAAAATGATGAAGAATGTTGTTCGAACATACGACAACCTAAACTTTATTAAAGTCTGTTTTCCGTTGATGTGCAGCTTTCATCACAAAAATATTATGAAATCTTTTGCGGAAGATTGATGCTGCTCTGTTTACACAACCCTGTTTACTCAGCCTGGCCGGACTTGGCTTAATGTTCAGTCACATGATCGTGATCAAAGTCTGTCTGTTGGCCTCTCAGGCACCTACCACAACGGCTCACGTCAGACTGAAGTGGTGAACAAACAAGAAGAGTTTCTGCCTCCTCGCCTTCTGCTGTCTGCCTACGTGGAGCAGATGAGCTGAGGCCACGGACGCACGGCTCGGCTGCAGGCAGGAGCTCTGAGAGATGTAGATAAGGTGCGCGGTCTGTGTGTAATGTCTGTTTGATGTCCGCCGAGCTCAGAAAACAAAAGCTGAAAAAAAAAAAGGTCTGCTTCCTCCTCTCTGGCTGCTCTCTGGTTTCTGTAGTAAATTTTCCATTCATTTTCACCATGAACAAACTGAGACCCTGCGCGCTCACAGAGGCTACAAGCTACATGTTACAAGACAAACATTGCGGTTAGTGTTCAGCTCGAGGCACAGCTAAGCTCGAGTACATAAGGGTGACACACGCCTGAGGCAGAGGACAACCACATATGTTAACATTACCTCTCTACAACATCCTCAGGCCAACGTTTACATTTTCTGCCCCTCTGGTAACTTTCTAAGAATAGATGTAGTGTACATAATTATGGAGCTGTGTGGCTCCAATTAATTACTGTTTCCATAAAGTATTGGGAATAAAATGAATTATCTTTCCCAGCTTTCAAGTAAAGTCATTAATCCACCAATATAATTTGGATAATTGATTCTAAACAGCTCTGGCGGCCTGTTTTTTTGTGATGTGGAACTCACAATTATGAATTCACGATACAAACAAATTACATTTAAGATCATTAAAAAAGGGGAGAGATGGCAACAACTGTCTTTCAGTCAGTCAGCCCAGTGACAGCATTATGTCAAACTGATTAATGAGCTGTAAATCTTTAAAGCAACAGGTAAATGAACAGTTGATCCTTGCTCTCCCTTTTCATAGTGCGAATTGAAGAATTAAAGTATGAAGTTAACATATTTAACGTAAAATAGGAATTTTCCAATGTAATAATATAAAGCAAGTACTGTGCTGTCATGTGTGAACTCATTTAATATCAATTTCAATAAAACATAAATGAGTAAGGTTGAATAATGACAATATTAACCCTGAGAAAATGGTGGAAAATCTACTTGGAACTATTGACCGACACTTTGTAAAGGTGCTCAGACGGGAAGAGCCGCTCTAACGCATCACTGCCTGAAGGATTAGCCTGTAGGATTTGTGTAAGTAGTGAAGCATGAATATTGATAGTCTCTCGTCATTATATGCACAAACACATGAGTCATCATTGTAGGTAAAGAAGCAAATGTCTTTCGTCAAGGTGGTGAAATAAACGCTTGGAATGTAAAGTGATTCTTTTGTAATTATCTCTGTATTATGTTTGAGAGGAAAACTCCCGCTTTTGGCAGGATTTCTTCAGGATCTACTTTTGGGGTTCTTTTTTAATCTTTATCTGCAGTTTCTTTGTCACCTTGTCTACGCCGGCTGTGTTTCAGCTGCATTTTTCAGTACTGATCTCAAGAATACGCTGATGCATTAACCAATCAAACTGTCTGTATTGATTGGGTAACGACGATGACACAACTGTTCGTGGTAACACTTCAATTTACAGGTCCTCAAATTTAATGGGAAGTAAATGGTACATACCAAGTAACACATTTTAAATTTCTTTGAAATTGCCCCCCAAATTACCAGGACAATTACCTTTGAAATGTATTGAAAATTACCCAAACCTGATTTAATAATATTCTGCTGATAGCGTCTGCTGATCTTGCCAGCTGATCTTCCAACCAGTGTCTGTTTAACTTCCCTTCAGCAGGCCACTAAATATTACTTCAGAATTTCAAAAACATTTCGAAGATGCTGCTCGGTAATTTCCACCTACTCGCAAGGACATTTCTGGAAAGAAGTGTTAGCCTGTTTGTTTCCACTAAAGTAAATGATTGTTTGGCTGATCCGGTGTAGAAACTTGCAGACGACTGCAGCTGCTGATGTGATGTGCTGCCTTCACTGCACACCGCTGTAGACAAGGTATAAACGTTAAACTTGAATCATCATCAATAATCAGAGACAAAATAAGGAACTATACTATAGTTAAAACCTGTTAGTATCCCTGTACTTTTAGATTTATTCATAGATTTCTTCCACAGTTCTCATTCAGTTTACACCTAACACACAACGTTTAAAGCCATTTTCTTATCTTTACATAAACAGTTAATATGGTTTGAGGGTGTACTGTGTATGTACAGTAGATGTGTTACAGAACCTGCTGAGTTTTGACTCTTGGTGTGTTTCATCTCAATAATAACATTTACAACCCCAGAAAAGCACTTCTGCCTTATAAAAACAGGTTTCTAGGTTTTTCTGTGCATATATTTCTACATTTGTACTTGACTGGATTTTGGAAACGCGTTGTATAAAAAAAAAAAACCTGACCTGTTGGTGCAACAACCAAAGTATGTGTGTTGTTTTTTTGTTTTGTTTTTTTATGTGAGGAAATCAAATTTCTCAGGCTTTCACTCTGAATGTCATGTAGTGATCTTACCTGGTGTCATTTTTTCTGTGTACTGTATACTGCAAGATGAACTTGCTACTATCATGTTCACCCCCACCTCATGGGGGCGCTGCCAACTTTTTAAATACATTTAGAAGTAGTTGTGCTGTAAATGCAGTTCTCAGATAATTGACCTGTGCCAACATTTGGATTTAAAAAAGCCTATAAACGCCTCGAAGCTTTATACAATAGACTGACACATCTTTGTGTGTATGTAATGGTATGTATGTGCTATGGTACCTATTTATAATTATCACTGCAACTATTAAAGGATTTAAGATATTTTTTCTTTCGTCTCATTTCATTGGGTTCTTATTACTTCAAAATGCTAAAAGACATGATGTCTGAGAAGACGTTTGTAAGATCTTTTCTTTTCATCCTTTTGTAATTCAATGATTATTACAGTCTTCAATTGACTGACTTCATGTCATACACATGTATGTTATCAGTATCAGTGGTGGAAGAAGTATGCAGATCTTCCACTTTTGCTCAGTGATGGAATGTAACTAAGTACATTTACTCAAGGAATGTACTTTAATACATTTTGAGGAATTTGTACTTAAAGCTCGAAAGGTGGCAGGGTCCGCCAAATATAAACAAAGTAGAACAGTATGACACCCTTCCTTTAGTCATGAAAACAATGAGAGTTTGTTTAGTTTGTTCTTTTTCTGCTGAGTAAAATTGCTTCCCCAAAACTACGTAGTGCACCTTTAACAAAATGTTCTTAATAAATCAAAAGCTATTCAGAACATCCCATTTCAGAGTGATTTGATATTCTATATTCTACATTTTATATTACTGGATCAGTATGAGTGATGTATTGACATGTAGTCATTTCTCTGTCATCCACATCTGTAACCACTGTGGCTGCTGTGTGACCACGTTTCCTTTGTTAATGTTATTCTTTTAGCATGTGCGTAGGTTGCACATGTTAGTCTAACACTAAGTGTATTTGTTGAATTACGATCTGCTACAAATGAAACTGCACATAATCTTCAAATTCACTTGAAAAGGAGTTACATGCACGTTTAGAAACATAAAAGTCATCTGACTCCTTTATTTTACCAACTGTGAGACTATATAATAGAGCCAATCTAAGAAATATATTGATGCAGCAGAAGCAGAAAACAACAGAATGATTTGATGAAAACCCTGAAATATCATTTGGATCGAGTGCAGAACTTCTCTGTTTTATGAGCATTTACACTGAAAAAAAGGCTAAACATGTTTGTTTTTTTGTTATAGAACTAATTAATACTTTGAAAAAAAGGATTTTTAAGTTCATGATGGGAAGCCAAGGATGGGTCCTTGCGTTTTTAGAAAGACTGTCAAGCTAAAGTAAACATGTGATCCTCTCAAACAATTCCATGTTTTGTTTCTAACAAAGTTACATGACCTGTGTGTTATGCTCAAAGCTGTTCCACTAGATGGCGCACTAGTACAAACCAAAAACAGGCCAGACAGGCGCCTCTATGATCACTTAATGCACCCTATGGACCATCTGCACACATGGTTTATAGTTTTAGAAGTCGAAAACAGTTTGTCTTTTAGTTCGATCTCCACTGGACCAGCCTTGAAGGATGGTCTGCTGGAAGGCCGAAGGAAAGATGTGTCACGGCTCAATGAAAGAGGACTTCGACCTTGGTGGAACTGTCTGGAGGGAGGTCAATTAGCAGCATATTTTCAGCTATTAAACAAATGTGAAAATCTGCTCTTTGATAGAGCAGAAGACCACTAACAGAGGTCAGTAGCCGGCATGTATCACACATACATGACAGACGCTGCTATTTGCTATTTAACTGAATATGACCAACCCTCGCTGTATTTGTTCCCAGCCTGCATTGTGGCCTAAAAAGTAAATTTAAACAAAACATTCAGAGGAATTTGGTTCCATGTTAAAACTGAGCTGCATTTGCGTTTATTTATAAATTAGTATATATTAAGAACACAAATTAATCAAATAAATTATGAACCCATGTATCCAAGATAAGAAAAAACATTTCGAAAAGGCTGGATAGTTTATACTACACTAACTATTTACATTAAAAACAGGGATATTCAAACTGTATTGAATATAAAGTCACACTGAGAACACCTGTGAGCACTTGTTTGTCAAAGTGTCCTATCTTTGGGAAAAGAACATCAGGTAGCACAAATCCTGTTAATATTAACCTGAAGTGGTTAAAGCTTTATCTTTAGCTCGTTCGTGTTTTGTTGCGTCCTCATGAGCTGTTTTTATCAGCTGTTTTTTTTCTTGTTGTTCGATGCTCACATCATTGTGGGTATAAAACTAGTAATTTCCTTTGTTGACCACACCCTGGCAAAGCCCAGGTTTGAGCTGAAATGAATCATCGGCGTTTGATTATTCTGATACCGAGTGTGAAATTAGAGTTGTCATCACCACAGAGGACAGCCTGTTTGATTTTAATTTTATATCTCTCCGTGTCAGCGTACTTCACTCTTCTCTCTGGATCCCGTTACATCTGATGATGCAGCCAGAGGATCATTTTTCTGTTCTAAATATCTCAAGCTCTTTATTTTAGTTAACAGCTGCGACCAGCTACCAACCAGTCAGCACTCACAGGACTTTAAAAGTGTAAAATCATTTTGGGAAATTGATGACATGGCCAGTGTCTTTGAGAAGCTGTCAACAATTGTGGGATGAGGACAGAAGCGACTGCAGTATATTTAACTGTGACAGAATGGCTTCCTTTAAATCACAGTTTTCTTTTTCAAAAATGTGCTGTTTTTACCACAGAGTTTGGTCTATGTGAGCAGACAAGTCCTTTGTTTGCGCTGTGGTTTATCATGTTTCCACTCTGAAATGTATAATTAGTCCTTGTGTTTCACTGTGTGTCTCCTAAACACAGGTTTACCTCAATTAAACTAGAAAAGGTCTCATTAAATTGTATTGTTTTGAGTTACGTTGGATTCTCTGAGGGAGAAACAGGAAGTGTTTTCAGCTTTTGATTTTAGTTTATTTCGATAAAACATCAAAACCAGACAGTGGTACTGAGAGATTTTCTATATTCTGTGGTGTTATTTAAGGTTAAGTCTCCAACTCCATGTCTAATAACAGCAGTAACAGTTTAGTATCATGTGCTTAATTGATTTATCTCAGTCTAAGTCATTCATTCACTCCACATGCGTTCTGAAAGTAAAAAGCTGCTCAGTGTGAGTCTGGGTGAGTTCCCCTCAACTAAATAAACCCCTTCACCTCCTTCATATTTTCAAAATGTATGTGCAGAGCTTTATTATTTTAATGACAGTAATTTAATCTATGGATGAAAAATTAAACAAACAAATAAGCTGTGGTGATATCAAACGAGCTGCTTCACGTTCATGCTTGTTTTATGCAGTTTTCATGCCAAACACAGTATTGATTCTGGCTCTCCTCCAAGGGACCGTCAACAAAGATCAACAGTGAAAGGAAATGTAGAGACAACACACGATGACACAATAAGTTCCATGACAAATTCTGTAATTTACTTTGTTAAAATGTATTTAAAACAAATACAGACTTGTAAGAAAGTATCAAGTATTTCTTACGAAAAAAATATACATAAAGTAGACACTTGTGATGGGGTCACGCCAGCTGCGCTTCCTGTCAACACTTTCGCACGACGACCCTTGAGTACTCAGTGGTTATTACTACATTATTACATTAAAGGATAATTTCACCCAAAAAAGGGAAAATTCATACATTATCTATCTAAGCGGCATGAGCTGCATGGAGCCATTTTATGTTTAATTTCAGTTGTTTTTTTATGTTTTAAAACAAGTTCCCATCTACTTCTGTTGTTGCTCCTGAAGTGTTCTGTGAGCAACGAAACTTCACCTTACTAACCATTTGCATGAGGCTGAGCAGATGCCTGAATCAGTGTACTCGTTGGTCGGACCACATCTATCTTTAAACTCGTACACACCTGTGAAGTTTCATGACTTCATCTTGTTATTGTGCTGACAAAATCAGACGGACATAAACACCTGGCAAAGTACTCAAAACCACTACTGTGGAGGTTCCCCATACAATAGGTGTGCCCAGCACCACATTTTGCCATGGTGACACACATACACACACACAACAGACTCACAAGTGGAAAACATTACCAGCTGACGCTGTCTGGTAAATAGAGAAAAGTCAGAAAACAATGATTTATTAGGACTGCACCTCACAATTTATGCTTCACATCAGTCTTGGTGAAAAGTTTACATACACTTGTAAAGAACGTGTACATCATGGCAGTCTGCAGTTCCAATGATTTGTACAGCTCTCATTTTTCTGTGATGGAATGAGAGGAACACAAACTACATTGTTCTTCTGAAAATGTGCCCAAATCAAGAGGAGTGTTTATAAATTCAGCTGGAGGACTACCAGAAGCTTGTGGATGGCTATCAAAAGCACATTATTTAGGTTATACTGACCAAGAGACATTTAACCAAATATTAGAAAAATACTGTATGTATATTTTTGAGCCAGAAGATTTGGTCACATTTTCAGAAGACCCTTAATAAATCAATTATTGAACCAAACTTCATTAATTAATAGTCTCTTGTGGCAAAGCAGTGTGTGTTACTCTCATTCCATCACATACAAATGACAGCTGTAGAAATTACTACAACTTTAAACTGCCATGATGTACAGGAAATGCTCTTTAAAAGGGTATGGAAACTTCTGACCACGACTGTAGGTCGGATAATTGTGCAGAAATGTCTGCCTCAGTTAAAGTACTTAATATTTGGTATATGCTTGAGAAATATGATTCATTGGTACAGCATATGCATGTATATGTATAGTGACGCGCTTGGTGGAAATGCACAGTTCCTCAGACGCACTGCTCGAACATGTGGCTGCAGAGAGATAAAGTGTAGTATTTGAGCGGATGCAACATCTTTGAGTACATCTCCACCAATTTTTTTTTTTTTCTTGCCCCACTCCCTGCCCACTCGATAACGCGCACCCTCGCATTTACCGACATCCCCTGCTCTGGAGGGAGGGAGGGAGGGTAGGTGGGGGGTGTATGGGGGGCTGGCCCCTGCTGATTCAGAGGTTAGGAATTTGCATCTGATTACTGTTTGTCAACCAATGATCTGACTGTGCAGACCGGAGAGTCTCTCCACGCCTCTCTCTCTCTCTCTCCGTGCCTCTGTCGGTCTGTGTGAACGTTGCGGGGCTCTCAAAAACTCTGACAACACAACCACACGCAAAAAGCCGACTGTGTGGATATCATGCCGTCACATGAAACCACTTTAATTGTAGCCGGTAAGCACACGAGCCACATCTCCTCTTCCTCTTTCTGGTGCTTTTTTCTCAGTGCGTAAAAGCGAAGAAGAGGGAGACTCACTGCGCTCACAGACGGGGAAAGCAGGAATGTTTCTTCCGGTTCCAAAGAGTGTAAAAACGGAACGGAAGCCGATGTGGTAAGTTCAAATTTATCTTTGCTTCTCGTTCGCCTTTATAACTGTCTTATACATCATTTTCTTTCTCCCTCTCCCCCCCTCTCTCTCTCTCTCTCTGTGTGGCTTCCTTCTCTTTCCGCTGCTTCTGGTTTACTTGTCACTCACAGGAGGCAGCTATTTCTTGTGTGTAGTTTTTTATCGATATGACGTTATCACATCGCCGGATCAATAGTGTATCGCTAAGGTAGCGGATGTACTCACCTGCCATATGTCAGCCAGCAAACGTTATTTCACGTAGCGTTCCGCTGGGTGTAACGGCACTGTTTCTTGTATAGCTGTTTGATTTTTACACCGAGGTTTAACCGAATATAAAGAATACAAAAAATATGTGTGTGTATGTCACAAGCTAGCAGAGGTCGTGTTTTCATATTTTCCTGTAAGCTAAAAAAAAACAAAACTGAAACTTTATTAGCCACTTGCTAACATTCGAGTAACGACCGTAAACTTGATTTGATGTTCTTGTCGTAAAATCATAATGCTAACTTGGCTAGCCCCTTTAGCTAATATTACAAGCTGATTATTTAGCTCTAGGTCAGTGTCGGATAAACCAACTGCTCGTGTGTGTTGTGAAAGACTTGTGGGCTAAATAGCTAATTAAGATGATGTTCGAGTCATTTTACCAATGGTGGGGGGAGGCTACGTCCTGTTCAATCCAAACCCAACGGTTTTCTTTCAGTTAAGTGTCCTTTACAACGTGACAGTCCATCCTCTCAGTTTGACCTGACAAAATGCAGTGTTGGGGGTCAAAGAATAGACAGTAAGATGAGGCTGCTTTTAGGCCTTTTTTTTGCTATTCATATTAATATTAGGGGTCGACTGATATGACTTTTACTGATACAAATTATCAGAAATCAAGGTGTCAAAATTTAGAGCAACCAGTTAGAGGATGAATCCAAGTACAGCTTACTCAAGTACTGTTCTTAAATACAATTCAGAGGTACTCTACTTGACTATATTCTTTTTTCTGCTACTTAATGCTTCCCTCCAATACATTTATCTGATAAATTGAGGTACTAGTTACTTTTCAGATTCATATCATTCAGTGTTTATAGGTTATTAATTGTGATGAAATGTGGGTGGTTCATTGTGTAAGAGGGTGTTGCATCACAGCCAAAGTAGCACATTTTAAAGATTATTTTATTTGACAACCAGGCAGAAAACTCACTGATAATCGGAAAAATGCTGAATAACGGCCCTGATGATGAACACCAAAAAACAGAGCGGCAGTGATGTTTTACTATTGTTGGAGACATGTATAAACTGCAAACATGCACTTAAAGATGCAGCAAATAACTGTGAAGGATCAACACAGGCTCATATCTATCAAATTTTAAAGGAGCACTGTGTAGTTTTGGGGAATCATTTTTAATCAGAAGAGAAAGCTGATAGCTAATTTTTTTTATGCCTATCCAACCTAATTGAACATACTTTATTTGTTTTTATGACTGAATAAATTGAATAAACAAATTGACCTTAAAGTACAGCACAGTATCATGCAGTTGTACTTGTTACATTTGGCAGACCCTGCCACCTTTCTAGCTTTAAACTGTTTTCTGGGGACCTTATTTTCCTCTAAGAACAGCTTGTTTATTCATTCAGTTTGAATTTCTACTCCAAAACTACCAAGTGCCTGATTAACATCTACATTATATTATTTGAATAAAGTCTTTGGGCTGTGTTGGCTTCCCGCAGGTGATATCACTTAAATTGCTTGGTATTTCTGTGGAAGTGCAAAACAAAGGTGGAGTCAGTGGATAAAAGAGTCTGTCAGCATCTGCTGAGATCAAGTCAAATCCAACATGTCAGGGGGGCGATATAAACACAATGAGCTGCCTTCAGTGCTACGGCCGGGTGGTGGGAAAATCTGCTGTACATAACAGGCAGTGTATGACGTCAGTGGACATTAAAGGGGGCAGCAAACTTTTTATCCCGAGTGGATTCAAAAAGAGCTTAAGAAGCCTTCCTTCTGTATTTTTCAGGAGATACTGACTGGTTGTGTCAAGCTGACAAACCTCACAGCCACAACCAAAACTGACATGGTTTGTGGTTGGTGTTATAGTTTCTCACCAAGTAGCGGGGGTGGGGAAGAACAGGCACAGGAAGCTAGTTTGGTTTTAAAGCCTCGTATAGCACTTTGTCTTAATGACCTTAAACGTATATATTCTGAGAACAAAGTCTGGTTTCAGTAGAGAACTTCATTGTTCTGGGCTGATGTAAATTAGGTGTTTCCACCTTGTTGAATCGAAAACTTTAAGTTTATTCAAACATAGAATTTTAACAACATTTTTGGTTCACTATGACGTCACAAATTAATGAGGAAATGAGATTCAGAAAGCTTGACCAAGAATCTGAATGACAGGAACAGGATGAGGCCAGGAGAGTGTTTTCCTTTGGAAGTTTACTTTTGGATGTTTATGGTGAACGACCACCAGCCATTGGTCGACTACTTGTCGAATTATACTATACACCAAATATCTTTCATGTGAACTGCATAAAGTTTCAGTTGAGAATGATAAAGAAAGTGTACAATGTTAAACTGTATAACTTGGCACCTGCGGCCTCCCAATGTGATTATTAAGCACTGAAATTCTTAAGAGATTTCCAAGCCCTTACTGCACCCTACACCCCACCAACTTCCAATCACCTTACAGGCTTGCCCATACATTGCCACACTAATCTGTTTGGTCCAATCTGGCATATGGTATCCTATTGCTGGCACCAGCTCAGTCAGTGTTTGCAATGGAGAGAAATCCTGCTGCAGTGGGGGGAGGCTCGGGGTGGGAGGGCGTTTATGTTTTGGATTAGAAACGTATGGCCAGCGATCAAGTTCAGGTCTTAAAAGGCCTTCCCTTGTTTTTGCATAATGTCGGCTGACGCTAATAAGTAATGTATGTTAGTTACACAGCTTGTTATGAAAGCAGGTTTGTATAAAGACGCTTGTTGTCGCTCTTGATTTGAAGAAGTGACGCTTATGTTGTATTTTTGTAGATATAATTTCACATCACAGAAAGGCGTTGAATAAGTGGTAGACCTTAAACCTGGAGATCAAATCAAATTCAAATTGATTCTGTAGGATGTTAGTTATCAAACTATCATGATATAGCTTGATTACTGCATCTGTCCAGGCTTAAAAGCTGCATTAGTCATGTAATGCATGTTCATGAAGTTATTAGTCTGTTGTAGCTGATGGAAATTAATCTTATTACAGGCACCAATAGTTTTTGCAAACACTTACCTTATGTCACAGTGACTATGTCACTATAAAGATACACAAATTGCAAGTATTTGCATCAAGAAAAATGTCTGCGACAGTTGACACACTACCAGACAGAAACCCAATGAAGTACTGTAATAAAATCAGTAAATGCATTCATTACATTTCTAGGAATGCAGTGCTGAAAACAATTGGTCAGCAGAAAATCACTTGAAAACGGGGCTTGTCATTGCGTATTGCTTCTTGGCCAACATCCCTGTGTGTCTTGTCATAGCACTGACGTAGTGTGCTCTTGGTTCCCGTGAGTGTATTTCCTTCTCTTGCCATGTAAAACAGTCCAGCTGGCCTCAAGTGCTTGTTGAGATCTGTACTGAAACCAACTCCGGTTCACACAAAGGCCAGTGTGTTAGCCGTGTTCATGCCGTGTGGAGTCCAAGTTGCATTTGTTGATTGTAGATTCTCACCTCAGTGTGTTTAAGTTTGTTCATTGCACACATTGAGATGCAAAGCGTGTTATCATTCAGACGATGACAGAAAATCCACAAAGCTTCCTGTCTGATCACAGCCTGGGGGTATTTAAAGAACATTTTGAAGAAGTAAGTGCAATATGCCGATGGCATGTTTGCCTCCGAGCATTGATGCTGAGTAAGTTGCAGTCACTGGAAAATGGCCAGTAAACTGGTTAGTGGCAGTGAATTAATGACAGACAAACATGTAGAGACAAGACAAACAGGTCCGACGTCTGTCCTCTTGTTATCAAACTATAATCCTTTACAAGGTTGTAAGGGCAGCTTTTTATGTAGTCACTGCATCACCCTTTAAGGCTTAAAGGTGTGGGCTTTGGCTTGAGGCCTACATTGTGACACTCGAATGTTCAGTAGTAACCCACCTGTAAATATTAGCCTTAATTGTATCAGAGTGAATGTGAGCGCTGTCTGTGCACCACAAGCTTTCCTGCCATTAAAGAAGTGGGAAGCAGCGTGGCTTGGCTGGCTTTCAGCTGTTCCTGTGCCAAAAGCTACATTTCTGAAGGGCCTGTGCAGCACGTGGGGCTTCAACTCTGTTATGCTGCCAAAAACTGCAGGAAAAAAAACTCACAAGTTACTTCACTGCCTGGGCCGGAGCCATGGGGGAATCCCAGCAGGGCTGACGGTGACGCAGGCAGAGCCGGCTAAGGAGAGGTCCTAGAGCTTTTGGGATACCCTGCAGTTCCTGCACCGAGCTGCCAGGACAGTTGCAAGCTTTGTGTATTCAGGCAGTGGCGGACACTTGGGTCAGTGTCAGCGTGATCTATCCTGGTACATATCTGCCCGGATACCAGCACACACAGCTGCAACATGCTGACATGTCTGTCAAACCTGAAGCATTTGTACTTCATGTTGGCGTCTGCAAGCGCTGGCAGCCTGCCCAAGCAATCAAAAGCTAATTTAATTGGATCCTTGCCAAAAGATATACATCCCTGGGGAGCAGGCGTAGCTGCCAGTTTTCATTAGGCCAAGCGCAGGCACATGAAACCGTAACCCACATTTAGCACAGAAGTGACAATTTTTGTTCTGGATGCCCCTCCCGGACAATGCACAGAGTTCTTTATCTAAGATTTCCACTCGCCTCTCTGCAGACAAAAGACTTGATTGTTAAAGATCACAATGCCATGACGTGACTGCACAGTCACCATATAAACTAACACGTTAATCCAGTTTGGGACGTTCATGCCATTCAATGAAAATGCAAACCCCCTACCCCACCTCTCCCGCACTAGAGGAGCTATCATCATACCGTCAGTCTAGAGTTACAACAGCAGTGCATTGAACGCTGCGAGCAGCAACATGCAGCCCGACGCCTGAATCTCTGAGAGTTTTTATGGCAAAGTCGGTTAACACATGTGAGGAATTTGTCTAGGTGGGTTGTCTCTGCAGCGAGCTGAGTTGTAGAGGTACTAGAGTTGTTTCCCCCGACACAATCCTCACATGGTTTCCTGGCAAAACTGACAACACGTTTAAGGGAAGCTGTGGATACGAGTACAAGTACAAAAGCTTTAGTTGTCTGATTTCTGCACAAACAGAATGCAGATTTTTTACTTAAGCAGTGAGTGTTTGCTCCTTGTGAATAAGAATGGCCTGTGTTTTTCCACTAGAGCTGTCATCACATGGGATTTATGTCTGCTCTCATGCAGTCTTCATGTAAAGCTATAGGTGAGGTTGTAACATGGGGAGGTCAATATCCACACTGCCGCTGAATCAGCAGATCCTATATATATATATTTTTTTTTTTCATTTTAACTATTCATCTGATGATTCTTTCATGGTTAGAGGAAATGCTTTCGTATATAGCTACGGTCAAATGTTTTCTGTGCGTTTCCCTGTAGGCTGTCCTGTCTTTAAATAGCACATGTTTAACATGTCTTTTTAACCCACGTAGGAATATTTTGTTCCACTTGTAGCGTTTGACCCTTTTTATTCAAGAACAAAGAATAGAGAAGGTGGGTCTTATACTGATATTTTGTGACCTGAGTCACTCATAGCTGGAGTCTTCTGCCAACATCCATCGACTTTATATAAACCATCATTAACAAATTGTAAATGTATAGTTATTAGACGTTAGTTAACAGTTATTGTTAACAAACAATGACATATTTATTGAGCAATTGTAAAAGTTCATAAACATCAGTTGCAACTTTGCAATAAACAATGTATTTATTACTATTATTAATACTAATTTAACATTTATTAATTATGGCTATGATGAAGTTTTACCGTACTTGTAATTGAGCCGAATAACTACATTACAATTGAATTTACGAGCACAGAGTCAGGTCTTTTTTCCTTTCTTTCTTTCACCCATTTGCAAGAGAAAAGCAACACTTGACTCCAGATTTTTCGTATTTATTAGATCAAACTTCAGATCATTCTTGCTGTAATACCAGTTCAGATTACTTTGAGCCTTGCTCGCCTGTACAGCTGACTCCTGTTGCTTGATAGATAGCCACAGATTTCACTGCTGAGAAGTGGATCACTGGATTATTTTTGCTATATGCCCACTTAATTTATGGCATAGCTGGGGCTAATCAGATTTGGCTCGCTGTGTTGCCTCGGCTCGCTGGAAGAGGTCAGTGGAAAGTGCGTGACGAGCCAGCGCGACACTTCCTCAATGATCTTGTTGTTGGTGCAATGAGGCTCAATGGAGCCTGTGTTATTGCCTTGAGAGGTAATACTGCAAGGAATGTGAGAGAGGGATGCATAATCAAGACCAGCACCACTGACCGACTTCTTGTTTTTATGCTTTTTTTTTATGTAGAAAGGAACATGAATGGCTACTGTTTGGCTCTTCCCGTCACAGTTACTCTTTAACTTCTGTCATATTAACCTGCATATTAACTAGTTTATGTCATAAACCAGACTATTTGAAAATACTCTACTAATACTGATAAGCTAAATGAAAAACTGACTTTGATGTAAAATTGTTGCATCAAAATAAAATAAAATTTACCTTGAAATGAATTATCACACACAATTTATGTATATGAAATAATGTAATACTACTGTTGTGACTAGTATGTTGCAACCCAATACTTGGTAGGCTTTTTATTCATTTTTTTATGTTTCTATTTACATCTTTAGAATAAGCAAATTTAGGTTTAAGATAAATACATTTCCTGTCAAGCACCAGGACGTGAAATGAGATCTTGTCTGTTGCCACCACACACATGATGTTTTTGCACAGCACGGCATTGAACTAGTGCTGCATAATACAATAAAAAATCTTAATGCGATTATTATTACATATATTGCGATATGATTCACGATTAGTGGGAATGATCATTTTTGCATTGCAATTTTCATTTTCTGAGAAACTATTAAAATGATGATGATGCGACATTTGTTAGGTTTTATGCCCCCAATTTTTTTTTCTTTACATTCTGTAGCTCTCAAATACCTTTATTATAATGCACTTTTGTCTTTATCAGAAACTTTGCAGCTTCGGTGGATATTGCACTATTGTGATTTAGCTGCAGGGAAGACTCAATGACTGAAATGAAAATGACTCAATAGAGGTGGTCCTGGGTGATTCAAGTCCCCAAAAGCGCTGAGATACCGAGTGAATGTGAACAGACGTTATTTACACCTGTTAGGTTGATCTAATGCACCCACTTCAGACAGGGTTAGTGCTAATGCTTTTAGCTTAGCAAGCTACAGTGAAGATTTTGGCTTTAAAAAAGGGTGTTAATAGCATCTTTTCAAATCAGTTTGGGATTCCTGGGTGCCAGACAAGGCACTGTTGTTTTTTTTACTTTTTAAAACAATTTTGCTGTTTTGCTGTTCAGTTCCACAAATGTTTTGTGGACTACAAAACTTCACCTGGCTTTCAGTTGGCATGAAGGTGAGTAGATAATGACAGAATGTTTTATTTTGATAAAGATATGACAACATGGAAGCAAAGAGAATTTATGTTACATTTTCCCCAGAAATGGACTTATACACGTAAAGAGTTTGAAGTAAGAGAGGTGGTGTTGTGTCTTCCCCCCTGAGGTCTTTCCATGTCTTTAATACTCGCAGGCAATGATAGGCATGATACTTTCACAAATGTTTAATGTGATATAATATATTCATGTGTCAGGATTGGAAAGTTCAAAAGTTATGTCAGTATCAAAGAAACACAATGGACTGATAAAAGCTGTCTTGAGATAGAACGGTCAGATACCAGAAATGAGGTGTCACATTTGTCCAGGGACGTTTGTGTTGATAACATCAGTACAAAGCCTGTTTCACCACTAACGAAGCGGTATGTATTGTACACACTGACACGGTGCATAACCACAGTGCTGAGAGATAATAAAATAATTCCCGACACTTCAAACCACACGCACACTGCAATTGACAGCGCCACGGTGTTGATAGAAATCACCTGACTAGAGTCAGGTTGGAGTCTTTTATTCAAAGTAGGTGTACCATGAGCATGAACGCGATCGCTAATTTGATAAAGAAAGTACAGTACATCTAGTGCCACCTTAAGAAAATCAAACTGCATCAACAAGAGATCCACGGAAGGCATTATGGTGCCACCCCCACTGATTTACATAGGATCTTCAGGAAGTGAAGAGCAGGAAAAGCAGCGCTGAGCGCCAGAGATGGAAAATCATAATTGATCTTTACTGCTTTGAGAATCTGGTTCTCTCTGATTTTCCAGTCTAGCAAAACAGACAGAAGTTAGTTTTGAAGTCTTGCAAAAGACCTCAGCCTTTTCATCTTAAACCACACGGCTTTATCAGGCAAAAACAAGACGATTTCTTTCAGTACACTAAGTGAAAACTGAAATGAAATGCAAGATATGTATCTGCACGGAGGCTGGCAGATGAAACTCCTTATCGATGAAAGACCCTGGTGTTTGTGTGTGTTGCTTTATGAGAACTTCAGGAACTCTTACTGCAAGTTTGTAACACAAATGCTGAAAAGACATGTGCAGTAATTCCTTCACATTCATTGCGGTATTAGAAAACTTAAATGCTCTTTCCAGACTACATTTTGCAGGTTTCGTCAATATGAGCAGCCATTCTTATATATATGTGCTTATGTGCATGTATGTGAGGCAGCGTTGGTCTCTTTATCTCGTTGGAATTAGACCCTTAGCTCTCCTCCTTATCGCTCTGCCCTGTTTGCTCAGACCTTGCAATCTTCCACCTCTCAAATGTGGGTTTAAAAAAAAAAGAAGAGAGGATTAACCCATTAGCTCTCATCATTTCTACTTTATCCTTCATTCAGCCATCTCTCAAAGTTTCCGTCCTAGTGCCCCCCCCACCCCCACATGGGTCCTCTGCTACTTATGGCAGCAGGCCGGCCTCCCTTTAGCCAATTAAGGTGTTAAATGAGGCCTAAGGGTCTTAAAGGGTCAGCTATGCATTTTGAGGGATTCTCTTTTGCATTTTGTTTGTTTTTACGGTATGTCTTATGGTGAAATCGAAGGGACATTTTCACATCAGTGGACAAACTGTTGTCACATAATCTTCCATGTATATAGCTTTCTATCACATGATCATTTCTATGTCTCAAAGAGGGGGTGCACGCTTGGTTTGGTTTCTCCCAGGTCGAGTTGTTTTTCTATCCTGTCGTAAAATGCAAATTTAAGCTTTAAAATGAATGAAGGAATGAAATGAATGTGCGAGAGAGAAAACGAGTTGGACAGCAAACGGACAAGCTGGCAGGGTTGAGGTGGAGCTGTTAATTGCAGTCAGAAAGGGGATGCATTTAATTGATTAATTTAGTTGCCAGTTATTAAATTAATCGCCCTTGCATTAATAGCTAGCTTGATCATTGATTCCTCAGTTTGTGTAATTTCTTTAAGAAAACTTTTCTGTCTCCTGCTCCTAACAACTAATCATTAACCAATTACAACTAAACAACTAATAATATCTTAATCAACAATGGAAATAATCATAAGTTTCTGATTTAAACTCACCAAATCACATCAGGATTTTCATTTGTACTTTGGTTTTTGGTCAGCACAGGATGACAAATAGGTGTTTTTGATGTGGAGGCAGACTAGTGCATTTAGAAAGCTTTCATAAAGAACTGAAAATAAAATTGTGCAGGAAATCCTCTATTAGTCTGCAAAGTATTTCCTCAGCTTTCAAATGGCCTTTATCCCAGATATGGTAAATGTTACAGAGCTGATGGGGCAAAAACCATGAAGCAACACTTTTGTTGTAAATGAGTTTGCCTGGCAGGAGACGGACCACAGACAGGCCATGAAACATGTTAGTTCCCTTACTCTCAGAATTCATCAGATATGACACAGTTTTTGAACAAAGGAGGGTTTCCATATAATAGCAGGTTACCGTCCCAAGGGTGTTGATAATGTAAAGTACAGTGGTGATTTCCCATGTAGGGCACAATATAAAAGAAACTCAACAGGGGTTTTTAAGAGGATTCATCCCTGGACGACTAAAACTCAGCTATAGTTTAGATATTGAATGCCTTATCTCTCTAGTCAAGGTCTGGTTATTCATAATGTGTGAGAATGAGATACCAAAGAGAACTTCTAGCCTGTTTGCACAACCCGAAAAGGGTTAGTGTAGCTTTACTAGCTTCTTGAATGCTGTTTTTACCCCAAATCTATGGCTGTACGCTGTGTCTGAAACTAACTTTTTAACTCACTGGCTTTTTTGTGTGTCACATATGTCTTCATTTCAGTACATTTCATAGAGATAAAAATATATCATGTTTAATACAAAAGTTTAGGCAAAATTATTTTAATAAATTGATCTTTTTTTTTAAATTACATTACTACTTGCATACAAACATTAACTTGCCAATATGGCATTAAGTTCACCAGCTTTAGGCACTCGGTAGGTGTTCATTTCGGACCCTTTAGTGTTTAGAAATCAAACAATTTAAGATGCCATTTCGATTAAAATATCTGGAAGAAGGCGATTTATATGCAGTCACACAACACCAGCTGATTGTGCCAGGAGATTGAGAATTAGCGTGAATGACAGATGTGGAATGCCTTTGTCCACCTGTTGCTCGTTTTTATCAAGAATAACCATGAGGGGTCAGTTGAAGGTGTCTGGAGGGGTGAGATCAGGTGCTGTAGTGTTTTTTTTATTGGGCTGGGTATGGTTAAAACATTTTAGATACGCATACGAGTTCCTGAATACTTTTTTCCATACCAATTTTATTAAATGTGTTGTAACAAAAGATTACATTACACGTAGAGGTGAGCGTGGTGAGCACAGTCTCTTGGATTAAACTTGTGTTTTTCCTGCATGCCTCAATCTTTGCATGCTTATTGGCTCACTGACATTGATTGGTTAAATTCCTTTGGTATTGAAATTCGGTATTGAATGGCGAGACATTTGTCGATACTCGGTAGTATCGAGGCAAACTGGTTGGGGCAATAGAAGTATCATAGTTCGATACCCAGCCCTAGTTTTTTCTGGAGTAAAACCTGCACAATCATCAGTTTATATGGCTGTAGACAAATAGACTGACGTATCAATGCTAGGTTTTTGTTTGGCACCTAGCTGATTATCCTTCCTTTCAGGCGGCTACATGCACACGTGTAGAAAACATTAGACCTTTCTTTTTTTCTCCATTGTACAAACATCTCGCTCTGTGTCTCTGTGTATTCTTGGCAGAATCATTGCTGTTATATATTACAGGCTTTTTAAACGTCAAACCTGCCTCCTCGTTTAGGGAAGCAAGGAGAACATGTGTAGTGGCGCAATGCAATTTTCACCATCTAGCATGTCGGAAATCATGATGCCTGTGATGAACAGTGGCATGAAACAAAGCGACCACTTCTGCTTCCCTCCGCACAGGAAGAGTCAACAGCTTTTTTGTAATCACTTCTGTCTTTGAAATTACATATATGACACACAGGAGAGAGGCTGCGTAGGAGGCGGTATTATTTCTGGCTCAAACACGGAGTGAACACATGATATTGTGCTTATTTGCACACGGGTTCAAAGTGTGTGGCTCCTTGACATGTTGTGTAATGGGTATTGTAAATATTATAGTGTGCACATACAAATATGTATGGGCTGCTCTGATGTGGATTTGCCTAAGTCATTTAATGCAAAATACATGGATCCTAAAGAGGTGCTGCCAGTAGTTCTTGGTGTCTCTCTGCTTCAGGTTTTTTCTGTAGTTAAGTAGAAGAGAAACAAGTATTCTCAGTCAGACCAGATCCTGTTAGGTATCCACTTTATACTGGTGCTGCTCTCCTTCTGACAACTGCAGGCGTTCAGTTGTGCCTCTGTATGTAATGAATCAATATTAAATATCTGTCGGCTGCCTCGCTGCATCTGCTCCGTCAGTTGTCACTTCCTTCACCCGCTGAAGAAACACAAGTTTCACAGCTCTTATTTCCTTGCGCAACATTTCTCTAACATACAGCCATTGTATAGCGTGACTGAAATACTCCTTACCGTGCTGGTTGTGGTTCATTCTTGACTGTTGCTTGATATAGCTCTGTTGTATAACATTTTGTTGACGCGTTGCATTTTATTTCACACCTTTGTAGGCAATTTGCTGTTGTGGCAAAACGTTGTGCCTTTAGAGGACCTTTCTGTGGTATTAAACCAGTTAAGGGTGTGAGCTGTATATGCTGACTGCTGATGAGTGGGTGTTTGGTTGGACCAAACTCAGCCAGTTCATTTCACTACTCTGTATCACAGAGAGACAAAATGTGCCAATTCTTACATTTTGTGAGAAGTTGCTCAGCTTTTTTTTAATCTTTCCTGCGAATGATCAAGGGCTGAACAGTTAATTGTTAATTGAATACATAGTAGTAGCTGCAGTCTTTTGATCAGTGTGAAATGTGTGACCGAGCAGCTTCATAATGAAGTACTGTGGTGCTGCAGAGATGCCTCCTGGCCTACAAGTCTTGTCTCGAAATGTAAAAAACGTTGGTACAGACCTGACCTCAACAAATGTCAGATTTTAATACTTCTTTTTAGTGAAAATTAAAATTCCCATGCAAACATGATAATTTCCACTAACTAGGAATCATCTCATAATTGCAATATGACTTTTAGTTTTTTATTATATTACACAACCTTAAAATAAATGTATTGTTTAAGGTGTGGAAAAACAGCTAGTGTCATGTAAATACAGCTGAGAAATCAATTTAGTTATTTTTATTCAATGAGGAACTGTAATATATCTGATGTGTCACCTGTGACACAGTTCCTTACTCATTTGGAGATTACTGATATTGTGTTAATCTGAGCTGCTCTCATTGAAACGCTTGACTCAAACATGGCTCAAACATATGAGACATGCACAGACATTGTATGCTGTTGTTTGTTGCCGTTATTGAAACGTTATTTGTGTTGAGTCACACAAAACTCTTGGTTAGATTTACAAAAAAGTGTCATGTTTTTGCTTAAAATACCTGTTTTGGTCACAACAAACACAGCAGGAGGTGTCCCAACTTCCTGTTAGAAAACATCCGTTTTGTCTCGACACAAACACGGCTAGAATTTGTTCTGAAGTCTCCTGAAAAATGTCCAGTGTTTTAATGCATGTTGAAATGCAGTCTCGATCTGCTGTCAGTGGCTGGGCTGCCTTTTCACTTAAGTCCCAACACCGTCCGATACAAAAGTAATGTCATAAACATGTCGATTGAACATGATATGACACGTATTGTAGAAATGTCAATGTGCTACGGATCGTACAAATGTGAATCTATCAATAGTTTGCAGAGAGAGCTGTATGTCTATTTCTATCTTCCTGTAAATTGTTCTCTGTGTAAGTAAAAATGAAACCACTTGAAACTAGTGTCGCATTTGATTTACGAGCACATTTGGTTTAGGCTGATTTTGATCTCACAGATTTAGGCCTACACAAGTTTTTCTGGGCTTCCATTTGGATCTGTTCTTGTCACACTGTTCGCTTGAGAGACACATGTCACTGCTGAGTCGTAGAGTAACAGCGATAACCAGGATGTTTGTGGGTGTCGTCTCTCCTCTCATCATGTGTTCATGACTGCGTAAACAGAAGATATGGAAAACAGTCGATTTTCCTTTGAATGGAACTTAATTTCACTCCTCGGCCTTTTGGGGAGACCTTGGACTTCACATATAGTTCTTATGCTTCTGTTTTGTTCAGAGCATGCCTCCGCCCTAATTACGCCGCTACACCCATGAAATGCTGGTATGATTTTCTCAAAGCCACATGAGCTGAACGCTGGAGAGAAAAACAACCCTCCCTAGGATAAATGATCCCCTCTGGTTAGGTCCTCGTTGTAATGACGAGGTATATTGTGGGGGAAGGATTACTGCGGTGGCCACATTTTAGACAGGTTAGCGTGCCTGAATGTATGTAGTTGCAGCTAGTATCTTCATTGTGCCCGGAGGAGCTGCGGATGGGATATAGTATATCAAACCTTGTTTCATTGGAGGGAAGTTTTTCAGTTTTACGAGTCAGATAATGATGTTACACTGACTTATCCCTCTGAAGGGATACTGACCATTACCGACCATTTTTGGAGCTCATGTCATATTAATATAATTCAAAGAATATGAAATTTAAGGTAGAATCTTAATTTTTGTCCCAGCTGTTCATGAACGAAATGAAATGTTGGGAGTCAAAGTAAAACGTTGTCAGGTAAAGCAAAGTAAAGTACATTTACCTGAAAAATAGTAGTAGGGGATAGTAGTAGTAACAAAGTATTTGTACTTCAATACTTCCAAACTCTCGCAAATATAAGCTGAAAATATCAGGGCAAGAGACAAAATGTTTAGATGAGAGAAGTTTCTCTCAAGTTTCTGTAAAATACTTATATGAGAAAGACATGTGATGGGTTAATACAAAGGTAGAAAGGACTTTTTCATGGAGTCTTGTGAATACAAGCGTTTACAGTATCAGTATCGAGTTGTTACTGGATATTGACGTTTGTCTTTCAGCTACCTAAAACCAAAATATCAGTAAAGGGTGGTTGTAATAGTGACTCAATATAAGTGTTACTCGGGAACACCATTCATGCTTTCATCAGAGAGTAGTCAGTATAAAAGTACAATGCAAAACCTGAAGTTTCACAAAGCACGAGACCAGGGCAGGCGGTGGTTACAGAGGTCTGTTCACGTATTAGTCAGTGTAGCTGAATGAGTGGTTGCATACAGTCACTGCTGCCTCTCGTCATGACTCGCACTCCAGCGTGTCCAGCAGCACCTGCGCATGAAATTTATTTCCCCACACGCTGCTGACTCGGTGCATGCAGGTCTTTATCTCTGCCTGGCTGATCTGAGCTGCGGCGTCACTGAACCCTTCTCAACAGTTAGGCCGAGTTCTGAGTAAACAGAGAGTGGGTAGGACAGACCGTTGTCACGCTGGTATAGTTCTCATGTAAAGGTGGCATCCCTTTTGTGTCATAGCAGTTGACAACTGGGAACAGACATTATAGATACCATAATGTTGAAGCGTGTGGCTGTGCATACTGTAGCACTAATTGGAACAGGTATATAGGAGAAGCTTTCCCGCCCACAGAAGTCGTATAAAAACTCCCCTCTGTGTATCTAACCTGCAGTGAAACATTTAAAGAGGGGAAGAACACACCAGTCATACCTCTGAATATTAATTATGTGTGTTTTTAACAGACAGACAATGAGACAGTAAAGACTGACATCTCTCATTTCTGTCGGTGGGCTGAAACTCGTCTTGGCTCTGAGCCAACCAGGTGAAGAAAGTGACGGTTCTTCCTGTGATTTCACTTCCTCTTGTTGTTGGGGCTAAAACATTTTGTCCCGTGTGGGCAGTCTGTCTAGTCTGTTTGTGTGAGTAATCCTGCACGTTGCACAACGGACTTGAACTCAGTGACTGTATATTCATGGCTGAATTGGGCATTTTTGTGTTTGACATAGGGCATTTTCTTAACTTTCCACATTGCTGTTGCATTTTCTGCACTCTTTCACAAAACTTTAGTCACTTGATAATCTTAAAATCTAGTTCCTCAAATAATATGTAGGATTTTTTTGCAGTCTTTATGGTAAATGTAAATGTAAATGTAAATGTGCTTTATTTATACAGCCCTTTACAACAACCCTTTCGGGGAACCAAAGTGCTTTACAATACATAGTAAAAGATAAAAACAAAAATAAAAACAATAAAAACATTAAGAAGAGCTGCAAGGATTAGTTGGTCGATCAAAAGAAAATTGAATTAAAGCAATACCATTTTATAGACGAAACAATTAATCGATTAATGGTGACCATGGAGTTTATTTACCATACTTAAATAGTAATATATATATATGTGTGTGTGTATATATATATATAATTTTTTATATATATAATTAATGAACGTTTTTGAAAAATGATCTAATCAGTGACTGAATCAGCAGATTAATCAAAGGTGAAAACAGTCATTAGTCTCAGCTCTAATGGTAAGACTATGAAACAGGTAAACAAAGCAATCTCAATAACTCAACAACGACATTTCAACATACACAAACAAACAGACAGGCAGACAGATGGGAAGCAGCGGTCTGACACTGTTGTTTTTTTCTCTCCCTCAGGTCTTTGTAGTCTGTCAGCAGACTCCTGTGCTCCTGCCTTCACACCCTCTGCTCGTGCCTCATTGAACACTGTGCGACTCAGCTCTGCTGCCAGCTTTGGTTTCCTCCCAACTGCAGGAAAAACCATTGAGACAAGAGAGAGAGGCCTCTGTCTCCACAACTGCAGTTGACCACTGACTGCATGTCTCAGAGCTCTGACCGACCCCCCTCCTCTTCCTCCTCCTCCTCCTTCCACTTCTCCTCAAGGACCCACATTTGCACATAACCATAACCTCTAAATCTCCAGCCAGCTGCTAGCAGCTTCACCACGGACACAGTTGGCAATTGCTCTGCTCGGGCAGAAGGATCGACCACAGTCCCCCGGCTGGTGCTCCTTCAGCGGGAGAGGGAGGGGGAGGAAAGCAGCCGGACGCTGTGCCGCTTTCCCCGGAGATGAAGCTGCAGGCCGTCATGGAGAACCTGCACAGGCAGCAGAGGGCCAAGCTGCTGATGGAGCAGCAGCTTCAGCAGCAAGCCGCTGCCCAACACACTCAGATCCGCACAGGTGGAGGAGGAGGGGATGAGCCCATGGGGAGCCCGGCCCCTGAGACAGAGCAGGCCCAGATGGCAGCACTGGCAGCCATGCGTGCGGTGGCAGCAGGGCTGCAGAGGGTGTCGGACAGCCCGATGTCAGAGCGCAGCAGCGGCGGCGAGGACGAAGGTGATGACGATGACAACGATGAGGGGGAGGAGCATTACAAGGACATGATGGGGTCAGATGAGGAGGAGCAGATGTAAGTACAGCATTCCTTTCATTAAGTTTCGTAAAACTCTGTGGTCGTCTTTTTCAAACACTATTCTGTTGTTCATTGTAGCAAACGGAAATGGGACGAGGAAGACTTTGAAGGCGAGATGGAAGAAGACTTTGACGACGACCTGGCGGAGGAGGGTCTACCAACAGGCCATGAGGCAGTGGCTCCCGGTAAGGGCATCCTCCTGCTGCCTCACCGTCAACTCCACCCCCACTCCCAGCTGCTGAAGGCCCGTCCCAGTGTCGACCAGGAGCCCCGTGTAGCCATCCTGCCTCCCCACGCCACACACAGCCATCTGGGTGGGCAGGACCATGGAGAATGGACCTATGAGGAGCAGTTCAGACAGGTAGGATGTCTTTGTGACTTTATCGACTAAATCGAGGCTATGACATGTTTCTACTGGAGATTCAGTCGTGTCAGAATCCTCAAACATATCAGCTAAATTCCTGAAGTATCCTAAAGTCAGCTGCTGTGGATCCTCATAAATCTAAATGCAAGTTGTTGACCGGTGAGCCACATCTGGCTGTCACACCCTTCACATCAGCTGCGCATAAAGTAATCCGACCAGGGTGGGAAATTCACACCAGCCACGGGCCAAATGTTGATAAACCCTAAGCTGAGGCTTTTAAGTTTGTCTTTGCCACCTGACATTCTGGCAGGCTACATCTGTTGAAGGTTGGGGTCTAAACAATCACTTATTCTTGTGGAGCAGCTTAGTGCCCACTGAGATTTGACATTTGCTAACTAATGTTGCCTAAATGTAAAAAAAAAAGAAAGAAGAAAAAGCTAGTTTCCTGTCTTGAATAGGACTGTGAGCTGAGGAAGAGAGGCTGAGGGCAGCAGGAAGAGAGGGGGGTGGGTAAGGGTGCATTTAACAGCTTTACCATGCTGGCGTTTACTGTAAACATGCTAGTGGGCTGAACATTATGAGGGAGGCCCCAGTGGAATAAGACGGGCTGTTTACGTGAAGAGATTTAGGTCTGTCAACAGCTAAATTTGGATGGAGGGCTGCTGTCGAGAGACTCGAGCGAAGTGTAATCCACTCCCTGTTCACAACTGATGATGAAAACGGAGTTACTTGTTGCTTTATACATGATTTCTTCGCATTTTCTGCCATATTTGGTACATAATGAACTAAGATAAAATAGTGCTTACGAAGATACCAAAGAATATCATGTTTCTACAAATAAAAATATGCATCAAAAGGATTGTCAGCACTTAAATTTTCACAAGATACAGTTTAAAAACAAGAATTAATAGGTTTAAACATAGTCAGCACTTATACATGTATAGCAATCTGTAATAGATCTAGACTAGATCTAGAAATTCTTGAAATTTCCCTCTGCTTTTGTGTAAAAACCTGAAAAGGCTTAAAGTGTACACATCATAATGGCAGCCACTATTGAAATGCAAACACACTCGTGGCCTATGCTAATATTTCAAACCATAATCATGGTTGACTGTATCAGCAGCAGCTTGTCTTGTAGAAGAGAATACTTGTTTGGGAGTTGTTGTTTTTTTGAGAAATTTATATTAATACCTTCAGTATGCTGGAGGTAAATTAACTTCACCCAGACTGCATGTGCTTCACTTTTAAACCTAACCACAGATTCTGTAATTTCAGGCCTATTTCTTGTAATTACAGAGCGTATGGAATAAAAACTCCTCTAAAGCCTATACTCTGCTTCTCTAAATAGTCCACCCCTCCCTCCTTAAAGCTTTGTGCGAATTGATACTCTCAACAGTTTGTGGATTTCATACGTCAGGTAGGACATACAGTACATTTTTATCATGACATGTCAGTCAGTCACCGACGGTTACATAATCGAGACAGCCAGTATCTTGACTGTTAAGATAGTGTGACCCGCTCCATTGTTGATTCAAACATATGTCACGCCTATACAACTTGCCAAACCACAGTCATTTAAAACCTTCTGCATTTTTACATCATATAGGGAACAGAGCAGCAACGGTCATGTATGTGTTCTCAACCCTCATGACTGCTGAGAGTTTATAATACTGTGAATCCAGGATTTCAGTCTAGCACATTATTCACACAGGACTAATTCTGACCTTGGATGATTACGGTGATTAGTAATAATTGCAGCTTTGGCCTGTGATTATAATCCTCTGTGAACGTGCTGCGTCTGCAGTGTGTAAAGCAAAAATGACAGACCTGCAAAGATGAAGACAGTCTGTCCCCTGATAATTCTAACCCCATGCAAATCGAACTCAGTGATTTCAGCCTAATTTATATTTGGCGGGTTTTTCTTCTGCTTCTTCTTTTTCGTCTGAAACCAACATTTGTGGTTTCTGCTCATCATGTGAGAAAGAAACGGTCGTTGAATTCACACAATAGTTTTTGATGCATTTTCTGTACATACTTCCACATTCTTCTTACCCGATCAGATGGGTAATAACTGAAAAATGTTGAAATTATATTGTAATAAATGTAATAGTGGTTAGTGGTGAGTCATGTAAGCCCCAAGCAGAATGTCATAACTTACCAGGGCCGCACGCAAGCAAATGTGCCACCATGAGCTGCCTGAAACAAAATTCAGCATGAGGCCGCTTTTAAAGCCTGAAAAACTTTACCGAAAAACCCCCTGTCACCTGATCACACAATAACCCATAACTGGAGCTGTATAAAGGTCAGTGCGGTGTCCGTCAAGCTTTCATGAGCTAAAACAGACTTCCGAGGTTAAGACTTAAGATGGCATGAGAAATGGTGCTTGTCATCAATGTGCAAAACACAGAACTGATGCCTCTCCAGGGCCCTCTTGCAACTGTTCCTTCAAATGTCATGCTGAAGATTCAAGGACAAGTTCACCCAGAAAAGAAAATGAATTCATTATCTACTCACTGAAGTTTCGTAGTCCACAAAGCATTTCTGGCGCTTCACAGCAAAACAGCGTTGCAGCATTCTCAGCGTTCATCAGCCGAAGTAAATGGGGACTTGTTTTAAAACATGAAAAACAACCAATAATATAGATCGTCTGGTTAGTCAAGGTCTCTAGAAGCCCCAAGATCCCACATTTATTTAAAAAGATCGTATTTACACCCTTTTAAAGCCAAAATATTCACTGTAGCTGGCAGAAACTGTTCATTGATGAGGTAACGTGTTACAGTTTTATTCACGTTGGTTTTAGTCATGTTCACTGACTTCCTTCCTCACTCTCTGACATGCCATCAGATGTTTCCCTGTAAGTTCTAGCTGGCGACAAGCGGAACATACGAAATGCACCAGGAATTAAGTTATAGATTTCTCTGGGTTTAACATTGTTGGAAACATCTGAGATATCAACAAAATATATAACAATGTGTAGTTGTTTTACATGCTGTGTCTGTAAGAGTATCCTGTAGCTGAAGTGGAGGCAGAAGGGCAAAAAAGAAATCATTTTGATAAATCGCAGATTACCGTCGAGCTGAACTATGAAATCATTAGCCTCCATTCAGTGGTCCGTTTTTAAGTTTTTAAGCTCTGGATGTCTACGTTTTCCCTAAAGATCAGAAAGAACTGAAAACGAGTGTCGAACCTGTTTTATTTTTGAGGAGGACAAAACGGTTGGCACAAAAATGGAGCAATTTCATTTTGAGCAGCATTGTGGAACTCTACAATTCCCTGTAAACTTCCATGTGCTCTTGAGTTAAATCATGTGCATGTTGAGTGTTTTGTTGGGACCTCGGTGGAGAGGAAGGGGTTAAGGCTGTACAGTTTATTTTGGGCAGGTGGGTGGAGGCTGTTGGAATGTGCCTGAGGGAGGGTGATAATGTGGCCACTAGGAACCCCAGATCCTCAGCAGAAACCTGGCGTGCCTCTATCAGTCTGCAGCAGTTGGAGCTCTTCAAACTGAGAACTTTCTTTCTTTCTTTCTTTCTTTCTTTCTTTCTTTCTTTCTTTCTTTCTTTCTTTCTTTCTTTCTTTCTTTCTTTCTTTCTGTCTTTCTTTCTGTCTTTCTTTCTTTCTTTCTTTCATGTTGCGTCATTGGTATAGCCAATATTATGTATAGTGCCCCTATGGGTTCACCACACATAACCTCGAGGTGAATCCAGTAAAATAAGTCGATCATGGAAAACGCACAATAGTTTTACTGAAAGTTTAACACAAGCTTTTTACACCTATTAAGGTCCAAAGTGCTATGTAGGTGAGAAAACGTGCACATAAACCCCACTTATGGGTGATGTTTTCCCTCAGGCTGTATGTGGCTCAGATGTATCAGCCAACCTGCATTCCTGGTGGATCAACCGGCCACCTTCCTCTCCCCACACTCTCAGCTGAAAGGTCAGACTAAATCAAGCCAGGAGGCACTGTCTGTAAGGAAGTCTGATTACGCTGTGGTTTTTAAGTGAATTAATCAAACGTATTCAAGGCTCTTTGCCAGCGGCATCATATCTGTCTGTGGCAGCAGAGTGTGGCAGAATTAAATAAAGGAAAAGGATTGTACAGATATCAAATTATGCCAGCATGGTTGGATTTATTTTGTAATTGAAACTGATTTGCTTTGCTGCTGGGGTGCCATTTCAACTGAGTTATTTCAGTGATACGAGTGCAACACTTGAACCCTTGTATGTCCATATCAATATCACTCTTTGCGTTGCTCTCTGCATTTTTACATCCGGTTAACGTCAACGGTCCTTTTAAAGTTAGTGGTGCACATGCTATCCGACAGCCAGTTGGCTTGCATGCATCTGTTCCAATCAACCAGCTATCAGATGCTGCAAACGTTTGAGAATAAGCGAAAAGTACATTTTGTCACCCTCTGTGGTATCTAGACACGCAGATACTGTTTGTGGGAAAGTTTTTATCGTGACAGTTTATTCAGTTGAAAGTTACAGTGAGGTCTGTAGATTATGCAGAGTAATGGGGACATTGTTTTTGGATAGTTATTGTGAGCTTTGAGATGTATCAAGGCTTTGAGCCCCTCAAACAAAACTCATGTACTCCCATTGTTTTTGAGCAGAAGAAAAGACATGGGCATCTTAAAAAAACTCTAAATTTCCACCAGTTGAGATATGCACATATCTTATAAAGTATGTATAAAATGACTCGAGATAAGTCAAAATTTGGAGTCACTTGTGAAATGGAAATTAGCTAGACTTGAATGTTGCTGCTGTAATAAATTTAAATTAATAACAGGCCACAGCTTTCTCAACAGGCTTTATATACACACATATTTAATTCAGTAGTATTAAGAAGCATTGCAATTAGTTTTGTCTTCATCCTGATAAGAACTAAGAATCACACCATTTAACTATAGCTCTGTTAGCTACATATGCCACATTAGCTACATAAGTATTGTCTTCATCTTGATATGAACTAAAAGTCTCACTATTTTGCCTTAGCTTTGTTAGCTACATATGCTACGTTAGCTACATACACTATGTACATGCTATAAAAACCATGGATCTAATATGGGATACAGCATTGGCACTTGTTCAACTATGTTTACTAGTTAGCCTACCCTTCCATTTGAAAGTCTTCCTGCTAATATTTGGCTAATAGCTATATGGATTAACTTGCTGGCTAGCTGTTTGACTCCAAACATTATAAAAGAATAACAAAAGTAATTTTATGCTATCTGTTCTCCAGAAACACTATAAGTCTTTGGCTTCAGAGCAGCTCTTTCATCAACAAATTATTTGTGAATGAACGATTAAAATCCGGTTTCATTATCAATGTTGTCCCTTCAATGCTACGGTATACATTAATATAACTGCCCCACTCCGCTGCCCCCTTTACAAACAATATCCTCCTCCGGCCAGAAAGCGTCCAGAGGCCATGAGGAGCCTTTGAAGTCTCCTCTCCTGTGTCTCTGTCTGCTTTAAACACCAGCAGCTGGGCAGATGGAGCCCAGATGGACAGTAAAGTAGGGACGTCTTTAAAAATTCATGGCACTCACCATGATCAGGGCGAATGGAGGGGAGATGGCATTAAACATTAAATTGCTCACGCACACACACACATTCATTGGGAGCGGGGGGAGGGGGATGTTAGTGACTACAGGAAGTGTAGCTCGAATAAGAGCCAATTGGGAGCGACACTTATTGGGATTGCCCGTCAGGTTTCTGCTGATACAGCTGTCTGATAAGTGCTCGCTGGGTTTATACTCCTCTGTAGTTTCTTCCAGGCCTTTTGATCTGCTTCAGGGTTGTATGAATAGGCCAGACTGTGTTGTTTTTGTATTTTACATGAAGTTGTGCATTTTCACAGCTGTAGATTTGTTTAGTTAAAAAGCAGGGCGAACATCTGCCGAGAGCTGCCTTGAATTTTAGAATCGAAAGTGTTCATAGGTTGACAAAAGTCATGCAATGGTCAGCTTGTTGTCCTTGTTACATCCTCAGATCCTCTGGTCCTTTTGCTATTAATGAATACCTAATGTCAACGTATGTTTAAGATTTACCAAACTATGACTATTTGCTTGGATTTAACTCATTATTTAAGAGTACGTTAACGCCAGTGCAACAAACCATTTGAACTTATGTTAAGCACGTCAGCTGGAACCAGTTTCCTCAACTTGAGTCTGCAGGGGTTGGAATTAATGAGCAGAGGGGGAGTTTTTATTTAATTAACAATGTTAACAATGTTCTCCAATGCGTGCAGCGATCTGTGTGTGACAAAAGGCAAACAAGAGGTTAATGGGACGTGTTCGTGTCATGAAAACAAAAGACAGATGCAGCATGGGAAAACCTCTGAAAGTCTTCCTGCAGAGTGGAGGAGGAAAAGTGGGAGGGGAAAGGGTCGGTGTGACTGAGGGAACAGAAAAAAGTCATTCAGTCGGCGCTGAGTCTTGAACCACTGCCAAGTAGTGTGTGTAGTACACGATCATTTTAACTGTGAAGCGCTGCAGAGCATTAGAGTCATGTCCAACGCCTAGCCTGCAGTGTGGAGCTGCTGTCTGAAACTGTACAGCCATGTGGATTCTGGAAATTGGCAGGGCTTCAGTGCAGAGGAGGAGAGGGGGGTTGCAGCAGGAATGTAAACAAAGATTGCGTAAAGGCTGAGGCTAGCTCTTTCGTCCTGTCTTTTTTGAATTTTGGCACGTTTCTTGATTACAAGCGCGGTTACTCCCTCAAGCTTCCTCCTGACTTTAGAGTATGGAGGCCTTCATATAGAATGAGGAAATGATTATTTTGATCCAAGGAGAGTTGCACAATACCCTTCATTGTCTTTTCCACTGTTGTGTGCGGGTCTTATTTTTTCATTTTTTTGTTCTTCCTCTCTGAAGGAAATATGTGAGCGCTTGTTCATCTCCCGCTTTTCCCTTTTTGTCCCACAAACGCGCACAAAAATAGATCTGCACTGAAAGGTTGGAGTTGTCAACAAATCAAGAGTGACATCTTTTCATTCAACAACCCAGTAGAAGGCATTCATTCGAACAAAAGCAGTGCGTGCTGTCACCTTCATATGCTTTTGAAAAGGTGGCCTCTGTGAAAGCATTCATTCTTGAAGGAATCGATTAAGAAATAGGTCAAACAAAACTAGAGACACTTAGATGCACATTTTCAAGGTCTGGATCCTGTCAGTCAGCAGCTCAAACAATATGCAGAGAAGGGCACACTTTGCTGACATTGTATCACGAAAGCCCCCCATGACTGCTATGATCCATAATCATCGAGGCACATTTGACCCTGGTGACAACACTCTGGCTGCTTTGTCTTGTCAGTACAATAATGGCGAACCTCCTTTAGTTGTGTGGGCACGGCAGGAGGTCTGAGTTGTCGAGCTCTGTTCAGACAGAAGATTAAACAGGGTTTTCAACTCAAATTTCACACCAGTCTTTCCGCTGAAGATATTTGGACTGAGGTGTAACTAATAGAGGTTATAATGGCTGCATGCCATTTAGATCTATACCGCTTCCTGGTCCCTGCTAATGTGCATACGTACTGATATGTTTGAATTGAATGAAGCTGTCATCTGCAATAGACAGAGATTCCCTGAAGCCATCCAGTAATAACCTACATACACTGTTCGCAGTGGAAACGCACAGCAGATTCAGTGCATTCAATATATTTGTTAAACCAGAAGAATACCCACAATGCATTTAGCTGAGAAACGGTGTAAACTTAACTGTTTGTTTAGCTTTGTTGGGGTTTGATTTGTGGTGTCAAGTGTCCCAGTTCAGAATTTAAAGACTGTTGCTCCATGCAGAGGACAAACCCAGGGGTCGCTTGAGGTCAAACTGCAACCCATCAACATATTGATCAAGCCACGGGGCAACATTATCTCAGTCTCTGATGAGACACATGGACATACACTGATCAGGCATAACATTATGACCACCTGCCTAATATTATGAAGGTTCCCCTTGTGCAGCCAGAACAGCTCTGACCTGTCAAGACATGGACTTAAGACCTGTGAGGGTGTCCTGTGGTGTCTGGCACCAGGGCGTTTTATAGTGGATCCTCTGGGTCCTGTATGTTGGGGGGTCGGAGCCTGCTCAGCACGTCTTACAGATGCTCGATCAGATTGGGATCTGGGGAATTTGGAGGCCCGGTCAACACCTTGGGCCCTTTATTGTGTTCCTCGAGCTGTTCCTGAGCAGTGTTTGCGGTGTGTCAGGGCACACTGTCCTGCTGGGGGGCCGCTGCCATCGGGTAGTGTTGTTGTGATGAGGGGGTGTACTACACAATGGGTGGTGCGTGTCAAGTGGCATTCACATGAATGCCAGCACCCAAGGTTTCCCAGCAGAACATCACATTGTGATGAGGTGATTGTTATTCACGTCACCTGTCAGTGGTTTTAATGTTGTGGCTGATCGGTGGATATCTGCCCTGCATGGGGCAATGTGCCAGATATTTTGTTAAGGCCATTATTGTCCAACCATTACTCTCATTGCCCTGCTGATCCATGACTCTGATTGACGGTGCAATCATCCAACCGTGTGTCTTCCCTGCAGCACAACAAGGTGCTCCATGTTGAGGAGCAGCACAGTTCACAATGTACCTTTTTGGCCTCCCCGGGCCAGATGAAATATCTCTAAATGTCTTTGTCTTGTTTGTATACAAGCACTGTGACAGACCTTCCCCTGAACCTTCAGCTACCCTTCTATCTCGACCTACATCTTTCTGCCTTCAGACACAAACATTATCACGGCATCTGCACTGGCGCTGCATAAATACCTTCAGTGTTCACACAAACACTCATTAGATTATTATCTAGGTCAGACTTTTTTTTTTTGCCATTCTGAGGCGAAGTTGAGATCACAGATGTACGTCTTATAAGACCTCACGCCATAAATACAGAATAACCGATACTGAGTGCAGTATCTGTTATTTAGCTGCTCTCTTTCAACATGTTGTTTTATGATCTTTAATTGCTGTTACACCCACTTCCCCTCCTTCAGTTTGAGCTGCTTTGCCCTGCCCAGTTTGGGCATCCATCATCGTGATACTACTCATTAGCATTGCGGTTAGAACAGATTGCTCACAGCTACATACATCAGACTCTCAAGGGCCTTGGGAAAGCTGGCTGCTATTTCTGATTCTTATCCAAATGTACAAGCCATGGCAGCTGACGGCAGCAGGCAGGAATGGAGTGCATGTGGAGCGTGGGATAGTGCTCATTCTGGTTTTGTGTTCTTGTCTTCATCAACTGGTTTTCACCTTTTTCTCATGTCGGCAGGGGATACTGTATATCCAATTATATCCGTCAGAAGCTGAGCATAAAAATTCTTTGGCAAAGCCTCGCAGACTGAGGCCTCACTGAGAGCTTCTCACACCGTAAAGACACCCTGTCCTCAGAGATCATTGGATTTCTTGCACATCATTGAATTTCCAGAGGTGTAATCCAGCATGAGAAAAATCATAGTGTCTTGCACATTAGCCATTTATAGCAGAATTTATTTATAGAGCTTAATGTTTTCAGTCTAAGTGGGAGAAACGTCAGGATAGAGTTAATTTTATAGATCTTTGATGTGCTGTTTAAGCCATGAAAACACTTCTCAAAACTAAAATCAGGTCTATGTTGCAGCTGCCTGTGTATTCTTCTCAGTCTTTTTCTAACCTTCTTATCGCCTTCTTCTATTTTAAAGGTAAATGTGGCTGAAGCAGATAAAATGACACCAGATACAGTCAGCCACTGCGGCTGCTGGCTCCTCGTCCTCGGTCGATTGAGTTGAATTTTACGAGGTCAGCCGGTCAGTTAGGATTATGATGTGCTTGATCCTGCCTGTCAATAAAACACTGTTCGATGCATCTGCAATCGGACAGCTCTATTGTTGCTGTTAATTGTGTGCATGTGGGGGATGGGGAGGGGCAGGGCGGGGAGCCGAGGAGACAAAGATGGATTCATTATAGATGTCAGTTTACAGAGACATGTCAGTGCAGTTTCTGTCAAGCCGCTGTCAGCTCTGTCAACTGACTGGATAAAGTTACTTTCCAATTAAACGAAAGAAGCACAAGGAAGCAATTTCATTTAGTACTGACAAAGTAAAGAGTGACGGCTAATTATCCGCTGTATTTTGAGGCAGACATAAAGAAAAATGTATTTAGCACTTGTCTCCTTCTTCTTCTTCTTCTTCTTCTTCTTCTTCTTCTTCTTCTTTTGTTGTTGTTCTTCTCCCTCCTCTTCTTTTCTTTTTATTCACTCCAAACCAGTTGATGGAATCGCGTCTAAATTGAATTGTTGTGGGATGTTCACATCTAGAAAAAGTGGTGTGATGTGTACCTTTTGATGAGAGAAGAGTGTGTATGTATGCGTGTTTGTGGTTGAATCACATCCATGTCTTTTTTCTATGACGGTGGGTCTAGATGTCTTTCTTTCTGTATGTTCAACAACAGATTGCTCTCTGTGTAATGATGGAGGGAGTCTTCAGTGCTAAATGCCATTACCTTTCTCTGTGATTACCTCTGTAACATGGTTTCTTCGAGTAGGTGTATGTAAATGCACTGTTTGGTCTCGAGGTGCTGAAGTCGAAACATGAACTAGGGCACAAAAAACACCAGCTACTTTTAACAGTATGTTGTAACGTCATTAATATTTAACCAGCTGAAATTGTTTGCATTCCTCATCCTTAACTCTCATTATTATCTAGTGTTGAACTGGATGACATGACAGAAAAGACAAAGAGAAGGCACAAATAAAAAGTCTTCAAAGGACGGAGACGTGGCAGGTGAAAAGTGTTGCGCAAATGACACGAGAACACAAACCTCAGCAACAATAGAAGAGAGAAAAAACAAGAACATGACTTGTCACGTCAAGAATCTGATTCTTTTTGATTTGGTGGCGAAGCAGAACAGACAGATTAAGAAATCAGTTGGAGCGTCATTTAGATATCTGGTGACTCACGCAGTCTGGATCAAGTCACACAATGACTCAGTCTTTCTCGATAAGGATATGAAGACATATTGTACATCTGTTCTTAAATGTTCCAGTCTGTACAGATTGTCTTGTTTTGTCACAAGCGGTTTTAGATCTCCGGCTCTGTTGGCTTTAACAATTGTGAGTTGGTTATCTTGAGCTTGTCTTCTGTACCCCAGTGCACCCTGTTGTGTGTTACTGTGTCACTTGACTTTGACCTGCAGCTTTTGATGAAAACAAAAGACATTTGACTGCAGTGTTTTGTGCCTAAAATAGAGACTCGACAGAATCTCGGCTGCATTGACAGCCGTGCCAGTTCTGTTTATGAGCCGACTGTGATGAAGGTAATCAGATAACAGCTTCAGCGGTCAGAGTATAGACTTCAGTGCAGTGAAATTGAATTATGGGCTGAATCCACTCAGAGAAATTCCTTCTGTACACAGAAGAAACTGTGTTTTTACTGAAGCTAAAGCTGATGAACCACTTTTACAAACCACATTTAGACTTTCACCTTGAACGCTCTCTCTGAGCTTTTTTTTTCACCAAGAATATCCTCATGTTGACAATAGAGTTATTTTTATTGACAAGAGTGAAACTCTTCTAAAAAACAAAGACAAAAAAAGACAATTCACAAGTTGTTTTAGGACCCAAAAATATTGACTCAATCTGTGGTCACACTGTTGTGACCTCTGACCTCTTTGCTTAGTTATTTGTAATCTTAAAGGTTTCACCCCAAAAGCAATGTTTTTCCTCTTAGCTGAAGTGCTATTCGTCCATCTAGATTGTTTTGAAACTAATTGCTCAGATTTGGAGATATCGGTTGTAGATGTTTGGCTTCTCTCCAATATAATGGCATAACAGCACCAAAGCACCAAAAATACAGGTTAGATATCTGGGTCGCTTCTACAAGCCTGTGGACGATTTGTTTATGTTGTTTAATGCTGACGGACTGTGGATTTCTTTTGGAAGGACTCTGGTACGATTTCCTGCGAAAGTCCAAAGGACGTAGCTTTACTACATTTACATACATTACTACATTTTACGCAGCTTGTCAAGTGCCTCGTCTCAGAGCCTCTCTCCGCTCCGCTAAGCAACTGCAGCTAACTTTAGCTTCGAAATTGAGTCCGCCATCATAAACTAACCACCGGCTTCCCCTTTAAGTAAACAGTTATCACAGGATAAGGGTAAACAACAACATCATGTGTTCCGACTAATCACATGACTAACAAGCGGTGAATTAGGGTTTGAATCATGAAATCATTTTACGTCACTGCAGACATTTTGTCACATAGCTGTAACTTATACATCAGTCATCTCAACAAACAAAGGTGAAGCATTGCATTGTGGGATTAAATAATGTTCATGTCATGACAACACAGCCTATTTTCTTTGTGAGAAAGCTGGTGTGATGTTGTGCTGGTGGTTGTGTTTTGCTTCGGTACATTAATGGCACTCATAAAAGAGCTTTGGTCTGGAACAATGCAGTGTTTGAATATGGCTGATCATGTGTTCATGAGCCGTATCAAGACCCCCCCGACCCCTCACCCCGCTCGCCATACATTCCCTTCCCCCACTGTCATGTTTACATATGTGTGTGTGTGTGTGTGTGTGTGTGTACATTTTAGAGACTTTTCATCTCTCTTTATCAGCTCTGCGAGTCCACCGCTCACCATTGTCTCTTTTTTGCTGTAGTTAACTTGCCATGCCTGAAAGTCTGACCTGCTTACAACCTTGCGTTGCTGAGACAGCCACATTTTTCCATTCAAGTCAGGCAGGACGACGTGGAAAAAACAGGTTCATACTAATCTATGTCATGAGAAGAAACAACTCAAGGACTTAGATTAATATGAAGTTGTGAAACTTTTCCTCCAACATTTGGTGAAAGAGGATTTAGTCTCGGTGTGAACCTTGTTTCTGCTGCTTGTTATTTGTGATTAACAATTCAAAAGAGGCACAAGTAAGACTTCTGTTGAATAAAACACATATTATGCAAACCGAGGGTGGAGTTACTCAATGTTATCACTCTGGTTCTCTAACAGACCATCTAAAACAGTGTAAATTACACCCAAGGACTCACAACCAAAAAGATTGTCCATTTCACGCACCTTGAATAAATTGAGGTAAATACAGCATTAAAAAAGAACCATAAATAGCCTTAATACGGCCATAACTTTATCGACGGTGATATGTTGTGGCTTCTTTCTTGTGACAAATGTACTTATTGTAAGTCGCTTTGGACAAAAGCGTCTGCTCAATGCCCTAAATGTAAATGTAAATGTAAATGTTTATTCTTGCTGCAACTTGCATAATTTAAATTTGACCTTGTGTGTTTGTGTGTACGTGTGTGTGTGTGTTTGTCAGCCTCACCTCGAGGTGATCGAGGTGATTGGCAGGTGTAAGGGAGCATGTAGACGATACCCCGGCCTCCTCTCAGTTTTGGTTTTCAGTTGCAAAGCCTCCATTATGTGCTATGTGACACTTGTGTGCTGCTGGCTTGCTAACTGCCATTTGCATTAACGGTGAAGTGAGCCCCTCCCCCATCACATGCACATATACAACCCCCCTCCTTACAGTATTACCTGCCTCCACCACCACCACCACCACTTTGATGGCTGCAAAGTTGCAGCAACAGGCTGCTCTTTGGTTACTGATTATATTTGCAGTATAAAACCGCGTCTTTTCTGTGTCTAAGGTCTGTTTATAATTTATCTGCAGACAGGCTGTCGCTGACCTACATACACAGTCGGGGCGGGAAAACTATCAGACAACAGTCAAACACTAAATACTTGTTCAGATGTGGCCGTGAAGTCTGAAGTCTTGGCACTTTAGCAGACAGCATTTGGTTGACTTTCCGCTGTCACCATTTGTCACCGCAAATCTGTCCTTAACGCTTGTTCTCAGCTTGCTTCTACAAGAGATCAGCGCATTGTTTCCATTATTTGTTTTAAATTGCGGAAAATGTTTTGTCTAGTAGAGTTTTAGAAACTCTGCAGCCTTTTAAAATATCGAGAAATTTGCAGTCGTCTTGTCAGCTCAGCAGTTTCAATGGGTGTTTTTGTTGCGGGGCGTAAACTGGCTCCCAGCATTACCAGTTGGCCCAGTTTCTAGTCGTTTATCTAGTTTCTTGTCAATTATCTGAATAGCAAAGCTTTAATCCAGGAGTGGCCCCTGACCCAGCGCACATACTATAGACATGACAACCTATGTAAGCCTACTGTAACCACACCCACCTCTGCCTCATAAAGTCTGTGTGTGTGTGTGTGTGTGTGTGTACATATATAAGGGTTATATAATCTGCAAGGAGCTGTGAGAGAGCAAGAGACACACAGGTATAGAAAAGAGAGAGAGATCAACAGATACAAAAACACAATGAGAAAAATAGAGGTAGAGAGAGATAAGGGGTATAATGGGGGGTGGGGGCAGGGATGTTAGTGGTCTTGCTGGTTGGACAGGATCCTGATTGCAGCAGTTAGTCGGGCCCGAAGCTTCCAACAACTCTTTCCCCTCTATAATGCAGCAAGCCCATTAGCAGCTAGTGTCAGAGCCACATGTGTTTGATGAAGAGTGATGTGAATATTTGCAGCCATCAGATGATGTTATGACATTTTCCTTCTTTCAGTGTACATTTTTTATTAAAGACTTTGTTTACATGTATGTTATTTTACCTTTATTTTACCAGGAATATTCCCATTGCGATCCATTCATCACTTTATTTCACAAGGGGGTCCTGGCCAAGACAGCAGCATAAAATTTGTTCTAAGTTACACAGAAAAAATTTTTTGGGAGCCCCCCACTCTTTTGCTGGCAAAAATATCGAGTGAGTGCCATCTCGCCAAACAAGGAAGTGCTCATAACCATAAACCAAGATTCTGTTACTGCCAATCTCTCGCCTAAATTGCTTTCATATACATATTTTAGCTGCAGTAGAGAATGTTTGTGAACTGGAAGCCGCCATATTGTTGCTGTAAAGTGAAAACAGAGGCTGAAAAATCTCTGATAAAAGTGTAAAATGGTAGAACAGAATACATTTATTATCCAGCTGAAACAGGAACATTGTCCTTGATCTCACCCAGGAAAATATAAAAAAACACAAACATGTGGATAAAAACCAAACAAGCAAAAGAAAAAAAAACCTCAGTCAGTACACAAAATGTATGTAATGTCTCAACAAAAATGTTTTCAGAAACACATTTTAGTGCACCACCAGACTCGCAGTATGTCACCCATCAGCGGACTGTTAATTGCTCTGGTCAGGCGCAGTGTATGCTGGTTGTTGTAGGTTTTCTACCCTTTGAGCAAAAGAGAACACCACAGCCCATCATGTCTTGTTTTCTCTGGTCATATAGCACCAATTTCAAAAATAATTGCGGACTGTTTTATGCAAGGGCCATGATTCCAGCCGGGAAATGATGAAGCTGGTTCCATCTAGAGCTGTTCAGTCCACATTTCATTACTGGAGCCTCCTAAGCATGTAGCAGCATCAGTTTATTTTCAGCATTGAACTCGACGCCCACCCTTCTGTTGAGGTGTTAACATGGTTTACCTCTTAGCAGATTTCCTTTAAGATGTCCTTTTTACAGTTAAACATGTGAACAGATTCAGATGGCGCAGCATGTAGCCGTCTGATGTGTAGAGGGATGTGTCTGCAAATCAGACGTAAGTTGTGACCATCTGTAATCACCGACGCTACTCTTGAGTGTTCGCTCATTCAGGTTAAAGTAGCTGGAAGATCATTTTTAAAAGGCAATTTTTTAGAAAGCATTGATTGGATTAATTAAAGAATATTTGAATATTTTATAGAGTACTTATTCTGTTGATATTTTGTGGGCTAAAATCTTACTGTTTAAGTTTTTTATGTCAACCTTCAATAGAACAATCTAATGCTAGAAACAAGGCGGGAGACAGAAAGAGAAGGTAACAGCTGCAAGAATTTAGATTATAGTCACATATTCGTGGATACAAGCGGGATACCGTGTCCATGTCCGTGTTAACAACGAATACTGAATGAGACTTGAAACTGGATATGCACCAGTAAGACGGATACTGTGAGCATGTTAACACAGTTCACACTTCACTGTAGACTTTCAGCTCCTTCAGTTGACAGGGAAACAGCGAAACACGCCTTCGAGCAGCTGTGAAGGAACAATCACGTGAAAATTTCAGCTTTAGCAGTTCAAGTTTTATATCTTTTCCTTGTTCGTGACGCTATAATACTTGCCTCCGAAATGTATTTGTGCGCTCCGGTGAGCAGCGATCTGACCGCATCTGGAGCACCGGAGGGACCCACATCAGATCCCCAATGTTTCCATGTGACAGCGCTCCCACCACGCCACTAGGGAAATATTTGTTTGTGTGATCAGGACATAGAGAGAGAGAGAGAGAGAGAGAGAGAGAGAGAGCAAAGAAAAGGAACATGGGGGATGGGAGATAGGGGGTTAATTTCCAAGATTTATGGTGCGGCACTTCACGAAATGCATGCATCCTGTAATTAAAACTCCCCCCTTGCCTCCAGCAGGCCTGTACATTAGCTGGCATCCCCTGCCGCCCCATCCACCTCTCAGACCCCACCCCTCTGTTCCCCCCGACCCACTACATAACAAGATCTGATGGTAGCTCGCTGTCTCTAATGAGGGCTGAATGCCACAATGAGGGACAGCCTGTTAGTGGTTAGAGGCCACTGCTGTCACCATCATACCAGATTTCAGCTGGACGAGCCTTTCATTTTCATTTTCTCCAGTCGAGTGCGTAAAGCAAACATAGAAATCTTTCAGTAACTGACAGCAGTTTTCAATCCCCGTCACTTATTGACGTGTTGGCTTAGCAGCAAGAAGTCAGAATTAAATTCGCTATGCAAATTTGGGTGAAATGTCTGACAAGCATTCAGCTTCTTCGATTAGACACACACACTGGTTTAATTGTGATTTTATCAGTGATGTATTGCATGTGACAGAATATAGCTGAAATAAGCAGCCGATCAATCAATTAGGTGACTGACAGACAATTGATTGGCAGCTCTTTTGATATTTGATTATTGGTTTCAGTCCTTTTTACTCAAAGATGTCCAATACTCTCTGGTTCCAGATACTCCAGTGTGAGGATTTGCTGTTTTTCTGTTTTTAAACGATTGACTGGGGGGGGGGGGTTGACTGTTGGTCAGATAAAACAAGTTATTTGAAGACATCACCTTGGACTCTGGGAAATGGTAAAGTTAAAAAAAATCTTTTAAAGACTAATCAAGGAAGGAGCATAGATATTGAAAATAGTCAACAGTTGCAGACCTAATAAAATAAATATTGTCAATAGGGCTGCAACTAAAGATGACTTCATTGTTTGTGAATCTTTCTATTATTCTCTCAATTAAACAATTTGGTGTTTCGTCTGTAAAATGACAGAAAACAACAATATTGATTACTGTTTTCCAAAGCCCAACATGATGTCTTCTAATTACTTGTTTTGTCCACAATTCAAAGATATTCAACTCTCTGTCACAGAGGTCTGTAAGTTTCTTGTTTTGTCCGGCCAACAGTCCAAAACCCAAAGACGTTAAATTTCTCTTCACAAGGCAAAAACAAGCAGCACATTCTCCCAGTTGAGAGCCGAGGACCAGGAACTGTTTTGCATTTATCAAAACAGCTTCTGATAAGTTTTCTGTTTTTGCCTCGGGGCTAGTTGTGGTTTGGCCCGCTAGCTGTGGGCTGTCATGTCTGTGTAGTAACAATAGGCTGCCTTTGTTTGATTGTAAACTGTGTTTCATAACCTGTCATTTTCAATAACACATTATGAAACTCTGTGACCTCACTGTGTGATTTGAAGCCGTCAAGACTCTTATGCGCCGTCTAGACTGGTAGATACAGCCCGATTCTAAATAAAGTTGGGACACTGTATGAAGCAAAAATAAAACAGAATGTGATTGCGAATCCTTTTTGACATATACTCAAGTCAAAACAGTAAATATTTGCTTACTTTGAATTCGATACCTTCAGCACGTCTCAAACAAGTTGGATCAGGTGCAACAAAATGCTGGGAAATTTGTGGAATGCTCCAAAAACACCTGTTTGGAACGAGCTCATTGGTAACAAGTGATAGGATCGTGATTGTGTATGAAAGGGGCATCCTCGAAATGCTCGTTCACAAGCAAGGATGGTGTACTTGCAAACCTTGAGACCTCCAAGAATAGAAAGGATTCTAAAACCAAAGCAGAGTTCTGGGCATCTTCCAGAGAGGCGTCCTTTCAGAGACTTTGTTTCCTGCTCTATGGTGCTTTAAGTTGTTTTGATTCCACTTTTAATTCTCAGAGAACAATGCAGAAAAAATTGTCCCCTCTCTGTCATATAGTGATAAACTTTTTATTCATTTATTCATGTTTTGCCCCTGCTCCTTTGAGAATCTGTTCACACCACTGACCTATATTTTTCAGCCTATCGATGGGGATTGACGCAAGTGCGACGCCTGTGATCGGCGGAAAAATTGACATGGGAGATCTTGCAAAATGCATGCCTCTTTCCTTCAGAACTTTGCATAAGAAACATGAATTTTTCTTTCCATGACGTCTCAGATTTGCTTAAATATTTCTCTGCCCACCTCTCACTCACTGAGGAGTACAGTGCCAAAAGAGGAGAATGATTATAAATTACATATAGAGAGCACTAATCAAACCACAGTTCAAAGTGCTTTACTAAGATGGAATTAAATGTAATGCCAAAATGCAAAAAAAATATTCTAATCAAAAAACAAGAAATAACAAATAAAACCATTACTTATGTTTATAGAAGAGACTTTAGAGAAAACATGGGCAGCTTACTTTAAGCAGGTCATTCAGGAGCCTCGGGGCCCTGATAGCAAAAGCTCTTTCCGCAGGTTCATTAGGAAATAAAAGGTCTTAAAAGGTAACATAATGGGGAATAGGTGAGAGGGCCTGTCATAAATCAGGAGAATTATGACCCTGGTAGAAAACTGAGGGAAGGGGATGTAAAACAGGAGTCTCCCAGGTAAATCGCTGGCAAGTATGAAGGACAGGGCGAGGTTCACCAGTATGTGACACACATTATATAAGGGATATTACTACATCGGCTCAGGAACACTACTTAAAACCCTTATTGGTAAACACAGTTCATTTTCAAATGATTGGATCCTGTTTTTGTTCTACTCTTTGAGAATCAGGGGTTGTTAAACAGTGCTGAAGTGTCCATGGGTTAGAGACAGACGCGTCATCTCTGCTCACCCACCTACGAGCGAGTCCAAGTTAGCATCGAGCGTGTGCGACCCATAACAACAAGATATTTCATTATCACACTGGCAAACTAGCGTGGAAAAACAACCGCAGGCTCAATGGCCTCACTGTACTCCCCCTGAGCGGGCGCCCCATTTTTACTGCTAACTTTCACCGAACTTTCCAGAGCCCGGGGCCCCGCCAGCAGCCAGACCCACATCAGGTTCTCATCAAGTCAGACGGTCCGCGGCAATTCTTTAAGTTTCTCTCTCTGTCGTCTCGTCCTCTGATCGTTTATTGGTTTCTCATGACAGATTCTTTAGGGATAAAGGTCCAGATTTTGTTTTATATGTTTGCTTAGTAAACATCTGCCTGCCACACATTATGGCATGTGTTGTCATGGTAACAGTGGAAGCACTGAGAAGGTTTTCCATCAGACGTTCACCCTGGTATTTTTTTTTTTTTTTTTGATGGAATTTATTTGCTGTTGTCAGATATATAATCATGAGTCGTTGCTTCATCCTTCTCTCTCCTCTTCCTCTCGACAGCTGTATGAACTGGATAGAGACCCAAAGAGAAAAGAGTTTTTGGACGACCTCTTCAGCTTCATGCAAAAAAGAGGTATGTGACCGCGTGTTTGTGTTGCTCTCACTCATTAAAGTAAAACCTACGTCCTTTCTTATCTTGTCATTTTATATCTCTGAGCCAGTGTTACAGAATAGTTAGATAGATAGAGCGGATCTCCCTCCTTCTCCCTGTCTCTGACTGATATACGACACAGCACCCGCTACTCATCTTTCACTTGCATGGGTGGGGTCTTTATTCATTCGGAGATGATTGCTTTATGGCTGCGCAGCCCCTCGTCGTTCCCAGGCTATAACGAGAAGGCACACATCGTATCAATGCCTGGGAGTGGATTGGTTTACCTTCCCATCCTGCTGCTTGTCCACACAACTGCCTACACACACACACACACACACACACACACACACACACACACATACACATCTCGCAAACACTGACTCAGCCATCATTCAGGGTCTTCGCACAGATGACACACACTAGGTGAGAACAGCAAACTAAGACAAAAAAATAAATAAATCCAGTTTCTCCTAATCCGGACCACTCACGTGGGAATTATGAATTCTGCAGTGATGTATTTGCATGTATTAGCTGCAACGACTCACGTTTCCACCCTCATAAATACCATGAACCTTGTTAACTTGACAAGTTGACTCATGGCTAGATCATATCAAAGTGCAGACGTTTGGCATGAGAGACAACAGACATGTGCTCACAACTGCAAAACCACCAGCACTACATGTTTACAGTATCGGAGCCACCGGCAGTGGGCGTATCTGACGAGTCTGCTCTGGGAATGTGACAGCGCCATCTGCAGCTCATACAGATAACTAAAGGCATTTACTCCTTTATGTGGACACAGAGGACTGATTATATTTTATATTAAACAGCCAGTGAGTGCGTTTTTTAATCACTTTGTGTTAAGGGAAAAACAAATTGATGACAAGATTAATGAAGGCTTTGATTTTCCTTGATGGGAAAAGGACATTTGTCACAGATTAACTCAGAATTGTAGGTATTGATTAAGTCTTGTCCCAAGGCATTTTGAGTCATACTTGGTTTGTCATTAACGCACACTCGTGCCCTTCTCTAGTTTGATGACAAGAATGACCTGGTCACTGGTCAGGTTGAATGGGTGCACAAGCTCATCTGCACATCCAAAGTGTAAATAACATATTTTATAATAAGATTTAAGATCTCACAGCTTCCAAGGTCCACATCTACTTCAGTTTTTAAGGAGAGTACTGCAACACTGTTTTGCCTTGAAGCTCCAGAAATGTTTTGTGGGCTACTTCACCTCGCTGTCCATGGGGACAACTGTGACTAGATAATGACTGAGTTTTCATTTTTGGGTGAACTCCTCCTTTAACAAGCCAGCGTCCTTAATGTCAATGTGAGTCTTAACATCATGCTTGAAGAGGGGTGAAAATGAGTGTGTCCACCCAGATATTCTGCCTCAATCAGAGCCGATTAGAATTAGATGCACTTAAGTATCAAAAGTAGTTTTCCAGCAACAAATGTTATTTGTTTTGTGATGTGAAGTTACATTGACTGAAGTAAATTTACATGTGTATATATATATTGGTTACTAAGGATTGACTGATTATTGGCCTCACCAATTATTGGATCAGATACTTAAATTAAATAACTCTGATGCAGCATGCAATCTGAAAATTAACTAAATTTATCACATTAGTGTAGTGAGTAAAAAGCATAATATTTGCCATGGAAGTATAAATTAGTACAAGTACCTCAAAGTTGTACTAAAGTATATTACTTGAGTAAATGTACTTAGTTACATTCCATCACTGCACACAACCCTTCTCCACTACACCATGCTTTATTTCCCAAATTCTTTCAGTTTCCTCGTCCTCACCAGGGTCGTGTCTAAAGTTTGTTTCCAGTTTTCTTATACAATCCCTTCAAAGGTCACACGACTGAATTTTGATACATTTGACAGACTTGCATTGAAGCTCATGCTGGTGTGCTCCTTGCTGGGTGTTTCTTCTCAGTATCTGTAGTCTGCTCTCGTGTCAAACCCTAAAGGTTCCCAGCAAAGACCAGTGTATAAACACATTTCTGCCGATATGAAAATGAGTTTCCCTGTGTTTGTGTGCGTGTGTGTTTATTATTCCAGGAACCCCAGTGAATCGTATTCCCATCATGGCCAAACAGGTCCTGGATCTGTACATGCTCTATAGGCTGGTAACAGAGAAGGGCGGCCTGGTGGAAGTCATCAACAAGAAACTGTGGCGGGAGATCACCAAGGGACTCAACCTGCCTACCTCAATCACCAGTGCAGCCTTCACCCTCCGCACACAGTCAGTACACACACACACACACACAGGTGTGACCACATGTCACGTCCTTTTACTTTGATCTGATTTGTAGCTGTACTTACTTACTTAGTTACTCTTTCCTGTTTGTTTGGATTCACACTGTTAGTTACAAACCAAAAGCGCCTGTAAACAAAACGTATTGGACAGTTTTGACTCCAGTTATTCTGCCAGAATAGAGATCAATAAAACGCCTGATTTCTATATCTGTAGGTGTCCACAACTCTCCACACTCAGTAACCGCTTGTTCTGCCGAGCGTTTCAAGCATGTGAAGCTGCTGGCTATCAGATGTCAACAACCATTTCGTTTGACCAATTAACCTCTGTGTTCGAAGCCATTTCCTGTAGTTGGTTCAAATGGCAGCACGCTCTCATTAGCTGTCTCACGGATCCATTAATATGAGAGTGAGCGCTGCAATTTCAAGATAATGTTCAGGAGCATCTCCTTCTATTGCTTCCAGTTACTGTCCATCACTCAGTATCTTGTGTGATTAAGAGCTGTTTTTTATTTCAGAGCTGATTAATTCACTGTAGCCACGCCACTTTAAATTTCACTCTGTATTTACTTAACGTTCGTGGACTTGTTGAAAGACAAATCTTTTAAACGGACTTCTGTGAAAATGTTGTTGTCTTTGGGGCGCCCCGGTGGCTCAGTTGCCCCCACCCCCTCCATCCTGTTTCCTGCTAATCCTGATGACACTACAATGACATCACTAGGTTTATTTTTTGGGGCTTGACAAATCTCCTTCAGAGACACAGAAGACATTTTAGCGCGCAAGCAAAGCTAAACTGCAGCGCAGTAAACATAAGACATAAGAAAACACAAATAAAACAACACCTGAATAACACATGTGAGTTGAACAACCTCTAAAAAATAAAATGATTGAGAAAATAAAATAAACACGACCAGTAACATGAATAACTGGTGAATTAAAACCATTGGAAAGGTGAGAATAAAATAAGATTACTAATAAAAATTATGAGACAGGTGAGTTAAAACCAGAAAAAAAAGAAGAAATAAAAGAGGTGAAAGTTACGTTTAAACAATGATAAGATGAGAAAACTGATCTGATGTGTTAAATTTGTAGCTTACCTCCATTGGTTAAAGTTTTGTATGTATTCATTTTAAACACTATAAAAACACTGTGTTCCCTTCAGATACATGAAGTACCTGTACCCATACGAATGTGATAAGAGGGGTCTGAGCAACCCCAACGAGCTCCAGGCAGCCATCGACAGTAATCGGCGGGAGGGCCGGCGACAGAGCTTCGGCAGTTCCCTCTTCACCTACTCGCCCAACGGGACGCCCACCATGCTCTCGTCGCCCAAGCTCTCCACGCCCAGTGTGGGCCTGCAGGTGGGCACCAATGGGGCCTCGCTGACCCCCATCCATAAGATCAAGAAAGGTGAGATTCGTGTGTTATGCTGCTCTCACATCACATGGGATTAACCAGTGGGGTCAATGATTGAAATCAAAGAGTCAAATTTGATTCGCTGTTGTCTCTGCTGACATAGTGTGACTGTTGAACCAGCTGTTTTTCTGTGCTCAGGGAGGAATGACATGTTTATCCTGCCTGCATTACTCATTAGTAGTATTTTAGTTTGCTTGGTTTAATCCCCCGTCTCCCTCTCTGTGGTGTCTGGTCAGAAGAGGAGGCAGGCCATTCGCTGCCGGGAATGGGCGTGGCTCGTTTGCCAGTGGGAGCGTTAGCCTGTCACTCGGTGGCTGCCGTGCAGGCGGCAGCGGCTCAGGCAGCAATGGCGGCTCAGGTGGCGGCTCTGGAGCAGCTGAGGGACAAGCTGGAGGCCGGCGAGCCTCCAGAGAAGAAGATGGCGCTGCCGGCCGAGGAACAGCACCGACTCCTGCAGAGAGCTCTACAACACAACCTGCTAGCCATGACCGCTCAGATACCCATGAACATCCGCATCAATAACCAAGGTACTGAACTCTCTGTGGAGTCACTGGAGACATTCAGATAATGTGAGCATTCTTCCTGGCAGTTGGTATCTTCAGACATTCTTGTAATCTCACCACTAACCACAGCAGCACACCATGAGGAGGAAGGCCTATATGTTGACCCGTTTTACTTAAAGAAGCAGATGCATGCATGCATATAGTACATGTGTGTGTCAGTCTGCGTGGAGATTCCCTCCTTTGATCGTATAGCAGTGTTTCTCTTGGTTTCTGTCTATCTGATGGAACATGCAAACTGTTTCTCAGTACTGACAGGTGACTTCAGAGAAATGCTGAATTTCATGTTTTCATAAGTTGTTTCTGTTCTGAGAGTATTGTGATCTGGAGTTACGTTGAGTTTGTTTAGTTTATCCACAGTTAACTCTGGACTACAGATGGAAAAACACCTTGTAGTCTCTATACTGAATAAAACTACATAATAAGTGACTGTTTCTACATTGTGGTTGTCTTCCTCACAGAAGCCAGGCAGGACTCGGCCCTGAATCTCACCACCAACGGCACAAGCAGCATCAGCATGTCGGTGGAGCTCAATGGAGTGGTGTACACTGGTGAGTATCGCTGTCATGTGACACAGGAATTCCAGCTCATCACTTCTTTTGGCGAACAACAGCCAGGTGAACCAGGGCGAATAAGCATAATTCATAAAATCATGGCTACTGCTCTCAGCCAGGCTACTGTCCAAAGCAAAAAAACAACTGTAAGAATCCAAATTTGACCTGTTTAAGTCCCGCTGGTAAGAGGAAACACATATCAGCGAGGGAACAGACTCTGATACAACACCATCCGGTGAATGCCATTCCTTCCTTGCCTTGGGGTTCTTTTTGTTTTGCAGTGTAGAGTTTCCACGCTTACTCCAGTTGCACTGCTGTTACCTGGGAAGAGCGACCAGGGAAAAATAATCCTCCCCCTCCAAAAAGTCACCTGTTGCCAGTTTAAGTAACTTTAGACAGCGTAAAGTTAGCTGTTTATCCCGTTTACAAGAAAGAGTCCCATGATCTTTTCATGTAACTCTTGGGGAAACAAGCAAATTAGTGTTTTTTCCCAAAATGTACAACTATTCCAATAAGTTTGATTTGAAAATGGAGATTCATTTCAGCAGGCATAATTTGTATTCTGACCTCCATTTTTGGCCTTCTTGTACCTTTCTCTGTCCAGGTGTTCTTTTTGCTCAGGCAGCAGCAGGGTCCGCCTTGTCTGGTGCGTCTGGATCGTCACTCTCCAACAAGGCCGTCAGCGGTCGCATCGTTGCTCCACAGCAGCTGCAGCAGCAGCAGCAGCAGCTCAACACACCTACCTCAACCTCAACCTCCAGCAACTCATTGTCTTAACAACCCCCCCCCCAGCCTTTCCCCTTTTATTTTTTTATTTTTAATTACCACGCTAAGTAAAGCCAAAAATCAACCTCATTTTCTACATAATCTATGCCAAAAAGAAAAGAACCATAAACTGTACAGACACAAACTGAAACTCACAAATCACTTGAAGTACACTATCTCAGGTTTCCTCTCACCAACTCACCTCTCTTGTTCTTCATAGCCAAAAATGATTTCGGAAAAAAAAAAAACTATCCCAACTGAGAGCCAGTATATGCTAAACAAATATGTATGCACAACCTGTGAATTATTTATTTCTGCATAAATGTACAGATTATCGGAGAACAAAAGAGAAGGTAATAACTAGGAAGGGTAATGCACTGTTTACACACAAACACAGCTACTGATTGACATCGATGTTTTATCCTCCAGGGGAGAGATTTTTTTTTTATTTTATTTTATCTTTTCATTGTCATTATTATCATTATTGTTATTCTCCTTCTTGTGTTTTATCATTTAAATCTTTAACAATCCTCTCAATGCAGGAAAAAAAAATCTATATATTTAGAATTCTATAAAAAAAAAAGAGAGAAAATATGAATATCCTCTATTTTTAATCAGAAAAGCTTTAAAGGTATATGTTGTTTCTTCAGGGCATATAACAAAGTACCGTTGTGACCTCATTTTGTGGAAAACCTTATAACCTTATTCACATGGCAGCCATTTTGGATCTCTGTGTGGAGTGCAGGTCTGCGCTCCTGTTGTGTACCCAGATACACATCAAATCAATAGCTGAATTTCAAGAATATGCAGGGATATTGGTTCAGTTTTTAAATACATTAGGTCCGTTATCGATTGCTACCAGACTCTAGGTAGCAGCTGATTGGCTAGAATGCTACGTCGCTGACGTCCCTGCTGAATTAAAGCAGCTTATGTGGCTCTTCTTCCTGAGACCGCTGGCTGATTTTTATCCAAGTCCTCACCTGTTTGTTGACATGAAGCCAGTTCAATCCATATCTATGCCAATCTTGCATGTTAATTGTCAAGCTTAGGGTTCAAAATGGCTGTTTCTATGAGTAAGGTCAGTCGTGCAGGAGGGACAACGACCTAAAACCCTTCTTGAGGTTTTTTTTCCTCTCGCTGCACCTAAACGCGCTGGACTGTCTGAGCCTCAGCGGCGTCCACACAGACTCTTCCTGTTTTTTCGATTGTTCTCAGGTGTCGGACTGCTCATTGCTTTGTACAATATATTGACAGCACAGTGCTTTTCAACATCTTTCTCTGCAGAAAGATCGAATTTTTAACCTTTTTTCCAACTCGGCCTTCTAGTGGAGTGATTGTCTTAAGGTCAGATTCATGCCCGTATTTGTAGATAAAGCCCTTCAGCGATCAGGAGTGTTGCAGTGAAGCTGAACTTTCCTGTCGTGAATTTGCAGGAGTCGTGTATCCACTAAATCCTCATCATTGTGGAGACATCAGGTGTCAGGAAACTCCTCCTGGCAGTTATTTCAACTCATTTCTGTCGTTTTGTTGTTTTGCTTTTTGTGTTATAGATTACAGATGCTGTTATTTTTTGTTTCAGCTGTGTGTTTTGCATGACTTAGTGCTTCTTCTGATCCCAGTGCTTCATATCCTGGCCTGTGACGAGGACTAGCTCGTCACCTGTCACGGATATAACAGAGAATGTCTTGTGATCCTCTGACTGTTTTGAGATATTGCTTAATAGAGGCTTTTGACAATGTGAGCTCAGAGATAATCGTAGCTGCGACTTGTGTCTTTTCGCGTCTCGGAACTGAAGTTCGATTTATAAAAAAGTTAAATCAGCCAGAGTGGAGATCATTCAGAAGTAGTTGTGTCTCTCAATCATTCAGCTATTTGAACTTTAACCTGTGTTACCTCTCTGGACTGTTGGCTGTTAAATATTGTTACTCAACTCCCCCCGACCCCACCCCCGACGCAAAGCAGCCTCATTCCTACTGACGTTAGGAAGTAAATCAGGCTTTGTATGTGGGTTCTGTTCTGAGGCCTTAACACAGCATGAGATGACCAGAGAGCAAGCAGTACCTCCGTCTAATCAGTTTTTACTGTTCCAGTCAAATATCACCAGATGGCTGTCGCGGCTTTGATTCTGGACGGGCTTCTTGGTGGGAAATCACCACCAGCTGCTACACAAACACTGGTCAGCTCTGAGAGGTAGTCTTTATACTCAGGCAGCCAACGACTCTCATCCAAAGAGACGTATGATCATTAAAAGTGAATCTTAAAGTCAAACAAAATCGTGAGGCACAGGAGTGACCTGTCCGACCTCACTTGTTTTATTACCTTCAAGGAAGAAAAGTGGAGCTCTAGCTGGAGTTTTTTTCAAACGTTTGTCAGAGACAGAACTGCTCTGGTGGCAGAGACGATATCTCATTGGTTGAGTTCAATAAAGCATTTTCTGAGGAATTCCAGTCAAAATATAGAACATAAAATACCAACAGTAATGTATTTGTTTAGATGCAAAGCATCCAACGAGGTTAAAAGTCCAGGGTGTAGGATTTGACGGGATCTGTTGGCAGAAATGGAACTTAATATTCATAATTATGTTTGAATTAGTGTATAATCAACCGAAACTAAGAGCCATTGTGTTTTCATTACCTTAGAATGAGCCTGTTCTATCTACAGAGAGAGCTGGTCTTCTTCAGAATGGACAAATGAAACACTGGCTCCAGAGAGAGTCTCTCACATTTTTTACGTGTTGTGTTTGGCATTTTTCGCAGCCACCATAGCTGAAGGTGAGGCAGAGGGTATTTCATTGGTCGCAGTCTGCTTCTACACTGCTAGATTTTTAAAACTGACTCACAAACTCACTTATACACATTTAGCTTCTCCACAAAGGGGGGTGCTGCTGGGTCATTGTCAGACTAGGGCTGCGGTCGTCACAGACAAAATATCATCCCACAATTCCTTGCAGCCCTTCTGTAAGTGCTGTCAGATTGTCTTAGCACCGCAGTTGTCTTATAAATTCTCCTCCACATCTCTCCTTGACCTCATGGAGGTTAGCGAAACATTCCCCTGCAGTCGTCAGAAGAGATCAAAACGTGTGGCATCTGTCAATCCAATCCAACTTTACTTATAGAGCGCCTTTCGTGATAATAGGTGATAATAATAATAATAAGTGCAGTGAGGTTCGAAGTCAGTATAGGAAACAGTGGTGAACAGAGCTTGGTTAGTGGCGAAGGGGTCGACACACTGGCGTCTGGGCGGACGGGCTTAAATAATTAAGGAATTCTGGCCAGATGTTCCCGGTTACCACAGTGGTACCTCAGCTCCACCCAGCTGAGGGCACACAACAAACACACACAGACATACGCACAACTACACAGGGCGCTGTGGCCATCGCACTATAAATAAATAATCACGTAGAATCATTGTGTCATACTAACCTTCAGTGGTTGTTACATATTCCAACAGAAACGTAACCCCACCAACTGTTACCTTTGTCCATTAATCCATAAACTTCCTCAGGTGCCTGACCTTCAGACAAGTGAGCTGAAAATGTTAATTATTTGGAGAAAGGGTCACTGATCTACCAATAAACATGCTCCAGAGTTCAAATACAGAATTTTTGTCAACCGTGTTAACGAGGCCGGTTTAAAATAATAAGTGCAAACCCTCAAACACCCGCAAACAGAAGTCATAAAAAGGAAGAACGACAGTTGTGACAGTTCCAAATCTTTTCTCAGCAAAAGCTGGCACAGTTTGAATAACACAGTCTGGTTTAATTCACCTGTCATTGGTGCCACTATGTGTTGTTTATGACGTCTGCAGGCCAGCACGGCTATTCAGTCTATTTTAAGACTGATGTTAAGGCGGCAGCAGCAACATGGTCTGACTAGATTTCACATCAGCTTTCTCTTTCCCCTACATCTGCATTTTTTCACAAGGTCGTACTCTGATGCCTCTTTTTGGCTCCGACCACAGAGGCTTAACTTAACCAATGTTTTTATATGTGAGAAACATTTAGCAGAACTGAAACCTCAGTCAGTGTGAGATTACAGCTTTGTGTCAGCAGCCTTACATAGGTGGGAGATCGCACAAAGCCACGTTCCTTTCCGTTTGCCGTGTGCTCAACTCGGTTAAGTCATTTATCACTGGGAATGTCATTCACAGATGAAGAGGAGATGCAGGTAGTCAAATGCGTTGTTTACATGGTGATTTTTGGCCTGATTGTAAAACTCACATCTTGGTTCTCAGTGACGATTTGTTACAGAGGAAGGCACTTTATATCTGCAGTGAAAAGTGCGTCTTGGTGCCTCTAATGGTGGTGTATACTCGCTATTCTAACTTTTAGATATATTGGCCATAACTATGACAAAAAGACCCACAATTTAAAAAGACTCAAAACACTCAGACCCAGAACGTCCTTCTGTTTCTCTTTCTCTTTCTGTATGAGAAGCAGATGTCACAGTTGCTGGTAATGGCTGACAATCAAATAGAGACATGCTGAGGCTGAAAGCATTGGGTTGGGGGAGGGCGGCAGGAGATAACAAAATTAAATCAATACTGATCTAAAGGATCAACGTTGCGTTTTTTAAGATTCGACCCTGTGACCTTTTGGCCCCTGAGGCAACATTCAAGCACCTGCCCCCCTTCAGCGAATCCATGTTTATTGTGTATCTATTGACAGGCTCTGTGAGATATTTGCATTTGAAGAGCGGAGGTACTGCGGCTCTCTCTCTCTCTTTCAGTAAAGTGTGCGGCAGCATCTTTTTAATTGCGTGGTAGCGACAATCAGGGGACAACGCCGTATACCTCCAAACGCTCTGACATCCCTTCATCCTCAACCGAGCCCCGTCTCTACCTCAAGAACTGAAGCTTCGGCAGATTTATTTGCCTCGGCCACAACTGAGAGGCCTTGTTGAAGGTTCACGCAGGAAAACCTCATCCCAACGTTGTCCATAAGACTTTGACTTCTGAAACAGAATTTAAAGACCACAGGCACTCAGATATCAGCTGGAAAGTGTGGCTCTCACCTTTAATCAATTTCAGGGCCACAGATGTCAGCGTGGATGCGGACTCAGTTCAACCTCTTTACTGAGAGCTCCCCTCAGTGGAGGCTTTTGTTATGACGCACAATCAGTTAGATTTCCTGACCGGAAACACGGAAGGGTTCGATGTCCCTCAGTACGACGAATTTACAGAAAATATTTACAGGGCATATTTTAAATGTTCATATTCATGATCTATGTATTAAAAACAAAGTGAACAATCAATAATCAATCATCCTGTCTTGCCTGTCTCTCTGTAGCTGTGATCAGGCAGGTTCCTCCATATCTGGTATTTTCAGAAACACTGGAACAATGTAGGCTGAGAAAATGTAATGTCCTCAGAATGACCATTTACTGCCAAAACATATACATTACAAGTGTTCATATCTTTATTTCCTCCTTGTTGAGGTGACAAAGCCTCACCAGTTGCATTTAGATCATCATGGAACAGTAAAATCAGAGAAGTGAGTCACTTAAAGAGCGTATTTACATGTTAAAGACACAGTAAACAATCATTAATCAATCATCCTGTGTTCAGGCAGATTCCTCCACATCTGGCATTTTAAAAATTACTAGATTAAAGTAGCTTTGAATGCTGGATCAGTCTTACCTCTGCGTTTTGAGAAGAGTTTTAGGCAGATCTGGTCTCAGGCTGTTATTTTCAGCTGCATTTATGTGTCTTTATGTTCAATCATAGAAGGACTTTGCGGGTCTTTCCTTCATTTTCTGTCACCATTACATTATTGTGTGAAAGCTTGCATTGATTTCAAAAGCCTGCTTGTTTTGGTGCATTCGTCTGCTCTTGTACGGATCAGAACAATGACTTAGCTGGACTAATTTCATCCAATGCTTTTTGTTTGTCTCTGAGTTTGTTTTCCCGGCGACATAGGTAGCAAATGTAGTGCTTTTCTCTGCAGCTTCCAGTCAACACAAACCCCTCAGAGTCCCTGTGGCTGTCTCGCTCAATGTCAAACCGTCATAGGAAAGTCATTTAAATATTTGCTGCTTTTACCCCCACCAGAGCTGTAGCTTTAAGAACCTTTTGAAATAAGTCCAGAGTGTCTTGCATGAAAAATTTGCCTCTGACTCCTGTTCCCACATGTTGCCAACATGAGAATTCTGCTGCAACATTTACGGGTTAAGGTGCATGTGGGGTTTCGGGGCTTTCGACTGGACTTCACCACTGACTTCATGAAGAAAATGATGATGAGAAATAACAAGATGCCTTCTGCTGTGACAATTGTATGAATTAACCTGTATTACTAAGATTAATTAAATAGAATATTTCTAAAATATGGCTTTTTAGGGCTGTGAATTATATCATGTTTATATATTTTGTTTTGCTCTCTCCTTGCTTTTTAAATTTTTATTTTTCCTTCCTGGATTTTTGCTGTAGCAACCCCGGCACACAGAGATTACATTTGGAGCAGATTCATTAATGATTATGATAACGATGTGATTACTTTAGGGAAGCATGTGACGTGATGTGGGGGGCTTCACGTGTCTTTGAGTTAACTTCAGAACTTAAAAAAACAAAGATCTTGTCTTTTACAAACTTCTCAGGAAAATCTACCTCTACCTCCAGTTTGATGCATTTAACCCAGTGAGGGCTCAAGTTACAGTTTAGTGGGTACACAAAGAGGGCGGGAGGGCGGGCGCCAGGGTCCGAAATGAACTTCATCGTACCAGTACAGTACTTCAGATTAGTGGTGACCTCATGACGCACATGAGGTTGTATTGAGAACAAGTATTGTGGTGTATTTATGTTGTTATCTTGGAATAAACAGATATAATCGTCACCCTGTAGGTGAACTGACGGGTTCATTTTGGACGCTGAGGTGGCTTCCTCTGTCGCTCTGTTTTTCTCTGTGTTACAGGTTCGTAACACTTCTGCTGTCGAGTTTTGGAGGGAACCTCCAGCTCAACAGCTAACTACTACTAGTACGACAAAAAGTACTTCTTCTAGTACTGCTGTTAGTACTACGAATCGTTTTTTCAGTCTATTAATGTGTGCTTATTCCTCCTTTTTTTTTTTTTCTATAAATGATTTAAGATTTTTTGATGAATGGGATGTTTCCCGGTAACCACGTTAACAGTGAAGTGGCGGCGGGCAATGCAACTGTCTTTATTTTATTTTTTCCTTTTTGTTTATTTTATTCTTTGTTTTCAAAGGGTGAAGAGCTATTCTTGCCTATTTACTCAATATGTGTTTGTGTGAATACTTTTATTTTGAATCTGAAATTAATAAAATATCACCTTTCTTAAATGTTACGAGAGCCTCGGGTGTTTTATTGTATGTTCCCTGAGATAAGATGGCAAAAATGACACAGTCTTTCATTTGTAATTGGTTAGCCTGGGTGTTACAGACCAAATTTTACCTTACTAACTCAATCTTTTAATTGCCTTACAGTCTAGTTTGCCTTTTAGACATAACGTATGTATACCTTCTTGATAGTGAGTAGATTAACCTGGGGAAATAAAGTAAATTTAATTGTCACCAACACTACATTAACTTTACATTACAGAGAATAAAATCAAAACAGATATTCATGCAAGTCACAGGGGTAAAGATAAGATACGAATGAGTTGTTCCTTTATTGACCTACCTTGGGAGAAATTCACATGTAACACAGCAGTACAGAGGGAAATGAGTAGCAACACAAGAGTAAGTCAATAATTGTATAGACAATAATAAGGAGATATTGGTGATATAGTGTATACTCGCCTAGTAGCCAAAAAAATCTTCTAATAAAAACATTAATGATCTTCACACGTCGCCATCCTAGTAAAAAAGGGGAAAAGCAAAGAAAAGGCTCAACTGTTAGTAAGTAAACCTACGAAGGGAGAAATTCCAGGACCCAGATTCCAGTAAACTTTTCGGGCAGTAGAAAGCATCCTGACTGTAAACATCACAAACTAACAATAAAACCACTGAATGTAACATTACAGCCAATGAACAGTGCAAAAATGTAAGTGCTAATTTGTTTATGAAGGACCAGTTAACTAGATGTGATAAAGCTTCATTAATACAAAAACAACTTTGGTTGCAAGGGAGTGAAAACTAGTTGAGATGTGAACTTTTGAAAACAACAAATTCTTCATTTAATTTGATTACTGTAACCATTCAGTGACAATTATTTCAGTGAATGAGTGAATTAATTTTGCCAAGTTCCCTTAGTGTCCCTTGGATGTTCAGGGCCAAACTTCAAGAATTCTTAACTTAAAAGGTTTTTAGAGTTCAGCTATAGGATTTTTCAAGGTTACATGAATGAAATGGAAGTCTCAATATTATTTTTTTCAAGGACATCTGTGGTGGGAACTGGCAAAAGTTCTGGATTTTGGGGCAGCTGGCATGCAATGACCCATCTATAACGTTTTTCTAGTATTTTCACTTGTTGTTTTCCCTGAACCTTTTGTGTATTTGAAATAAAATACGTTTTTCGGAGCAAACTGCATTATTGTCTATATTGATCTAGAATCTAGATCGTCGCTCACACACACACACACACACACACACACACACACACACACACACACACACACACACACACACACACACACTAGGTCGCCGGCCTGCAACGTGACTCCTGTCTCACGTTGACGCTGGAGTTTTCTGAAGCACCGCCCAATAACAGTGTCCGCGTTGGTGAACCTATCGCACCCCGGCAGATTTAAACACACAAACTGATTCGAGAATACACGGGGATGGGCGGGGTGACACTGAAGACCCGCCCTACTCTGCCTATGATTGGATATAATTCATTCTGTCCTTTAGTTTCATTGGTCAGGTTAGAGCTACAGTTAGGTTTAGCCAATCAGAGGGCGAGCTGGGGCGGGTCTTCACTAATACTGAAACTAGCCGTGTGGAAAAGAAATCAGATAGTCTCAGCGACCACCATCATTACAGCGGAGCAGTTTATGTATTGATGTTTTAAAGTCACATATAAAGAACAAAAATGAGGCTTAGGTCTCAAAAAACCATTGCAACTTGTGCAGAGACGCCGAGGAGCAAGCGAAGACCGTCCAACAAAGCGACGCCGAGACGAACGCGCCTGGCGGTGACCGAAAGCTCTCCTCAAACCAAGGTAACAAACTACGGTTTGATACGATTCATTCATCAGTCAGCGACCTTTTCAAATAACACCGTGAATGTTAGTGGTCGCATTAAACACTGTGTTTGTCACCAGATTCATTAGTGGGAATAAACGTCCGGATGTTTGATGCTACGTAGCCCGGATGTTGGTTAGCTAGCGTCCTCAAAACAAAACGGCAGCAGGCGATGCTAACTTGTTAGCTAGCTAACGTTACTGTTGTGTTGAAGCCTAGTTACAGGTCCAGGGTTGAAGCAGCAGCCGCGGGACGATAGGTGGCTTATATCCCTGCTCTAATTTAAAGGGGGGAAAAAATCATGATTTCTCCTGAGTTATTCGAATAATCGGTGATAACGTTAATTCATAAGCTTAGAACGAATGTCGCTACAGTCAGTCTTAATCTCACCCCTATGAAAGTTTTAGTGGTCAGTTTTTGTTATAACTTAGCTGTTGATCCAACTTCACCGCCATTGTGCAGGCTGTTGTTTGTGTTTACGTTACCCTGAATGGACAAAATCTGGTTTTAATCAACCTTATATTTATTAGCTATATTTTTGTTCAATGTTCTGTTGTGTTTGTGTCTTTTCTGTAGTGCAACTAAAGTACATGGACACTTTATCTTGTGTTGGCTTTGTATTTAAATATGTACAATATTAATGAGGTCATAATACAAACTCGGGCGTATTTATTTTTTTCCAAAACTGAATAAACAAGCTGTTCTCAGAGGAAGATAAGGTCTCTAGAACACTGTTGGTAGCTAGGAAGGTGGCAGGGTCCGCCACTTATAAACAAAGTAAAACAGCATGGAATTGTGTTGTCCTATCTCTGATTCGAATTTCTTCCTTCTTCTTCCTCAAAACTACATAGTGCACCTTTTGAGTTAGTTAAAATCAAACACACAAAGTTTGAAATGAACAATGACTGAGAGCGTGTTACTTTTTAACTTCAGATTTCAGGATGTTTTCATCAATATCGAGTCAAAACTGTAAAAATCCAGCCCTACTTTCAAAGAAGTAAATCGCCTCGGACAGAGTAACCCTCTCCTGTTCAACAAATTTCAGTGAAAACAGTAATTCTTCCACACACCATTAATCTCTGTGTTGATAGATTTATTAAAAAGGGCAGACATTTTGGTCACAAGGACCTTTTTTCAAGACTTTTGGTCAACCCTTGTAATAAATCTGTCTATGCAGAGTTGAAAACTGTGTGGAGGAATGACTGTTTTTCACTGAAATAGGAAAGGATCTGCAGCCAAGTGTTGAATAAGATTTGTTTACTTAGGAGTTTTGCTCCTTTTTAATATTAAAGGATTGTATTCCCTGCGCCACAAAAAAAGAGGAAGAGATGAAGCAAGTGCTGTGCTTGTTGCCTTCAACTCATCTTGCAAATTCTTTCCAAGTCAATGAATGTTTACAACATCTAGACATCACTTAACTATAGTATTTTCCCTTGAGATGGGTTTCATCCCAGTCAGGGGTTCATGGTACACATCTCTGAACCATAAACTCCAGACAGGTCTACGGCTCTGTGACGTGGTGTCTGGCAGAGGATTGATGCTGCGGCGGAGGATTAAACAGCCCAGTAACATGTGAGAGAGGGTCCCAGTAAAAGTAGGTCAGCGGGACCTGCCTGCAGCCTATTTACACTGAGGACCTGAGCAGCATTTGCACGCTCTCTTCAGTAGTAAAGGCTTATGGCTCACATGTGGGCAAGTTCCGTTGATGTGACTGTTGCAGAATGAAAGAAAAAAGTAAAATACAACGGATATGCATGACTGAGGCAGCATTTCTGTTGCAACGTAAATCATTTAAATCGAGTTAAATCAGACGTTCCTGGCACTCTAATTCATGGGCAAAATGAAACCATAATAGTGATGCATAATCTTGCACTAAATACTGGTACCAATATTATTATTCATTTTGGCTATGCACCATTGATATGCCGGTATTACCGTGTGCAGCTCTTCTGAACAGGTTGTACTCTGTCATAGTTAACCAGACTGTCTTGTTGTGTCAGTTTTGCACTTGAATCGTAGCTCAATCTTGTAAAGGCCCAGGCTTTATGCACAGTGTTGCACCAAGTCTATGCAGCCAAGAACAGTTATTGAGGTAGCGAGTGACTGGAATTAATACTTTTTTTTTAAAAAAGGTTTTAGTATTTTAGGTGCACGTTTTCTACTTCAGCAACATGTGAATATTTGGATAGAATTTAGATGATATTCTTTGAATCTACTTATTTCATTCTGGAGAATTTCTGGAATGGTAATAGTAAGTTGCAGATAATACTGAATTTAAATGCACTACTTTGGCTCTGATGCAACGTGCAATCTCCAACATCAATAGTAACTAAATATCAAATAAATGTAGTGGAGTAAAGTAAAATAGTATGTATATAGTGTCATGGATGTGTAAAGAATTAGAAAAATATTTACCTGGTACAGTACTTAGTTACCCCCATCATTTCCAGAGCTTTAGTGAAATATTCTTAGTTGATTCTTCTAAAAAAACAAAAACGATGAATGCCAGTCAAGTCTACGTTATTATTTTTTAATTCTCTGGGTGTAGATTTCTTTATTAAAGCACAAAGTCTTTCCCTAAATATCAGCAGATCATATCAATATGTCTGTTGTGATATTTGAGTATTTTTAATAAGGTTTTGTAAATCCTGCCGGTCTCATCGAATAGATGTTAAAGGGTCAATATGAGACGTGCTTTTTGTGAATCCTTGTGATTTGACATTCCAAACTATCAGTGTCTTAATTTATCCTGACCTCTTTTGACTTTACTGTGTAGAGTGAAGACACTTTGGATAATGATGACCATCACTCGGATGACGAGGTTCCCACTATGGCTAGGCGACCACTGCCCCGTGGCCGGGCGAGGAAGAGAGCCATCCCCATTGATGACAGAGAAACAGGTGTGATGGCAGAGTCCAGTGTTTCTCATCAGTGCTTTTTATATATTTACATGTTGCTTCCTAATATTTCAGTGATTTGTTTTTGTGTTTTCTGACCGATCTCCCTCTTGTTGTCTAGATTTGGCCTTCAAGACACCGATCAGGCCCATCTTGCGCCATGCGCACATACTGTCAGAGATCGACCCCGCGACTCCTCGTAACACCACAGCCAGAAACATCTACTCGCCCATCGTGCGTTTCCTCACTCCCAGCAAAGAGAGTGAGTACAGCTTCTGTCACTGCAATTCTGTGTTTTATATAAGAGCTGTTGGGCCTTAAACAGAGTCAACTTATGTGAATGCAAGAACCTTAAAAGTCATCAACTACCCCTCCAGGTATTTTGAGTAATTTTATGTTGTGAGAGAGTGTCAGTGTACTCGCCCATTCAACACTTTCACTGCCTCACAGTTCACTGTAGGAGATAGTCATCCTTTTGAAGGCTGTTTTTTCTTTCCTATGACACAGAGCCTGGTGGAGTAAACTCACATAACAACCACTGCCTAAACTGACCAGCTTCTTTGTGGTGGTTTGTGGTAAATTCCCACCCTGGTTGCATCAAATACAAAGAACAATTTTAGCCTCTTGAACGCTTGGGAGGCTTTAATGTGGTGACTGTTGGTATTTATTGTATTGGTAGGAGACTCCTCCTCGGTGTCCTGTTATAATTCAGATCCAGTGTGAGTCATTACTGTTCCATTCTGAACGAGTCAGAAACAATGTTGGTTCTGTAAAGTTCTTTAGCAGTGAGAGGAAGTGAGAGACTCCAGTCCCATTGTAGTGACAATAAATGAAGCACTGAAATCCCATCTCATGACTCATCTAAGTGTTAAGTTCTCCTGGTTGCTCAGAGATTAACATATTCGTGTTGCTTACCCTTTTATATGTGTTTCTTTCTATCCAGATGTGAAGTGTGCAGGTACAGAAAACAGCGTGTTGATGAGCCCAGAGCAAGGTGTGTTCGGTTACGGCTCCATTGACCTTCTGGCCGGAGACGAGGAGGATGACGTCTTCAGTCCGTGAGTATAAAAAGCTTTTCATACTCGCACTCCTTCACATTAACCTCATGAGAGTTCAACATGGCGGTCTCGTGTCTGAATGTGCGCCCACTTCGCTTTTTTGCAAAAGTAACAGCACCAATGTTACAATGTTGAGCCGTGTGACATTTTGTACAGTTTTCCACACGGCACAGGTCTGAGTTGAATGTTCTAAAGCGTACATAAAGACCTGTACAGGGACAAACATTGAAGAAAGATTGAATGCATGCCCTGTACCGCCTTTTGTCCCAATCCCTGTCCATTATGCAAAACACCCCTGCCTCTACCACGTAGCCCTGCCCCTCCATTTTGCATGTTCACATAGGTGTATGGTGACATGTTGGGGCTACATGGCCCTCCAGACTGAGTTTTTTTTCAGGGGCACGGTGCAAACCAAGGGCTATGAGAACTCATTGTTGTTGCCGTAAGTTATTGTAGTCCCTACTGCTACGAGTTGGCTGATGTCTTGCTAGCTTTGTCTTGCTTGCTAGTGATGTACCTAATGTTAACTTGTTGTTGCTGATTTGTATTTCAGTGTTATAATGCTCCATCTGATTGTTCTTCTATTCTGAGATCATTATTTTCTTCTCCAGCTTTAGGTTCATCAAGAACATACCGTCACAGTCTCAGCATTCCCAACCCCAACTCCGAGACATTCCCCCCAAGACCAGGAGCACCCCAGAGGCCACGCTGGTGGTCGACCTGGTGAGTTTATTCGCCCGGAGCTTCCTGCGCTCACACACACACACACACACACAGTAGTTCAGACACATGAATAGCCAACATGAAACTTGAAACTTGAACTTTGACCAATTAATATGAACTCGTGATGTTTTAACTTAATAAGACATGAATGAACAAGGCTGCAGTGATGTGAATGTGGACCAAAGATGGACGGATCACAAATGAGCCATCAGCAGCTGAAATCCACACCAGCTGTGGCCGAGTAGGGCTTCGTAGAGTCTCGGTGTCTTTGCCAAACAGAAGGCCTTTCTCAGTGTGTGTTCTTGTTTCTTCTTATGAAACATCATCACTCACGACTCGAGTCCTCTTCCAATTTAAAGTCCAAATCCAGCCAAGTACAGTCCAGATGACCGGATGGATTCTTGGTTTTGGCTCCTGTTATGTAATGTGAATACGTTTTGGTATTTTTTCAGGCAAAAGGTAACTGCTTAGAGAGAATATGTGACTGATGAGTCCCAGCAAAACCTGTTTGGAAATGTGCTCTATTGTTTTTGGAGATGTGAAGGCACCTTGGCAGCCAGTAACCCAGCTCATGATCAATGTCATCCTGTGAGAGCAGTCTTAACTATGCGAGCCTTCTCAGGTCAGATTTTACCACTGGATCTGATGTCTTCATGGCAGTTTAAGACATTTCATTTTAATTTTTGGATAACTGAAATCATTTTTTTCACTGGCAAGTACTTGTGTAATCGCTGGTGTAGTTGTGTAATCGCTGAGCTGGTGGTGTTGTGTTGACACAAGCTTGCCAAGTTCAAACTCCAATGTACACAACTCTGAACTTGGTGTACTTGGTATAGTATCTTGTCATAAAGTAGTTAGTTTGTAGTACATCACAAAGTTGTTGCCTCACACTAGCTGCATATTGTTTTTAGGGCTCAAACACAAGTGTTGTTTTGGTTTTCCGTTTTCAAACGTCACCTCTTGGTTCAGGTGTTTTTGCATAGAGAGACTCCATGTTACTCCCACTTGGACCAAATCGTGCATCGCTGTGATTAGAGCATGGTTGTGCGGCGAGCGTGTCATTGTTTTTTCTGTGAAATTTGCCTAAATGTCACCTGGTTTCCGGCTCCTGGCTCTGGAATAACAACTCTTCCAGAGAAGCTTTCTGCACCAAGTTTGCAGAGGATTTGTCTTCCCCTGCTGGCAGCACTGTGTTTTTTGAGGAAACAAGAACTATAGTAGAAACTTTGGGGAAATGTGCATGTGTCTTTTTTTGGCCTATGTGACAGCACCTGTTTCACACTGACATCGAACATGTGATGGCAACCAGTGCTTATCAGAAAACATGGAAAATGTCCATTATGAGTATCAGTATGGTGTCATTTTATTAACTCGGGGTAAGCACATTGAACAACACTACTTTTGACCAGCCAGTCTGACCGCTGGCTCACACAGTTTGATGTCAGGTTGCGTTTCACCAAAAGTTGATTTTCTTTCAGCTTTTTGCTACAGAGCTGCTCCAACTACCCACATAATATCATTACCCACGTGGATTTTTTTATACTAAAATTAAGAAAAGTCACACTGATCTGTGTCATTCCAGGAGGAGACCCTGATGTTCAGCTCTCTGAGTGTGATCGACGAAGCAGAGTACACCTTCTACACGACCTTCCAGGACAGTCAGTACAAGGTAACCCGCCCATTGCATGTGGCTGTTCACAAACCTGCCTTTTGAATCTGAAGCGTGCTGAGCAAACGAGTGCAGATGGTGAGAAGGGGGTGAAAGGATGATGGAAGAATCACTCGAGCGTGTTTGTCCTCTTCAGTGAGGGATGACAGGAAGCAGGAGAAGTGGGGAAATAGCAGAACTAACAATAACACTGGTGGAAAATTGTTCTAACGAGAGAGGCTCAGAGAAGAGGCGCTCATATAGGAGATTAAGCATCGTTTAACAGTTTTAGATAATTGAATATGAACTGAGGAGAAAATGGAGGATATGTTTTGCTCATTCTTTCATCCTCTCTGCAACCAACAGGCGTACATGATCCTACGACCACACGTCAAAGAGTTTCTGCAGTCCATGGCAAAAATCTACGAGGTACGTATTAATCCATGTTAAACCGAATTGTCTGATTGTTTATTGGTGCAGTTGGCTCGAGACAAGTGCTGTCTACAGTCTCAGTTTGTTTTCAGTGAGATGAGGTGAACTTCATCATTAATAATAATATGGCGATGTTTGGTGGAATTTTAATTATTGTGCGCTTGTCTGATGAACTGATCTGAGATTTTTAAGAACTTAAACACTCTCTTCCACCAAACCTTCTCCTTTATTTTCATTTAATTCTTCTGAACCAGTTAATTTCCACCTTTATTCTAAATTTCTTTGCACTTTCAAATAAATAGCGCTCAGTGTAGTTTCTCGTCGTGTCCTTATGCCCGTTGAGTCCGGCTGCTGTTTGTGTTCTGTTGCAGCTGTTTGTTTACACGTGTGCGAAGAAGGAATACGCTGAGAAGATTCTGAACATCCTGGACCCGCAGAGAAAACTGTTCCGGTATGTCTCTTTCAGATCTGCTACCACTTGTGTTTCATAAACTCTTTGCTTGACCGCAGAGACGTGCACTCTGTCAGGTTAACAGACTCGGAGAGTGTCGGCCTGCTGCCGGTCCCGTCTGTGAGCAGCACACTGAAAACACACAGTTTTCTAGTTGGCTGCATGTTGCGGCTTCTCTTTTGATGGGAAATAATTGAAAAAAGACACTGCCGCTCAGGAAAAAACATTTTGTGGACACGGAGCCTGTCGCACCCACAGCTGTCTGACAAACAAGAGTAAAAGTTTTTTTTGAAATGTCTGATTTTTTTCCTTGCAGACATCGTCTGTACCAGGAAGATTGCGCCTGTGTTCTCGGCCACTACATCAAAGATCTCAGCATCCTTGGGAGGGACCTCGCCAAGACCGTAGTCCTGGACAACGCACCCCACACATACCCATACCATGTAGGCACCATGGAGCCCATCGATCTGTTTAACATTCAGTGCTGTGTCATTTTCATTGCATTTAATGGATATAGCTGATACTCTACAGTTTCGTTGTTATCCGCAAATCCCACCAATGAAAAGACTAAAACCAACAATGTTAGTTCATCTCTTAGTTCGGTTGATGACAAAGGGATTTTTGGGATAATAACAAATAGATAGAATTCCACTAAGGTTATACTGTAATACATTAAAATGCTTTTGAGCTGTTATTGCCAATCTTGTAAGTGAATTGGAATCATCTGCTCAATGAAAACAGAGAAAAGATTTCTTTATTCTGGTATTTTTCCAGCTGATGAACACGATTCCCATCAAGAGCTGGTCCGGGGAGTCAGAGGACAGAGAGCTGCTGAAGCTCATCCCATCCATGGAGAAACTCATTGCAGCAGTAAGTCCGTCTGTTTATGATTATCCCGTTTGTTTGTTTAGTGGCAGAAATAAGACACCGCATTGTTCCATCCTTTCTGTAGGGGAAGATGAATTCGGTCCCATTTCCCCTTAAGTTTTTATAAAATTCACTGTAAGGTTCAATAACTGAGGGGTATAGTCAACAGACTGTAGACGTTTGCTTTCAGTGAGTTTATTTATAGTAACGTTATAAAAGTTAGTTGTTGTTACACTCAGAATGTGTGGGGATGCACTGACCTGATAAACTGGGTCAGTCACACAATCTGAACGATTGAAGGCAAATACAGGAGTTTTTTTTCTTAACCGTAGCAGGTAGCTTCATTCAGCCACAGCAAGCTGTAATGTTACATCATATAAAACGGTCTCCAATTATTTCAGTGCAGTTGGGTTTGTTTTGAGAGCTGCAAAGATCGCTCGATTAAATGATTAGTTGTTAAAAATAAAATTCATTGGCAGCTTTTTTTATTTATTGATCTCAGGTTCTGCTGTACCAATGTAGATTATTTGTTTTTAAACTGTTCACAGTGAGTCCAACATTTTTATGAGTGCAATGCTAGACCAGTGGATGTTTTTCAAAACCTTGTGCCTACATTACCCACAATGCAACATCCACTGAGTGACATGCAGCTTCCTCTGTAGCCACAAAAAGATTTAGACTACCTTTTTTCCCCCACATGTGCAGAAGTTCTCCCCAAGACCTGTAAACACACTTTAATGTGTGAAGTCTGAGGAGTGCACTTAAATTGTTGAAATAATTTCTCAAGAGAAGATATTAAACATGGTTCCTGCTTCTAATATGAGATAATTTGTGGCTTTATCCTGGATATTGTGATGGACATTTTTTTTATTGTTTCAGCTTATTGTTCTTTTTGTGCGCTTCTGTACAGATATTGTTATAGACTCTTGAGTCTATGAAAATAAATTAGACAGAAACAGAAGAGTTGGACGAATAAATGTTAAAAATGAATTTGACTGATAGCATTTTCTTTTTTTTCAAATTTTCTTTAGATGACATGGGTATAAAAAATGTTATGAGAGAAGCAGAGCCGGTATGAGATCGGTGAAAAGTGTATAAGAATCAAAACTGTTTGTAATGTTAAATAATTGATCCATCAACAGGTAGAAGTACAACTGTAATGTGTTTAAGTTCTATTGTTTGAAGTGTGAACCAAAAGAACCTGTTTTTGTACATCAGTTTTATTCTTTTAGTCGTGATCAGTGCAGCCAGTAGATGTTTCAGTGTTTTACCAGACAGTCAGTTGAGGATTAAACAGCTGGTTATCTGCAGCAGCATCTGCCTGCCCTTTTTCCTCCCCCGGCTTCATCGTTCAGTCCTGAATATCTCCTCTCGTGTTTTTTCAGGAGGATTTTCGGGAGGTGCTGAAGAAGAGGAAGGATCACTTCCACAGGCTGCTGTCAGAGGACTAACAGGACTCTCCTCCCCCTCTAACCTCACTTTAACTACTTTGTGACTTTCACAGATCATGTTTGCTTTCCTTTATGCTTTGGCTAAAAAGCAGAACCAGTTGGAACGAACCCGAAGCCTGTTAGTTTGTGGTGGACCTCCTCTGTCCTCCCTGATGACTTTAAAGGACGGCACATTGGTATTTCAAACATGCTGCTGGTCGTTTGTCACCGAAACCCCCGAATTCTCCGAAACTCATTCCACAGAGCAATAAAACTGCTCCCCAGCGTTTGTGTATATTTACAAAACAAAACTTGAAATGTGTTGTCTATGGTCAGGATCTTTATTTATTGATTATATTGTTAATCAACAGCTGTTATCTCTGTATATTTTAGATATGCCTTTTTATTAAATAAAATACCCAAGCAATAAATGGGAAAAAAACAATGTTTGGTTTTATTTGTCAGCACACATAGTTTCATCCAGCTCACGTCTGCAAAGAAATATTTGATTTTATACAAGAGTTACTTATCTCAGAGTGTTGATGTTGATGGTTTTATCTTGTCGATATCTTCCTGGGTTTTCAGTCACAACAGTGGTGCTGCCTGCGCTTCTTTTATTTCCTAAAAAAGGCTGCTCCTGCTGCTGGAAAAATGAAACTCAACACTTCCTGTGCAGCAGGAAGGAGCCAGCAGAGGGATAAAGGAGCAAATGGAAAAGATGTGTGAGATTGGTGGGATCAGTCAACAGTGCATTAATGTGAATAATATCACATGAAACAACTTCGTTTTGACAGCATACCAAAATGAAGTTTCAGTCGTTATCTACTCGCCCTCATGCCGATTTAAAAGTATTTTTTTATTTTGTAGTGTAGCAAGTGTTCACCTATATTTAACACGAATATCAATGTGATGCTGAAGCAAATTAAATGCAACAAAATCTTAGTAAATACTGAAAATGTCAGGCCATTTTCAGTATTTACTAAGATTTTGTTGCATTTAATTTGTGAACTGTTTCATCAGCATTTTCTTTCAAAACTCAAACACACTCGAGCAGCAAACCTTCACATTTAGGAGGAAATACTGTGTGTAGGTCTGGGGGGTCGCGATATCACAACATGAATGATGATCGTGATATTAAACATTTTAATATCAATACCGAATTAATATAACATTGTGTGAACAATCCAGCGAAGATGTTCGTCCTTGTGCATCTTTTCATAATGAGCTCATCTGTTGCTTTTTCAATTGTATTCTGTACAGTTTTAGTTCTACTGTTTTTTACAGTTTGTTACAGACTCTCTCCTCCTCCCTACACTCTTGTGTTGTGGAAATTTTTTTAAAAAAAGAAACAGTAAACAAAATAGAGAGATGTGATTGTAAGCACTCTTTTTTTTCAGATATACATACATCTATCAAGATAATATCATGGCCCTGGCCGATTGTCAGGGCAACCTGTCATTTTTCTAATTGCCGATAAAATAAAGTCATTTAAAAATGTGCTACTTTGGCTCTGATGCAGCATCCTCTCACACAATATCCACTCACAACACTATCTCCTCCATTCTGGACTGTATCAACTCCAACATTAACAGTGTTACCATCCTCAAACGGATCACCACATTCCCTAATCAGAAGCCACGGATGAACAGAGAAGTCCGATTCCTGCTGAAAGCTTGTGACACCGCCTTCAGATCAGGCGACGCTCGGGCCCATAGCTCATCCAGGGCTAACCTGAAGAAGGGCATCAAAAAGGCCAAGCACAGCCACAAGCTAAGGATCGAGGAGCACTTCAAGAGCAACTCTGACCCCCGACGCATGTGGCAAGGCATCCAGGCCATCACTGGCTACAAACCAACCAACACCTCAACTCCATCCAGCGACGCCTCCTTACCTGATGAGCTTAACCACTTCTGTGGCCGCTTTGACAGGGACAACAAGGAGGTGGCAACCTGTCAATAGCCCAAGCAGCTGTCAAAACCACCTCCATCGTGCCGGTGCCAAAACACTCCACTGCAGTGAGCGTTAATGAATTCCGCCCAGTTGCACTCAGCCCCATCATCACAAAGTGCTTCGGAAGGCTGGTCCTGGCTCACCTCTAAACCAGTTTACCACCTACACTGGACCCCTTCCATTTCGCCTACCGCCAGAACAGGAGCACAGAAGATGCCATCTCCACGGCGCTTCACTCCGCCCTCTCCCACCTCGACAACGGTAACACCTACGTGAGAATGCTGTTCATCGACTTCAGTTCAGCATTCAACACCATCATCCCCTCCAAACTGATCACCAAACTCAGTGACCTGGGCATCAACACGTCCCTCTGCAACTGGATTCTGGACCACACCTCCTCTACCCTCACCCTGAGCACTGGCGTTCCACAAGGATGCGTGCTGAGCCCCCTCCTGTACTCCCTCTTCACCTACAACTGCACACCTGCACATGGCTCAAACACCATTGTCAAGTTTGCAGACGACACAACGGTGATTGGTCTCATCAGCAGCAATGATGAGTTGGCCCACAGGGAGGGAGGAGGTCCAGCACCTAGCAGACCAAAGAGCTCATTGTGGACTACAGAAAGTCAAATGATGGCACACACCCCCCATCCGCATCAACGGGACGGAGGTTGAGCGTGTCACCAGCTTCAAGTTTCTGGGTGTCCACATCTCCGAGGACCTCTCTTGGACCCTCAACGCCTCCATCCTGATCAAGAAGGCTCACCGGCATCTCTTCTTCCTGAGGAGACTAAAGAAGGTCCATCTGTCTCATCAGATTCTGGTGAACTTCTACCGCTGCACCATCGAGAGCATCCTTACCAACTGCGTCACAGTATGTGTCTGACCGGAAAGCACTGCAGAGGGTGGTGAAAACTGCCCAACGCATCACCGGTTCCTCACTTCCCTCCATCGAGGCTCTCCAGAGCAAGCGATGTCTGCGAAAGGCGCGTAGCGTCGCCAAGGACTGTTCTCACCCCAACCACCGACTGTTCACCCCCCTCCCCTCCAGGAGGTGCTACAGGTCTCTCCCTACCCGGACCAGTAGGTTCAGGGAAAGCGTTTTCCCTGAGTGTCTGTCACCCTACAAGAAAGTACACCTCAATAATTGGTGAATAAACGTTGTTGTTCCACCACTGCCTGCTGAAAATGAGCCCACATTTAAAGAAAAACACTACCAAACTACTTGTGAACAGCTTGTGAATCTCTCTTTTCCATAATGCTGTGACAGTACTAAATACAGGGTTTAGAGAGTAAAGTCGTTAGTCCACACTACCCTCCTGCGTCTGAGTATTAGAGGAGTACTGAGGTTTAGTTCCAGTCTAAATGTTTACTGCCCTGTTTAGATAAACTCGTGTTTGTGATGGATGAGATTGTTAAATGTGAAGGTAAACTGAGAGAAAGTGCTGCTCCTCCTCCTCCTCGTCCTCCTCCTCCTGCTGGTGCAGCAGCAGCTCCTCTGGCTTTATTTGCTCCATATGGTGTTTGACATGGTACCTAGGAAGGGGGAGAAAAAAGAAAAAAAAAACTCTTGTGTGGGCGGAGGAAAAAGCCTAGTATTTTGTCCGTCCTGAAATTTGATTCAGAAGTTCGGGATCGTGGAAGACAAAAAGCAAACGGAGGGGGAGGGAAGAGAAGGACGGAGGGTTTCTGTTTTTTCTACTGCGAGAAGAGTAAACTCACCAAATACTCTGCGACCTCCGACTAAAGTAAGTCCATTTATACAGGAATGTTTCTAACTGAATAAAGCGCTTAGGCAGGCGTTTCATGGAGCTGAATTTACTCACATTTCAATCTTGAATCCGCTGTAATTGCTGCTGAATGGCCAGTAAATATAGGGTTTCAGAATGACTTGCGTCTCCTTTACGCACACTTTTTTATGCGCGTTTTTCGCCTCATTTGATTTATTTATCACCTAACGAGGCATTTCCTGCAGCCCTCACACTGAACCAGACGCGACCAGGCTTTATTTGCTTCGTGGAAGACGAGTAATACGTTTTTGTTTGAGAGAGTTGCCCAGCAGCGGGAGAAAAGTCATTTTTTTCAGCGGGGGAGTAAAAGCACATTGCCCCCGTCACCCCCCCTTTTACGCGCGTTTCCACATCCACGCCGACTCCGATCACCAGCGAGAATTATTCCCTTACGACCGAAAAACGCCAGACGAGTCCTCCTAATTGCGCTCTATACATGGTAAAGTCCTCATTTGTTTAGGGGAAAAGATGCTTTTGCGTGCCGATCCTGCGCCACCGTCGGATGTGCGTCAAACTCCATCCAGAAGAAAACGCTCCAGATTCAATGTGCAGATGTTGATGAAGCCTCTGAAAGAGTTCAGACCAACAAAGGCTGGTGACTGGAGTTACATTACATCCATTTGTCTGACGCTGGTGTCCAGATCGTCGCACAATAAGGATATTTTTGGCGTTTAAATGGGAAGAAGTGACCAAATACTGGTAAAAGAAGTATCCAAATCATTTATTTCAGTAATAGAAGCAGTAACACACTTTAAAAAGTACTCCATTACAAGTACAAGTACTGGATTAGTATTACTCAAATGTAAAGTATTGGCAACAAAATGTTATGCAGGATGGGGCTATGTTGTAATATTAAATGATCAGTTCCACTGGAGCTTAACCGATAGATCAACAAGCCGATATTATCAGATGATACTGCCCTTTAAAGATATATCAGTATCATGATATATGTGGTGCGATGAGAACTTTTAGTTTCCTTCAGAGATCGGAATGCTTGGGATAATTTTAGTTGTTAAAGTCCCAGAGAGGTTTTACAGTTTTATAGAGTCTGACTGATACCAGGGAGCAAAAGTCAGTATCGATATATCAGTCAATAATATCATAACACAGAATATGTATATAAACATTCTTTTTGCAGTTAGGCAGGATATTTCACAGTGAACAATAAACTTCACTGGGAGTTTAGTTAAAACCTACCCACATTTTGTAAGGCAGAAAAGCACTGAGATTAAGTATTTTATTGTGTCTTATTATCGCTATGACAATGTCTTGACAGCCGCCGCTGTATGATCGACACTGCCCCATTGCAGTTTACGATCAGTTTGTTGTTTATATGACATCGGGACATGACAAGATCCATCGGAGACAAAAATACGGGGAAAATTACCACCCAGGCCAGGAGAAAGAAACAGAGCGACAGTGACGTCACCAGCGCCTTTCTGAAAAGTTGAGAGATTTTCAATTCGGATCAGCCAAACAAAGAAGGCGGAGCACTCGGGGGCGAAAAAAGACGCTGTGCGCTGATCCTCCTCTCTGGGCGGCCGCCTGCTGCTGCAGATGCTCGATCATTATTGGGAACAATTGAAAAAGATGCTGGAGTTCAGAAACAAACGCTATGTGGGCACAGGGCCTAACCCAAGCATGTTTTCTGCATTATGTCCTGTTGAAAAAAAAAAAGATAATTTTATATCGGCCACATGTGCAGTGATACCGATAGATCTGTGAGAGGCCAGTATCGGCAGGCCGACATATCGGTCGGGCTCTACTGTTTTATCACACTGCTGTCATTTTAAATAGTAAAGTTTATTGTTAACAGGAAAATTTCCAGCCTCCGTTTAATATCTTTGTCACAAGTGTTTGATAACCACATTTGAGCGGTCATTGCAGAAAATGTTGAGGGTTGAGGCTAATTTGAACACTGTCGGGTAGTTTAATGACAACGCATCAAATTTTATAAACCTGTTAACAAGGTTGGAAACTTTAAAAATGTATTCTGATACAGTTACTCACTACCTGGTAACTGACTACATTTAAAAAAAAATTACAGTCCTGTTAGTAATCCCCTGCTACTAAATGTATCTGTAATCTAATTACATCTTTCTTGCTTTAACTTTAACAGAATATAGTTACCTTTTGTATCCTAATCCCGTCACATGTCTTCTGTTACTCCCCACATCCTGCCTCTCACATGTTCTGAGAAGTAACTACAGCCGTTAACTAAACATAGAGGAAATACAATTACTAGTGCAGCTGAAGTATAAAAAAAGTTAAAGACCTTGACCGATATATCAGTCTGTCCATATTATGAGCCGATATCACACCGATATGAAGCTTTCTATTTTAACAGAACATGATGCAGAAAAAGATGCCTGGAGTCATTTTGAACGATCAATTTCCAAGTGAAGTGGCTGTTTCATTGCACTGATGTCCTTTTATCAATAAATTCTATTATTAAACTGTAAAATATCCTGACCCTGTCGTGGATATCGTGTTTGATAACCATATTTAAGGGCTCGTTGCAAAAAGAAAATGTGCGTTTATTTACATCAGAACTGTTTTACTCTTAATATCGGTATCGCTTCTGCCCACAGATCCAGTGTCGGTCAGGCTTTGGTACTTTGCACTGCTGGTAACACATGATTTATCTGATTCATCCTCTTGATGACGTGTAGCTGAAGTCTTTTTCCCCCATGAGAAATCTCAATAATGTTTTTCTTCTACATCAACTTTCACTGTATTTGCTCTGTTAGTGATGTAATCCTGCCGTGTGTTATTTCTGATCATCCTATCTGCTTTATCAGATTACAGTGGAGTTCAGGACCCCTAAAGGGTCCCAACATCTATCACAGAAACTTGTTTATTTTTTTTCTCACTTCTTTGGGACTGTGCAGACGGGTTTATCCTTAATATTATATAGTTAAATATAGTATATAGTCACCTCCCCAGGCCTCCTAAAATAGTCAAAATGGGATACTAGATACTTTGGCCTCTTTAGTAGGCCTGAGAAATGATATAATTGTCAATTTTAAGACTATTTTGTCCCCGATATAAAGATAATAGAATAGCTCAATAATGCAAGAACACCCTAACATCAATAAACCACACAACCAAAGCAATGAACCCACAAGCACACTGAGACATTAACACAAGACAGGCTCACATCAAGTCAAGTTAGCAGTTTCCCCGTGTTTACAGTCATCATGCTAAGCTAAGCTAAACTCGGCCGTCTCCTGGCTCCAGCTTATTAGTTAATGAACAGATATGACCCATCTTCTCATTTAACTTTTGGCAAGGAAGCATTTACGTTTATTTTCCAAAATGTTGAAATACAAAAAAGTGAACAGGTTTATTATTTCCCTAAACTTCTCCAACCCTAGTTGTCCCATACTTCATATTTTGACAGCCTAAAGAAATCTAAAAGTCTAAACACACTGGAATCAGCCACCATTAGTGTTTTACCTTCACCTAAGGTAGTTAAAACATCGAGAGAGAGAAAACCCACAGAGGACGTGACCTCAGTGTCCTGTCTGCAGTCTTAAATGTGCATAATCTTTTGCATACAGGAGCCACAAATATGTATTCCATGTAATGTGTCCTAGTCATTTGTAAGCTCCACAGAAACATGTATGTTATCAGAGTAAAAACTGCAGATGAGATGATCTTTTTCTTGAAGGGATTTTGTGAGGAAAATGCTGCAGGAAAACAAAAAACTTCAACAATAACAATTGAGTCCTGCGCAGGCAGCGTTACCTGACAGAGGAAGATAAACTCTGACTTCCCGTCCGTGATGAGGATTGTACAACCACAGACGTAAACTCATATCAACACTGATTTCCTGTAGTCCCAGAACGCCTCTTTCCTCACATAACGCAACCAGCTCTATCACTCAGCATAACGTCCCAATAAAGTTGACGTTTTAAAGGTTTATACTTAAAGAAAGAGTGAACAACAAATAGGTAAAAAGTTTACAGGTAGAAGAAAAGGAATAAAGGAGATAAAAGAGACAGAAAGGACAAGAAAAATAAAGTGTACAACTCGCAACCTTTCTCAGACCTCTCTGACTCCAACTTCAACAGACTTCTGCTGATTTTTCCATGATTTCTTTTGGGGGGGGGGGAATCAGGATTCAAATAACTTTTCATTTTGGATTCAAAACTGTTTTCAATGACCTTATTCTGTCACTATATTGTGTCACCAGATGCCTGAGAGAAAGTGAACCCCGTAATAAAAAGTAAAGATGAAACACTGGGTTTTTACGGTGCAGTTGTGTCCTGATTTGGCTCCTCTGGTACTTGGAGGGACGAGGTGGTTCTCCTGCCTTGTGTGGCCCTGGTTTGGGGTTTCTAACTGGTTTCTGGCCTGGTTTGTGTTTTCTCCCAGGCTGTGTGACTATGAGCACCTCAGGGCTTCAGGCCACTAACCCGCAGAATGCGAAGGAGCTCGACAGCATGAAGGAGTCCATCAGCGACATCATCAACCAGCTCCAGGACATCGACCCCACCAGGCTCTCCTTCTCCCCCTTCCTGGACCTGGACACTCAGATCTCCTTGGCGCCGGTGTCAGACAGTCCCGAGTCATCGGTGGAGGAGCTTCACTCGTCCTCCCACTCCGTCTCCGGCTCACAGCACTCCCTTGAACCGCCACCAGCAACCAATCAGCCGAGGAGTGAGTTATTACCGCTGTTTTTCACTGTGTGACGGAGCTGTAGGATTTCAGGGGAGGCCAGAGCAAATTAGCGAAGGCTAAAGTCGAGTTTGAGTCCAGACAGGATCCTTAGAGGGTTGAGACGGAGTCAGGACTGATTAAAGCGCAGCAACGGGTGAACATGTCCTTCCAATTTTGAAAATAATGCTGAAGGAGTTTTTTAAAGTTGAGCAGATGTGTAGATCAACCTGCAGGAGCTCTGGATTAAATCACATCCATGTCAGGCATAAAAGCTTAAGGCCCTTTAAATCATTTATACAGATTGTTTGTAGTGCTAAGGAGGACATAACGAAGCAGCAGGAGGTGGAAAAAATATACTTTTGATTTTGTTTTAATCAGTGAATTAGTGGGTCAGCTTTCAGGTACATGACCATCAGCTTTAGAAACAGGCCGATTTAATTCACGTCATGGAGAGTGAAAGCTTTTTCTTTTGTCTTGTGATTAAGGTGAGATTGAAGACTTAAAGTCTATTTCTTGTTGATAATTTAAGGACTGCACCGTTCTTCTGGACGGATTATTGAAAAACTTGACCGGAGTTTTAGAAAAGGAGCCTTTTTTGTGGCCGTTTTTATTTGTTGAGCCTGGGAGGGAAGCAAAGGTCCTTTTTTTAAAGTGTTTTTTATTATAATGTTGTAGTAAAAAGTTATGTTGTTGACTGGCTTTGCGCAGCAGTGACAGTATATGTGTGGTCTTATAAAGTCCTTCTGTTTTTAAGTAAAAACAGACATGTGAAAGTTTAAGTCAGATTTAGAACAGAACTTGGAGTCATCTGTGAGTCATCTCTGACAGTTTTCTTGGGAGCTCGCGTTTCAACCAAGAAATCGTTTCGAATCTAAACAGGTTTTCAACATTAGATAGAGATAGAGAGACGGAGCAGGAGGCCCCCACCACATATACTGTATAACATTAGTAACTAAGGTGCCACACAGTGATTTAGCGTAAGGTTAGGTTAGCTTGCTCACATGACTGTACGAGGAATCAGGAGTAGTCTACATCTATGTTGTGTGGTTCTTCAGCAGCCTTGTGTTCCGTTATCTAATAGTCAATTACTGTCCAACCCATATTTACAATGCTTCCTACGCCCATGGTGCTTTAACGATATTACTTTTTGGTTAATCAATTATCACAAACTGATTGACTCAAAGGAAACTTGTGGTCATGTTATAATATTGTTGCACTGGAGTACTGGTTGGTCTCTGTAACTGTGGGAGCTTTAAATAGACTGGGCACAAATATAATGCACAGAGGGTCAATGGGGGCCCCAACTGCAATTTCTGGCCCCGGGGCCTCCTAATAGATTAATCCAGCCTTGTGCCCGCCTCCCCAAAATGTTACCAGAGACCCCGGCAGAGCAGAGGCCTGACCGGCAGCGAGGGAATGATTGATTAGTGCGAGTCTGTGGTTGCCCCCTTTCAGTGTCTGGTTTTGGATTCTGTGTTAAACTGTGCTCTGTTCCGAACAGGCTCTGCTCCCTGCCACCAGCAGCCCAGAGACGACCTCCTAGAGGAGCCACGAGCAGATCAGAAGGAGGAGGGGGAGCTGGATCAAACTCTTTCCAGTCCCGTCATCACGGCGCACAATTTGGACGCTGCCACGGAAAACTGCATCAGCTGTCCAACCCCGGTCTCTCAGGGAGACATTCCCAACGGCACAGACACGCCGAGATGGAGTCCAGGATCCACCGCTCTGGACTGCACGCTGGATGAGGGTCGACCTCTGATCGGCCCGCCGCCGGAGAGCGTGGAGCTGACTGTGTGGAGCTCAGAGGGGCGGGGAGAGACTTGCGAGGCGGCAGAGGAGGCTTCAGATCGGGGACGGTGCTGCTGCCGCTGCTGCCAGTCTCGCTGCTGTCAGAGCGGCAGAGTTCCCGCCTTCCTCTCAGTCCTGGCCTCTCTTCTGTGTGCAGCCGGGATATTATATGCACTCTATTTCTATGTCCCAGTTAAACCCCCCAACTGCCCCGACACAGCCAGCCGCATCGTTTTCGTCCTGTGCTGCTGTGTGGTGGCAGCCATCCCCGTCCTGCTCGGTATGCTTCACACACCTGCAGACTGACGTTCACAGGCAGCCACAAATGAAAGATAAAGATTAAGAGAGGATTGGGTTTGTCTGGCCGCCTCGTCTTGGAATGTTTTAGTGTCTCCTGTCCCCTTTAATTTCATGAGCTTTCAACCTCAGTGCAGCAGACGTCTCCCCAGGCCTCTGGAGAGAAGCATAATTTCCTTCTGCTGCACATGGCTTTAAATGGAAACTACAATGAGAGGTTGGCGGCGTCTCTCGTCTCCCAGGCTGTGGCCTAATTGTTTCAGAATATTTCAGTTCCCAACCTGGGCGACCTGAGCGCGGGGGCAGGTGGCAAAAACATCCAGACCAAAGCTGGTCCAGACCAGTTTCCTCTCACCTATTCGTCAAGCTCGTGGCAGCGAGGAGGATTTGCATGTTGGCCATCCTGCTGTATTCAAATGAAGATATTCTAAAAACAAAGTAGGCTGTCAGGAGGTTGAGAGCTGTTGGTGGAAAGATGGCTAAAATTCAAGAGGCTAACTGACTTATTGCTCTTTTATCCCTCGCAGCGATGCTCATGGGTGCAGCGTGCCAGTTCTGCGCAGCCTCCTTCAATCTGCAGGAGCCGTTCCCCAGAGGACGGGCGCTCCAGCAGCTGTTTGTCACGTCGTCCTTGGAGCAGCTACTCCTCTACGTCCTCAACCTCGTCGTCATGGCTGTCTTGCTGCCACGAGACGAGCTGAAGTTGGTCCCTATACTCGTTGCCATGTTCATCTTCGGAAGGTGAGGCTCAAATAAATGTTTCTGTTAAAAACGCTCCTTCGTGGCTTTGATACACAGACATGAGACGTTCAACGCGGATCAATTCACAATAGAGAAAAGTCGGCCCCTGCTCCCTGATGATCCAATCACAAGTCGACAGCTCTAAATCGTCATTCCACGCCTGGCGTTAACATGCGCCTCATTTATCCACTTGTGACCAGATCTCATTTTCCTGCTCTATATGCAAATAAACATCACTGGGACATTTTTTTTTTTTACACAAAGAAATAAATATCTTCATGTTTAATAGTTAGGCAACAAATAAGTTGCCTGTATTGGTTAGGGTTTACTGTATTTTACTCAGAATGCATGTTGATAACAGGCCAGAGAGAGCAGTGGTAGTCGAGCCAGCTAGAGAGTGAATGAAGAGAGCGATCGGAAGTAGCAAGAACAAAGCAGTAAATCAGGCGAGTAAGACCGTGATTCTCAATCATTTCACTGCAGTTACGTTTTAAAGCACAAATAAACAGCCAACAACTCTGCACGTCCCTCCAGACTGTGCAAAACAAAACAAAATACGAAGACAATACAGGCAGAGAGCAGATACAGACACCGTCACACACTTCTAGTGGGTCATCAGCGATGATTGAGGAGGATTATTTATTATGAAAATCCCGCATACCACTAAACATTATGGGAAATATGTTTATTTGGTTTTTTGCCATTTAAGATGAGAACATAGATATCAATTTGATGTTTGTGTTTTAAGAATGGAGCTAGAGCAGAAGGATAGTTAGCTTAGCATAGCACAAAGACTGGAAATGGAGGGAAACAGCTAGCATCGCTCTGTAAAGTCGCCTTCTTCTACCCCTTCATTTTGCAACTATGCTTTGAACTTGTTTGTTTAAACCCTGTAAGAATTGAATAAAACAGCAACAGGATAAAATCTACAGCTGGGCTCGCAGCTTCTTTACTTAGACACGGCCGTGAGCTTATTGCTAACATGCTGATGTTTAACAGGTAACATTCCCTAATCAGCGCTGAACACAAAGTACAACAGAGGCTGATGTCATTTTGTGTTCATGAACCAGAGATGAGAAACATCAGGGGATCATCAAAGTTATGACAATTCATCCTGAGGGGGATGCACATTTCTGAACCAATTCAACGATAATCCAGTGTGGTTGAGTCAATTCACTCAAACCACACATGTCAACCTCATGGTGGCGCAAGAAAAACAGTCAGGGAGGCATCAAACTAATTAGACATAAACTGCCAAAGTCAGCAGGATTCATCCTCTGAGAACCTTGACCGCCTTTCTAAAACTTCATGACAATCCATCGAGTAGTTGTTTGGATATTTCAGTCTGGAACAAAGCGGTGACTAACAGACCAACTTTGCCGTCTCTCTTGAGCCACACCACTAACATGGCTAAAAACGAACACAGCCACTGTCATTAACAAAGCCAGAGAGAACGTTTGGCAGCGTGTTGTAGAGCCACAGTGAGTTCAGACTCTGACACAAGTTAAACTGAACTTCACTGAACTCTTCTATTAGCTCAGTTCGTCGCAGCGCTCTGCTTCAAATCATACCGTGGTGGGTTCGAGAGCGGTGTGACTGATTTCATTTTCTTTGCATCAGAAGTGCTAAGAAATGAAAGCACAAGGCCTAAAACATGCAACATGTTCCGTTTCAGTTGGATTGTGACACTCGGTTTGTGCAAGTGAGACGAGCGACTTCACATCGTGAAAAGAAAATCCTGTTTAAATACCTTCCGTCTGCCTCTTTTTTGTTTCCAAATGGACGGAGTGTTTGCTTAATTTAATTTAAATAACTATCTTGACATACTTAGAAATATAATTTTTCCTTTGCCAGGTTACATGAGAGGCTGGGCTAGAGCAAGAAGACAGTTAGCTTAGCTTAGCTTAGCACAAAGACTGGAAAGGGGGGGGAGCAGCTAGCCTGGCTCAGCATTGTCCCTTTTTCTACCCTCGGGAGTTTGCAGCTTTGGTTGGTTTTTGTAAAGTACGGATTAAACAAACAAATTCAGTGTAAAAAGGACACCATTCACCTTTTTTGTGCGCGCGCTGTAACTACACGCCGGGCTGTTTCTTGGCTGTGAGCTGTTGCTTGGCTCTGGTTGCTCCAGGAAGTTACTGGTCCCAGCCATTGTCATTTTTTTTTACTCCTCTATAACTATGGTTATGAGTAACCTTTCAGGTTTTACACAAACACATGACAAGCTTATAACAGTGACAATGAACTGTTCAACTTTCCACCAGTGGTTGCCAGCCTTTTTGGTTGCTGCGTGTGTCCTACTTTTGGCGTTTGAAGTTGATTCCTCTTCTCAGGTCATGTCGTCTGTATAATTATCTCAGTCTCAAAGAGGTTTATTTATCCAGTGTTGTAAAAAGTACCCAAAAGTCATACGTCACAAGAAAGGAAAGATTTGAGAAAAGCCCAAATACTGAATATATATTTATGTCGCAAAACTTTATTCATTCTTTATTCTTATATCCTATATTATCAATATATCAAACCACCTATTGATATTCAGAATCAGGTTATATTGATTTATTGAAGCATATTTTCACATACAAGGACTTAGTCTTAGTATATTGGTGCATAAAAACAGACATGGCGCAAGAAAACTATAAATAAAGGTGAACACAGTTACTGAACAATAGAAACAATATGTAGAATATGATTATTTAAATCAAAGAGCTTTACAGTTTTGTGCAGGAATGTGTAAGATCAGGAAATGTGTTCAAAGTTATCAATATTAAGTTTAAGTCTAAAGTAGTTTGTTCCAACAGTAAAATCGGGATGAACAATATGTATAGGACCAATAAATGATCCGCCTGATATTAGGAAATGTATATTATCTGCTATTTATCTGTGAAATTATTACATAAATAGAGTCAATAATACGGAGCCGAATTGCTTTCATTGATTTAAGAAGAACAGCATCTCGACACTCCGATACAGATGTTGGTTTGTTGGTCTTTCTTTCCCTCAGGTGTGCGTAAACTACAGGTTAGGAATATTTTTTTTAAATACAAAAATGTGAAATTATCAGTTATCAGCCATGACTAGCAGGTAATTATCAGTAATCACTATCATCTGCAAAAAATCTGTATCTTGCATCCCTACAGTAAAATGCTACGTATCGTATAAGTAACAGTATGAGAATAAGTCTGTGACTATGTAATAAAGTGTGGAATAAATCACAAACAGGAACCTGTTGTGCTACTGCGAGATTAAAACTTTGAATGCAGGACTTTAACTGGTAAAGGAGCGCTTTAGTATTGTTGCAAATACGTCTCTCTGTCACGGTTTAACAGCTGCTCCACCATCAGGAAAGTTTTTGAGTGTTTATCAGTGAAGTTTGAACTTGATCTGATTTCCTGTTTGTGTGTTGTTCTCAATCCTCCACAGGCTTGTTTACTGGGTCAGCCTGAACGCGTGCAGCTCCTGGCGAGGCTTCGGCTCCGGCCTGACAGTCTTCCCACTCCTCGCCATGGTGGCTCTCAATCTGTTCCTCATGTACACCCTGAATCTCAAAGAGCCGCTTTTTGGCTCTCAGGACGTCCTCTATAATCAGGTCACCCCCTCTTCTTCCTGGTCAGGGGAGACATCACAGAGCCCGAGTGGCACCCCAGACATCCTACCCACAGACATCCTGGACGCTCAGTGAGGAGGCGAGCTGCGCTTTCTTCTCTCAGAGGAGGAGATCTTTCCAAAAATAGGTCATTCCTGTGGTTTGCAGTTCAGCACAGCAACACACGCTGCAACTATAACCTCCAAGTCTGTGACAGCTTAACTTGTGTTTTTGCTCCTCCTATACAGGACGTTTTTATGTGGATTCATGCTTATTATCTGAATGCAAGAGCCCTTTCCCTGCTAGTGGTGGAGAAAGCCTTTGAACAATGCTGTAGTCTTAAAAACATTTGTCCTTTTAAGCTGTTCCAGTGCCTATATTTAATGTTTTGAACTCTAAGTACTTAAAAGCTCTGCTATATATGTGGCTGAATTTGGTTTGACCTTGAAAAAAACCACGAACAAAGCAACTTGTCAGACTTTATTATTATCCCAACTGTCCAAGACGTTTGTACATGATGAAGACAGAATAAAAGCCATTTGTTTAAACGTGTTTTCATAATTTCCAGACGGTCTTCAGCTCCTCGCTGACGTTGACCAGTTTGCTGCGTTTTTGCTTTGATTGGGCATCTATTCCTGGAGAAACTACAGTGTGTGTTTTCAGCACTGGGACTGTCATTATGCGATAACACGCTCTCAATGTTTCTCTGGTCGCTCTCCATCTCCACCCTGCTGGCGTCCTCACTGCTGCTGATGTTGTTGCTCGGTTTGTGGCGCGAAACGGCGCCAAAATGAAAACAGGACGCTGAAGATGGAGATTAAAGAGCTATATCCAAATTACTTTAATTAAAGGCAATTCATTTGACTCAAGGTATTTATCATGTCAGAATAAACTTTCAAGCTCGAGATTTACTCGTTGTTACCAGTTCATCAAAAGACAGTCGGGCACGCCTGAGGAACGTTCATGACTGAAAAGCTGTGTCTCTAATAAGCTCAGCGCCGACTGTGCAAGAGTTCAACCATAACTTATTTTCATACCACGTTTTGCCAATTTAATACCAGTATGATAATTTTTTTCAAGCTTGAAGGCTTGTTGTTTCAGCGTCGCATAACGTAACGGGCAGTGGGTAACATCTTATGATAAATTAATAAATGGTTCATTTAAAGTAGAATTAGTAGAGAACTTTAATAGTTATTTTACTGTTAAAAAACAATGAATGCTTTACAAACAAGTCACACCATTTATACCGAATGAACCAATTTTTTTTTTATTGTTAAGTTGCAACTGATGTTATAAACCTTTACAGTGACTAATGGGCCACAGATTAATGTAGTTTTTCCCATTTGGACTTTTCCTTTGTCTTCCTCTAAGAGGTAAATCTGTTTCTTTGAATTATTTGATTCTACATGGCAAAATTTGAGCATTGAACAAAACTTTTTGCCACCTGTGGGCTGACAGTAGACCATAGAGAAAAAAAATCAGAAATACCAACATCTCAGTGCACAGAACTTCAACAGGACAACCTGATGAAGGACCATAACATTTTTTAATCAAATTTACCTGATTGCAAGTGAAGAGGACCGTGTCCAGAATTGTTCCAAAATCTTGGCATAAAAAGTGTTTTGAAACATTTTTTGATTTAGCGCTGGCTTAGCAAGCTGTGCCTAACTTGTTGCAGTGATATAAACCCTTTGCTACAGCCAGCAGCACTCAAACTAAATCAGTGTGACTTTTTCTTCCATCCATTAATTCTGTCAGAGGTGTGTACAGGAGTGAAAACTCACAAAACAGCTACAGTGCAGGAAATACTGTATATCAAGTAAAACACAGAATAATGTCCATAACAGCCAGTACAAAGACAATATTTAATATCACCGTTTTCACAACTAAATCTTTATTTTTAAACTTAAAATAAAAGTTTACCTGTAGGCAGTGGTGGAGTGTACTCAAGTACTGTATTTGAGTAAAGTCTGAGGTACATTTTCTGCTACTTTATAAATCCACTCCACTACATTTTGGACGACATTGTACTCCACAACATTTATTTGATATTTAGTGACTAGTTACTTCATAGATTGCATGCTGCGTCAGAGCCAAAGCTGCGCATTTTTAAATAAATGTATTTTAGTGGCAATTGGATAAAGAAAAAAAAAGTGATTCTGATAATCAGAACTATGATGAGCATCAGAATTGGCAACTGGTTGAGAATTAGTGCAGTGTATACAAACACGTATGAAGCCTAGACATGTTTAGAATTTACTTCTTCTTTCATTCTGATACATTAATGCCAGAAAATTACTTTTGTAACCAGAGTACATTTAATAGTTAAGACTTTCATTAATGTATTATTCATATCTGTAAGTTTCACTTTTACCAAAGTAAAATTTTAAAATCCAAGAAATAGTTCTGGAGCTTTTGAACCCATTTGAGTTTCATTTTTCCCCCCCGAGCCTGAGACTGCTGCTGTCGACTTAAAGATTCATACAAAAATAACAGTCTGATTAATTGATACTCCATTAGCTGCGGTGGCTGCTCTGCTCCATGCCTGTGTGATGCAGTTTTGCCACGACCTCATGAGCTTTAAGATTTACTCTTTTAAATCCACGGAAAGACATTCATCAGCACAGTTAAACCACAGTCTGCTGCTGTCAGCCACCGAGCGGCTCCAGTCGGTGCCTTGCTCAAGAGCTCCAACACGGTTTGATCTTAATTAAAGAGTATGGTCGAGGCTGGCTCCAAGTGAAAAGTGTCATGGGGTAACTTCTGTTGTGAATTGGTGCCATATAAATATGATAGTTCAGTCTGTTGCTTTGCACTGTGCTGATGCACTGCTTCAAATGCACACAAGATGAAGAAATGTGATGACAGCCTCACAAATATAATTGAACTTTCTGAAAACATCTAATATTTCATATAGTTCTTCAGATAGTCTAGATAGTCTCTGCACAGAGATTTGAACTTTTAATTATGACTTATCTGCAAAACATGACCTTTTACTGCATGTAGAAGAGGTTTAAGGTCAGCATCGCATACACAGAGCACAACCAAAGTCACAACAGGTTGAGGTTTTTCAAATCGCACTCAGTTGTGTCTGACATGAGAGGTGTATTTTGATGCCGATAGGTATGATTGAATAAATGTGTTTGTTTTGACAACGCACGTCTTCAACGCAGCTGAACCGGTTGAGCCAGGCTTCTGTGCCAATCTAAACATGCGGGTCAGACAAACTCAAGTCCTATCATCTAAACTGAGAGTACGTAATCAGTTCTTTTAAAAACGATTAAGTATAAGTCGCATATAGATTCTGATCCAAATATGCAAGTGTCAGTCAGAAAAACATATGACGTCTTCTCATGCAGGATCTTAGAAGTGACTGTTATTTAATGCGTTATTAAATTAGTCAAACATACGCTAAAATAGTGTGTTTAGCATGGATCCAAGGAAGATCAGGTTGATAAAGGCCCTAAAATAAATCACAAAACATAAAAACAGGCTGTTTTATTTATTTAAGTCATAAATCCTGGCCTCCAGCTGCCAAGCATTCGGCCACACATAACCTCCCTAAGAATGTGTCAGTGACTGTAGAGCCTGGCTGCCTCTACTGCTCAGTTAAGTTTTGTTTCGATTGCATTTTGTTCAATGGCACCACAGAGAGGTTTTTTAAGCATCCATTTCAAAAACTATATTCAGATTATAATTCGCACTGCAAGAATGTCACATTACAGTTCTCACAATGCAAGTCACACCACTGGGGGGAGCCAAACACCCATCATAAAGACTGTAATAAAACAATGTATCTAGACTTTCTAAATAGATGATAAATATTACATACGTAGCTACCACCTTCTGTGTTTTTTCTGGGGATTTAACAACCTGAGAAAGCATTTACCACACAGAAACAGAATGTATTATTTCATGAGGAGTGGAAGTAACAGAAAATTAAATGGTAACAATGGAGGTGATAAAGATGCATTTGAATTGAAAAATAAAGTGGTAAAAATGCAAGTAACATGAAAAATTGATTGATAAATTGTCATCTAGCAGTGATAGCAAAGACATGCTGCTTCAGTGTAGTCTGTTAATATCCTAACAATAGCTTTTTACTTCTAGCAATTTAATTTATGCTTTGAAACTCACAAAAGTGGTATTAATCTGTGAAGATTATCTTGCTGAACAAAACGTGTAAGTGTCGTAAACTTGTGTTTGCCACAGAGCTTATTTTTGGCCTTATTCCAAAATCCAATTCAAAATTCCCATAGGCTTTTTGTCGAGGGAACCAGGGCCATGCTAACGTCCAGGTTAGCCTAAAACAATACATCATCACTACACCACTCTACAGCATTTAAAGTATTAAATCTGCATGAAAATGTATAAAAGTTAAAGAAAGATCTGCCTCTTTTTTCTGTGTAGGGTTACGTTCATGAAGCACATTTCCCCTCCAGCTCCAATCAGCAGTCAACATTATAGCTGAAAATGGAGGTCAGCTCCACTGATTAATTGCTCCTGCAGCGGGTTGATAAACAGGAATGAAGATAAATTCATCCCAAAAATTTAAAAGTAATCTCTGAGCTTTCCTCCCATCGGTAAACAGTTCATATTCTAGTTTTAAGCTTTGGCGCGTGACATAAACTGCAGCCTACATAACAGTCCCAATATCTGGTACTTGCTATCTTTTCATTTTAGATGGCTGTCAAAGTCCATCTGCATGAACTGGAGTAGATTGAGATCACCTGTGGAGCAGACTGTGGAGACTGGCTCCTAATACTGATTGAGAGCAGCTTGGGACATTTCCCTCATGGCCAATCATGGTGCACCTGTCTTTTTGGGGATCTTCACCTTGGTCATTCACATTCATTCACATTCATTCATTGACACACTGCAGACCTCAACGTCACAGTTTGTCAGCTAGAAACTGTGGCCTGTTTAGGCCCTATTATGGTTTCTTTTCCGTCTTTCATTCTTACTGATTGAGGGAAACATTGAGCGTTTTGCGACCTCGTTGAGCTATTATTTAAAAAGTCACCTTCTGCATCAGGGGCTTATTGCTATTTGTGTAAGAGCTTTACAATATCCTGGTGTCTGAAGGTTTCTTTCTTGTTTATCTTCACTGAAACCTTTTGTGCACATTTCATTTGTCCATTTAATTTAAAGAGGGAGTTAAATGGGAGAAACATTTCAGCTTATTATCATTGAAGTAGCAAGGCCTCTGGGCCTCCCAGAAAGACTTTTCATGTGGTTTGGAACTGGTTGTCATTCTTCTTCCATCCAGTAACACTACATATTTATTTATTTATTTATTTATTTATTAAATTTAGAGTAGATACAAGAATTGAGGCTTCTTTTTCAGTCCAGGAGTAGGAATGCAAAAATACGTAGTTCAAGTAATTGAAGAACATTTTGACATTCTTTGGTTTAGGTCAGTGCCACTGAATAAGAATCTTATCATGTAGTCTAATTTATTATTACCTTTTTATAAATCTCTTATTTAAGAGCGCTGGTTGCTGTGCGACATCAGGCGTTGTCTTCATTTATTGCTGTGCAGATAAAGAATATTGTCAACCAGTCAACATCAGCTTCTCATTTCAGATCAATTGCCCTGTTGTATCCATGAGTGGAGAGGTTAGTGGAGAGACAGATGATGCATTCAAGTTCTCCCAAGAATCTCTTGGTTTCATTTTGTCCAATAATCTTACATGTAGGCTAATCTGAGGAACATTTAAATTATGTTTTGATTAAAAACAATTTAAAACAGCCAGTGGTGAATATTATAACACATTGCACTGTAAAAATTCCCAATTAGAAGTAAAAACCAATCAAAAGCATTCTCATGGCTATGTTTAAAAAAACTAACCTCAACTGAAGTCAATGGATGTTTGTTGTTTGAGGTCATGGCATGTATGAAAGTGATCAGATTTAGATACTGTACATCTGCCGTTCAGGTATCAATAAACAGTGATAAAACGTCTGTTCTTATGCTTCTCTTTAATTCTGTTTATCTTTACAGGATGTACATGATGATCAAGTGTAGGGCACGAAAATAAATGGCAAACAGCAAAGTGTTGAGCAGTATTCATCAGGGTTTATGTGTCTCTTGGAGTTCATACTTTTACATTATCACTAGAGGGCAGCAGAGTCCAGCACGTGAACCTCAGCAGTGCAGTGTGCTTACTGGGGGAACAAGTACTCATTATCCTGTTATAACACACTGTACTGTAAAAATACTCTGTATTTTACTGGTACGTAAAAGTACCGGTGCAGTAATACAAAATACACCATTACAAGTTAAAGTCCTTCATTCAGAAGAGTACACAAGTATGATCAACAAATATACTTAAAGTATTAAAGAAAAGATGTATGTCTTATTAGATTGTTGATGCATCAAAGCTTCATCTTACTCTTGTAGTTAGTCTCAGGGGAGGTGCAGCATTTCAACACTGACTGTAATGAAAACAGAAGATTATAACACCATGCTGCATCACAAAGCTGCTGTTCACCACATTTTAAACTCCTCTCACGTGTTAACAGTTATGGTGCTTGACAAGTTTTCCCTCGGGGCTCAGATCCGGGAATAGCTGGACAGCAATGTTGGACTATCCAGAGGGAAATTTGGGGTAATCAACCCAAATCAGTGATTCATTGTAGAATAAAGATCCTGCCGCCCTCTTCAGTTCTTTCTTTCATGCTCTGCTGACAGTACTGGCGCAATAACTCTCAGAGTTTCAGCACTGATGGATGTAATCCATTAGCACAGGCTGATGTTGTATTTGTCATGGTATCCCACAACATTAGGCACAAGTCTCGTTTTTATATCAAGCTTGTACGCATGCAGACACACCCAGAGTTTCAAATAAGCTCCTTGATACCACAAGTGTTGTAAAAAGTACCTAAAAGTCATACTTGAATAAAAGTAAAGAAATCCTGCAAATATATAAAAGTCACCCAAAGGAAATACTTTAGTAAAAGCCTTAAAGTATCTGATAGTAAATGTACTTCAATACCAAAAGTACAAGAAAAAAACAAATAATACATTTACATGTATGTAGGATCCAATATGATTCTGATTCTGATCAGTGTGGGTTTTTAAAAAAAATTTACATTATCAAACAAATGTAGTGGAGAAACAAACAAATATTTGCCTCTTAAATGTAGTGGAGTAGAAGTGTAAAGGTGCAGTTGCACCTACTCAGCACCTGTCTCAGTCACAGCCTCTCAGAGTTTTGGTCTTGTCTTGGTCTCAACCTCTCAATGTCTTGGTCTTAACTCAGTCTCAAGTCTGAAGGAACAACTTTGCATCTCCCTGAGGTAAAGAGTGTGGGCACTAGTGCTCTGTTTTATGTAATTTGATTGGATTTTTCTAGATTGATTGAGCTTGTTGTACATATAGAATATGTGTATCCTGTCTGTGGCTGATTATAACTGTCTGAAGTTAATCACATTAACCACAACCTCTGCTCTAAGAGTAGACAAATTACAATATTAGTGAAATCATCTTTTTAATAACACTACCAAAATGCACATAAAAAACAATAAGACGTGTGAGGTGGTCTTAAAAGTACTTTGTGATCACACTCTGCATTAGATCCAACTGTCTGAAGTGAAAAGAACAGGTCAGATTTAATGTCCAGTTAAAGACTAACATGCTGTCCGGGAAGAGGTCACGATTTTGAATAAATACAAGGCTTACTTTGACCGGTTGCACCCTGTTTTCACAAAATGACAGATGTTTTTTACCCATGAGAACATTATTTTTTCAAAGGCACAGACTGTTCCCCCCGAGAAGCTGTGAAGTATTGAAGGTGGAGACTGAATGAATAAAGCCTCTCAATTAAGCACTTAACCCCAGAGTTCTTCAGAGAAAAGGCCTCCCACTCGGCCTGACCATCTGCAACTGTGTTCCCGTGGAACTGTCTTGAAAATGGTGCATGTACATAATAACAAATATGCTCTTTTAAGTAAACTTGGATGCTTTACAAGCACACAATGTACTGGTGTTATCTTCAAGTCAGCTGGGCCATTCACGTCTCCAGAGCCGATTCAAACTGGGAACTCATTAGAAACATACATGTTTTCACTTTTCACACGGCCTCTCCAGTCAATCGTCATTAAAAAACTCTCAGAATTGTGTAAGGTTTATTTCTTGGTAAAGTATTTGGTTTTCTTCCTAGTGTTACTGCTCTTTTGTGATTGTGTGCATGTGCAGGAGACAGAGCTCTGTACTTAAACTGAAGATGGGAATGTAACTACAGGCAGGAGGCACATCTAAAGCAAAAATATTTCATTTTGAGAAGTGTTCAAATTTACACAAGTCAACTTACTAGAACCGTAAGTGTCTAATGAGGTGTTGTCTTCTTACTCTCCTTTATTGCATTTGTCTATTAATTTTTAATTTGTATCGCTTTTATGTGATTTTGCGTTTTTTCATCAGTTTTCCCCCCCGTTTAGTTGATTCTAGTCACATTGACACTTTGTGTTTTGCCTACTTGTTTTAACTTCTCCTTACTCCTGGCCTCCTTGTTTTTCAGGATCGCTTTAGCCATCGGGAGTCATCATCTAGGAACGTCTGTGCTAACATTTGTGCCAATCCATCAAGTATATGTTGCAGTATTTTTACACCAATAGTGGAAACTTTGACCTCTTGATACTGCTGGAGGTAAAGTAATGTTGAATCTTGTTAGCATAATGGCATCAGGTCACTCTAATAAATAAATATTTCAATTTGGACAAAAGCAAACAACAGACTGACATTTCTACAGAGCTAAATTTCAAACATGGCTAAACCCCCCAGTCTTATTGACCTTTAGGAGGTTCGAATGCAGCACCACCACCACAGCAGGCAAAGACTGAAAGGCAGCCTCATTTAAAATCCATTACTGCTTGTTAATGTTGGCAAACAAAATGTATAATCATGTTTATCAGTAGGCAGCCAAGATTTTAAAGTGTGTTCTCTGGCTTTGCATACTTAAGCAAGACCTCAGGGACATTGTAATAATCTGTCCATGACCTTGCACTGCCTGCTGAACTCATGATCACTCAAATACAGCACTGTTGTTGAGTGATTAAAGTGCACACTGAAATGTAAATGCAGATGCACTCAGGCAATTCTCAAGGACTTTTGTTAGTTCTTTGTTGACAACAGGAGATACTGGGGTTAATGAGGGGATGTTGACCAACACATTGAATCATGTTTTAGGGATGCATATGAAAGGTTAAAGTCATATTGTGTCTTAGTAAAACTCCTAAAGATGAACAATGAACAGTTTTATTACTGTGACTGAATTATTCCACACAATGAAATAAGACTACCTCCGCCATAATTTCAATGCAGTTAAACATCTCTCTGACACAGTAAAGTGCTTTGAAAGTCAGTCATAAACTCTAAACTCTCCTCACTGCGTGTAATGACTTGACAGGAGGAAATAAATTGCTAGCTGCTGTATGTGATGCAATAATGGTAAGGAATATTGGTGTGTGTGTGTGTGTGTGTGTGCTTACCGAAAGGATTGTTCTGCTGAATAATGCAGCAGATTTCACATAGAAAGCAGAAACCAAACAGAACTTTTGATGTAGTTTTAATGTTGTTTAATGTTTCCTGCTCTTTTGTTTCTTTTACAGAGTTGGTTTACTCAGCAGCACAGCACCATCATCCTTGAAACCAAACATTTTGATGGAAATACTGAAAATGTATCGATGGGGACAACTCAATTTCATACTGGTTTTCTTTGTTTTTGTTGGCAGGACCTCACAGGCTGGACACACTTGCCTGTCCAAGTTGGACCGTTCACACTGGATGCTTGAGACGTACTTCTCACGGAGTCGTCTAGAGATTCGGGTTCTAGCCTATTTTTACCACAACATGCGCGGTTCTCAGCAAAAATTGACCAGAAAACGACCTGTAGACAGTCATATGGACATCATACCAGCATTTCATTAAAGTTTTGACGTCTGTATCTGTAGAATATGTTCCAGATGTAAAGAGAATACACACAGCAGGCAAACGGCAGTTTCTGTCCTGTGCACACGCTTCCCTTCACTTTCACTTCCTCGTTGCCCCTCCGCCATTCTCGCTCTTTCAGTGGGGTAAAGGAAAATCATGTCATCATATTTACCGATAATTATCAAAGTCAAACTCCATGTAAACAGATAGGGCAGGCAGGGCCACGCAGCCTATTTGAACATAAACAAGTAAGTGAGCCGCTGCAGCTTAGTTATGTGTCATGTGTATTCACTCAGTTTGCCTTTGTGAGCCAGTTTAAGACACAGAAATGATCTGCCTCATCCTGGTTGTTTACTGTTATTTTTAATCCATCAATGAGGACAAATGATCACTAGTAGGACCAGCATAACAACATAGCAGCTTCATTTTCCGGCAAACTAATCAACACAAAAAAACACATTTTTTTATTATTACCTTATTAATATTGGAAATATTAACTTTCTAAATAAAAAAATGTCCCCCTAGAACTACATACTGCACCTTACAGGCAAACATTGTCCTTTTTACTCAATTACATTTGTCTTACAGCTTTAGTTACTTGTTACTTTGCAGATTCAAATTATTAATACAAAGTATAAATCAGCGAAATTATTATTTTTATTAACTACCAAGAAGTACCCTGTAAAGTAATGAAGTGAGTGATGAATAGATTAGGTAGGCGATTTGCTAACATTAACATTTGAATTCAGAAATGTGAACCTTTTACTGTGGAGTATTTATACATTCAACTACTTGCCATCTACTTCTTTCACCTCTGTCTCAACCCAATTAGTATGCAAAATATCGCGATGTTATTGGTTCTAAGACGGTAGTGTCTCATTTCCGTTTCCTCTGATAATCGCGGGTTATTTCATAATGGCCGAAAAGAGAAAGACGCTTGGGTCAAAGCAACTTTGCTTCATACGGGAAACTAATCGAGGTCTCCTGTATGACAGCACCATGTTTGAATCTTACATCCTCCCCGACCTCCTCTGTGTGTGTGTGTGTGTGTGTGTGTGTGTACTCTGTCGGTCTTTTTAATACGATACCGAAACCCGATCTTTCACTAAAATTTGACAGACATGCTAACTGTCCGCTTCTGTCCCATCATGCATTGGGGACCGGGTCAGCCGACCAATCGGAGACGGTGTTTCTTAACTGCCGACCAATCAGAGGCTGTGTTTGTGACTGGGCTGGGCATGTCGGCAGCGATCTCGCTCGCACAGAGACACGCCGCGAATGACACTACTAGTAAACACAGATGTTTTGAGGGATTTATTCTTCACACAGATGGCCGCTTCTGCGTCCTCTCTCTAAAATGGCATCACGGCGAAGGTTCAGTGAAATAACAAGGGAAGACGAAACAACAGAAAAAGAAGCAACAGCCATTGAAGTGCTTCTCGAAAGCGACGATGATGGCGGGGGGTCCGGGGCAGAAAGTTTTCTGACAGATGACGAGCTGGCTTATCAAGAGGGCCTCGACCCGGCTGAAGAGTAAGCAGTCCAACGTTACTCTTGTATTCAGTACATGTGAAATGAAAGTTTAAATATGCACATGGGTGTTTTCTTTTACTCACTCTACATTTGGTGGTGATATGTTGTTCGGTGGCCGCCGCCCCTTCACGCTGTTAGGGGGGCGGGACTTTAGCCACGAGGCTTCTCTTGGAAAAGTAAAAGTGGTTTCACACACTGTTTTGTTTGTTTTAAATTGAATAGACCCATGAATCCCAATCATTTGTTCTGAGGTGTTAGGCCTTGCAATTGTTTTTGATCTCTCTAATCTAAGGTTAACCAAAATTATTACACTCAGTCATCAGGGAAGTGTGATTGCTGCATGCACGACAACTGCAGGACACATTTATGTACACACCTATGTTGTAGACTTCATTCAGCCCTATAACAATGTACTTCTGTTTCGAGCCAAAACGAACAATTTGCCCCTATCAACTACAAAACACGTCAGTGTTTAATCGTGACGGGGAAGGCACACAGGAACATTTTTTTTGGTGTTGTGTTGTTGTTGCCATCACTTGGTTTTATTTGAATTCTTATGCTTTTTCTATTTCTCTAGTTTGTGTAGGCTATCTGTGCACTTGTATGCTGTTTGTTTTTTGTACTGTATAAGTAGCTTTTTTTGGTGCTAAAAAAAGTCTTGGTCGGGACAGTCTTTCTGCACAGTTTACACATAAGTGATCTGATATATATCTGACTTTAATCAAACAAACAAAAAACTGCCATACTGGAGAGGTGACTTGTCCCTTTTTATTCACAATTTCCTGTCACTCAGCGGCACTCTGTTTCTCACTCCACGCTCTTCGGTTGTTGACAGTCACATGATGATGGTGCAACCAAATTACCCACCTGCTAAACGATGTCATGTTGGTTTGCATTTAATATGTGCGGCACACATGAAAACATTGAACATGTTATCATAATTATTTTATTGCCATCGCTGACTGTGTTCACGTGTTCATCATGTCCTTCTCCATACGAAAATATTATGTGTTCTATCGCATCAACTTCATTGGCAACAAAGAACGCAATGTTTTTTTTTCTGCAAATTGTCAAGTCAACTTCGACCCGTTCGACTTCAGGCAACTTTTTGATACCCCCCTGTAGGCCCCGGGGCAGTATATAGCAGTATCAGCCATTTTTCTCATATATTGTGTGAGGTGTGAAAACAAGTCTCTAGTCTAATGTGTTCTAATTTTTTTGTCCGTTTTATTTGTTTTACAGTGGTGATTCTGAAAAAGATCAAGAGCCTGGTAAATCTACCGCAGAACAAGCGGGGGAGCCTGCTGCTTCTCCCAAAAAGGCCAGTTCTTCAAGAGAGCATAAGCAGCCCAGATCACGGTCTCGCTCAAGAGGGCGGAGCAGGACAAGATCCAGATCCCCGCTTCAGGAAAGTAGTGTATCAAGAACTGGGCGCAAAAGAAGATTCCAATTTCCTCTGAGGGAACGCAGTGTATCAACAAGTCGGAGCAGAACGAGTTCCAGATCTCCAGTACAGGGCTGTAGTGTATCAGAGGCCGGGGGGGCAGAAAAGATCCAGATCTCCAATTCGGAAACGGCCAAGGCGACTTGGACCTGTCACATCCTGGAAAACAGAGAGTGATCCCGACTCATGTCCAAGCACAATAAAGTTCATCCCAGCAAGACCCCCTGGACATCAACTGAGCTCAAATGGCACATACACACCACTTGACCTTTTCAAACTATTTTTCAGCAATGATGCAGCTAAAACCCTTTGTCAAAACACAAATAGACAAGCTGCTAAAAACAATAAAGGCAAAAAATATACATGGACTGACATCAATGTCCAGGAGTTTTTCAAGTATGTGGGACTAACTTTCTTCTTTGCGTTGGTGAAACTGAATACCATCCAGGATTACTGGAAAAGGAACACCATTTTCAGTGTGCCATTTCCAGCTAACATCATGCCACGGGACCGGTACAGGGTGATTTCTTGGAACATCCACATGAGTGATCCTGAGAAAGATGCTGAGAATGACAAAAAGAAGGGGACGCCAGATTATGACAACTTGTTTCGACTCAGGCCACTCATGGACACTATCAAATATGCCTGCAAAGCTTTTTACCACCCCAGGCAGAACCTATCAGTTGATGAGAAGGTGGCGGCGACAAGGACCCAAGTCGGATTGAAACAATACATGAAAGGGAAGCAAACCAAGTGCGGTTTCAAACTCTTTGTGCTGGCTGACAGCAGCAATGGCTACACCTTTGACCTTTGTGTGTACACTGGGAAGACACTGTTTTCCACAGGCGCTGGACTTGCATATGACTCTGTCATGTCCCTGGTAAAGCCAGCACACCTGGGCAGTGGCTTTAATCTGTATTTAGACAACTTCTACACCAGTCCAAAACTCTTCAAGGATCTGTTAAGCCTGAATATTGGAGCATGTGGCACTTACAGAGACAATAGAAAAGATTGCCCCCGATCGATTTCAAATTATCCCAGAGGCTCCATCAGGTGGATTCGTGATGGCCCGTTGCTTTTTGTGAAGTGGATGGACACACGAGAGGTCACCATCTGCTCTACTATCCACTCAGCATACTCTGGATGCACAGTGAACAGGAGGGTAAAGACTCCTGAAGGCCAGTGGGCCATGAAATCCATTCCATGCCCGACACCTGTCGTTGACTATAACAAGTACATGGGAGGTTTTGATTTGTCAGACCAGCTGATCCACTACTACTCCGTTCACCACAACAGCCTGCGCTGGTACGGGACATTGTTCTACCACTTCTTGGACATTGCAGCCACAAACAGCTACCTCCTTCACAAGGAAATATGCAGAGAGAAGCAGGAGGAACCCATGACCCACAGGGCCTTCCTGGAGGAGCTGACAGCCCAGCTGTGTGGAGTCTCAGTTACGATCCCTCCTGCCAAGGCCCAGAGCAGCCACCTACCTGTGGCAATCTGTAGTCAACAAGATATTAGCAGGAGGGCCTCTTATGGACGAAAGACTTGTATACACTGTAGGCAGACCAGGAAGGTCGGTCAGTCTACACCGTGGAAGTGTAAAGAGTGTGATGTGGCCCTCTGTCTCATTGCAGACAGGAACTGCTTCGAGGCATGGCACAGCTAGACTTCTGGTTAAAAAAGCGCTGTTAAAAAATGAACCAGTTCTAATTTATATTTGTGAATAACTTTTTTTTTGTTGTTGTTGTTCTCAATGGTTATTTTTTCACTGCTTGCCAAGATGTGTGAGAACATTTTTCAGAGGTCAAAAATGTTTATTATTCTGTTTGGTTTAAGTAAAGTTAACTTCCATTCATTTACATTTTGTTAAGTCTTTTGTCTTTATGGTCACATAACTATTTATACAACATACATATTGTGGTAGCCCAAGTTGTCCTAGGAAAAAAATGTGTATTTTGCATTACAGGGTTGCTGTTATACAGGCATTATTCCACTAGTAGATGAAACAAACCAAAAATGGAATAAACACTGAGGGCTCACTTTAGTACTACAGTATTCAAGATTGAAACCTTAAATGCAGTCTGGTAACCATAACCACCTGCCCTCACGTTCCTTTTTAACAGTGAATGTGTTTTTAACAATTCCCTGGAATTAAATGGCATTGCAGACCTGAAACGCAACAGAAGTCAGAGAGGCAGCTCTTGTCCAGAAAGAAGCCAGATGTCACTTAGTGGGTGTAACACTGGATTATGCATGGTGTGTTCAAACCCCTTCAGGTGTCATGCAGGTCAACTTTGCATTGGTCAGCAGAGTTTTAGTATCTTACTGGCAGTTTAAAAATAGAGGCCTCCCCCCTTTTGGCTCTGCCACTTCACAAACCGCATTAATGTAACTGCAGCTGTGATGGAAACCGACAATGGCACGGCAATAATAACTTTTATAAGCTGTTTTTTTTAAATAGAATCGCTGTTGTTGGGGTTGTTGCCATTTGCTGTCTCCACACACTCCTGGGGGAGACACCTCTCTCTCTGTCTGCTGAAAGCTCTACTATGTCCACCAGATAGGCGTTGACTGCGTCTGTTTGGTAGCGTACAGTGGCTTTTTTACATCTATAGGGAATGCCTTTCTGTTCTGCTGAATGCATATCTCAGGAAGACCTTAAGGGGATTTCTCAAATCTTGGCACAAATGTCTATTTGGACTCAAGGGTGAAATTAATAGATTTTATTTTGTGGTACATTGTGGCCACACAAACATGTTCTTGGATTTAACTCAAGAATTCAGATGCTGCTTCTGAATAAAGTTCGCAGGATAACATTTTTATATCCCAAAGGTCAACGTCTCTTTGACATCAAGATTTTCTACAGAAACACTTTTCTGGCCATTATTCAACAGCATGACTCAGGAACAGAAGGGAAGATTGTGACCGTATTTCACATTGGGTCAGATACTGAATTGGTGACGCTAGTCTTGGGTGTCCAACTTTAAACTGTGGTGGTCGTATAGATCTGTGCTGCAGGGTTGAAGATGTGTCTGTGAAGCATCTGCAAATAGAATTTGCAGCTTCTTGGCAGCCACATCCATATTTAAGGCATTTTGGTGCCATTTGCTTATTGATTTTGCTGATAATGAGCTCCAGGTGGTTGTTGTTGCACCATTTGACAAACTTTCTATCAGTCCTTGTATTCCCCTATCTATTGTAGCCTGTTCATCCCAGTCTGTTGTCTATTCTCGACCCCTGTTAAAATTGTCTTCAAGTGATGACAGCATGTTTCTCACTGAAAATAATTCACCGATTCGTACATGTCATACAACCTCCATTTAGCCAGTAACTACACTACCTGGCTTTTATACATACTGTATTATATGAATCTGGACAGACATGCTTGTCAACTGCAACTGGACATGTTGGAAGAGGCATACAACTGCAAGGGAGTCATTTTAGTTAGCGCTTTTATTGCTCCAAACTGCTGCATGACAGAGCTGAAAACAGCTTTACGAAGGCAGTGAAAGGGACCCTGAACAGTAAAAATGCAGCTCAGCAAACCAAAACAGTGAACAGGGAGATGCTAAAATTCAACTTCTTTCACTGTATGCATAAACATTTGTTTCATTCTTATTGAGTATAGCAGCTTTAAAGAATAAGGTCACCCAAAAAAGGAGAATTCAGTCATTATCTACTCACCTCCATGCCAATGGAAAGTCGTGTGAAGGTTCCCAGTCCACAAAACTGGAGCTTCACAGCAAAACAGTATGAAGCTCCAACAGCTTGTCTGGCGTAGTTAATCCAACCCTCTGAAAGTTCTGCAATCCCAAATGACACCGTGGGCGGGGTCAAGCTCATTCACCCGCTTCAGACGATATTAGCGTAGCAGCAAAAGTGAAGATTTTGACTTTAAAAAGGGTGTGAATAACCTCCTTCTAAATTAATTTGGGATCTTCTGTAGACTTGGATCATACCATACAAACCATCTGAATTCCCATTTTTGGGTGAACTTGTCCTTTAAGGTTTATGTCTGTTGCACTGTATAGACACTGTTGTCACCTAAACAAACACAATTTATGTGTGAACTGGCAACAGTGGGATATTTCCTTCGGGTTTTTTTTTTTTTTCCTACCTGATAAATAAAGAAAGCTTCATCCCAAAGAGTTGGTTCTGCCTGCTCAGGATCATTGTGGTCACAGAGGGGGCTGCTGTGAACGGAGTGACATTGCAACCCAAAGGCAGCTCTTGGCTGGAGTGCGTCAGAGGAATTATGGGATCAAGTATCATTCGCCACATACACACACACACACACTGGCACACAGAAAAACCCCTCTGCACCTCAACAAGAGGGGAAAATGTGAGGGTGACGACCGACCGAGGCTTGTCACTGAACTCTCTAAGGTGTGAAATCCTCATGTGTCCACAGCTATGAAAACACACATCAGGCCATGTACATGCACACAAAAATAGAGATGGCTTTTATCCAGTAAAATCTAATCCCTAGAGTCCACACACACTCCTGCAGATATAGATTAGTGTAAACACATTCATCCTGGCCGGTGCGATTGGCGTGTATTCTGACACCCTGTCTCAGAAATAGCCCCTCATGCCCAGAGACACACTGGTCCACATAAAGCTCTCTGTCTGTGGGACTGCAACATGTCAGTTTCCAATCGAATGTTCAGGATATCAGGAGGAAGGAAAACTTTACTTTCCAAGTTGTACTTTTCAAGATCTGCTGGTTTGCCTCTGCTGGTGAGTAATTCACAAGAACTAAACCACCAAAATTGAGATGAATGACACCCCACACACACGGAGACAACAGTGACTCACTCTATTTGAGAATTCAAACACTCTCAGTTCACCTATTGTTTTAACACTGAGTCACAGGGGGCAATAACAATACTAACCGGCAGACGCTGCCGCCTCAAGCTCTTTTTCTTCTGTCCTGTTCAAACGGCAGTTTCTCCTCCCTCAGGCTCCCTGTATGTCACCTTTCTCCAGTTGATTACCCTGAACTGTTTTCTTTGTGATGACAAAGAAAACTGCTGCTTTCTCTCTCTACATTGTTCCTTTTTTTTGTATTTTTGCTTTTTAAATTTGAATGAGGCAGTGCAACAGGAACCACAGACAGTTTTGTGTCTTTAGTTTTTTTTTGTCAGAAAACAAAAGTGAATGCGACATGAGCTCAGGATTCATCTGTGCAGATTCTGCGCAGATTCAAGATGTCCTTGAAAAATTCACATGTTGATTCATCTGGTTCCTGAACAAAGAGTGGACACGTGGAACACATGTAGCCCTCGGGGAAGGGCGGCAGTACACGTAGTATGGACGTACACAAGCGGCAGTTCTGCACGCAAATCTTAAGCCATGTGTGTTTTGCAATGTGTTGAGGCGAGAACAACGCCGTAGGTTGAAGGCTTTCCTGCGTCCTTTAACTCAGTTGTTTGAGAAAGATTTGGGTCCTCGGTCAGTAAAACAGCACCAAGGATAAAGTTGTGGATAAGGACAGTGTGTTGGCATTGCTCCCCCGATGCAGGATTTGCCAAAACATGCTAATTTTACTGTTTAAAGGAGTGCAATACATAAATATTTGGTTGCTTTAAATGTTTAAATAAAGCCGAGGTGCAACTGAAACACTTCTAATACACAGTTTTTAATTTTTGTAAATTTGTTTTCTCAGCTTCACAGCACAGGAGATGCGTTTCAGTGTTAAAGCACATTGTGACTCATTGACTTTTAAGAAAGCGTTGCTCATTTTTGTAATAAAAATACCGTACCAAAGTTAAGAGAGGGCAAAATGTCACCTCAGTGCCCAACAAGAGGATTCTGTCCGTCACTGACACTTGCACCACTGTCCGTTCAAAATGAATGAAATGATCCTTATGCATCGTTTTTTTTTCTTTGCCACTATACCAAATTTGAACCTAACCGAAACTCCCAAAACAAGCTATAAATTGAACCGTGACTTGTACTGAGACACCACTATTGTTGAGAGATATAACATGTTCGTTAGTAAAATGTACCTTTTGTAAATGTACCTTTATGGACAGACCCAGGATAAGCTTCTGCCCTTCACCTTGTGAGGCAGATGGAATCATGTGATCGTGTGAGCTTGCAAAATGTAGCTGCCAGGCTTAAAGCTATGCTCTTGTGGCTGAACACACAGGCGTTGAACCATTCAGTGTCCTATGAGGATCTACTGGTGGCTGCGGCGTGGTTTAAATGTGACAACCAGCGAGATGAGTAATTGTTCCTTAGCAGATTGGTTGAAGTCAGCCTGTGGTAGATGGTGATTGACAAATGGTTTGTCTAATGACCTGCTAAGTCTTTTGGCAACAACACTGAAAACCTGTGCAGTGTTCAGACTGCACTGTCTGAGGTTTCACTAAAGACAGTGAGCTGACATTAGGTGTTCTGGCCACAGACACATTTCAGACGAGCCTCGGGCTCTTGGCTTCGATCGACAGTCCAGTGTTAGATTCTCAGAGGTCAGACTCTGGTTTTTCAATCTGTGTCAGAGCAAACAGCCACGGTCGATGTGCAGGGGGCAGTTTGCTGCCCATTTGTCCGTTTGGTTTATTTAAGCTGCACAGGCGTCCAGGTGTGATTATGATCTCTGAGATCACCATGGTGATGAGGGGCTTCTGCTCAGTTGGACCTTTTGGGCTTAATTTACACAGGAGCTAAAAGAGTAAATGATTCTTTAACCCAGTGCTAATCCACTTGATCTTCATGTGCACACTTAAGGCAGACCTGTAGCTTCCAGTAAGGACACAAAGGCCTCATCCTCAGTATTTGTTTGTGGGGTTTATCAGCCTGGGGAGCAGTTTACATTATGCAGTTCAAAACATTTACTGGATGTGTATTTTTAGGAAGAATTGCATATTTAGTGAGCTATACTTAAAGGAAAGTATGACATTTTTTGGAAATTTAAGTATTTACTTTCTTGAAGCTAACCTGTCCAGCTGCTGGGGTTAGCAGACATTTCTGCTAACCCCAGCAGCTTTGGTAAGTAAATAGGTAAGTAAATTTAGGTAACTACCACCAGCATCAAAAGCCAAGGCAGCCACCAAGATAAATGTTTGGCCATTTACGTTTCTGCAAGTCATGGATATGTTGAAGCTTTACATTTCTTCATGTTGCAACTTTACATTTCTTTATGTTCAGTTTTCTATTTTATGTTGTGACAACGCTGTACTTACGGTGTGGTTAGGCTTAGGCACAAGAACCACTTGGTTAACATAATGTTTTCCCGTAAAATCTCTGTTTCGGCTGCCAGAAACAAGGCTTGAGATGTTGTCAACAAGAGACATTTCCCAAAAAGAGTTTTATATATATCACAGAACAACAAAAACATGTTTTTAAGGCTTTTAAGGCTGCATTTCCTAGAAACAGTTATCTACTCTCATAATGCTCTCAGGAAACATAGAGACAAAGTTGTTATTGGAATTTTGTTACATGATAATAATAAATAAAAAAAAAAAAAAAAAAAAAAAGAACAGCTAATGCACACCTGCAGGTCCAAACCCAGATCCTGATAATGCTAAATGGTAAAGTTGGTATGGTAAAAGTTTTCTTTTTTTTTTAATCAATAACTTGGTCAATCCTGCATCCTCTCTACCTGCTTATTGCTCATCCAGGTCACATGGAGCTGAAGGAAGAGCTAATGTACAGATGAACACATGACATATATGTTCAAACATTTAAAGGTTTCATTTTAGACTAGATGTCCTTGGATTCACCTTGGTTTTTACATTATAACTTTCCTGAACATAAACTACACGGGCCTGTGCAGACCAAACCTATATCTGGTAATGTTTAATGTTTTCTGTGCAGTTTGTTGATCATTTTCAACCCACTTCCCGTCTGTCAGTCTGTCTGAGCTCCTGTGAATCATCAGCTTGAATCCATCCCATACACGGGCTAAATTAGCACGTGACCAAATGTTCTGGTACTGTGAGTCTGTCAACAAATTATTTGTCTTCACTTGTTGTTTTGCGGTTTATGATAATAATAATGATAATAATGATTTTAAGGGCAGCAGTACAACTATTACTGTAAATTTGTTCCATTGGAAAATATCTGCATCACATACGTCAAGCAAAATGAAGTTCTCCACTTCGGTTCATTTATTGTGTCGTTTCCTCTGCTTCTTTCCATTTTCATTCATTACCGTCCTCGTTCCCGTTTCTCTCACACTAAATCACCACCAATTATTCGATATGTTCTTGTTATGTATTTTGTTTTTACACACACGCAGACACACACACACACACACACACACGACAGAGAACTCCTTAGTCATTGCCGGATCTGTGCAAATTGTTGGAAATGTCAAGCTGCATTAATGTTGTGTGCCAGTGATATGGATGCACGGTACACTTGTTAAACAGTAAGTTTGGGCTCTCCTTTACTTCTACATTTTTTAAAAAATCAATGCTCCAAGCCTCAATGGCAAGCTTTTATGAAGAAGGAGCTTGATTAGAAAGAATATTGTTAGCCTCTCCAACAGGCTTATATTGATGTTAGCCTCATTACCAGGTGTAAGATGTAAGCCGTTTGGAGTTTAACATCAACGTTAGCCTGTTGGAGAGGCTAACATCAATGACAGTCTATTGGAGAGGCTAACATCAACGACAGTCTATTGGAGAGGCTAACATCAACGACAGTCTATTGGAGAGGCTAACATCAACGACAGTCTATTGGAGAGGCTAACATCAACGTTAGCCTGTTGGAGAGGCTAACATCAACGACAGTCTATTGGAGAGGCTAACATCAATGACAGTCTATTGGAGAGGCTAACATCAACGACAGTCTATTGGAGAGGCTAACATCAACGTCAGCCTATTGGAGAGGCTAACATCAACGTCAGCCTGTTGGAGAGGTCAACATCAACTAATGTTAGCCTGTTGGAGAAGCTAACATCGTAGCATCTCCAACAGCCTCTCCAATAGGCTGTTGTTGATGTTAGCAGAATACAGAATCATGTTAAAAGCTATAGTGTAGGTTTATCTGTGACTTTAGCTAACTTGTCTTGCAGCATGATCAGCCGTTCCCCCGGCAAAATAATGTTAGTTAGTTAGTTAGCCTAATTATGGGCATCCTTTTCATAGCAATAACGCTCTGTACCTTTGAAGCAGACCACATTCGTTTGCAAATAAATTCAGCTTGTCTAGTTCTGAATCTTTGATCAGTTCTGCAATAATAAAAAAAAATTAATACCCTAAAATAAGGGATTATTTTCCTAAATGCAGCCAGGAAACATATTTCTGTAATACCAAAAACCCTAAATGCCATCCAAAAAAGAGATAACATAAGATATGTGACTTGTGGAGTTTTTTTTGCCCGGAAATCATTTAAATGGAAAATAAACAAAGCAATAAAGCTGTTTCTATGGCTTCATTGAAGATCTTATTCAGCGCTCTGATTCAGAAAAAACACTGTGAGAAACCTTTCTCCAGTAACATTCAAATGATACTCCTCTGCCAGGATTTATAGCCTCAGACCCTCATTCAGAAAACATGAGGGTTTGAATGGATGCAGTGAGACATAAGGGGAGCAGGGGTATGACTCAAAGAGAAAGTTGCATGAATGTTATTGACTGTTGTTCGACTGATTCAGAGCTCTGCGTGAAACATCAGTTCATATACAGACACAAGTGGGTGGTCAGGGACATGTGTGACCTGCTCCCCTCACTTCCCCCGACTCTGTCCATTATAATTCATCGAATACATTTCAGTAGACAATCCTGACATTATTTGCTGAAATACTTACAGTAGGTAATTTAATGGTACGAACAGATTCTGGTGCTTAGTGTACACTAGGATTAGACCAATGTGAGTTTTGAAAGGCTACCTGGGCTATTTTTTAAACAATATATAGAACAAGTTGACATTTTCCATTTATTAAATATACCTCACAAACCATTCCTAAAAGCAACCCATTTTGCCTTGTTTGTTATTGTTGTCCATTTCAGTTTTATATCTCATTTAGATCTGGAGTTTTTTGTAGGTGCTACTGGGTTTAATTTATAATAATTGATACATTTGCTCTTAAATTTAATTTGATTTGATGAAGACATGAATGACGTCCAAAGGGACCGGTCATAAAATATATGACGGGTATAAGAAGTGACAAACACCTTAATTAGGCCTGTATGTCATGAATACTGTGAATTCTCAATTTGATAGATCATCATCCCTCATATATTCAGTTTCTTTCCCACTCAGCAAAGCAACGTTTTTTTTGCTTAGCTTGTCCAGTGATTAATGTGTTAGTCACAGACGTTTTGAAACTTTTCTGTTACTTGATCACTCGAGGCTGTATCGAAGACCCCGAGTGTGCATATCTTCAGTCAAGTGTGCTGCATTTTGTGGTATTGCTCATGGGGCTTACTGGTGAGCCATGAAACAACAAAGAAAGACATTTTTTGCAGTTTGAATCAGTTTGACCTGTGTGGCTAAATGACCAAAAATGGACATTTGAATCGAATCTGAATTGAATTGAAATTTTAAAATACTGTCATGAAGTTTCTGAAACTTTGTAATGACAGCTAATTTGGTATTTAGGAGATTAAAAGCTTGGTTCTCTGATACGTCTGTCAACACAACTGCAACTGTGAATGCGGGATGTTTAATCAGAAGCTGCAAACAAAATCCATCCATCCATCCAATATGTACAGCTGCTACCCTTTAGAGGGTCGCAGGGAGCTGGAGCCAATCCTGACTGATATGGGCGACAGGTGGGGTCACCATGGAAAGGTTGCCAATTTATCACAGGGACAAACAAGCCTTCATTGCTCACATTCACGTCCACGGGTAAATTCGATTTTTAAATCACTTTTCTCAGCTTATTGAAAGTTACACAAATATAAAACCTCCCGAAACAAAAATGAATGGTAATATAGACATAATCAGCCTTGTTTGCAGTTCTTGATGTCCTGTCAATAGTTTTGCTGTTGTAGTTTTACTCTTTTTATAATGGTGGTTTATGGAGAAAAGTCTTTTTGAGCTGCAGGGCAATTTTTTTGCTGCAATACCACGAGTGGCCACCGAGCCAGATTGGAAGCAAAGCTGAGCAACACTCACCGGGACATTCTTGCTTTGAGGACAGTGCTAATCACTGCAGCACAGTGCTGCCCTCAAGAGAGAACAACTTGTTGAAATTGCCCACCATTTCTTCTCAAACCTTAATCTGTTTTTCAGGCAGTCACAAAATGATATCAAGGTGACAGCAGTACTACCAGCCTCCATCTGCCGCCAGATGATGACGCCCTCGCTGTTGCTTTATTGTGCTGGCTGGGAGAGGATGGCTCACTAGGTTTTAGATAATAAAATCTGATGACGCACATGCTCGGCATTGGGACGCCTCAGTGCTTTCTCTCTTCTCTTTCTCTTTTGTCTCAAATTTTTTCCATGTTTGTTTTTTTCCCCCAAGAAGATGGAAAGATGGGAGGTACTCCCTTACTTATAATCCTTCTTGTCTCTCAAAGGAGAAAGTGAGAGGGGAGCTGGGTGAGTGTATGAGCCCATAAGCCACTTGGTGTGGAAGAAGTGACAGAGCAGCTGAATGTATGAGTGTGATGTGTGCAGAAAACAAGTTGGAGATTATATCCCAGGGAGAGACTGTGACTGTGGTTTTATGAGTGACTCCATCAGGCTCTGATGATGTGATTATAGCAGTGCAGAGAGCGAGCTGAGAGTCAATGCAGCGCTGTCATTTCATCACATCACCGCTCACACGCTGCTGGGTGCTGACACGTGTTTATGCGTAAGACAGAGAGCCGTAGTCAGGCCGAGGTAGAGAGAAAAAGCAAAGAAGGACCACAAGATGAATAAGAAATGCTCATCTCACCCCTCTGGCTCTTCCCTTTGGTCTCTGATGCCGAACAATACCCCACAAACTTTCATCTCTAAGCCTCACAATCAAATGTTAACCACTCACATCTGGTGCGTAATTGTGTTGTTCACATGTTGTGCAGCCACAAACCCAAACAGCCCAGCGTCTTGTGTTTTCCAGGCCGGATTCCGTGCCAGCAGCTGAGTACTGTCACTAAGACCCATTAAATCTGTTAGCTGTGGCCGTCTCACATACTGCAGTGAATGCTGTTTTTACGCACACACACACACACACACACACACACACACACACACGAGCAGTGGTTGGGTTGGGTTGGTTTATTGTGTCATAAGTGCGAACACGACCTCAGATCAGCTCCAGTTATGTTGCGACACACAGGCAAACCCCCAAAGAGAGAAAAAGGGAAAGAAAATAGAGAAGTAGGGTTGTAACCACCAATTATTTTCAATATTAATCCTTTTTTGATTGTTTTACCAATAAATTTAAAATTCCCTGAAGCCTCCAAACTCAAAGATATTAAGTTTACACTGTTACATAACAGAGAAAAGTTTTTTTTTGGGTTGATAAATGACTTAAAAGATCGATCAGTTATAGCAGTTGATTTTGTTTGATTTTGTGTCAGGTCAACTAATTAATCAGCTAATCTTTTGGACAAAGAGAACTGATTTAAGGAAGGATAGGAGGCAAAAGAGTATGGCAGCATGTATGAAAGGGTTTGTCCTTTCCTGCAAATAGTAAAAAAAAAAGGCACATCTGTCTGTCAGTAATTTTGAACAGTTTAGATCTTTTTTTGCCATGTGGTTGACTCACTCCCTTTCCCCCTCTGTTTCCCTGACACTTTGTCCGCATGTGTAATCTCTCGCAGGACTTGATGTTTGGCAGGTGCTGTGTCTCATGTGCAGCTCTGCAACTGGAAATCTTTTCTCTTAATTCAAAAAACAGCCACCAATCTGTGGGAAAAATGTACAAAATGAGCAGAGCATTCTCATTGATTGGCCCAAACTCATTGATTGGCTATCAACTCATTGATTGGCTATCAACACTCTCATAGTGTTGTTTTGAGTTTAAAAAACAAAACAAAGCAAACAGAAAAAGGACCGCACAACACCTGCTTAGCACAAAACTGTAGACGGACACAGCTGGAGACTAGTTAATAATAATAATAATAATGAACTTGCATCTATCAGGTGGCACGAAACATGATTAAATGAATACCAATGATGCTCCTAACCTGCAGGGAGTGTAACAACTATTCGCCAACAAATTCACCAGATTTAGTGCAAAGGCACATGTCAGTGTGGCGTTTCCAGCTTGGTTCTATGGTTTAAATATCCATTAATGTGAAAAGAAAGCGATCGGGAAACCACCGGCCTCTGTGTTGAACTGCAAAAGAAATGAAAACTTTTCACTTTGACACACATAGATAATCCTGATAACAAAGGGACAGTTCACCCCGACATCAAAAATGTATATTTTCCTCTTACCGGTGTCTGTCAACCAGGAAACTCCATAAATCACCTTGTAACTGCAGTTGACCTCTGTTGTTGTTCTCAGAGGCCGTGCAGTACATCAGTACATTTGTTAGCAGTTATTTTGGCATTGAGTAAAAGATGTACAGAGCTGTAGAGGGAAAACCAGAAACTATTTTCATGGTCCAGTTTTGGACCCAAATCACTGGATAAAGTTATAGAGTTTTATACAGTAATGCGTGAGGTCTGGTCACAAGCAACACGCTCCTCTGGTGACGTGGCAGTGTCATAGAATAAAGAAAGCTTTCATTGGACAAAAGATTTGCAGATGCCGCAGAGTGTAGGATGAGTCATCGACATTTTTGAATGATTTTCCAGGAAGTTACGAACTCTAAAATACCATTAAAAATAGCTTAAAAACATCTCTTTGGCCACTGATGCTGGTGTAAATGTGACATGTGGAGCAATACATATGTGATAAAGACGCTAAAACAGCGACTTTGACTTCCTGGGAACTTTAAGGATTCTTTTTTGTAGTGAACTGATGCAACAAATTTAAGTTTAGCATCTAAGCAGAAGAGATAAAAATGATATGATAATTTAAATAATGAATAATAATATGCTAAGTAAGAAAGCTCAAATTCTCTTCATAAACCAATGTAATCTAGTGTCAAAGCCCTCTGTCAGCTAATAACATGACCAGTAGGTGGAGCTGTGTCCGGTTTGTACCTTCCTCATATTGTCGCCTTGTTATTGCTCATTCCAAAGAATCGTATGCGTTTGGCTCTTTGCTTTCTGTTGCAGAATGGCTGACGACAGCTGGTTTTTATTATTCTTCCTGATGGGCTCAAATTATTCATCTGTTTTATTAGATTTCACCTGCAATGACCAGAACTCTTGGAAAATAAAGCTGGGTCAGCTTGTATTTCAGCATGCGTATAGCTTTCAGGGAGCTGACAGATAAAGCTGTGCTCTGGAAAAGACATCATGCTCAAACTTTGTCAGCACACACTACTGCTCACATGTGGATGAGGTCAGTGCATGACCTTAACACGCAGACTCAGTGAAATTGTCTTTCTAATATGAAAGTAGGCGCTCTTGAGAACAGGCTGTGTTGTTTTGATCCTTGTTTTCAGCGTGGCTGCTGCTGCTGCATTTTCTCAGGAACAAGTGTTCATCATGTGACCCTGGGCTGAATGCCAATGAAAATAAAGATGTCCAGTAACTTTCCACAAATGTAAGACACAGAGCTTGATAGTAGAAGTATTCTAGCAATATGAATTGGAAAATCTGGTGTAAAAAATGTACTCCAGATGTGGAAATGTATTCCAGTAAGTGGAACAATAGCCGAGCTTGAAGAGTGTTTGAAGATGTTGTCTCACCTCTCACTACGAATCCAGCTGACCTGTGGATGAAAAGATGCAGGAAAGTTTCATTTTTTCTATCAATATTAGGTTTTGGCCTTGTATCCACTTGGCATAGAAACTGTCAAACTTTACTTCCCGCACTGCCCGTGCTGTGCTGGACTTCACTCATCAGGAAAGATAAGACTGAATGTACGAAAAGTCTAAATATCTCCTTGAGAACAAAACATTTGCAGTATACAGTATATATCCTGCAGAGGATGAAACTAGCAATTATGTGACACACCTGCTCTCCATCCCCTGACCTTTTCCATGCAGTCCTCCCAGAGGAAAATGAGCATCAACAGACTGACCTACTTTTTTTTTTTTTCGAGTTTTCTGACAGCAGACCAGTGACCATCCTGGCAGTGGATAGTGACACTGACACTGATGAATGAGATCACTTTTTACTTCACTGTATATGTTTAAGTATCTGTAAGAGGTGAGGAAAGAAGGAGAGCAGGCCTTTTGAGGTTTGGTCATGAACAAACAATCACACCTGACTGTATTCAGAAAGCGTACTGTAAATATGCAAATCCTCTTCAAGGAATAGTTCAACATCATGCCGATAGTACTGTTTTTATAATATGCAGTATTTATGATATCAAAGTACAGCTGTGGGACAGAAAACTACTGTAAATTTGGACTTAATTAGATTTCAATATATTTTGAGTCAACGCTGATTTGGGAAAGATTTTATAGGAAAGGTTCAACACTTTAGGAAACATGCTTATTCACTTTCTTGCTGAGAGCTGGATGGGAAGCCAGGAGAGTGTTTGCTGAGCTTAGCATTAAGACTGGAAACAGGGCTTAAAGCTAGGCTGGCTTTGTCTTGTCATCACCTTGGCATTGCCAGGCAGCCAGCGGACGCTCGTGGCCACAAAAATGTCAGCACATATCCCCCTGTTAAACCACATCTCGTTATTTTACACTGTGGTTTAAACTAGTGCAAATTAGTGAGGTTTAGGAGTGCTCTTTCGCTTTTTTGACAAATTCGTGTCAGCTGTTCCCTCCTGTTTTCAGTGCTAGGCTAAGCTAACCGACTGCCGGCTGTGGCACCACATTTACCACACAGACAGACGTCACAGTGGCAGCACAGCCAAACTCCTCATCTAACGCGCGTGAAAATTATGAATAAGGGAATTTCCAAATGTCAAACCATTCCTTGAAGAGAACACACACATAAAACCACCACCTTATTTCAAACCTTCGCTCTCATAGAAAGAACATTATGGTGATAGAAAGGTATCAGATTCACGGCCTTTTGTTCAAAATCAAGTTACATTTTATCCTTGAGTGACCAAAGTGATTTTGTCTGCATGCGACACACTCACGCTGCAGCAGGATCACACACGCGTCGGACGTAGAGAGATTACATCATCCCCTTCAGTGACATCATCCCAACCAGTCTGTGATAATGACATCATCCTCTTGGTATGTCATCCCTCCACCCCCCGAAGATTTCTTTCTCCTGTGCCGAATCTAATTAATTATTCATGAGCGGCTTTCCTGTTTGAGTTGCCGAGACATTTTTACACCGCAGCCTCTGTCTGATAGACTCATAACACTGATGCAGTGTTTAATGCCCTAAAGCAATGATGAGGTGGGAATAATGATAATGAGCTGATGTCCTGTTGGCACAACACTAAGATGTTCTAAGTCTTACTATTATGGAAAAAGGGTAAAATGGTATTTCTAAATACATTTTGTGGTGATGACATTTAAAGGACCAAAACGGATGATATTTGTTATATGTATTTTTAAAAAAGGATTAAGTTCAAAGGTCAAGTGTGCTGACTCCTACAAGGACTTTGACTCTGGTTGTCAGTTTATTGGCTCTATGTGTAAGCACATGCAAGCGACTAAGATGCTGGGATGCCCGTTTTGCACCTAATTGTCTTTGATTATATGCATTAATTATGTACATACCGGGTCTGTAACCTTCAATTCATTATACTGTAAATGCAATAGGTAGTGTAAGAACTTTAATTATTGAAAATACATCCCACATACATCAAGATCTGTACATGAAAGAGATTTGCCTTAATTTATTTGTATATAAATAGACATAGTTAAAAAAATAAATAAAGATAACAGCAAGACACACAAAAAAAACCAAAACAAGATACGATATGAAAAGATGTTATAAAAACTAGAATGGCACTCAGTAGAATGAAAACCTCAGGTAATAATTGTCCCTTATTTTCTTTTTTATTAATTAATTTATTTTTCTAAATTTCTTTCGGAGCAGAACCTCCTGGTCTCACTGATCAAACATGTCAATCTTGGATAATTATCATACATTATATAATCATTTTATTGTTTTTTGTTAATTTATTTGTTTGTTTTTGCACCACACAAGCATCTACACACGAGGATTACACACCGGGAGGATGATGTCATTCCTCCACACAGGGTGGGATGATGTCATTGGAGGGAATGATGTCACCTCCTCATTTTGAATGCATCCTGTAGGCGGGGCTGCTCAGGCTCTCCTCCACATCGCTGTCTGCTCAGGGAACCTTAGATTTTTAACCTAGTTTTACGAACTGTAAGTGAATGTCACATTCCTGTATCACCTTAATGCTGTGTTAGGAAGGAATGGGAAATATTCTCAAAAACAGGAAAACAGATGCTTTGGAGATCATGGTTTTGGGGGAATAACCTAAACCCATAAACGATCATATTTGGCTGCATGTTTGTTTTGTCTTCTGTCTTTTTCAAGAATCCAAAGAATGTTGAGTTCATGAGTAATGTCAGCAGCAAGTGTGAATAAGATTGTCTGTGTTTTTCCAGTATCAAAAATAGCTTCCACCAAAAAGTGTTTTTCAAATATTTTTTTTTTACCAGGTTCCAGCATTGAGAAGCTGTGTTCTGTTTTGTTCTTGAATTCATAATTTATAATTTATAATCAGACTTCGATCTGTCATCAGTGCTAGTCTACTACTTTTTTTGCACAATGCAATTAAAGAATAAAAGTTAAAATGCAAAAAAATACACACTGAATTTGAGGAGAAAATGATTGAATACTTAAATTCTGTCCATGCAGCAGGGGAATGACAAGAAATCTTGAAATTTTTCAGTTCAATCTGGAAAAAAATAAAGACCAAGGAACACGAAGAAAATCCACTATTTAAGTGGAAAATGACTCATTGCTCAGGGAGTTGTTTGTTGAGATTTCTGGACTAATTGAGGAATACAAGACGGATCTGATGTGAAACCAGATGCTTCCAATCCCCAACAGACACACCAGCACGCAGTAACAGAATCGCTCCAGGCGGCTGACAGTAACGAGCAAAATTCATCTCTATAAAGATCAGTGGGCTGGAAAAATTAAAGTGATTTGCCTCAAACCATGACGCAGATCAAGGAACCCACATGCAAATGAACCGCCTCATGAGGAAATGTGTGCAAGGACGCAGTGACGCATCCTTTCTATGTCATAAAGTTTGATCGTGACTCTCTCTCTCTCTCACACACACACACAGACACACACACACACACACCTGTACCTCAGTCTCTCACGAAAGAGCCTTGTCACATGTGAGTTGACTTTGTTTTCTATGTTAGATACATTTAGATGTGATTGACTCTTTGCACATGTGGATTAGAAAGTTGTCGCAGCATTGCGGCGTGGCTGTAGCTCAGTGGGTAGAGCAGGTTGGTCAGTCCTTGGGACGACGCTGGCTGCATGTTGAAGCATCCTGTAGCAGGATACTGAACCCCAAATTGCTCCAGATGAGCAGATCAGCACCTTGAAGCCCGTGTCGGTGTATTAATGGGTGAATGTGAAGAGTGTTGTACATTGTAACAACTGACTTTTTTCACGTCTGATCCAATATTTTAACATGTGAAGGACAAAATGATATCAGACGTGAGCTGGACATTTTCCCAAGTTATTGGGAACTTTTTTTCACATATGAATAGAAATGTCCACATTAGAAATTAAAATATCCACATGTGAATTATATATGTTCATTTATGATTTGCTTTTTTCCCCATTAATTTGCATAAACCTGACCTGAGCCTGGTCGTAGGCTATCACAGCTGCCTCCTAAGAAGGTCTCTCACGGTTCTCAATCTGCTAACCAGGCCAGCTGTTTCCTCTTCGGACTTTGCATATTTTTCCCCCATGTGTGTCTGGGTTTCGCCGGGTGCTCTGGGTTCATCTCAGAGCCCAAAAGCATGCAAGTGGAGACTCCCATACATATGTATCTCTGTATAGCTCTTGTAAAGCCTGTTGCGGACAGTCAGCCTTTCCACAGTCTTCCCTGCTTCTCAGTCCTTGTGCAGTGTATACTTGAGATGGATGGATGCCTCTAACCATATGTGTAATAATTAACCATATGTGGATGGTAGTTTTGTCACCACAGTGTACAATAATGCACTTGTGTGAAAAATGTATGATGAACATTCAATGCCAGAAGGCTTTCCGTAGTGTAGTCATAATTTGTGAAATGTCTGAGTCAGAACCCCACAAAGGTTTGGTCCTCGGAGAGTAAACCTTTATACTTTATACTTGAGATGGATGGATGCCTCCAGCCGTCCTGTTCATCCAAACTACTTACTGCGTTTTTAAATTGGTTAGGTTTTTCATTTGTTGTTAGGCTTTGTAGCGCTGGCTTCGATGTGCTATACAAATAAACCAATAATAATAACACTAAAAAGTCCTCATATGCGCTCAGATTTTGTAAGTAAGCAACCATACACATTCACACGCCGTGTCCTTTGACAGCCATCAAGCAAAACTCCTGCAGTGTGGATCGGCCGATGACAGCATACTAATAAACAAGAAAGTGTAATCGGAGGTGTGGGACTAGAAATTTACATATCAACTGAGTTAGGTTTCACACCTGCAGACAGATCAGCCATTGTCTTGTTATCAAGAGATCCATTTATTACAATAATCACAAGCACAGTCGCTTTGAAGTGTAATGCTACTAATGTATAATACTCTGATCTGTCCGGCCTGAAGTGATTACCTGGTGTAATAATATTACATTTTATCTCATTACATCCATGCAGACCACTATTGCAACTTCACAAACTGCCAGGTGTGCTGTGAACGTTTCTGTATGATTGTGAGAGCAAAACACTCGAAAACAAAACAGTTCTAAACAAGCGTTCGTAAATGTAACATTTTCTTCCTTGTTTAATAAATGTAAGCACAACATTCAGCGCATTACTTGATTTTCTAATCTTTATGTCATTACATACTCTTTTTTCTTTCGTCCTTTTTATAGTTTCTTTAACAAAATTGTATACAAATATCAAAACCCATATAGATAAATAAATAATGATAATATAAACAAATAAACACACCGGATTCACTCCACCCACACAAGAAAGACATATATATAGACAACTGTGCGTTTAAGGCATATTTAAGACAAACGAGACAATAGACGGATAAATATTTAACAAAATATATATTACAGTATACTTGCAAGAGAGTAAGTAAAACAAAATATGAAAAAAAAAGATGTATTACAATGTTCTCTCTCCTCTGATTCAGTAAATGTGCAAATTAAAGCCATAATCTGTCAGACACAATTGAAGTAATGTATGGAGACTAGGCAGCATAACAGTAACACAGTCTGCTCTGTTTTTTCAATGAGTGTGTAATGGAAGTTAGAAATTTGGGGAAACTGAAGTATAAATATGATACAGAAATATGGGGCCACTTGACCAGAACAACAAGATCCCTATTCACTCGTCTATGTGGAACTCCCTGTATCGTCAGTAGCGACACAGACTTTCCATTCAAATACCAGATTATTAACTGGACCGTCTGTTTGCATTTGGAAAAGGAGGTTGACTTAGTGGTGGTGGCCAAGAATCCCCATCTGTACGACTGAGACTTTTTCCAGGACTGAGACAAACTGGGCTTTTTAGGAGCATTTGAAACTAAAGTAGTTGAGTCTCTACAGACGCATGCGGGTCACCAGGCTGTTTGTTCTCTGTTCTGTCTGCAGCCTCCCCTCCTGTTTCACACAAATTCAAGATGTATTTCTGTGACAGACGTGCGGAACATCCGTGAGGTCGGCGTGGTTTTTAACAGACAGTGAGTGGCTGTTCTCTGGAAGCCTGCTCACTCAAAGATACAGAAGGCAGAGGGGAGCGATACTGAGAGGAAGACAGAGCTGTTGGGTTGATCAAAGCATTTATCATCATGTTGCCTGCAGTCTGTTTATCGTCACATACAGCTGATGATTCTTGGAAATGGGAGGATCAACAGCACACTGACTTGCCCTTTAGGACTGTGCATTATTTAACAAAACACTGTCGAATCTCAGGGTATCGTTGGGAATACTGGAAACTCAGTTATTATCCACGCTCCCTTCTGCTAATGGAAAGTCAGGGGGAGTTTTGTAGTACACAAAACATCTCTGGAGCTTCACAGCAAAACAGTGTTGCAGCGTCCCCCTAAACGACTGAAGCAGACGGGGGCTTCATGATGGAAAACATGAACAAAACAACTGAGAAAACAAAAAAAAATTAATCCATACAGCTCGTCTTGCCAATCCAAGTCTCTGGAAGACCCAAACCGGTCTGAAAAGACAATATTTACACACTTTTTGAGGGCAAAATCTTCCCTGTAACTAGTTAAGCTAAATGTGTTTGCATGCATCCTGTCTGAAGTGGATTACCCTTTAGGTTACTTTATGCAACACTGCTTTCACATAAGTAAGAGCATCAATACCACAGTATAGAAATAGTGCACGTAAAAGTTCTGCATTCAAAATCTTATTTAAGTCAAAGCACGTAAGTATTGGAATTAAAATGTACTTAAAAGACCAAAATACAAAAGTACTAATAATGCCGAATAGCCCCTTCAAGACTAATGCCACTACTCAAAATGAGTTAGGGCCACTGGGTGCATATATACGTTAAAATAAATAAAAACTCACGTATGTCACAGAATAAACAATCAATTAAAACTCTTAAATATCCCCAAATCCCTAAGTAATTTTGAGTAGGCCTAGTGTATATTATTGGATTGCAGCTGGTAAAACTTACTGCTTGGTGGTTTAGTCTATAACAACACAGTATTCATTGTGGCATAATTTGTATTTATAATCTGAATCAGCAAAGAAACTGTTGTCATCTGCATGTCGTGGAGTATAATGAAGAATAAAATGGAAACACGGAAGTAAAAGTACCTCAAAATTGTACTGAAGTATAGTACTTGTTACATTCCATGACTTCGTGTTGTTTTTGCTCTCTATTCACGAACAAACGTTTGTGTCAAGTGGGCTGCTGGTCGTCTACGTCGTGAGTATGTGATTTCCGGAGGTGTCAGTGAACGCCTCACGGTGGGCTGGGCGCTGGTGTGTCTGTCAGAGAGCCTCTCCCTCTCTCTCTCCCTCCTCCGTCCCTCCTCTGTCTCTGCTCCAAGCTTCAGTCTCGTTTCTGTTCTCAGGGAGGCTCGGCTGTACGTCAGGGAACTAGCGTGAGAGTGCGAGAGAGAGGGAAGACGATCCTGTCGGAGAAATCAGACTGAAACTCAGAGTCACGATGGACACCGGAGAGCTCTGACATCTCCGCTGAGGATTTAAACTCACCTGAACCAACTCTGACGCGGACAAAGGGAAACTTGGACACTGAGCCAGCAGACATATCCAGGAGCGACGTAAGGAAACACTCTCATTATTACTAATTCTCACTTTCTGATTGGATGTTTGCCTGTGACCTGTCAGACCCTGTCTGTCACACACAGGTGAGAAATTCCTCACACTCTTCTGTCTGACTGACAACTTAGATGTTTGCCACTTCTAGGCTCCGTCTATAGCACTTTACACTTGTGTTTTAACAGTAGATAGATAGATAGATAGATAGATAGATAGATAGATAGATAGATAGATAGATAGATATCCAATGGAAAAGTGCAGTGTTGTGTCTGTGGGTTAGTTCACAAAACCACAGATAAAACTTGACATCTCTCTGTGTTGCAGCTTTAGGTTTTTTTCAAAAAGTTTCAATTTTAAATGTTTCGCTTCTCACACGGCTCTGCTTTGGTTAAGGCACAAAACCCAGCTGGTTAGAGTTTGGAAAACATCCTGATTTGGTGTACTTTGGCTTACATGTGTTGGTTGCATGACTCCAACATAGCTGGAGATGTTTCTAGGTTGTGTTTTTAATGAAACCTGGAGATGTTTCCAGGTCTCATTAAAAACAAAACGTTTTTGCTACCACACAGGGGTGCAGATGATCCAACTTCTTGCTAAAAATAAAATTTTCTTGTCACCAAAGATTTGGCTACCAATGCCCTGACTTCCTGTCAAATGATCCTTTTTTGTTCCCACAAACACACCTAGAGACGACACAACTTTCTTTGAAAAGCACCCACCAACACGGCTGCAGAAGCCCCAACTTCCCTCTGAATATATCTGTTTTTTGCCACCATAAACACGACTGGAAATTGTCCCAAAGTGTCCTTAAAAGCATTGAATGGTATCACTTTTAAACCAAATTAAACCAAACGAAGACTTGAACTGCCGTCACTGGCTTGCCAACTTCATCTCCTGTAACTTCATCACATCACCTCCACCTGTCGACACGAAAGTCGTAGTCATGAGACATGTAAAGTGAAGGTGATATGACGCGTTATGTCACTGTAAACTGGTATTTCCCCGTAACTGGAGAGCATAACCTCTGTAAATGACTGTTCAGCGACACTCGCAATCAATGATTTCTTGCATTATCACATCATCTAATGAACACGTGGCAGTCTGAGATTGTCAAAACTTGTTTAGGACAGAGATCAACTTGTCAGAAATATGCTGCTTCTTATGATAAGGGGAGGGAACAAGCCCTGGCGTGCCTCCATGCAGAGCAGCTTGAGACCGACGGGCAGTGAGTCAGACCAGGATGAATAGTTGGCGAGGTGGAGTCCTTGGAGGAGACGGCGCTCGAGGGGCAGAGCTTCCCCTCCATGTGGAAAATACATGTGTGTTTCAGATGGGTGCTTAATGTAGTGTAATTGTTTCCAAAGAGGATAAGGAAGCTGGAGCAGTGTTAAAGTAGGCAGAGAGGAATGAACACCCACCATTGTGTGGTTCCTATGTGAGCTCTCGTTCTACCTGCATGTTGTGCAGTTTGAAGACACTGAGCATCAAGGGTTTAACATCTTCTGCTTTATGGTGCCACATAGGCTGCAAGATTCAACTTTAGTGTATTTACTGTGCTAATGAAACAGCTACGATGGCTCAGGATTCTCCGGGATACTCACTTAGTGACCTTTTTTCTGTACATGTGATGGCTTTTAATCTTGTCGACAGGTGTGTTTTTATATTTTCCCAGGTAAGACCAAAGACAATTTTCCTGCTTCGGCTGAAAAACAAAGTTTATACTATGACTGCGATTGCTGCGACCAGCCAATCTTCCCTTGTCGGTTAGTCTGTCAAATGTTTTCCTCAATTAATCGATTACTTATTTGGTTCATGAAATGTCAGAAAAGGGTGAAAAAAGTTGATCGGTGTTTGCAGAAAGCCCAAGATCACGTCCTCAAATGTCTTGTTTTGGCCACAACCCAAAGATACTCAGTTGACAGTCATAGAGGAGGATAGAGGCCAGAAGATATTCACATTTTTTCGTTAAAAATAGGCTGCCCTAACCAATTATGGATTATTGGAATAGGTGCAGATTCAATTTACTGCGCATACTCAAAATCTTGCCAAGTTTATTTGTCACATTTTTTGTCAAATGCATCTTACTTAACATGCTTTTAATGCAAATCACCTGTAGAAAGTAGCTTTTCAGCGAGACACACGTGGAACTTGTTTTGACACAGTTTTCACTCGTTCCGTCTGCTTTTCTGTTCTTTTGTCTGTCTCTGTCTTTGTCTTTGGGGCTAAGGTGACCTTCATTTATTAGTCCAATGTCTGGCTCTGTGTGTCGCACCACCAACATAACAAAATATCTTGCGAATCAACAGTTAATCCTGTTTAAGCGCCCAGAAAACAGAGGTAAGACTTGTACTTTGCTTTGTGATCGATAAGTCATAACCAAAGAATTCCAAAGCCCTTTCTGATTATTGACCTGCCTGCATCTGTGAAGCAGCGCTCATGAGCCACTCTGGCATTTGCTCTTTTAATCGAGTCTCTTTAAGCCTTTAAATCCGAACACCACGGCGCTGTCAGTGCAGATACAACAGACATCTCTGAGTGTGTTGGTGGAGTCTTACTTGCTTTGAGATTAATTTAATTAAATGTGGGCGATATGATGATATGTGCACAGGGATTTAAATTAATATTGTCAGAGATTTTCTGATTCTGTTTATACTGTGACAGTTATCCTATTAACATCTCTGACTGGATCATATCATAGTGTGCAGTGATGCAAATCAGTGAGCTGGATATTTACTTGGCAGTGTTGGATTTTTATGATCTCTTAGAGAATGTGAACAGTTTTCCAATAGATTTTTAGATTTTTTTTTTTTGGACAGTGTATGATCCTTTTAGCCTACATGCACCATGTCCATGATAGAGCATTGGTTTGAATAGAAAGAGGCCAAATGTTTTTGTGCGAATGATGATCCATTCATCCATCTCCATTCAACATGAAAAATAAAAAGACAGCCTGAGGAGGGTGCTGACGTTTCTGCCTGCAAGGAATTGTAACTGCAAGAAGCAAAACTTGTTTAAAAATCTGTAAAGGTGCAGAATTAAACTTCGAAATATCTAGTTTTACTTCCACAATTGCTTTCATGGTTTCAGTATGAAGTTGAAATGAGATCTCTGACATTGAAGAAAGTGTTTCATCCACCATGAAATGTTCTGTTTTAATAACCTTTGTAGCCTTGAGTGTGCAGTTAATCAGTGACAGAGGTGTTCTCCATGGAAAACATTTCTACCTGTCGGCTTAATTGGATAAAGGATACAAGAAAGCGTGACATGACATGTCATCACTTGTCTCAGGGGCGACTGATGCTGAATCTTTGTTTTGAACACCTGGAGGCGATGACAGGTGTTTGGGAAGAGCTGTGTTTCAATACGTGAGATCTTATTTCCTGCTACAGTCCCTCCTAATGCCGGTGACGCAGCTCTGCGTCCCGCGATCAATTAATCACGCTCGTTTCATGTTTGTTAATTTGGATGGTAGAACATCTGTACCCGTCTGTTACTGTTTCCAGCAGATCATGTGTGCTGCAGACACAGATTCTCCCAAACACTGACAACACTGAATAAACATTTACAGATGAATTTGCAAATGATCACCTTATTACACAGCGAATACGGTAAGTTCATTTCAGGGACACACACACACACACACACACACACACACACACACACACACACACACACACACACACACACTTCAGGTCGTCCATGGCGCTGCGTGCCGTGCTTGCCTTGTTCTAATGTTTCAGTATATTAATAGATGTACTCATTTGTAACATTGCTGCTCTGGTTTGGCACAGAATCAAGCAGCAGAGGGCTTTTTTTTTTATGAGGGCCGGTGTCAATCAAAATAGAGCACAACATAAATGAGTAAGAGAATAAATATTTGAAAGGGATTGATCACATTTTTTTTTTTTGGTCAAACATGTCTAGAAAAGAGCGGAGGTTTGGGTTTAAAAAAGACAAAAACAAAACTAATACAGCAACATCCTGTTCTCGTTCGAGGAAATGGTCCTGGCTCATGTGGTCACTGAATTCTAAGGAAATTACAGAAGGGATTTAAAGGGACCGACGTGACTTCCTCATGCCCCGTGTCAGCCGGAATGAGCTTTTCTCATGAATGACCAGCTGTTCTGGAGTATTTCATATCTGAGAAGGTTGAAGAGGGCGAGTGGGAGAGAGATCTGCCTCTATAAATTGGATGGGTCTGGGAACGCCGCTACTAGAGTAATTGCCTTTGCATTCTGCCTTTGCCAAGAATAATAACTATCTTTTGAAAAAAATATAAAAATGTAAGACCTGCTGGCTTTTGCCTTGTCCTCATTTATTCTAATCGTGTCCCGGTTCGTCTTCCCGCTGTAGTCAATATTGACTTGCAGCACTGTTTCAGCCCCTTGTGTTTTATCACCTCTGAAAACCTTCTCCTTCTTTCCTCAGTGAGATTCACCTCCACCAGCGCCCAGCGAGGCCATGCTCAAGCTATGACAACTACAATGTAAGTATTGCATTATGGTCAGACTAATCAGCTATGACAGAGCATGCAATATCCCGCTCTGACAGATGAGGGATGTTTTTCAGTCTCAGAACACTAGATTTTTTGGTCACGACATAGAAAACACCAACATTGTCCGACCTTCAAAGGACGGATTTGAAAGTGCTTTTGGTGAATCAACACATTTGCAATTGTGAAGAGGGAGCTGAGGGCAGTGACTGAAAGAACGAGATCGCAGATGCAAGCGGCCAAAATGAGTTTCCTCCGTTGGGTGGCTGGGCTGGGCCTTGGAGATGAGGTGAGGAGCTCGGAGTAGAGCCACTGCTCCTTTACGTCAAGAGGAACCAGCTTAGGGGGTTCGGCCATCTGATCAGGATGCCTCCTGGGTGCCTCCCTGTGGAGGTTTTCTGGGCAGGTCTAACTGGAAGGAGACCCCGGGGCAGAACCAGAACCCACTGTAGGGATCTCATCTGGCATAGGAACACCTCGGGATCCCCAAGGAGGAGCTGGAGAGCATTGCTCGGGAGAAGGATGTCCGGAGCACCCTTCTGAGCCTGCTGCTACCGCGACCCGACCCCGGATAGGCGGATGAAGATGAAGATGAAGAGGACATTTGCAGATCATGATGTTCTTGCCTCATGATCAGTTGAAATACGTCTTGCAATAAACACGTGGCAGTAATGAAGTTATAAAAACTAGCGCAGTGACCGTTCAAAACGTGCTTTGTCTCCGTTGTTGCTACGTTCAGATCCAAAGTGAAGTCAATCAGATGAACATTGTAGAAACTTCCAGTTTAGGTAGATGAAATTCTTTTCTTTGCAGCTGGGAAGCATAACTTTGCAGAGATTAAGGTTTTCGAGGATTTCAGGGGCACAACTTAATGAGAAAATGACTGATAGACACAGAGTTGAAGTTTAATGTTGGAGCAGCTGATAACAGCTCAGCCCAGTAAATGTGGTTCTGGTGAGTGGCAAGTACAAATATATTTAAGTGTCTGTTATAACTGGGCTTAAATATTAAAGCATTTTCAGACATTTGTATTGCATATAAACTAAGCGGGATGCAGGATGTCCTGGAATAATTTCATGTCAATGCTTATTTACTCAAGCCTACAGTCTATTACTCTAGGACAGTGATATCCAACTAGGGTTTCGTGTACCCAGGGTAGTACTTATAAAGTTGGGTATATGTAGAAATATTATGGAGAAGCTCTGCTCATCTGAACACAATAGAGATTGTGACTAAATATATTAGCATACTTGTGTTCAGGGAAGATAAACACTCAAACTGGATTACAAATTGTGACATTGCACAATTACTGTGACAATGAACAATAAACTAGCAGCTATGATTGCTCAAGACAGTTCCAGAGTCAGCTGTAGCACCTGAACATCACTTGCTGCGATTAAGAGTAGGGCTGCGACTGACGATCATTTTCACTGTCAGTTATTTTCTTGATGAATCAGTCAGCTTTTTGCTCGATGGAATGTCAGAAAATGGTAAAAATGTCAACGTCAGTTTTTCCCAAAACCCGAGACGACGTCCTCAAGTGTCCTGTTTGGACCACACCCCAAAGATATTCAGTTTACTGTCAGAGAGGAGGAAAGAAACCAGAAGAGTCTCATATTTTATTTTTTACTTTAATTACTCAAACCAATCGATTCATTATCAGAATAGCTGAACAGGTTAACTGTTGCAGCACTAATCAATAGTGTGTGAAAACTAGTTAGTAAATGATGTTTCATGAATGGTTGAAACATCCAGCTTTGGCCAATCCAAATAAGAGTCAGAACGCAAACTAGACCAAAATTGAGAAAAAGCCTTAACAGTGGCAAATCTGGTTAAACGGGTCATGGAGGTCATTTCACAGAGGTGTGAAGGGATGTGGAGGGATGCCAGACACAAAGACTAGGGACAGTGTGAGCCTAACCGTCAGCATCCACAACACACACTTGTGAGTTGTGGCACCGATAATCCAGACTGCTGACCGGCGTCTTGTGTCGCAATGCTCCGCAGCAGAGACTGAACAGACATGAGTCATGACGTCTGCAGAGAACTTGGTCCACCTGCTCTTCCACTGTTCTGTGTTACTCTGACAAACTCAAGTTTCCAATCGTTCACAGGGAAATACATGCCAAAAACTCCCACTGATCTCACATGTCAACAGCTCTTGAGTAATCCTTTTCATATTTGCGGATAGTGGTTCACTATGTTATCTCATTCACCGTCGACTGTTGTATGTCATGCGTTTCCTTCAGAACTAACACCCTTTCCCAGCTAATTCTCAGTGCGTTACTTTTTAAATCCATTTGCTGGAAGCAAGGTAGGTCACATCTCCACTTGTCATATTCCAGCATCAGTTGAAATCTAGAGTTAAAGAAACGTATGAAGCCCACCTACAAAGCATCAACTCTTTCCCGTTATACTCGACTCACTCAGTGTTAGGGCTGACACGATATTGATTCTGAATCAAAAGTTGATCAAAATGAGTTTCAAATTCAAAGGCATCATGGCTATACCCCACCCGACGGTGAACGCTTCCCAAACAAAAAAAACACATCTTACCTCAGGTGCCCGGTAATCGTCTTTTTCTTTGTTAGTTTGGTTGTTTTTGCCTGTCTGTATTTCTCTCTTCTTTTTTCCCAATACAAAAACATAAATGATGAATAAAAAGACGATTAGGTGACAGAGTCAGAGGTGTGAGAGAGAAGTGTTCACTCGTAGGGGAAGAGCTGAGCTGAAGAGAACTGGTAACAATGGCACAGATCCTTTATTGATAAGTTCGGGGAAGAGGGTTTACTCGAGACAGATTAGAGAAACTGAACTTTGTCACAAACTGAGCTTCTATATTTTGTTCTTTCTTGTTGAATAACAGAAGTGTGGCCTGTTTTTTTATTGAACTGGAATCTTTATGTTTGGTGGACGTTATTTGTCCAACAATGACAAGGCCGTCAGTGCTGAGACAAAAGTTAAAATCTTTACACCTGTGCTCAATTTCTGTCTTCATCTGTGTGTCTTTTCTCTCTCACAGTCTGTATTGCCACTTTGTACAGCTGCAATCTCAACATATTTCCTTCTCTCTGTCCATCCCCTCTGCGTCTCACTCCAGGGCTCGGTCTGTGATGTTGACAGTCGTGCTGCATATCTTCCTGGTGTCCCACGGTGAGTTTCAACTCCAGCTCAACAGCTGTGGCCTCTCAGCTTTTAGGATCTCTTCTTGCCATTGAACAAGTTGTCCGTCTTAGAAAATATTCATGTCTCCTTTGGAGTGAACAGAGAAGCTTTTAAGCAGGTACTCACATTACAACTGACATTTCTATTCGAGTGGTACTCTGGGTTTGTAGAAGTAGCACTGGTCACGACGTGTAAGTCAACAGAATCTCCAGATACACAGGACGCAGCCGCCTCATACCGGTGCTGACACATGACTCCTTGAGATATATTGAGGCACAGTTGGCAGATTTCCCAGGTGAGGTCATGTGGTCAGATCTGCCACAATGAAAACCCACATCCTCTTAATGTCACTCCTCACCTAAACGTAACCTTACGTTCTTTCCCCGCGTTTCGTCCTTTTAAAGAAATTTGCGGATTTTTTATCAATTTGGAGAAGCTGGGGAAAAAACACAACATTTTATAGAACTTATAAGACATTAACAAACAGATTTAATCAACATAATTTGGTTTTTATGTCTTTTTTTTAATGTGAAGCACTACATGCATGTGATTTCTTTTGAAAATTCACAATTTTTAATTTATAATTAGCTATTAGTAGTAGTGTTACTATAGTATTATTACTTTGCATTTTTTTTTAAATCAGGCGCTCCTTCTTGCATAGTAATAATATATAAACATACATTTTATAATATACAAATATATGCATTACATTTGTATACATGGAATACACTTTTAAGTAAACTTGGACTGACCCTTTGTGCCTCTAGTCTGCACATAAGCAGCTGCCAGTATGAGAGATTTTATAAACAGAATTTTTAGTTTAGTTAAATAAAAGACTACAAGTTATTGAACAGACTCCGATGTGATTACTCTGATGCAGAAAAATAAAACCATAAACATGAATTATATGGATCGATTTCTCATCCCTGTGTCCGAGCAGGTGCTCGGAGTCTGGAGCCTGACCTGGGAGCCTCCCTCCCCTCAGGTGCCGTGGACCTCCCCTGGCAGGCTGAGCTGTGCTGTGACTCACCTTCAGCCCACCTCACTGCAGAGGGAAGCAACGTGCACGCAACGGAGACAAACCGCTCTGATTCAAGCCTCCCACACCATCCCCGCTGCAGCTTCAGGAGCATGACAGCCGAATCGAATCGCCATAAGCTCTCCGCTGGTAAGAGTTCATTCACTACCTTTATCAAAAATGAACAAAGAAATGATGCATTCGAGGCTTGTTGAGTTGCTCCTGTTCTGGTCGATAAGGCCCGGTTGAAAGAGTTGGTGCATGTTTTTCACACCGTGTCTGTGTTTTCACATATTAAAATCAAACACGAACACATTAATATCGAGCTCTGCTGGCCCAGTTTCACAATAATAATTAGCAAACAGGCTGAAATTTCTATTAAACATTATGCTGTGAGGATTCAGGTTAGTGAGAGCAGCTTGAGGCAAACGCTCAAAACGTTGCTGATAAGTATGAAGATTCTTGTCTTTTCATAGAGAGAATCTGTAATGATGACGGATGAAATGAACTTTCCCCACGACAAATACAATAGCAGTAGTGACACGAGCTCCAAGGTGCTCCACTGGGTTGTCATTTATAGAAAAGCAACTAACTTACACTGAAGTCATGTTATTGATAGCCTGTTATGTTAGCCATCAGCCTGCATTATGGGTCTGAACTGATGCTCTGAGTGCTCCGACCATTTCAGATTGAATTTCTGAATGCATATTTTTGACACTCAGCTAATAAGTGCTTTTAATCACTAACCCATGTTCGTATGATTCAGTTAACTCCATGAGGTCTCCAGGCTGCTAGTACACATAACATACCTGGGGCGGATGTGGCAACAAGAATCGAAAATTAAGAGCTAGGTAGTCAAAATGTGTTGGTCAGTATTTGTGTGCTTTCACTTGATGTTTGAAAAGACTTGCTCGTGTTTTCGCCCTTACCTGCGAAAGACTTGTTGCAGCAAGCACTGCCCGCATCGACTCGAGCGAAGTGTAGCAAGACTTTTAAGTGTCTGTTCCTCTCTTACGATTGCGTTTCTGCATGTCACCGCATTGTATGAGGCACAAGTCAGTTAAACCCTGCATGGCATTACATTGCATTACTGGATTACATTCAGTGACTGTCTCGGTTTTGGTTAGAGCCACTGAAACACTTGATGAAAGTTAGAGATAAACGTCCAACTTGCTGCAGATCCATCCACCCCCACCTTTATTTAAAATCCTGCCATGCTACATCACTGAACGGGATGTGAGGAATTATCCAGTATTAATGTAATTGCTAGAATACTGGGCTGGCTTTACACACTGCTTGAGGTTTATCAGATTTAAAGGCATCCGGTGGAACTACTGACCAGTAGTGGCGCTACAGAATGATGTCTGATGCGTAGGTCCCCATTTCTGTTTGTGCGCTACCAGCATGAGCCTGCAGGTAGGGATGCAACAGTATGAGATTTTCATGGCTCAATAAACATGGCAGGAAAAATGTATGTTTTACCAGTATTACAAAATGATTATTACAATGAGAGGAATGTAAATAGAAGGGCTCTATTGGTTTGAACTTGATAAAAAGCTGGGGAGGAACTAGGGACAAATAACAAATGAATCACAGGTGCACAGGAAAAAAAAGACAAAGACAGGAAAAACATGACACATGAAGAGAGAACCTACAAAATAAAACAGGAAATGAGACTGTGACAGAAATAAATGTAATCTTAATAACATTAATATGGCAGAAAATGTGTACTGTGGATAAGTAAATGTGTGCTGTATACCTTGAAGACGATATTTCGATCCAGTCCTACCTGTAGGTGAAGCGATACATTCCTGCTGGCGGTTATTCCACGTTTGACTTTAGACAAGATGTACGGGACAGACATTATTCTCTGAATGAGGGAACATGAGCGCATTGTGTCTGTTGACACAGGGACATTACGGCGGTTGCGACGGGGTAGCTGTGTGATGCTGCTCCTTCTCATCAGAACACACAGCATGTTGGTGTGACAGAGCCCGTAACTCTCTCTGCACCTGCGTCACCTGTCACTGATCGAGGGGCCCCCGACGATCAGCCTCACAGGCTCATTACACTTTAATGGCTTTCCAGCTGGAATCCCTCCCGGCATCGTGTCAGGGCGAGGAACCGTGTGAGTCTGTGATCAGTTCACAAGCATTCACGATCACGACAGAGTCACACCAGCTGATTCTTATCTTTCATCACCTCCGCTGATCTAGCAAATTGTTGCGCTCCACTGCTTTGTAATAAAGACGAAAAACTATTAGGGTTCTTGAGAAGCAAATGGAGTGAAGTGAGTCATAATTATGCGATGCTCTCTTGATGTTATCAGCGTGGAGGTGAAGATGGAGATGAGGCAATAAAGAGACACGAGAGAGGTGAGGAGGATTTGTTTGTTTGCATCGATCTGTGAGGCGCTATGACGCATTAGAATCAATGGTGATTAGTTAAGACCTTCCAGCTTTATGTCTGAACAAAGATAATTAAACCGAGCGGTTAGAAGCCCACTGTGTGCCTCCTGACAGGTTTGTGAGGCCTTTTCACAGTCAGGGCTGTGATTCAGCTCTCAGGTCCCTCGTCATTTTCTCATTTGTGTTTCTGCATCCACATCTTTTGTTACCAAAGATGCCTTAAAGACAGGTGGGTCAACAACTGCTTGAGGCTGAGACTGAACAAAAGTTAAAGTGTTAGGAGTCCTGATGATCAGTCCTGCAGATAAAATGTCTTGTTTTGACGGTTGCTGCAGCATTATATTCTTATTAAATCTCAGATGCTTAACAAGGTTTGTGGTGTTGCCACAGAACCTCACAGTCTTCACACGCACCTCAAATACTGCAGCATCACTGCTGTTCACAGGGCTGAAAAAACTCCCAGTGGTTGCCGTCAGCCGAGCCGCCATCGTCCGCTCTCTGTCAGAGGCACCGTACACATTTATAGAGCCATAGTTTGCACATGCACCCTGCTGATGGTAAAATACACATCTACCCTACATTACTGAGCAATATCACATATCCATCCACAGTTTTTCCAGTTGTGTCACCATACCTGGGGATAGAGACTGAGGAAAACAATGCCTCTTCCTGTTTTGGCTGCCTGGTGACAGGCCAAATAGCATAATAAAGAGATGGTTTATAGGGAACCAAACTAGACACAGATGGAATCACTTTTCTTCAGACATTACACTGTGCAATCAGTATTTACTTCATGAATGATGATTAAAGCAAAAGTTGTCTTTTGCCAGATATTAAGAGGTCGAACATTAAACAGTAAACATTATACCTGCTCAACATCAGCATGTTAGCATCACTGTGCCTCATATGAGATGAGACCTGAGTTATTATAAGAGAGTTTATTGATACCTACGCAATTATCGATTCTGTTTATCAGTCCCTCATCAATTCCTGTTTAATTGTCTTTGCGGAGAAAAGTACCTACCTGCTTCCTGCACATTTACCCTGGATGACGGACGGTCGGAATGCAGTGGTACATAGTGTGTCAAATGAATGTCTCATGGAAAGATGTTGCAGCACACTGCTGGCGTTCCAACTTGATATAATTTCACAGATATTACAACTATAACCAAATGTAGACTCTGAGACATGTTGTCACACACAGGTTTTTCTAACTAGGTTTTCCTAACTTAGCCATGAATGATTTGTGAACTGTAAAACTGAGCTCAAAGCTCAGACTTTTTCTCTCACAATGACTGAATTGGCACGCTGGAGCCCTCCTACCACCACATTGCTGCTTGTGCTTCACTCACTTTTCAGATTCACGTTTCAGATCAGAGTTCTCAGAATATTAAGCCTGGCCTTTTTCTCAGAAGCCTTCATTAGGAGCTCAGCTGGTGTTGGTTTTGCTGCTAACAAGCAAATGTAATTTCTCGTCAGGAACCTGTATGGACATACTGTGCATAATTGATGAAAACTGGGACAATGTCCTTTGTGACCTGCAGCCTCACGGTCCACCATCACCCACACTGGCAGCTGATCTCATGACGGTTAGCTTACAGCGTCTGCTGTGAGTATGAAGCTGCATATTTATACTATTGTTTCTTTCCAGTCTCTCTTCCTCTGTGTGTGTGTGTGTGTGTGTCTGTGTGTGTTTACTGTAAATCTGATCTGACCTTCCCAACTGCTCAGTGGGGGGTTAAGTATGTGTGTTTACTTTGATCAGCAGAGGAAGCCGTGTGAAATCACACAGGCTCCAGGCTTTTATTTTGGCGGGGATAAGGAGACCAATTCTCCACTGATCTCACACACACCTTATAAAAGATGCCAGACGTTCTTAGATTCGTGATCAGCAGATAAAGATTCCCAGTTGTCATGATGTTAACGATGTTCAATTTTTAAGTTTTAAGTACAAGTAAAAAGTAATATGTACATCTACATGTATTTGCAGCATTTTTCTAATCAGAATCAGTGTTCTTATATCATTGGCCTGATAAAATTTAATATCTGCCTCGTTTGCAAAGTAACTAACAACTAAAGTTATTTAACAATTGTAGTATAGTAAAAAATTTATTATTTCCCTCCAAAATGTAGGGTGATGGAAGTACAGAGTAGTAGAAGATGGAAACAGTACTTGAGTGAATGTACTTAGTTACATTCCATCATTGTCTTTCATGCTCTGGTCATCCACTGAGAAAACAGACTGAAGTATTTTCATTTCCATTTCCCAGTTCGCAGGAAGAGGAAACTAATAATCCTGTTGTCTGTGAAGCGGAGGATTCCTTCACCTGTTCGATCGCCCTTGACACTACGACAAGCTTTGTGACCGTGGTAACCGTCAGCATCTCAGACGCCGTAGCTCCTCCGGTCCTACTCAGAATTCCTGCCCGACCTGGTGAGAAAAGGACTTTGTCTCTGTTTGCTTTCCCATAGTTTGAGATGAAATATTAAGTTATACCAACTTAAGTTAAAACAACTGATAAGCTTCAGTCCTACAGAGTCAAACAGGAAAGGGTTTCTTTTTAAATTCTAAATTTTGAAGGGGAGAATCTTTTGCGGAGGAGGCAGTTACCCAATTTTTTGTACGGACCTTGCAGTCGATGATGCAGCCCTGAGGAATTGTGTGTTTTTCTTGTTTTTACTTGACTGGAAAATTGGCACTGGCTGTGCTGCTGTTAGGGATGGGTTTTGGGAAAAGTTTTGACATTACTGGCAGAAATAGATTTTAACGAGGCAAAATTAAAAAGTAAAAACCTGCCATGAAATAATAAAAAAAAAAGAAAAAAAAAAGTTTGCTAGTAAGTCAGTGGCTCACTGAGAAATGGGAGTTTATATGTGAGTTGTATCTAATGGCATGTCCTTTGATCGGAGAAGTAAATATTAAATCAACATTAATTAAGCCAGAGTTATTCCAGACCTTTGGAAATCCAAATCAACTAAATGTTCACGCACATTCCAGTATTTTTCAGTATGATTCCACTTGTGTGTAACTTACTCGCTACACTGGTTTAAGTGCATTACAGTAAGTCATCAAAGCAGCTAGTTCCCGACATTCACTGTCTCTCCAAAGTCACTCAGTTACTGAAAATACATTCAATAAAGCCGTGCATTAAGATGATGCGGGCGTCGTCACGGTTTAAAACACCAACATGTTCCAACATCCTGCTGCTTCAAAGGGATTAGTCTGGACAGATAAGGAGAAAGTGTTTTTATTATCCAGCCGCCATCGGCGGACGTGATCGGGAAGAGGGGAGGAACACTGGGCCATGACCCTGTGAATGTGTGTGTGTTCATGTGTGCGCAACTGAATCCAGGCTGTGAGATCTCCGCAGTGATGGACAAGGGCCTTTCCATGCCGTGTTTGTTCAACCAGACCTTTTTGTTAAACTGACAGAGCGGATCAGAAACAGTTTTTTGTAGTTTTTGTACGGACTTTTTGTTTTGTCAACTCTGCAGTTTTATCCCTCACTGAATGTGTAGTTACTGCACTCTGTTTGTGTAGGTAAAAACAACATTAACGTCAAGGTGGAAAACTGGCAGCTGATTTGTTGTGTTGGGATCGACAAACGTGTTTATTCCTGCTGTTATTATCAACCGTAGCTGTATTGTATAAAGATACAGAGCTCATGGTGATGATTAAGACATGAAATGAAAGCAGAACAACTTTTCTTGTTGAAACTTGAAACTTGAAACTTCGTCTCTACTTACTGCACTTGCTGAACCACCACTGAGAGTTGTTCTGTTGGACCACACTTTGTCATCGGTAATCAGTGCTTCTCCTTGAGTTACATGTTAAAATGATCCTATCGTAAGAGAATTAAAAGCCTTTCATTTCCTTAATGTCGTGTAGTCTGGAAAATAAATAGTTGCACTATTACTCATAGTGTTGAGTAATATCTTTTCTCCCAGTTGGCATCTTTGTGGTTGAGTGAGACTCAATTATCTGTTTATGTATGTGTCATAATTGCGTGATGAAGTGGGAGATTGTAATCTGACCTGCTACACCTGCATCTCACTTCAGTTGAGTGACAGTTAAAGCACACCTGAAACGATCCGTCAGTCTAAATCTTAAGCACAGAAGAATCATGGGATATGAAAAATCCCCAGCTGCACGTTCTAGGTCAAACCCCGCTCGCTGACATTTGAGTGCGTACGCTTCACATGTATGTAAAGACCAAAAGGCGACACGAGTTTTATGCCGAGCAGATATATTGAATTGCATTTGATCTATATTTTTCATTTACTCAAACTCAAGACGTGATTAATTTATTAATCTAATGTTGACGGCATCAGGACTGGAATATTGATCTTCATTGTTTGAATTACAGCAAATATCACCTTAAGATGCACAGTGCTGTCATGACATATATTAGACATAACTACAACAGCTATAAATACTCAGACGTAATATATTATAGGGAATATTAAGTGACCTTGAGGCCGCGCGGTGGAAATTTAAATCCCTTACAAATGCAATTTTGTGAGCCGTCGTGCAAAAATGATCTTCTCATTTTACTTACACTTATTGTATTGATCAATAGGATGAAGTAATCGTTGATGGAATATGAATTGATATTAAAACAGGATCAACTCTGCATTATGACTGCTAGTTATTTATCTGATGTCTATTGATTCTGCTGTGGAAAATGTACTGTAAACGCATGCTTCTGTTCTTCTACAGTGAAACCGAGTCCTCCAGTCAACCTGTCGCACATCCAGACCATTGAGGCAGAACTGATTCTACTCTGGGACGACCCGGCAGACTATGGTACCGGCCCGCTGAGATACGAGGTCCGGTATTCGTCCAAAACCACTCACCCATCCTGGCAGGTAACAACAAGCAAAGCATAACAAGCATTGTACAAATATGATACTACCTGAGCTGGTGCCTTTGCAAGAGTTTTGCTGCTGCATCCTCGAGTCTCCATTATATTATAAGGCTCAATTTATGAGGAGTTTGTAAACTTTAATTCAAGGCTGTATTTGGTAATAAATCTGTTATAAGCTGTTAATAACAACAACATTTGGATCTAGTCTGCAGGTAAAAATGCTAATATGTGGACGTTGAAGTCAAACTACCTACTTTTTTACAACGTAGCAATCCCAAAGTTGTTGTTAAATGCACCACAGCCTCTTTTTCTGTTTATGAAACAGCCTCAATGTAATACTGATGCTTCTTTATAACCTACATGAGCAAATGAGGGCAGATGATGTGCTATTTCTGTATTGTTATTCCTAATGGGTGCCACACACAGACCGAAAGAGCCCATGTTTACATTTTCCCGGGCAAAAGTTGTGGGTCGTGCGTTAGCCAGTTAAAAGGCAGCATGAGAAGATTTGCCTGTGGTGGATTTTATTGTTGACGTGCGGATATGGCACCGGCTGCATCAGACGTTAGATTGGGCTGATGCTGAGCTTTAGCAGCCTCATCAACTCAAACATCAACGTAGGGGAAAAAAAGTGCAGCTGTCCTCTAGACGATCACCGCCCACGGCATCTTCCCACCAAACTCTACCACAAGCGGTGCGATTGCCCCCAGAAGACGAGGAAAACAGTAGCAGTCTTAAAAACAAGTTGCTTCTTTTTCTGACTTGCTTCCAGAAAAACAGCAAAGACAAAAAGACAAGAGCAAGATCGATTTTGTCCTCAGAGGCCAACACTATCAACACAAAATGAAAATTCCTTCTAGGTGCTTTAATAAAGGCACATTATTAATCTGTCGAACACTTCTGATAAACTCTTTTCATTCGGTTCCAAACTGATATCAATGGGTGCAGACTGCGCAGAAAGCCACGACATCTGGTGCAAGTTATGCTCAAAAAAGGAGAAGTGAAAATGTACTTTCTGGTTCGACTTATAGGAGTTCGGTTATGTGTTCTGCAGAAAGTGACTCAAGCCATGTCCTGAGTGAATCACGCACGCACAATCACTGTATTAGTCTTTCACTGCAGCGGTCAGCACACATTTCCACCGACAAGACGCCGTGTTTGTGTAGTGTGACTCGCTACAGCTCGCAGGCAGTCGGGCTTTTAATGGCCTCGTACGGTGCGTTTAGCATTCACCAGTGCGCTCAGTGTCCTGCAGTGGATCAGAAGCTGCGTGATTCATCCAGCCGTGAGACTGTAGTCCTGCTGTTAAAGACTCCTTGTAGATGCATCAATGAAATATGGTTTCAGTGATTCTCTCAACATCTTTTCCTTTAGTTTCGAGTCAGTCAAGTGAAGTCAATCTTAAGTGTGCCTGAAGGTCTTCACAGTTTACACGATATGATGCGATATACAAAGATCCTCTGTCTTTAGACCCTCTCGTAAAGCACTCGTATGGGAAAAAATGGAAGACACCTCTCTCAGGCTGGACTGAGATGCAACAGATATTTAAAAATAAAATGATCATCAAAAAGCTATAGATAGGTTATAAAAATATATAAAGAATATGGATCCTGGAGGAGGTCAGGCAACTTTAGGTGTCCGAGTTCCTTTGGGCTCATGGTTAAAATGGTCGTATGCTAAAGATTTGTTTTCACCACTACAGTCGTTTTGTGTCTCCGCAGAGGCGCCTTTTTTAATTTTACAAGTGACAAAAAGGCTTTTCAAGGGGAAACTGCCAGATGCTGCAGGTGTACAAACTCAACTCTGATGGTAGCCGGTTTGTGTATTTTGGTGACAGAGCTGACGTCAAACATCACCCACAGACATGACTGTTGGATTCAGTCATCGTTCGCACGTGTGAACACGCCCAACTATCTCATCCAGGTTAACGTGCTTGTGCACTTGTGTGTTTGTTGACTCCCTCTCCGCTGTCTCCAGGTGGTGTCCGCACCTGGAGCGGCCAGGTCGTCCCTGGATCTGAAGGCCAAAGTGAACTACACCGTCCAGGTTCGCTGCTCCAGCCTGGACAGGCCTCCACTGTGGAGCGACTGGAGTGAGCCTCACCACATCTACCTAGACAGTAAGAACCAGCCTCTTCCAACAAGAGGCAGATAAAACACACACGATCCTTATTTTGTAATTTGTGCTCGAATGCTGCAGGTTTGTCTTTTCTCTGTAATGTCAGCGTTTTTGCTCAGTACAACCCTGCACTGTTTCTAAAAGCTTTGGAGGAATTGTTTGAAAGTTTCCGGAGAGCCTCAGTATCCAGCAGGAGGTCTGTGACTTCCTGGGGATTCTTGGAACAACTGCGGGGGGGTTCATTGAATTTAGCGGAAGATAAGGGACAAAAAAATAATGCTTAAGCCAATGCTAATGGCTCCAGAGAGAGAAACGTCGGTCCATCTCCCACCAAGAGTGAGATATTTAAGCAACTTTTTTATGGATTGTTGTGATCACACATTCACGATGCCCAAAAGATGAATCTTTTCACAAAAACTAGTCCTTCTTGTTTGCGTTGCTCTCGTCAGTCTCTTTGCGTATAGTGAGGTGTAATTTTGTTTTCAAATGATAGAACTGGCAAAACATCAAACTGAAATGTTCTTTTCAATTTATGTTAAATTTAATTAGAATGAACCACAAATTTAGAAACACAGTCACAAGGATAAAGGATGCTGATGTTTTTAAACTCGATTGTTAACGGTGTTGGCTCAGAGCTGAAACAGCCTAACTGAGAGGTTATTTGGGTATTTGATGGCTCTAAATTCAGGCAGTTAAATGATTTAATGTCGCCTTTTTGCAGTGAACTCGGTTAGCTAACATTTTAAACCTTTCCCGATGGCTGCAGTTCAGCTCTCATTCCCTCTGAGAGGTCCAGCAGACGAGGGTTCCTCACCGACTGTGTTACATTCAACCGCTGACTGTAATTATCTCTCAGGTAGATTTATGTCCGTGCTGAACTATTGAAACGAGTCAAGCTCATTAAGCTGAGCTATTAATAAAGAACTCATTCCAGTGTGGCCGGCGTCAGTAGACTCCGAATCAGAGGTCGTCCCCAAGGCCAGTGACCTGCTGCAAATCACGTGACACAGTGGCTTTAAAGACTGGAAAAGGTCACACAGGAAACATCTTTGCCATCGAAATTCCAAAATGAAACTGAGAATAGAGGAATGAAAACAATAACTCTTAATGATCCGTCAGAGTCTAGGAATTGTTCATGTTGGCTGTGCCAGTTTGTGCTCTGCAACGTCAGACTGCTGGCTTGTATGTCCATCATAAGTCTTAGGTCAGTGTGTCATGGGGCTGAAAGCTTGTAAGACTCAACAGCTCTGAATCATCTTACTGAAAATGAGCTACCAAAATGTTTACGATGATGCCAAAAACCGCAAAGAAAATTAAATAAAATGTTTGAGTGAAGGTGAATGTGAACGAGTCTTGGAAAGTTTCTTCATCTTTATCAACATTGAAATACAGCCAAAATAGATTCTCCGAGTTCTTTATGAGTCACGAAACAGCTTTTCTTTTTAGATTCATTTGAAAGATTTCTTTTGTTGGGCTTATCACCTGTTTTGCAGATGAGTCATGTTTCTTTTGTTTTAGCTGGAAGAGCTCCAGAAACTCCAGACAGATGTTTCTGTTAGCTGCATCTGAGGAGGTGGTGAGAGAAAGGCTGTCACAAACTCATGTCAACCCATTTCAGACTTTGCTATAGGAGAAAAGTTGTAAAATATCTAATTTTTTTTTTCTTTTGGAAAAATCTAATTGGAAAGCTTGGCTTATGTTGGGTCAGTGGTTACGGTTAGGGCAAGGGTTAGGTTTAGGCAAGTGGTGAATGTGGGTCTATATAATTTCAGGAAAGTGACTTAAGTATGTTTTGTTTGTGTGTGTGCAGCGGTGAGCTACATCCCTGAGAAGGTGGTGGTGCGACCGGGGGAGAACGTGACGGTGTATTGCGTGTTCAACGACCACAACATCAACGCCAGCACGGCCATGTGGATGCTCAACTTAGATCAGCCGGTCCATCGCAGCCAATACCACCCGGTCAACCAATGGGTCAGCAACAACTCCTTTTATGTTTCTGGGAACATTTCTCCAAAAACGTTAAATGGCTTTCCTGTGTTTTTGTCCATGTACTAAGACTCTTCCTTTACGAAAACAGGTCAGCCAGATCATCGTGCGTCCTTCAGAGACTCAGATGTACGACCTGCTGCGGTGCACTCAGGAGTGGACCATCCCGTACAGCCAGATCTATGTAGAAGGTGAGTTCTGCTGCGACAAAAACAGCAAAGCTTAATCAGCCCATTCTCACTCCCAGCGCGTCAAATACGGCAGCCTGGTCAGTGGTGCTGTTGTTACTCCTCAAGCATCACTTCTTAAAGCATCCCTCTGGCGCAGCACTAGAAAGACATGATTTGTATGACTGAAAGTCACACATCAACATTTCCCTTCAGGTTGCTGGACGTCCGTGTCCCTTTTTTTGCTCGACAAAAACAGGAAAGAGGGTGGCGGCGCGTCACAGCACAACAATGTGAACCAAAATAATCCCCCTGCACTGATGTGACCTCAGAGGTTTGTTATTGTTACCTAAGTTCTGAGTGTGTCTCCCTGCCTGTCTGTCTCAGGAGCTTCAATTGATATAAAATGCGAAACCAACGGTGACATCGACGCCATGGACTGCAGCTGGAAGAACACGCAGTGGACCAAGCTCAAGTTCAGATTCAGGTAACGCAGCACTTGACATTTCACAGGAGCCATCTCCTTTCAGTGAAGTGTGTTCGGATGTTTGTGGAAGCAATTGTTAGTGAAACCACAAATCAACGCTCAGAACTCTGTGAAAACCTGGAAGTGAGCGAACGCGGTGTACCAGACAGCTCGTGTACTGAACACACCCTGAAGATAGTTGTGTGAAATGAACAGGAAAGGAAGTTTATTTGAGGTCAGCGTGTTTGGTAATTCTGACCTCAGAGCAGCAGAAAGTCTCCACATTTTAAAAAGTGAAGGCGAAATCACAGCAGTGAGGACTGACCGGGTGATGAAATGTTTCCAACGGATGTTCCTCAGAGGCCTCTTGTGCAACACGACGTTGTAACTGACTTTCTTTACTCCAGCTCCTCCCCCTCGCCTGTTCATTATTTTTCCCTCTAATTCTCTTATGTTTTGAAGGATAGAAAGTGTAATTCGCTGCTGCAGTCGGGTTGATAAAGAGGAGTAATCTCTGAGCTCCCTCTGAGCTCTCTGAATCATTCATTTCATTTCATTTGTTTGGACGGCAGGTGGGCGGACCTACCATGTGATGTGATGGAAGAGAGGGAGAGAGTGGGCGAGAAGGTCGGCGAGATGGGACCTGCCTGCCCACCGGTGCGATCCAGGCGGAAGAGCTGCACCATCCAGCCTCTGAGGATGAACTGCTACAAGCTGTGGCTGGAGGTGCCGTCCCGACTTGGACCCGTCAGGTCTAAACCCGTCTACCTGTCCCCCATCGATCACGGTGAGCACGGAGGCCGGATTTAAATATCCTCCTCGCCTTATAACTGTGGCTCTCCTTCCGCTACAGCACGTCTTCTTTAGGTTTTTTTGTAGAAAAATCTGAAGAACATGAATTTTTCCTGTTTAACTGAGATATTCTCGATAGTCTGGAGTATTTAAGCTTATTAATAAATCAAACAGCCTCTTCTTTTAAAGCAAATGAGTATTGAACTTCAAAGGAAACCATTGCTGGATTAAATATTTATAGATAAAGAGCTGTGTGCTTAAAGATAACCTTTAAATATTGGGGCTAAAGAAGAAGTGATTCATATTCGTCACAGAACAACTGATAAAGGCTATGAAAGGCATCATATCAGACTGCTGTTATGTCACTGTCAGGTTTTCTCCATCGTCTATGTTCATCAGATGTTCTGCTGCTGAATGAGACAAACTCACAGTCCTCTCCATGCTTCTCGATGCTGTTTCTCCCTCTGCAGTGAAACCTCACACACCCACGAATGTGAAGGCAGTGAGCCGGAGCAGCGGGGTCCTGGCAGTCACGTGGGAGCCTCCGCCTCTGCCGGTCGAGGGGCTCCAGTGTCAGTTTCGGTACCACTCGTCATCCGCTCTGAGAGCCCAGCTGGAGTGGAAGGTGAGCTTGTTGACCATCCACTACAGGCACTATGGACGGCTTCTAACTAACCTTTATTGAAAACCAATTATTCAAACTCCAGAACATCGCAACCCCTCTAAATATCAGTTTGCTTGTAGTTATTCGGTCATAGGGAGCCTAAAACCTGAAAATAAGTGAGCATTTTTCCACTTTGTGTCTCGATGGGTCTTTGGTTGGAGGTCTGCGGTCCACACAAGGGCAGCACGGCGACGCAGTGGCTAGCGCTGTTGCCTCACAGCATACAGGCGGTAACAGACAATGGATGGACGGTTCACACGATCTTAAGAGATTTTGACGTTTGGTTCTATGACATAAAATGTAATTTTGAAGCTTTTATGTGTCTTAAAAAAAGGCAGTTGCTAACAAGTGGCTAAATGAGACTACAGAACACATACACTAACTCAAAGTTTCCAACCAGTGGTCTTTCATGAGGATGATCTTGACAAAATCAAAAGTGTAAGTGTGATAAACTTCTGTTTGCCACAGAGCTTATTTTCAGCAATAATCCAAATTCCAGTGGAAAAATCCCATAGTCCTTTTGTCAAGGGAGTCGGGGCAATGCTAACTGCTAACCACAGAGCACTTGACTGTGCTCTTTTATTTTTCATTTTTTTAATCATTTTCAATGTACAGAACAGCTAAAGGGTGGCAGGAAACAGGATGAGAGAGAGGGGCGATGACATGTGGAAAAGGATTATAGGTCAGATTCAAACCCTTGGCCGCCGCAGCGAGGACACAGCCTCTGTACATGGTGCACACGCTCTACCAACGGAGCTACTGGGGCGTCCTGACTCTGTTCTGTGCTTTGATCTAAAAAGCTACGTGGTTTACATCAAATTATTTTTCTTCAACCTGGAAGAAAGATGTTTATCCATCAAAAAGAAAGTTATTAGAAGTCACTCAGGTCAGGACTCTGCTAGTTGATAAGTCCCATGTCTTCTTTAATAACACAGGATGCTCTGACATGAACTCAGCTGGTCACTTTGAAATGATCTGACATGAGAACATGTTCCTGCCCTCTGATCAAAAGATTCCGCAAAATGATGAGACAGAGAAGGAAATGATGAAGTTGGTCGACAGATGAAAAAATGTGTTCTCCACAGATCAGATACTTCACGATTCTTTCATTTTCCTTCATCTAAAATGAGCACTAAGAGAAATGCCGTCCTGCAGGTCCAGAGTCCAGTGAGGGTGCCGTTTGGGGAGGTCGCAGTGTCCGACATGTGCCGGGTGTACGTGGTGCAGGTACGCTGCATGCACACCAACGGCACCGGCTACTGGAGCGAATGGAGCGACTCGGTCTACTCCACACCTCAAAACAGCAGAGGTAACGTTGAACGCCATTCGTTTCACTCTGAAACACGTCAAATGCCATTGAACCTCTGAAGATAACGACAGATGCAGCTCGATGCCTGATGTGACCGTTTTAAATTACATTTGACCTTCTGATTTTAGCTCTAATGGAAAATGGCACTCACGTTACATCACACCATCAGAGGTGAAAGCTGTCACGTGATGCATTTGTCCGTCTCCCCCTCAGCTCCTGAACGTGGTCCTGATTTCTGGAGAGTTCTCCAGGACGATCCATACAGAAACCAGACTAATGTCACTCTGCTGTTTGAGGTACACAAACACAAATGTGAACATTTTCTCGTTTTGTAAATAAGACGTGGGATTGAAAATGTTTTCTTTTCTGCTTTGTTTCCCCCAGCGTCTCCAGATATCAGGGCACTCTTACTGCGTGGATGGATTTATTGTGCAGCATCAGACCTCCAGTGGTTCTGTGACGAGGGAACAGATCGACCTGGCGTCCTCCTACAGCTTTGAGTGGAACCAGATGCTCCACACTGTGACTGTGGAGGCCTACAACAGTCTGGGGAGCTCGACCCACAATATCAACATGACACTGGAGAGGCAGCCCAAACGTAAGTGTGAAGGGATGGATTGGCTTTGAAACAACTACATGGAAAGATGTTTATTTTCTCCTTTTTCTTAATTTATTTTGACCTGTTACAAGAAAGTATTATCCAGATTCTCTCTTACGCACACACTGAATCAATTCTACTGCTGTAGCACATCTCCACATCTCAGTATCACAAGTATTATGAATTGAACATGAAAATAATCATTGGCTGCCACCCTAAACCCTAAATAAATACTTTATTTGAGCATGAAAACCTCGCTGAGATTACAAATCTCATGATCAGCATATACAGACATTTATACCATGGTCAGGGTGAATACTGTCAAATTATATTTACTGTTCGTCAACCGTACGCAATGTTATCGACTTTGAATCTTGCTAGCATAGCGTTAGCTTTCTGGCTCACCGCTGAGCGGACTAGAATATCTCCCGTTGCCAAGTCGTATCTAAGGTCCGTCCTATTTACTGGAGAGGTGAACAACGTTTCCGTTGCATAGGAACCTTACGGGAGGGTAATGGTTGTTCCAGGTATTAGTCAAACCCTCAGGCGTTACCAGGGAAACTAAGTTATTGCCTGTCAAAAACTTTATATTTTGATTGTAAAACGCATGAAAATATAAATTAATGGTCGTAATTTATTTTCTTTGGCAAGTGACCATGGTATAAGCGGGTTAATGCCCTTCGAGGTGTCCATTAACATAAATTAATGGACGACGCGGAGGCGTGAACCGTCCGACGCGAAGCGGAGGAAGCTTCCGCGAAGTCCATTCATTTATGTTAATGGACACCTCGAAGGGCATTAACCCTTACGTAACACACGGTACTGATTAAACATAAATGTGATCATACAATCAAGAAGAGTTCTTTCCAAACTATGTAAAATATGGCAGTTTAGTTTTTTTTGTTTATTTGTTATTCACTTTTCAAAAAGATATTTTCTCTTAAAACCATTTTCAAGGTTAATATGCTGAGAAAATACAAAGCTTCAGACCTGTTTTGACCATTTCAACAGATTTTCCTTTTCGTCCGTTCCTTTTGTCACCATGACCTGCGTACAGCTGAAAAATGTACGTCAAAGCTGAGTACACGCACAGCCATCCACTTAGGCATCACACTGAAGCTATGTGTCTCTGGGGAGCCCATAAAGGCTCTAATTGAGGCCTCGCTGCCGTTACCTTGAGTGTCGTAAATGCCTATTAGCAGCAGTCCAACACAGCACAGCAGCAATTTTTGGCCTTTTTCTTTTTTTAACAGTTGTTTTGCTCTCGCCTAATACTCATGATTCAGGTAAAACTATTTCGTAGAACATGTTTGTTTGACATGTTTCCATAGGTATTCTGAAAAAATGTGTTTTCAAGCTTATTAGCAGCAAAACTAGCAGCAGAGTCCATCCACTGATGTTGTTGTTGCTCTCCATCACCGCCATCAAAACACCAATGAGGGGAAGATTACTTCCTGCAGAATGGTGTTCCATCCCTCCAGTAGAGACGGGGAGATTATAAGAAGTAGAGAATTATACTTTTGTGACTATTTTGTGTGTAACAACTTGAACCTCAACAGTCGGAGTCTCCTGAAAGCATCGTATCCAAACAGTTTGTTTCTTGTCTACGCTTTCAGGTCGCTGTGTGAGTTCGTTCAGCGTGTTGGTTATCAACAGCACCTGTGTGTCTCCGTCCTGGACTCTGTTGGACAACAGCTCCGTCCCCCTGTCCATGGTGGTCCAGTGGTCTCATCACAAAGGCCAGAGTGGAGACATGTGGGCCAGACTGCCCTACACTGATCGTCCCATCTATCTGAGAGGTAACGTGATCTCTTCTCTCTGTTTGTTGCCTTTTTTCTTGCTTACTTCTTTAAATATTTGTTTGCCCCATGTGGCGGGCAACATTAGGTGACAGTGCTTCCAGGAGGGACAGAAGCACGACCGTATCAAAACAGCTGTGTTCCAACTTTGTCGTTGGTGATCTTAAAAGGGGACTGTTGAAAGCTCCAATTTCCAAAAGGATCAAAAAGAGTTGAACATTAGCCAGCAAACAAAGGGAACACTTCAGATCTTGATTAACAAATTGTTCAAGTTGAGAATCTCTACTGATGTACATCGTATAATTTGTTGAGACCAAAATGATGTAACAACAGTCAATTGAATCCTAAATGATCAACCCATCGAGGGCTGGATCCCTGAAGTTAAACTGACTGTTCCCTTAATTCTTTTGAGCAGTGTATTTCACATGCTTTGCATGAATCTTTGCCTTAACTCTGGACTTGAAGAAGAAAAGGCACTCGGGAGCGTTCATATACGGCACATCCTTTAGATTTTCCCAGAACAACTGCCCGAGTTATGACACAATATGTTCACACATTGGCGATAGAAAGCGATCAAAAATATGCAAACATTCTTATATTTACATACATATAGTATGTGATACTGTAAAAGAGCAAGGACACTCAGCCAACATGATTTCATCGCATCGTTTCAGGTGATTTCTTTGGCTCTGAGGAGTCGGGCTTCTACTTGTACCCTGTGTTCGCTGACGGAGAGGGGGAGCCAGCGTACACTACAGGTAGGCACCAGCCCACTGGCTGTTTTATTCGACATGTTTCAGGATTATACAGTGCCAGCACTGTCATTATGTCATTAACTACAGGTCTGATGTGTATTGTTTCTAACTGTTACAGCCACCAGAGGAGACCCTGCAGCTTACATGATGCTGATGATCATCTCCTTCCTCTCCATCGTCCTGTTCGTCACCCTGGTCATCTCCCAAAACCGGTAAGAGCTCCTGCTCAGTGAAAAAGAGACATGATGTTCGGTCAAAAAACTTGCTGCACACAGAAAATGACTGTATAAAACGTCTGACACTAAATGAGTCAGGGGTGATTTAATGGCCACTACAACAGCAACATGTTGTCTTACAACAGACGATTTACCTTCTGCAGGTTTTTTCATCTTGTTTCTTTTAATCTTGCACTAGATACAATGCTAATGGTACGCACTACATGTACATCCAATTAGTGTTTTAACCTGTAAGAAATGATAAATGATATAAATCTCCGGGATGAAGTCTAATTTAGAGAGTAGGGACACCGCCATGAAAAATAAGTAGTGTGACATTTAACAGGTCACAGGGGTGTAATTACACCTGATGTTAGCGGGGGGATGAGGGGATGGAGGGAGCCTTTAGACGGAGAGATGAAACCTAAATATCTGCTGTGTTTTTACCCAGGATGAAAAAGTTTGTGTGGAAGGATGTGCCCAACCCCTATAAGTGCTCCTGGGCCAAAGGACTCGACTTCAAAAAGGTCAAAATGAAATGCGTGGAAACATGCATTCAGACATTCATTTATATGCTGATTGGATGAGATTCTTTTGCATGATTATTCACGGAGTCTGTACTTTAAGTGTCTTTTCGTGTCTCTATAGGCCGACAACTTTGACCACCTGTTCCGATCTCCAGAAGGCCTCTCGGCCTGGCCGATGCTCCTGCCCTCTGAGAACATTTCCAAAGTCGTCATAGTGGACAAAGTTGAACTCTCCGCTCTGACCACAGCTTTAGTCCAAGCCCCGCGTGTGTCCCTAACTCCAGACCCAGCCTCTGCCTTATCTATCTCAATCCCTCCAGGGTTTGACTCAGAGGTCGACCAGACCCAACCCGTGGAGGGACTCGGAGTTCCTTCCTTTGCGCTTAATCTGGACGCTTTAACCAGTTCCAGCCCAAGACTAGATGAGTTACAGCTGGTCGACCCCCCGGCAGAGCGCCCCCGGGCAGCGCAGACAGCTCTGCTCAGTCCTCAGTCACGTACGCCACTGTGCTGCTCTCTCATCCCAAGCAGGAACAGCAGCCCATTCATCTCCACTACAAGGATGGCAGTGGCAGCAGCTCCAGCGACGAGGGCAATTTCTCTGCCAACAACTCAGACATTTCCGGATCGTTCCACGGTGGCCTGTGGGAGCTGGACGACCCGCGGCGCTCCCGCTCCTACAACTCTGTGGAGGAGCTTTCCGGAACGTCAGAGCAAGAAGACGTAGAGGAGGCGCAGGAGGAGAACCTGTACTATCTAGGAATGGACTATCGAGCGGAGGACGAGGACAGCGAGGAAGATGAGGGGGAGGGAGAAGAAGAGACAACAACTGAGCTGCTTAAAAGTGTAGTCTTGAGCAGGGAGGACTGTTCTGTGGAGTCGCACCCTTTGCTCGGCGCCGAGGACTCGAGCGAGCCGCACGGCTTCTCTCTGCTGTACCTGCCACAGTTCAGAACTGCCCCGTGCGCGAGGCAAGCCACGGCTCAGCCACAAGACGGCCCGGCTGCGAGCATCGCACAGACTGCTTTCAAATGAACACGAGCACATTTGAATCCATTGTGTTGTGGACCGTGTCCCGGTTCAGCATTTACCAAAGCAGATTTGGACGTGTTCCCTCAGACATAGTGAGGTGTGGACCTCGACGTATGTATGAATGCAAATTGATTATCATCAACGCTGCTATTGTATTCTGCGGGTAAAGACGTCAGGAGGGCACAAGCCTCATTTGTAGGCGTTTCTTTCTTTCTTTATAGGGTTTCGTAGCCCAAATTCAACTGTGCCAAACTGCTTCTCTGACATCGGTTACTGGTGCAGAGGACGTGCTGAGAACATTGAACTCGAGGCTCGCCTACAGGAATAATGTGAGGTTACTGAGAGCAGCAGGCAGACTGTACACGCAGGAATGGAGCTAATAGAGACAGCAAGCATCTTGTGGCTTCAAACTGATACATACAGCGCGTTTCACAGGTGGCCGAACCCACGACGCACATAAATAGTATGCCGTAACGCTGTTTGTGCCTTCATCCACTCATCTGCCTCCGCCATCATGTAATAAACACGTTGTGTTTCATTCTCCGCTGAGTTGTTTCAGCTGCATTTGAAGTGAGACATGAAAGAGAATAAATACACGCACAGAAAGCGAGAGAGAGAAGAGGCACATAATCTGCACAGTTTTGGTTTCATCAAAGCACATGAGACTGTGAAGTGAAGGCAAATCTTGGATCTCGATCCAAAGTTATTTGTGTGACTAAAGGAAACCAGCTAATGAAAACAGATGTAGACTAACTGCAGGTGATCTCTGTGGACGCAGAATTTACCGCGTTCACTGGCAGCTTGCGCAACAACATCTGCATGGACTGTGTCACCCACCAACCCAAAGAATGTCTTTTTTTATACTTTGTGCCGTACTGTGTTTTGTGGGTAATAAATGTGACGCCTGTGTATTCTGTGTTTGGCCGTTTGCATAAACACCTGCTGCCTGGTGTAAATAAAAGACTAAAAGACTAACGAATGTATATTTGAAACCAGAGGAAGAGATTTAGGAGGAAAATGTTGAAATATTGTTGACAGAAATTGTTTATTGTAAATTGAGATACTGTCTATTTTTCATGGTGAAAATAAAGTGTTTATTGTGAGCGCGTCTGGTTCATGTAACAGGAGAGCAAACAGCAGCAAAGACAGAAAGCCACAGACCAATAACTCTGTGTTGTGATTTAATAACCCTCATATTTACTCTCTAAACACATCAACATGGTCAGTCAGTGAAATATGGGATCACACCTATTTTATAATAAAATTATAATGAATGTACTGTGAGTTCACAGTGTATGAATACAATTCTGACAGGCATTTCAAATCTAATGTAAAATTTGGTCTTAAAATGAGCCAGAATGATTCTCAAGATTCCCCTGGATCAAACGATGTACTGTATGGCGCTTGATGTTGACTGCTAAGATAAGGTAGGAAATACTAAATTAAAACAGTCAGGCGCTGTTTTGTTGTAGGTTAAATTGTTGTAGGTGTTAGGGGTTCGATCAGGTCTCAGTTAAAGAGGTAAGTCCTGGCCTGGAGAGTCATTTTAGGACAACTTCCTCAAGACTTCCCAAACCAAACAACTGAAAACTGCAAGTAACAGATCACATCATGACAAACATGTTGAATAGAAAAATCACAATAATTGCCTGAATTTCTTCATTTAGGCTTTAGGTATAGCATCACGTTTCTCTCTGGAGAAAAGAAGGTTTGATTCATAACACTCAGTTGTTAGTAAACATAATAATTACATTTTGCTTATTTATGGCACATTTGTTTTCAGAGAGTTTATGCTTTAGGGGATATACAACAGATGCAGTGTTTGTCCGCCTGTTTTGAAATCAAGAAATACTGTTTTAATGACAGTAGAAGAATGAAAACATTGAAAGCACCCGAGGGCTGCGGCGCCTCAGCCCACATATCCACGCTGTCTGCTGGAAGATAATCTTGTACGGGTTTTTAGTTTTACACTTGGGGCTCATCGTCTTAAATTTGGGTCACTTTTCAAAATAACTGTCTAAACTTTTTTTGTTTGTGTGCTGTACCATAAAATAAGCATTAGTAAATCCAAAGTAAAAAGTTTTCTGATTAATATAGAGTTGATTCATCATGGACTTTTATTTTTTAGACTTTATGCAAAAGATTATCCAAGCCAAGATGTAGAAATTGTGTCCGTTATATCAGTTAATAATCATGTTTATCCTTATTTGAGTCTTCAGTTGGTTTGTCAAACCAACCATTTAACCAAAAATTGCCTTTTATCAAAACTCCAAATGCTCCGGCTCCTTATGCATGTTTGAAGATTTCAACCTTTTGTCTTCAGCAGCACAACTGCTAATCTGCTGAGTTCATTTGATCATTCCCCTTATTGAGCACATCACTATCAGTGAACTGGATCCATCTAGCTGTGAAACTCCACCATAAAGTTGATAAAACCATTAATGAACTACATCATAAACACCACCATCATCTTCTCAGTATGATAGCTTTACTTATACCATGGTCAGGGTGAATACTCGATTCTGATTGGCTGGAGGGTGTACGTTAAAAAGTGTTAATGGACACCTACTAAGTAGTTCCAGTTAAATTGTCTGTTCACCGTCTAAATTAATGCGCTAGCTGGCGTAACCATAGCGACGGGAACGCAGTCAAAGCCGCTGTTTACAATTTATTTCCAACACTGCGTGCAGTCCGTCAGTCCTTCAGAGCCTTATCCTCTGAACACCACAGGATGGCGACTGTAACACACAAGCTGCAGAAAGTACACTTCCCCTCTAAATTTACTGATACTTTTTTTTATTTTTTTTTATCACATAAGCGAATAATCTCACATCCCGTTCGCTGTTCAGCTCTCTACTTCAGGCTGCGGCCACAGTAACGTTACACACGGCCGATCATTTGTTCGTGAAAATCTTGATATTGATTTGGGGACAATGACATGACTGGTAAGCTAGCTAGTCTTGTTGTTAAACATACTGTCAAATTATATTTACTGTTCGTCAACCGTACGCAATGTTATCGACTTTGAATCTTGCTAGCATAGCGTTAGCTTTCTGGCTCACCGCTGAGCGGACTAGAATATCTCCCGTTGCCAAGTCGTATCTAAGGTCCGTCCTATTTACTGGAGAGGTGAACAACGTTTCCGTTGCATAAGAACCTTACGGGAGGGTAATGGTTGTTCCAGGTATTAGTCAAACCCTCAGGCGTTACCAGGGAAACTAAGTTATTGCCTGTCAAAAACTTTATATTTTGATTGTAAAACGCATGAAAATATAAATTAATGGTCTTAATTTATTTTCTTTGGCAAGTGACCATGGTATAAGCGGGTTAATGCCCTTCGAGGTGTCCATTAACATAAATGAATGGACGACGCGGAGGCGTGAACCGTCCGACGCGACGCGGAGGACGGTTGCTTCCGCGAAGCTTTACTTATACCATGGTCAAGGTGAATACTCTATTCTGATTGGCTGGAGGGTGTACGTTAAAAAGTGTTAATGGACACCTACTAAGTAGTTCCAGTTAAATTGTCTGTTCACTGTCTAAATTAATGCGCTAGCTGGCGTAACCATAGCGACGGGAATGCAGTCAAGCCGCTGTGTACAATTTATTTCCAACACTGGGTTAATGCCTTCAGGTGTCCATTAACATGAATTAATGGACGTCGCAGTTGAACTGTTCACGTTAAGTGAGAGCAAGTCCACCTCGTCGGGCATTAACCCTTACATACTTACGTAGCATCACGAAATATCAGCGAAGACGAAAAATTAAACGCTGAATAAATAGATTGATACACATAAACAAAAGTGCACATTTTGCTCTGCAAATCTGCTGTAATATTCTGTCACCTTGTGGCTGCAAGAAGCAAATACATCAGAATGACGTCAGTCTTCAGGTGTGCACACATCTACTGTGTGAAACTTTTGCTTATATGGCAGATATAAAGATTTGAGCTCTCTTTGTTGGGGTTTTACAAACAAACACACATATATCAGTCCTTACTTTTAAAAATGAAGTTCAAAGGCAGTTTTCTGTCTTTAATTCAGCTGTGTGAGGAGAACGTCGGCACATGTTGTCTGGAACAAGTCACATCGTCTCAACATGTTTTCCTTATATTTAGGAACATCAGATCCTGGATGCTCCTCGGGCCTTCCAACATGATTACTGTGTCCATGTAAGCTGCATTTTAATGTAATGTTCAGCTGCCACCTGATTTGTGTTTTGAAATGTAGGATTCACCTTTTGCCACTAGAGGTCACTACAGCTGAAGTTTAAACTAAACCTTGTGCACACATCTAACTGAGGAACTGAGGTTCAAATATGATCTGTGTATGTTTTTCTGCTCAGTTAATCTCAATATTTCTAATATTGTCTATATCTAAGTGTCACATCTTAATCAGAGAAGATCTCGGATTATCTGACAATCGAGGAGGACACTTCATAGCAGAATCATCCAATTATCAGAAGATATGAATAACCGTTAAAACACAAGTTTCCATTACTGTCCATTATCGATCTAGTCAGTGCTTGACTTTCAAATTTAGATCATTGTTTTTTAGACAAAGAACATTCAGTGGCAGTTGATCATATCTGTATTAAATAGGTAGGCCTTTAACATTGATTGATAGCTTTATGTCAGTTAGGGAAATAGGCACTTAAACTTCACATGACATTATAAAAGTTCAGATGGTACAAATTTAAAACACTTGGTTCAGATTCAGACAACTTTATTGATCTCACCAGGGTCAATTTGTTTGGGAACATATGCTAAAACATACAGTAACATGTAGACACGAAAACAGAAAAATACAACTTGTAGTATAACTTGTACTCCACTACAGTACGTCTCAGAGGCAGAGATTGTACGTTTTACTCCACTACATTTTTCACAACAGCTTTAGTTACTAGTTAATTTTCAGATTACAGTATTTCACACCCTTCCTGTCCAGTGAAAACCACATCTTTTTAAAAACTGAAGTGTGTTGAGAACATTTTCCTACACTTCTCTTCTAAAAAGCATTCTAAATTGGCTAGAATATGCATCAAAGCTGAAAACAAAACAAAAACAAGCTGTTTTTTCTAATGAAAAGTTTACTTTTTACAGAAGTGAAATGCAAAACACTGTTTTATGACTGATTTTTTTATTAGTAAAACGCTGACAGGGACCAGTTTTCTGCTTAATGAGTACTTTTACTTTTGATACTTAATTTAAATTTACTGATAAATGCCTCCTTACATACGTTTACTTTAAACTGCAGTTTGAATGCAGGATTTACTTAGAAATCTATGTACATTTAGGATGATAAAATTTGAATATGGCACTGAGAATTATGTTTTATATCATTTAACGAAAAAGCAAAGATCTTCATGTGCTCAGCTGAGGTCATGGCTGAAACTGGACGGTGTGTCAGTCTGGAAGAGGAAAGGCAGATTTGTTCTATGGATGATACAGAAAATAAGTTCCATTTTGTTTTCTGCCCTTTTTATGAAGAGCTGCACAGTTTCGTGACAAAAAACAAATATTGACTTTGCACATATGGGTGATGCACAAGGATTAAGCTGGCTGTTAACATATGAAACATTCAGACTAGACACTTACCTAAAGAAAACACTGAAGATGAGAAAAAAAAAGATCCTTATTAAGATAAACTGTACGGTTCATTTAAACTGTGTGATTTCTTATGTATTGTTTTTCTTTTCTTAGTTAATTTTTCCCTGCAAGAAATTAGTGTTCCAGTATTTTGTAATTAATATTTTTCCTGTATTTACATATCCTTGTTGTTGTTTTTGCTGTTATTTGTCATACAGGTTCGTATTTTGCAGCCACAAGGGGACAGAGAAGCACCACTTAGAGAGGAGTTCAGTAAGCTGGATGGTTGAGTGATGTCAGAGAAGCTGTATCCTCAAAGGCCCTGTGTGCTGGGTCTCTTCTGTTTGCCATAGAAGGACATGATGGTGCAGAGAGCTGCTGGCTGAAAGCATGATCGGGTTATAATGTCAATGGGGAGATGGAAACACGACGGAGAGGGGGAGAAGTTAAGTTTATGGTTATGGATGCATTAGGATTATATTTTCTGAAGTGTCCTGAGTGCTCGGCTGTGAGGTAATAATGACTTCAAACATCCCAGCTGGAGAGCAATCAGACACAAGTGTTTCACATTAGACAAAATTAGATCAAAAAGATCCAAATCCAATCTTCAGAGTGATGTTATGTCTGGTCAAGTGACCCAGATTCCCCCAGAAGCCCCCGGCAGCAGCAGACCCGCTACCTGCTTCCTGGTCTGCAGCCCAGCAGCTTAACACGAGGTCATGAGATAAGACGGCCTGCAGGAGAAATGCTGCACATGTGAGAGTTCTTTGCTCCGCTGATCTCTCAGCTGTGACAAATTAGCATCAGCAAGCAAAGATTGAGCCTCAATCCAAGAGGTGAGTGACCTTAAACTCTCAGTCAGGAATAAACATTTTCTTTCTGTATAATTCAAGACAATCTTCATGGAAAATACTGCGTCTTCTTTATTGTGACTTAATGGGACAAAGTGAGAGAGAGATTTCTTGAGCTGATGAGGTCACGAACACTTTTCCAGTGAGCTGGTGTGAACACATTAAGTATCAGCGAAATGTTGTAATCTTGTTCTAAAGATTCTTAATCAAACTTTTTTTGAAAACTGTATGAGCTGTTGAATGTTCCTGGAACGAATGATTTTGTTCAAAGCCACAACCGGAGGAGATTTATACTGTAGAGCATGGGCATAAGTTTGCATAGGGAGGATAGGGACAAGTCACAACCAAAGTTTGGGAGGGAGGGAGTTGTCCCTACCAATATTTTGATATATTTTAATATAACGATTTAAAAAAAATAAAAAAAATTACATAGCCTAATGCATTGAATATAATGTTCTTTGCAAACTTATTCGTAGTATTAAGCATATGTATAGAACTATTTGTCCGACGTGCCCTCTCATCAGTGTAACCTGCAAGGCAACACGTTTAGATATGCTGCCATTTGATTGGCTGAAGGGTTATCACGTTCCCGGCACATGAAGGTATCAAAGCCCCTCTCGTCACCTCTCGTGAAGAAGACGCGCTGTGTGGCAGAGTTGCTGCAAGATAGCTGGACTGACGGTAAAGGCCGGCACACACTGGCTAAAACGTCGGACGTCTGAAGCGTTTGGAGAGAGTCGGACGAGTTCGGGAGCTGCTCTGTTCGGTGTGGTGGAAGCGCGAGGACGGCACTGCGGTCAAGCCAGCCCTGGTTCGTGTTTGCTTGGTCAAACCAGCCGCACATTCTGTTCTAGTGCGCGAATCTTCTAACATTTACGGTATTCGTGATGAAACCGCTCTGAAGAGCTGCTGGTAGTGACTGTGGGGCAGACTGCAGTCTCTCAGTCAGACCCATGAAACATACGATACTTTTACAGTAATTATTCCCGGGAGTGAGCTGAAGGTATCACGATGGTATCCTTCCGGATTTCAAAGTAAAGGACGGCGTGAGAATTATTATTATTATTATTTTTTTTCATAAGTAGTTTTGGATTCATACACTGCTGAACTAAGTACTTCTTAGACTACTTGCATGCATAATATGAAGTACTTTTACTGTGTACTTTTAGAGTAATCCTGGGTCAAAATCTTTAACAGAGAACAAGAATAAGGATATTTCGACCAACTTTGATGTGGAATAAAAAACTTATTTTCCATAAGTAGTCCAAGATTCATGTACTACTGAACTAAGTACTTCATAGACTACTTGCATGCATAATATGAAGTACTCTTACTGTGTACTTTTAGAGTAATCCTGGGTCAAAATCCTGACCAGATCACAAGAATAAGGATATTTCGCCCAACTTTGAGGTCGAATAAAAAACTTATTTTCCATAAGTTGTCCAAGATTCATGTGCTACTGAACTAAGTACTTCATAGACTACTTGCTGACTACTAAAGCTGAGATGAGGTAAAAAGATATGCATTGTGCTTATGTGACTGTTGTGGTAGATGATGTTAAATAAATCATACAGAGAGGCAATCTGGAAAGGAAACAAAACAAACTGTGTCCTCATTCCCCTGCTTTACCTGCATTGAATTTGAAAGCAGACCTTGAATTTGAGGGTTCTGCACAAACCCTCGATGTTGCACCTGGAAAATGCTAGAGCTACTCTCCCAGTTTGGGTGGCACAGCTCCGAATGCTCCTATTACCACTGGGACCTTTTTGGTCTTCACCTTCTACATCTGTTCAAGTTGTTCCTTCAACTCCTGGTACTTCTCGATCTTTTTGAGCTCCGTCTTCTTGATGTTACTGTCAGCTAGGATTGGCATATCTATCTCAACTCTTCTCTTCTGCTCCTAGTCAACCACAGTCAACGTTTGCTGGCTGATGGTCAGCTCACTTCTCAAGTTGTATCCATGGCCTTATATGCATGGGGTGTTATGACTGGAAAAAGACCTAGTCATGAATCCAAGTTTCAGATTTGCACAGTGTTGGAGGAACATACTCTGATCTTTTACTTAACATAATACCATTAATAATACTCTGTTACAAAGTAAATTTCTACATAGAATTTGGGAGAAAAGACTTTTGACAGAGGATTACTTAAAAAGTACACAGTAAAAGTACTCTATACTAGTTATACAAGTAAGAACTAAGTTCAGCAGTATATGAATCTTGGACTACTTATGGAAAATAAGTTTTTTATTACATATCAAAGTTGGGCGAAATATCCTTATTCTTGTGATCTGGTCAGGATTTTGACCCAGGTTTACTCTAAAAGTACACAGTAAGAGTACTTCATATTATGCATGCAAGTAGTCTATGAAGTACTTAGCTCAGTAGTATAATATATTGGACTACTTATGGAAAATAAGTTTTTTTATTGCACATCAAAGTTGGGTGAAATATCCTTATTCTTTTTCTCTGTTAAGGATTTTGACAAAGTATTACTGATGAATCAGGAACAGAGTTTCAGCTGAGGTGTTGACAATGTCAATAAGCAATTTTGTTGGAATAAAGATGGCATGAGCATTGCAGTTCTTTGTTTTAGGATGCCTTGTAGTTGTAACCTATGAATCTCATCATGATGTTGGTTATTTTGAAAATAGATTTTGGATTTGCATAATTAAAGGTGTCAAGATGTTATTCTTCAGATGTTACTCAAATGTTCTGTCTTATAAGTTTGATATGTGTAATGGATATAAAGAGGACATTTTGTTCATTGATGCATTATTTTGAAATACATTCAGGAAACTCAGATATCCAGTACAGATGTAGTGCAGGTTAAGGAAGCAACAGCTGGACCGTCTGGGCTTCAGGTGAGGTCTTAAATGGTTCTGTGATGAGACACTAGGCAGGAGGGATAGGTTGCTGGGCAGTGTCCCTACCAAAGCTGAGACCAAACTTACGCCCTTGCTGTAGAGGCTTTAAAGTGCTAATACGTGAGGAATATAATTGTGTAACGTTCACACAAAACTCCTCATTTTTCACAAAATATTTTATGTTAGTGGTCATGTGTGACATTGAAGTTCAACCTAAACATACTTTATCTGCATTCATGTTTAGAAGGCACGGAAATGTAAATGGCAGCATAAACATGTGGACAGAAAGCTTCCTCACCTCCCGGGGAAATACCTGCCTGCTATTACAACTGTCCTCACAAACAAACCTGACTGATTTATCTTTGAGCGGGATGCTGTTGTCATCTGGAAGGGATTAAATGTGGAAAAAAGGAGGAGAAGGCAACAGTCTGGAAAAGGAGTACAGAGGAAAATGTTGATCCACAGCTGTACCCTGGCGACTAAGAGGTTACAGGTTTAGTCCTCAGCTTGACCATAGTGACCTCCTCTCAGTTAAGCGTTTTGAAAGCTATGCAACTGTATTCTTAGGTGTTTCAATTTTTTCCTTCTACCTTTTTCTTTCCAAGAATACATTAATTTCTTAGCTGTATCAAAATGTCAAAATGGTATTTTAAAAGTCTTGGAAGGTGAATCCAATATTTGCTCTCCTTGTGGCTCTGGTCTCGCTCTCCACTTGATCTTGAGGACAAATCTGTCTCTAAAACAGCTGATTGCTTTATGTTCAGCAGCAAGTAGCCAACTTTCTCTCTCTGCCATTTGGTGATTTGGAGTGAGTGTCAACGTTTCTGCATTTGTAAAACAAGGTCTGACGCAAACAGCTAAAATGAACCAAAACAATGAGCCGAAGGACACTAAAACAGGCTGCAGAGCTGAGGCAAACTGCAGAGCTGAGTGATGAGTCTTCTTCACCGGTCGCCTCTCACTTTACACATTATCATTGTTTAGTGACATAAATATATTGAAAACCAGTGCAGCATTAAAGCGTCTACATATGCAATTTTTAACATTAATATAGCAGCAAACAACTGTTTTCTATGTAAATAAATGATTAACATAGAGTAATGGCATCCCGTCACGCGTCCTCTGTGTGTGTTGTAATCCAAGTTTCTCTGTTCTTTGTTCAGGTGACTGGTCTGGCGGGCGGCGGGCGGGCGTGCAGGTTAGTGCGTGTTAGTCCCTTCTTGTGAAACTGTTTGTCATCACTGCATTTAGAAAGGGACCGAGAGAGCGGCCTCCCACACAGCATGGTGAAATCAAGATGATCAAACGAAAAGCTACCTAAAGCACATTTTGCATTGTGTTTTAGGTAGCTAGCATTAGTATGTCATGCAGCCGCAGTTTGGTTAGGTTTAGGCACTAAAAGTTATTTATGTGATGGTTTGGTCTGAAACCTCAGTTACAAACGTACCTACATTACATACAAGACTGAAGTTATGTTATACACTCTAAAAATAACTCAGCACTGACTTTTGGTTTTCACTGTTTGTTTGTTTGTTGCTCTACTTCACCTGACTTACTTACTGAATAACGGCCACTAGAGGTCGCCACCTAACAAGACGCGCACATTTTGCATGCTCACCACCAAGAGGTGGACGCATTTTGTAGACACAATGATTCTTTTCACGATTGCGAAAACTAATCAACAAAGCGAGAGATGTTTGAACACCTTTACATTCCCAGCTTTACAAGACAGACTCGAGGAATGTAAAAGTCCGGCCCCTTGACACTTCCTTTAATATCTGTACCTTCTCTAGTTGAAGAGGCTTGCACACTGGTATGACCCTTTAAGAAAGCTCAAAATAGCACCAGCAGTAAGTCTGGTAACGCAGCTCAGGAGGTTTTTTTATTCCTGAAAAGTAAATGTGACGTGCCCGTCACTGGTCAGCTGTGGTTCGTCCACTGCGGTAAGAAAACATCCACCGCTGCTGGATGAAATGCAAAATCAAGTCACCAGTATAATTTACCTAAATTCTCTCCACCCTCCCAAAAAACACGGTGGTCATAATGAGTGTAAACCAAACCAGATGTACTGAAATGACTCTGTGGGATAAAAATGAGTAAACATCAACATGTTTCTCTTCTCATGGTGCTCCATGTGAAGTTTAACTTGTTTATGACAAACTACTGTTTCTATTCTGCATGTGTTGTACATTCAACTATCCATCAGTAAACAGACACGTTGATCTGAGATGTGTGTGTGTGTGTGTATGTCTGTTCATGCTCCGGTTGTTGCCATCAACCATGTTCATAGGAATCAGGGGAAAGATTTAGCAGCTTGACCTTGTAAATCCTTCATTGATCGCCTGGCATTAAATCGTGCAGCAATTGTGACAGGCTTTGGCTACTGATGTTTATCCACGTTGGCTTTGAACGCCTTAACATCTGGGGTAAAGGTCACATTGCGGCGAGTTCACTACAAAACTCCACGACCACGAAGAAAAATGAGGAAAGTCCGCCTACGCTGGTTTGGAGCTGCATGTGTGCGCTGCGCTGGCTGCGCTCCGTCTTCGAGTGTGAAAAAAAGAAACTCAGTCTGGTTGCCAGGCATCGCAGCACTGCAAGTTGGATAGATTTGGCTTCTCCGGGAATGTAAAGCCTCTCTCTCTCCCCCTGTAATCTGTGATCTTGGCTGAACTGCAGCTCGGCTGTAGGGAAATCGTTGTCATCAACATTCATGAGGAGAAGGAGAGACATAAAAAGAAAGAGAGGGAAAACAGAGAGTAAAGGATGAAAAATATGGATTTAGGGAGCAACATGAGGTAAAAACAAAAAAAAAAGCATCTGTAGCTGCAGGTGGAACGGAGCAGAGCGAACAGAGCGAGGGAGTGTGCAAATCTGGGAATCGGAGAGGAAAAAAAGCTTGTAGACAGAAGTTGCGCTGACCCCCGGGACCCTCCCTTGGGGCCCTTTCTGCGCTGGAGGCCTCTGAGAGGATTTGGGAAGACAAGCATAATGCTCTCTCAGACAGGGCTGTAAATATATGAGCTACTTTATGCCTGTTGCATGATTCATATCATCAGACACCTGGCAATGTATTATCAGATGAAGCCAGACTTTTCCTCTTATGTGACCCCATGAATAGCTATGAGTTTTTTTTTTTATGTAACTGAGATAAAGAAATGATCAAGATCCCTCAAATTGGTGCAGTTTAATGTTTGATCTGTTTTGAGTTGCACAGCTTCTCTCTGATATAACACGCTTTATTCAACAAGCAGATCTGGCTGAATCCGGGTGTTATAGACACACATTATATAAGTAAATCATGTTTTATGTCACTTTACACTTCGTCTGACTTGCCGGATGTAGATTGTTTGTATAAAGCCTGTCATTGGGAAGGCTGATGAGGTACAAACCTGAACACGCCAGCAGCAGTTACCTTTTTGTTTTGCAGGGATTGAGCCATTTTCATCCCAGGGCTCGTCTCCCAACCCGCAAAAAAGAGGTTTCCAGAGAGCGCTTCATGTATATAGGTCTGGCTAAGTGAGAACACTTTGCAACTGCTTAAAGTAGTTTTTTTTTTTTCCCTCCTGGAACTCACTGAGAACAGGATGCGAACTACATGGGAGCCAAGGACAGCTTGGCTTCTCCCGCGAAGACCTGAGCTCCCCTGAAAAACATCATTTGTGAAATTTTGAGTTGTCACAAAAATATCTCATTATTTTTGCCATGCATTTCTATTTTTAATCCATCTTCACCGTCATGGATCGTGTGTAAAATTAGGCTTTTTATTGATGTGCGATTGGTTGATGGTGATGACCAAGAAGTTATTGTGCTAATCTGAATGTGATGGTGGACAACTGTGTCTGTGATGTATGTTTTTGATACCCGTGTGGAGGTTACATTACATTATGTGGCATCATTAAAAAAAAAAGAACCATGGTATAGTTTGCACACTGACTAAGAAGATTGCCTACCATCGATTAAAATAAACACAAAGCTGACTGGACAGAAACATACACTGAGTCAGAATCCCCCAACAAAAAAGGCAATAGATAATCTTACAACCATGAAACATGCAGGAAAATATAATAAACACACAAAAAAGAAATCTTTCATTTGAATTAACCAAGCATTTTATGACAAAATGCTGTTAAAAAAGAAGAAAGCCGAGTAAAGAAATGTTTTATGAGCCTTTAACCCAAAAATAGTATCTCTTTAAACCTCATTCATCTGTGAGCCCACATTAGATTCTACTGTAGAGAGATGTTTCAAAGCCTCTGAAACAGAACCAAAGAACAATCTGAGTGCAGCAAACACATATTCAGCAGTTATATTCACCTGAAGGCCGTCGTGTCATCTCACACAACCTGTCTTCACTGTTGTGTGTGTGCTGATTGGCGTCGGAGCAGCTCGGTCGTGTGAGCCTGATTGTGACCAACAAACTTCCACGCTGAAAGATGCCATTAAAGAGGTCGTCCTCGTCGATTTTCATCAATTGCGCTGCGTGTGCGCAGGGGGGAAAAGAACCATTAACCCACATATTTATAGGGCACCGACTGAACTTCAACCAAAACCATATGCTGAATCATTTGCATGGGGAAACCCATTTGTCCAACTTGTTTGCGGGAGAAAACGTGAGATGCACATGAGTCTTTGAAAGGGACCCGGGGCAGCCTTTTAGTAAGTGGGTCGGATGAACGAAATGCCTCCAGATCAGTCGGTACGCGTGTCACAAAGCATGCTTGTCTCTGGCTAACAGGGTGAAAGAGGCTCAGCCGAATGGCCCCCTTTCTCTCCGACACTCAATTAAGGCCTAATTGGTTCGAGGTCCACAACAGGCATGTGGCAAGGCAACACCCCAGGCTTCTGTGCACTAGTTCCCTATTTTCTGACTCCCCCCTCCGGAAATATTCCTTTGATCTGTGAACAACCAAAGTAGGTTTTAAGCCAAGGGGTTGATAGCCTATTTTCCCCTTTGAACGTGTACAACAATTACTTTGGTATTTTTACAGTTCATTTGACCCACAGATGAAGAACTACAGAGGGTTTGACACAGGACACAGTGGAATACAGTTAACTGCAGATACAGATCCATATGAATTTGGCTATGGATCCATTTGTCTTTGTGATCAGTTTTTGTGTATATGTTTTGCACAAAAGAGGGAGTCTTTGTGCGCGTGCTTGAATGTGCTATTATGTGAGACAGTGACTGTGTCAGCAGTATAGAGCATCTCCTCCTTTAATGCATTACCGGAACTCTCCACCGCCGCTCTCCAGAGACCCTCAGCGCCATGTAACAGCAACAATACTGAGGTCATTAGATTTTGTACCTCCTTAACTTGGTGTGGTCAGGTCAGATTCATCTCCTCAAGCCTACTGAAACTACTTTCTATCCTGTCTTGTGGAAAAGGACACTGCTCTTGCATTTATGATATTTACCAAATCAGAACATTAATCTTCACCTGGTATCAAAATTGGATCTGTACCCGGATGATCCATTCTTGCCTTTTGTGTTTATTTGAATATTTTTTTTATGTATTCTTGTTATCCTCATTCAGATCTGTCTTCGAGTGATTTCAGTTGGCAGCAAATCAGAACCAGACTCCCTTCAGAAATCACACAGTTTTGGGAGTTTTTGAATAAGACAAAACTCTATAAGCTTTGTAAAACCGTGTCTACGACAAATTCTTAAGTATCCGTCCCCCCTTGCAAATTCGGCAAAAGTAACACATCAAGTTATTCCTTTTATTTGTGTTCAAAGTATTATCTCAGTTTGTGTGGGTGTTGCAGCACCAGCATGAAGGCTGCCTTTTTAACTGGAGATCAGCTGCATAGATGAGTACCACACACAGCACTGCACACAGTATATCATACTTTTCACATCTTTTGGAGCTGTCACGGCAGCGAATACACATCTGATCAGTTATTAGAGGTGGGTCCCTTTCAGCCATCTCGCTTGCACACTGTAACTTCGAACAAAACCCTATATTTCATGTTAGCTAAAAAACAAATGTTTGTATCACTTTGTGTGGGTTGCGTTCACAGCTACCTGAGATCCAAACACAATGTGAGCCAGATCACCTCCAGATGTGGTCAGGCAGGTCAGATCACGCATTCTTTTCACCTTATCTGGATAACGTGTCAGGATACAGATCACATTTTAGTACCAGGCGTAACATTTCCATGCCAACCTTCATCAGTGTGCTGAGGATTACACAATGTGTACAAAGTCTATACATCTGTAATTATAAATACTACAGTAAAGTGCCCTTAAAAAGAAACATGGAGTGATATTTGGATTAAGATGTAAAAGAAACCTGTTGGAAATCGCCAACATCTAAAAGCACAGTACAAACGAAAAAGTAAACACACACACTACATTTAAACCCAACCATATGAAGATACTTTAGTCCAGCAACATTACATGCAAGCTCTTGCCAAGACATCTGTGACTATGGATTTTTGTATGGCATATTTTAGGCATTTTCACCTTTATTCAGCTGTCAGACGCTTTAGTTTGAGGCTTGCTATACTGTCTAACTGTGTCTCAGACTGAAAATAACAATAAAGACACATTTTCAGCCACTAATAATTAAATAAATAGGACAAAAACTGTCTCAGAAAAGCGTTCTAATACTATTTTTCTCCCTGCTGAAGCGTCCTCTCAGCCTCCTCTGTCCTGTGTTCTTGAACAAGTCTGTTTGATCCGACAATACAAGGACCTCAAGATGTTCAAGTGGAATAAGAATGAATCTGGTCAGGGATTATACGATCAATACTCCATTCAGTCTTCAAACACATTGGAAGTGATATAACCTTGGGCTGGATCGTCGGCTCCATATCTCATCCTTCTCCCATCTTTTATGTTTGTTGCTTTAATTGGCTGTATCTCCGTACCGAGACATCTGACACACGCCACATCTGCCTGCAAACATTTACATCCTGTCAACAATAAGCAGTCAACACAAAATGGCTTTAGTGACAACAACCTGCAGATATGCTGCAGATCGTGCTGAGAGGCAAACACACACACATGCACGCCCAGTCACGCTAACACAAAACAGATGGCTTCATCCCCGACCGCGCTATGAGTTGCTTCACCGCAGAATCTTCGGGTAGGCCCTGGAAACTCCAACAACAACTCCCGAAAAGCCTGGCCCCTGTTGACCTCGACCCACGTTGGGTTACGTCACGCGGTGGGAACACCACGGCCTAGTTCTGCCCCCTTTGTTTGTTTCCCTCGGCATCCCATAGAGCCCGGGGACCTCTGGAGTAAAAACACTCAACAGTAGCATCCAGCTCGTGGGACAGTTGTGCACATTCCACCGTCTGGGAACGTCCTCGCAAACTGTCACGGGATCTGAGTGGTTGAGGAAGAGATGATGGGACTAATAACATGAAGCTACAGTATGAGACATTCTGAGTGTTCACATCGTTAATCTGCACTCATGATTTTAGCAAAAGAGGCATAATTGGCTGGAAATACTGGAAAAAAAAATGTTGTTGTGTGTATATGTTTACATAAATCATATGTCGATTTATTAGATTGTCTCGGTCACCTAACATGTTCAGTCAGTTGGAAAACAAAGCAGAAAATGGGATCAAGTAAGCAGCTAGTCAGCTGATTTTAAGCAGCTATATTTTAATAGACAACGTGACAATGTGATCAGGGTCATTCGTCGTGTATCACCTAAATCTGCGGCTTCTCTCAGCTTTATGGAGCTTTATAGCGAGTTTCATTGTTTAGCTCTCAGCTCTCAGTGAAAAACCCACTGTACATTACCTGCTAAGCACCAAACAGCAGACAGTCACATTTAGTAACTACAGCTGGTCCACATGTTGGAGCATTTAGCAGCTAAAATAACAGATATTTCCCAAATGAGTTGGTGGAGACCAAAAACGGAGCAACAAAAAGAGTCAATATTGGACTTATTTATCTTCATTTATCAGAGGGAGAGAAACACAAATACAAATTAATGCTAATATTGCGCCGTAACTGCTGTATGTGTAAATAAGTTAATCATATCAACTTAAAAAGTAATACTGTGTCAAAAGTTTACAACTTGATTGCAGGTTTAAGACTGGATCTAAATAGAGTTTTAACCTCATAATAATATATAATTATGGAGGAAAAGACAGGTTGGATGATTCCATGATTTCTGTTTGCTGAAAGAAGCTTAAAGGAGTTTCACTTTTGGGGTGGATATGGATATGGAAATGCTAATAAACCTTAATATGAAGATGATGTCATCCCTCCCTTACAGCTGCAAGGGTTAGTAAGACCAATATTTACGTTTATTGTTCGGCGACAACCTTGAGTAGAAGCAAAGGAAGAAGTCAGGTGACTGAGTATAAAGATCAACACACCCAGGATATGGAGGAAGGAATGATGGAGGGGTCAAACACATCAAGGCTTTCACCCAGTAGGCCGTTGTTTGTGTCCTGTGTGAAGCCGAAAGACAACAATTTAACTTAGTCTCTTGACTAACATGCTAATTTGAACCCAAGCCGTGATATTTTCCTAAAACAAGTACTTTTGTTTCTGAAATGGTAACCAAATGTTCCACACGCGTGTCACTAGTTCTTTCCAACAGTCATTTTGGGAAAAGTCATATGTTGTTTTGGGAGTCATTACCAATCGACTTATTCAGTCGTTCAGATATGAGGATGTGTTGGTTATTGATAACGGAAACAAGCGACTGATAAGTTGAAGTAAATGTATCTGATTGAAATGTTTGACCAGGCAGTCTAAGGGATTTTAATAATAATGTTCTGTATCACTTTGGTCATAAGCAATGCTTTTTGTCTCTTTTACCTCCCATACACTGAAACATTATTCATACCTTTGTCGTGTCATATTTTCCTCAAGTCCACTGAAGTCACTGTCTGATGTCACAGACCACAGAGAGGCAGAAATCTAGGATCAATGTTCACTGAATCCACCTCAAATTGAATTTCATCTCCTTCAATAAAGTTGAACTTAGTGAGCTCATGCTCTCTCTCTCTATCTCTCTCTCTTGGCCAGGCTTCTGAAGCATGAAATGAAAACTAGAGTGTGAGTCACTCTATAACAGCTCACCTTTTCCCAATAACACAATACGTTACACTCCTCTGCTCTGCTTGAGCCTTGAATCTCAAACTCTAACATCATTATTCTTAAATGAATCAGCATGTGTTTGATTCTCACTTACAAATATTTCTTTACTGATTCATTGCTGAATATCTTTATTCGTCCATGCTGTGCTGATGTTGAATCAGGAGACAACACTTGGGGATAAAGAGGTCCTGATCTGTGGTTTCCTCTCACACCACACTGAGGCTGAGGGGAGGATGGTCTGTGGTGTTTTCTCCTCCAGAGCTGGAAGACTCAAACTATTTTGAACGGTTGCTGTCATGACATTGAGGGATACTTGAGGAGATTAGTGGTGTTGTGTGGCTGCAGTCTGTGGCTCATTATAAGCATTATCCTTAACCTGATTGGACGGTTGACAGAACGGAAAAGGTTGTTTCCAGTGGATTGGACATATGTTGAAGTATTTACCAGATATAACCTGTTCCTCATGTATTCTTATCAGCTTTCGGTATGATAGTTTGATATTTTGGTAAATACTGTACGCTTATTTGCTTTCTTTTATCTTTCGGTCAGATATGAAGCGGAACCAAGTGAAAGTTTAGTTTAGCATCAGGACTGTAAGCAGGGGTAACTTTAAAATAATCCACCAACCCATACCTCTTAATTTGACCATTTGGCTGTTATATCTTAGTAGGATAGCAGTGGTGGGAAGTAACTAAGTACATTTACTCGGGTACTGTACTTCTGCTACAAATTTGAGGAACAAGTGCTTCTATTTTCTGCTACTTTAAACTCAATTCTGAGGCAAATGTATCGTACTTTTTACACTACAACATTTATTTGACAACTTTATATATTAGCTACTTTGTTGATAGACAGATAAGTTTGGACATTTTTTTAAAAGGTTGAAACTTTACGTCTGTTTAGGTTGAATTTCTGTTTCTCTTTTTGGTTACAATGGATGGAAATGCTCCGATTTCTCGCTGGTTTAGGCCACCACAATGTCTCCAGGTGTCCTTAAAAACCTCTGGTGGCGTGACTGGATCTCTGGTCACCTGCTAATAAGCATATAATGTGAATGTGATATGCCACGTTGAGTAAACATGTCAACCTTGGGCCTATCTGTGGTTTGCAGAAGTGCCCACTGCTGACATTATATCATTGAAAATGGGCTGCCGTGAGAGACGTGGGGGTGTGTCTAATTTTTCAGGTCACGTTACAATCCGTTCGCATACGGCCAATTAAAAAGTGATACATATAAATTGCTTAAACTTTCACCACCTCTGTAGATTAGTAAATTCACATTCACAAGCTGTGTCAGGTGTAATGACTTCTGTGATTCAAGCTAGCTGTTTTCACCTGCTTCCAATCTTTATGCTAAGCTAATCGCAATCGTTATGCTAAGATAATTTGCTCTAGCATCACATTTTCTATAAGATCAATCATCTCATCTAATTCTCACGGAGAAAGCAAATAAGCACATTTCCCACAATAACCTCCTATTCCTTTGTCCGTGTTTTCTCCACCTCCCTCCAGTGTTTTGTGTCTCTCCAGGCTCCTCCACTCTTGTCTTGTAAGCAGGAAACCGTCGTCCTTCCCACTGTTTCTCTGTGCTTTTACAGCCTACCCACACTGTTTGTGTGCGCCCTGTACACTTGCCACCCACTGTGGAAAAACACGCTCAAATGGAAACAAAAGCACCCTGTCAGGGCTCTGAATAGAACACAGGTTGAAGCAGTGGCATTTGCCTAATCAGTTGATGAACAGCCAGTTAAAATGTGCTGCTCTACAATCTGTTTAACATCAGCGGGTCTGATGGCTTCTTGTGGTTGTTGGTTGTAAAATGAAATACTCTGCTGACACAGGCGTCAACACCAGCCGCAAACACTTAAGCCTGCTTCAATTAGCAGAGCTGTGCATTACCAGACAAAACCACTGTCTCCTGGAGAATGAAAATCAATGGCTGACACAGACACCAGCTTTAACACGCAGCAGTCCATCATCTGGACACAGCTGCACACTGTCAGCACAGCTCTGATTTCTCTAGAGGCTGACAGATCCATTGTTTGGACTTATTATTTATTAGAAAAAGTGGTAATGAGATTGTCTAGCACTCATTAATGAAATTTAAATGCAGGCCTATGTGTGTTTTTCGAGTCGATGCCTGTAGTGTTTCTGCATCGGCACTTAACCTCCTGGAGAGCAGCTGTCAATCAATCAGTGTGTTTGGATTGTTTCCCATTTCAGTCGACTCAGCAGCAGTGTTTGGACCTGCAGATGTGAAAGCTTTCATGCAGTTAGGTTAGGTTAAGAGGCTTTTATCATTCATTATTCAAAAAAGAAATGATCTGTGTTGTTACTTTCAGACTAATTGCCCAACTCATTGAGTATAAACGCTGCTTTTAGTTACATGTTTTTATCGAAGAGACTGTTGAAATATGTTGTGAAAGTGAATTTGTACAGTTCGTCCCTAATCATTAATATTTCAAGGGAGCAATTAGTAAGATATGGCCAGAATTGTTGTTTAAAACGTTCAGAAAATATACTCATATAATCAACAGTGTGAAGACACAACAGAGTTGAGAGATGTCTACAGAAGTTAGCATGCTAACCAGCTAGCTGCGGCCCGTCCTGTATTTCCTGATACCACTCTGTAAGCTGCTCAGTGGCGCTTTGAAGCCATAAAAGCTTGACTTCCTGGCTATGAAAATACCCGGATCTTATTTGTTGTACGGCACATAGAGAGTGCATAAAGTACTAGAGACTTCTGCTGACCAAGCTGCTTAGCTTCCGGTTTGGATAAAATAATTGAATCTCTTCTAGAGTTTCCAAGTTTCATTGGACCAAATGGCTCCAGTTATGACAGTAAATCAAGTCATTTGGCTCAATGAAGGCAATAGCATCCTGTATGGTCTCCCCTCCACTGTTCTTCAAAAACTGCAATATGTTCAGAACTCCGCTGCCCGACTGCTCACCCACACCCCCTCCAGAGAACACATCAGATCAGTGGAAGTAGACATGGCAAACACATTCGGCAAGTGGATAAAATAAGCTTAAATTTAGGGGAAGAAGAATTTTTCTTCAGCCTCTACAGCTGAATGTTCTGGCTTTGACCCACCCAGAGGGCAACTTCACACCCGGCCTATTGCCACCAACACCACCTTCTCACCCACACAACCCGCCATCGTCACCTCAATCTGTTAAACCGACCAGCTTATGTTCAGATCTGCAGAAAAACACACGACTGCATCACATCCCCTCCTTTATAATCCCCTGTTCTCACACAGCCCAGGGAGACCATAGTCACAGCTGACAGACAACAGGGCCCAGAGGTTGTTGTTAGATTACATGAGGCCTCATTAGAGAAGATAAACTGTAATACTGCTGAGCTGTAACCAGAAGCCTGGGGGACATGAATAACACTGGATTTATGTGAGAACACACACTGAATACTCACACACAGCTGATTTGAGAGGCTCTTTATAATCAAGAAACACTGTGGGACTATTAATTTGTGACCTTTATGAAGGTGTGAGCATGTCAGGGGGTGTCATTCTCTATTAAAACAAGATGGACACCTAGCAAGATTATTGTCTGTTTTTATCTGATTGTTTGTCACAGAACAGACAGACTCCCTTTGTTTGCACATATTTGTATGTATCACTTGGTCAAGAAGGACGGATCCTCCCCGAGGACAGTCCCACATAATATATTCAGAAGTAATCATGGCAGATGTTTTGGTGATAAATCATGGTGAGGTTTCTAGAAGTTAATTATCTTCTTTGTGGCTGCAGTCGAACCCACAAGCCACATTTTCCTATCTGAAATCAGTCTTTGCAGCTCTACTGACGTCACTGTCCAATGAAATTATTTGAGAAGTGCTTTGTCACATATCTGAAAGTAGAGCTGTTCTTAGCTTGAGAAAAGTTTAAACAATTGTTCAACATTGTGGGAAACAATTGAGACTGTAGGCAGCAGCTGGATATTTAATGTACAGACCTGTATGGACCTTTTAATCAAACTCTCTGCAAGATAAAATGAATAAATCTCTCAGAACTGAACTTTTCCATTAATATTATCCTTTGGGAAGTGTTCCATCTTTCATGAGAATGTGAAGGTTACTGTTATCCAGAAACACCCCCAGATACTGTAGACTGTCTGTCCTGTGAGAACAATCCACCCTGCGACAAAATTTCACACGAACATATTGTTGATTAACATTCCTATAATCCATTACCATTCCACGACAACGCTACAGTGTGTGAACTGAAGTGTGTGTGTTTGGGCCAACGCCATGCGCTCACTCACCTGCTTCCCGGCCTGCCAGTGGCGTTGTGAAGAGACTGTGCTGGAGTACTGAACTGTTCTGGGTGCTTATTACCTGCCAGGCCCTGTACCTGCTGAGTTTTGGCTTTAAACCTCATTACCAACTACTCCTGGTATCCTGTATGCTGCAGCTGGGTCCAAACACAACCTACTACAGCCTGTCCTCATTACAGAAACAACCATATAACCACGACAACCGAGAAAACAGCGTATTAAGACCCATATTAATGTTTGGTGATGTGCTCTAGCGGCTGTAGTCATTTTTACAGCTGCAAAGGAGGAGAGGGGTGAGGAGAAGAAGTATACAGAGTGAAAAGTCTGTATATGGAGGAGGCTGGACTGTCGGGTTGGATAAGCACCGACTGTCATTCAGAAGACTGTTACTTAAAGGGATATTCCGGTGTAAGTTTAATCCATGGTCTAACACACCGTGACACCGAGTAAGACACAAGGCAAAGCTAGCAGATGTTTGATGCTTCGTACTGTGTGCTGGGACTGTACATGTACTGTCGCTGAAGTTTGGTGCTGTTCTGAGCGTTATTTGTGGTAATGAGTGGCTTTTTGATGGCGGTTTCTTGGTGGAGGCATAAGCTGCAGTGTATTGTTATCGTGCAGTGTTTTCTGAGGTTGCTAAAACTAGCTAAGCTAGCGGTCGGCAAACTTGATCTCTCGAGGGAGGGTCTTACTCGGCGTCACGGTGTGTTAGACCATGAACGGAAGTGACAGAGGTAACGCGGTGATTTAAACCCAATCACGATGCTTTTCGAAAACCTAACCAAACTGACTGTGTTACGAAGATCCAGTGGAAGTGTCGCCGGTATGCTGCAACGGTCATTGTTTTGGGATCGGTGATACATGTCCTTTTTCTGATTTGACCTATCCAGCCATTTAGGTGTGAGGATGTGTTAGGACAACTAAAAAACACTAAAATAATTAAAGGAAGCATACACCTGTCCTCTTAAATGTTTGACTCCTGGCTAAATATATACTGTAGACCAATATGCACATATAACGTACCTATAATTGTTCCAACTCTGCACACCTACACACCTGCTGTGATGCCTTCTCTGTTTCCATCAGACAATAATATTATCTTGTCATCTTTGAAGTTGTTTTGGGAAATGGCCCGTAAGTGCTTTGAGCGCTAATGGATCTGTATTGATAAACCTTTGTGGGAGGGCCGAGCCAAATATCGATCAGACATCTCCATGAGGTTCAGTGAAAGCTCTCAGCAGAGCAGTTTACATTAAGAGGTCAGGAGAGAAAAGACAGCTGCTGATTGACAGGAAGGTCGGGAGGTTTGGTTTTTGGGAAAGGAAAGTGACAGATTTTATCCAGAGGATCAAGAGGTCACACGATGAACAGGATCTTCTGCTTCCCTATCTGATCAGGGGATAAAAACACAAGCAAAACGATTTAAAATATCTTTAATCATTGGATAAGCTTGTATAATTTACATACTGCATAATATAATTCTCCACATTAATGAACATAATCACTTATTTGTTGAACTTTTCCACTTCACAAAGAAAAAAAAAATATTTTTCTCCGGACACATTGCATAACAAAATAATACAAATAAATGCATCGTACCATGGAAATAAAACAATTCCACTCACTCAAGCGGGATAGTGACTGGACCGATCCAGTGAACTGCAGTCGGTCTCTGTGGCCTTTATCCTTCCATCCTCTCAGCTTTGTGTCGCCTAAGTTGAGATCTGGACCCGCTTCAGAGCCCAGTGTGCACTCAGTGGGGTTTATTTCAATTCACTTCCATCTCTTTGAGCCGTTTGGGATGTGAACAAAACACACACACAGGGATAAAGTATAAATAAGATTCAAGGGGAAGGAAATACTTAATGGCCTCTTTGAGGAGCTGTCAGGTACCTAGAGACCCACGTCAGTCCCGGGATAAGTTGTGCTCGTGTGTGTTTGTGTATGTACAAGAGGAAGGAAGAGAACAGCAGGGCACCGGGAGTGGAAGCGTCCTTTTAGCTGCATGCTGCGTGCTCACTGTTTATCCCACCACTCAGCCGCCAGGGACACACAACCGGTCTTCTGGACTTAAAACTTGCAAGAAGAAAGGCTCTTGACAGAATTTCAGGCGGTTTACAGAGAGGGTGGCTAACCTGTGTACTGATGTAGAACAGTGGCAGCATGACTGTGTACAGTGATGATCAACATCAACATGCTGTTGTGCTGTGATAAAATGAAAATGCTCTGAAATGCTGAATTTTTAATATCTTTTTTTAAAAATTAATGTCCTTGCTTGGGCTTGCCAGACAATAATGAAAAGATCTAATATTGCTGTGTTTGTGTTCCTGGAACATAAGAATCAATGTTACTCATGGACTATCATTTCTATATTTTGAGAAAGTCGACTTTTTGAGCAAGCTGTTCTGGCTGATCGGGGTTTGTACACTTTTTACTTTTACACTAATTTCAAGTATCATTTTCTGTTTCTTTTCAGTTTTCTGTCGATATTTGGTTCGGTTCAGGCAACAAAAATACTTGGTTAGGTTTAGAAAATCATTGTGGTTTGACTTAAAATAGACCCTTTCACAACATCTAACACATGTTATTAGGAATAGCTTCTCCCATGTGTGTAATTTTCTGGTCCCCCCCCGAGTCGCTAAGCTGCGACATTACAAAAAATGTGATTGGTCAGTTGCAATGACGGCCCCGGAGCAACAAGAATCATGTTCAAGGGGTTTAACAACTTCACAGCGATATCAGATTGTGCATCATGAAAAATGGTTGCCACTTTCTAATAAAGCACCCTTAATAAAGAGTTTATAAACTGTAAGTAAAACCTTTGACAATGATTAATGAATCATTTACCAGTGCTTTTAGCTCAGTTGTAAGCGTTAAGTAGAACAATTTGTTTTGGCTGTAAAAGATCCCACTGGCTGGTGTTTTGTCTTTGTATTTATGTTTGGTAATAATGCAGTTAGATGTTTGTGATCCATCCTAAATGATCATGAGTTTTTTAACTTTCTAGAACTTCATCACATCTGCTGTTGTAAATGATAATATGCTCATAATAAAAAGATTTTAATAATCAAAACTGCAGTTATAAGTGTCTTAAGTAATCTGAAGCCCAGGATTCATTACAAACTATCTCTAAAGGTGATGAAGGTCATTCTAATGGTTATTGTTCCGGCTCTGTTGAAATGCATCACCAGCACTTGAGTCATCTCTTTCATCTCATCCTGCCATCACTCAAACACTACTGCTATACTGCCACTGGCACTGCACTAAACATTGTTTTATGTAGCCACAAGAGCTGAAGCCTACTCGCTCTCATTGTCATGGGAACCATGTGGATATCCACTCGTCTATGTAATCATGCTGTTTGTCTTGTGCCCAGAATAGCTGGAGGGTGCCTGGCACCTGGAGCCAAGGCAAACACATCACGCACTGGGCATCTGATAAATCCTGGACTTTATAAAAGGAGTGAAACAGAGGGAGTTTCAAGGCGCAAGCCTGCTGTGTTTCCCTCCATACCTTCTAAAAAAAATCTGGAAAGTGAGGAGAAGCTGAAGGGTTTTTCCCACAAGTGTGCCAGTTAACGACACTTCCATTCTTATCCATGCACAGAGGAGTTAGTATCCCTCTTTCAAAAACAGTCAGGCCACCAGCCATTTCTCCTGGCACCTACATTCCCATTAAAACTCTGCCAGTGAGCAGGTTTAAAACAATGTACACATACCTATTTTAGACTGGACGCTCTCAGTCAAAACACATTACAGCATCTTGGACCACAGTATGGCTTCAGAGACGCACTATAGCTGGATGTAATGTGATTTACAGGTTTGTTCCCTGCTCTGAAATCTAGTTTCTCCCCCCATATGGCTCGTCTAATTTGGAAAGAAAACCACAAACTAGCAGAGCAGACAGTCTCTTTGGCATGCAGGGTTGCTTTACAGCCAACACATATGTTAAAAAGGGACGGAGGTTTCAGATGACTTCATGTCTATATACGGTGGCTGGGTGATATACCATGGGTGAAATACTTATCCAGCGACGGATAGATGTTATTTAAAGAGATTTAGAGGGGAAGGAGATCACCGGGACAGATTTCTAAAAATGTTCCAACTCGTACAAGAGTTCAAGGTCCAGTTTGAGCACAGTTTTCCTCTCCTGTCTCCAGGACTGGCCAACAGTCGCTGTTTCTGTGGTGCCGGCTTTATGGTGCTGTCTCCAGCAAGAGGGCATTGTGTGTGCATGATGTGTGCGCTGGCACGGACCGAACATTTCCATCCAACCAGTGTGGTGGTGGAAAGAGGGATGAAAAGAAAGGCAGGAGGAGGCGAGAGGAAACACTTTAGTGGCTCGAACAAATGGAGATGCTGAGTTTAACATCTCACTGTAGCTGCCAGAAAAGCTTGCATTGCTTCGCAGGGAGACCTAGCAAAAGGTGAGTTGATTGAAGATGATAGAAAGTTGACTCCCATTCAACATGTTTTAATAACTAGATGCATCACGTGTCAATGCAAGTAGTACTAGCAGCTCTGACTTACAATACAATGTCATCATGATGTAGTCGTCATGTTTGCCTACAAACTTAAGACCCCTTTTACAAGATTCTTCTCATAAAGCTAACATTAGCGTAGTTAGCTAGCAGTACAGCTGATAAAATCAGATCACAAAGTCAGCAGCCGTCTAGAAATGAGAAGCCTGCTTCTGTCTCAAAATCAACAACCGCCTGGTGAAAAATAACCTAATGAATTTAAAGTTGTCCATCTGTCACATGCAGATTATTAGATGTATATACGTGCCGTAGAACAAAGTCTGTAACAGGCACAGTAAAAAGTAAAAAAATGTTTCCCATAAGCATACACTGTGAAAGAAGTGTCTCTGAAAGGGTGAATAAGTTTTTTTTGAGCGTCACAACCCCCATGAAATGTCTCGTCTCACAATCAGAATTTGATCCATTCGTTCCAAACATTTGGAAAGTCTAGAAGTGTCACACCATGAAATCATTTTATATCTATTTAAGTTAGCCGTGGGCTAAATAAAAAATTAGCCAACATGTTGGGCCAATAATGCAGAAGATCTGGGTAAATCTATGTGTAGGAGGTGGAGCTTTTTTGGCTTCATGCTCACTGAGCAGTTTTCACAGGAATTAAGAGGGCTCTACCTCTCTCACTGTACGAAGATTTCCCTTGTTAGATCGCGAGCCGTCAATTTGGCAGTTCAAAAAAATTATTTAAATGTCCTTGTTGCAGTGCATGAAATGTATGAAAAGCTAGGCCAGGACTTTCAGGATGCAAAGGGACAGAGCTGAGTACTGAACCTTGGTTATACTTTTTTTGGCGCTGACTGAAATGTGTCCATACATATTGAAAACCTGGCTTTGCTAGCAGTTTCAAAACTTTTATATTGTATCATCACTTGAGTTAGGAGGTTTCAAACACTTCCCATCACTGAAAGGAAACTGTATAATTTGAGCTGTGCAACAATTTAAGGGTTACGCACCTTGACTCAAACATCAGCCTGTTCAGAAGGTCATAAAATGAAGGAGAGAGTGTGAGTCCCAACTTTTAAGGGGGGCTTTTTTTTTTTTCCCTGTATACTGTAACATATACAGTGATGAGCTCATTATGTCATATGTTTCCCTGCGTTTATCAAATGTGTTGCACTATCCAGGCAGCATTAACATGACGAACTGCTAGAAGATTGTTGTAACACTGATGAATGAGCTGAAAACTCCAGAAAACCTTTGGATCCCGTCTACTCTTATCCAAACCTTGGCGGGCCAGCTGTGCACAGCCAGTCAGTCTCTCTCACACACACAAACACACCTCCTCTCCCTGTCAGTAGTCGTGGAAACTCCTGAAGAACAGACAATAATATTAGATCCCATTTGCTGAGAAGAGGCAGCTTATGTAAGCCACTGGAAAGGCTTCAAGAAATATTGCTTTCCTTCTCTGATTGTGTTAAGTCTTCCACGCATTTCTCACGATTTAACCAATAAAGCTCTCGGCACAGGGCATGCAACATCCACCCAGCCAGCGTAACACATTTACCAGTCGACACTCACATGGCGAGAGCACACAGACTGTCGGTCGAGCCATTTGTACACGCAAGCAGAGGCCCGGAGGAGGCAAAAATAACAAGAATCACATCAGTCGAAAAACCTCAGATTATCATAACAACAGTGCAGTCATCTCAGGAGGGAAACAGGCATATGTAGTTCAGGTTTACACCGATCAGGCACAACATCTGCTTATAAAAACTAACACAGGATACCAGAACGCTTCAAACAGAAAGAAAAATTCAGCCATATTCAATATTTGCCTACAAACCAGACACATCTAGTACCTGATGCACAGAGCAGCTGTATTGCGATTCAGTGAATATACAATATTGCAGATGGTTGGTTATTAGCTCCACAAAGACACAAATACTAACAGTGGTACATTATTTCTCAATGAGGGAAACGTTTACTAGCTGTGGTGCTCCATCTTCTATTTTCATATCCTCTACTTTTTGTTCAGGTTAATTACGAGTTTGGGGAGTAACACATTCACAAATTCCATCACATGGTGCTTAATACTTATGTTTCACTTCTTTTCAATACTTAGTAAAGTAATACTGTCTGTAACATTATAACCACTTCTGTTTATACAATCAATTTAACCCTTTCATGCACGGTGTTCACAACAGTGGACAGATATTTGGGAGCAATTTTGAACCATTTAAGTGGGAGTACCATGCCCCAACCAGCCCAAAGCCTTGTCCACAGTTACATTTGATCATTTTCTTTGTCTCTTTGTCATTTATATATGACATCACACATTCAAAATGGCAGGAGGATGAGGAGATGCAGCAAGTACCTCTGGAGTAACTGTTACATCCCTTTATTCTTCTTTTCCTAGATAAACAGGATAGTAAAGAATTACTTTTAACTACATAGGGTGTAAAAAATACTTTTATCCAGGTTTTAGAAAGATTTTCTTGTATTTTTTTTTCTCCTTTGATTGAACATACATCCATTCATTCCAGTGGATGTTATGCGCCCAAGGATATACTCTGAAATGATGTTATTTACAATAGAATAGTTTAATTTAACAGCAATATTTAATAGCTTTCAGATTTTCAAAAAATGAAAAGTTAAATGGTAGTATTGCTTCCTGGGCTCATATTCAGTTTGTCAGAGGTGCTCTTTGGTTAGAGATACATATATAATATATAAAAACTCTAAGACCCTGTCTATCAAAATGCCTTCTTTGTATATAGGCCCAGTCTTTACCCTGTGGCGCATAATGTCCACTGGAGTGGACCAAAATCTGGATAAAAGTATTTCTTACATCTTTTATTTTCTTATAAAATATTGTTTTTTTGTTTTTTTTTACTGTCTGGTTTTCGATAATTAAAAGATTTAACAATTTCTGCAGAATCACTTTTTATACCGTTAAGGCATGGTGTCCACTGTGGTGGGCACTGACACAACTCCTTCACAAATAAAATACAGAATATAGAAAAACAAGTTATTGGCATGATTTTTTACTTAATGAAGAGTAAAAACAAACATTAAAAATATGATTTTATGATTTAATAATCCATGCATGAAAGGGTTCATTGGTGGGTTTATAGGGGAAACATTGTTCTTCCACTAACTTCAATGCAGAACAGCTCTATCAGTGCTGCTAGTGGTGGAGTTAAAGGTGGTGTTGATTGTAGAGGGCCCACCACAGCATGAACAGAGGAAATAATCCCAGAGCGATATTCTTTAATGGGGGTCCAAAAATGTTGTTGTGACTCTAGGTCTTAACCATATATAAGCGTAAGTAGAGGGATTGGAGTTTATTATTACTTTTCCGCATTAAAGAATCAAATTATAATTTCAAACTTCTAATTTACATCGGCTGATGTTCAGTGTCAGTCAATCTGAAATCATGTTTCAGCTCTCTGGCAGATCATCTCACTGTGCTTCTGAAAAGAAAAGGACAGGAAAGAAAAGGGAAGAAGAAAAAAATCAGGGAATGCCAAGAAAGACCCTGAGGAAAACTATGACACAGGATTTTAAAATTGATTTTCCCAAGTTTGTTTGTCGCAGCCCAGTTTGGCTAAATATGGTCAAAATCCTGTAATGTGCATCCACCTTAGTACTGACATCAATGTTTAATAGAAAGTTAGTGCAGTCACAGGAGGGAACAACAGGACAAACTTTGTCTTTCAAACCCAGTGTCGCTCAACAAGGACAGCCTCACTATGTGCATTTACAAACAGCAGTTCGCTCTTCTTCTGTCCTTCAGTGATCTGATCTCTGTAACAGGAGGAGTGTTCATGAGAGGCTTCATCCCCCTCTCTGATTATCCTCCTTACAAAAACGTCACATCTTCTTGCGACTGCACCCACCGCCAGTGCGCGTCGTACTCCAGATGCATTTTGCCGTTCATTTTGCAAGTATCCAAGTCGATCTTTCCGTTTTTGTAAGGTTTGAGTTTGGGGCTCTGGTTGGTTCCCAGTTTCTCGTTGAGGCCGTTGCGGGTCGGGCTTCCTGTTTGCATGGTTGGTTTCTCCAGGACGCCGTTTGCCTTGACAGATTGTGCCTGGGTGTTGCCCTTAGAAACCGGGCTTCCTTTACCCGCCTCTGGAGCCTTGGACCAGACCGGAGCGTCTTGCTTCGTGCTCTCAGACTTGGTTTGGGGGGAGCTGACAGGAATGGCTGGTTTCCCAGTCCCAGTCCCAGTAATGCCATTTCCAGTGATAGCACTGGTAACCACAGTCCCTGGTCCACCTTTCACCTCCGTCCCATTTCTAATCCCAGGTCCATTTTCATTGGCCCCAGCCCGAACCCCACTAACAGACCTCACCCCTGTCCCAGCTGCTGTGACCGTGGCCCCGGGGCCTCCCCCTGTCCTGCCCCCGGCAGTAGCCTCTGAGACCAGCGGCGTGGTGGAGCAGATGACCGACTCCGAGCTGGAGGGGCAGTACTCATCCATGTCATCCGCCAGCGTGTCCAGGTAGCTGCCGATGGAGATGTTGTCCAGCTTGTCGTTGGGGTCCTGCAGGCTGCTCCAGGAGCCTCTCCAGGAGGTGTCGGGGCCCTCGCCCAGGCTGTACTGGCTGCTGGTCAGGCTGCTGCAGCGGCTCGTCAGCGTGCTGCGCTCCTCCAGCAGCCATTTTACCGCCTCGATGCCTTCATGGACGGCCAGCAACTGCTGCAAGATCTTCACGTCCACCGAGCGTAAGTGAGCCTGCGGACAAAAGATATGGATGAAATTAAAAAGAGACAATAAGGTTTTGTGGTCTGCAGTTTGTAATGGACAAAAAATGTTTTATATGAGAGGCAGGCAAGCTGTGAACCTGGAGAACCACCAGGACTCTGCAGATATTTATTTTAAGCATTCAGGTTTGGCTCCACACACAAGTGCAAACACCATTATAATGCTATTAAACCTTTGCAGAGTACCATAATTGGAAGTAAAGTATAACAAAAGCTGGCGAGTCGAGTGTTTGCTGCAACCAATGTGGAAACATACAAGGTAACGGTGGAGGGGAAAAAGCTCAGAGATGGAAACAAAACAGAAAGAGGCACAAACTGGTAAGAGAGGGAAGGGAAGGCTTAGAGAAGCCGTTCTGTAAGCGCTGGATAAAGCTTTTAAAGAAGTGTTAACAGGGAAATCTGACCAAACTAACTCTGCAGGAGAAGCCAATGAGAGATGGAAATTATAAACGCTGTGAAGTATGACACATTAAATCAGACAAGAAAATCTTGAAAAAGTCTAAATGTCCTATAAATGCTGCAAACATTTAGTTGTGTTGTCATCTGGTATAAGAAATAAAATAATAATCGGTCAGAAATAACAGCTGGTGTCCTCTAATGTGATCTGTCGGTGTGTGTGTGTGTCTGGGGGGGAGTAGAAATGATGAATAAGAGGAAAAAGACAGTTGCGGTCATGGAAAATTCCTCCCCAGAAGACATTAGCAGAGGTCTGCGGTGCAGCGCAGGGCCGAGAGGTGATATATGGCAGCAACATTCAAAGCTCGGCCTCACGATATCCACCCCTCGCCGCAGATATAACCAGTCTCTTTCTCTCGTCTTTCAGTATCTCCGTTTCCTCCACGTAATATTTTTTTTCTTTATTGCTTCTGTGTCTCTCTGTGGGCTCACAGACTGTCAGTGTCTCTGTCTGTCTCAAGGCCACTGTAGCTTCTGGATTCACATGGTAAATTACATTACAGTTTATAAACAGTTTGTATTATGGTGTGATGTTTGTTCTTATGTCTCACATAATCATCAGGTTTCACACACAGTTATACTTATAATAACCAGTCGGGTCAGAGAGTCTGAGACCACTGGTCAAGCTACTTCTATTTTGCATTTGTTTCGAGATTAATACAGTAACAAAGTATTTGTACCCCGTTACGTCCCACCTCTGCTTGAATATTACAGCAAAATTGGTATATATATGGTGACAAACTGCACATGTAGCAGCTGTACCAATTTTATATGGAAGTGCAGGGACCTTGTGACCTTTGCCCTCCGACCTCCTGGTGTCTTGTATACCTCTTTTATTTCCTATACTTGGCCCCTACGACCCTTCAGGTTATGTCAATACAACAGTGGAGAGGAACGTATTGATCCTTCCCACCTGCCAACCAATTTATCTCCCGCTCCTGCATAATGTTAGCGCTGATGGATTATGTCTCCAGTTCAGTGAAGCAGTGATGTGTCATTGTAGATTTAGTCTGTGTGGTTTTCTGTCAAAAAACTCAACAAAACAAAAACTCTCCTTGTCAGTGTGTTTAAGAATCTGAGGGAAACACTGTGCATGTACGGAAAAGAACCGGGAGCACTGCTGGCTGCGGGGTAAAACTACTTGAGCTCATTTAGTCGTCTCCAATTCAGTGTCTTCTCCTCATCGTTCTCATTATCCGGCCCACTGTGGTCAAACCGTCATACTGTGGATGGGTGATTTAGATGAGTGGTTTCCAAGCTGTGGGTTTGAAGCTCCCAAAGGGTCCCAAGACAAAACAGAGAAGTCACATGATGAAAATCTGTTATACAGAATACAAGTGATCACTCTTCAGGCCTCTAGAAATCCTTCAAATGGTCATAACCTTTGATGGTTGGTCACGGGGCGCTTCATTTCCCAAAGGTTGGGAGCCATCTATTTAGGTGAAACTGCGTCTTCATGTTGTGATTGGATGGCTCGGCTCCTGTTATTTAAAGCCAGCTATCTTATTCAATTGTCACCACAGCTGACTTGCAATCAGCTGTGATGACCTACGTCATTCGCTGCAACACTCTCACTTAGTCTGATTGCCTTGAAGCATTTCAATTTCTTGTTTATGTGACTTTAGAGGATTCGGATGAGGTCCCTAGGGGATTACTCAATCCTAAACCATGCCCACCGCATACACAAACCTGAACCAGCATGACTTTCATTCTAACCAAATGCCCAAAGTCTCCATCCAAAAATAGGCAGACGGTTGAGCTGCGGTGACCACATTTTGTGCTCACTGGGAGAAGAGCATCCAGAAGGCTGAACCCCAGTTTTTCAGACTACACCGCACCAACACACAATGCTAACATGTGCTTTAGTGAACTCAGTGTATGTAGTCTAACGGGGCTCTGCCTCTGGCCTCTGCCTTAGTTTTTCCCTTTTCCCTTGCCTTCTGTGTACTGTCACACCTCTACACTGTACACTGTATTTTACTGGCAGGCACTGCTCTGACAGCATGAAACGACAGATAAAGAAACAACAGAGTGCGATAATCTCTATCCGCTCATTCATCCCATCCGTCCACCTTTACTGTACATTAAAACACGCATTAAGAAGCACACATCACGTGGCTGCAGGAAGGCACACAAAGAGGAGGAACTGAAGAACCCCAGCGTTCTGTCGGTGTGTGTGTCTGTGAACTCGCTGACGCTCTGGGGCACAGTCAGACATTCGGGGTGGGGTTCAGGTTTGAGGTTTGAGGTCTTTCAGCTGGCAGAGACCGAGCGCTTAATGAGGGTGGCAGTAAAAGCAGCTCCATGCCTGTCAGCGCTGAGGTGGCACAATGCTATTGAAGCTGAGCGCTGTAACAGTCTGTGCCCACTCTGCCGCTGACAACATACCTCCACTAAATTCACGGTCCACTTCATATTCTACCCAGGAAAAAAACATTTAAAACAGATCCGTATCCTAAAAATATCCCAAACCAAAACTATTTGTATCCACTATAACCTGTAGACTGCGAAATTAGACATTTTAAAAAGCTTCATCATGCTTGCCTGTAATATATTTGAGAGCACTGACTTCACTGGATTATTATGTTGCTCTCTAGTTAACCTGCGACTAAGCAGTAACTCATTTGATAGATGATTAAATGCTTATTATTCCTGGTTCCAGCGCCTCAATGGTGAGGATTTGTTGCTTTTTTGTCTTGTATATTATCAAACTGTATGTCTTTGAGTTTTACCGTGGACTAAGACATTCTGATGAGCAATTTTCAAATATTTATGCCATTTTAAAGACCAAATTGTTGATCTATATTGAGCTATTCAAGAAAATAAGTACCAGACTAATCATTAGCTGCAGCCACAGATTTTTTAAAGATATATCCTGGCATATAGGAAGTACACATAGTTAATCACACTGTAATAAGGTTCCCAAGTCAATAAATGTAAAATAAAAACATTAAATAAAATAACAACAGGAGAGAAAAAAAACAGATTATTTCCTTTTATCATCTAAAATGTGTCAATCCAAAATGCCTACATGCCTGACTTTGTGCCGTGAGTGATATCTGTCTGCATTCCAACTGTGTCGTACATTGTGTGTAATGTTGTTGTTCCTGGAGGAAATTCTTTCATCTCCATTATTTCCAGGTTTATAATAGCCTCTAATTAAACGATGAAGTCATTATAGTGTGGACTCAGTCTGATGGAAAAGGCCAAACTGGGGTCAAAAGGTTTCCATGTGAGATCAGTCAGGATGAGTGAGCGAACATCAAGGGCTAAGCAGCCTTGAGGACTGAAACCATTAATCATATTTTTTTCATTTTTGTGCCATCGGTGTTCAGCCAAACAGATTTCAGTTTTCCAACTCAGGCACGAGGCCAAGCAACGTCTGGCTGATCCATAGGATTCTGGAAAGATCATCTTCCTGTGTGTGTGTGTGTGTGTGTGTATGCGTGCACTGCAAACAATATTCAGCTAAATATCAGTCTTTATCCGTCATAAACCTGCTGATTGAGTGACATTTCACTTGGTTCAGGATTTTTCTAAAATCAAAAATGACATTTTTATTAACATCCGCCTTATTAACTGTTTTCATGACCTCATTTCTACTAAATTTATCAAGTGAAACAATGCAGATGATTAAGATACCATTTTTTCAGTCACTTTGAGATAAACGATGTTATGCAAGTGAGGTAAACTAAAAATACAATACATTTTGGTCAAGGAAATTAGTCTAGTCATCAAATTACTGATCAAGTGAATGGTAATCTAGGACAACAGGATACTGGTGTGACTGGATAAAACCATGAACGTCCACTGTGTGTTCAAAAAATTCAGCTTGATTCCATTGTGTCCTGTTCTTAATCAACTTAAAGACATTACTTTTTCCATCATGTTTAACATTACATGAACTAAACAATCAGTTAATTTAATTAAAAAACATAAATAATTAAAGAAACAATGGCAATATTAGCTGTGATCCTTACTGTATACTGTATGTGTGTCCATGCATGTAAGTGGAGCAAATCAGAGCTGAGCTTCAGGAAAAGCCTTCAGCACTGAAACAGAGATTTACTTTTGACCTATTTCTACCTCTTTGAAAGTAGGAGGAACCAGTGAGACCCTGAATGGACTCCAGACACATTAGAAGTTCCTTAAACAGCTTCACACTGGTCAGGTTGAGGTTTTCGTTGGACACTTTCTGAGACATTTTTCCATCAAAATGTGGATACTGTGATAGAGTAACTTGTGGTGCAGTATTTTGGATCACGTGTTTGTATGAACCCAACCCAATTGCCAGAATAATTTTCTATTTCTCTATTGTCACAAGGTTTGTGCTTATGCTCGGGTTAGGATTAGACACAAAAACCACTTGGTTATGGACAGAAAAACACCATGTCCTGAGTTCCTGTCAAAAACAGCTAGTTTTAGTTGCCACAATCATGGCTGGAAATTGTTCGGTGGTCTCCTTAATAATGTCCAGTGGTATCACTCTTATGAATGCTCTCGCCTATCTCCAGGAAGTTATGAAAAACAACATATATTTACAAATAACACATTTCATAATTCTAAATCTGTATCTTTAAAGACTGACAACTCAGGTCTTATTGTTGTAGTCTTGACCATCACTCTAATCTGTAATAATAGTAATAATATCATTGGCTTGTTTACAACCACTCTTGGATGACCGCCCGTCCTTCTTGCTCCATCTGTCTTTGTCCACGGTTGCAGTGAACTCATCAATTATTTTGGTGAGTGTGCTGTTATCATCGCCACAAATGACCAGGAAAAACACAACTTGTAATAAAACAAATGTATGGAGATACAGAGTTCTATCTCAGACGTTACCGTAGAGCAGGCCTCCCTCATCAAAATGCAAAATTAAGCCACAAGGTGCCCCAGAATCATTTTCTCTTGTTTTGGGATGTGTGTGAATGCGCTTTCACTCACTCACAGAGTGTCTTAACACAGATATTCAGTCAGTGTTATAACGAATTCCCAGCTGAAGCTCGATCCGTGACGCAGACTCTCCCATGTGGCGACGACAGCCTCAGATGTCACAGAGCTACCGAGCAGACTGCTGAATCACTGCCAGCAGGGACGGCACGAACACACACTCGTTCTCTCACACACCAGCAAAATAAACACCCGTCTCTATCGGCACAGTCTCTCTCTCTCTTTCTCTCTATCATGTCCCCTGGTGTCATTGTCTGTCGTTTCACCTTCCCGATCCAACTCAGCCCTTCAGCGCACATACGGTGACCTTGCAGAGTCCCTACAGTCTCCATAGACAGCAGAAGGTCGGCCGTGTCTCCCTGCAAACCACCAACTGCTCCATCTGTCTGAGTGCTCTGTGAAACAGCCACTCATCCTCGTTACATTTCCCCTTTTGTGTTCCTGTTTTTGACGGATCAAAGCATCATTCCAACTTGTTTTGTCACTCCCTTCTGTATCATCTTTGTCCCTCTTTCCTGCTCTGTTTCTTTTGTTCAGACTACGCAGCAGACATGTACTATTAGATGGCAAACATGCAGGATTTCATTGCAAACCAAATGACAACAAATGTTTCACAAGACTAAAACACCGCCTGGAAAATATCCCGCTGCATTTTTGTAGTAGTGGCTTTAAATATGGCACTCATTTTTCCACTTGACTTCTTCAACGTTTCAACATACTTCCCGCAAAGAAGCTGAAAAAAGTTTCTCATGAAGGACATGGAGTGACAACACATAAGAGACAACATATCCCAATGTAAGAGTTAGGAATAAAAAGGGAATATTTCATTGTTGTTGTGATGGTTTTCCCACGGTGCGAGGGACGAATCTTGATGCTCCGGTTGATATGAAAGCTGAGAAGTCAGATTGAGTCCAATCAATAGTGAGTTATACGCATCAGAAGAAGAGATGAGGGGAAGTGCAACATAGTAAACAAACAACCCTGTTTCTGAGAAAAATAATCTATTTTCAAAGAATTATAATGCGAGATGAAACTCATTCTTCATCATATCGTATTTCCCTCAATATACACATGCAGCGACTACATTTCTGTGGTTATTTTTAGGCGCTGACAGCACCTGGTTTAGATGTGGGAAGGATTATGCGTGTAGGTGCGGGTTGGTAGGCAGTGGACAAAACCACTGTGAGGCATATGAACAAGTGTTTGGAATGCATATTATTTAAAACTATATGTCTACAATGATATAGACTAGTGAGGGGGACAGCACTCAGTTTCTCCCAGGAAGAGGGGGGACCCGACCCCCCCGTCCCCGGCGTGATTTCCACCTATGGCCTATTTTAGGTCTGTGTGTTACTCAAAATCTACTACGGGAAACTACAACCTCTGAGCTAGCAGCCTACATACTGAAAATAGCAGGTTATTTTAACCCTAACCTGTCCGCTGGAGGTACGAGCCTAAACAAGGTAGCAGTTCTTCTGTCTTTTGCAAGGATTTAGTCATTTAAATGCCAGGGCTCGCCTCTCAGCGGGTGAAAGTTCCCACACTATCTTGAAGGGGAACCGCTGCTTGTGATTAGCTAAAAGAAATAGAAAAGGCCCAAGTGTTTTCTCCCCCTGTAACAAAACAAGAAATGGTGCAGTCAGACCTTTTTTCCAGCACTGACACAATGCTGTGGTCCTGATGTGTGTGTTAAAGTCACTTGACGCACGAAAACATAATCTTTCCCTAACCTTAACCAAAGGGCTTTTGTTGCCTAGACCTAATGAATGAATTGAAAAGCCTGTGAATAAATTCAGCAGTTAAGGTTCCCATTAAAACATATTTAGAAAACAAACTAGTACGACATAAAGATAGTTTCTCAGAGACGGGGGTCGGAAACTAAATTTAATGGATGAATTAAGGAGCTCAGGTCACTTGACAATGATTGAATTAGACAAAATCCTCTTGTGACTGTCTTTGAGGAGACAGCCAGCAGCCAGACAGAGAAAGAAGAGCCAGAGATTAAATAGACTAGATTTTGATTCCCTGCAGCTCAGCTCTGCGCTCCAAGCTGACTTTGCACTGTCATTCATCTGCCCAGAGGTGGAGGACAGAGATAGAGAGCGACAGCGAAAAGCTACAGAGACAGAGACCAAAAAAAAAAAGGAAAATCACAGCACCCGAGCAAAACACAGCATTCACCCTGCATGTCTCCTTTTGATAGCTGAAATACAGGTGCTGAAAAAGTGCATGTATAAAAAGCTATACAAAGAGCTTTAGCGTGTGTGTGTGTGTGTGGCTGACTGCCAGTCTCATGTGGCTTTAAAGGAGTGTCTCTGTATTCAGTGAGTCTGTTTGGATCAGTCATGTCCTCCATTAGACAGCCGGAGACAAAAGACAGAGGCTGTAAAGCTGCTCCCACAGAGATGAACAGCAACAGTGAAAATCATTAATAACAACATTTAACTGCTTTCAGCTCGCAGGGCTGTAGAAATATTCTCTGCCGAACTGAGACATAAGCATTGTGAGAGGGTGTGTGTGTATACAGTATACAGGGTTTATGTTAGCAGACAGCTTAAAGACAGATATCAGATGATCGCATGAAGCCTTTTCACTGATCGAGTACACTTTCTTTACGCGTCAGTCATCTTTCTTGATCTATTCCTTCCGATTACTCTGACACACAGTCCAAGAAATTTCATCAGCAAAATTTCTGATGGTCAATTAACATGTTTCAGCTATTTGACAGCCTGAGTTGCAGAAATACTGAGTATGATCCGGTTCCAGCTTCTCAAACTTGAGGATTTGCTGCTTTCTCTGTTTAATATCGCGTGCAAATTAGAGCTGCAACAGTGAGTCGATCACAGGAAATTTAATCACCAACTAGTTTGATAATCGTTTTATCGCTTTTGTCATTTCTCAACCAAGAATTGTTTATATTCGCTGGTTCTTAAATGTGAGGATTTGCTGCTTTTCTTTGTCATTTTATATTGAAGCAAATGAAGAGCCTTTGGGTTTTGGACTGCTGGTTGGACAACAGAAGCAATTTGAGGATGTCACTTTCATGATTTCATGATTTCATGATGGTTCAGACCAGCTAACTAACTAACAAGGTGCACTCAGTAATAGCCTACATTTATCTTTTTAAAGTTTTTTCTTTTTTTGCAGAGTGCACAAGTGCTTGACAACCTCTATTAACTCTTACTGGGTTGTTAAAAAAAAATTAATTGATTAAAAAAAGTTTAAACTTAGTGTTAAGGTTATATTGTATTATGTTTTCTCCAGTCTTACTGGGAAACTGGCTGTACTATAGGTGTAGAACTTGTGGAGGCTTTGTTTTTTTGCTTATTAAAAATGATTTTATACATGTTTTTTTTATCTGACCTGCTGAATATCAGGTGCTACAGTGTGACCGATGAAAATGTTAAGTCACACTTGACTCGATGCATGTGCGACCAAAACACTCGCACCCTGAAGCCCTGGTATTCCTGGGTCTGACAAACGTGTCTCGAGTGGCAGCGGATGTTTCACATCGTCACAAGCCCAAACAGATCTGCTCTTCGCTCGACAAACAATCGCTCAGCAAACAATCACTCAGCAAACAATCGCTCTATAGCCTTGTTAATGGTCAAAAACGCCACTTAACTAGACATACAAACAGAATGTCGTTGTACAGCATCTGCCTTCTTCGTCAAAAGGTTCAGACTGACTCCCACTTTGTAACTGACGAATGTGTTCGATGTTGTGTGTTTGTTACAGTCTAACACACACTGTACTGTATACCGTACTGCATCAAGAATGCAGGATAACATCTTGACTCTCCCGACAGTTTACAAGAAGCAGAGAGACATTTCATTAGTGGTGGTGACACAGCGACAACATGGCCCACACACACACTGCTTCATCTCACAGCAGACAGATGATGCAGCCCACCATCACCATGCTGTGCGGTTACAGTTACACTATATATAACAGATGACTGTGGAGCATAAGAGCAAACAGACACACACTCACACACAGAAAAAGTGAGAATAAGTAGCAGATTGTAGCCGACTACTTAGCATGCTGTGTCTGTGTGTGTGTGTGAGGATGTGGGTCTTATGAGCTTATCAGCGTGACAGAGAGTGTTCAGCATCAGAAAACAGTGAGGAAGAAAAACACACCCAGGGATCAGGTTAAGCACACGTGCACGAGTGTGTGCACATGTGCGCTTTGCATTCAGCATTACTCTGCAGACACTCTGTACATCTTAGTAAGCAGATTTCTGATGAAAGTGCAGCGCTCAGAGCTCTTCTTCTGCACTCCCATTACACTACACCACTCTCATGATGAATGGAACTCACACACACACACACACACACACACACACACAGAGCAGCTCTGTGCTGGACGTTTCACTCCCCTCCAGTTAGTGGGTTTTTATCACTTCTCTCTCTGCAGCAGACCTGATTAAAGGCTGAAACTGCTAACAGATCAGTCTCTCCCTCTGCTCGAAACTGATTTACAGAAACTCTCTGGATGCAACTTAACACTTGAACTGCACTGGCTGACATCATGTCTGGAGGTTAGAATCATTAATTTCTCTATACGTTCACATTTTGACAGCCTAAAACTGTAGTTTACATAATCCCTATAAAAATGAATGAGTTTATGGGAAGCTTTAGGGACTTCATAATCATTTGATTTAATGCCACTATATCAAATTCAGACATATTTCTTCTTCGAACATGCTATTTCATTTTATTTAACCATTACTTAAACATATCGAGCTGCCGATAGACCTGTACCATTGTATTGTTAGTGGGTGAAAGTGGACTGAGGGCAAATCCTCGGCGAATAATTTGACTGAGATGGAAACGGCTGCAATAGCTGCAATATAACGTCATGGTTTGGGTATTTAGTTTAGCTATTTCCCTTTTTTATTTTGGTAGATTCATCCTGTCTTTGTCTGCTTTCCCGCCCTCTTTGATTGTCATATTAGTTTCACCTGTCTCTTATTCTCTCCCTTGTTTCATGCTTTTCATATTTTCTGTTTTCCCTGAACTTCTTGATTGTACTTGTTTTGTTTTTTGTATTTCTCCTTGCTTCTTTTTGGATTTGCCCCAGCCTGTTTTTATCAGTTGTGTTGCTTGCATTTTGGGCAACAGCTTCGTTATTAAAGAGGTCATTTATACTTTTGGGGTTTTTGCCTTTGTTAATTTTGTTATGTAGCATTTTTGTGCATTTAAAAGGTCTGCAAAGTGAAAAAGCCCAAAGTCGACATGACCCGCATGACCCACCCTACTCGACCTCTGATTGGCTACATCCTGCCCTTTCCGTAATGTGCATGTAGAACTCTTATCAAAGATTGAACAGGAGCGAAATGTCTCGCGTTGCCATTTTAGATAGATAGATAGATAGATCGATAAAACTGAATACCTACACATCGAACAAATACCTGAATAGTCGTAGCTACAAATGTTGTGTTTTTTAAGCAGCCTATAAAATGCTTTAACAGGTTGGCTACCTGGGTGGTCCGCCCAAGTAAACTGCATGTGTGGGAAACACTGAACCTCAGCCTGTCAGTGGTAAAAACAAGCACTTTTAAAGGACGTTACTGTGATGGTTGGGATTGCCCCAAAAGGTTATGTCGCAGCCATTGCAACCGTGTCGCGGCTGCCAGCTGAGATACCTACACATGCAGTGTAGGACCCAAGTTTAAAAATACCGGAATTCCCTTTAAAATCTATGTGTATCTGTATTATAGATCATTGTATCATCACATTGGCACGGACTCATTTCAAAGTCATGTGGTACTCTAAACTAAATTACGCACACAAGCACCATCTGGATGCAAGATACTGGCAGGTATCAAGACAGCCAGATAGTATTTATAGGCTCATAAAAGTACAGCTGATAATGTTTCTTCAGGAAGTGTTCAGTTAGAGTGAGGAGAGCGTGATTTCCTCTTTTGGACACTCCAGACTTCTAAAGTGCATCTGAGCTGCCAGCATCATGAGCTTGTGTTTCTACAATGCTGGAGTGAAATGTTTCCATTTCTAACAAACTGATAATGTCTTTTGGATGTTTCCAATGTGTTTTGGAGCAACTGTCTCACACGACAGCTTGCTTCGTTTGGGCGTTTAGTGGCAGGCGCTAGATTTGCTCTTTGTCACAACCACGAGAATGTAGGGATACACATGATCACAGAAAGGGAAAAAAAAACTGTAGAGCACAGCATTATTATTGCTCCAGACCTCCACTGTTTGGAGGAGGTGGGGTCCATGTAAACAAGAAGACTGAGAGATATTTGTTTGATTCAACAAAAAGACCACGGCTCAGCGGGAAATAATCGTCTGTCAAAACAGAGAACAGACTTGGCTGCACAAAAGAAAACAATGGATTGCAGTTCGTAAACTTCGACATGCGAAAATCATTTAATATGTGAAAAACAAAAACAGTCCTGTTCCAGAGGGATGATGTTCCGATACATCACAGCAAAACTAAGTCCAAGCATGTACAGAGACATGAAAAGTTAGGAAAACTACAAATTTACACAGTATGAATTGTGTGATTAAGCACCTGAAAACAGATGGATGAATGAATTTGCCACATCTCGACAGGGCTTTGGTAGTCAACTCATTTCCTAGCAACCACAGACATCTGCAGCTGTTGGCATGGTGAGGAGCAGCTGAGTTACTGACTGAGTATGAAGAGACTTGTATAAATTCAGACGATTCAAATTACAAATGTTACTGGTCTGTTTCATACAGTAACATTTATTTAGTGGCAAACTCAATCAAATCTTCATATCAACAGCCAGTAATTCTCTGCTTGCAGTGTATAACTGTCAGTACATTTTGAGACTAATTGCAAGTAAAGACATCAATTTATCATTTAGCCTTTTGTATTGGGACTGTGGCATGCCAATGTGAGAAAATATGCTTATTCACGTTCTTGCCAGGAGTCAGATGAGAAGATTGATACCACCCTGTACCACTCAGTCTCTGCTGGTTGCCTAGCAACGTCATGGTGACGAAAAGCCTCCAGGAAATCACTGCTTCCGGCCAAGAAGTGGCCTGGCACCCCACATGAAACCACGACTTGCTCTTTTTTCACTCATGTGTACAGATTGAACAAACAAAATATATATAGTTCATTAGCGAGCCATAGCGAGGGTGGCATGGAGTTTTTATTACCTTTGAGCAAGCTAGCTGTTGCCACATGTTTACAGTCTTTATGCTTAGCTGGGCTACACTACTGCTGGCTTTAGCTACACATTTACTGTACAGACATGAGAATGGTGTCAGTGGCATGAAGGTCTGTGAGCAGGTTCCCTGAAATGACAAACTATTCCTTTAAAAACTACAAGAAAATTCCCATTGAGTCCCACTAAGAGCTGATGCTGTTAACTGATACTAAGCCACTATTAAAATAGCAAATAGCAATATCAAGCCATGTGTAACATATAGATCCAAAATAGCTATATTTTAACAGTATACCGTATACGGCGGCCAATCGGTGACAAGAAATTGCAGTACAGAAATGCCAAACTACGGTTTGAGACAACTTATAAAGTTTCACCATCACATAATTTGTCCATCAGAGAGCACAGACAAGTTGATTCTTCACTGTAATGTCCCGCTCAGTTTGTATCTTTGTTGTAATTCAAGAGGTAAGATGTATCAAAATTTATTTTAAAAGTTTATGTGTTCATGTTAAGAACTACTATTGCTATAATCAGATTTTTAAAACTTCTTAATACCGATATCAGTATCGGCATCAAGAGTCTAGTATGAGACAGTAAGAGAGGCTTGAGGATGACCCATGTTCTCTATCAGCTGCAGATGTTCAGTGATTATGTAGACTAAGTAACTCATATCAAAAACACATATATATATTTCTATTATTATTTTTCATTATTTTATTATTTTATAATTAATCGTTGGTATTGTACTGTTTCTAATCAATGTATACTTTCAGCTTGTAGCTACAATTATATGACTGTCCTGCCCATACAGTATAGTATCCACAGTTTCCATGCGTCCCTGAGTCATGATGAACTGATGTGCTGACAGATGTTAAACCACTGGAGCAGCAAATCTCAACCTTAGTAAGGCATCAGTGTGATCTCTCAATACTGTGGTGACTTCAGCGAATGACATCCTGGAAAACAATCAAGCCACACGACACGTCCAACAGCTTGTGCCACCGCGCGCGCGCGCACGCACGTACACACTCACTCACACACACACACACACGCACTCATACACACTTACCATCTCCACCTTCAGTTTCCTGATCTTTTCATCCAAACTCTTCTTCCCCGTCTCCTTGCCGGTGTCGTGCGCGGCGCTCAGCTTGGCGTCTCCCCGGAGAGAGGACGCCTCTTCCCGCATCCACCTGAGCAAACCCTCGGGGGTCTTACGGCCAATTTTCACCTCTATGTCTTTCAGATCTGGGATGGTCTCGCTGGCGGTGCCTTCATCCATCGCGTCTGTAGTGTGGAAACCGAAAAAAAAAAAAAATCTATTACGTCCTTCGCTTTTCAAGGAAATTGTTGCCTGTCAAGCTGTGAGAGTCACTTCCTATAGGATTGTATGGCATCCTATGCGCCTCCAGCTGAGTTAGACTGCGCCAGGAGAGGAAAACAGTCTGACAGCACCAACACAGCAGCGTGTTATTATCACAGCAGCATGCTGCTCAGAGGAAACAGTCCTTTAGCTGTTTATCATCTGGTGGCAAAGCGACTGAGCCCGTATTTCTAAACAAACTGAAAGCTTTAAAAAGGGAAAATCTTCTTTTCATCTCTTTTTATTCCCCGTGGCGTGCTGTTGGCTCCTCCAGAGTCCGGTGTGTGATCGCCGCAGGCCGGTGGAGGCTGGAGGAGGCTGCTGTGTCCGCCTGGAGATCCTTACACTGAGCTACATTGCGCAGATTCCACCTGCATGATGACAGCGACCAGCAGCCGCAGAGTGAGAGGGGACCCCACACCGTCAGCCGCAAACAGTGACATCACTCCGCTTCCGGTGCGACTTTCAAAATAAAACACGCGCAGGAACATGCAGCGTTTGAGGAATGTGAACTGCCAAAATAAAACAGCTCTCCTGTTCGAGCTGCACAGTGAACGCTTCAGTCAATGCACAGATACAACAAAATAAAAATACTCCTTTAAAACTTAAAACCATGCATTCAGATAAGAAAAAGTAAACAAAAAAGTACAGAGATATGAGCAAAATAAAGCTTTTTTAAAAATATTTTTTGAACACTGAAGGCTCGACAATCAGCAGGTCAAAGACAAAGATTGGTGTAATTACAATCAAATTAAATATCAAAAGGAAAATTCATTACTAAAATATGATATAAAAAATAAATAATCTTGTGTGTTATGACTGACTGATAAACATTTGTTATTCTTTCTATTATTATTGTTGTTGTTGTTGTTGTTTTTGTTGTTTTTATATATTTACGTATTTCTTCATTGGTATATAATATACTATATATACTATAACCTATAATCTATTATAATTTCTTTCTATCTTCACTTTCCAGCTGCCTCTAAACTACTCCCCTTGTTGCTCCCCAATACACACACACAAACACCTCCACACACAGACCCCCCAACAAAATTACTTCAACATACAATATAGGGCCAACATCCATAGTACTGCTTTCTAATTTTAGTGGTTTCATTTCTTTCTTTTACGTCACTCCTCTCTGTCATCAGTGTTTGTTTGTCTTCCCATAACCTGCTTATCCTGTCATGTCTGGTAATATGCTTGTGTCTTGTCTTGTCTCACCTGTTATGTCTTGCATCACTAAATAATAATAAAAATAGATATATCTAAAATGAATAATAAACATTTACATCAATAAGGACAAGATGCCTTATATTATTGTTAATACTGATACATAAATGTATAAGTAGCATGTTATTGTAGTACAGGCCAAATTGGAGCTAGTTTTAACTAGTTCATTTATATTTACATATTTTTTATGCTTTTTTAATATTACTACACATCATTTGTGTATTACAAATAGGGGTGCAAATGTGCAATTATCCATCTTGGTCATATCTGTATATAGTCTGTAAAAGGTGAACAGAGTTTACAACGCCTATTTCGATATTGTAATTGAATAATTTTTCTATTTTTTCTTTCATCACATTTTCCCTCTGGTGCTGCTGTAACAAGTTTCTCCAGTGAGGGATCAATCTTAAGTGTTTCTTATCTTAGAAATACAGAACCCCCCTTTGTTCAGAATCTGGCCTATTGGACCACCAAATAAACAGTCTGTGCACATAAACCCAAAACATGTATACTTCCTTTGTACCATCAGTTTTAACCCCCAACACCTAGCCTTTAGCACAAATACAAATTAAACAGCATTGAACAGTGGTTCGATCGATACTGTACCTTAAAAAGCAAAACAAGACAGGCACTAAAACTCTTTTCATCTGCTTTCGATTTCAAACTCATCTGATGCAGCTGACTCTAAAATAAAACTTTTAATTGCTGCCAATTCTCACCAAAGCATAAATCTTAAGGAGCTCAAATTACGGTGGCAATACGGTTCAGCTGATTTCATGGAGAAGCTGCTCAGATGTGGCAGAGCCCCTGTGGGCTGAAGTGGATGAAGACTCTAATCAGTGTAATCAAGTATGACAGATGTCTGGGTTACTTAAGATATCGCATTACTCTCAATACACTCACACACACTCACACCCTGTGGCTCTACATGACAACCTTCTCCGAGCCTATTCAGACTCAGTGTGAGCAGTGTTTTCCTCACCAGGCCTGGACCTCCTCATGTGGAACCAGGAGCGCTGCGGCTGCCATGATACATCAGGTTAAATATCGTGGTTATGAGACTGGCGGGCTGACGTATTGTAGTGGTTTGGGGGCAGATTAAATGTTTCTGTCAGTGGAAATATACATGGTCTCAGAAAATTCAATAAGGTTTGGGGTGAGCATAGGTTTCCCCCGAACATTTTCCTTTGAGCTTAGGAAGGAAAGCATTTTAACATTTTCTTCCACGTCTGTATTTGGGGAATGTCTTGTCCACAAGTGCTGAATAACATAGATACATGATGAAGCAGATGGTGAAACAACAGAAACAAAAATGTAAAATGTCTCCATACAGCTTGTAGTCTCCTGAAGCCCTGAGATCCCAAATTGAATTGTAAATACATTATACACACCCTTTTCAGGGCTGAAATCTTCACTGTAGCTGCTATGCTAACAGTGAACCCACCTCTGATGTAGCTGCATGAGCTGGAGGGTGTAAATGTTGTCTTATCAAATCAATTCAGATCTCTGAGCTTCTAGACACTTGGAATACACTGGACCAGCTGTATGGAGCCATTTTATACTTCCTTTCAGTTGTGTTGTCATCCACCTCAGTGGTGTAGGAGAATGCAACACTGTTTTGCTGTGAAGCTCCAGAAATGTTTTGTGGATTACGAAACTTCACCTGACTTTCCATCAGCATGAGGGTGAGTAGAAAATGACTGAATTTTCATTTTGGGGGGAATTTATCGCCTGTTCGCCCACTGATGGCTGCCATGCATACAGCACTCTCTTACCAAGGCGCCCCACGACATTTCTACACTCGTCCCCTAACACACCTTTGGTACAGCCAACAGGGGGTTACTACCTTGGCTATGGACACTTTGACATGCAGCAAAACATCGACCTCTCAATTTGAGGACAACCTGCTCTACCTCCCGCGTCATTGAAAAAGTAAAAACAAATCAGAAAAATCCCGCAAGAACACCATTACTCATCATTTTGGGTGGATTTGCTCTGCTAACACTTCCTGCCTACTTACCATATGTGTTAGACGGTCTAAAGAGACATTCTCCGTTGTAATCTGCAGTCACAGAAGGCCTCTGGAGAGCTGTGGAGCCGCTTTTCCATGTGAACACTCACTCTGGGTGCCAGAGAGAAGCTGACTAAGATCGAAGTCAAACAGTGATAAAGTGGCTTGAAAAGGCAGACGGCTCTCGGCTACAGTTTGAGCACTAATTAAATGTAGAAGTGTGCCTCAGGGGAAGGAGGGATAAAACGGGGAGCCTGCATTAAAATCTGTGATGGACAGCATTAAACCACAAAACGTTAAAAGCAGGATTGAGGATGTGAAGTGGATTAAGGGCGTGTCACTCCTTCTGGTATGGCACAAGAGTGGCTGGATCCTCCTTTTCTTCAGTTTGAGATGCTGATCAAACAGTACAATACATAGTGAATCTTTAAATCCCTCTATTATTAATAAAGCTTTGAACACAAGACAGTGAAAGTGCAACAAAAGGTATTAATACCTGAGCAGAGCTCATCTCAGAGAGAGGGTATATAAAGGTATAGAGTCTGGATTAATAAGGCTTTCCTGTGATCCCATCATCCTTTGTGTTCAGTGTCACATCTCGTGAGGGGCCCCCGACTTCCCGTCTATGCTCCTGTCGATGTGAATGTAACATCTCTGCAGAGAAGCATTTCAGAGAACTTTGATGCTTGATTGCTGCCATCTTTGCTCTCGTTGATGTTCACAGTGTAGCAGGAAAGCTTATTCTCATCCATGACTGTCTGCGTGTTATTCTCCATCAGTTATTCACCGTCCTTTGTGCCAGAAATTAAGATAGACATCAAAACAATTAAGTAGGTTAACAAGGGGTTAGACTGAGAGCAAAAGGACCTTTATCAGCATGTGGGACACATATCTTAATCCTGCTTTAAAGGGGAGCACTGCAAAGGCGACACGGATTATTAGGGGTCGACATCTCCCCCATAATACCTTTGTTTTGTCCCTGTGCCGCTGGGATGTAAAATCTATCATCCAAACCGGAGTTTTTATGAGCAAAATCCTTTTGCCTTGGAGTGTGCACACACACACACAAACAAGCTGTAATGTGTAATCATTATGTTACCATGCAATCAGCCTGGTATCCACGAGGGCCACCATGGCAACAAGCAAATTTTCAGACTTCTGTACACCCACATGGTACAAATGGAAAAGGCTGCCCGCAAAGGCAGACCTGCAGTATTGAACACACATTATGTAACACCAGTAAAGACTCTCTGCGTGTTTCGAGGGCAGCACAGGTGGACCAGCGCCGTTCAAACCTGACTGAGGACTCTGTGTGTGGGATTGTGTGTTCTCCTCATATTCGTGTGGGTTTGCTGCAGGTGATTTGAAACATGCATGTTGAAGTGACCTGTGCGCTCTGAGATCTGATGGTCCACTGCTGACAGCTGTAAACTATTCCATTTCAGATAGGACTCACTCTTCTCTCCTGCTTCCTGTTCTCTACTTAAATGTTCAGAAAACCCACGTTTTCTCCATCTTTGAGTTACTGAGTGATCTGACATCATACCGCCCCGGTCGTTCCCCCCAACCTTTGCCCCATTTACGTGTACAAGGTGACCAGGTGACCCACAGTGGGACTCCCACTATATGTGACGTCCCACATTTTGTTTGGTGACAGTTTTCAAAAGTCAAACCATCGCAGGAAAGACGCTTTTAACACACTGTCCTAAGATCTGGCATTTATCCAATTGCGGTTTTATCCAGTGTAGTTTTGTTTTATGTCAATCAAACTGCATAAATGTGGCTTAAAGTGCAGGTTAACCTGTCACCATCTTTGCTGTCTATGCTACACCCAGTTCAGGTGGTATGTGATGTAGACTTAAACAAATAGTCAATGTGGCCAGGTGCTTGCTCATGGGGGAAATGTGGGGTCTCTGTAAATAAATTAATCAAGGAGTATGGTCTAGACCTGCTCAATTTGGAAAGTGTCATGAGATGATTTTGCTGTGATTTGGTGCTATAAAAATAAAGATTGATTGATAGTAACTGCAGCTTGTTCAATTGGGTCAAGAGACATCTGTAGTAAGTTAGAGATTGGTGATTCTTCTTATCCTTGAATATTGACAGTACTTCTTGAAACCTACTTCTTCTTCTTCTATTAGTCTTGCTAAATGTACGTTTCCCTTACTATAATCCCTCTGGACTTTTTTGTAGTCAATTCTGTTCCCTCCTACAGCTACTACTTCACCCCCGCTGTTAGAGAGGAGCGGATCTCTCTTTGAATTATCTCTCCAGAGGTCCTTCATGAGCTGAGGCTCCGTGGAGTTTTCCCCGCTCTCGTTCTAGAGCTTGCGCTTGCTTGGGAACCACTTTTGATCTGTAAATCTCCTCAAGACACTGCGTGTGATGGTGGAGTTACACCATTAACACACAGCTCTGTTTGGTTCCAACGTCAGTCTGGTTTATTATAATGCAAGTTTACCCTCTGGTGGAAGAGTTTGGATTAGTATGCACAAGCGTTCAGAGACAAAAACGTGCTTATCGCGTGTGTGTCATGATCTTCTAAGATAGCGCTGCGACTTACAGGATAACGAAGATGCACAGTCAATTATCCTTTTGTTGAATATCTCCTCTCTGTGTTTACACGCTCTATCAATGCGTCACACAGCGGAGAGGCCATTTTTTTGAAAATTTGTGATGTCTACATGAGAATTTGGGTGAAATGAAAGGGTTTTTAGAGTAGTGTCACAGAAAAGGAAGAGCATTTCTGTGAGTTTTCTTCAGTCACACTGATCCTGATGGTTCACATTCTTCTGTTAGCTATAGCTGACACGGGCCGGAGCCGAAGGGGGGGCAACACGAAGATTTCCCTAAACATGGCTTCGAAACAAAAACACCTATGACACAACTTAAGACATAATTACTCTCACCCTGTCAGAAGAGACTTTATGGGATGTCAGTTGACACTTGCCCGATGAGCAAAATTAAATCAGAAATGTTGTGATTTCCTTTTTAAAGAAAATAAAAAAAGAAGTGATGACTAAGATTTTATTTATAGATGAGTATAAAAGTGGAGACTTGATACAAACAGTGTGTGGGGAAAAAAAAATACTTACACCATCTCCCTTTTACACTCTATTCCACGCCCTCATCACTCCCAGGCTGGACCTGTTCAACCTGTCTGCACCGGGATGACAACAGTGGGTGGATGAATTCTGTAACTGTCGATTGAACTCAGTTCTTGTCTCTTTGAAGTAACAGGAGGAGCAGAAGGAGCAGGAGGCCATGGAGGCCGACAACACAGAGGACATCGAGTCCCTCATGGAGGACATGGACTACATCCCCGGCCACTTCCACCTGGACCTCAACCTCAACTGTGATCATGTTGGGCCTGTGAAGCTGAGACTGAGGGACACTTACCTGAAACAGGAGAGCCTGCGAGGCGAGCTAGAGGCTGAATCTGGATACCTGCAGTACGCTGTTCGAAATCTGCTGGGTCTGCTGGCTTTTCACCTCGAACAGCTGGACACGGCCGAGGAAATATTCAGGTGATAATACGCTGTCATTTTTTCTTCTCAGAGTGTGCTGATTAAGCAAGAGGCCTCATTTTGAAACACCGATGATGCATCATTTCACAAGAGATCTTGACTTGTAATGTGTTTCACAATAGAAATGCCCACACAGCAGTAGCAGAGGCCCAACCCAACCTTTAGTGACTACCTTAGGCCTACCAGAATCAAGACCCACCCTGTCCTAAATTCTGAGTGATCTTAAATGCAGCCTGCTGCACATAACAAACATAATGTTAGCACAGCAACACAAAGATGGCTTGTTTGACTTGGACAAATGACATCGCTGGGCATGAATAACAAAAATATGAGTTGCACTTACTTGTAATATAAAAATATTAATCCGATCTAATCAGAATCTTAATTATACACACAGTAAAGCACAATTTTGTACTGCAATGTAACCATCCCCTGTTTAACCAATGCACTCTCTTATTTACTTTTTGGAGAAGGTACAATGCTAATGCTTCATATTATTTAAATGCTCATACATTTTCTATGGTACCATTTTAGTTTTATCAAAACAGTTTATCTTAGTTTGGTGTAAATATCTTAGTTATCATTTAAAGAGAAGACTGGTTGCTCTACTTTAGACAATGATGGCAATTCCAAAGCCAACCGGGAACTCCATATGCAAATATCAAACAAAAAGAGGAAGGAGAATATTTAAAAAGGCCTTTATTGTGTGTATTTCCTCTTTGCAAATTACACTCACTACAGTAGCACCAATTTCCTGATCTCGTTCCTGTAGCTGGTTACAGGAGTGCTTCGAATTAGCCTGTATAATGATTACCGTATTCACCATCTTAGTTAGGAATGTTAGCATGATAATGCTCTCTTATTAGCACTAAACATAAAGTACAGCTGGGGCTGATGGGTCTGTTGTACTTCCACCGAGGAGGTTATGTTTTCTGCCTTTGTTTGTTTGTTTGTTGTTGAATTGGTTTGTAAGCCAGACTGCAGGAAAACTACAGAAAAGATTTCCACAAAACTTGGAGGGACAATGGATCGCAACCCCGAACAGACCCAATTCTTTTTTGTTGCAAACCTGCCTAAAGCGAAAGATCCAGGAATCTTTTCGCACCTTCTGTAACATTGCGACATAGGACGTTTTTCACCATTTCCGATAAATTCTATATTATATTGGATATTGGATAAGGTCTGATTGAATTAAAGGGGACTTTTGGGCCTTGGCTGAGGTATGCGCTCTATTGAGGGCCATTCTAGTTAGTACTAAAAGTATTTAGTCTTACACCAAAGAACTATATATGATTTTGTCCATTCATCTGTACCAGTGTCAAGTCAGGGGGGTAACCATGGAAGTGTTTCAAAACTTCACCTAATTCATCTAATCTTAAATTGTATGTATTATCATATATTTTTGTGGAAAAAAGGTTGACAAATCATGGAATAACTTATGTTACTTCAGACCTTTGGGGACCTTTTTTTAACCTCATTCTCTCTGTGCATGTTGGCCTTTCAGAAGCATTTGTAAAGAAGACCCTGGTAACCTCAATGCCTGGGCCAACCTGGGCTATGTGTACGACAAGCTGGGCAGAGAGCTGGATGCAGGGGAGTGTGTCGAGAAAGTGTCCCAATTTATGGGCTTAGAAGCTGGAGTGGCCTCTCAGGACGAGAGCAGGCTCCTGGCGGCTCGCTGCCTGGCTGAGCAGGCCTATGTGTATCCGTATGATGTGGAGCTGGACAGTGAGGACGACCTGAGGGAGCGGCTGACGGCAGCTCTGAGACTTTACAACAGAGCCCTGGACTACGGGGGTCAGCTGGTGAGATGGAAACAAACAAATACAGTAATAGCACTTTATTGGGTAGTATTTCAGCTGTGTTTTAAATTAGATATTTTTGAATTGTTTGCTATTCTCAGAGTCATTTGACTTGTGTGCAGTTTTGCTCAGAAGTTTTAAGAATATGAAACCTTGCTCACAATAACATGGATATAAAACTATTATGAGCCCCAAATCAGGTCATTTTTCAAGCCAGTTTCATTCTTATTTCAGCAAAGCTGCCCTTAGCATACTATTTTTATTCGGGACAAGTGCAAAAATATGTTCATTTGGATGGAATTGCATTTAAAAAACCCTCCTGGACATGTACCTGAAGACTTAAGTATTAATTCCTGCACAATAACTGTCTTTTGTATTCTTAACTAAAGACTGTTAGTGAAGAATGTTGTTGTTTTTCAGATACCAGCTGAGGAAAAACGAAGCTGGTATTTTAAAATGGCAACTATCTACATAAGGTACAACACCGACATCAAACAATGAGCACTGCTTCACTTCATGTGAAAATATTACTTTGGTTAAGTCATTTTCTCGCTGCAGACTGGACGACATCGTAAAGACCAAAGACGACTCTGAATACTCCAGACTGCCCCACTACAATAAGGGACTGAAGCTTCTCAAAGCAACACTAGAATCTGAGAAAACAAGATATAAAGGTAAACACCTCCATGATTTAAGATGCTGTTACACATAGTAGTTACAACAATTTTTTCAACCCTGAAGGATACTATCGACAATCTTTAGATGGACCTCTAAAGTAAAGTAGTAAAAACTCTGATTCTGGTCTGTCCCCTCAGCTCTTGCCTGGTGTTATGTTGGCATCATGTTGGAGAGAAAGGAAGAGTTCACCACTGTTCCCATGTCTATACATGACTGTGGCTACTCAGCCTCTGATCCTCTGTCCTGTTATGGAACTGTAAGTGAACCTTAACATGTAGATCTCTCACCAGATACCAGACCAGCTACGAGAAAAACAAAAAACAATTGAAGACTATTTTACCCAGACCTGTCTAAAAACTAATCTGGTACATGGCCTGTAACTGAACTGTTCCTGTAACTTTAATTTAAATGTTCTGTAACCGGTAAGTCATTTCAGTTGAACATTCTGTTGCTGTTAGCGACCACTATTAGCACAGTTCTATATCAGTTTAGCTTACACTGTTAGCTTGAGCCGAGGCTACATTTGTCACATTTCTGTCAGATTTGTGACCAAACATATTGACAGGTACGTTTGATTTCATTTTTAAATGTCCTTGGAGGATTATCTGTAGGTACTCCATTAGCACTTTTTCTGTGCCGAGTTGGCGGCCATGTTGGTGTTGGTGATGTGTGTTGAGCGAGACGATGTAGTTCACTGAGCGGTTTGACACAGAGACGATATTTTACTTTATTTACTACAAACTGCGACTTTATTGACTTGAAAAATCCTCTTTTAAATTGACAAACATCATATGTGCAGATCATGGCACAATTCAAGCAGGATCAAAATGTTCACTACTATATCTTTTTCTAAATAAGGTCCCATGGGGTCCACCAGAAGGGGCGTGACTTCAGCTCTATATAAAGGGTCATTAAAATCGTTATTTCTACATTAAGAAGCCTGTTGACTAAGATAGCCATGATACAAGCTGTAAGCTGTCAGAGGCTAATGTGTTGCTAATACCACATTAACTGTTGTAGGGTTATTGATAACATTCAGCCAGTACAGGTGACATTACAGCTCCCACTACCATTGCACTCCTGCCAAAACGCTGCAGTTGTTCTAATCATCTGCCCCCTCAAGTGGTTGCCAGTTTGTTACAGTGCCTTACGTGGCAATGGAAAGCTAGTTTACGTTAACGTTGCTAACGCTAGCCAACATCAATGTCACTTACGCTAGCAAGCTAACGTGAGGCAGTACAGTTGGTGGGTGCCTACTGTGGAACTCAGACATCTTTACGTTTTTTTTTTTTTCCCCCACAAACTGGTAAGAAGTTAAGAACTGGAACTAAACTGGAACCAGCTGTCAGTTCTGACACAGAGATAAACAAAGCAGCCGTTTTGTACTCAACCAAATTTTCAGAATGATTAGCGCCTTGATTTCTTCTTAATAGCTAGTTTTACAATCATAATGATGTTTTTAAGGAAAATTAATACTTTACCCAAGCTCTGTAGATGTTTTTTTATGATTTGTCTACATAAAAATGTTATCAGTATGATAAGTGACTGTTATATGCTGTATGTCTTAGATGTTTTACTGCAAGTTCATTCTTACTCTTTGGTCTAGAGAGTGTGGGCTACCTCTTATTTTGACCATAACATACAGTTTAACTGTCTGTGTCCACAGGCTATTAACTTGGCGAGCGACGATGCATTCACCCTGAACCTTCTGGCAAAAGTCTTCTTTCTGTTGGGGAAACATGAGATGGCCACAGGGATTTGTAACATGGCCCTAAACGTGCTCCCAGACCCAGAGCTCAACTGGCAGGCCTACTGCACCCGTGCAAAGGTACGGCAGCCGAAGTACATCAAGTCAATGCCAAAACCAAGCTGGCAGAACTCAGTCAATTAGTATGTAAAATCGCTTTAATGTTGGACTGTTAAACGGGCTTAAAGATGCATAGAATTCACATATTCGTACAAGTAGATCTAATGTTTGAGCTTGTTTGGACTATAAATTTTTCTGCTATCATGGTAAAAGCAGTGATGTTATCCTCAAATTACTCTCATAAAGTCATTTCCATACACATGATAAAAGAAGATGTTCATAAAAAGTTGTAGAATGTGAATATTTATGAACTTTTTCCTTTTAGATCAATATGATGCTCTATGTCAGGGACCTGGAAACAGCAAAACATGGTCAAGGTGGAATCCCAGATCGACAGAAGCTTACTGAGGCCAGAAAAGACTTGGACAAGGTCCTGACTGTACGTCCATGTCTGCGGACTCACCTAGAGTTGGCACAGGTAAAGAGACGTGATCAATGATCAACAGAGAAGGGTTTTCAACAGCAACAATGTTTTTAATTTAATGTCTTTCCCTTTAGGTGTTCTACTACATGGGTGTAGATGCGCTCCAGGAGAGTCTCTTGGTGGATGAGGCGGCAGTGAACAATGCATTGGTCAGTCTGTCCCATGCCCTGAAGTTCGAGCTGGGTGACAGCTTGCCGGACCTCCACGTGCTGCGAGGACGCTGCCTCCTGCTGAAGGGTGAGGAGCAGAACGCTGCAGACTGCTTCAAGCAGGCTGTGGAGCTGGAGAGACCAGGGAGCACAGACACCACAGCCCTGCGCTGCCTCCTACAGGCCCTCCTGGCTCTCTTCATGCAGGCAGGCTCTGATCCCAGCCAGGCCATCACCCAACTTGAGCTGTGGGTACAAAAGGCAGAAGAGAGGTACCCTGGGGATGCCGTGAGGGCAGAGCTGAGGTGCCTTTACAGGACTCACACAGCAGAGGTCACAGAGCTATCGAGGGCTCTGATCAGGACAGGCAGAATGGACCTAGTGAGGAGGCTGCTGGAAACGGTGGTGCCTAAAAAACTGGCCAAGAGGAGACCAATGGCGAGATCTTTCTCCTACACATGAGGCTATCGTGTGACTTTACAGGCTTGTGACCAAACCAGACCAGACCTGCAGTAATTAATGAACTTCATGACAGCATTTCACAAATCAAAATAACAACAGCGATGCACTGTTATTGAGATGTCTACGCTGTAGCTGTTTTTAAGTTGTGATTCTTCAATTCTTAATCCGTTTTTTCTGGGAATTCGGGAAGAGCAACTTCTGGAAATGATTGTGTTGGATCTACAGAATAACCTACAGTCATAGTGTTACAGCTCAGAAAGATTGTCCTTTAAAGCTTCTAGTATGTTAGAATCTTTGAGTTTTTGAGAGTGCTTGGTTGTACAGTATATTCATAATGAAGTGGATATAGTCAGGATGTCCCGCTTAGTCCTTCCAACACAAGTCTTATTTCTGCTCAGTAATATTTAAATCATGCCAGACTACCTCTCCTTGAGTGGGATATTTTAATGCTCTACCACTGAGGACCAACAGGTAGAGATATGCACCTTTAAGATGTTACCTTGTTTATGAATGGTCCCGTTTTTGGTGCAAAAAGGATTAAAGCACAAGCCTTTTAACACTTTAAAGTGACTTTTGAATCATTTCTTATGTGATCTATGATTTTCATCTACAGATAGTCGACCTGGATAAAATAAATAAATACAGGGTACCAGGAGGCCCTGAATTGTGTGATAATAAACCCAACAGATCAGGAGAATCTGGACCAATGTGTGACAGAACTCTTCACTGCTTTAACACTAAAACAGGAAATGTGTTCATCCCTTCAGTTTCTTGTAGAGAGACTTGTAGGATGAATCCTCATGTTAGACTGCAGCAGAGAGTTATGAGAGACTAACTGTACTTCTTACACATACTTACACATTCCCTAGTTAAGTAAAGGCTAAATCAATATTTTGTCTTTTTTTTTAAAAAAAGGCTCATCATTGTGTGAAATCTCCATTGAGAGTTTCATTAAACAGCTACACTAAACCTCCCTTAAAACCAACCATCAGCGCAATATGGAATTTGGGCTCCCCCTTTGACGGTGTCAGGAAAGACATTGTGATGCTGAATCCCGGCTTGATTGCAGATAATAAAACTAAAGAATCATGTCAGTGACATTACTACATTATAACATGAGAGCTCAGTACATCAAAGAATGTAGTCGAGGATGATAGACATAGGCAAAATGAATGTAGGTTGCAGATCAATCAAATGTAAATTGATAATAGAAGAACATTAAGATAATCAGACCAATGAAACAACAATAAGGCAATCATAAGCTTTAATTAAGACTGTATGACTCACGACAAGATCAGCTTATGAATGACAGTAATGTCAGGCAGGTTGGCACGACAAACACTGGGTGGAGCAGCTAAATGGAAGCTTAAAAAAAAAGAAGAAGAAATCAAACTTAAAGTCCACAATTCATAAAAAAAAAAAAAAATTGTGACCAATTTTTACATTTATTTTCCACACGATTTGCAGGTACACATCAACAACTATCCATGAATAACCCAAATAATAACAATGTATGCTAGTGTGTGTGTCTGTGTGTGTGTCTGTTGGGGGGGGGGGTGGGGGGGAGTTGCAAAAAGGTTTTCACAGCTGAGTGTCTGACTGGTTTCACCACACCTCTGTTGGTTTAAACAACTGAGATGCAGGTGTTGAGTATTGTTTTTGCTCCTTTTCGTTCAGGTTCTGCAGCATTGTTTGGGCTCCTGTGCCACATGCCTGGAGATGCCACTCCTCAGTCCAGACATATTCTGCCACAGTGTTCTGAGCTGGTAACAAGACTTTAAGCTTCATCAGGTAAGAGTTTTAGATTTCCCACTGAGAAACTGTAAATGTCTATTTTGAATGTAAAATGAAAGCTTAATCTGACGTGCGGAAAGCTCGCGAGATTTGGGGAAAAGGACGAGGAGGTTTATGTCGAGCAGAAATGTGTTGTTTTTGTAACACGGTGTCGTGCACAAGTCTTTTGACAAGTCGTATTAACCCTGTCATGAAAACATCTGTTATTTTGCTTCACAGCTTTTCACCGGTAATTAAGAGATCTATGAGTGGTGACATATAAAATCATAAACTATTTGCATTATATTGCGATAATTTTACAAAGAAATCTGTGTTTTTAAGGCAGCTTCATCTGTGTTTACGGTTGTAAAAAAGACACAATCAGGCCACAGTGCAGCGCAGGCCTTTGAGACACAGACACACAACCTGAGGAGTCCTGTCAACATTAGATCAGCTGAAGCAACTTAGTGAAGAGTTTTCTGCGTCTCTGCAGCTTCTTCCTCTGTTGCCAGTGTCTGTCTTTCACAACAAATGATGGATGACAATGATTTACTTTCAACAACTGTGAAAGATTGCAATTCTTGTCACAATACACATACTGGACATCATAAACCAATATGTGAGCTGTGCATAATACTATAGTGTTTACTAGTGCTGTAAGTAGTATTATAATAAGGCCACAGACGTTGTTGCCAGAAATGCTGTGATGATATTTCTGCAGATTTTTTCTTACAGAGTGCGCAAAAAGTCCTTTTAAAAGTCGTTCATGCTCATTTTATGGTTCATGTTTTTATGTCAGGTGTCTAGAAAATCTTTACATGGTTTAGTAGTGTAAAAAACACATTATCATACTGTCTATTGCTGCAACAATTATTGGATAACGTCGTTGCTAGTTACTCGGCAGATTGCATACTCCATCAGAGCCAAGGTAGAGAATTTTTTATTTCACTGACAATCAAAAAACAAAAACCCCAAACCATTAATTCCGATAATCAGAAAAATGCTGAAGCCAATGTTCTTTTACTTCTTTCACTTTTACCACTTTTGACACTTGAGATCAGATACTTTAAGACTTTTACTTCGTATATACTTTGTATGAGCAACTTTAACTTTTACCAAAGTAATATTTCAACTTGATAGTTTTACTTTTACTCAAGTATGACTTTTGGCTACTTTTCACAACACTGATACTGTCACAGTATTTATATAACACCAAGACCTGCTTACTAATCAAAACCACAGGGAAATCTCACTTTCTACAAAATGTGACCTTAAAGCACTCCCTGCTGCTCGTTGCTATTCTTGTTATTCTTGCTGCAGAGCCTACAGCCCACTAATACCTTGCTCATACCACATTCATGGGTACTGAGTCAGAATGACCCGCGCTTGCTGGTTTACCTTCGTCAGACTAGAGGCCAGTGGACTTGAATCTCAAAATGTCAATATATTTGTTACACAGACCGAAAAATAGGCATTCATTAGAAAGATATATGCATTTCAAAATAATTGTCTTGACATACATGACCGATTGATGAAATCAAGAATGTGTTAATTCAAAAACTGTTCTCATTAATATTCAAACTAATGTCACAAGATGGTCCAAAATCTAACCAGATCACCGACTCTCTAGGATGAATATGTGTTGTAAAAATCACATTTATATGAAGGACAACACAACATAATTTGACTTTTTCTGCTATTCATTTTCAGTTGTAAAGTTCGTGGTAAAGTGCAAGAGACAATGGCCATGACACCATGGAGCACCGGTCTCTTTGGCTGCTGTGAAGACATGAGTTCTTGTAAGAATCAACCCCACAGCTTTCACTTTATATTACATATTTTCTAAATAATACATGTCCTTATTGACTCATACGAAGCCACTGTTCGTTACGACTCGATTTCAACATGAAACTTTGTGTTTTTCAGGCTGTTATGGCTTCTGGTGCTGCCCCTGCCTCGCCTGCACGGTCGCGGGGAAGTTTGGAGAGAACCGCTGTCTCCCATTATGTGACATACTCAGCCCTGCCATAACAGCGGCCTGTGGACTCCCTCTGTGTGTGCCTCCTGCCGTTCTGTCTGTGAGGGTTGGCATTCGACACACTTATGCTATCAAGGTAAAGTACTTTTATCACGGAGTAGACGAACAGATTGTATTTTGTGAAAGCTTCCAGGAGCAGTAAAAGGAGCATATTCAGGACTATTTTTCCTCCGCAGGGTTCTCTTTGCAACGACATTGCCACTTCCCGTCCCCCACTTATGATTCATGTGAAGCTGATGTGCAGTATTTCATGTTGAATAAAAGTGAAACACTGTGGAATTTAAAACTTTAAATATTTTTTCTCTTGGGTTTCTCCGCAGGGTTCTCTCTGCAAGGACATCTGTGTTTCCTGTTTCTGCGAGTGGTGCTCCTGGTGTCAGATGCACCGTGAGTTAAAAATTCGCAAGAAAAACCAGCCTGCCGTTGTTATCATGCAGCCTGCTCAAATGAGGTCTTGAAAACCCCCCTTCTGCGGGTTTCTGGAGCTGACCAGGAGTTGTCGTTGCTCCCCACCGACCTTTGTGGCTGATAATTGGTCTGCTCTGTCTTGTGAAAGAAAATCAGTTTAGCTTTAGTCAATCAGTAGGCTACTCCTTGTTTTGAGCTTCATTTTCTCTTTTTGTTTGGTCACATTGATGACAAGAATCAGTTCCATAACACTGCAATAACAATAATCATGAAAAATCCTTAGTGGTAGTTGGGATATGATCAGTTTCTCTCTTGAAAGACGAATGACGCATCTGCCTTAATAAAAACTAAAGTCTCAGGATGATCGATCAGAGGGAAATTCACAAATGTGCCTTTGAATGTGAAAGAGAGTAGAGGTCTTAACAAAATACTCGTCCTTTCCTGGTTGGTATCAATGTGTTGAAGAGGGTTAAATCATAGCCAAATTAAAAATCTAATTATGTACAATTCAAAATCATCACAGAATCTTGAAGAAACAAGAGTCTCGAAGCAAAATTGCATTGTATCACACTTTTTATTAAAAGCTTTCCTACATCTTGTGTCTTTATTTCAGGGTTGACAGAGAGTTGAGTGTTAAGTTGCTGCTTCAGAATTTTATTATAAAAGTAATTAAGAAATTGCTTACGTCTCCCTGGGGTGAAATTAACTGTCTGGCTGTGTGGGGGACCAATCACAAAAAGGTACGGTTTTAAAAAGGAGCGAATGAATGTGCAGGATTTGGGGTCAGGAGAGAGTTGTTATAAGAGCTCACTACCCTCCTCTTCATATGCATCATCACCTCTCTTAATCAAGTGCATTTGGTGCAACTCCTAATCCCATATTCTCTGACAGCTTTCCGAGGTAACAACATAAGAGTAAGCTTATGTTTGCTGATGAGAAATTAATTATCTCTCTTTTGAAAATAAAAAGAAAGTTTAAGCGGAGACACTACAGATGAAAACATTGCTTTTTCATGCACAGGTGAATATTGACCTTAAAAAACAAACAAAACAATATAAACAATGGCCATGTCTGTAGAAATACTCACTGAGAATATCTCAAAGGTAACAGAATAGCTAATAACATTACACTAGGCAGTAATTCATCGTTTAGACTCTGGGAAACAAGTTCTGTGAGTTGAATCAGGATCAGAAAGTCCTTTATTCGTCCCACAAACGGGGAAAATTTGTGAAAGATTTGACCCTGACGTGATTTGAACACGCAACCTTCTGATCTGGAGTCAGACGCGCTACCGTTGCGCCACAGAGTCGGTGCAGACGAATATTGAAACAAGTCATACTAACCTCCTCTAGGGGGCAGGCTAACGTTTCCAATGGCACAAAACTGTATGGTGGAAGTGTCACGCTCTTCATCATTGAAGTGTACAGCAACGGGACAATCGCGCTCATTTCTACGTATAACGCATTTGTGTTCACTTATACGTTGCCTCAACTTCCGCGTGGAGGCGCGCGTGACGACACTGTTAATGGAAAATGATTTGTTTAGAGTGAGGATGAGATGTAGAGATATTGTTGCACTGACATGCGACTAAGAAGAGTAGGAGGTGACACACACAGTCACAGAGAAACTTTTACCTTTTGTTTCTTTTTCTTTTTTTCGCACAGTCTCATGAACCCCTTCAGTCCAGTCAGTAGGAGACCCACGCTGGACAGATCTTGCTCTCATGTCTTCAGCTTGTTCCGTGAGATCTTCTGTTGCATTGCAAAAACCTTTTTAGACTAAAAAACTGACTTTTGTGAAGACCTCTGTTCAGCGGGGTGGGATGAGAGCTGCTCACCAATAAGAGAGCATTTCTATCAGTTTCCTTGTGGTATAGAGCAGTGGATAAGATGCCATTGATTTAGCATTGAATTACCCACATATCTAAAAAAAAAAAAAAAAAAAAGAACATTGTCTCCACTGCAGTCCAAAGTAAAGTTGAGATTACTAATGAGCAGAGTGAAAAAATCATGTAGTTCTTCCACATTACCTTGAAAAGGACAAGAAACATCATCAGTATATCCAGTAGGTGATTCGTTAATTTTTAACAGGGGGGATGGCCCAATGGGAGCACCACCCTGCCCCGACACACCTATGTACACCTCCCAAAGGACATTGTTGCAGATGCCTTAACCATAACTGTGATATTTCTAACTCTACAATTCCATTCTATCCAGTTATCTTCCATCCACACTTGTCTTTTTATAACTGAATTAAAGTAATGAGTAAATACACCTTTAAATTGTATGCAGTGGACTGAGTTTATTCAGGCAGGGTTTACTCATGGTTCTCACAATACACTTCAAGCAGGGTTATTTTAAGTTACATGATGCACAAGAGCCCTTGTAGTGGAGCTGTTAAGCTCAATAATCTTGCTTTTTATGAAAGAAGCATGAAACTTTCAGGGTTTGTTCTTCAGGACATAAGCTTTAATTTAAGATGTGGAGGCATTCTCAGTTTGACCCCTGAGGTCAGCTAGAGGTCATTGACCTCTGTGATATGACATTTTCATGCACAAAATAGTAAATGTGTGTATCTTAGGATCTAAATGTAATAGAAATGTAAACTAAAGATGTATTTCCATGTATCTGGGCATGAGGAACTCATTTATGCCATTGATAGCACTCCAAGAGGTCAACATCATTAAGTGCAGTGAAGGTTACTAGGAATGTGAGTGGCTTAAGGCGAGACACTATAGGTGAATAGGGTAAAACAATTAAATAATAGATATCACCATGAAACTTTCTCAGTTGATTACTCATATTAAGCTAAGAAAAACAATGATTGCAAGTTTTTTGTATTTTAATGTTTAAATATGCAAATTAGGCCTTATCTCATTAAAAATGCGCTAATTTGCATACATTTTAAAAAAACGAAATCAGATCGTGTGATAAAGCCAGGATCAAAATATTTTTTTCATTTTGTTGTCATATTAGATGGGAAAATAATTAGAGAGGGGTTTATGGACATCTACTTCTGTTATCCTGACCTTCGTGACCTTTTCTAAACATGTTGTTCAACCTGAGTTCAGAAACCTACATGAGTTCACAAACTAAAGTTCAGGTTCACACACCTGATATTCAGGTAGCTCAGTGTGTCGGAGGACTGTCCTCAAGGTCTGAGGTTGTGAATTCGATCCTTGAGGCAGTCTAAGTTTTAAAAACAGCTCTTAAAAGAGTCAAAGGCAGGACACTCAGGTATCTGATGAGCTGGTCTGGAGGTTGCGGATTTGAATCCTGACTCTTTATAAAGTTGCTGCTCAGAAGAACAAGTGAAAACCTCTGCGAGACTCTTTGGGATGTCATCCTGTTAGCTCAGCTGGGTAACACCAGGGATGGAAGGTCTGAGCTTGTGAGTTTGATCCTTGAGGCAGTCTGAGTTTTGAAAACAGCTCTTAAAAGAGTCAAAGGCAGGACATTCAGGTATCTGATGAGCTGGTCTGGAGGTTGCGGATTTGAATCCTGACTCTTTATAAAGTTGCTGCTCAGAAGAACGACTGAAAACCTCTGAGAGACTACTTTGTGATGTCATCCTGTTAGCTCAGCAGGGTGACACCAGGGATCAGCAGTTCTGAGGTTGTGGGTTCGAGTCTTAATTGAAATATGAGGGTTGATGTTCAAAAGAGTGAAATCTGAAAGAAACAAAGAGCATCAGTCAGATCCAGTAGCTCAGGCTCATAGAGGCCTGGTCAGCAGTTCTGAGGTTGTGGGTTTGATTCTTGTTTGGGTTTGATTCTTATAAAACTCAGTGAAGTTTGAAGTACGGACTGAACAGCACCCAGAAAAAGACAAAACAGTTCTGGATTTTATTGGAACAAGAGCCAGAATTCAAAACAACACATGACAGAAAGTACAAGAAGAAGAAGTTTAAAATGTAAATGAAGAATCTTTTCAATCAGTTTGAATCATTTTGTACAAAGTTAACTGAAGAAGCTGAAAGATTGATGTGACTGTGATCATGTACAGACTCAACTGTTCAGCACTGACAATGTTTCTGTGACAGGAGGAGACTCTGCACACTAAACACCACACAGACGCACTGAGGAGGAACCAGAACTGAACCAGTAGAACCCAAATTTGTAACTATCTGCTACTAGGGGATGGAGAGTGATGGCAGGTTAACAAGGAGGATGCTTTTTGGTAATTTTGCTAACAAGGGGGACGGCATCCCCCCTCATCCCCCCTCAAATCGCCTACTGAGTATATCTATACCATTTCACCATCGTTAGTGTAAAGGCTGGCAATGTCTGATGTCACCAAAAGGAAGTCATCGGCCAAGTCAGTAATGCAAGAAAATCTTGTTGATAAAATCTGTATAATCTCTAATATATGCTGGTAGTGAATGGACATAAGGTTTAATAAAATAAAAAAAAAAAAAAGGAAAAACAACAAATTCTCACAGGGGAAACAAATATGAGTTAGTCTGAGCTACTGTGGGGCGGCCGGGAGGATTAGAGATTTGTGTATTTTAGGCAATGTGTACAAAACAGGGCGACTAGGATGCTGACAGGACAAAAAGTCATGTTCAGCTTTGGTAATCCAGGCATTCTGCCTGACGTCGTCCAAATACACACACACCTCTTATTGAAAAGCATTGGCGGGATCATTGTTCAATTTTCCGTAAAGCTGGTGTTTATTTCTGATTGATTTTTGGCTGCATCTTGGACACACGCAGCTCCACCTTTATCCGCAGGTTTGATCACGATGTCTTCGTGAAAACATGCTTGGAAAATTGTATTTTTTCATAATGTTGCAAGAATAAAAGTCATAAAGTTCAGCTCTGTATAACCTGTTCAGATTTGAACAGATCTGGTCAATTGTCAGAACATTGTGGGAAAAAAAAAATGGTGATCACGATTTCTTGAAGCTCAGCAAATTGCTTGTTTTGTACTCCAAAGTGTCCAAATAATGCCAGAAAAAGTGGCAACATCTTTGAAGTCACAAGTCACAGACTATATTTAATCGACCTTGTTTTACTTTACTACTATTCATTCTTGATGCTCATTCATTGACAATGATTATAAAATAGGGGTAAACATCACTCATATCATTTGTTCATGAAATACCTTCACCAAAGTTTGTGATGTAAATCGAATTTCCTTTACACCAAAAGAAAACCTCGACTTTAATTTCACTAAACAATTCTTAATTTATGTTGTTATGTACTATTCTGACATCATGGAGCCTGCATACTTCCCTCGCTCGTCAATCAATAACAAGATACAGCTGATCAGTGGAAAAGTTCATGTTGGTACTGTAATGTGTTAAGAGAACAGTTTGTAAGGCCCTGACTGTCCTCAGCTGTCAGAAACTGGGTCACACAAACCAAACGCTTCTAGCTGGATGGATGCTGTTAATCCAACATGTTGACTTTTTCGGTCAGGTTCTTGTCATCAGGCGCTGAATCCTGGGAAACACCCTGCAGCCGCCTCTGACCTGCAGATCCATCACATAACAGGGAAAGTTTCCCTCTCAAATTGATGTTATTTATAACAAAAACTTGTTTGGGTGTGTAGGGAAACTGTATTTGAATGTGAACACTGACAGTTGACTTACAATAATTATAAAACAATGGTCATACTATTCTTAGCCTAAGGTTTCGATTTCCTTGCACCAACCAATTCAGGTTTGGCAGCATTGGTAGTGCTCAGCCGTCTGATAGGAAATGCCACTCATCCAAAGCAGGTCCTTTCATTCATTCACAGCGTCAGAGCCACCGAGGTTGCCCATCTCAGTCAGGTAAGACCTTTAAATTAGCTTCTTTGCTGTCATCCCAACGGTTAAATCAGAGTTTTATCTGATATGCTGTAAGGGTGAACTTGTACTGTAAGATCAAGAGAGGTTTTTATTTTCATTTTTTACATAAATTATATTAATCTCACCACAAAAATAGGCATCCTAGGTACTAAGAAGTTTGTATGTGTGTATGTATATGATGTTGATTCTGACCATCTTCAGTATATTGAAACATAGGAACACAATCAAAAGGTGTCAGAATTGATCAAAATGACAGAGTTTTAGAAGGAGATCTGTGTCTCTTGTTGGTTCTGCAGCACTACATTCTTGAATGTGTATAATAAATCCAGTGACCAGAACGGTAAACGGTGAAGTTTATAGACTTTACAGTGACTTTAAAGGTGCTGTTTGTATGAAAAGTGCATTTTTCTCATTCCCAACTCGTCAAACACTGACACATCATGATTGTAGGTCAGGCTGGCCACACCCCCAATGTATCCATTTTTGACAAGGTGGGAATGAGACTCAAAAATCAACTTTTCTTACAAGGAGCACCTTTTTAATGCAGTTTACATGAATTCAAAAAATAATGATAATTTAAAAATACATAATTTTTGTTATTTCAGTGTCTCTCAGTATTATGCTTGTACCTATAGAATTCATCGAACCTATTTGTTATTTACCAAAGGCTATCATTTAGTTACATATAACTCCTAACTATATAGCCCCTCAGCAGTAAGTTTATGCTGTTTGTCACATTTGGTATCAGTTTGGGACTGTTTGTTATAGGGTGGTAATGTGTCGGTCTAAGCTGAACACAAATTACAATATGTTAAACAAATACATGACTGCCACAAGTAAAAGTAACTTCCTTCGCCCGGAGTGAAAACCACTGACTGACTATCTGCATTCAAAATCTACAAAAGGCACCAACACCATTAATACAGTGCAGAGATCCAGTTCAGTGAGTGTGATTAGCTGAGGAGAAGATGAGCACTGTGTGCTGCTGCTGCCTGTCAGCTGAAGCAGCCACACCCTGATTATAACTTACTTCAAGTCTTGATAGAATTTAACGAGCGAGTTAAAAATTAAAATGCAGCCCTCCCACAGTTTTCATGAAGGGATAGGTCAGGTACAGAGACCAAATTGTTCCTTGTACCAGGCAGCAAACTGTTTATTTCTGGTGACTCTCTTTTGGAGCCAGCTTCAAGTAGCCGTCTGAGGAGCTGCAGTTTTTGGTACTTCCACATCGGCCTCAAGTCTTAGAGCCTCAGATGGCTGCTGTATTTAACACATCAACAGTAGGTAGCGATTTATTACAATAATATTTGTATGTATACGTACGTAGCTGTCACTGGTTCAAATGTTCTGCTTCTCACTATGTCAGGAAAAAGTTTTGCACCGAGGATCTTGGAAGAGGACGGGCTTCTACTGAATAAGCATTTTATGCTTTTGCTCTCATGTTTCTGCGTTAACAGGTTCATATGTCACCATCTGCGACTACAGTTGTCCAACAACCAATGGCAGCTAAACAACCCATAGACTGGCACAGTGGCCTCTTTGACTGCTTTGAGGACGCCAGTACTTGTAAGGTTCACTAATTTGACTAATTTCCATTTTTTGGATTAGAAGTCTTCTTTGGTGATGCCATGCCACTTAGGACAGTTTTTAACACTCTGCTGGTATATCTCTGTCATTTTCAGGCTGCTATGGTTTCTGGTGCGGTCCTTGCTTGGCCTGCACGGTATCAGGAAGATTTGGAGAGAACTCGTGTCTCCCGTTGTGCGACATAATCGGCCCTGGCGTACTAGCGTACTGTGGGATACCAGTGTGTGTTCCTCCCGCAGTCTTGTCTATGAGGGCTGCCATGCGAAACAAATATGACATCAAGGTATGATTCATGTGAAGATGACGTACAGAATTTCATGTTAAACAAAAGTGAAACACAGTCAAATTCAAAACTCAAATTCAAAAATTGAATATTTTTGTTCTCTTGGGTTCTCCGCAGGGTTCTCTCTGCAAGGACATCTGTGCTTCCTGTTGCTGCGTTTGGTGCGCGTGGTGTCAGATGCACCGTGAGTTAAAACATCGCAACCAAGCCCCCACCACCATCATCACTATGCAGACAACCACCGTCAACATGCAGCCTAATCCGGTGATGATGGCTCCAGTACCACCGCCGTATGTGAGCCAACCAAACGTCTTCATGGCAGCAAGCTGAGCTTTGTGGCTCGTCATTGGTCAGTTGTGTTTCATGAAAATGTGATCACGCTACTGTTTTTGTCACACACGAAGACAATCTGACTTTGTGTGACTTGAAGTTTTGTGATAATCATGACAATTATCATCTAATTAATCCCCAATGATAAGTCTCATTTGACCTTAAGATAAAGTTACAAATGCAAATGTATTACTTAAAGGTCCATTGTGTAGATTTTTGGTTTGTCCATTCTGGGCAACTGTAGAAACATGGTTGTGCAAAGTGGTGGACTCCATGGGAGATCCCAATAGCTACCCCCGCAGTGTATAAATCCTTTACACCAGACCTTTAACATTTACTTGTTTATAAGACTATTGCTTACAATTATTTAATTTTAGTCCCATGTGGTTTTTTTTGGCGGGGGGAGTTATTCAAATACATCCATCAAAATATCATATGAAGTTCCAAGTCACATTTACTTTTCATGACTCTATAATGTTAAATTCAAATAGTAAAGCCTCAATTAAAGTAGGGTGAAAAGAATATTAACTTTGCATTAGGGTTTCTCATAACATGTATTTAATTCTTGTTTCCTTACTCATATCCAACTCATTTAGAGTCACTGTGATTTCAGGGCCTGTGTGTTTTTTTTCCCCCTGTGGTAAAAATGAACCTCAGTTTCACTGGAGTCATTTGCAGACTGCATGTACATCATGACTGACACAACAGGTGTGGATCACTTATGGGTTTTTTTTAAGGTTATACCTCAGAGAAACACATTCTTTTAAATCCTGATGTCCAAATTAATTTACTTTTTGGAAAATAAAGCTGAACTACAGATTGTTTTGCTTTTGTTGTTGACTAACCAACAAAACCAGATGAGGACGGGACTCATTAGTCAGAAAGCTCTGCTGTCCTTTGTGTTTCATGTTTACTTACAACCACTTACATCACTTGTTTATACCTTATAATGTTCTTCTTTCCATTAATCTGTCCAATCATGTAATTAAATAAAAAATGTCTTCACACAATTGTCAATCTGCAGTGTATGTCTGTACAAAAAAACAACACATCCAACACAAGAATCCATATATATATATAATCCATATATTCATTTACATTGATATTTGGTGTCAAACTGCGTGTCCTCCTCTTGGCCAGGGTGTCTTTTTCCATAACAAGGTCAGAGGATTTTGTGTGTTGAGAGTGCACGGTTTGAAGGCCATTGTTTTTACAATCCTTGTACTTTCCTCCCCGTTAAAAACTGCTACCAGAATGAGGAGCCCTTTACAAGAACGATGAGAGGTGAGTGGAGTATCTGTTAACACACAGACATAAGAGTGTGGAGGAAGTTTAATTAATGGAAATGAGTACATGGAAACATGGAAATGAGTACGAGGCAACTTCTGCGCCAGTGTTTCACAGATAATATCTCAGAGATATACATTTCATACTCTCAACTGCATTACATATTAGGTTACTACACTGGATACACCATGAACACCTGCGAAAATGACGATAAACCAGTATGTCACTAAATGAAAGTGATGATTTTAGGTCAGGCTGTCCACCCCACTGAAACATTAAACAAATACATGACTGCCACAAGTAAAAGTAACTTCCTTTGCTCGGAGTGAAAATCACTGACTGGCTATCTGCATTCAAAATCTACAAAAGGCACAGACACCATTAATACAGTTCAGTGAGTGTGATTAGCTGAGGAGAAGCTGAGCACAGTGTGCTGCTGCTGCCTGTCAGCTGAAGCAGCCACACCCTGATTATAACTTACTTCAAGTCTTGATAGAATTTAACGAGCGAGTTAAAAATTAAAATGCAGCCCTCCCACAGTTTTCATGAAGGGATAGGTCAGGTACAGAGACCAAATTGTTCCTTGTACCAGGCAGCAAACTGTTTATTTCTGGTGTAATTTGGGCCATCGTATGGGCTTTTCTGGTGTTTGACTCTCTTTTGGAGCCAGCTTCAAGTAGCCGTCTGAGGAGCTGAAATTTTTGGTACTTCCACATCGGCCTCAAGTCTTAGAGCCTCAGATGGCTGCTGCATTTAACACATCAACAGAAAAGAAGCCATTTACTAAAATCATATTTGTATTTATGTATATCTAGCTGTCACTGGTTCAAATGTTCTGCTTCTCATTTTTTCATGAAAGCATTTTGCAACAAGGTTCTTGGGAGAGGACGGACTTCTACTGACTAAGCATTTTATGCTTTTGTATTATCAATTTTGCATTAGGGTTTCTCGTAATATGTATTCAATTCTTGTTTCCTTATTCATATCCAACTCATTTAGAGTCAGTGTGATTTCAGAGCCAGTTCTTTTTTTTCCCCTGTGGTAAAATTGTACCCCAATTTTACTGAAGTCATTTTCAGACTGCCTGTACATGACTGACACAACAGGTCCTTTAGTTATAACCTCAGAGAGACAAAAGAGAAACTCTTAAATCACCTCCGGGAATCTGTTTTTACGAGCGGTTGTTGCACGACGCGTAATGTTTTTATGATTATGCCAGGTGCATGACAGGTGGCCGATAAGGACAATTGACAGATGATGACATGTTAAACAGGTTTGACCGGCCTCACAACAGAGGGAGGGCAGTTTCTTTCCTGTGTACTATCTTTCTTTCACTTTTCTTTCACCTTGTCTCACTCCCTCGCTCTCTTTCCCCCTCTTGCCTTCTCACTCAGTCAAAGGGGATAAAGGAAAATCACGTCACAATATTTATCTATAATCATCAAAGGCAAACTCCATGTAAAAAGACCTGACAGACAGGACCTGCGATTTTCAATCTGCAGTGTATGTTTGTACAAAAAAAGCAGCAGAAACACAGCCTGTGTGAACACCAACACACCAGCGAGCAGCAGCTGTTCAGCAGCCGCCAAGCAGTACACGGGCATCCAGTGTGCCCAGCCTACGGCAAACATCTCTATAGTGTGTTCTGGTGAAGTGCGACAGGTCAGCTGGATGAACTTCTTCACATCTGTTTCTGTCAATAAGGTAGTTTTCTACTTGTTTTCTGCTCCACTTGTTTGTACCATAGAATGTTCTTCTTTCCATTAATCCGTCCAATCATGCAATTTAATAAAAAAAAGTCTTCACATAATTTTCAATCTGCAGTGTATGTCTGTACAAAAAACACAACACAAAGAATCCACATGGATTACTTCTAGAACTGTCATTTGTTTTTATATTCATTTACATTGATATTTGGTGTCACACTGCGTGTCCTCCTCTTGGCCAGGGTGTCTTTTTCCATAACAAAGTCAGAGGATTGTCTTTATTGAGAGTGCACGATTTCAAGGCCATTGTTTTTACAATCCTCGTATTTTCCTCCCTGTTAAAAACTGCTTCCAGAATGAGGAGCCCTTTACGAGAACGATGAAACTGGGAGTGCCTGCCTTGACAAAAAACCTGTTAACACACAGACACAAGGGCATGGAGGAGGTTAATTTCAAGGAAATGAGCACAAGGAAACTTCTGCGCCAGTGTACAAATATTTTCTTTGACAGATTATATCTCAGAGATGTACATTTCTCAACTCCTCACTCCTCAAGGAGTGTGAACACTGGCAAAAATGATGACAAACCAGTATGTCACTTAATTAAAATGCCACTGGTCACCTTTCGCTTGCTTAACGTGGAAAACACTAGCCGGCTGGCAGCAGGAAAAGATTTCAAAAGTAATTTAAATGTCTCTAACTGGGTTATTTGTCTATTTCTTTACATTTGTCATTAAATAAAGAAGACTGATTTGAGCCTAGGTAATTCACCAATTATAATAACTGCAAAAACAATGGCATTAAGACGTTGCAAACAACCTCTTGCCAACCAATCAAAATGAAGAAACGCTGGTGGCCATGGTCTCAATCAAAATCAAATAACACTCGATGGAAACGGGACTCTCAATGGATGTACCTTTTATGCTGCAACACTTTTAAAAGTGGCATCTCCGGGTTTACTTGGTAGAACGTCTCCTTATGCTCATCTTCAAAGTAGAGCTGAAAAGTGGGGAGAGGTCAAATGTGGTTAATAAGATGGATGTTATTTATTGATAGAACTGCCCCGTGTGCCTCAGTGAGGGAATATAATCACCTTTTGGCGTTTTTGATCATCTTGGTTATTGCACTTATATGATAACTGAAAACTTTATAAAATAATCAATATCACGCATCAGATTAGCACATTACCTCACAAGATATAATTTGAACAGAATGTGTTTGCAATATGATTCACTATTTCTTGTGGTTAAATATCCTCATTTTTGCTTACGAACCTGTAAATTTTGTGGGTGGTATTTCCTGTCTGTGTCCCACGGTGGAAGTTCTTCTCCAAACATGACCGCCAGGTGATCTGTAAAACTGAAACAAGGCAAAGATACAGAAGTGATTCTGCTGCTCTGTCTCTGATTAAAAAACACAGAAAACTCCAGATGTCTTTATTTAGTTAAATGAAATGGAGAAATGTTGCCATGTGGAGATTTATTCAGGACTGAACAAGAAGAACAAGAGTTTACCAGCTGTTCTCACAGAACGCAGAGATGAAATCAGTCTGCTGGTGTTCAGGATAGAGGAACAGAACCGGCCACTGCAGGGAGCCCTGCTCGTCCTGGAAGACCTGAGCCCCCGTGACCTCTTTACAGCTGAGGCCGTCCAGGCTCAGCTCTGATATCGCTGCTGAGGAGCCTTCAGCCTCATCTTCCTCACTGTCTGAACCACGCTGAGCAGGTTTCACAGGCTGCAGGAGCTTGATGCCTCGAGCCTGCATAAAAGACACAAAAATGTAGAATCAATAGAAAAGGGTAATAAATAGCTCTGACATCATGTTCACTTGATAGAGATACATAAGTTTATAATGTACAGTATAAGTTTTGATTGCACAGGTTTGATGCTTAACTGAGATCAAGTCAGTTTTAATTAGGATGCTCACCTTTATAGCAGCCAGGAGAGCTTCTTTCTCACCATGCAGCTTCTTTTCTTTGGCCTTGGCCTTCCTGGCGTCTCTTTCTTTTGCTCGCTGAGGCAAGAAAAAATAATACATTATGCCTGACTGAAATTAAAACCTCCACACCAAAGATCAACTGAACTCATTAGTGCCCGAACCTTTTGTTTATCTGCTTCTGCTCTCAGCTCCAGCAGCTTCTTGTCAGTGGGATGAGCCTTGAGCCCCTCATCACACCACTGGATGGCCTCTGCAAAGAGACGCAGCGCTGTACAACACTGAACACCTGCAGAGAAACATACGAGACGTACACATGATTGTTTTTAGCTTTATTCTAAGCAGTGTTTTACTTTCTTGTGCACTATTCTAACATTTTACATTTTCTAACAACATTTAATGTCATATTGTTGCTGCATGATTAAAAAAAACTGTATGTTTATTTATCATACCTCTGATCAAGGCTTTCAGGTGGTCTGGTTTGATCTTCCTTGCAGCTGCAGCATCATTCAAGGCAGAGCGCATGTTGCCTGTGTGATATAAACCAGAAGAAATGAAGACCAAAACAGACAGCTTCCACCCCCTTGCTTTCAAAGGCGGTATTGCTGCTGCTGCTGCTGCACAGCCGCAACAAAGGCACTGAGTTTAATCATTCATTCAGTGTATAATGCTGATGTGTGGGCAGTCAGTCTTCATTTTCACAAAGTCTGAAGATTTTTTGCCCAGTTGAAGACAAACTATAGCATAGCGGAAGCAAGGTTTACAGGCACACCGGCGGTTTCAGTCTAAGTTATTACACTGGTGTCTGGGACATTTTTATTAGAAGCAGACCGATATGCAGTGTTTGGTAACCATAATATCGGTATCCACAAATGCCCCAAACACCTGTGACGAAACCATGTGATACAGGCAGGATATATTACAGTTTAACAATAATCTTTGCTGTCTAAAATGGAATCAGTGAACTGAAATAGTAAACTTTACTCAAAATTGAAACACTGTTTTCTGCACTGCGTTCTTTAAAACCAAAAAGTTTTCATATCGGCAAAGTATTGACAACATGTACACCGACACAGATATATCGGTGATAGGCTGAAACATCAGCCAACCGATATATCGATCGGACTATAGTTTTTAATTTAGGTGCAGCAGCACATAATTTAGATGCACCCAATAACAGATATTAATTGAATTTCTTGACAGATTATATAAATGACTGTACATGTGAATAAAGGAGCAGATAGATGTTTTTTCTTCATTATAATCACAGCACATGCAACAAGAAATTGGAATCCTCAAAAATATTTTTTACAGGCCACATTTCTATTTAATCAGACGGGGCTAGATTTCGGGCACACCAGTGTGAACAATGACAATTATTAAGTCATATCTCACTGATTTTGGGGCGCTTTTGCAACCAAAACAGTTGCACCCTGGAGCCCTGCATTGTTCTACAGACATTATATTGTGCATTCAACATTGAAACAAGCTAAATATTATTTTGTGATGTCTGGTTCTTTGTAAGCCACCCTATTATTTGTGTGCATAACAATCATTATCAAGGTGCCAGCAGTACATCTACATCTTAAAAAGCTGCTAATGTAGCTGTGTGGCACTTAAACATGAGATCGGTACCCAGGTGGAAGTGTGCTGCGGCCCGGTTGGTGAGGAGAACCGTGTCGACTTCCTGGTCACCACACTTCTTCTTCAGACCTGCTGTGTAGCACAGCACGGCCTTTTCATAGCTCTTCTCTTTGAAAAACGCATTTCCCTCATCTTTCAGGCTCTTTGCTATCTCTGAGGAGGAACGAGACACATGAAGTCATTACGGGCTGGTGACGAGGACAACTCCAGAGATACGAGATAATAATAATACCCGGTGGTTCAGCTACCTTCAGGGGTTCGGTCTTCATCATGGATGATGGCCTGTAGACAAGCTAGTTCTGGGTACTTCTTTGGGTCAATCTCTTCAGGGGCTGTTTTCATGAACATGGGTACTTTATCAAACTCCTGAATGAGACAGAAACAGAGGAATCACTGCGGGTGGCCAGAAAATGACTTGTTTCACCAGTTAGCCTGCTAGCTTATAACAACACCAGTAACACTGAAGTAAACACCGCTCAGTTAAGTAGAAAATAACTTTCAAGCTAATATTGCTGACAGACAGTTTCTTACCTCTTCCCAGTTGTTTTCAGTGAAGGCATTTTTATACCTCTGGGTCTTGAATTTGTCCATGAACGCGTCCATGCCGTCGTCGCTGTCATACTGCCCCTCTGTGGACGCCATTTTTATTCTAAGTATTTCTGTGTTAAAGTTGTTTTTATCGTTTATAAATGTATTATAGACTATGACAGCTTACTGCCACCAGCGGTACAAGCGTCACCTTAACTAGAAGCTACGCAGCTCCTTGTTTACACATGTGCATGGGCGGTACAACGTCAATTAAAATCCGTGCGGAAACACAGTATCAGTATATTCGTTCCGCCACTTTCGGGACGACAGACGATGTCAGATATGGAAAATAACTACATACATTTACAAACTACTGTAGCCTACTGACATGCAGTTAAAATGTTAGTTTCACTCAGTATTGTTATTTGCATAGGTATCATTATAATGTTTATGCAGGTAAGATTTTATTATTCTATTTTATTAAATATGATGAATTGTCATAAACAAAACTACACACAGGATATAATGAGTCAACATTGAAAATGCATTCCTGCTTTTAGGTAAGGATGATGACATTTTAAATTAATGATGTCCCTTAAACATAGCAAATTTGCATAATGAGATGTTTGCAAGACTTTTATTTGTAATGTTGTGCGATTCATTTTGTGGTATTGGCACTTGTGCTTGAGATCTTAATACTTCTTCCACCACTGTCAATGGTAATGAGATGGGGGGAAGCAGCAGAAAGAGCCTGCACCATTTGGTGGTACTTGATTTTTTCCCGTGGTGAATATGAATATGAAAATATTGTAAAGGTTAAGATTTTATTCACAAGTCAGTTGAAGACAATGTGATGCATTGTTAACTTCAATAAAATGGACTATTACCAGTAACAATAAAATGTTGCTATGTAACTAATATTAATAATAATATTTATGATAACTGTGTGACACTGTATACCATGATACAGTGGAACTGTGATATCTTTTTGAGATGGTTACTGTACCATGTAAATTTCAATGAAAACACAACAGCAAATGGTCATTTTTTCTTCATCTCTGTTGGCTCGTGTTTTTATTTGCCCTAACCACCACCTCACTTACATTTTGCCTGTTACAAAGAACCCACAAACATAAAATATGTATTTCCACATTCAGAGGCGTCACTCATACAGTTTCCACTCTTCCCAGAAGATCTAAAAGTCCATCTCTACTGAGAAACATCGTCTCACCTGTCTGCTGACAGATGACCTCAAACCTGGGGGTTTCCTCTAGAGCTCCCTCTCCTGCTACAATAACATATGGGTAACCCAGTTTGCTGGCATCCTTAAGCCTCTTTCCAATGGTCATCTGCGTACGGTCATCAAGAACAACTTCACCTCTCAAACCAGGCAGTGTCTCTCCCAAAGTGTGTACCAGTTCCTCAGCTAAGACTGCTGCCTTGTCCACCTTACTGCCTTTCTTTGGGGGTAAAACACACACCTGGTAAGGCGCTAGAAGGCCTGGCCAGCGGATCTCGTCTTCTGTCGACATCACCTCAATGGCTGCAGCGAGAATACGGGTTACACCAAGACCATAGCAGCCCATCTCTGCAACCTCAGGCTTGTTCTGGGAATTGCTGAAGGTGGCATTGAATATTTGAGAGTACTTTTTACCCAGGTAAAAGGTGTGTCCGACCTCTATACCCCTTGACTCCACCAGTGTGCCAGTGTTGCACTGTGGGCAGTCAGTTCTGTCTGATGACATGGTCTCTGCGTTAGCAGAGAAGGAGCAGTTCCCACAGACAAAAAGCCGGTCCTCCCCGATGTCTGCCGGCAGCTGGAACTCGTGGGAGAGTTTACCGCCAATGTTGCCCGTGTCCGCCTGCACCTGAACGCATCGCAGACCCAGCCGAGCGAAGAGCCTGGTGTATGCCTGACACACTGATTCGTAGGTCTGGTAAGCTGCTTCTTCACTCACATCAAATGAGTACATGTCTTTCATGTAGAACTCCCTCCCTCGTAGCAGGCCGAACCTCGGCTTCGGTTCGTCTCTGAATTTGCGAGTGATCTGTTGTTAAATAAAAGATAACATAAGAATTGCAGCTCATTACACCAAATGCACTTGTGTTAACGGGGTAAAAGCTACCTGATATAGAAGCAGAGGGAACAGTCTGTGGGAAAGAGTCGTCTGGTGGGCGACCAGAGTCGTGACCGCCTCCTCATGTGTGGGAGCCAAGCAGTAGTCCCCTCCGTGCCGGTCCTTCAGGCGGAGGAGCTCCTTTCCCATCAAGTCCCAGCGCTCACTGGTTTTCCAGAGTTCAGCTGAGCACAAACTGGGCATGTCCAGCTTCTGCCCACCGATTCCCTGCATCTCTTGGTCGATTACTCTCATCTGTTGATTTAGGACACCAGTTATTATGATTTTTAGGATTTAAATGCTAATGCTCTTCATATTAAATCACTAAACAATTTGTATGGTTCATGATGGGTCTTTAAATCAGTGTCTTTTCTATTTTTCTTGATATATCTTGGTTACAGATTCATGCGAGAAAAATCTCTTCAGAGACTATTTTTATGAAAATATTGGTTTGTCGTCACCATGCTTACTTGACATAATAATTCCTTAAAATTCCTTCATCTTACCAGCTTCTCCATGGAGCGGACGGTGGCAGGAAGGTAGTAGTAACAACCCGGGTTGGATGGATGGATGAGCCCGGCCTTCTGCATGAGCCTCTGGCTCTTACAAGTCATCTCTCCTTTCAGCTGGGTGTCCTGCCGCATATCACGCAGGCTTGCAGGCTGGTACAGGCGGGAAACCAGGAGTGTGGGTCTGACATGTCTGGAGCTGCTGGAGGCAGGGACGGCGGGAGGCTCAGCACATGCTGAGTGGCTCCTCCTGGGAAACACTGAGGTTCTGTGAAGTCGCTGGAAGACTCTCGGCCAAATCTGATTCATTATGGGCTCCATGGTGTTTCCAGACCTACCAGATCAGACATATCAGTAGGAGCTGAAACAAGTAGTCACTTGATAGAAATTTAATTTCCAATCATTTGTTTTTTAGAGTCATTTTATCATTGACATCTATTAATTTGATAATTGCCTCATTTTTTTCAGTGTAAATGTCAAACATCTTTTGCTTTGAGCTTCTCAGTAGTGAGCAGGTCATAAATAAAGTGTGCTGGTATGTTGGAATCATCTCTATTTCCTGACCTTTGATAGAATAAAAAATAAATCAAGAAAACAGGGAAGCATAAACAGATTAGTCATCAATGTTGCAGAGCTAAAATCAGTGTGAAAATATAACTTACAGCATATTTAATCATGTAGTGTATTTACAAATTCTCCACGTTAAATTATACTGTCCTTCATTTCACAGTGAAATGTTACTTTACACACTGTTACCACTCTTTGGACATGCATGAGTATATATATTTTTTGTGCTCATAATACTAATGCACTTTTCCCTGAGCAGGATTTTTGATGCTTTTACTAATAACGTAGGTCTGTTACTGAAGAACTAGAACTTAAACAACTTAAATAAGCTGCATACATTTCCCACCACTGACACAAATATATACATGAAATGACTAATAAATTACAGAAAATGAAATGACAATCGTTGCACACGAGAAGTAAACTGGTCGCCAAGGTCGCCACAACTCAGGTAGCTAACTTCATTTACAGAAAAATAATAATAACAACAGATTTAGCTCTTAGAATAACGTTAAGCCACATGTGTACAACATGAATCCGGACTGTTCTATGGATGAAGTGTAGATGAAGTGTACATGCCCACATCAGTGACAGTTCAGAGATGAATGTTGCCCTGATCTTCAGTTTAGCAGGTGAGCTAGCCAAGGTTAGCTTCCTCAGTTAGCACACAGCAGCGTTTATCACGAACTCACAACCGCAACACAAAACTTACCTCGGGCTCGTCAACTACCGCTGCCCCGAGTAGTTATCCAGAACGAATGAGCCAGAGTTATATCGCTGTGAAGTTGACAAGCTTAAACAGCGAAGGTGCCTCCACCATGCTGGATGTCTTCCTCGGCTACAGACCTGGAGTTCATCGCTTCAGTGCCACATCGCCCCCTGCAGGCCTGGAGGAGTAGCGGCGCACAGGCAGAGAGGGGGACCACAGCCCTCTGATGGTCCTGCTGAAGGCTCAGTGAGACACAGAAATCACACCAACAAACAGACAGTTATTATCTGATTGTATTGTTTGTCTGTAAGCCTATTAATGATGTCTGTTTAACTGTATAAGTTATGAATTGTTATTATATAGCCCACTGTATGTTTAGAATATATATAAAAGTTATATGTTCTAATTCCCTAAAAAAGGTTATTATATTATATTATATTATATTATATTATATTATATTATATTATATTATATTATATTATATTATAAGCTGTTGGTTAGAATGTGTAGACTCACTGTAACCGTGGGTTCTCCGTCTCTGTCCAGCAGATCCGGAACTAAATTAAAGCTTTATTGGCATGAAGAAAAACACATTGTTACAAAATCAGTTTGGGCTTTATACATTTGTCAATATACTGGGTTCAATATTTGTCACAGTGGAGTGGTGTTTGATCTCCTTTGCAGCAGTATATCAATCATATTTTAATATTAATTAAATGATATCAATATTAACTTTTATATTCAAAAGTTACATTATTTCAACAATCCCAATGACATATTCTCTTAGCAGTATTTGAAGCCAAATTTAGTTTTTACAATGTCCTGTTTTGACAAAGTTGAATTTAGACTTTATTGCGGTGAAAACAGGAAACATTTACTGTGAAATGGAAAGACAGATGTCCTTTAAACACATCTAATGAGTCATTTGCTGCTGGTGTTACTTCATTTCCTCACAGAGTCATGCTTTGGGTTTACAGACCTTTTACATAACCTTTTTTGCACTAATCAATTCATTCACAATGCCCTTTTGTTGCACGGTTTTATTAATTAAGCTTTTGCTTCAATTTCCCACCTGATATATCAAACTCTTCTACCATCAGTGACAAAAACAAAACCTCTTGATTTAGGTATTGTTTTTAAGTTGCAGTCAGCAAAAGGTAACCTCATCCCCCAAACAGAGAGCAGGACTGTAACTTGTATTTTAATGGACAGAGGAGCACAATCTTGAATGTACATTCTCAGGTTATAATGTTTGTGTTTAATAATGCTAATAGCTGTTCAACGCACCAGTCTGGGAACAAAGAAGTAAAACAGCCTGATGTTTTCTATTATGATTAGAAGGAGAGGCAGATAAATGGTTTCTCTTTGGATGGACATGTGAGCTCTGTATATCTGTAATGCATCTACAGAGAAATATGTATACGGTTGCAGTAAGAATACAGTAATTAAAAGTAATTTGTTGTAAAATTACATATCGATAATGTAATAATCATCTTTATTTATTGTAAATCACATACATTCACAGTGATAGGTCAGAAATGTACTGTGTTTTCATCACTGTAAATAATTACCGTATCCTACTATGAATTTACTACAATTACTGGCCCTCAGCTTACTGTGAAATTAAATACTTTTTCACGGTGTATGTACATATCTTTTGTGTTCTAAGGCAACACTATGGGTGAATATGTTAAACAATTTCATCGAGAAGTGGATATTAAATAAAATATATCTTTGTGCAAAACACTTTTAGTAAAGGAAGCACATAAAAAAAAAACCAGAAGAGAAAAACAGGAGAATGAGTAAAGAAAAGGGATTTTATTACTGCCAGACACAAATGACACTTTCCACCCACCAGTACATAATTCAATATTTTATACTCTGTTTTGGGACAGCTGCTGAGTTTTTATTGAACTCGCTGAACTATTACAGGAAGTTCTTTCCTTTTGTTGACATGATGACTGTGTCTTCAGTCTGTGTTAATGCACTTTCTCTGGCTTTATAGCATTTTATGTGAGCAATTTGAAACCATTATTCCCTCAGTCAGTCAATGACAGACAGGCAGCTGATGGTCATCTCACAAGGCAAACACAGCTGAGCGCAGAGTGTCCCTGTGGCTCTCCTCTCTCTCAGGTGGACATCTTTCAGTCAGGCACGTGCGCGCACACACACACACAGACGTGTTCCCCAGCCAATTAGGTTTGCGTCTGCTTTGTCCTTTTATCTAGTCGTTCTTGTTGTAAGATTTGGTTTTCAGAGACATGGACGACTGAATGTCTCCTTGAGATACCAACAATCCCATTAGGAGGCCTCTTATCTGCAAACATCACATTTGCCTGTTCGGCTTCAGACTGAATGTAGAGTTGACATTTTTACTGTTGCAAAGACGCAGTTCAAGGTTTCAGGAAATCTGTTCTTTTCTTAACCCCAGCTAAGTGGTTTTTGTAACTAAACCTAACCAAAAAATACACCGGCAGAGTGCCCTCTTCGATTCCTCTATGGTGGATAAAACCTGATAAAATGCCCTCTAGGGGTGCTCTTCTAGTTCACTTTCAATGTATCACAACTTTCTGCGTGCTGGTGCCCCACGGCTTAAAGCTGGGGCCCATTGTGCTCCTGACTAACTTTTTACATTGGCTGCACTGGTCCACCTCATTTTCTTGATTAGGTTCACCCAGTTGTAGCCTGCATTTCAATTTACTCTCTTGACACATTATGTAAGTGATTGTACAGGAATAAAAGTGCAGGTGAATGTTTTTCTTCATTTAAATCACAGTTACAACAAAATCGCAGTAAATCAAAGTCAAACGTTTAAAATTTGTTTTAAAACTCTAGTGTTTTCTCCCGTCTTACTTCTGGAAGCATTTCTGGATTTGCTTTTTTTTTTTCGACCTGCTGAATATCAGGCGCAACAATGCAACCAATGAAGAGGTTTAGTCCGCTTGACAGAAATCTGGATATACGTGCGACCAAATTGCATCCCAGAGCCCCAGTCAGGGTAGAAACAAATGCCAATAGTATTTTTATTGAGGGATAATGGAATAAATCCTTCACATGTGACATTAACTCACGTAAAGTAACTACCAGCTGCAGTCGCTAAGCTTCAAATCTTCACAACACACCTTCATTTGAATTCTCAAATTCAGTCGTGACATTATGTCCTGACACTCTGATGGAAAACATGTAGGAGCTTTGTAATTCGATCAAAACTAACAGCTTCCCACCATGATGGGAGGGAACCTTATCTGCTTCACTGCAGCTGCTGCTCAGTTTGCTGGAACCAAATATCTGTCACGCCACTGAAGAAGCTACATGAACGCTGTTCTCCTTTGAATTCAAATACCAGTGATTTGGCTCAACATTCAGCATCGGTGAACAAAGTCAGATCACAGTTAGACATTCATTCAAGGGATAAACGAAGCATGTGTTTTTAGGTTCTGAGTCCTGCTGGCAGATGACCTTACTCACCCGTTGTTTAGGGATATTTAGGGTAATATAAGGTCATCGTAATCTAGGTAATCTTCTCCAGGCCTCTGAGTCAGTCATCAGGGCAGTGGATCGAAAGGTTCATTATGACGAAAGGAGTCGTGGCTCTGATTGCAGCCATCAATAGACACAGCTCAACAACTTAAATCACCAGGTTCTAATTTTATTAATACATACAGCAAAGGGTCGAGTGCTGAAGAAATACCAGAGGATTGTGTTTCAACTATAACGAGAAGGAGAGGTCGAAAAAATGAACTTTAAAGAAAGAGAAATATAGTTTTTCCTAGTCTCATTTGCAGGTACCGGTCATATGGTGGCGTCAGAATTCCATTAAGGAAGTTCCCTGTAAAAGGCCTCCAATAAAGGAGTCACACTTTTGTCCCTTCTACTTTTATAACCATGAGATATGTCTTTGGTTTCTGCTACCACAGGGACAACACCACAGCGTGTCCAGCCAAACACAATATAACTTCATTGACATCCTAAGTGGGAATCTCCTCCTTTAGAGATCGAAGTGAAATGTCGGGCTGAGTGTCTCATCTCACCGTAATGACCTGCATGATGGACTGTCAACATTGACTCTTGTCCTCTCGGACGGCCCAAACTGCTGTAAAGCCAAAGACGACGAGGCCATCAGAGTGTTGTAAACACATGAAACATCTGCTTGACTGCAGGGGGAATCACTTTGCATCACTTAATTAGCCATGTGGCGTGGTGAAGGTCGGTGCAATCACACAATCACAGAGAGGCTGAGGAGGGGCATCTAATGTGATTGTCAGGTCAGGGCTGTAAAAGTCTTAACGGGCGTCACTCTCTCCTTTAGAGGTCCCAAGACGGTGAAGGTGGAGAAGACTGGAAACATAAAAATGACTTGATTGTCACGACGGATCAAGAGCGGAATCTGTGTGTGTGTGTGTGGGTGTGTGTGTGTTCATGTCTGTGATTGGCTCAGGAGCCGGTCAGAGGGAGGAGGTGGAGAGATCCTCAGCACTGATGAACTGAAAGGTGGATGCTATATAACACAGGGAGATGGTGCAGCCTCCGAAAGACTTGACCCGAGAGAGAAGACTCGAGATATCAGAGACCAGCCGAACCAAGCAGACGAACCGGATCAACAGAGTTGAACCTCCTGACACACAGTCGGCTGTCCAGCATGCGCGCTCTGGTGGTGTTGCCTCTGCTCCTGTGTGCAGTGGTGCAGGTGGAGCAGGTGGAGGCGGAGGTGAAGGCGGTGAAGCTGTGCGGCCGAGAGTTCCTGAGGGCCGTCGTCTACACCTGCGGAGGCTCCCGCTGGAGGAGGATCCTCACTGAGACAGACATGGAGGGAGACGGTGAGACAGCTTCCCCTTTCTATCTTAGAAACAGCAGACATGATATTTACCTCATTATTAGACGAGTGTATGCGAGAAAGAAAAAGGAAGAGGAACACTGAGAGGGAGTTTTAGTCTTAAAGGTGCACTATGTAATTTTGGAGAAGACATTTTAATCAGTAGAGAAAGATCTTCATTGACTGATTTCTTTATGCCTAAACAAACTAAATAAACAAACTCTCTGTTTTCGTGACTGAATAAACACATATCGTCTTACCTTGTTTATATGTGGCGGACCCTGCCACCTTTGTAGCTTCAAACAATGTTCTGGGACCTTATTTTCCCTCTGAGAACAGCTTGTTTATTCACTTATGGAAAAACAAATAAACATTTCTGACTTTGTATTATCACCTCATTAATATTGTAAATACTACAATTCTGGGTTTGTATTTCTTCTCCACAACTACGCAGCGGTCCTCTAAAGAATAGGTTGACAATTATCTAAATCCGTCTTAAAACAATAATCAGGAAGAAAATCACCTTGAGGTCGGGCTTCACTGGTCATACAGATGAAATAAGACTGTACAGGAGTAGAGCACACATACAGGTACCTAATTATACCTGCCGGGACTGGACATAAAAGATTAAGTTGAACAAAATACAAATAACTAAAAATGCTAATTAAGGTGCAAGAATCCTGACCGAAACAGTCAGTAACTGATATCCACCTCCCTTTAAAAATAGGCACTTTTAGTTATCGGCGATCGTGTTCCACCATGTAAATATGTCTGATGTTTTGTAACCATCGAGCATTAAGAATTTGTAATTATCGACAAAATAGGCAATCTTTGATTCTTCTTTGCTAAACAGGTGATCAGGCTAATACTTTAAATATTTCCATTTCCAAAAACGTCTCCATTTGTATTTCGGGGCAGTCTGATGTTTGACATTTTTGCTTGAAAAGCTATAAATCGATAATCAGTATAGTCTGCAGTTAATTTTATTTCAACAGCTTAAAGATAATCGACTGATTGTTGCAGCTCTAGGCGACACCGAGATATTTTGGGATGTCCGGGCTGTATTTTGCAGTGAATCCTGCAGTTTGCATCCATCCTTTGAGGATATTTAATCTTTTCTGTGACTCTTTGTGTACTAAAGGTGACCCTTATAAGATCCCATCTTATTTATAACATCTAACTCAAACTGTTCGTATATGTTACTTTCACTGACTTAGGCAGCAAAGTGTGGACCCACTGAATTGCTTAGTATTTCTGCCAAAGTGCAGAGTCTAAAACTTTTACCATATAAGATGTTTTCCTTCAGCGATCTGAAACACAAAACACTTATCAAAATAAAATGGGATTTATATATATTTTTTAAGTCAGCACATGAAGCTGTGTGTCCTCTGCTGTTTTATTCATTCAAGGCACTTCTCCATTCAAACAACCCTCTGTGACACTGTGCATTATGTACTATGGATCCAGTGTGGTGGGTGTGCAGGCAGACAGGTGGCCTCGCTCAGAGACGTGGTCTGCTCCTCTACCTTATTACGCCGTGGGAGCCGACATATCATGATTAAAAGCTGCAGCAGGCTGTTCCCCGGGCGGGCGGCCTCCCTCTCACACTGCCTGTCACACACAAACAAACAAACCCAGTTAGCCTATCGGTCGTGCCGATTAGAAAGAGTAAAGTGACACTATAGAAGACAAATAGCACCGAGGTAATCTGTTCAGTCATTTGGAGTTTCCTTATTTAATGGAGCCAGAGACCTCAATTACTCAAGACTTTGTTCATCCATTGCCGTGTTTGAAACAACTGAGCAGAAGAAGAAGAAGTCAATTAAACTAAATGAGGACAGTGTTGAAAGTTCTCCATGTCAGAGTGCTTCCTAACATCAGCTGTGTCTTGTGGCTGCAGGTTTGCCCGCAGGGGAGCAGATCAGTCTGGAGAGCCTGATCAGCAGCAGCCCGGCCTCCCGGCTGAGCAAAAGGGACATAAACAGCGTACTGACCACCATGTGCTGCCAGGTGGGCTGCAGGAAGAGCGACCTCACCTTCCTCTGCTGAGGCCCACCCCTCTCTCCTTCCTCTTCTTCTTCTTCTTCTTCCTCTTCTTCAAAATGACTCTGCTCTCTCCTCTTCTGCCTTCACTGAAACCAAATCGGAATCAAAACACTGATGTTTAAAAAAAAAAACAGTACGATCTCTGTATTGTTTGTATAATAATGCTTGTGCCCACAACTGCTATTTTTCTAATTTCTTTTAAATATTTTTTGTCGTTGTTACTCGTTGTAAACCTGTGAGGTTTTGTAGATGTGAATGTGAACCACCTGAGCATCTGTGAACACGCGTGGCGGGAAGACGTGTGCGACCATAAAAAACACACTTCATTAGATTATGACTGAACCTATGATGCACTGTTGTTCCGAGGTGCTCGTGTCCTGTATGCACACGTGTATCCACAGAGTTACCTGTTTGTAAAACGTGCATCTCTGCTCTGATGTATTGACAGGCAGCTGTATTCTTTCATGTTGCCATTTTTTGTCAAATAAATGTTCTTGCACAGGGCTTACATTCTGTGTGTTGTGGGATCTTTGCGCAGTCCAGGGCCATCATAACACCACTGTGAGAACAAAAAAAAGACAGAAATAAGCACCATCTGCCAAAACCAACATCCCCGGTTCACCTCTGGCTGGGAACTAGTTTGTTTGTAGTCATTTCACACTCTCCGTCTTCTCTCTCTCCACTCACCACCTGTCGACTGTCCAGAAAAGGCATAAAATAGACATCTAAAATAAATAAAACAAGACTAAAAGTCTAAAGCAATGCTATCAGCCATGACACGATGTCGGCAGTTAACATTCCTGGAAACCACTCATACGTTCACATGTGGACGTGTCGCAGGCCACGTACCACATTCACATTTCTACAGAATGCGTCTTATCATGTTCACACATCAGTTTGTGACCCGACGTTCTTATCCGGAGGCGGAGAGGCTGGTGGCGGAGTTAAAGGTGAGTTAAAGGCAAGGCGAGGCAAGTTTATTTGTATAGCACAATTCATACACAAGGCAACTCAAAGTGCTATACAGGATCATAAGAAGACATCAAAAAATCATTTAAAAACAAATAAGAATACATCAAGAAACAAAACATTAAAACAAGTTAAGAGAAGGGGAAGTTGGCTAAAATAGAAAAGGTTTAAAAGATACAAGACTAGAAAATGAAGGTGAGCGTTTTGGTCAACTTAACCGTGCTCCACAACCTCATACAACTCATGTCATCTCACAGAGACCATTACGATTATGCAAAATAAAGCCATGGATTCAAGCGTTGGCTGGATGATCGGGGGGGTGTGCTCATGATACAGTCAGGGAGTTCAGGTACCACGGAGGTGAATGGAAACAGGTGAGAAAACTCATGGTCCAAGTTGAGGATTAATTGAATCGGTAAGATGTGGGAACTGAAATTACTACCAGAGTGAGTTCTTTATGTTTCATGAGGTTTGAATAATAAGTAAAAACCAGCTGGTCCCAGTACCACAGTCACCAAACTTGATCACTGAAAGGTGAGAAGGCTGCCAAGGCAGTGACCGTGAAGCGTTAAACCACAAGGTACTTGGAATGATTTTGTTCCGACATGAAGCAGATATTCTTGACGGCAAGTCTGAAGAACAGTGGATATACCAAGTCCACACACTTCTGTTAAAATGTCAGGATTGCCAAGATTAATCATTTCAGAACTTTTTCCAAATTTAATGTGACATATTAACCTGTACAACTCAACTGGAAAACAAACTGAAATCTTTCAGGAACTAAAAAACTAAAATAATGTGGTTGCATAAGTGTGCACACCCTTAAACTAATACTTTGTTGAAGCACCTTTTGATTTTATTACAGCGCTCAGTCTTTTTGGGTAGGAGTCTATCAGCATGGCACGTCTTGACTTGTCAATATTTGCCCACTCTTGTTTGCAAAAAACGCTCCAAATCTGTCAGACTGCGAGGACATCTCCTGTGCACAGCCCTCTCCAGATCACCCCACAGATTTTCAGATCAGATTCAGGTCTGGGCTCTGGCTGGGCCATTCCAAAACTTTAGTCTTCTTCTGGTGAAGCCATTCTTTTGTTGATTTGGATGTATGCTTTGGGTTGTTGTCGTGCTGAAAGATGAAGTTCCTCTTCATCATCAGCTTTCCAACAGAAGCCTGAAGGTTTTGTGCCAACATTGACTGGTATCTGGAACTGTTAATTATTCCTTCCACCTTGACTAAGACTTGACTGAAGAAAAACAGCCCCAAAGCATGACGCTGCCACCACCATGCTTTACTGTGGACATGGTGTTCTTTTGGTGATGTGCAGTGTTGTTTTTGCACCAAACATACCCTTTGGAATCATGGCCAAAAAGTTCAACCTTGTTCTTGGATGTTTTTCTTTGTAAGAAAAGGCTTCCGTCTTGCCACCCTACCCCATAGCACAGACATATGAAGAATACGGGAGATTGTTGTCACATGTCCTACACAGCCTGTACGTGCCAGACATTCCTGCAGCTCTTTTAATGTTGCTGTAGGCCTCTTGACAGCCTCCCTGACCAGTTTTCTTTTCGTCTTTTCATCAATTTTGTGGGGACGTCCAGTTCTTGGCAATGTCACTGTTGCGCCATATTTTCTCCACTTGATGATGACTGTCTCTCAAATCTCTTCCCCAAAACTACATAGTGCACCTTTATCCTATGTCTCTCATGCTACAACTTGGACTGTCAAGTTGTTTTATGAGATGGTGTCTGCAGGCCTCCTCTTACCCTGCAATCCAGTCAAACGATTTTGTTGCGACATGAAGCAGATATTCTTGACGGCAAGTCTGAAGTACAGTGGATATACAAAGTCCACACACTCCTGTTAAAATCCTGACATTTTAACAGAAGTCCACACACTTTTGTTAAAATCCTGACATTTTAACAGAAGTCCACACACTTCTGTTAAAATGTCAGGATTGCCAAGATTAATCATTTCAGAACTTTTTCCAAATTTAATGTGACATATTAACCTGTACAACTCAACTGGAAAACAAACTGAAATCTTTCAGGAACTAAAAAACTAAAATAATGTGGTTGCATAAGTGTGCACACCCTTAAACTAATACTTTGTTGAAGCACCTTTTGATTTTATTACAGCGCTCAGTCTTTTTGGGTAGGAGTCTATCAGCATGGCACGTCTTGACTTGGCAATATTTGCCCACTCTTGTTTGCAAAAAACGCTCCAAATCTGTCAGATTGCGAGGACATCTCCTGTGCACAGCCCTCTCCAGATCACCCCACAGATTTTCAGATCAGATTCAGGTCTGGGCTCTGGCTGGGCCATTCCAAAACTTTAGTCTTCTTCTGGTGAAGCCATTCTTTTGTTGACAGTTTATGTTGCAGGCCTCCTCTTACCCTGCAATCCAGTCAAACAATTTTTCTGGATCACTCAGCATCCTACCTGCCAGGGTGTTCCCTCTCCTGCTAGCTCCAGGATCCCCAGGACTGTTTCACGGCGTCTCTTCAACGTCCTGCCAACGGAGTGAGTCAGTCTGCAGTCTGCACACAACATCACCAGCCAGCATGGGCCCACCTGCTTATCCTCCAACGAGATGTTTCAGTGTCGGTGTGGGGTGTTGGGAAACCACAGACAGTTACACCTGTTCAGCAGGTATAATATTATGCCATGATAATCTTAGCATGCTAACATTGGCTAGCAACAAGCAATACACGCAAAGGCATAGATCCCATAAAACAAATTGTCAAATTACAGTTCATTCTAAATAGAATATTGATGTGGGGTCCCAATTTATGGGAATCCATCAAAGAGTTATCAAGAAAAAACTATTAAGAAAATGTGAACCTCATGTGCGTTGGGTGATCTCCAGAGTTGTTGTTATACATAGTCAATGAAATATGTTGAAATATGTCTAGATGACGTTTTGACATGCTGGTGGTGCTGGAGGACGAGTCAGGGGATCACCAACGTCAGACGGATTCGTCCCCGGATGACCATGAACGTGTGTATCAAATATCAGCACGACCTAAACAGTAGTTAAAATATTCAATTCAGAAGGACTCTTTTCCAAGACAGAAAGACTAAATGATGCAAAATTACATACAAAAGGAAAAGTGCGACCACAGGCATCCAGTTATAACTTTTATTGGTTTTGGAAAGAAGCAAACTAAGTTTCTCAGTTCATCTTAGCGTTGTTATGTACTGTACAAACAGCTTGCACATGTGTTTGAGGTTAACGGTACAGAACCAAAAAGCATTCTGGCGTATAGCACACATAACCACACTCCCTGCTCTCTTCTCAACATTAATACAGATAACTGACAGTCAGCACAACACGTCAATTCAGTACCACCTACCATCAAAGATGACCCCCAGCTGACACTGCATGCTCTGCATGCGATAATGAATTAATGCAGGACAGTTTTTACAACAGAGGTGAAAATCTGGAAAATACAACTTTTGTTTTATTTTTTTTTTTAAACAGACTGATTGAGTTTTATAGTGTTACATGACTTTACGCTAAAAAACATGTAACCTGTAGTGTAGTGGTACTTTAAGACAAATGCAAGATGGTGGATGTGTACGGTGGGCCTCTGTAGATAATGCTGTAGTGACTGTTGCGCTGATAGCCTCAGAATTCACTCAGAAGGTTACAGCTTCCTGTCAGCCATGTTGACCTGTCCAGTTGACTAAGTGAAGGACCGACATGGCTGAAAGAAAAATGTTCCCAAGCTAATGTGAGCGCTAAATGTCACCAATCACCGTCACCTTGTAGACAGAGGCTGCACAGGAATAATGGCAAATCTTGTCAAAAGAAAGATTATTTTAACTGCACAGCTCGAATCTGATCGTTTTGTGAACCAAATAATCGGTAAATACGTCCAATATCGAGTATTCTACCAATTTATCGGAGTATTGACATGTTTCCAATAGTCCTCTTGTCGTACTGCAGCTCTGAAAGGACCATGATTGGTTGCATTTAGCAGAATGCCGACATACAATACAGTACAGAGATCTTCGGCTACACTTCACGCACACTTTGTTCTTCATGTTGAGCGTCGGAGCATTCAGGAAGTTCAACATCATCAGCACAGTGTTTTTTTTTTTTTTTTTTACACATTAAACAATATAATATTTTTTCACTTTTATCCGTTTTAAAAATATTCAGCTTATTCTCCTTAACAGAGGACTGACCGTCCGGGGTACACACACGTAAAATACAAAAGAAAAAACAAAAAGCATTTTGGTCAACTTAACCGTGCTCCACAACCTCATACAACTCATGTCATCTCACAGAGACCATTACGATTATGCAAAATAAAGCCATGGATTCAAGCGTTGGCTGGATGATCGGGGGTGTGCTCATGATACAGTCAGGGAGTTCAGGTACCACGGAGGTGAATGGAAACAGGTGAGAAAACTCATGGTCGAAGTTGAGGATTAATTGAATCGGTAAGATGTGGGAACTGAAATTACTACCAGAGTGAGTTCTTTATGTTTCATGAGGTCTGAATAATAACTAAAAACCAGCTGGTCCCAGTAAACAAACCTGTTGTACCACAGTCACCAAACTTGATCACTGCTGCTGAGGAAAACTGATTGCTTTCGTTGTCTTCATCTTGATCTTATTTAAAAGGGAAAGTGCAACAATTTGGGAAGTGGGCAAACTCACTTAGATGAGCAGAGTGATTCACTTTCACATCTGTTCAATGTTCAGATGGAGCCACAAGACGGTTAGCTTAGCTTAGCTCAGCTTAAAGAAGACTGAGAGGCTGTAGGCTAGCAGCTCTGTGGGGCTGTTAATGCTAACCTCCTTACAACGACAATGCTGATGCTGACTGAAGCATAATATCTACCATATTCACCATCTTAGTTTCGCATTAAAGGGGCTAGTTTTGTGAGAGACCTTCCCCGTGTCTCTCGATTGATCTGTTTTAAGTTAACGCTGCTGGTTTGTGGATTTCTTTGAGAAGGACTCGGGTCAGATTTTCCGCGGCAGTCCAAAGGATTTGACTTCACGCGCGTTCTCGAGGGCCTCTGTCTGCTCCGCTAACAGAGAACATGATCAGCTAACGTTAGTTTAGAAATGGATACCACTAATGTAAACTAACGACTGCCGTCCAGCACGACACAGAAGTTCCACAGAGTCCCTTATAATACAACGTACAGCCAGGCTGACGGGAATGTCATCCGTTTTACAGGTAGCCATAGATCAAAATATCGGATAAATACGTTTCAACCTGCCCAACAGGAACTTCTATAGTTATCGAAATTCATCCTTTGGAGATCATGTCTGAATGAATGATGAATGTCTGTATAAAATTTCAGTCTGGATCAACTGACCAATTTAAAAAACAATCATTTAACTCGAGAAAGTCTTTTTTTTGCAATCGGAAAGACTACACACCCAACAGACGTCTTTTTGTTTAACATTCAATGAAACCGTTGCTAACGAACCCTTCTTTTGCATAACTTCAGCTGTCAATACGTCCGGACTGTCAATTCAGCCATGGTGATGTTGGTGGTGATGTAACTTAATATCTTTCAAACGAACTTAGGTTTTCTTCACTTGCAAAATGTTCTTTTAAATTGCCAAACATGTAATTCATGGCACAATTCAAGCAGGTTCAACGATGGTTGACCAATGTACGATTTCCTTCTGGAATAAGGTCCCATGGGGAACACGGGAAGAAGAGCAACTTTACGTCTCTTTTGATATTTGTAGAGCCAAACTGCTCACAAACTACCTACTCCTCTACCTCTCAGAAAATTAACATGTTTACATATCCGCCGTGAATCCACAGTTTTTACACATTTTTTGATTCGGGAACTTTAGGAGGCGCTTGTGAGCAGATTTTACACCTTCAGACGGAGCCAGTCTCCACCCTGTCTTCAGTCTTAATGCTCAGCTAAGCCTCCCCTGCATCATCCTCATGCTGAACAGACAGATGTCCGTCATGTCCTCCAACTCTTGAACAAAGAATGTGAGCGCACCGATTTCCCAAAATGTCACACTAACTCTTCAGAATGTGGACTTCGCCCATGGTATAACTAACTCTACATTAACACTGCTTTCACAAAGCGTAACACAGCATCCAGGAAGATATTTATCTTTTTCTTTAAATTACCCCCCCCGCCCCATATATAGCTCAAATCTTCTGTTGCACTTGAGTTAAAAAATTATATCTGAAATAAATTCAAAAATTATACCTTATACTGTACACAGGTTACCCAACTACACAGATAACAAAAAAAAGAGAGAGAATTCAAATATTTATACCTTTAAGGGTTCTGAGTCGTGTGATACCATTCAAATTCTATTCATATACAGAATCACATGTTTTATACAACAAATCATCGTCATCAATAAATAAAAATAGAATGCTGTCATGTACTCTGGAGTCTATCACTGCTGTCCTGGGAACAGAAAGGCTATCTGACAATACGAGGAAAACACCAAACGCCCTTTAAGATATATATTACTGATTTAAAATGACACTTTGTACACTTGTTTTGTTCTGACGGGAAAAACATAGTTTCTTATTTTGCAACCAGTACATTGACTTATCATTGCAGCTGCCTAACTGGCTAAAAAGAAAAAAAACCTCTCTCTCTCCATGTCGGTATATTCCAGAGAACTAAAATAACAGTTTGACTGATCAGTGCATTTATATTAAAAAGGATGTAATCCAAAGTCGCGTGACCCTGTAGTACCAGTAGGTGATGCATGAAAATCTAGTCTTTGTTTGTAGTTACTTGATTCTGTGTTTCATCTGATTGCAAACAAGCATCGTTTGTAACAACATACGCGTCAAAATGCATCCGTAAACGCATTTACTTGCTGGCTAATGGCTGCCGTCAGTGCACGACAGTGAGGACAGCTGTCCCAGGCTTCGAGCTCAGACTCTCATAGAAAGATTATTTATACAGCTGATTTTCTTCTATCTGCTTGTGTTGTATAACTTATTTGGAACTTTCCTGGGCCCCCGATTCCACATTAACTAGTCTCCCTTTGGATGTGTCAGAGGTTGAGATGTGTGTCCGACCACAAAAGATCCTATTTATGGGTATTTTTTCACAGCCAAATCTTTTCCGGACAACAAACCGCGTGTCGTCCAGAAAATTAAAATCTGTCCGAAAAAACGCTTTCTGACCGTGTCTTCGGTCAGGCAGCTGCAGTGACACTTTAAAAAAACACCACCACACATTGACCAGAGGAGGATGGAGACAGAGGCACAGACTTTAGAGGGAGGGAGAACCCAGGTGTCTAACTGCCGCATTACAGATGTCATGAAATGAATACAAATACGATAAGTACATGACCTAAAACAGCTCCACGATGCTATATGCAAGTTATACAATACTGCTGGGTAGGCTGCGGACCTGTCGTGTGGGTTCAGAAAAGGTTAATGGAAAGTCTGTCTGGTGTCGGTTTGTCCTCTGTCCTCGGTGTCGTCCTCAGTCCACTACGATTGTTTTGTTCAGCAGTGCTGTTTCAGTAGTAGTAGGTTAGTTGTCAGCCAGGTATTTTCCTGTAACGCATCAATAAATGTTATATGTAGATCTTTTATGTATAGCTTTTGCAGATGTAGATATTTTTCCTCCCGCCTGCAGTGCTACTGAACCATCGACATCATTTTGGTGTGACTTGCTGAGATTTGCAGATATCAACTGAGAGATGTTGTGACAGAGCGGAGGGTGTAAACATTAATGGTGCCCTCCTCGACCGAACTGCAATGTTAGCTAACAAATTTATCTAGTTGCATTTTTTTGTGTGAAGCCAGACATCTCTACAGCCAATATCACCACAAGGATCTAGATCCATAAATAGCATGACAGGTTGGAGGAAAAATACCTTCTTAGATTTTGGCAAGAACTGTCCCTTTAAATTCTGAGACAGGTGCCACAGTGAGTACAATACTTGAGCTAATGACAAATCTTTTTTGTTATGAGTTTTCATTATTAATTTGGAATAATCATAATTTAGAACTAAAGACACAGATCATTTCACAAGTTGACTGACTTTAATAATAATATATTGATATCATAATTTTACTTGTATATGGGAAATCAAACAATTTAAAACATCAGTTTAGAACAGTTTGATCTACTGAATGAGAGGGGACAGCTTTCATTTACCTCATTCACATCTGCTCATGTTGTTAGTATAATAGTGAACTGACCTGCGGCAAACCTCTTCTTGACGAGAGAGAAGCGGTATCCTGGCCCAGCCAGTTCAATGTCACAGCCTGACAGCGTGCTGCCCTCACTGGTGAACTGCACCGCCAGTGGAGCTGGTTTACTGGGGCCTTCTGTCAGCTGAAAGCGAGCTAACAACGATCCCACACCTGAGGGAAGAGAGCGAATTAAGAAAGAAATCTGTAGGCCACAATGAACCATGAAGGAATAAACATTTATGATGACGTGCAGCAGGGAATCAAGTTCAAAGATTCAAACGTAAATAGCTCTGGAAAGTATTTTGAAAGAGAGCAGAAAGTTATGTTTCAGAAAAAAAAAAATGCAGGTAACTGTTGTATCGAAACCTAGTACAGGTACAAAGGACAAATACAGAATATCTCATTTAAAAGTAATTCACGTCCAAATGACGCAGAGCTAAACTGATCCCGTTTGAGCCTCTTAAAGAAAATACGTAATCTAGTTTGCTGTCTTCCTGGAAACCAGGTGAGCCCTGGAGGCTTTCTAATTTGTAAAACACGAAACAGGCCAACAATTTAAAATCAGATGACGTCAGATGTATAAATCAAACTACGCTCTGTCAGCTGAAAATATGTCTCACTATTTGTTTTTGTTACCATTAGGAGAGTAAAAGCAGCTCCGGAGACATAAAGATGCATCACACACAGCCACAGTGCAGTGAGACGTCAGCCACATAAAGGTTTTCTTGTGACGCCGCTTGTAGACACCAGGGGGCAGTGTTTATTCAGGCAAAGCTGAAAACCAACGAGGGCTCCATTCTTTCCTGAGGTGCATCGTGTACTACATTTTTTGTCCTGTAGCCTGCTTTGCTGCATCATTGACTCCTCGTGCAGTTTCTAGGTCAGTGTAAAAAACTATCCAGCTCCGAATGTCTGCTGAAACTCTGTACCACCTCAGGTAAGATCAGAACAGTGTTCAGACTGTACAGTTTCTTTTAATCCTAGTCTCTCCACATGGCTCTTACTGTTGTCTCTTTTGCTGAGGGCTATGGATCAGGCAGCTGATTCAGTCTCTTCTGCACTGATGCTATCTGAGTGACCCTTTGTTAAGATGTACGAAGGTAAGTCCTGCTCAGAAGTCAAAAAGTATCAAAGTTGACCCCGAAGCTGTCATGAGATTGTTTTGAGCCCAATTTTATGACTGATGAAAACAAAAAGCAGGACTTTCTCGTCAATCACCACAAGGCTATTCTTTAAAGAATATCATTATCACTACACGGTGCGTCTTACCTCCATTCTCAGATTTCTGTGAGATATCAGGAATCTTCCAGAGAATTCTTTGCTGTTCCGCGTTCCTGTCACGACAAACAAGACCATTAATATTTTCATGCATTTTTTCACAAGCAAGACTCGACAACAAAGCTAAAATTATGCTAGCAAGATTCAGTAATATATAAGAATATAAAATAAAAATTTGAATTTGATGGTACATTTCAAAACATGACCATTCCATGGCCCCAAAATCGATCATGTCATCACGTGTGTCGGGCTCGGCCTGAAGTGGCGAGTCGAATACTGAATGGGATGTGAGATGATCGCATGTGTTCAGACTATAGTGTTGTAGATAAAACATTAGATCAGACACATTGATCAATCTAGAATGGTGTGCAGATTTTCATCTGCTTGAGTAGTTCCCAGGTGTCATACATATCAGGAGTTAATTGACACCCTGGAGCCAATCGGAATTGAGAGGCCATGGTATAAATACTGTATGTTGAATGGTAGTTAACTCCATAGCAGAGTTTAGACTGTACCATGCAGCAGGAGGTAAGACAGCTTGTAGTTTTGAAACCCCTCCATCGATAGGGACGAGGAACTGGACGTTGTTGAGGGCCATCGGCGACGTCATGGCCTCGCTGTTGTATTTGAAGTCTATCCTCAGGTCAGTGCTGGTTGGCTCACATCTCCAGCTCACCGCTAGATTCAGAGGAACCGACTGGTGCCCATCCGCCGACACCTGCACAGACAGAAAACATTCAGACACAACTTATAGTAGTTCCAAAGCATTTCATCTGACATTTTTATACAGGATCATGTTGTTCCTACAGTTCATTAAAAAAAACATTTAGCAGATTGCAGAAACGTTAGCGGCTGCTGTGTATCTGTCTTATCACTCCAGAGAGCCGAGCTCACCTGATACTTGAGCATGTCCACGTTATAGTATGTCGCCTGCGGCTTCTGCTCTGCCACCTTCTTTAAATGGGATATCAGGTTTGGCATGTTCACCCAGAAATCCTTGGAATCGGCCTTGGTTTGTGTGGTGGTGTCGCTGGTGGGGGAGAAAAGCACGATCATGATCCTGGTAATTTGTCAAAGCTGAGGAATTTCTCATTTTGTGAACCTAAAGTGCAGATTGAAAGAAATGTTTGAGCAGATAAAACCAACTTATTTTGGAACTGATGAGTTGACTTTGACACGTTTGATCAGCATTTTAATTTTAACAAAAGGGCACAAGAGGTCAGGCTTTACACTGATTTTACTGAATGGCTCAGCAGGATTCAGGAAAAACATTCTATGACTGCGGAAATGATCCTCCATTATTCAAAAAAATAACTTTGATTCACAAATAGGTAACAGCAATAATTATTATGCTGTGAGGCAGTATTTTTACTCGCACTGAACTGTGATTTTTTGATTAACTTACTAACATAATATTTGATTTTATGGGTCCCAAGTTAATTAGTTAAAATAACAAGAGGGGCAAACTAAGATAAAAAAAATAAAAGAAAGGACGAGGAAAAAGCAGACCTCTGTTGAAGGTAGTTTGCCTGAAATCTCAGATGACCTCATGATGATTCAATACACAGTCAGCACCTAGTGCCTGAGATGATCTCACTGAAAGTTACTCATCTTGACCCGTCATCCCTGAACAACCAAACTCTTGAATGGCTGATGGGCTATATCTCAGATTTTACATCCTTCTTTTTACATCCATCATCACATCTAAAGCTTTGACATGTTTTTTTTGTAAAAAAACTACTTTATGTTTTAATTTGTTTTTAATCCTCTTGATGCATTATTTTAGTCATTTTTGGCTACCCTTTAATTCCCTCTTTTGATTTCAGACACTTAATTTAGAAAGCACATTAAGGTGTCCATGTGTACAAAAAGTCTATCAGAATTAGGTTTGCTTGATCACTATAACATACCCTGAGTGGGATTAGTAGAATTTGTTTTGATGATGATGAATGAATGAATTGGAAACAAAAGAGTCTGATGTTTGCCCTTTTACGAGTATAACAGTATGGTGACTCATTGTAATTATATGATGTAACATGTCATTTAGGCTATTACTCACATGCTCTGTGAGGAATTCATATTATTAAAACTATTCATAACTCACAGTGAGTAAGAACATTTGATTTGGTTTCGAGTTTAGCTCAAGTATGAAAACTCAAACTGTGGGGTAATTTCCAAGTCGGACAACAAAGCATTCAGACTTGGAAAAACTGTGTTTATTATTTTGTTGCGACAGTGAGGCGGTGAGTTCACAGCAGTGTCATTACCAGCAGAGGAGCTGGGGGTTAGGCAACACATGCTCCAGTCGGCTGTAGTTGGTTATGCTGAAGGTTAGCACGGCAGGGGACGGGTTATTGGCAAAGTGCCGCGTTATTCCCGCCGGAAACGACAAAACCATCTCACCTATGATCTTCACAACACACCTGAGGAGGAAGAGGAAGAGGAAGACAAGGAGCGGGTTAGAGAGGGAGTAAAGACTGGAGAGACAGACATCAAAATATACTGTACAGTGTGTACTTGATTGCTCTTTGTGTGTTCTTTGGTGTGGTCAGCACCCTCTCAGCTGTCAATCAATCACAGTCCCTGTGCCTCATGAGGCTAGCAAGCTCAACAACTGCTACCAGAATTATGTAGTTAGCACCAGTTAGCTACAGCAATGCCAAAATAATTCTGACTTATCTACAGCTGTAGCTGTAAGCAAACACATTTCACAGACACTGACACTATTCATTTAGCTTTACAAGCCTGTGCATGCTACCTACCTAACTGGCTAACTAGCTGGGCGAGGTTGTGACCTTGATCTCTTAGGCTTAACTCAGCGTCAAAGCGAAGAGAGGGTGTTAACGACAGCAGCGAGCTAGTTATCTGTGCAGTGTTTTAATTCTAAAGATGTTCCTAAAATGTTCCTTATAAAAAGACACAACTCTGTTAAGATCAAAAAGACAGACATTCTTTCCCCTCGGTTGCTCAAAGGCTGCAGCAGTCTGCTAACAATGACCAACACAATCTCATAACTTTGATGCCGAGTAGTTTGCTTAGCCAGATTAGCTAACTAACAAACGTTTAGCAGCAGAAGCATCTGGTTGGTTGATTCAGAGTAACAAATCTCTTGTTGTTGCTCTAACTAACAGGAGCTATCTGGCTAAATTTGTCAGCAGTTGTTGCTAACCTAAGAGTGGAAGTGGGTGTGATTAGCTGAGAGGCTGACACAGCTGTTGGGAAATTTTTCACTTTGAAACTAAACTTGACTTAATGTGGGAAATTGCTAAAATCAAAAAATTGCTGTTTTTAAATAGAATTTACATTCTAAAAAAAAATTATATCCAATAAAATTCAGTTGATTATTGAAAAACTTCATAATAGTGATTTGAGTTTAAATAATTTCTTTAATTAGTTTCGGATCAAAGTTTAATATATATAAGTTAGATATTCACATGTAATTCAGCGCAACATTCATTTTTTTTTTAATATTGAACACTTTGGGGTTCCAAAGAAATCTATGAATCTTAAATAACATTATTTTTTGTCATGTTCATGAGCTTTTAACACATTTACACAAAGTTTAAAACCCTTTTGTGAATGATAAGTACATGTTTCTAAACAAGACACCCAAAATTTGTTCATGAGAATAACTATATCCAATCATTAAATATGATTGCAGCCATGTAAATCTGTGTTGTCAGTCATTAAATAGGATGTTTATATCAGTCACAGATGCATCATAGGAACAGGTATAATCATTGACAGGTACATTAATTCATCCAGTTACATTCCCTCCTGTAAGAAGTAAGGACCGGATATGTTGGACTGTGTGATGTTATTTGTTGACCTACTTGCTGGGATCAGCTCCTTTAAAGAAGGCATTGACCGTCTCTGTGAATGCAGCGGCCACAGGAAGTGTGTCCTGAGCCCCCATGGTGAGGGGACTGGGCCCTCTAGAGCAGCCTGGAGGTAACACACACGCATACAGACACACAAATACATGTTAGAATAGCCTGACTACACACACATGCACCTGAACTTTAATGTAAAACAGCTTCAACCCAGAATAAAAACACACGACAGCCCAAAGATGTCAGTAGATTAAGAATACCGTAGATACATGTTCCAACTCCCAAACCACGACTCTACGCTCTTCCTAACCAACAATGTGTGGATGAAATGAGGAACAAGTGGTGTGCGAACTACTGCTATGAAATGAAACTACAAGACATGAGAACAAATATTGGTGTTAGTAAGGTGGCATGAAAACAGCAGGTTATGTGCATGAGAGGATAAAACCCATTTCTCTCTGCTCTTTGACTGTGAAACTGAAGAAATAAACTCACATACCTCCCTTAAATATAAGAATTTGTTTTATACAGCATGTTAGACGCTGGCATCAGCTTTTAATTGAATAAGAACAGGTAGATGAGAAAGGAAAGACCAGAAGCAGGCAGACTGAAAGAGATGTGCATGCTCGTTCCCAGACATGCTGCTGAAGCTGGCTTATTCTGACGAGATCAAAGAAGATCAGACGGTCCAGAGATCAAACCGAGTACCAAAGGACCAAAAGTGACGACAAAGAGATTAGTGAAGTACACAAAGAACGATGATTCTTCAGGGGATGAATGAAAGGCAGTCAGCGCAGACGAAATGAGAATGAACAATGTGAGGAAGAGAAGGTAGAGGAAGGCAAGGCTGCGTATGACGGGGGGCAAAGCCAGGATGTTAGCGTGGCCTGGGTTAGGGTGATGGAGGGATTTGCAAAGAGAGAAGGAAGGAAAGAGAGGAAGGAAAGAAAGGGGCAGGGGGCAAGGGAGGGGCGAAGCTTGCACAAATGAGCCTCAAAAGAGTGTGTTGTGTGACCGCTACCCTGGTGCAGAGCAAAAACTTACCTTCAAAGGTTAAATAAAACTTCCCTCTGTCAAACCATACAAGGGATGGCTGGTCATTCTCTGTGTGGGGTGGAGGGGTGGAGGAAGGAGGAAGAGGGATGGAAGGGAGGGAAGTGGGTGAGGAGGGGTGAGAGGGGGAAAGGAGAGAAGGACAGTAGCGTGAGTCTCACATGGCAGGTCTATCACACGTCACAGTGAAGTGAAACGTGGAGGTGGAGGCCAGGGGGGAGGAGGAGGACGAGAGAGGGACACGGGGCCACGGCAAGACGAGACAGGACACGTGACGACACGGGTGTGGCGGGACGGTGTGTTTCGTGGGTGCTTGCGTGCGTGAGGAAAGGTAGGAGCGAGGGGGCAGTTGTGTGTTGGTCCTCGGCAGCGGTGCGACTCGGTGTGCAAGATGTGCAGCGCAGGAGAGAGGAAGTCGAGGCTGCGGAGTTTGAGGGGACGGGGCCGCCAAGAGGGGACAGTTTGGTGGTTGGCAGTTTGAGGGGCAGCAGCCAAAGTTTTCTCAAGAGGGCAACATGATAAAATCGTAATTCTACACCAGCTGATGCACTAGCTGTGGCAATTTTAGTAGCGCACGGGATCCCCTGCAAAAACCGGCACTGCTTTCTTCATCAGTGACATCTTGTTCATATTGAGTTAATTTTGTAAGGTACAATTCACCCTGAAATCAAAAGTACATATTTTTCCACTTACCTGTAGTTCTATTTATCCATCTAGATTATTTTAGTGTGAGTTGCCAAGTTTCGAGACATCAGTGTAGACAAGTCTGCCATCTCTCTAATATAATGGAACTAAAACTCAGTTTTTGTGCCCCAAACTTTTTAAAAACTCAACAGCAATGCGTCTTTTCAGAAATCATGACGCAGCGACTCCAGATAATCCAAAGACCTCTGTGTGAGTAGTTTCATGTAGGAAATATTTTCTTCAAACTGAACTACATCCACCACTCGTCTCACCGTGCAGAAGAGAACGTGCATCTTTTCCTGGACATGAAGCCCGTGCTTGTGACAGTGCCGGACAGGGCATCGACCTCGGCAGAGCTGTAACGTTAGCAGGCAGTGATTCACAGTGATGGAATGTAACCAAGTACATTTACTTAATGGTGTACTTGAGTACAATTTGGAGGTACCTGCACTTCCCTTGAGTATCTTAATTTTCAGTTACATTATACTTTCACCTAACTAAATTTGGGAGGCAGTTGCACTTTTTACTCAGTTCATTTGTTTTGCTAACTTCAGTGCTACTTTAAACAGCATGTAACTGCAAAGTAACTAGTTTGCAGTTACATGCCGCACCATGAGCCAAAGTTGTGCTTAATTGGATTAATTAATCATATCAGCAGATAAAAAAAAAAGATCCAATGGTCAGAAAAATGTTGAACATACATACCTGTAAATAAAGGCCTAAATATAATTTACTTTTACTTTTGATACTTAAGTACATTTCATACCAAATACTTTAAGACTTTCACTCAAGTATGGGTGACTTTCACTTTTACCAAAGTAATATTTTAACAAGATATCTATACTTTTACTCAAGTATGTATTTTGGGTACATTTTACATAACTGTTAGGTAGCATCTCTGCCATTGATTCTATTGTGATACAGCTGGCAGATGTAGTTTAGTAGAAAGAAAATATTTCCTACATGAAACTGCTCACAACAGGCGCTGTGGATTATCTTCAGCAACCATGTCATGATTTCTGAAAAGAGACAGCTGTTGAGTTTTTTAAATGTTGGTGCTTTGAGCACCACGAGCCGAGTGATACTTAGTTCCGATATATCGGAGAGAAGGCGGACATCTCTGCAGCCACCATCTCTACACACCAAAACAATCTAGATGAATAAACAGCACTACAGTTAAACATGTGTATATTACATTTTTGGGTGAAGCGTCCCTTTAAGCTTTCAGGCCTCCACTTTCCAAATTATGAAACAGACAGATTCACACGGCCATGTTTAAAAACACCCTGCAGGGGGCAGTCATGAGACCAGGACCAGAGAGCAGGGAGAAGGAGAGACTGTGGTGCACAGAGAGATGCTGCGTCCTATTTTCAGGGGCTGGAACCTCCAAGAGATGCAGACCGTGGAGGCGGAAAAGTGCATTTAGACAGTTCTGGTTCAAGTTCATCACAAAGAGATTTCATTTGTAAACTCTAGTCTAGTCTAGTTCCTGGGTTCAGAGAGCATGTTGAATCCTTTCACTTCAATCCATGATGGACAACTCACAAACAGTTACCTTACTATGATGGATTGATCAGGTGAACTGTTAACTCTGTTTTCATGCATCTTTCATTCCCTGCAGTGTCCTAATGATAATGTAGGTTCAAGAACATAGATTTATAAGTAACGATGCCTTTCTCAGCACAGAGATCTGATATACATGAGAAGGATTTTGTATTTCCTTACCTTATGACCTAACAGAGATAGCTTCAAGCTCACTGAACAACGTGTTATGCCAGGCGTTCCTAACCTGAGGGTCATGATCACCAAAATTGTTTGCAAAACTATTTTGATTTCTTCTACAGGTAATCATTCTTTCTCCGACTTCTCTAAAATAATCTTTTTTCTTATTTTAAAATACTAGATTTTAGCCTTTCAGGAACATAATAAATATTCATAATATTTAAATTTGAGGAGGGAAAATGGTTGGGAATTGGTGGAATACAGCACATTGCAGGCTGCAAAGGATTCCCTGGTTCTGACTTCAAACTTTGGACAAAAGAAGCAGAATTTGGAGGAGCCTTTTAACATAGACAAGCCTTCCTGGATGGTCATTATGTATTTGGTTTATGAATTCCTTCTTCGGAGGATCCAGCCCCGGAACTGGGATGCAGCTCGAGTTCGACTAGAACAAGCATCGCAAGGGATACCTTTCACAAACAACCTCCGCTGTATGTGACAAAAATGTGAATCTTCCAGTGACTCATAACTCATGTCGGCGTTTCAGCTCAACTTGGCATTCATCCTGGCAGAGCAGGGTAGGCCTTTTCCCATCCACGCTATTGTTTGGATGTGGGGTCCCAGCTGTGAAGGTGTGTCGTTGAGTGAGTGGACTAACTTGGAGTGCTGTGTGATGGAGCGATGAGAGCAGCGCAGTGCTTCGTGAAAAGAACAAAAGGGCAGGTGTTCAGATCGGGAGGGCGGGGTTTGGGGCCGCATTTTTCTGTGGCTGGAGAGTGCGCGAGTGACATGTGCGAGAGGCAGGGGGGGCAGTGGGTCAAGCGTGGGAGCAGACCGAGGCTTTAAGGCCAGCGGAGATTGGTTGAACTTGAGGCTGCGTCGTGCTACTCCAGCGGTAGGGAGAGGACGGCATGAATACCAAACAGCTGCTGCCTGTCTAATTCGGCCTAATTCTCATGCCAGACTTCAAACGACTGATCTGGCAGCGTGTGAGTAAGTGTATGTTTGAGTGCGTGTGAGAGCGAGAAAAGACGGACAATATGGATCTCAAGGGCCCGCAGATAAGGAGCTCTTCAGACATGCCCACCGAACACACAGCAGCACACAATCACTCAAACACACTCTTGTGTTGCAGACTGAGAGTAAAGGTATCTGGGAGTGACTGCACTGCACACACACACACACACACACACAGTATGTGTCGCCATGAGAAGAGACAGGAGGTTGCCATGGTGACGTGGCGAGACAGCCGCCGGTGCACAGTCATAAAACAGAGAGAAAAGTCTCACGAGCGGGCAGATGGGCAAAGGGGAAGACACTCAAAACTTTTCCGTTAAAACAATAAAGGTTATGCAATAGATGCAGATTTTGTGTCGCCACAGCTTTCATTTTTTTGGCAGATTTTTTTTTCTGTGAGTGAATGGGGGAATGAGAGAGCACGATGTGCAGATATGAAAGAGAGAGTGAGGCTATCATATCTACTGAATGCTTGGGAAATGTGTGGGTATGAGCTGGCGAGAGCAAAACAATGAAGAAGAATGACGATTTCACTGAAAAATGCTGCCACAGTTGAAAAGAAAAAAAATGAACGTGTGGTATTTCCCTACATCTGTGAGCAAAACCTCAAGTAGACTGGTCAAAGAAGTAGGTATTAGGATAATGACACATAAATGGTCTTTTAATACATTTCATAATCTGAGATGTGTCTAAATTAAAAAAGGTTGACACGAGGCTATAAAAAAAGGCTTTCGGAATTGTGCCAGAATGTGGGACAAAAGGCCAAAAACAGTCTCACTGCCCCAATACCTACAGTCTTGACATCAATTGAGAAGGTTTAAAAACACTCAGTGATGGCCTTTACCCGTCTGTGTCAAGTGCACTCTGGGTAAAGAGCATCAAACAGATTGAAAACAGACACAGGAACACTCCTCCAACCCCCCTCACAACCCCCTCCCCCTCTCCTCTCTCTGAGGGGATCATTACTGTACCTGCAAACGAATCAAAGTGTCTCTCAAAGGTGGGCAGTTTGTCTACATAAGCATCGTCTTCTGACAAGCCAACGGACAAATAGAGAGACGAACAAACGGCAAAACAAAAAAAAACAAAAAACAGAAAGCAAATGAAACCAAGGGAAAAAAGATTTTAAAAAATCTGAAAAGTTCTGTTATGCACACAAACATGAAACAGCAAATAGCAACAAAAGAAAATGCACATTTAAGTCAAACAAGATGAAAGTGTCAAATTAAAAAGAACGAACTGGAATAGGGTCAGGTTATAATTAAAACCGTCTCTGGGACTTTTATATTACAGTCCATCAGTGTTTTAGCCCATCAACAAAGCCAGAAGTAATCAATAATGTATACAGTTACAGCTATAATAAAGACTTCAGCAAAATCTCCATACAGACATTTGCTGATGTTATGGCATAAATGTAGTTAAGCCCTTTGAATATTTGTTTGTTCCTGCAATTTGTTTAAAAAATAAAAATAAATAAACCTCAAACCAGGGACTATATTCCGTTTTTATGCAACTGCTGCTGCCTCCAGAGTGTGTATATGTTTTAAATCTATTATGACTCAGCCATGATACAGCCACTGAGATTGGCCATTATCCACTCACTCTGCACTGCGAGGCCCTCCAACACTGACTCGAAAGTTAAATCGGGGAGCATAAACTCTCGCTGTGCCATTAATTCATTAGAGGAGGGTTTCTTGAGAATGGTTGTGATGTAAAATAAAAATTAACACCCCGCTGCACATTCACACCTCCCACTCATACAGCATGTGTGTGTGTGTGTGTGTGGGAGTGTAAATATGAATTGTCTGCCTGTGTGTCAGCTTTAACCAGACACAATATTTATGTGCAGTTTAACAGTTCATTTTAACTAAATGATCTTTAGCAGTTATTAATTCTTATTTTACATGAAGAGAAATCAAGATACAAATGACTGAAGTCTTGTTTTGTTCCAATCCATCACAGATGGCATCTGCTAACATTCTTGAGTTTATGAATGTATGATAATTACATGCTAGGTTTTAGCACTGCTTTACTTATACTCAGGAAACTGTCACCATTTCCAGAAAATAATAAAAAAATAAATTTAGAAATGAATAAATACACAACTGAATGAGTCATTCAACACAAACTCTGAACATAAGGAAGGACGGGGCCGGTGCATAAAATCAATAATGAACTTTTAATGTTCAACATGAACACTTAAATTCAGCTGTCGCTGCTTTGACCGCAGCCGTCAGACGACAGGGAGCACACACCTGACACAGACACGGAGAGCTCTTTACCGACGGTGGGGGTTGTGGCGGCACTCATGGAGTTGGTGGAGGAGATAGAGGAGGTGCTCTCGGCCCGCGCCAACGGGGCGATGGGAGGGGGGCTGGCAGAGTGCACCGGCGGGCTGAACGGACGATTCTGAAAAGATAAAAAGGACAAAGAGAGTTTAGAGTGAGCAAAATGAAAACATAGTTCAAGGTTCAAGGTTTTCGCATCTTATGAGATCGCTTGTTCCGCTTTTGGGGAACACATCAAAAGTTGTTTCTAGTTATCAGGTCATGGTTATCGGTCAAAGTTGATTTAACCATTAGCAAGTTGTACAGTTGTGTTTGGCTTTTCCTTCAAGATTAATGACTTCACCGAAACAGCTGCAGAAATATCAAAGCACAACCATCTTAAATATTAGTAAGATTATCAAATACTGCAAGACTTACTGCATCTCCTACAGGGGGTTTTCCTGGAGGAAGTTTGGGCCGTGAAGGGGGGCGAGGTGGAGGTGGCGGTGGGGTGGCGTTTACTGATGAAGGGGTGGCAGGTCGCACCGGAGAGGAGGAACCTGCAGAGGAGAAACACAGAGGGATTGCTACACGAAACTTGGTCAGACATGTCAGTGTTCTCACTCTTTTCTTGAGGACATTTTCAGTGATGATCCAGCTAGTATAACCGACAGGGATCATGCCCATATACGAATATGTTCCTTTCTGTGGATGTCTGATTTAAAAGATTAAGATAAATAATTAAAGAGGAAAACACAGAGCGCATCTGTCTCATCTTTTCACTGCAGCTCTGCATCAACATTTAGGGAATTAATAGTATAAAAGTAACAAAGATGGTAAAACTGTATTTCACTATATGATGGGTAAAAAAACTTAAGTCTGACTCTAAAGTTTGAGTCGAGTTTGCTCAGAGTAATAACTGCCACTGACTGTTATCTGTTTATAAAAACATACTTCAACCCCTTTACTAGTGATATGAAGTCTAACGAGGTAACAAGGGCACCCTCCCGCCCACTATGAGACGCCGCTACAAAAGTTAAACATTTCATATCATGTAGCATTGTGTTTGAAGAGACAATACTAGCAAAGTGAAAAAGTACCGTTAGCCAGTTTGACTTGCATGCAGTTAGGCTGCCATTCATAATTTTAACCCTGGCGTCCCATTTATGATCATCAAAACTCTCTGAACAATGCCCAGCACATATTTGAACCCATTGCTCCTAACCAGAGTTGAATCACAAACCTTAAACCTTTGCAGGCAGCGCGAGCTAGCAAGAACGACAGCTTTAGCAACGGAACCAAACAAGCTAATCACTTTAACGTGATTCAACAAGATAGGAAGAAAGCAACATTAATCTGTAAACCTAATAAAACGAGCACAGTTACCAGCCAGCAGTAACTAATATTTACATTTTAAGCCTAATGTCACTCACATTATTACCAATACATCAATGTCATCCAGCCAATCACCAATCACCAATCGCCATTTCCATCACTGAGACCTCTATAGAAGAGGGAAAACAGACAACTTCCTATTCTTGCTGCTTTGGGTGTCTGTTATTACTGACAGGATTTTCCTAAAGCTGTAACTAGACAAAATCATTTCTAGGAAGCACTGGCTTGTTACAGTCGCTGGTCAGCTATTAGTCATACACTTTCTTTTGTGAACCACTGACCTAAATTTGATCAATGTTCTCCCTTGTATTAAGATTTTTCTTCACATTGTTATGTATTGTGTATTTGAGTCCCTGGCTCATTCAAATTTACTAGAACCAATTTGAAAGTCGACAGTTCCTATTCACTTACAGTTGACGTGATTACAGAAGAAACTATACATGCAATTAAAAAAGAAAATGCAATCAAAGTGAAGTCCGACCTTTATAAACTACAAGTCAGTCAGAAAAACAGCCTCTTTTAACACAACACAATTCTGCAGCAGAATGACAGCGTACACGCAACCGAGCCAAAACATGACCTCCTTTCCAGGGAAAAAGAAAATGCACCATCACAGATCAGTTCATGTCTAACAACGAAGATGGTGCAATCAGCTGAAAAGAAATTCGGAGATGGTGCAATGCTGGAAAAACAATCTTTTCTCATCTTCAGTCAAAACAACAGATGCTATTATATCCAGTCACCTGATTGGAGGATGCCCAGTGTTTTCATAAATCCATTTGTGTGAGTGTGATTAGCGGTGATTGTCCTCCGAACACAGTTCTTATTATCTAGACAAGACTAAGGAAGCTCTTTCCACCAATCTAAGCTCTTAAAAAACAGTCCTCCATAAACAGTATCCCACGTTGACGTCATTGTATACTCACCGCTATTTGTGCCACCAGCTCCAGATGTGGGGCCAGGTGACGACACCACAGCCCGGTATGTGGGGGGAGGAGGTGGGGGAGGCGTACTCCGGCTACCCTGGCTCGCATCGTTGGGCGAGGTGACGGTTTCACCTCCGTCCTCTTTGGGTTGGGTGGTGTCCGTGTTCTTAGACTGCTCCTCTTGAGACAGGACCAGAGGCATTGGGACGGGGCGTGCTGCAGGTTCCTCAGCAGGAGGAGTCACCGCGGGAGGAGTCACCGTGGGAGGAGTCACCGCGGGAGGAGTCACCGCTGGAGGGGTTCTTGCTTTGGGAGCAGGAGCTGGTGGGAAAGTGGTGGGCGAGTTGACGGGAGGGGGAGAAGAAGCAGGAGGAGACGCAAGCTCCTTTTGTGGTGCTGGGGGTGGAGAGGTGGCGAGCACGGGAGGATTTCGGTCCTCTGGTGTAGAAGGACCTGAGGGGACAGAAGGTGCAGCGTGCTCTTCTGAAGGAGGTGGGGAGGTGGGTAGAGGAGGCGCAGGTGCTTCTTTTGGGGGAGGGGAGGTCGGGAGAGGTGGTGCGGGGTCATCTGGAGGGGGTGGTGATGTAGGTAAGGGTGGGGCAGGAGATTCAGGCGGAGGCGGCGAGGTTGGTAGCGGAGGTGCTGGTTCTTCTGGTAGAGGCGGTTGGTTAGAAGATTCTTCACTGAAGCAGACCCAAGATTCACCCGTGTCCTCGCCAGCAGGGGGTTCAGGTCCAAAAATGTTGTCCAAGTCAGCGATTGAGGGCTTCCTGGTGGAGCCGTCCGCTTCTGTTGACGCTTCTGAAACAGAGACAGCAGGTGATCAATCAAAGGCTGTGGCTGAAGAGGTGCTCAGTACGTTTACACACATAAATAGAACAGACAGACAGCATCATAGACAGAAAGACGGAGAGAAAGAAGCTGCTGTGTCCAAATGTTTTATCCTGTGGTGACAGTTTGAAAAAGAGGACTTCTCACCAGCATCATCTGCAGGGGAAGAGGCAGTCGACTGGGTGGAGGTGGGGACATTCTTGGGTGGAAGCGGAGGTGGACCTGCAGAAGTATCAGTGCAACAATGAATAGTCCTTTCCAACTTATTCCTAAGCTCCGTGAACCTTGCGCGTGACTTCCAGCGAGTCCTGTCACATAACTGGACCTGACATCTTCCATGGTAACGGGACATTAATCCTCTTTCTCAGAGCGACTGATACGGCAAAACAATCACTCATGAAGATCGTGTTAGTAGTACAACTGCTACTAGGACACACTATTGTTGAGCCCAGTTAGCTAATGTTTCTAAGGCCTTGAAAGTGCCTGCAAGTGTGTCAGTTATTATGATACTATGTTACTCACGCTAATTCCGAGCAGCGGAAGAATCATCCATAATCGTTTTCCCAGTAACCTCCCCAAGAATCTTGTGAATAACTTCAGGAAACTACGCCTTATAGACCTTAATGATCGTTTATGTTTGAGCTTCTCCTGTCACTGCAAATTATGATGGGCTGACTTCGGCACAAACTGAGTACTGTTTCATAGATGAGCCTTTAACACACAAATTGCTGAAAATAATAGAAAAGCTTTGAAAGTTTGGACCCATCCAGGACAGGTATTATGCCTCCTGCCAAGCAACCAAAACCACTTGAGAACAAGGAACCATCCAACAAATCATCAACCATGCAGCACAGTACATTCAGACACCATCATGCCAAATGCAAGGTGGAGACAGCGAGGGGGGGCTGGTGCAGTATGGCAGACAGGCACTGAACTCTCCCATGTCATAAAAAACATCCAACAATGAATCATTTGGTGGTGAATGGGGCGATGAAATGAAAAAGTTTACAGCTGAGTGTTATCACCACACAACTGTTTGATCGGGTCTGTTTGTTAGTCGGATGAGGGGATGAGGGGGTTCATGAGGTGAGCCGTCAATGGAGCTGTGCAGTCATTCCAGGGAGTAGAGGATGGGCGGCACAATATGCATAGAACGATTAAACTTACTTCCTGTGGGGAAGGATCTTGTCAAAGAGGATTCGGGCTCCGACAGAGGAGCGCCCCACGCATCGGACTCGGACAGAACCACTAAGTTCGGGAGGGGACAGAGAAGGCCAGGTAAGGGGAATACTACCAAAACATTGAAGGGTTTGTAATTCTTTGTGGCTCAAAAAAGCAAAAAGGAAACAGCACAGATCAGCATGTCAAAAAAATCTTTCATTCAAGAAAACTGATTTCGAGCCTCAGTGGCCGACTGCAGTCGGGATGTGTTGGAGCACAAAAGCACCTACAGTGTCTTTTGCTTGCCAACTGAATTTCACTGCCACTATAAAAGAGGAATGCAGGGTTCAGCACAAAATGCAGACATCTGACGACATGACTACAACCCTCTTCACTCAGACTGATTTCTAGAGGCAGAATAAAAAACATTTTGGCACAAGACAGACCCACAAACGACGTCAAATCTGTTGACTGTGACTTGTGACCACATCTGCCATAGAATAGCAGCATCATCATGAATATTATTTATGAATTCAACATTTACCTTTACTATTAACCTGGCTATAAAAAAGTCAGCTTAAAACTAGCCTAACCACTTGTTCAATAAACAAATCAGATAATGCCAAAACCAACAATATTATTATCATTAGGCAATCTGAAATATATTAGAGGTTAATTATCTTGAATAGATGTTGTTATTCCGTTTACTGTCTTACTGTAATATTTCTAGTTATATTAGCCAAAATGGTGCAAGGCGGCTTTATCAATATATGAAATATTGGATTTACAGGATATTTGCATTAATGCGTTGAAGTACTTTCAATTTTCAGGAATTTTATTCATTGGATTTATTAAAAACATCATCAGATTAGTCTATGTTTAAACTTTAAACAAATTGAATTCACATCATATACATTCACTTGGGAGTTACACCTAGCTAAACCAGAGCGGTCTAATATAGCATTCCTACAATAAATCCTACTTTCATGAAGGCTATAATGTTTCAGAGAGGTGTTTATTCGTTTGTGTGGTAACTTTTTAGGCTGCAGTTTATGTTGCCGTTAATTTGAATTTTCAATTATTTTATCCACCGCATTTAAATCAATGACGGTAGGCGAAATAACACAATAAAACTACATCCTCCAAAATTACCATTAAATTTAATCAGCGCCTCTCTCAAACAGAATTATTGCAGTTGTTGTAGGCGACTACTTAAAATCAAGCTAATACACTTGAACATTTGCTAATTCAGCATCTTGTGAAGATAAAACCATAATTGGTAATAAAGTAATAAGAGATACTGGTGTCACATACAGGAAGCTGTTTTATTTCTCTGAGGGGAATTTGCGCGAGTTGATGTTAGTTATGCCTGACATGGCTGTTGCGTAACAGCTAAGAGCTCTCCCCCAGCCTGCACCGCTAAATCCTACTGGATTGGACGAAAGCGGGTGACAGCCGAATCCGAATATCAACGAGCTGCACCGTGTACATGAACGTGACCTCCCAGACCCAATTTCAACTTTGACCTTAGCAAAGACAGATGGAGTGAACCCACTACTGCACAGAGAGCCTGAGGGAAGAACAATGCTGTTAGAGAAATAGGTGAGGGGGAGGGGGAGGAGGAGAGAGAAAGAAAGAGTATCTGCTATGACAGCCAAGCAGGGCTTAGCTGGCAGCCTTAAAGAGACAATAAATGTGTGTTTAGAAAGACCTTTTTCAATATGTTGCTATCACTTTTAAACAAAAAACCAACAACCGACAAACGACACAAAGACATAAACAGAGACACGAGAAGAAACAAAGACGGAGGGTTACCTTCATTTTTCGGTTCTCCAAAGGTTGTGTCCAGAGGAGGCCCAAATAAGGCTGTGGTGTCTTCAGAGACAGGTGTTTGTGGACTGTTGAAACAGACAAAGGGCAATATGAAAGAAGCTGAGTCACACACCAGTTATAGAAAGTCATTTAAGTAAACAGCTACACCGTACATGTAAAGGGAGCAAGCTATCAAATGATACTGGAGAATGAGAAAAAGCCAACACTGCCAGAAAGAACTGCAGATGTATCTTAAACAATATATATGTTTTTCTAACTAATTCCATCTTAGTTTTTATGACTTTTATGGATGGCTGTGTGCCTACATGTGGCTGCATTGTTGTAATTATTAGCTGTAAATTGTCTTTGCTTGTTTGGTTCACATGACAGCATATGTAGGAATGTAAAGGTGACAGAGAATGAGATAAAAACAACCAAAGCAGAGGACTGACAGGTTCTTCATACCAATGAGTGATATCAAAGTAAACAATTGGAAGGACAACGGTTGAGGAATATCTTGTCGTGTTTATCAGCCAACATATGGTGTATCTCAAATACAGCCTTTGGTTATATTAAGAATATTATTTGGATAAGTTTACTAAAGTAACATTCTCTAAGGATTCCTGCTCAATGAAATCAAGCTCGATGCTGCAACAGATGTAAGAATGCCTTGAGTCAGATGCAGAAACTGTTTCAGTCAGACAACAAAAGAGATGACACTGGATTCTGGTGACATCCTAGTAAGAATCTACAGAAAGTGTAAAGTGACGCGGTTTATAGAACGTTCTGAACGTTGTCAGGGAAGAGTGGAGCACATACCTGGGGGGTTGTGGTGCTGGAGCTGGTGTGGGGGCGACAGTGGGTAGAGTAGGGACGACACGCCTTGGTCTGGCAATCTCCTCACCTGGACCCATAATCAAATACCATGTGTGACTCTCGCAGCTCATTCTCTGAAATTCACCATCATTAATATTTGAACCTGGCCTGAGCTGCGGTGAGCCTGATACTTACTGGATGTGTTCCTTTTCAAACCCTGTAACAAAAAAAAAAAACAGTAAAATATTAAAAAAAAAACTTCCAAAGACATTAAACTCAAAAATGGCATCATTAAACAGACAATAACCAGTACAATGTCACATCAGTTTAAGTATTTCACTATTATGCTACCATCCTACTGAGCACACACTATGTACAACAACTGCAAATACACTGAAAAACTTAGAGGTGTCAATGCATGGCAGTGCAAAATAATCCACCTCATCTTTGAATGATAAAATGTCTAATAATGATGACTCTCTGCTGAATAAGAATCTTAAAGGTCCCATATTAAGCTCATTGCCAGGTTTATACTTTTATGTTGGGTTAGGGTTTTTTGGTTTAAAAACATTCTTAAATTGTTAAATTTGCAAATTGTAATCAGGGGAGTTGATTTTTTTTATGCCTAAACAAAGTAAATAAACAAACAAACTGACCTTAAAGTACAACACAGTTTCATACCCTTTCGGACCCTGCCACCTTTCTAGCTTCAAACAGTGTTCTGAGGACCTTATTTTCCTCAGAGAACAGCTTGTTTATTCAGTTATGGAAAAAAAATATTTCTGAGTTTGCTTTATTACCTCATTAATGCAAATATTAGATTTATGAGTTTGAATTTCTTCTCCAAAACTTCACAGTGGCCCTTTAAAGACACAGTTTCTGAATACTGGCTGTGTGCATTTCTCTGTTGATTGAGCGTTTTGATACTTTCACAGTATTTATACAGCTTTATTAAAAAAATTCTCACTTTCGACATTATAGGACCTTTACCTTTAACGGTTGCATTTTAGTGGCAGGGTGGTTGAAAGTCTTGTTTGTCTAAGAATAGAACATATTAACACTAATTGCAAATCCTGGAGGTATAAAATTGGATAGTCTGATGCTGACCTGCTTGAGAGTGGCCACTTGGAATAATTCTAATATAATTTATAATGTAAATGAATTATGCTTTATAAGTGAGTCATTGAGCGATGCGCATTCATCGAAATATGGCACGGAAAGTTCTAAATCTTCAGAAGCTGCGTATCTGCCACTAGGGATACAGTTTTAATTATGGGAAGTCGAGTTACTCCTATTAATAACTGGAAAATTCAATAACATAACATTGTTAGTATTGGGTTTGAAAACAGCAACTTGGTGAACTGCTGCTGCCTGCAGTGGAAATGTCGGAAAAAGACTTCAAAATACGCTTTTGAAGTCTTAAGAAGCCAAGAAGCCTGGTACCAGAGAAGGTGTGAGGCTGATAAAGTTGGAGGGAGGAAAGTTAAAAGAGAAATGAGTTTTGTTGTTGAAGAGGCAACAGCACAAGAATATTGCTTCTCCTGCTGTGTTCTTAAACAACCCGGTGAGTGCGAGCATATGTATGACTTCACCGTGAGAGGGAGAGCGAGAAATACCAAGAAAGGCAGGGAGACGATAAGGAGAGAGAGGGAGGGGAGAGGGGGAGACGGGAGCAGATGAGACGAGACACGATACAACGATGGGGAGTGACTGAAGTAAGACATCAAAGGGTCCAGCTGTCAAAAGTGCAAATTTTCTCCCCCTACGGAGACCAAGCACGAAGCCATTCAAGATGAAAAACAAGAACACTAGTGATCTTTAGAATCGGGAATAAATATGTACACTTACATGGATCATTTCATTGTTATGCTTAAATATGAACGTCAAGACAAATCAGATAACAGTTTTGACCCCTCGCCTCAGCCACTGAACCCACCTACGTATTCTATGTCTTATTCAACCAACTCCAAGAACAAGGTGACGAGTAAAAGGGGGCAAGAAGCAGTGACATATTTTTGGCCTGACCCCAGGAAGACGGAAGAAAAGGACACTTACCGGGCTACGTCTCTGTGACCAGCAAAAAGGAAGAGAGAAGAGACACCTGGTCAGAGAGTGACAAATCAGTAAAGCAGACATCATATGTACATCAGGAGAAGAAGAATGTTGACCTGGCTGGTCAGATCTGGGGATGAGGAGGATAACATGTCCATGGAGATGTGTTTTGTGTTCATGTGCTGAAATTGTTTGTGCAGCCTTGAGGTTTTTTGAGCATAAATGAAAATACATAAAAACTCCTAGATGATAAGGAATGTCATTATTAGGAGACAGCTGAATATTGCTTGTTGATGGTGAGAAAAAGATGCAGTAATGCCTAAATCCTCTAATATTACAGCGCCTATAAAAAGTATTAACCCCCTTGGATGATTTCCCCTTTTATTGCTTTTATAAAAGGAATCATGGTTAATATAATTTGGCTTTCTTGACAAAAATGTACAAAAAACCCCTCTTTGTCAAAGTGAAAACTTCAAAGTAAAGTCTTTCAAAGTAATGTCAATTAATCAAAAATATATGATGTAAAATAAGTGATTGCATCAATATTCACCCCCTTTAAAGTGACTGATCTAATTGAAGAGAGGTCCATCCAGATGGCGCTAGTAGTCTCACAATTAGTGAAATGCAGATCACCTTGAACAGTGAAAAGCCCCGGAGTTCAGTTAAATCCATCATCAATGGAAGGAATATGCCACATGTGTAAATCTGCCTAGAACAGGCCGTCCTCACAAACTGAGTGACTGTGCAAGAACATGACAACTGAAGGAGGCCACCAAGACATCTACGACTACTCTGAAGGAGTTAAAAGCTTCAGCAGCTGAGCTGGGAGAGACTCTGCATACAACAACTGTTGCCCGGGTTCTCCACCAGTCAAAGCTTTATGGGAGAGTGGCAAAGAGAAAGCCATTGTTGAAGAAAGCTCATTAAATCTTCACTACAGTTTACCCAAAGGCATGTGGGAGACTCCGAGGTCAACTGGAAGAAGGTTCTTTGGTCTGGTAAGACCAAAATGGAGGTTTTTGGCCATCAGACTAGACCCTTTGTTTGGCGGACACCAAACACTGCACATCACCACAAACACACCATCCCCACCGTGAAGAATGGTGGTGGCAGCATCATGCTGTGGAGATGCTTCTCGGCAGCAGGCCCTGAAGGGCTTGTGAAGGTAGAGGGTAAAATGAATGCAGCAAAATATAGGGAAATCCTGGAGGACAACCTGATTCAGTCTGCAAGAGAACTACGACTTGGGAGAAGTTTTAATCAAGCAAGACAATGACCTGAAGGAAATAGCGAAAGCTACACAGAAATGGTTTAAAGAAAACAAGGTGAATGTTCTGGAGTGGCCGACTCAAAGCCCAGACCTCAATCCAATACAAAATTTGTGTCTGGACTTGAAAAGGGCTGTTTCATGTCTGATCCCCGTGCAACCTGACAATGCTTGAGCAGTTCTGCAAAGAATAATGGAGTAAAATTGCAATGTCCAGATGTGCAAGCCTGACTGAGACCGGTCCACACAGACTCAGTGCTGTGATTGAGGCCAAAGGTGCATCTACAAAATACTGGCTTGGAAGGGATTGAATATTTATGCAATCTCTTATTTTACATTACATATTTTTTTTAATTAATTGACATTGCTTTGTAGAAATCTATTTGTCAAAAAGCCAAACTAGATTGACCATGATTCCATTTATAAAAACAATAAAAGAGGAAAACATCCAGGGAGGTTAATACTTTTTACAGGCACTGCATCTGTGAACTTGCTGTGGCTAGACACCATACAAAATATCTTGTGCCACTGCCTACATCACCTCATGTTTATCTTGCGCCATCTCCATCCCCGTCCCTTTATTTGATAATGTTTTTGTGACAAACCATGTCATTTTTTGCCCTCTAATCCTTCTCCTTTCATTCCCCCTCATAGTCTCCCATCCGCCCCCTTGGTCTCTTTCATTTCTGCTGAAATCTCTCCATCTGCCTGCGTCACGTCTACCTCGCACCAACCCTCTCTCCCCTCCATCCCTCACTCTTATGCTTGTTCCAGTTGTGCAGTGAGCCGTGAGTGATTAAAGTGATGCAACAAGGGGGCGGGACATGCTCATGGAAGGGATTCATTTCATTGGCAAGATTGTGGCAGGACACAGCGCAACACTGTTTGCCATAACCAATCGCTGTCTCCCTGCTGTATGTAAACAGGAAGACCAACAGGAAGTGTTGCAATCTGCGACCTTTTAGCCTCTGTCAGGGATTAACAATGACCTTTACCACACAAGTAGTTGTGTACAGACATGCCGATGTTAAAAACGGACCGCTCCAACCAATTGTGGGACGCATTTGAAATCATTAGAGCTGCTTTGTCCAATTTTGAAATTCAATACTGCATCTTTGCTTTTAGTGCAAGAGTAAAGACACATTTAATATCTTTCAGCTGGGCTGTAAAGTGACTGACTTCGCCTCGGGGAGCTCTGTGTAGACCTGACTGCATGGTGGCTGACCACACGAATGTCACACATTATGAAATAGGAAGACTTCACCATAAAAATAATTCTTCAAAATTAGAACTCTGATTAAAATGTTGTCGCGGTAGGACAAAGGAGGAATAAAATTAGATGTAAGACCTTTTTTTTTAATTTTTATTATTTTAACTCCATCCCCAACCTTTACCCTGTCTCCTCTATTGCTTATAGTCTTGTTATTTGGTCTGAGAACTGGAGGATGAAAACTCAAGAACCAATTAAAATCAGATTAAAGATGTCTTAGTCAGCAAAAAAAACAACCTTAAAAGACAGCACACTTGTACTCAAAGCACCTATGCAAACAATTTCACGTGTGCCATAAAAATGCGGAGTAGTAACACGTGTACACACAGTAATCTGCCTATAAATAACACCACCATGAAACACACACACACACACAGAAGATAACACATAACCTATAAATGCACAGCCAATAAAACCTCGATATAGTGGTTTGTTTGCAGTTAGCTTAAAAACATGTATAAGCAAACCATTAAGTATTAAGATGGATTAAAGTATTACTGTAACTGTCAAGAATAAAAAATACAGATAAACAAAGCAAAGCAAAGGCTTACCGGACTCCTCTACAGAAGTTAGCATCATTAGAGGCAGTAAAGGAGCGAGAGATAAAAGACAAATAAAAAGAAGAGAGGGTTGGAAAAAGTTAGGAGACTAGAGGGGGAAGCATATTAATACTGGCAACTCAAAGCAAAGCAAAGCATCTGTGTCTGATGTAGGCAGTCATCTCCATCAGCTACAATCATTAATACAGATGGATGAACCAGAAGTAGTATGACTCCTCACTGCATTCAGACAGTTCTTCATCCCTCCATCCGCACATATTACCCACTACTCCTCCTAACATCATGCGAGTGCTGAATCCTGGCTCGGATTTTATGTGAAACAAGCTGTTAACTCAAATCATCATGTCCCCCTCACAAACTTGTGTACATATGAATAATTCATGCGGAATATGCCAGATATTACCGCAGAAGTAAAGCCCAGGCTGTCTGCTAAATACAGCTCTCAGTATCAGGGATGTATAATACTTGGTTTGTGTTTAAGGCTTTTCACAGCTGTGGCTAAGAGGTTGCCATATTTACATGCAGAAAACCCAATGTCCATACATTAGAATATAGTCGAGGGAATCTTTTTGAAAATAAGAGCAAGTCATACATGTTTCGCTCTGTCAATGAAGTTTTACAGGATTGGTTCAAGGAAAAGCACAAATCTAGAAAAAAGTGGAAAGAAGCAGTGTTTGTTCCTGGAGCCCCGTTAACACTTGGCCCCTCTTCCTCTTTTCATCAGACCGTTTTATTGTCAGTCCACAGCCAAGGTTACCCAGAGTTGCCAGGGACTGGGAGTGACTGTGTGACTCATGTAATTTATGTGTGAGCAGAAAAGCTCTGCACAAGCAAACGTGATGCTAATTTGAACTGGTGGGGAGATGAAGGTGGCAGTTTCATAATCACAACTGCAGGCCAGTGATTCCAATGTCACGAGCTTGTGTAACATTAAGGTGACTTGACTGCATTACATGAATTATAAAAATGTTAGAGAAAACATAACTTTCTATGAAGGGCATGTCTATAACCCATCATGAGTTACATTCACACATACACATATTATATTTAACTGTAACACTACAATGCGTAGTAGTTCCATAATCAAATCTGTCATATTTTGAGTGCTGCAAAGACGATATCTTCAAAGTTTTTTGGGAAAAAACAAGTACTTTAATCCAAAAACTAAAAGATAGCAAATTCACTATGATAAAACAAAAAGCAGAAAAGCAGCAAATTCTAAAATTCAAGGAGCTAGAACTGTGAAAAGTTCTACTGCTAGGTCATTTTTTCCGCAATAGAGATAACAAAATCCTTGTCAGCAATCGTTTTGTTGATCCACTTGTCACTTCAGCGCCACATCTATGAGGAAAAAAGCCTCAATATGGCAAAAACAACCAATGTCTCCCATGTACTTCGCATGTGCACACAACCATTATCAGCCATGGAAAGACCTCTACACCTGATCAGGTTAACAGAGCCAGCGGGTAAACACACAGATTAAATTATTGAGTTCAGAAGCTCCAGTGACCACATGCAATTTCACCGCACAGCAGACCGACACACAGGTTCATTGTGCCCACTTTCCTACCTGAATTATTCAAGGCTGACACTCAAGCTAACTGTCCTCACTGAAGAACACAGGAATTATGGGCAGCAGCTAAAAAGGCAGGGTCTCACTGCTAATTACAGGCTGTCTAAAGGGAACATGTGCATGAATTTTGGACTCAGCTGAGCTGCATCACTTCAAACAAGTGCTTCACACCCTGCTATTTTGCGGCGGTTTGTCGGTAGTCATCAGATGGGTTCCGTTTTGTGGGGACATCTGTCCCGTGTGAAAACGACACCGGACTCAACAGGAGAACACTGACGTCACAGACAGCACTGACCTGAGTATCACAAATTAAATATATGGAATTAAAGCTATCATATAAACCTGACCTAAATCGTCACAGGGACATGGATTGTGATTTCAGACATGGGTTCAAGCTGTGACACATTCAGAGATCTTATGATGAGGTAAAAGAAACCATTGAGATAAAGAAGACTATACACAACTTCAACACCAAAACTCAGCCGTCTGTTAATGAAACCCAGCAGTGATGTCAGGGCTACTCACCATAGGAGACGGGGAAAGGGCTATGTTGCCTATGGAGGCTTTGAGCTCGTCGACCGATGGCACTGTGACTACACAATCGGCCGGCAGCGGCTTGATCTTGATTTTGAATTTTTTTCTGTGGTCCTCCTCTTCTTCCGACTCATCAGAGGAGAAAAAGTGGGTCTTTTTGGTGGTAGGCGGCAGTAGTATGGTGTCAAGGAAAGCAAAGCTCAGTCCAGGATTTATTTGACATTTGACGTACATAATATCATAAAGGCGAGTATGTGATTGCACCGGGTAGCCAAACTCAACTTCTCAACAAGAAACTACCCTTTTAACGTGTTGACTGCCTTGAAATATTGAGAGAGAGGGAGAGAGAGAAAATGAAAAAAAAAAAAGAGCACCGTCTCTGCTCAGTATGAACTGACAGTTTGGGGAATCAGTATGTTGATCAGAGTAATATTTCCATGCTTCACAAAGATGTTGTGGGGCTTTCACCTCTCTTGAACTTCGTGTTCACATCTGCTGCATCAATGACTCATTCTTCTGGAGCGGCGTTATGCTCCCCGCCTTACTATCTTTATTTAGATCTTTGTTAATTGGGTGTTTTTACACTTCGTTCAGCAGCTAACGAACTTTACCATCAATGTTTGTAATCATTTTGTTAGGGTCGAGACATTTTATTATATAGATTTGCTTCCACTGATTTGGCATAATTTGAGAGGGGATGAAGTAGATTCCAATGTGAATGATATTTACTACACAAACCAATCTCCTATCAGTATGCACCAGTTTAAAATAAAATAAGGCAAATGATTTCTGTTGAATGATAAATGTAGCAGTTCTGAGGATATCTCCCTCTTCAGACTCCTCATCAGGTCTGATGCTGTAGCCCTCGTCATCCACCTCAGGGGAATTCTGAAACACATAAGAGTGACTCAGTACAAACCCTGTTTGGTAACACTTGGGTCAACAACAGCGATCATTATTTGATAGTGAAATAATAGTTCAATCACACTTAAGTTAATAACCTTTGTAAATGGTTGATAAATTCTGTGCAGTTCATCTATAAAACATATCTGGATGGCCATTATAAAGTTACAACTGATGTTTACAAACCTTTAAAATGGCTGAATGAATGGTTTATAATGCATTTCAATGTTTGTTAACAGATGAAATATTGAGAGTTTGTATGTGATCATTGTATGTGAATAAAATGCTTACAGAGAAACAGCAGTTGGTTCGTAGAGTACCGTTGGTTAATTCAGCCACAGTTTAGGTTCCCATTGACATATTCAGACAATTAATTACACAAAGACTTCTGTTCACACCAAATGCAAGGTTCTCTGCTTAATGAAACACGACTAAACACATATTGACAAAATCATAATCTGGATGTTAAATTTAAGCACAATATTGTTGAAAATGATAACAACGAACACCATCAACTTGATATACTGTTGTTGACCACTTCTAACATGTCACATGGCAAATTTGTCAATAGCACATTGATTTTACAATAACACAGATCAATACTGTAAGCTCATTTAAAGCAAATGAAAAACAAAGCAGCAGTGGGCTGGTGAAGATCAAACACTGTTTGAAATCAGTATCTACTGTAAATATAATCCTACAGTCAAAGTTATACTTACATATCTGTCCCAGTCGATATCTCCGTAGAAGCCATTAGGGGCCCCGTTGGTCTTCTTCTGAGACTGAGAACAGAGAAATGCTTTGAATAAAATCCCACCAGACGGTGACGGTACAGTATATTCTGCACTACTGTGCTACCACTGAACGTGCTACTACTGATCAGTTAAACTATGGTGAGCCAATTCTACTCTATAAACCTTTTTATCCTGCGTACTCCTGATGTCATGTCACATTAAACTGTCCCATAGTTTCCCATTTTCCTCTTACAGGCACTAATCTGTTCCATGGTTCTGTCCTCTTCCAAGCTTGCAACTGCCTGGTCAAAATGAATGTAATATTGGGAATTTTAAGTGTGTTTTCTTGAAACTAAATTGAAAGCTTGGTCGCCAAAGATCAGATAATGATAATGATTCTTGTTGTTATCCAATATGATGCAACAGTACTGCATAATATTTTCAAGATTTAAGTCTGTTCAAGCTACCCCAGAGGACTTAAGTGGATATTCTGTTGCCCTTTTTGGAGACTTAAAGCCTCCTCAGAGAGCCTGCTAATGAAAAGATAGCTGAATCAGCAACACTGGCAGTTGACTGATGAGTGGACAAACACAATGTGAGGTCTATTATCAGTCTAACCTCTAAGCTCTGTACTAATTACTCTAGAGGTTAGTCTACCCAAAGAACTAGAGTCTACAGTTCAGTACCGATTCAACCTCTTGGGTTGGTTCCTGGCAAGTAAAAAGAACACAGATAGTAGACATTATAGCTCAAAATCAAGACTTACAGAATGAACAGTAATTTATAAATGACTGCAGTGGATGACATATAATAAATCATTTCTGTTACTTACACCCCCCTCTCTGTCTGGGGACCCCCTGTGAAAAGGAAAAGAGGAGGAAAGAAAGAAGAGCACGAAAGTCACGTAACATGTGAGCTCTTCATTTTGATACTAATTGCTTTGCTATTTAGCAGAGCTGAAACATTTAATTGGAGTGTTCAAAGAAAAGCTTTTCACACCACCACACCCACACACTTATTCACTCAAATATCAGACTCTCACAGACACCACGGCACAGAAACACTTTACGCTAAGTCTACATGTCTCCTGCACAGCTACAGATTGGCTGGAGAAACTATCATGCTTTGAAAAAGATCCTGAACAATTATTTCATAAGTAAGCTAACTGGCCTATTTAGAATTCATAAATTCAGCTGTATGCAAACAAGCACTGGATATTTAAGTATGCCCATTGTTTTTGTAAATCCATTATAGCTTGTCATAAAGGATTTGTTCAGACAGATTTATTCGTACAATACAATACACAATATATCGCTGTGGCTCACAACTGACTCCTCAGCTGTGAATCGTAAGGGAAGCAGCAGTCTTACATTTATTTGACAAGACCTGTACTCAATACTAATCCTGTAATTGTTCTGACTTATTCTAATCCTTTCATTCTGCTGTAATATGCACGACCTGCAGCCATGTATCAGTTTTTACTCATAAAAACTCATAATTCAGAGGTTTCACCCAGCTCTCTGCTCCAGTGCAGGAACCAACAACTGACATGCCTCGTGCATTCATGCCCTGTGTTCACAAAGTACACCAAGAAGACAGATCAGGACTTACGTGGAGTCATTGTCCTTCTCTTTCTTCCGTATCCCAAAGGCCTTCCTGGTACGTTTTTTCAATCCTGAGGAGACAAAAAATTTAGGAAAAGGATGAATTACTGTGTGAAGAGACACCAAAGGCATGACTAAAAGGTGCTGTCTGTGGGTGGGTCAAAGGGCAGGTGGCGTCAGCTGTCCTGCATCCGTCAACCTGGAGATTAAAGGTGACGGTTTTATGTATTATTGAGTGACTTGCTGCGTCACTGTGAAGGCAAAGGCTGTCTTTTAGAACCAAAAATGTGTTCATGGTCATCGCAGATGGACAGACAGCCATGCAATTCCCAAGGCATCATCTTGGAATGGAAAACTCATTAGCACCGTGCAAATCAATGCGCCAAGGATTTCACAAGAATAGCTTAGAGAGCGGGAAGAGTTGATGATATACACAATTTCAATTCACTATGCGACACAAAGCATATGAGATCCAGTTTGAATCCCCCGACTAAGTTGGAAAACTTCACTGTCTCTCCACCTCTGCTGTGTACATGACAGCATGGCTATGACAATGGCACGTGATCTCCACCTTCCCTAATGAAGGTGCTCACTGGCCAACAATAGAAACTAAAACAGTGCTCTGTTCAGTGCATACCTCAGCCAAGACCCAACAGTCCCCTTTAATAAGTCAAGCCTAATCCAATATCAAACTCAATAGCGCTGTATGACTCTTAAAATTGAACCACCCATAAATGCCTAACCATAATTTAAGCTCACTAGATCTAGGACCAACATAAAATTGAACTCACTCATAGATACTAGCCACCTGAATACGCCTGATTTTTTTGTTAAGATCCATGCATTATTCCCTGAGAAATTTGCAGAAATGTCAAAAAAAAAGCCTTTCTCGCATTGAGAGAAGGTTTGCGGAAAGCGGTTCAGTAGTTTTTGTTTAATCCTGCTGACAAACCCAACCAAAATACAAAAGCGGACACGGGTGAAAACATAACCTCTGTGGTGGTGGTGATGATTGCTGTATTGTCAAAGCAACAAGTGTGAGAGTGTGTTTTGGCCTTGTTAAAACTTTTGGTAACTTGATGTTTTAAATGCAAACTCAGGACCTTGATACAAACACTGGTAAAGAAAGCGACAGTGTACACATCCAACCCCAGCCGAGTGCAAGCGCAGGACAAAAGCAGCATACACAAGAGAAGAAGTTAGCACATGGAATACTACAACCTCCAAAAAACTTGATGCAATGATCCAACATTTCAACCTTATTTTGCCCTCTATTTTCTTCAGTCAACAAACTGGAAATGAAGCTTTCACCACAGATTTGCAGAAACGTTTTGTGTGTTCTGGCAACTCAAGATCAATCAAGATGTCATCTGGACTGAATTAACAACAGGAGTTCACAAGAAATTGTTTACACAAAAGTAGGAAGTTCAATCACAATCCCTCCAGCTCCCTCTAAGTCACTCTAAGTATGTTTCATTTTACTCAATCAACTATACAATTATGCCAAACAAACAAATCTCACAAGCTCCTGGCTCGCCCTTACCCAGGATGAAAGCCCAGTTGTCTCCCTCCATGTCTTTCCTGACAAGCCTCTCATTCTTCTTCTTCGTCTGTTTGTGAACTCATCACATCATCTCGTGACCAACCGACCTCTTCCTCATACCACATTCACACTGAGCTTAAGAGGCAGGAACCTGATGCTACCTCTCGCTCAACCGCACACGCGAAAACGCGCGCACACACAAACACACAGGCAAGGTATCGCGATCCTGTTCTTGATCTTCATCTGGTATTCAAATTCAACACCAGTGAGGACGCCGCTCATGAATTAAAGACATATGTCATCATTTCTTACATGTCATATCATTTCTTTACAACACTAATCTTTGCATCAGCATGGCTGCAGCCAAAACAGGAAATCGATCCAAGAAAGGCCCGTTGGCCATGACAAGTATGAATGACCGCTGCCAAAGCTCAAATAAACGTCCCAGTGCGGAAGAAAAGCACTGCATATGCACAGAACGGAGGCACAATCACAAACACAAAGGCTTGTCCTTGTATACAGAAAGGCAGGCACACATGTTAAGGGCATATGCAGAGACATGCACACACGTCAAGAAACTGAGCTTGATGAATATTCATGGTCACTAGAAGATCAGGTGTTAAGAATCAGCACCTGTTTGTACAAAAAGCTGCCAAAGTCATTATTTAGAGAAGGAGAAGAAAAAGAGGAGATCTATCAAATATATATTGGAAGTGGAAATTAGAGACAGCTGTGGGCTTGAGCAAAGCGATTAATAACCAAACACTTCGTTTTTTTTAAGTGTCTTTCTACGAACAAAACATGAGTAAGGACACTACTGAAGCTATCATACTGCTTGTGTGGGTGTTTGAGAGTTGTTTGGTCATTCTGTATACAGACACAAAGGAAATTTCAACATTCATTTCCTTTGTGCCCCTCAAATACTCAAGGTTTCATTTACGTGAAGCTAGACTAAAGATTGCTTCTTTCGTCTGTTTTCTTTGGCTTGACAGTTTTCCTCTTTCGGATCTTGGTGTAGCATCTGTCAGAGGCCTCAGTACGAGGACGCAGTGTGCTCTCAGCCTGTAGCCTAAGAGATGGAGGGAGCTTAAATTGCTCAACAGCTGTTTTACAAAGCCAATGAGGTTTTAACATTTCAGCTACAGCTTCTATAGGCTCTGTTTGAATCTCTGCTGAGTCAATCATCTGAACTGATGCTTCATTTCTTATGTTTTCTATTTATTTTCTGCTAGATGCCATTGGAAACAAAATCTTTTTTCTGTTCTGGCCAAATTTAATGCTACCTGTTGATTCAATGTCAAAATCTGGTTGAACATAATTATCCACCATGATACTACTTTAATTTCTTCATCCTCTTAAAGCAGCTTGCTCCGTGCTAGCATCTTCTCTTTAACTTTTGGCACCTTCATGACAAACCAAAACACACTACTTTTTAAGACTCTGAATATTGTGCGTTTTTAAACTGCACTTTTATTTCAGCAAGCTGTATTTAATCCAATTGGAACATTTATCTATCCTGCAATCTCGTTTCAGGCTATGTCTTCAATAAATACCTTTCCATATCTCTAACCCTCGATTGGCCTCTCTTTTTTTTTTCACCTCAAGTCTCTTCCCTTCTCGTGTGAATCCAGCATTGCCCCCAAGCAAGAGCTGACAGGTTTACAGCTGTGCTAATGAAAGAGTGTTTTGTGCATGTGTCAGTGAGAACATGGAAGCCCTACCCTGGCTACACAAGTCTGTATTCTGCATTATGTGAGATCTAAATCTGTTATTTATTTTTACCTTTGTTTCCCTTGACTTTGTTTATTTGTTTTCTTTTTTATCATTAGCTGGATGAGGGTTACTCTGGGAAAATATGGTTTAATATTTTAATCTTTTTGCATACGAACAGTTCAAACACACACAAACTGTGTTCACACATGATTCAACTGATGAGCGAAATTTGATAATAATGTAGTAACTTACTTACTACTTCGTGTTTAGATCACAGCAGGACCTCAATCGGATTGGATGACGTTGATATGAAAGAATACATGAATGCATATGGCAGGGGTTAATTAAGAGAGGGGGAAATAACAGAGCAGGCAGTACACACTGTTTAATGACTTAATGGCTTCCGTTCAGAGGGATGCTAGCACAAGTGCTAACGTAATTAGTGGTCTCTTCTCAAGACACAGTAATGTAATTCTAGGAAAAGCCATACGACATGAAGCCAAACAGGACAGGACACTGCCAAACCTAAAAACAGCCCTTGATGACAACTAAAGAGCAAGAGGACACTGACAAGAGTTAGACATTTACTGTAAAGTACTTACAGGAAGAAAAAAAAAAGCCATTTCTTTTTCTAGTGTGTCCAATGGACTCAACAGTGATTTATAGGGGAATTATTTTAAAGGTACTGTTTATCTGGTCACTGAAAAGGGGGGAAGCTAACTTTAGAAAGGGTCCCAAGAAGTGAAAACAAACTCACAACGGGAGGAACACCACCCAGAGCACCACACAGTCTAGTATTATTATTATTATTATAACTGTGAGGTCCACCCTTGAACCTACAGAGGGAGGTTGCCCAGACACTGCCTTCCGCAAAAAGAACCATCCTGAAACACAGCAATTATACCGCAGAATGCAGATTTACACCAGGGAGTTGTTTAGTGAAACTCACTGTTGCTGTATTTTCACAAACTGAAGCGAGCTCAATGTCAGTTAAGCGTTAAGGGAGGACAGAGACGTTTAAGGTTCTCAAATTCCAAAGTTATCTCAATATAAAGACATTATTAATAGGCCAAAATATGTTGGATTGACACCAGCGTTGTCACCACAACAACCCATGCAGATTCATTAGTGATGCCTGTTCACAAAAATCAGATATGATTGCTTACAAGGAAGTGCAGACACTTTCAGATCTGATTTGAGAAACAAATTGGTTTTGCCTGCTGCCTGAACATACCATAGCGTTAAGTGTTAAGCGTGAGTCTTAAGCACCTATTATGCGATTGTAATTGTGATCCTTTGGCCTTGCCTGCGTCTGCTTCAGCTTCCTGGAGCATTAGCCGCAGCTATGTTAGCCACAGAGTTAGAGAACTCAACTGGAAGGGACACCGTGCTCTGGATACACACATACACATATGCACAGAAATGTAAGTTACACACTGTTGCACATATGTGCTACAGCACACACCCACTAAAACACTCCTCTTAAAGTAGAGCTCCACTCCTAGACGGGCAGAGCAGAAGCTGTTTAACAAGCTGCTCCAAAGGGGGAAGAGATGAGGAGGCTCTATAGACCAACCAACAAAACACACACACAGCTTGTGCTGCCAGCCACAGCAGAGCAAAGCGGACCAGGCCAGGCCACTCCAGACTCTGGATGGGAGACCTGTGCTGCTGTGCATAGTAAGTAGAGAGGACAATAATACACCATTGAGATCTAGATGCAGAAGAGTCAGATTTTTTTTTTATGAAAAAAAAAAGAAAAAAGATCTAACGTTTATGGCTTTTCAATACGAATTTAGATATGACAGCTTTTAATTAACTTCTTGAACTCTCATTTGTCGCTTTTTTATTATGAGTAATCATCTTAGAAAGGTGATCATATTTTCTAAATCTAATTCAGTGACTTTATATTTCTATTTCTATCTAATAGTGTGTTCAGACCAAATGCAAAGAGAATACCCGTCTTCAGTTTGGTCTGCACGCCCCATACAAGTGGAAGAAAAACATGATAGCGTACAGTATGCATGTCAGAGCATGCTAGATGGAAAAACGGCATGAAGGAGTTAATGGGTGATGACGGTACTTTGAGTTGTTTGGGGTATTGTGTCAAGCTGACAAGGCACGAGGAGAAGCATGTGGATCCACTGACAGGCAGGTATGCAGGTTAGAAGAGTAACATGAAATTAGCAGAACAGGACGAAGGCTTGTAGTCATATAAACGTGCAGACTCATAAATAAAAAAAAATAAAAAAAACATGCTGACAGACAGGTTGCAAGAAAGAGTAAATAGACAAGGGGACAGGCAGACATATAGTAGACAAACAGAGAGACAGACAGACATATTGCAAACAGGAGGTTTAATAGGCTCTTTGGTTTGAGTGACTCATTCACCCTCCTGGGCCCTGAGAGGCAGGTGAGGACAGAAAAGCTGCTCAAGACCGGCAGATAGACCAACAATGACCTCGCACTGCTGCAACGATTCCGAGGCAGAAAAATGCTCCAATAGGAGACGTGTGACATGCAGCTGTGTGAACGCAGCCTCCATTTTATTCGTGCACTGTTCTGCACAGCTGTGTGGAGCTGAAAATCTGATCCCAAAACTGAGTTGTATCGCTGAGAAGAGGGGAGTGATGAGATGGATGTATTTATTTACTCAGGATGTGCTGAGGAGAACCATATTCTTCCATGCAGCAGCTACTATGCGGCACTCTCGTGATTAACCTTTACCTATGAAGCAGCATGTCTTAAGATATAGATGGATTTGAACTGATTTCAGAGGCTCATATTTGCAAACACAATCTTATAGAATGTCACACAAGCAAGAAAGTGCACATAAAACCATTTGAGCCCCCCACTACATCTCTCTACTGGCAAAGGGAGGCAGAACGCCGTTCATTTCCAAATACAGTTTCCTTGCTCGTCTCAGGACAGCACTTCTCTCACCTTCCTGCCTCTGACCCAAAGATGGAGGAAGAACCTGAAAGAAGAGGCCAAGAGGAGCGAAGTGGTGATGTCCCTCCTGTCTTACTACCTGGCAGCAGGAACAGAAAGCTAAGGGGGCACGGCACAAGAAAACCCCCAGAAATGGCCACTGACAGCCATCACCTTCGGCCTCTCTGTGTGTTTCAGTGAAAGAGCCTGTGTCAGTGTGGCAGGGGAGAGACAAAGGGACGGTGTCAGTTTGCGTTTGTGCCTGTGGATGCTAAAATTAGGCCTTGACTGTACTGTCCAGGTGGCTGCACTGTGAGCTATCAACTGTAACACTGGCAGTAACAACGTGCCCAATGCATACAAACACACGCACACACACACATTAGGATTTGCATGATACATTTCTGTTTTGCTGCACGGATGCACCCTTTGAAAAAAAAAGAAGACATATCATCGAGTGACGTCACCCACCACTAAGGAAAGTGGGTCAGGGCCAGAAACCATAAAGCAGCATGGCAGCAGTTGGTGCAGAGATGAACAAAAGATATCAGAGAACGCCAGGATGGTGATGATGCATCCATCTGTGCACTTCTTTTTTTCCACTCTGTATCTAATATTTCATTCATTTATGGTTAGTTTTATTTTAAGGACAAATAGGCATAAGCACTCAAAAGAAAAAGGCCTGAATAATATAATAATTATCTAAAAATAAAAAACAGTATAAATGGCTTTCAAAGTTTCATTGAGGCTAGGCTGACACCTTCAAAGTGCTATTTAGTCAGATTATAACATACAATATATTAGTCAGTTGAAAAAAAAAGGTGTTCCAAGTTTTAGTATTAAAAAATAAGTGATGATAATCAATCATAATCAAAAATGGCCGGAGTACACCAACTCTAAACATGAATATTTGCTGTTTTTCATTTTCTGTTAAACTGAATAATTTGACTCCAACACAAAACTTTAATATGTCAACTTTTAAAGTTTGTTAAATGGTAAATTGACTTGCATCTCTGTAGTGCTTTTTCCAGTCTACTGACCGCTCAAAGCACTTTACAACACTTGTCATCCAGTCACACACACACACATTCACACACTGATGGCAAAGGCCGCCATGCAAGGTGCCAACTGCTCATCAAGAGCAATTTGGGGTTCAGTATCGTACTCAAGGACAAATCGACATGCAGCCGGGGGAGCCAGGGATTCGAACCCGCGACCTTCCGATTACTAGATCCGGATCTACAGCCGGCCTACATTTTACAGTTTTTGTGATAACTGGTAGATGAATCAATGACAATAACTGGTAATTGCAAGCCTATCTGGAACTAGCAAATATAACCATTTACTATTAAAATTTGTATAAAAGTTGTCTGATAATCACCAAAGTCATTACAGCTCATATCAGACTAAAGCTACATGTTATGCCAACAGCATAAGATTATTTGCAGCTCTTGTCTGGCTATCTCTCCCTCCACCCTCATCATCCTTCTTCAACCCCCCCCATCCTCCCTCCCTCCTTCCCTCTTGTCTCTATAAACAGCCAGCACTCATGGTTTCCATCCCCAGGCTGCATATAGCATCCACCAAGGACTGTGTGGCGAATGACCCTGCTGCACAATCAACAAAGAAGCTTTTAACGTGGATGTTTGGCACAAAGACACAGGGAGTAGATGTTTTTTTCACCTGTCTGTCCATTTATTGACACAAGACTTTCATAGATCGGCGAGGCAGATATGGGAACCGAGCGCCCTCTCCGCCTCCAGCTGCTGCTGAAAGCGCTCCTGCTCATGTCACAGTGTGATACTTCTGCTGTTTCCTACAAGTCTTCTTGTTTTAATATACACAGCAAATGAATGGTTGTTTCTTACCAGATAATGTGAATTATAATGATGCTGTCACTTTAAATCAAGATACATGGTGTGACAGTATAAGCATATCTCTCGAAGCATTAGCAAATCACAAATGTGATTTTAAGGTCTTGAGATCAGCAGGGACTATTGCCCCGAGGTCTTTGTAAAACACTTGTTTTTGGTTTTTCCATTTATTGTGTCTTTTCTACATCTACACACACTGGAAACAGTTTGAAGCTTCTAAACTTTACAACAACAAAGCAACAACTTGAAACTGGCCTATAGTTGCTGGTCAAAATCTTTATACAAGCCCCTTCAAATGTGTGTGTGTGTGTGTATATATATGGGTGTTGCCAAACTACAGTTGTCAAAACCCCTGCTAGGCCTCCGACTCCTCCCTGGAGATGAGCCCCCTGCTATTTCAGTCATGTCCTCCTATCAAAACAGATCACCACAGCCGCCACTGAGGGGGTCAAAAAACAAAAAGTACAAATCCTGCCCCCTTCTTTCCTCGACATTAATCTGACAGTACCCAAAAATGTCATCAGCATCTGCCCAGCTGAGCTACATCACCATAGAAAGATAAAATAGTAAGGTGAGGAAAATATCCTCTTTTCCCTTTTATGCATGCTGCATTTTAGAGCATTTTCATAGTTAGTTGACTTAGCTGTGAAGTGACGTTCAACAATCAGTTCAGCTAGAGCAGCAGTTGTTCCACAGACGCTGGGGCAAAGCAAAGCCATCCATCTTATTTGTGTGTCTTTTCCCAAATGTACGCCCGCCGTGCACATCAGCCTCCATCACCGGCACACTGTGTGCTCGCTAGATGGGCCTGCCGTTTCTCATTCCTCATGATAATATTTCTATTCTCGTAAAAGTTTCTGTGCATACATTTAGAGATGCATTTGCATTTACTCAATAAATCCACGTCCCCTCCTTGCACAGACTAACATAGTGACACAAATAGAAAACACTGTCATGGTTATCGGTGAGGTGTGAGACTGAGGTGCTAGCTGCCTGCATGACAACAACCTGAAAATCAGCCTCTAAAAGCTACTGTAATTGGACAGAAATATTTCTTTCCTCATTTCAAGCCTCCTCTGGGACAGTGAGGCCACATGTGACGTCAGCTAGTGTGATATTGTCTGGTTTTTCAAGGCTAAAGCTGCTCTGGCGTTTTAGCCGTTGGCTAGACAACAAAAATTAATGCAAGACACCTCCACAGTCGAGTGGATTTGTCGGCCTACAAGGATCCCGACAGTTTCATCTTTTCTTCAGTGCACCGTCCCATTTCTGTCCCTGCATTCTAATCATCATTGTAGACACCACATTAATACACAGCAGGTCAGTAGCAGGAGAGGTGATTAACAGTTGTGTGTTGAAATTCATAGCCGTGCACACATGTGATGTAACACAAATATAGTATATTACAGATATAACAAGTACTTCATTGGGCTTGCATTCCTTTGAATTTCTTTCAGGCCCCTGGAGCCTCGCCTTTCTGAAAGCAGACACACCAAAAGCTAAAATTACAGCAACCTTCTTAGAAATTACAGATTGCTTATCATCATTCAAAACACAAGGCTGCTACAATGAATTTAGTGCATAAGGAAGCCCGACTGCAGCTCCACCTGCCCTGAGCAAAGTTTTCCTGCTGCTGACCTTTGAAAACAAAGCCAATCAAATTTCGCTGTTTCCTCTCTCTGCTGTAGGTCCCTGTTTTCCCCTGGCTCTGGGCTAAAACGGTAAAGATCTTGATTATTGCCCATTTATGTGAAGCTAAAGTTAGACATTTGATCAGTTCTCAGTGCTCCAGTTTGGCTCTGTTACAATCAGATATTGATCAAGGCTCTCCCCCTGGATGTAGTTTTGTAAGGAGAAGTGTACGACATAATTTACACTGACAGTTACATACAGGAAAGTATAATATATAGGGTAAGGTCTGAAGATGCACACTGCTGTGATATAGTGCAACAACAGTACAACTCATTAGGGCTGTGCAATTAATCGTATTTTAATCGTGATTTCGATTTTTGGGTCAAACGATCTCCAAACTAATATAATCGAGTTGAAACGATTTATTTGGCATTTGTACAGTAGGCTTGGAGATTTTCTGAAAGACACGCGCATGCGCAATTCAATCCCTCCCCCAAAGCATTCAACGCGGCCATGCTGACTGGATACGTGTCCGCTGTGTTACGCTCGGCCACGGCAGCGGAGCTGATGGTTTCACTTTCGTCTCTGTGTTAACTTCCACCAGGTCCGCTGCGCTGCGTGTCTGCTGCGTCCCAGCTCCGGCAGTCCAGAGCCCTTCTGGCGAATCGCAGCCACGACGTAGCAAGAAGCCGACAGGAAGTCACGCAGCAAAACAACATAACATCCGGTCACTTTTCAAAATAAGTGTTTTTTTTTTGAGAGAGAAATGCTGATAAATGCATCATGTTTCCAAACTCAAAAATAATCGTTTAAATAATCGTGATTTCAATATTGACCAAAATAATCGTGATTATGATTTTTTCCATAATCGAGCAGCCCTACAACTCATACTACAGAGTGCTAAAAGGAAACTGAACAAAATCAATCAAATTAATATATATATAACTGCAATGAGTTCTCGGCATACTGACTGATAGCTTGCATTGTACTGATCTCATTAGTATCTTTCCTATTTAGGTGTAAAAGGAAAAACTTAAAGCCTATCCACAGATCAACATGAATCCCCCTGTGTTTATTGATTTGATCTGTTCTTACTGACAACTCGTCAATATTTCGACCCATTAGGCATGTTTGGCAGGATTATCTGTCCGATACAGCGCTGCAGCATAGCAGAACCAGCATAATCACAGTAGAAATGAGATAAGTATCATTTTAGGCCCCTTTAATATATTTCTTAAACTAAGTGACTGCTACTACTGACGATCTCACTAAGGATCAACAACCCAGAATGACGCCCTATGGTAGTTTCAGCCACAGATGATGTAAATAAAACTGTTTACATCATCTCTCATCCGGGGAAACCACATGAGCCAGTTTTACACTGCCAACCTATCAAAGGGTGGTGGGGAGCTAAAAAAACTGGGGAACATTCAGTGAGGGAAGCACATTTTTCTGAGGAACAACACACAGACCAAGCCAGAGCTACATCGGATTAGTATTATTCCACTGATATCTGCATGTGCCTTGTTTCCACTAGATGTAGGTGGGCAGGAATAAGAAGTTATTGAGACTATATCAGTATATAAGCATCTTGATGCAAGTCTGTGCTTTTCTGCCCACCATTTTCAGGCTCTTACTGCACTGTGCGCATCTGATTATTGTGAAGATATTTATGCAAATATCAGATTCAAGGTTTGCTTCAATTCACAGAGAAGAGCAGTCTAAGATTCTGAAAAAGCAAATATGCAAAACACATAAAATGTTAATGACTTAGCTGTCCAGAGATTTCAATATCAAGTGCAATGATTTAATGCTGTTGAGCCATAAGGCAGAAGACAGTGTGGGTGTACGATGGAGTGTGATTCACAAATGACAGGATGGATAATTTCTTTCTTTCAAAAATGGAAGATCTGTGTTTGCACCGAGCATGGACTCTCCATTGTATTAAGAAGGAGATGGAGGAGGAGGATGAGGGGGAGGAGGGATGGAGGGTCTGTGGTGAAAAACATTTGACACACACACACGTGCACGCATGCACACACACCTACAACTACATACGAAGCAAACAAGCCCACATTTGGTATGAGTCAGTGATGAATCAATTTTACAATTTTACAGAACAGGCTGGCCAGTAATGATTAAGAATAAACAACTAAGCAGATACATGAAAAGTGCTCCTTGTGGCTGTTCACACTTTGATAACGTAGGACTTTTTTTTTTTTTTACTTCACACAAGCATAATTGCAATTGTAAACACAATTGGATCAAATTTAAACAAATGAATGTGTTGTCCACAAACTGGTATTTGCTTAACAACATCTCAGATACCATCTGACTTAACCTATTATCCATCTCCTGCATGTGGATCAATCTGATTAAAGCAGCATGGATGGAGAAAGGGTTTGTCAAACTCTCATGATTTCAGTTTAATCAGTATTTACTGAGGAGTTCAATGCTCTACAACAAAACTGGAAATTACAGAGCCAAAATCGGAAAGTGCCCAATGATACTGCTCACATCTCATACAAAAGTTGGCAAATTGCTAAAACAACTAGGATAATCTGCCAGTATTTGTTCTGCCTTTTGTTGTCTTATTAATTTACATCAAAAACCTATGTATTGCAGTAGCTCTATGATAAACTAAATGCCTTTGTGCACATACAAGGGCTTAACAAAATATCATGCAGCTCTGCAATCTGACACAACAGCCTTGCAACAATCATTCCCCTTCTGCAGATATGAATGTTAAATCCTTGCTTTACAAAGGTAGTATTTGTTGCAGGGCAATGGTGCTGGGTGGCATATTAAGCATTCATAATACTGTCGCACAATATTAAGGAGCTACTGTACACTTGCAGGCCAAACTGTATGGATGGACAGAAGAAAACCAGAAGTGTTTTAGTGGAGTTATTCGGCATAAATGAATTAGCTTCAGCTTCATCCAAACCACAATTAGGATCTCAGAACAGCAGTTTGAGTGTTATTTACTCTCCTTGATTGCTTTGATGGTAAAACTGACACTTTATTAGGAGGCTTGAGATAATAAAATCCAGCAACCAGATTTACAACAGTGAAATGGTATGCTGTGCTACAGAAACTCTGCTCCCACTTTCAATTACACACAATAAACCTTTCCTTTATGATCTCCAGCACTGCTTTATATCAACGTTCCATAAAGTAGGTGTGTGTCTATGAGTGCGAGTGTGTGTTAGTAGATATAATCCTGGTAATCACAACATTTGTCTTGCCAATGTACTGTATATGCGCACTCCTCTCAGTGTCAAGTCCCTTTTTTGTAATTGGTCAAGGCACGAAGTAACCAATCAGATAGATGGCTTTGATTCCAGCTGATATACTCTTGTAAAATCTGGGGCTGGACATTGAGTGATGATGGAGGGATGAACTGACTATTCATAAATACTACTTGATGAGTTTAGCAACCCTTTCACTTACATAATTGCACTGTCCTTACTTTGTCCTTTGATATTTCTCTTTTTTCTATCCCAGTCCTCTTTTACTTGATGTAACTCCCTGTCTCCATGTGTGCATATAAAAGTGGAGGTAAAGCTGAGAATAATTAATAAAGGACCTCCCCTCCCACAAGTCCTGTTAGTAAGATAAGGTCATTCATCCGAGTGTCAGTTCCTCAGAGGTCAACACTGCTTCAATACTCTTCAAAGAGCAAATAGACTGAGAACTCAACTCTGAGCCCTTCAGAGTCTCTAGAAACCCCATCACATAGAACTTTTAGTTCATGTAACTTCATTTAGTTTAATTTGCTGTAGTGATGAAATGATTAGTTGATTACTTGAATAGCTCATCCATTAATTGTTAAATTTGTTTATTTGATTAAAAATACCAGATATTTGCTAGTTTCAGCTTCTCAAATTCAGGAAGAAATTTGTGTTTGGGCTGCTTGTAAGATTGTGTGAGATGGGTATCTGACATTATGTTTGACATTTTAGTTCTAATTAAATGATTAATAACAATAAAATAAGTAAAACGAAAAACTACTGATATGTTTTAATTGCTGCCCTGTTTGCATTTTCATTACAAAATTGTAACAAAACACTTTTGTATCCCTACCGTCTGTTAATTTAAGTTAAAGGCCCTGATTTTACACTTTATGATTATACTTACAACCTACTTTGGGAGCTCTACTCAGCCCGTGAAAATGGCTGTATGTTGTCTTATGTGGCTCTTTAGGAGCTTCTTGAATTGTGAGAAAATAGCACTGATAATGTCATGAGAGGTTTTGTTGGTCTGGATTTAGATGCTACACATTTTTAGCAGAAATCTGAGGTTGGGAGTATGAAAGAGGCTGTCCAACTGCACTATAACTACTATCAGCTATTTGTAATAGTGTAATGAAGTGTAATAGTAAAAAGCTGAAGTACCAACAAAACTGGGTAATGCTAGCAGCAATGTTACTTAGGAAGATTTGTTAATATTGTCTCTCTCAAGTCCTTGTACTTTACTACTTACAATTAAGGTTAAGTTAAATTAAGACATGTGGGTATGTGTGCATGAGATGCATGAAAGAGTGGAAAAGAGACTCAGGCAGAGAATCAAACAGTAGATTGCCCAGAATGAAAAGTTTCCACATGAGCACCAGGCTGTGTGTGTGTGTGTGTGTGTGTGTGTGTGTGGTCTTGTCGAGATGAGGCTTGACAGAAAGTTGATATGTATCAGTAGCTCAGATGCAGCCGTGCCATGTCCTCCTATTTGCCCCAGGGAGCACAGGAAATTACTTTGTTTGTAGAAAAAAAACAATTATGAAAATGAGGATGGAAGAAGGAAAATACAACACAGTGTCTCTGAGGAGACACAGAAGTGACAAGACTCGCATAGAAATGGATGAGATCAGCAACAAAGGCTCCATCTTCTCCTCCATCTCCTTAAAAAACTGTCCCAAATTCCTGTGGATTACATTTGCCTTATTCCCTCCCAACAATCTAATCTCAGTTCATTCCAGTTAAGGCCGACCACTGACTCCACCCCTCCCCTGTTCACACCCAGATTATAGGTTTGGTCAGCTTTTGGTTGGAAAAGGAATGTCCTGACTGTCAATGGTTCATTAAGACCGGGGCTTATTAAAAACCTCTGCCTACATCTTCTCACAGTACCAGTCCTCAAATAAAGAACCACTGACATCCTTGAAAGGTGGAGCACTGGTTGTCTCTTAGGTGAGAGGAGGGGAGAGTGAAAGAAAGGGTGACACAAGGAGGGCGAGAAGCAGAGGGAGAGAGGGGATGTGGAGAGACCACGATGAACCACAAGATCTGGAACCACTTTGAGGGAACACACCATCAATTCCAGTGTCACTCTAATGGCCAGTAATCTTATATAACCTGCAGGTTGAGTGAGGCTACACATACAGGCTGTGTCGACCCTCATGGTGGAGGTAGATCCAGTCAAGCTGTACCCTAACCCGGAGATATAATCTAAACATAGTAAATTGCAGTACAGAACGCCCAGCTGGGAACAGGGTTCATCCTGCTGGCACAGTCTGGTTGTGCACGTACAAGCACACACACACACACACACACGTACAACCTTTGCACAGGCATCAGTTTAAATTATGACTCATGAACTGTTTGTTTTTCTCCCATCTTTCTCCTACCATTTTTGACAGTGTGAACCTGCAAAAGCAAACAGGAATAGAGTCAAGAGAACAAGAAGAGACAATAGAAAGGCTTAAACACATCTAATAATATAATCTAATATATTAATTAATAGAGTTTAAGGATTGTGCATTACCAGCTTTGTGTTTTTCTGTCTCGAATGGGACATGTTTTGTGTTTTTGTCTTGTCAGTACTGCTGCTAACATTTGGTACGAAAGGTACTAAAAAAAGACATTGTTCTTCGAGGCTGCATGTTATGTAACACGCTGGTACTTCTAAAACAACAAATGGGGGCCATTGCAGGAGAATTCTGCTACAACTGCTGCTCTAAATGGAGGACAGTGTGACTCTGCATGCATGCAACTGCTTCAGGACTGCTGCTTGATATGCAAAGACACACAAATAACAACATTTACAGAAAAGGACGCATACAGGCTTGCACCATGTAGGACTATACATTACTGAGCTCTAATGAGACAGTACTAAAAACCATCCGAGATCGGGGTGCTGGATTACACCCTGCTCCCCTCTCTGACTCACGCTGTGATTAAAAGGAATATGAAACACCCTTTCTTATTGCTGACATTTTGTGAGGGTTTCGATGAAATGGAGCAGAAGGCATTAATTCTTATTTTGTTATCAAAGCATGAGATTTCAGAGATGATGAGTTATGTTAGCTTCAGGGCTCTCAAATGAGAAACTTTAACCAGTACATAAAGTAAACTGTCCCAGGGAAGCAGAATTACATTCACATTTCTCTGTACTTGGATACTAAGAGATTCTAATTCCCACTTCTGTTGAAGGCAAACGGAGCTTAATAGATGCTGATGTTGCTTTAAAAATATTCGGGGAACACCTGACATGGACATAAATGCTGCTGAACAGATCCGAGCAAATATAAGTGCTATGTAAGGGCTTACAACTTGCCAGAGGGGGAAATAGAGGACAAACCGATACCTTGGGATTCTGGCACAAAAAAGGCCTTCAGCACGGGTGGAGAAAGGTTTGTCAAACAGGAGGAGTGTTTAATTCAAATCAACCTCAAACAGCCCTCAAAGACAACACATTCTGCCGATGTTTTAAGGCCTGGTGAAAAAGTCTTCAGTCTCTAAGCAATATGACAGGAAGTCATTCTTATTCCTGCATCGCCCTCGCCAACTACAGATAGTGGTTAACATTGTGGTTAAGTGAGGGGAGTGACTTCCTTTTCCTCCAATCTCCCTTTTAATTTGGACAAATTGCAGTCTGGTCATATGGGGTCTGCGTAGGCCAATTGTTTTGGAAGGGATGCTAAATTAACGAATATGAATCTAACTTAGTCCGTGACCACTGAGGTCAAAGAGGTACTGAATCTCTGAGAAAATATGAAACTTTGGCAGGATTGATGAGCCTTTGGTGTGATGAGAAACACTGCAAATCGATTCCCATTTATTTCTACCTTTGTCCCTCCTCTCTGACAGAGATGCAGCAGCAACACGAGCAAACTAATGGCGATATATAAACTGATGTACTCTGAAACACTTTGATAACAATCTGTCTTTCCTTGTCTCTAATCTGTTGCGGTTTCTGTTCTGTCTGGCCTTTATCAGTCCGTCACTTCTCCAATGCTGACTTTGTAACAATGCCTAATCAACTCTGATGAGATAAAGTAAAGCCAGCTCATGCCACTCTACATGACCTCCTCCGTCTTTCTGACGTGGCATGACACTGCATGGTTATAGGATGATTTACCCTCAACTAGGGTGACAAGCAAAAGCATTAAAGGGTCAGCACTTAAAACATTCAACAACATCACACAGTAATCACATAGTAGAAATTCATCTGTTTGAGTCATCAAGATTTGCATACCAGACTCAAAAATGGCGCCTATTCAGTCCAATGACAATTGCTTGCCTGGTGCATACTTACAGGTTTACTTCCTTCTTATGCGACCCACTGAATATGCGCAGTAGACTTTCTCCCACTAGTCCTGCTTGTGAGCCTTTGCTTGACTCATTGACCTCACAATTTGAGGACGTCACAGATTTTTTCATCACTTATCTTGGAATGAGGAAGGTTTTACAAATATTAAACATCCATGGATCAAATTTCGTAAAAAATAGAAAGAGTCATAATTGATCTTGCTTACAGTTAAAGGTGTCTGTCAACAGTTTTACAGATGTCCCAGCCTTGAAGCCAGTTTTCGTAGTGGCCAAACCCTGTCATTATATCGTCACGTGATGCAGTGCGGCCCAAAAGCACTTCTTCCCACAAGCTGTGTCATTGGTGGACACTTGGTTTAAACCAGACATGAACATGAACCTTGCTTTTTTATTTTGCCAAGACATTCATGGTTTGAGTAAGCCCATTTCCTATTGCTCATGACACTGGCTGAAGTCAAAATACATTTTATAAAAATAAAATCAGGACTAACTGGAATCATGACAGTTCACTGAACCAGTCTGGGGGCAAATGTGGAGGAACTCCTCTGAGTATTCAACATGTGAAAACAGTTACCACTATGCCAAGCTGTAACACCGCATGTCAAAAGCCCAAAACACAGGAGCTGAGGTACAGCTGGAATCACAAAGTGCACTCCCCACTGTCCTCCCAGGGTGAATCTTAACAATTTGCTGAACAATATTGGCATAAAAAATGACTCACAGACTAACAGGATGTCAGAAATCCTTTGCGGCGATCTTTCATTATAGATACAGATACTGAGCAGTGTACAAGCAACTCTTCTTTCAGTTCTCCTCAGCAGTGTCTTACAGTGGGACTGCAGATGACAGGTGCTTTGTGCCGTGTGGTTTAGTTTCACTGATGTGCAGTTTTGTCTCAGTTGCAGTTCCCTCTGCGCCTCTAACTCCCATGTCTCCCCGCTTCTCTCTTTCTCTCCCCCTCTGTCTTTCTCCCTGCTGATATGGTGAAAATCAATGGCTCCTCTATTCTGTGGAAGGCCTGATGTCTGCTAATGAAATTCTATCTGCTATGAGTCATCCATCTGATAGCTGCTGGGACAGCGACAGGCAGAAGGACCGTCTCTCCAGCATCCTTTATGATCATCACACGAGCACACATGCACACCTGTATAGGTATAAACCTTAATGTGTTGAGCGCAGGAGTAAACCCTGAGAATTGAGGTCACTGTCCAAATTAAACTGCTCATATTAAGTCAAGTGCAAGACAAACACACACACGATTTCCAAAGCAGTGGCTGGGCTGTTATGGCCAAAGGATCATGGCCAGTAGCAGTGTATGTGTTTGTGACGGGCCTATTTATGTACTAATACTAGGAACTTTTATTTTTATGAATTAATAATGAGACTGCCACTTAGTTGTTTACTTTTATGAATTAATAATGAGACTGCCATTAAGTTGCAATTGTGTTGGGATTCAGAGAAAGTTGAAAAAATACTATTTGAAGTTAGGATAACTTATCTTTTTTATTAACGTTAAGTTATGTTTTTGGTTATGGTTTTGCTTGATTTAAAAACACTGTGCACTCATTGTGCTCTAATAAACACAACAATTTCCATTTTTTTAAAATAAAAAACTAAATTCCATGGGAGCCAGTCTCCTGTGGTGCATAGGAGTTTGCTGGGCATGTTTTATCTCCTGCTGAATTAACAGTGTCAGATATATAAGAACCTATTCAACCACTGGTGTGAATATCTTCGGTGCAACCGTTGCTGTGCACTGGGGCTCAGAGGAACGTGCACATATATTTTTGGCCACAAGTGCTGTGGTGCCGTTTCCCCCTATTTTTGATAAAGGTGAAGAGACCTTGTTTTTGTGTTTGAATGACAGAGTGCAAGGTGCAAGGTTGTTGCTTTTTTGGTCTAAAATTTGAAATGTAAGAAGGGCACATTTTTGAATTAGTGCCTCTCAATCTTATATGTACAAACTGTTTTAACAATAGCTGATCTAATTATGTTTTCTTCATAATATGACAGGTTCTAACTCGGATTGCAGGACGGGAAGATTAATGGTGAGCCTCTCCTTGGTGAAATAGTAATGGCGCGCTGTGCATTCATGTTGTCCAACACCAACATCTTTGTGATAAGCTAATATTGGCCAACTTATCAGCCGTGACATTTTATTGGCCGGAGTCTAATGGACAAAATATTTTTTCAAATCACTTTGCAATCAGTTTTTAAGGAATATAAAAGCTATACATTACATGGGTGAAAAGATTGTTTACAATCTGCAAAGTTACATAATTGTCAACAGTCTCTGACTCCAACATGACACCTCGGTCATCAGTGTTGCATTTTCTGTTGCTGAGAGAGAGCAGACATCAAACTGAGATTTGTCATCCCCGACTGTTAACTCTCCCTCACACAAACAGTATGCACACAGACTCATAATGACTGGTTGTGACTCAGTGATAAAAGTTACGACAGGTAACGGATCAGTGCTTGTCTAGCCATGTCTTAAAAGACCAGTAACAATGACCGTATGTCATGTCTGCAAACACATGAGTTGAGTTACACAAATCAGTGAATGTAAACACACTGAATTACAAACTGTTTTCTCTCCTCAGCTCTTTCACACAACCCTGAATGTTAACCAGGGCAACAATGTAATGTACACAGAGACTGCAGAAAAGTAAAGCCTCACACTCACACAAACAGAAACTCGCCATGCAAACAGCTCAGCCTGAAAACACGTCAACCACAGCTGGCGATGCACTTGTACACACGCTGTGTTTCTATCTTTAATCACATCCTCAAAACCCTCAGTTCATGAATCACATTTCTCTTACCCTAAATACCCACATCCCTCTCTCCACCGCTCTCTCTGCAGCCTTCCAAACTTACAATCCCTCCCTCGTCACTACATCTCGCAACCCAACCAGTATCAATCCAAACGCCGCTAATCTCTTCCTGTAGCTGTGTCTCTGCGTCACTGTGCTAGTGCATCCTTCGCTGATTGAAACTGACATCTGTTTGCACTGGTCTGGCTCAAAGCCATACAGTGCAAATACACACGGAGTGCAGGACCCAAACACATTTACAGATATGGCTAAAGAGGGGATTTGTCACACAGACACTGAAGAATACAATGCCACTTTTTCTAATAATCCTAGAGTTGAAAGGAAATAGTTTAAAATGGAAGTAGGCAGGAAGGAAGGAAGGAAGGGACATAAAAACTGAAGCCAAATAAGAAAAATTTAAAACTGGTGTCAGCACTCCATCTTGTTTTTTTTCCTCGCATTTCAGTGTTTCATACCACTCCCTCAGAGGAGACATATTTATGACAGTTTGAGGTCACACTGAATTACTTTCAGACTCAAAGAGCAAAAGAAATTGTTTTATTGAGACATAAAATCAGCATGAAACTGATGTATTCAACATTAGTAGAATTGCAATGACTAGACATGCTATGGTAATGGGGCGTAATTATCAATTTCTCTTTATTTTTGTTTTTGTATGCCTCTAATCCCTCCCCTTACAGTTTTCACATGTAACGCAGAATATGTCATCCTTTTTCCCTGGGGGGGATAATATTTTTTGGAAATTAAGGATGACTGATTGAAGTAGATGATGCAAGTTGAAGGTAAGTGGGTACTCCAAAAAACACGACGAAGCATCTCATCAGTGCATAAATACTCAGAATGATCATTTACACTGATGTTTTAGCTATAAACAAATGAAAAGACCACCAAAATGTAATCCATTTGACTGCAATAAGATTTCCTGAGAATTTATTAATTAAGCAGAGTCGAAGGAGACCGAGCCAAGCACTAACAGTCAGCTTGGGAGCAGAATACATTATGCAGAGAAGCACATTAATATTATATTGCCAAATAAATCCAACTTCCCTGAGGGTTTCCCTGCCACCACCATGTCTAGCCAACTCCCCTTCTATTATATGACAGATAATGCTGGAGGAAGAGGGTGAAGGAAGAGAAAGAAGGGAAGTTATTCACATCAACAGGACAAAAGAAGATGACTTTTCAAGAAAGAGAAAGGTAATCACATGGAAAGGGGATAGTGGGAAGAGCAAAGGTAGAAAAAAAAAATTGATGCCACCAGAACAATAATGTTTTGGAGAAAAAAAACAATCGCCACTAATCTGTAGTCATAAGTGATGATGCAAAGCAATGGATTGGTAAACCATCCAAGAGTTTGTTGATTTTTATTGACAGAAATGACGATGTACCTGAAGCTGCCATTTTGAATCACGATACTAATACAGATACAAAGGTAAATAAAAACAAAATAAAGTAAAATCTTGGGCACAGAGTCGGTTCAACTCCTTCTCCTACTTTCTAAAATCACTCCTCCCACCAGTTGAGCTGATCAGGCTCCCAAAAAAACAAACAAAGAAGGAAGTGACTCAACAAAATACAGGCCTTTCATGATGATCGTACTGTCCTCCTCCCTCCCTCCCTCTGTATGTCTCCCTCTTGCCCTCTCCCTCCTGGGCTCTGACACGCACTGCTGCCCTCCATGTATCTCTTCCACTCTCACGCTATCCTACTAGGACATTTTAACTCACTTCATCTCCTTTTCCATTTGCACCTCATTCCTCCTCAGTTCGTTTTCACTGCCTCTTCTTTTTAGCACACTTTTCACTCTCCCTTTCTATTTCCCAGCTTGTGTCAGCTTCTTTCTCTGCATGTCTCTTTCATTGTCTTTCTCTCCTCTAATTGGGTACTGTGGATTGCTCTCCCTGCTGCACTGCTATGGATTCTGTAAAAGACACTATTATGAAAGCAGCATTTTGAATGTCTCAGGGCTGAGCGAGAGAGCACACAGGGAGACCTTGGAATTCACAGTTAGGCTCAAAGAGGATCTAAGCCGTGACCTGAACACATCCTTCTGGTGTGTGTGTGTGTGTGTGTAAGGACATGCTGATGATGTGTCAGCCAAACAGACTGCGCAACCTGTCACTCAAAACAATTTGTACAGATAAAACGTATGTATTGTATCACACAACCACACAGCAGCAATAAGATCATCAACAGGGTGCTGAACTACATTTAATTGGTGCTGGCCTGAATTCTGCTTGTCGATGGATCCATCAGAGACATCCTCTGCTCCTCTCTTACCATAAACCACGACACTGTCATAAAACTAGAGCCACTGATTAAATAAGGCCATGCATATTTGACAGCAAATCACCTACTGTTTTGACAGCAGGCTCCTCTAATCTCTGTGTGGGTCCCGTCAGGCTGAAAACAGCATTCCTGGTCTGTTGGTTAACAGTTTGTGCTACTTCCTGTCTATCTTTAATGTGCTATGTGTAACATTTCAATTTGAATAAAGCAGTACAGTACAGATGGGACAATAAAAAAGCAACCACTACATGGAAAATGATTTTGGAGTCTGAAAACATTATTTAGTCAAGGAAAATGACATGCTAAATTATTTAGTTTAGTTTTCATCTTCTCTACGTCCTTCAAGCATGATCCTGTCAAATGCACAAATACCTTACGCAGTTTAATCAGCATTTTTATCTGATGACATTTTCGACAAAGACTCATTTTTTCAAGCTGACTCTGACATGTCATTGAAGGAAACAGGTTGATAACGCTGTAAGAGAACCTGTAAGAATTCCCCGGCTGCCACTGGGTTACACAAACATGTCTGTTTATCTGCCTCTGAATCTTGAAGCATCATTACATAAGCTGGTCTATGTGCGCGTGTGTGTCTGCACAGAGAACAAGATGGAATTTGGAAGGGCAGCCGAGAGGATGTTGTGTCTATGAATGAATGAACACGGTGTGAAGAAGAGTGTTAATTTCAGTCTTTGTCAAACTTACTGTCAAGCACGGTCACAATAGACCTATTCTACTGCAACACATTTAACAATGAGCTTTCCTGTGAGTCCGCCATAATTCCGAAGAACACACAAACAGGCACTTTGATAATTGAACAGATGTATACATGCGCAAGTTTTACATGCCAGCAATGTCTAATGTCGTGTTAGCATCCACGCACACACTTGTGTTATTATTAGGAAAAGCCAGTGAGTCAGACTCGTCACCTCTCCAGCATATATACTAACGTCAGAACAAATGTGACATCACCCACTGGTTTGTGGAAGCCTCGAGTCTGGCATTACGGCTGTAGCCATCTTGGTTTTTGAGAGCCAGAAGTGAGCATATTTGGATGAGATGGGGTGGATATCCTGATGGGATCTGACTGAGAACCCGAGGACATGCCGTGGCAGTGACTTTGTTATCACAAGGTAGGCACGGTCTGAAGCATACTCTGCTTTAATTTCTATTTTACGTTGTTCATTATTTTGTATTAATAAAGACTTGAAACTAGAGATTGACACCATGAACTCATTAGGAAACTGATAACTGAGGTAAAAAACAAAGTGAGAAGTAGAGTTGCTTCCTCATAAGCTTACATACACCAGACGTCTTTTTGCCACTACTGGAGTTGCCTACAGAAGGTCATCAGAAAGAACGCAGGTTTAAAGGCACTGCTGCATTGGTTTCACTTTTCAGACCCAAATATCCATCCAGCTATACTGTCCATGGTCAAAAATAACCTTCTCCGACCAACCTCATCTTTTGGACATATTCCAGTCAATGTAATTCTAGTCTAACTCAATCTGTGCTGAAAAACGTGCAGGCATCTAATTATTCTCCCACCTAAATATATTCTAACAGCTCACCCTAACTCTAATTGTTCAAAGGAAAACATCAGATCTGCATTGGTATTTTAGTCACAAGTCAACAAGTCTTTAGGCCACAAGTCAATGCATACAGTTACTACTTGGATACACATATGTGCAACAATTACATGTTATTAAAGCAGTGCCACATTACTCCTACTCTGCTCTACTGCAGGAAATTCCTGAAGAGCTCCCAACAGCCCTAACATAACAGCCTTTATCATTTTATCTGTTGGTTGCTTTCTGTCTCTGTGATTTGGAATCTTGGAATACCTTGAGGCTGATCACGCAAAATGTCCTATCAATCACTAACTAAGGACTACAACCATCTAAGACAAGTATGTATAAGGCTTTTATCTGCTACAAAAAGCAGATCAACAGATTAGTGAGTCTATGGTCCGTGTGTCTACGGAAGACATTGCAGAAACACAGACTCAAACTATGACTCAGGATGGAGAATGTGGCACCAATCGTGAGGGATGGCAGGAAGATACAATTCTGCATTATTCATTTCCAGACTGTCTGCTGCACTGTTTCATATCATCATAAAACTTCTGCACGGCCACTGAGGGCTGTTTCCGATGCATCAGCCCACGAGTTATTTATTTGGGCCAATGGCATGACAGTAGATTACTCATTTGGGTCTGCAACAGGGAGCAGTCTGGCAATCCTCAAAAAGGAAACATATACCACGAAAAATGTTTGCACCAACATGTGCATCATCTTTTATTTGTGCATTTCCATCATCACACCTAAATACCTATGCATTCAGAAATCACAGAGTATTTGCACTTGGGACCCGATGACCCACTCATTATTAAAAGAGACATGAGTCAGCCTCCTGGGGATCCATATGGCAGCAGAGTCCTTCAGAGCGAGAGTTAGAGCCTATTCGATGTGATGGTAAGATCACAGATGACAGGAGATATGCTGACTCTTTGACTTTACTGAACCTTCTTCCAAGGCTTCTCAAAATTAGTTGTTTTTTTGTTGTTGTTGATGGACACACAGAGTGGAATCACTGTGTTTGTGTCTAGTACGCTAGAACAGATGCATGCCTGTAAGTTATTGCATGATATGGCTACAAGCTACTGTTCTCAGTGTTGTTAGAGTGAGTTTGTATGGCAGAATGATTGCCCCCAAATAAAAACATATAAATACAGATAAATAGATAATGCAGGACTCAAGGATCTAAGATTATTTCCTTCTTTAAAACCCTCGTATAAAAATGACAACTAAATTTACCTTGTACCTTGTAAATATTAATACATGATTAATACTCATGCCAGCAGGCCTTGGAAAAAGGAAAGAATCCAATAGCATACAGTAAGCTTCATGCAATCAGTACGGTGCTGCTGACACATTTATAGCCAACTAACTTGAAACTAAGGTCTTTCAATATTTATTAGAAATTTATTATTTATCATAATACTAATAGAAATACAACCCTGTTATGGCTAAGTTGATCATAGTAATGAGTTAATGTTAATCTGAAGTCAGATGGCTGATATTAGACCCATATACAACACAGACTGGTTATTCCACAGGGATCTCAGCTGCAATATCATGTTGCTTTCATTACAAGCCAATTGAGAGATGATCTGTTATGGTGAGATGCTTTTGACAAGCTGAGTCAGTGGATATGACCACGCATGCTTGTGTGCTCAGCTGAGCCACTTTGGCATGGAACGTTGATCTTAATTTGTTTTCAATTGTATCAAAATTACTATTTACCATCCAACAACTCAAGAAAGCAAATATTAATCATTCATATAAAGTCAGGTAAAAGACCATTAAAGGAATGAAGTGCCTGCCGTATGGCCTTGTGTCCTCTCTGCCCTTTACTCTGCAGCATTCCAGTCAAGGGTTTATCCAAGTTTTAACCCAGCAACCTTTAAGTACTGGGCCTCCCTGTGACAGTCTGATTCCTAACCAGGATTAACAAGACTACAAGTCTGAAGCCCTGCTAGTGACCACGAGAGGCTGCAGGGTTCATTACAACCCACAAAATTGTTGGATAGATTCAAGGACACTCTGACAACATACTGAAGAGACACCAACAACATACAGTTTTTGCTATTCTTAGAGCCCTCACAGTGCTGGGACCAACTTTCTCCTGATGTGTGTGCTACAGGAAATGCCATGGGTTCATTAAAATCAAAAGGACTTCCCTATTTGGAACACCCACTTGATCAGAAAAAGTTATAACAATTTAGCAATAGGATTCTAAGAAATTTTGTGTAGTGTTTGTACATCAAAACTGACAATCCAGCCTGAAGGTGGAACAAAAGGAAGTGTCCAAAATACAGAATGTTGAGGCTCAAGGGAGCATGAGAAAAATGCCATAGTGGTCCGTCTGTCAGATTGTGATGTTGTTTCCTGTGTCTGAGGGAAAGTTTTTTAACCAATGGTAGTGCTAGAGGAAGGGTCAATGGGTAATTTACTACATTAGGATTACTCCTCTGGTACCCAGGAATATACAAAGAAAAATTGCCTGGTAATCATCCCATTGGTTTTCAAGATAATATCTCACTTTGACCAACTAGTTGAAAGCTGAAGAGTGTTACCAAATCAATTATGGATCATGGGTGCCATAAATGTCATGCCTTATTTCATGGCAATCAGTGTTAATGTAAGATGGATAGAAACTGATACACTATTCATGAAGGATTTCAGTCATCCAGGTCACGGTAGATCTAGGCGCTGTATCGTAGGCAACTGGACTTGTTTCAGTTTCTTGAGGACCTTTCACCTCTCATCCAAGAGGCTTCTTCAGTTCTAACGAACTGGAGTGGAGTTGGCAGGCTTTTAAACTCTGTGTGGGAGTGTTCTTACAGAGTCATTGAGGACACGTGTAAGCTCTGAGTTTCAGAGTCGTTAGGGCCACTTATGGGTCATTGGTCAAACCGGCCTTCATGTGGGTTGCTAAGGCTAGGTGAGTAACACTGTCCTTTAACAGTCAGAAATTTAACCTGTTAAAGTCTGCATTTGTCACTATAATGTCAGTGTCATCTCCTTAGAGCTCCAACCCTCAAAGTCCAATGGAATCAGAATCCCATGCTGCACCAGGCTACCTTGAGGAAAGCTGAGTAAATTGCACAAAAGCGCAGGCTCTCCTAAGTACAGACACAGCAAACAGGAGATGTGTTACTTAAAATGTCATCTGACTAGCAATGATGTACACACACTGTGCACCACAACCACAGATGCAGTAAATCCCATTTGCAGTGAACTCAGGAAATTTATAGCAAATGATCATGGTAAGTACTATTCGACTGTTGTAAATTAAAGGGAAAAGGGTTCATTCAGAAAAGAAAACTGCCCAGAGGAATGCTTTTCTGAAAAAATGTTTGATTTCTGGTTTTAGAGTGGGGAAAATGCCTTGCTACAATCATCATTTAGAGGTCACAGTTCACAGTTATGTTAAGCACAACCTGTTTATATCTGCTATATTTTGTCAAAAGGGATGGTGGCTGTTGTCACTAACACTAGCACGAATCATTAAATGCTTGTCTCCCTCTCTCTGAACTAAAATTAAGTAATCACCTCATGTCTTCTACCCTGTGTGTAACCCAGGGACAACCATGCTGGCCATGGCACGGAGCTTTAAAAAGCAGAGCTAACAAGGATTAGCATCCAATTTTAACACCTGACTGTAATCCTGCCCTCACACAGTCTATGCTAAGCCTGTGATAGCCATGCTAATGGGAGGGGAAGCAGTTTGCAGACGGTCTGTTTTTTTCTTCGCAACTGTTACCCAACAACTTGGCTCGTGACAAATACAGCTGATGACAGGCAAGCACACTCGCGGGGGAGGGGGAGTGATAGATTAACGTGAAGTCAGACAATTCTTTACTGAAAGATATACTTATTGCTGAATCAATCAGTTCTGTTGCTGTACTATTTTTTTGGGCAACTTTTGCCTTTCTTTTACATGATGATCCAACACTGTACTAAAAATAGAACTGCAAGATTTATATACTGCTGTGCCCTGCAAGAGAAAAACAGGCAGAGATACCTACCTACTGTATATTACTCATTATCACCCAGAAAAGTGTTTTTTAAACCCCACCACTATAGTTTTACCATCACAAACTGTATCAGAAACCAAGGGAAAACACAAAACACAGATTGATTGATTAACTATAGGCTAGTGTGCCGTTATCACCCAAAAAGATCAAATATTTTCAATAATCTATTGTGCATTTCTAATACACATCACTGTGCTTGAAATAGCTGTTTGCTACCATCGCAGCCCTGTTCTAACTCTGACAAGGACAGCGAGGGTGTCTTATTATGCCTTTATTATGGTCATCATGCAAATTATATCTTCCTGAGCATTTTGTAGTTTGCATAATGACATATATGTGACAAACAGTGATGCTGTTATAATTGTTGTCATCACAATCTTGCGTCAGGCTGACTGCTGCCCTTTTACATGACACAGTAGCAGGGCTGTTATCAAACATTCAAGGGAAGCCATTTTTGTGTTGTTAGCTACTTCCAACTGATTAAAACGTCATTCATTCAATTTAAATTCAGATCTACTCTGACTTCACAAAGCTGGCCAGCAATCACAGACAATTTATGTAGCACGCAAGGTCTTAACAAAGGGACCAGACATGAAGAAGGTCCAAATCATGGTCTCCCACAAATAAAATAATGATCATTAGACTTTTTCGAATGTTATTAAGTTTAAGAAATCCACAGTAACATTTGATCAGATAACTATTCAAAATGGATACATGGTTACATGGCAGGTTCTACATTCACACTGTCCAATTTGGCAGCAGCTGGCTAGATTAAGTAGTGTGTTTTCTGTTTCTTTGTTTTCTTACAAAGTAAATCTGCGGTAAGAAGGTTTCGTCATCACCACAAGATCTAAACAATTTTTCTACTATTCTTCAGGAAGCTACTGATAAACCCTTGGGCTGCAAAGTTTGTTCTTATGCGCCTATTGTAGTTGTAGTAAAAAGCACCCGACAGTGACAGCTACAAGGATTTTGTGACTTATGGTACTCTAGAGGAAGGTAGAGTTTATTCAAATAGTGTCTATAATCTGTCTGTTTGCCCTTCAGCTAATGAGCAGCTAGCTAAAAACAAGTTATTAGCCTAGCCCCCTGGTTTGTAACCCAACTATATTAACTATCTGTTTCATATTGTCATGCTACTATCTGAAGAAAAGTATTCTGTGGATTGTCAGTTAAGATCTTATTTGACTATGGTGATTAAGATGGTTCAATTTTGCAATAAATCCGCATTTGGTGTCTGTATGTCAAGTCAGTCAGCTCAGCATTTGAAATAGGAAAAAAATGTGGTGACTGTTAATCAGGCTGAGAATTATTACTGAAAACCAATGTTTTCCAGACGTGTTCAGACGTCACTCCAATAATAAAACTATATGTTCCTGCCCACCCTTCGAATGTGCTTCTTGTTTTAAATGATCTAGCTGCTATGTCACTATCAAACATATCATTTGTTATTCTCTCTTTGATTCCTTTCAGAATAAACTGACAGACACAAACACAACCAGACGACTAATGAGATTCTTCCTGCACAGCAGACACATTGGCAAACAGGTCGTTTACTAAATGCACCGGAATAAACAGGCTTGAGAGACAGCATCGTTCAACTTCCCTTAGAATACAGACAATAATAGCCACTTCAAGAAAATGTATGAAACTATATTGGAATAATTTTTCAGATTAATGTTGGGTCCCCCATATTCACCGCCTGAAAATCTATCGTGGACTAAGAAATCTTACATAATTCAAGGGTGATTTCATCAAAGTCAACATATTTAGGTTTGTCTGGTCAAACAGTAGGTCAGTGGCTGTTAAATATAGGATGCCTGAACAATATGAAACATAGGAAATATGATTTGTCATATAAAACGAATGGATGGAAGCTGTCGTGTGCCAGCTGCAGAGCTGTAGGGATTCATCCCTCCATCACAGGCCTTCCCCCTGGTGATGTCATAAATTAAAGGGACATGAAACTAAAACAGTCATGAGTTCTCGTTTTCCTCACTACGCTCAAGCCAACAGAGATGGATCAGTCCAACCATGGGTGGATACAAATGTACGCACTACAGACGTGCAATCTGTAGCAAGTGCTCGGTAAAATGGAAATATAGTGTGAGCAGATACGCAGCAGTCATACGCTACTGTGAGTGTGTATGCACGCGTGTGTGCATGTGTTTAAGAGTACACCATACAAAGAGAATTTATACAAGTGAGCCAGCTGGGCACATAAGCCCTCCTGCACAATAAATCCAAATAATCCTTTACGATGGGAAGCGGGAAAAGGGGGGTTGGGGGGCACTCAGACATATGCACACACACACACACACACTCTCACAAAAGGTACACACGGTTCAATTAGCCTCGCCATTGTGCCTCTGTGGTAGACATTCAGTGGCTGTGCCCTTTTCCTGAGAATAACATGCAAGTCACCGGAATGTATGCACTCAAAATAGCAGGACAGCTTATGACATTTGAACCTCCCAAACACACACGCGCGCACACACACACACACACTTGCCAGAAGATGAAGCACTGTCGGACAAGGACATAAAGGGGGATTACCCTGAATTACAACATAAAATAGGACAGCGTTTTAATAAAATAAAAAATCATCTTACCTTCCATCATGGTTGCAGATTTGCATTCCTCTATCTCCAAGGAGCCTGAAATGAAAGCAGGAGGCGTGGGGAGGGGGAGAGGAGAAGAAGCCCCTGGTTACCACAGAGATACAGTAGAATTGATGGGCAGCAGAGCAGCCGTGTGCATGTGGCTAACGCCCTGGCTAACTTTGAGCCTCCGACACCCCCAGACGTAGCCTGTCAACTAGCCCAGGAGGGAGAGAGAGAGAAATAGATAGATAGAGAGAAGAGAGAGGAGGGGTAGGGGCCTGGCCGGGCTAGCTGCCGATCAGAGCTGAGGCTTAAGCCATGGAGGATGCTGCTACTGCTGCTGCTGCTGCTGCTGCTGCTGCTGCGGCTCTAACCTACACATTCAGTGGAGGATGCTGAGAGGTGGGGGGAAAGCTAACCGGAGGAAAAAAATAAATAAAAGAGGCAGGGTAGAGAGAGCGAGGGAGGGAGGGAGGTTTTTGTGTGTGTATGTGTGTTTGGTAGGGGGGGGTGGTAGTGTTGAGGAGGGGCGGAGGCAGTTTGCTGAGGTCAGAGATGGCCTCAGCCAATCCCGGCGGCTCTTTGTGGAGTCACATGGCTTACAGCTTGAATCTCCTGACACCATGGCTCAAGAGAAGGCTACATTAGTAACCTCTCTTGCTTGACAAATAATGCTGCGTACACATTCAATACGCACACACACACATATTTACACATCCAAATAGAGTCGTGGAAAAAGCAGCCAGACATGTACAGAGTAAATATGGATTCACAAATACACAAAAATACACACACATGCACCCCTCCCCTACACCCTACCTTATGTCACTGCAGTGTGCCGAGCCTGCCCAGAGGTGAATGACATTAATTATTTGCTCGCGGCGAGAGTAACATGCAGGTGGGAGCCAAGTGACAACCCATGCTGAGGACACAAACAGACGCAGACTCTATTATAACTATAACTGTAATAAATATTATACCACTGCACAAGATATTTACCCTGCACCCTCTTGCACAGTGACTATTCCTGTAGTAGCTGCCTGTGTGTCCCTGCCTGTGTCCCGCCCCCCCCTTGGAATAAGGTGTGGTTTCACTCTGCCCTCTCTTTCCTCCTCCTCTACCGTTTCCCTCCCACCTTCCCCTCTCTCTCTCTCTCTGCCAGTCTGTTTCACTCCGCTGACTTTTTCTGTCTCTCTGCTTCGACGCCGCACCGGGACGAGGGGGGATTGATCGGCGTGACGTTATGGCGACGCAGGCTGCAGCTGCAACCAACGAGCGAGAAGGGCCGATGACAGAGCAGCCCCCGGAGAGGAGTGTGCGCTTGTGTTTGCTGATTAATTATATATGAGAGGGTGGGGAAAGGGGAGGAAGGGGTGGGGGTGGGGGGTGTTTATGTTGACAAGCTCAAGAGAAGAGGAGACTGACAATTAGGCAAAACTAAAAAACAACAACAACAACAAATGAAACGGACAAGTGCAACTTTACCAGAACAATCAAACTATAGTAATGAATGCAGCAAGCAATGAAGGTCAGTATTAAGTTTTAGAATAATATTTTTTTTGTTAGTTGTTGTTTCAGCAATAGTACTTATGTAATTATGGTCAGAGTAGTATTCTCGAATTTCATATTACAGTATTGATATATAATATAGCTCTTATAGTAAGTCACAAAATACTAATGTTAGAAGGACCTAAAAAAAAAAAAAATACCAATCTTAGTTTCAGGTGAATAATGAAAAATAATACTTAAGCCAATGTTTTGTATTTTTCCAAAGAAAATGTTGCATCAGGAAATCCCAAATGTTTTTTTTCTAGCTCACTGATTTTTGTTTATTGTGCATTTTCCCCTTATATTACTTAGCAAGTTTCATAAAGATATGACAAATCCGTAAGAAAGAGAACTGAATTGGTTCATAATGACTTTCTTAAAGCCACCTTTAAGATCTTGGATGCCCCATTATGTAATCAAAGTCAAAATGTATAGCTGTGACCAATCAGAAAGTTATCAATGAAAAGTAAAATGTGTAAACAGGGTGAACATCACTATGTAAGTGTTCAGTGGGTGTCAGGCTGTGCAGTCATTTATTTAATAACAAGCAACACCACTCTCTACCACTGACCCTTTGTACCCATACAGTAAGCAGCATCTATTCAGTGAATACCTGTAAACAAAATGATGTAGTGTGTATGGATTTTCACATAGGTGACTTACGGATATAGGAAAATCCTTTAGTCTGTGGCAACTATCTTTTGTCCAAAGGGAAAAATAATATCTATTTTTTCCCAAGACCCAAGATTTTTTTCCCAGCTGTGTGCCTCTCCATGCCCAAAGAACTTCCCAAGTCATGCTCAAGCCCATGTGATGGTGACTCCCTCCCTCCAAATCTCTTCTTTCTCCCTCTCTCTCATTTATCACTTCTTTCCCTTTTCATTTACTGATTTCTCTCTGTTTGCTGTTTTTACTCCATTATTTCTGTCAAGCTGCCTCAGTGTGGCTCAGTCTGTCACTTGCCTCCTCCCTCCTTTCATCTCTCAGTCTTTTCTTGCCAGGCTATTCTGTCTTAACACCCAGCAGATGCTCCCAAAGAGAGGCTCCCAACCCTCCCACCTTGCCCCAGCTTTAACTCCCCACCCCCACCCCCCTCAATTCAACAACACTGTATTTATTGACTTTTCTGCCCTCTACCCTTTCTGCTGCCTCCCCTTCTTTTGTCGTATAGACTTCCCTTGCTCTTTCTATCCTTTCTATATCCATCTTATCATCACCACCACCTTTCAGTTACCCATTTTCTTCTATATCACTCCTTGCTTCTGCTTACTCCCTGCTTTCTCCTGCACTGCCATCTAGTGTTCACCAAGAATGATTGAGCGGGTGGCCTCTCAGCTAAGGTGGTAAAAATATTTGCTCAGTGTACTAGAATACCCATCAATACACTGTACTGGGCATGTCTGCGCTAGCTAGGCTAATATTTACTTGTACAAATGAAGAGATATGTACTGTATAGTGATTATGCACCTGACAAATGCTGCCATGGCAGCTAGTGGAGGAATGCAGAATAAGGGAGGAGTAAGGGAGGGGGATTTGCTAAATAAAGCCTAATGCCCTATAAGCTCTGTTTTGGAGCTGCATGAGTGGAGCAGCCTGAATAAAGACAAACGCAGAGGAAAAGACAATTATACCCAAGCTGCTGTAGATAACTGGGCATTTTCTGCTTCACTTACCAGTGAGAGGTGCCCTTTATGGCCATCTTGATGAGCACTTTGCCAACACCTTTTGGGGTACAATTTTGTATTTGAGAAAAAAAAAAAAAAAAGCAAAATACCTCCAATGACTCTTCTTTTGTTCGGCAAAAACAATGTGACACACACAAAGCATGTAAAAAGTCCGAGATGAATTCAACTAAAATTCATTCTAAAATCTTATTTTTTTTTTTATAGAAGATTTATTTTAAGATCTCAATAGATTACAGTCTGCCTTTGCTTTTACTCTAATGTTAACAGGTTTATAAAGAAACACGATCAAATTCAGTTCATTTAATACCAACAGATTTTATAATCTCCCAGAGTTTATGGGAGGTGGGCTTGACATTTTTTTTTTTTATCTACAAAAGGGGGGCCCTGCAGAAAGAGTTTGGGAACCACCGATCTATTTGAACTCAGATAGCTTTGGAGCAAAAGAAAGGGAAAAAAAGAACAAGAAAGGATAGACAGAGCATGCAGCTTTGGGGAAATGAATGACTTATGTAAATGCCATGGGGATATCTAGTGCTTTCGTCCCTTACAACTGAACTTTCTCTCTTTTTTCTCTCAGTGCCACAGTGTTTGTTTATGCAAGAATAACTTCCATATCCATGTGTTATGGCAATACATATCAGTAGGGCCAACTAAAAAGTGAAGGTAAAGTACTACATATATTGCAAACAGCCACAAGCACACACTGCACTACAGTAAAGTCCATACACTCACACCACCCATTTCCCCACAGGCGTCAAACAATCTCGAGTAAATCCGCTGATATTATGAAATGCACAACAAAAGAAAGAGAAGAAAAGTGACTAACACTCCTTATTTCCATGCAAGACTATCCACGTTTCTTTAACTGAAGGGATGCGCTACTGTACCAATAGATCAAAAACGGGGTTTTACCTACTGTACCTGCAACGATGCGAAACCAGCCCGTACACAGCTCCTCAGCCATTTACGGCTATCTCCATGGACCCCCTTGTTCTCACCCTTGGCAGACAGGAGGGATGAGACGGGAGAGGACAAACGTTGACAAAGCTTTTTCGCTGCAAAAGAGAAGAGGGAGACCAGAATGAGGAGTAACCAAGGACTCTGCCAGGCTGAGCTGCTCAGAGGATGCACACGTACGCTGACATTGCTAGCAGCGCATAATTTAACAACTGCAAGTTTAGCGCCAAAGGCATACGAATACACTGGAAGACGACCTGTGGAGAATAGTAATATGGTACACTGGGCTATGAGGCCAGGCAAGTCGGGCAGTGAAGGTCACCATGTCCTTTATTGCAGCACAGGCAGACACGCACTCCTACACACACACACACACACACGCACACACACACACACACACACACGGTGAATCATTTTCCCTATTCATTTACAAATTCTTCAGTGGTGGCAGGTGACAAATATTTAAAACTGTATATGTGCATGTTAGGTATTTTTAATTGACAGGTCTGCATAAACAAGCGTGTACTATATATCAGAGCATAACATTACTGATTTTATGGACTTGTCTAACTTCAGGTAGTTGGCCTGAGTACGTCTTAGAAACGTAAGTCTATGACATTAGTTATTCTGTTTTATTTTTACTCAGATGAAGACAAAGAAGTAGAAATGTCTTGATTACCCCGATCAAAGGCTGTACACTTAGACTGGAATAAGATTTATTGTCCAGCCAAGGCAGGAAAATCATCTTTGGACTCACCCAGGAAAATATAAACACAATCCCTTCCACAAGTAAAAAACACAATACTACTGTAACAGAACAAATATCTTTCGGTAATACAACAGTACTGTGAATGCATTCATACCCATGGTGTACAGCCTACATGCTCATATTCAAGTTTAATGTAGTTTGTTGACAGCATTAATTGCATTTTGGGAGAAAACCACTTTTGTAGACCTCTTTAGGCATTATACTTCAGTTGTTTTCTCTCCTCTGAAGTTTGCTATTCTGGATCTCTGAAGCACCTGATTCACTGACTTAGTGTATAAGAAAAATTTATGTTTGCTTAAATTTTTGTTTTGAGTTGCAAGGTGAAAGGTAGATTAATAACCAGACAGGTGCTGTCAATGACAGGTGAATGGATCAAAAAAAAGATGATTTATTTCACAACAAGAACTGTAAAATGACATGCTGTTGGCACCATCTGCTGTTCACTTTAACGCGGTACTCTTGTCCCTGCCATATACGGTATCTCTCCAACACCTCCATCTATGAGCCACAACATGCGGTTCGCAATAGGCATCAGTAGTATCACAGGGACACACAACTTTCATTGAACACAGAGAAAATATGTATCCAGGTAAAAAAAAAAACATTATCTGCTTTTGACCTCCCAGAATCCAGGTACAATCACATTCAGACTACAGTAGGTCACTGCAAAATGAATCCTACTGTTAGCCTCGCTATGACAGTCTTTGTTGGTACAGGTGGCCAATGAATAATTTAGCGGTAAACTCTAAGCTTGATACCTGCAGTGACAACAACGGTATTTCACGTCATCGTCATTGTCACATTGAAGCACACTGCTGCTCGTTCTCTGGTCCTTATCTCAGGAAAACACTCTCCTGAGAGCAAAGCAGCCTCCCTGGCATTTAGACAGACAGCAGTTACTATTCTTAAAAAGACTCTGGGCAAGGATGCCTTTATTTCTGGCACATTCTTTACACCTCCCAGATGGCAGAAACTTGTAAAAGCAGCACGTGCAAATAAATAAATAAATAAAACCCAACCCCTACCTCTCATCTCTCTCACCCTCTACCTTGCATGTATCTCTCTTTATCCCCCACCCACATACATACACCCTGTACCTCCCTCCCTCTGACCTACTTTCTCTCTACCTTTGCTCATGGCTTTCGCCTGTGGGGTGCAGTGTTGCTCTAGTCTGGCTATTTTTCTGTGACGTCTGTCTGCATCTGTTTGCAGGTCCCAGGCTGTATTCAACAACAGCAAAAACCGCAAGACGAATTAAAATGGGTCATCACTCTGTCACTGTGTGAACATAGCTACATGTAGGACGTGAAAGCTGCATTAAGCGGCAAACCATTATCATCTGGAAAGTGAAAAACCGCTGGGAGTGGAGGATGAGGTATGGCAATGCCACTTCAGGTCCCTGAATTGCTGATCATTTATCAAATGTGTTCTGGTTCTATCCTCACTTGAATGAAAAAAAAAATTGCAATCTTGCACAAATTGTTATTTTCAGCAAGTGCCGCGCCATTTAGTGGATTACCTAATTAGACAAATACAAAAACATTTCTATTAATGGCAACTGTGATGCCTGAATAATTATTTATTAAAAGTATAAGACCATTCCTTTTCAAGATTTCACATGTGAAGATACTGTTCTTCTCCGTTTCATATAAGGGTAAATATTAACTGGCTGTTGGTCAGACAAAGCAATCAAACTGTATACATCAATTTTGGCTCTGGGAACAGAGAATGGAAATTTGTTTTTATCTACAATTCGAAGACTGAACAATTAAATAATCAAAGACAAATTAAAAGATTGGTCATTTTACCTTTATGTGTGCAATCAGCTCGTGGCTCGATTCAGAGACATGCCGGCTAAAGAATTCAACAAGTGAAAGAAAAAAATAAAGGGGGAGTTTGGTATTCTGGCGTAGTGTGCCAGAATACCAAACTAGAGTATCACCCTTTGTCCTTCTAAAATAATCACTGATATCCATATCAATAAAAAAGAAATAATACAAAAAACTTCAACAAATTCAGCAAGGTACTATATTTCTTGCCACACTCACTGAGGTGACTGGATGATGACACTAATTCGGTGCTACAGAAGAAGGGCACTGAGAAGAGGGGAAAGCCCAGTGGCATATGACAATGCAGTGAGGTGAATCAATTCAACAGGAAGAGAGAAGGGCGACTTTTCTCCTACTATCAAATCACCATGTTCACTCATAGCTAGCCAACACTGACACACCAGCTAGCAGTAAATATGAACTCATTCATGCTCTTCTTCTATGTTTTGTCATGTCCCACTATACGTTTTAATAGGGGACGCTTTTTGTTTTCTTCCTTTGTATTTTGTCCTTCATCAACCTAAGGCACCCTCACACTGACCTATCAGGAAGAGTACTCTGCCCTAAGCTTGAGGTATGTCAGCACTCGGTGTTTGAACAATATGATGCCTCTCAGTTAACGTCATCTCCACACTAGGCCTTCCCTGTGCTCATGTTGCATCTGTCACGTCTCATGTCCCGAGGCCTTGTGCCATTTCCTGCACACTGCTGAAGCAACATCCCTGCAAACCTCCACCCTGCTCCATCTTACCCACCCCGAAAGTGCCCTGATGAGGGATGATGATTAGGCAGCAGTCATTAAATGTACACAGACAAACACCCACCCACCAATTAGGCAGCAGTGAGTGCAGTAAAACCAAAACAACTCACTCGACTCAACGGCTGAGGAAGGCATGCAGGGCGATAAGGCGTGGTGATGGCAGGGTGCCATGTCGAGTGCCTACGTGCTATCCAGCCACTCACGTTGCCCTCCGTCTGTTAGGACTGCCAGACAGACATACTGTTCTGTGTCATTACCCCACTAGCTGTCCTGCCAACGGGGCAAGGACACACATACACCGAAACACATACACACTACAAGAGGCAAGGTTTGCTGTGTATTTAGCACCTACTTACTTAATGATGCTGAGGAGGCCGACTGCCAGCTCATGAATTTGGCTTGTTTTGTCTGATGCTGCAGTGGGTATTATTTTGGAATTTAGCGCGTTCACCCAGGTCTTACATTTAGATCAAAGCCGAGTCGAGCTGAGGTGAAAAAAATGCGTGTCGATCTCTTGGTCTACAGAGAAGATCAGGCTTCTGTGCGTTTACATCAATTTACATCCAGGTCAACTGACTCTGCAGTAGACACAGGTCTTTATCACCTCGGCTCGGCTCGACATCCATTGGTGGTGTGTAAATAATACCCCTTTTCCACTGGTCAAAAGTCCCACTTATACCCGCTAAGATCGGGCTTTTGTGTGCAATGGGAATATGTAAACTTGGCATTTGCACCCGGGTCAATTGACTCTGCAGGTACGTGACCCAAGTTTTTATCTGGGTGCCTTGCCTGTGGGAAGAGGGAATGGGGTCAATATGGGATTTTTAGCAGGTGTTCCCGTGTCTAAAAAACCCATATCTGCTAATTTGGTGGAAAAGCGTCATTAGTTCTTAAAGCAAGTGTTAGTCTGGAAGGAACTTCATAGGGGAAAAGTACTGATGTATTTTACTTTGCTGCCAGTATAGTGAAAAAATAATGTTGTGGTCTGTAAAGCTAATTTCCTAGCACATGACAACTGTATTGGGGTGAATTTTGAAAATAATTTGGTTCTGTCTCATTTTAGTTACTTTAAAGCTTGAAGTTATGCACTAAGGGTGTGGGTGCTTTGATAGCTAGACGCAAAATATTTAATCCAAATATCAGACAAATAAATATGGCTTGCTGTGTGGTTTATTGTACCCAACCTGTCTACACCAACGAGCTGCACTGGTGACTGAAATTCATTGTAATGTACTGTCCTAATTCTCTCTTATTTGACTGCTGAATAGAGGTAAAAGGTAAAGACTCTTAGCAATTAGCTAGTTAGAAAGTAACTAGCTAATTGGTTGCATATTTTGATCACATTGGAAGATATTCAGTCAGATTCTGTAACAGTCACCCAAAGACAAAGTTAGAAGGTGTCAGTTCCATAATTAAAATCAACTTGCAGAGTATAGACACTGGAAATTATAGTACATCTACATTTCCCACTGCCTCCCTGCCCCGTAGCACCAATTTAATAATAAGCACTGTCAGCCTGGACTATTCTTTGACCCCAAACCCCATCCAGAGCCCCCTCTGAAAAGCCAGTCCTTCCCTCCAGCCTCACAACACAGGATGGAAAAGATGAGCTCATGCTTCTGATACTGGGCCAGTCTGGTCTGTGGTCTCCCTAATGGTCTCCAGGATGTCAACACCAGTCCAATAAGTCCCTGTTACTCACACCAATTACCATTTGCACACAGGGCCAAAGCCTAAATAAACAGAGCCCATACTTGCTATACAATCAGCTTATATCTATAAACAGTGGAGATGTTTAAATTAGGCCACTCCCAAGAGTACGGGTCTCTGCTTGGACAGCCAGGCTGAGATGAAAGAATGGAGCCAGATGAACTCACTGCAGGGAGTCTCAAAGTAGTATATTAAAGATGACAAAAATAGCACAGGGATGAGTTCTATACTCCCTAATAGCTTCTTTGGATAATTCAACAGAACATTTTAGTATCAAGTTCATTAAATTTTAGCTTGTCATCAATTTAATTTGGGAGGTTGGTTCTGTTTAGCTGGTAAATGAATAATAAGAAGACACTGACCTAAATGACTCTCCTACCTACAGCTAAGGCGGTAACCAAACCAGAACACTCACAGACAACCCCATCGCTGAGTTAGTTTTGGAAAAAACACAAAAAGATGAAGATTTGGCTGCGCTTGCTTACCAGCTCACTCTGGTTTGGCGGGACACCCACGAGGAAAGTTGCTAATATAGGTTACGTGTGTGTGTGTGTGTGTGTGCGTGTGTGTGTGTGCTGTGACGTGCTGGTAGGAACCCAGATCGGCCTCCCAATGACGCATGTAAAACTGAACCCATAATTCATGAGGCATCTTAAAATAGGAGTGTAGATTTTTAAGTTCTGCTCTGACAGCACAGCAGAGTAGCGAGAATACTGAACCTGTCTCTGATATAATATAGTAGGACATGAGGCAGACTCAAAGTCATGATGTAAGGTTCACAAAACGATCATGGTGGCATCCCTCTTCCCCCTCTCTTTACTGGCCTTTTAACTAGCAAATGTAGGCTGCAGATTCGCCAAACCTCCTGAGTCAGGAAGGCAGAGGATCAGTTACGCAGAAGGAACCTTCTATTACAGTGCCAATTGTGTCCTGTGTTTTACGTACGTGTGTGTAATGGGTAAGAGTGGATGGGTAATCCTGTACAGTAATTATTTTAGCGTTTTTTTAGCTCTGTACTGTGATTTAGTTAGATGGGCAGCCTGAGCACAAGGAATAGTATATACACCAATCAGGCATAACATTATGACCACCTGCCTAATATTATGAAGGTTCCCCTTGTGCAGCCAAAACAGCTCTGACCTGTCAAGACATGGACTTAAGACCTCTGAGGGTGTCCTGTGGTGTCTGGCACCAGGGCGTTTTATAGTGGATCCTCTGGGTCCTGTATGTTGGGGGGTCGGAGCCTGCTCAGCACGTCTTACAGATGCTCGATCAGATTGGGATCTGGGGAATTTGGAGGCCCGGTCAACACCTTGGGCCCTTTATTGTGTTCCAGAGCCTAAGGTGACAAAGTAGTCATATTGTCCAAACTCAAGTCTGGCCATATGAGAAACAGGAAATCTATCAGCCCCTTATCTGATCCCTTTATATATGCCGATATCTATTTATTTTTTGACAAACTTTTGAGGACAACGTTTAAAATGTTGTTGTGAAAAGTAGAGCCCAACATAGCGGTTGGCAGATTTTGCCTATTTACTAATTTAACAGTCAGCGTTCTACTTTGAACTCTTTGTAGCGTTAGTGCAAAGTGTCATTCTAGTCTGTGCTTGGTTGAGGAGTACTGTGAGGTGTCATGTGGACATACTTGGCGCACATGTTTGTGGGGTATCACCACACATGCATACGTATACAAATACAACACAAACAAAATTATGGAGCTGGCACATTAAAGGCCTTTCCATCGGGCTGGAGCTGAATCTTTGCTAAAATGCAACCGCAGATTAATACACACACATCTATATCAAAACACACACAAGTCTGTGTGCATGTACATATACAACACACAACACTTCTACCGAGGAGGCACAGCATGCCTTGCTCTTTCTTACTCATCGCTGACATGTTTCGCACCATCTCCTGAGTGTCATATAATAAAGCATATGTTCGCTCACTGAATGCTGCAGCTCACCCACGCACACACAGCTCACCCAAATCCCTCACACACTTCCGGTAGACTCTCAGAATGAGCAGCCTTTGTGATACTGACAGATGCGCGGCTACAATACGGCACCTCTAATACAATTTTCTAACACAATTTCTGGTAAATCCACTTACCTCAATTTTGTAAGTCTTCTTAGTCAGCTACTGTTTCACAGCAAAGTCCATTTGTGATCTGCAGCACACACACACACACACACACACATACCTGATTAGTCTCAACAACTACAAACAAATATAATCTTACCTTAAGCTATATAGGTCATAAATAGCTTTAGAACTATTCCACATACTGGCATTAACATTAAACAATTAATGAACAGGATGAAGCATCGATGGTCATAAAAACTGATACTTGAGCAACATGACTTTTTAAAAATGATTTAGAAAGCTCTCAAATTACACAGCTGATGTGTTGATGGGACAAATGATCAGTGTTATCCCGAGCATTCAGACAGGCCTGAATGACTGACACTCCACACTACCAAATGTACTGTAAGGCTTCCCCCACGGAGCATCAGCAACAGCATGAATGACTCATTCCTTCTCCAACAACAACAACAACAACAATGCTTTCTCTATTTATCCAAGCAAGTCAGCTGAGAATACATTTTTACTCCTATTTGCTGAAACATTCAGGGTAGATTAAGGGCACAAGGACATTATACACAAAAGCCTTTTACACTCAATACCTTGTTGAAAGTGACTGACAAAAGTAGATTTTTGTGTGTCTGGATGTTGCTCATTTACTTTACCTGCACACTCCTTTACTCGTGATGTTTTTCATTCATTTGTGAATACCAAAATCAATCAATATTTGGTAAGAGGTTCATTTGTTTGACCTCTGATCACATTATTTTAATTTTGCATCTCAACTGCTTTTTCATCGAGCAAACACTGTGCTACACTCGTGTGATATAGGGCCAGTGCTGACTTCATGGGTAAAGCCCATGTACTTGAGGTCATTCACAGCACAGCACAACACAGGAAACAGAGAAACTTTCCCAGGCTGAATTCCCAGGCAAAATCCACCTACTAACTGAAACCTCATTCCTCACTCTTCATTCTCGAGCTTGGCAATCCCTTCTTCCCCCCACAGTTTTTCCCACATCACGAACCTCTGCTTGAACTCCTTCTGCTTCAACACTCACACTTAGTAGGCAGTAAGCCTCTAGGATGCCATAGCTGTCCCAGTACAATACTCACAAGCCCAGAGCTGTGCCCCACATCCGCACTGAGCTTTTGTTTAAAGACAACTTTTAAACACTTGTCTCTGTCACTGTCTCAAAGGATTGGTCAAGAATTAAAACACTAACTTGAAATGTATTCAGACAACCGAAGCCTCCTATTAACTATTAAATTAATGGATTTTCATATCTTTACAGATAGAGGGCTGAAGTTTTTTCCCCTGCATTTACTCTGAAGTTCATTATTAGAAAGGGATCTCTGAATGGCCAGTATGAAAAGCCTGTTGCAATGTTCATATGGGCACCTGACTATTGTTTTTAGACAGACTTCAAAAATTGCTATGCTATTCAATTTGTTTTAATAAATATAAAGTTGTGTAAAAGTTTCTCCAAAGAGTATCTGACTTATTAACTGCCATCAACATGTTTAAAGTAACTTAAAATGTGCGATAAAAGAGTAAACAAGCATGTGCTGCAAACGACTCAAACTGTAGTATTCTGACTGTGACTGGTCTACGCCAGGAGAACCACTGACACAGGAAGTGCTGGAATAGAGGCCAGACCCAGAACTCAGGTGTAGCTCCATGTGAATCCTCACATGCAACAACACCTGTTCAGTTTAACTAACTAAATTAAGGACAACAAACCAAAACAGTTTGATTGGGCACAAACATCCTCACATGCTGATGTCGTACAGTCTGGCCTCTGATATTTTGATTCAAACATCCCCAGGCATCAACGCCACAGCTCTTACAAAACATACTCGGTGTAATTAATCAGGCCGATCATTAATTTCCTCAACAAAGGCTAATTATTTTTCAGTTGTGCCAGACTTCATGATGCAGTGAGTTTGGTCAATCAACCCGAATGAATTGACTGTAACTGTTACTGGAGTAAATTACGTCAAAACGTAATTACCCAACCGTTTCAGACGTCAAAAGCAAATCAGTCTTTTGTCCCCTTCTCCTCTTTCTGCTCCCTTCTCCGGACCTTGTTTTTACATGCTCGATAGAAACATTGTGTAATAAGCTTTAACTACAATCCACTGTGATTATAGCATTGTCAGGGGCCCTATGATTTCAGGTCCTCGTGTCAGGATCCAACTGTGTGAGGACTACAGTGGCTTGTATCCCCAGAAGCACTCCCTTAACTTTCATAAAAACCTTGAACACTAATCAGAAACCAGCGTTGTACATTTGGAATCCATGATGGGAGAGAATATTTTCAATAAGGACGTGTTACTTGTGTTCACACTCTTAGCAGGATCAACAACAACGTGTCTTATTGTATTATGTATTGTCAAAAATTCCTGGCAAGTGCAAAATACTCAAGAGGTCAATTACAAGCACTTATCTTTCTATTACAGTTATAATGTTTCAAAAGTTATGGTTGGGTAACATATGTCAACATTTAATCATTGCACTTCAGTGAACCTGGGATGAGAGTTACTGGTAAAAAGTGATGGTAAAATGTATCAGGAAATGGCGTCAAGGTGTACACGTCATCCATGACAGCTTGTACTAGCTCTGACTCATGAGTTCAGATAGAGTGGCAGCGGCCGTACACACCAGAGATTTGGGGTTTACCACCATTTTCTATTCAGTTTAGTCAGACAAGGTCCTCTGCATGATAAAGGATGATCTCACTTGCCAAGGAAATGTTCAGTTTCCTGTTTCATTTCTAGGATGCAAGCTGTTCTGCACAGGGTCTCCATGGTTACGAGAACTCTGTCCAAAAATACACAGGCCAGCTCTGAGGGAAGTACATCATTTACTAAAAATGAAGATCTGGGAAGTGATTTAATTTACTATCATGGATGGTTGTATAATCTACCACACAGAAAGAGTCCCGCCGGTCTTGTTTATTCCCATATCTGAACAGAGTGTACAGTGTGGTAAAGCGAGACGATACAGTTCAGGCTAAATACATTTCGGTGCTTTCTAGCACCAATTTCTGTCTCCCATGTAACGTTAGCTAGCATAATGTTAGCTAAAACGGTTGCAATCATGTTTACATTTGATTCTATTGAAGTATGCAACACTTACCGCTATTTGGATAACCTGCTGATTCTTCGAAGTATCCTTCTACTCAGGTGAAAATAAAGATAGTCTGTCACCTGCACAATTGTCAACTCCTTTCCAAACTTGCGACTGGTTCTTCTCAGCCGATTAAAGATGGTCGACGGAAGTGACATAGTTAGCCCCTTTGCGCGTCATCAACATAATTGAACGTCTTATCATCAGGCTAGTTTATCAATAATACACTTGTTAACTTAATCTTTTTAACATAATGATTGATATAAGTTTATTAATATTTTTCACATATTTCCAGCATTTTTTCATATATTTCCAGACATCTGTGTCAAAGTTAGCAAAGTGGAGTGCCGCTACCAGGCCGTAACCGTTTGGCCCGTTAATCGTTGGAGAAGAATCGGGAAAATATTCTTTACCATGTAGTTTATGTATAATTTGTGTGCCAAACAGGATATAAGCTTATTGGGAATCTGGAAATGCTGCAAACAGCGGTAAGTGTCGTCATATTTTCTGTGACGCTGGTATTTAGGCAGTATTCTTGAGCAAAATAATGAGGCTAAAGCTAAGCTAACGTGAAGCTGACCGTCAATGTCAACGTCTCAAATGTTAAAAACGATGACGCAGACAGGTGCTGAACAGTTTCTACATGCAGGCAAGCCACACTCTATCATGTACGTTTTACCCAAGAAGGACAGACAACCATTCGTGACCATGTTACATAAGTCGTAGGCCCATGTACTGTATTGTGGGGTTATTTGTTTTACTCACACATGGAGAATCACGACAGCTGCTGATTTGGGTTTTAATTACCACGTGTTTTACTGATCCATACACCTGCCCAGCCCCCATGGTTAATGATTAATCTCAACATTTCTGGAAAGTAACTCCCACCGGCGCACCAAAACATTTTGACGTGCGGCTCAATAGTATTGCATAACAACAGCGTCTCTCTCCCTGTTCACCCGCATTGGATTTTTCCCAAATGAAGTATCAGCCTCTGACTATGAGACCAAACTTGGCCTGACAGCATGCAGACTGTACCTGATCCGCGTGATCATCCTCTTCTTTCACTAGTATGAGGAGAAGGTTGTTTGTTTTGATGAGTATCTCTGCAGTATTTCACGAATGGTGCGTGTCCATCTGCAGGTAGTGTTTTGGTCGGTACGCATGGCATGCGTGTTTGACCACGCCTAGAGGCAATGTGTGTGCGCAGAGGGACAGGTGACCTGCTGGGCCTGTTGGCAAACCTGCTCACTTTATTTTCCCAGACAACAAAAAGGCCTTGTAGAAACCCTATTATTCATTTTTTATTCAGTTGATCTTATCTAGATAGATCATCTTATTATCAGCTCTGATAATAGATGATACATTTGAATTATGTATGTATAGAGCTGCACAGTATGGTAAAACAAATCATTTTGCAGTTATTTTGACAGATATTACAAGTGCAGTGTGATTCAAGTCAGTTTTTTTGCATCACAATTTCCCTTAAACTGAAAACAACTAATACATTTGTGACATCATGTTATCTTACATCTAAAATATAAGATTTGTATGCAAGGGCATTTCTGCAGCACCACAGTGCTTCATTCAAATGCTGTTATGTCATACATTTTAACTTTAACCAAGCTCTTGCAATTTGGATATTGCACCATATAGTGATTTCATTAATATCCTGATTAATTGTGCAGCCCTAATATGAACCAAACTAGTAGTTCAACTAACCATCATGTTCACTGACAATTAATCTGTAAATTTTTCTCAATAAGTCAGTTAGTTGTTTGGTCTCTAAAATGTCCCAAAATTGTGAAAAATGTTGATAAGGGTTTCTCAAAGCCCAGGTCCTGTATTGTTTTGTCCACTGCTCAAAGATGTTCAGTTTACTGTCATAAATTAAGCTACTCAAACCAGTTAATCAAGCATCAAAATAGTTGGCAATTAATTTAATAGTTAACAGCTAATCTAGTAATTGTCGCACCTGTGCCAAACAACTACCCACAGGGCTGCTTCTTTTTCAAACTGGCACCTGGACTAAGTAGTGGTGTATTAAAGTATATTCAGTTGTAATCCATATTTGCAGTTATGACCTATAGCAGCATGAATCTGTGTGTTTGTCTGTGTGCGTGTGTGTCTCAGAGTTCATCTGTGGCAGTGCCTGCTGTACAAGACATTGCCTGTATGTAGCTGTGGAGATTATCCCACAGAGAAACGTCTGGAGAATGTGTCTCAGTCTTCAACTCTAGCACAGTTGCCATGGCAACCTGATCGACAGAGAGGACTTGGTCGTCCCTCTGATAGGATGTGAGCGGAAAAACCCTGCCAAAATCCCAAATCACTGCATCTCATGTCCGTCTGTCTCTCTCGATTTTTTTGTTCTCACTTGGCACGTGTGCTCACTCACTCACTTACACACGCTCACAATACAATACAAACATAAACACGCACACTACTTAATTTGTTGAGGAGACACCATCTGTCTGTCAGAGGCAACATAATTGTAGTAAGATCATCCAATATTATTATAGAAAAACAGGTACATTCAGGCTAAAGTCAAAGAATAAATTGGTAAGATCCTAATTTATTTATTTACTTTTTAAATGGCTGATGCTAGGCAGTTGTTCCTACCTGTTTCTGCCCTGCATCTGTCATCAACAGCTACTGAGACACCCTGTTACTTTTGACTTTTGATTTAAAGTCTTTTTTTCGTTTTAACTCAGAACCCAGATTACAGTATGCCACCATGAAACTCATCGCTTCCTGTGTCCCAGACGCTCCTTTCCTGTGAGGATTGACCAGTTTGCCCAAAATCCAGTCCAAGATGTCTTCAATCACAACTCTTACCGAGGTTTGTTCGAAACATTCACTCCTCTCCTCCTTGCAGCCAGCCCAGGCTGTTGTACTTTCCTGTATGAGCTCCCAGTCTGAAAACCGTGGCAGTTAAAGAGGAACAGGAACAGTACATGTAGAGAGTGAAAAGCTGAGCTACAATTTCGAAACAAGTAGACAACAGAAATTAACAGAAGGTTGCATTAAAAGAGAAATCCGGTTCTACTCTATAGAAACAGTCGGTACAATAAACTAAGGTTATGTGAATATGTGTGAGGGTAGCCTATGCCATTTGTGTGTCTCTTTGTCATCTTTCTTATTTCTTTCAAATTCAAAACAGAAAGAGCTCAAAGTTGAGTCGCAAAGTTGACAGTGCTGTACAGTTCGTTAAATCCTCTTGGACAAACTTGTGGCTTAGACAAATACATGTGACGTGACAAACGGGAGCCTCCAGGGTAATGCTGTAGGCAACACCAGCCTTTTTTATGTGATGTAATACTTCTGAAAACCATTAAAACTATTATTTGTGACGGTGGAGTTGTCCAGTGCTTAGAGAATATGTTGTTACGCAAGCTGACCGGAGTTCAAGCCCCGGAGACGACCTAAGTGTGCCTGTCATTAACTATAAATGTTCTGAAGTACTGTACAGGAGATTACTGGAAGGAATGGCATTACGGAAGAACAATGAGTGAAAGACGCACACACTCATGCGAGCCACAGAACTGTTCCCATGTGCTGCAGACCTCTATGATTCAGGAAGGGTGCGTGGGAGCCACAAATTATTTATTAAGTTTTAGAGTAATATAGCCAAAGGATGCAGTCACACAGCGGTGGAAGAGCTGGAGAAATGGGAAATAGAAACTAATGTGAGATCGGTCATGCTACGTAAAAAACACTCATTCCTCATTCTAGCTCTCGGTTAGGAGTTTGTTTGTTCCCTACTGTTTTATGGAGTGAGCAACTGAGACGATTGTTCATGGTTGTTCATGTCAGTGATTCACAGGAAGTGTTTTAATAGATGTTCAGCTCGTCCATGTCAGACGGATCTTATCACAACCTTTAACTTCTCTAAATGACTGTTGAAGTTAGGGTCGGTGCTTTATATTTATATTGAGGTCATGGATCTGGGCATAAAGGGGCGCTGATGTTACTTAAGGGCAATATATTGATATTATATTGTCATATGATACTATATGTTGTCTTAGATTTTGGATATTGTTATGTTGTGATACTTGTTCTAACACTTGCCTTTACACACTTAGTCATTATATCCACATTATTGATGATTATTTATCAAAAATTAGTTGTTAATATTTTGTGAAAGTACCAAAAGTCATCCCTTCAATATAGTTGCAAAAAAACAATGTCAAGGTATTTGGTCCCCAGTCCTCGTATTTATTAAATGCTTTTGAGGGGATTTCAAAATGTTAAAATGTATTCAGTATAGTGATATAACATGAAAATATTGCGTTATTATTTTATGGCCAGATCGCCCAGCAGCTGCTATATTTTCAACCATACTACGTAGATTGTAACCACATGAACAGCACAGTTTAAGCTATCGATGACTTTAGTTCCAACTGTCTGTCTGACTGGCTCAGCAGACGTTGCCGGTGCTCTGGTTACAGCCTGGAAGTGGTGCCTTGTATCCCCAACACCCTGCCAGCTGCGTCCACCTGTTCTTTCATCATTTTCGCGAGCACAATGAGGACTCGCTGAGGATCCTTAAACAGACTGTCAGTGGTGTTTCTCTGCACCCTCAGCCACTTCATCATCTCTCCTCTAATTGGCTCGGGGGGATATAAATAGCCACATGTATCCACCACGAGACTGATTTACTTGCTTCACTTACAAGGTTAATGTGGCCTCGGGGGACCCACGGGGGGACATCGCGTTACCTTTTCCCCGAAAGCCACCGTAGCAACAACAAAAAGTGACAAGTATACAGTCGCGGTCAAAAGTTTATGTACACTTGTAAAGAAAATGTACATCATGGCAGTCTTCAGTTCGTTTCCTACGGCTCTCATTTTTCTGTGATGGAATGAGAGGAACACAAACTACCTTGTCACAAAAAAACATTCACGAAGTTTACTTAATTTATTATGGGTCTTCTGAAAATGTGACCAAATCTGCTGCTCATTTTGATAGGGCTTGTTTAATACACCCACTCGACTCAGCCACAAACACTACAGTGGGAAAGTCCAAGGAGCTCAGCATTGATCTGAAAAGCCCATTATTGATTTGAACAAGAAAAAGGCAAACTGTCATCTGCTGCTGAGGGGAAATTGGTCAGAGTCAACCAAAGAACACCAAGAAGCAGGTCTGCAATGAAGATTTGAATTAAGCTTTTGGAATGGCCCCCATGTGGACTGTGCTGAAGAAACAAGTCCGTGCCAGGAAGCCAACTAATTTAGTTGACCTTTACCGATTCTGTCAAGAGGAGTGGTTAAAAACTCAGCCAGAGGTCTGCCAGAAGCTTGTGGATGGCTATCAAAAGCACCTAATTTAGGTGAAAATGGCCAAGGGATATTTAACCAAATATTAGAAATACTGTATGTATATTTTTGAGCCAGCAGATTTGGTCACATTTTTAGAAGACCTGTAATAAATTCAGATTTGAACCAAACTTCATGAATGTTTTTGTGTCAAAGTAGTTTGTGTTCCTCTCATTCCATCACAGAAAAAGGAGAGCTGTAGAAGTCACTGGAAGTGAAGACTGCCATGATAAACATTTTCTTGTATGTGTGTGTAAACTTTGACCGAGACTGTAACAGGAGATTTTTTGGTCTTGTGCTTCTGTATTTTCTGAATGACTTTGTTTATTTACTGTTTTCACCACTCAGTTCCGCTTCTTTTATGCCAGCATAGCAGGTGTGGGTAATGACACAATCATGAAAAGCAAAAGAAAGTTTAAAATAATGATTTTGTTCAGATTATAAAAAGTACTGATAATATTTATATTTATAAACTGATCTGCAAATCCTGTGCGACAACTCGATATCTCTTCATGCAAATTAAAATCAATTGCCGAGCTTGTCATTTTTCTCAGTGTATTCCTCTGAGAGCAGCAGCGGCAGTGTTTGACCCAGCTGGCCCTACAGCCAGCTGTAAAACCACAATGACGCAAAAGCAGGAGCCACACAATTTGCATTAAGAGGGAAGATATTTAACCCTTTACGGTCATAATGGATGCACACTGTTACATTAAGCCAACACTGAACAGATCGGGTAGTGATTGTACCCTCTATGTGCGATCTCTCATTTAGATCAGATGCCTTAATTTAGACACTCTGTACCAAGTTATAAAATCAGTGTAAACATTACAGACCCCTGATGAACAGGTTCCTCCAGTCAACCTGTTTAGTCTCTAACAAGATTTTTTACTTTGGACTAATAATAATGACTCTTCTGACATCAAGGCCCCATACTACATACAAGTAATGTATAAACAGTGTGCATTCATGATGAGCTGTCATTCTACAGACTGCTCTAAAATAATAAAAATAGACTAAAATTAAATCCAGTTTAATTGATGCACATACTCTTTATGTTGACATCCAAAGCATCTTATTTCATGTAAACTCACCATCCGATTTGTTTTTGAGGTTAGTTTAATACTGAATATTGAGGAGAGAAAGTTATCTTTCTTTTAGCCTGTGGATGCATTTAATGACTCGTCACGACAAATACTGTGGGGTGAAATTCTATATTTCACATATTAGGTTTGACCCTGCGTCTCCCGTGGAAAAATCGTTTGAAGTTGCCGAAAACAAGTGATATGCAAAACATCTCACTTTGTCTTGAGATGATAATAAGAGAAAAGTTTCACTTCTGTTCAAGCACAGATGTCTTTTAGGCTCCAATAAAAAAAAAATACGGAACAGTTCTACGTAGGTTAACAGTATAAAGACTCTAAGAAATCCACCATTGTCCCCGCACCATTGTGAAATAACAACGCGTGGGCTCAGGAACTTTAAATTTAATTACCCGACATCTCAGTGAGGCCTTCGTCTACGTCACCAGCTGTGCTGTCTCCCTCTGTCTCTATCTCCTGTGTGTGTGTGTGTGTGTGTTTCTCTTATCAAACTGCAACTTTAAGTGTGACTTAACTGTAACAGAAGTTAAAATCAGACTGCACATTATTTATACCCTCATTTTTAGTGTTTTTAACACCTGACTGTCAGATAAATTAAGGTCTGGTTGTGCTATCAATCAGACATCAAAGAACTAGTGACAATGTAGGCCAACTGTTGCGTTGCCTCATGTGTCCTGAGTCACGTCCAAATCGGAGACTCAGAACCACGGATATACAAACCATTGTTATGATAAAGCGGGTTTGCTTATGCATGATTAAAAACTTGCAGTCGGCACAGTTGACGAGGCAGCAGCATACAATAAGGGGAAATCATGCTAAATGGATGAAATCATGGATAATAAAGCCACAGACTCAAGGCCTTTCCTTTTCTTTTTCCGTTACTCTTCTTGTGCACTGATTTGCTTCGCTGGGCAGCCGATCAGAGTGGTATCTATTAGTGATGGGCTCCGCCGCCGAGCCAGTGTGCTCAGTCAGACGAAAGTCATCATAAAGGGCAAACTACTGCCAACAATGTGGCTCACACCACAAAAACTAGGGCCACGGACGCTCAGGGATGGCCCCAAAATTGGCCGACGGTCAGCTGTCTGTCTGGTGTGTCATGTATAACGTATAAGAACAGTATAAGTAGCGTAAAATAAATATGAAATGTGTCAGTGAAAATGCATACCTACAGTATTCCTGTAGGCATTCAATTTCACAAATTAAGATAATAATAAACATTAAATTAAAACAATTTTGTATGACATTAAAATAAGACAGTTTTCCCTCATTTTAGGAATTTACAAGAAATTGGTGGCTGTATCTTAAATCTACATGAGCTGAGGTTGACCATTGCACTACAATCAAAAGAATAACATTTAGTCTTGAATATTTTTAAAGCTAGTTTGTGTTGGAAAGAGGTCAAATATTCTCTCAAAATTGGCATATTTTTTGGTTTATTTTGAGATACCAGTTGAGAAAAACACCCTCACACGCCCTCTCATTTGCATTGTGTTTCTCTTTTCTCTGAATGTATCTCTCACTCATTCACATGTATGGGTAGCCTTAAGCCAATTCCCCATTAGCTCACGACCTAACCATTTCCGCTTCTTGGCTCAAAATATTCCTCAGATTCCTATCAGTGCCACACAGAGGTGCAGTTAAGTGGTGTCATTTTTTTACTAGTGGGAAATGGGCTGCTCTGTTTTTAGCCTTGTTGGGTAACTCAGCCTTCCCCACAGACCTCCGTGCCTTTATGAAATAGTGACAAGGGAGGCCAACTGTCCCATATCTCAGTCTAACTCTGTCTCTTTTTTCCACCCATCTCTCTTTCGTCATATGCACGCAAGTAGTTTCACCGAATCAAATCTCTTGCTTTTACTAGGTTATGTCAGAGGCAAGTCGTGGAGAGACTTCCGCAGTGGGAGTTGGGTTAGCGGGACACGGAGGTGAAGGAAATTAGAGGAGACTGGGAATCATTTGAGGAGAGGAGGCACACATGGAAATTCACGGATAAGTGCTAAAAGATAACAATGGTATATGAGAGGAGTGCAAAGAATAAGACAGCCCTGTGACATAATACACTCATGATTTCCTTGGTTGGAGTGGATACAAGGGCAGACAGTCTTACAGCTCTTATCACAGGTCACAATGAAATTGGATTTGAAGGGTCATGGATGGAGATTACGAAAGCATCTTACCCGTGTCTTTTTATTTAATCTTTTTAGATCAGGTCTGAATAATTCCTTCCAAATCAGAAGTTTAAAACAAATTTGATTTTGGAGAAGGAACCCAACATAAAATAAGTTTGAAATATTCTAATGTACTTATGTGTTCTTATCAACTGTTAATACTTCTGTCCAGTTTTGAAATTGCGGCTCTGTACTTGTTTGCCAAAAAGCTGCTAGAAATAAATGCAAGTCCTCAACACCTGTGAGCACTTTGCAAAACAAGCCTCATTATGCTTTTAAAGACGGAAGTTGTTGCAGTAAAACCAATAAAAACTGGAGTTTCGACACGCATGATGTTCCATGGGATGTTTCCCAAAGTGTATTAGAGCCTATAAACACTCCAGTCAAACCAGTGACTTGTGGAAAATGATGTGCTAACAGAACATTCCTGAGAAATATTTCTTCATCAAGCATCTTTTGCCTTCTCACCCTGCAGGCTGTGTGTACGGTCCCACATGTTGGATAAGCCAACTTATTTATGGAGCTATAAAGCAACTTTATGAGCATCCACATCCTTTCCAGTTAATCACAGAGGGGAGTCACTGCAGGATGTACTGCAAAAGAACAAGAGTCAGGTCGATAGTTGAAACTAGAAAACAGGTTTCACAATTCACAGTCGGAAAGTGGAATAGCATCAGAAGTCCAAATCAGTATCAGAAAGAAGGAGGTGATGTTGAGCAGGTTTTTGAGATATCAATAAACCGAAACATGCAGGGACTGACAGCACTGAGTCATTGTCAGAGGTCAGAAATGTGTTTGCATCTTCCATTTTAAAAAAAGAGAAAAAAAACTAGTCTGTTAAAATGCTTGTCATTCAGGTAGTCTCCGTTATGCTTGTCTTTTCAAAAACTGAGCTGTCACCCCTGAAACTACAACACACACCATCCTTCCATCCTCGTGGCCAGCAGGAGGCTGCTCCACTGAAATACGACTGTCAAAAAATAAATCAAATTGTATGTAATCTTATGAGAAAATGATCCTACTTCTCACTTGATTTATTACCTCACTAAACAAACAATACAAGAGTTTATAGTCTCACTCGCTAGTTTCAAGTCTTCTTCAATGCAGCACGGTGTCCCTTTTTAGAGTCAAACTGACGATACAGCGGGGTCTGCTTCAGGGCACGGCCACCTCGTGATTGACAAGTCGCTACCACAGCGTGTCCTCTGGTTCTCACTCGCTCCTGTCTCAGTGCATTAGAGCTGTGCTGCCTCGATGATGCAGCGAACCCAGTGACATCAAAGAGAGTGAAGAGTAACATAGTGCAGGTATACAACACACTAAACAGTCGTTCTGAATCTACTTCACTTCACAGCACAGTCCTAAGGTCTGAGGTTGATGGTTTTTGTTCTCACAGGACGGGCCACGGTCTGGTGAACTTAAGTGACTTTATCATTTTTTTATTATACACATTGTGGTGGACTTAGTGTGGGAACTGAAACTCGACCGTAAAAAAAGAACCATAATTGAGTGTATACAGTCGCAGACTCTCAGACAGTATTCCTGTAAAGTACCCCTTTCAAATAGCACACCGCTAAGTCATGCCTCATTCTTACAGCACTCTCCTGCCCACCAGAAAGCCCCAAGATACATCTGTATAGTCCCGAAACGTCAATGGATTATTTGATAAAATAATTTCTGTTGCTGTTTCATATTATTGTAAATTGAATATATTTCACTTTTGGGCATTTTGTTGGACACGGGAAGCAATTGGACGATGTCTTACCGGGCTTGATGTAACTGATGTCAAAACTTTATCTTTATGTTGCAGTCTAACATCTTGAGCTTGACATTTGTTATTTTACATAAATTTTTTTTTTTTTTGCAATGGCAGTGTCGTTTGGGTTGTAAATTGTTTTTACAAACAGCTTTTTAGTCAGGTTGGGTGTTATCAGCTGCAGACCTCTAGGGGCCACTAGCAACAGAATTTTGGCCTATTGTTGATACTGCTTTACATACCGGAGGCTATTTATGTTCAGCACGGGACCCAGGTGCACAGTGAATACAGTTCTGTATTGGGGCCACAGCCTAATGAAATATGACAAACATGTGGAAACCCACCAAAAGCATGACTGTGAGCCAATTTACACCTCACACCCAGCGTTATGAAAACCAGGCCATGAGGGAGAAAAAATGCAAAAAAAACAGAAGGAATATACTCATGCTTTGCTTTTAATCACTTAATAGAAAAAGTATTTCAGATTTATTTTTGAACACAATATACAATATAATACCATACATTGTGTGAAACATTTAATAACCCACCTGCAACAACCGGTGGACTTGAACATATTATTGACAATAAAAAAAAACCCATCTCTCATGCAGATAGTGCTAAATCTGGCTAACCATTTGGACACAACTAGGACCAAAAAAAGCTTGAACATAGATAAACAATGTTAATACTGACAAATTTGAATTTCAAAACTGCTAACAAGTTTGGTCAGAAAGAGTTCACACATTAGCACAATCAGATACATAAGATCATGTTTTGTTGTTAATTCAGAACGATTCACGTCAGTGCCGGGCGTATTGTAGCATGCTACCAATACCGTCCCCGTGTTATCTACCTTTACATGAAGTGCGTTAAGTGTAAAAGGGAGACAATCGCCTTGTGTTTGTCAGTCGAACCTTTATCTGGCCTCATATATCAGCAATCTGCATTCAAATGCCAGTTGGAGAAGCTTAGGTGTGACGCGCCGCTGAGAGAAAATAAGCCATTTGTGTATTTTACCAGGCATTGGCTATGCTTCTGTGTTCCTAAGCTAGCTTGTATGTATCCTATATCCAAGCCTATGCAGTTTAACATGTCCTCTATGTCGCCTCTGGGTTACCAAATTGTTGCTGTCAGATGAAAACCTCGTAGCTTCAAAAACTCAGCTGGATCCATCAAAAAATATCTCGGTAACAAAAATGAGAACATTCAAAGTCCTCTGTGAAATCTGGGCCATTATTTAAGAAATGTAACTAAGCTGAAACTTTACTGGGAAACGTCAAATTTTCAGATATTTGAAAAAAACACCATGAATTAAGATTCAAAGTGATGCCGAAGTGAAAACATTTTTGGTTTAATGTTCATGCATTAAAAGCTCAATATAAAGTTTTTCATTTACTTGTCGGTGACGTTACATTAAAAGACAATTTTAACTTTTCTGTAAAAGTAAAAATGTTAATTTGGAGTTACAAGCTTCTCATCAAACAACAACAACAATGTGTCTCTTTAGCTGCTGCTCTGCTGGGCACTCAAAACATTGTGCGAATATATACTTAGATATATTTATATATATATTTATAAAAACAATATATAATACATATATAAAAAGACTCTAATCCAGAGTCTTCTACACATTGGACACCACCACTTCCAGGTAATGCAAGTGCATATAAATTAAAATAGATTTTACACTGAGCCAGTATTTCTTATTTACAAGCTTAAAGTATAGAATAAATACACACTGTTATAAACAGCAAAAAGGACCAACTTGAGCTCCTAGCAACAAACAGTAGAGACAAAGGTGTGGAGTGATGAGGGTAAGGCCTGAAGACAAAGTTGCACACGCACAGAAACACACACACACACACACACACGCATACAAAACCTTCCGTGCATACACACTGCACACAAACGATTGCCACTTAAAGCATGCTGTGGTGAAATTTGATGAAGTACCTTTTGAGTTTGTCAGTAAACCAATGTGAAAATGGAGAGATGTGATTATAGATGCATCTAGAACACCCATTAATATCAGTCATGGAAGCCACAGGAGGAGAAATGTGAAGTCTGCAAACCATTTTCAGATCATATTACCCATCAAAGAGAGGTTTTTTTTTTTTGTTTTTCAACCTCGAGCACCTAATTATTCCTCTTTTTTTTTTCAAAAGGGCACAGTCTGCCATGCTGTATCCAGCAATTCCATCTGTTCCAAATTCTAATAACCCGGCTGTCCTGGAAACCTGATACAGTGGAGGGGGGAGGGGAAAAATTTCTATTGACGTCAATGAGCAGACGCCGCACTTGAGGGATTTTTGTCGGGAGGAAGAAATAGCCAGCCTGATTGTTTTGGGGTCGTGTCTGTTGAGCCCAGAGGGGTTTGTAAACCATGTGAATAGTGGCGCTGATGAGGGTATGAGAGCGCCTTTCAGACAGGCAGCTGTAAGAGCACCTTTAATCATCTGGTCTGAGCCTGATTGCAGAGGGGCAGGGGGGCGTTACATCAGACGGGTCTGGGGTCAGGACCCATTCCGGCTAACAGGATTATTAAGACTGCAGCATACCTGTGGGCTAAAAATAGATCCACCGCTGTTGTGCATTTCGTCCTTGGCAGACTTCATTTAGTTGTTTTTTTTCATAGATCTAAGCAGCTGGTTGTCATGCGCTATTCGTTTGAGGGGTTATTGGGACCTGGACCATCCTCTATTTCACACCAGCACGACAACAATCGGATCAAATAACAAGCATGTAAATCGAATGTTCCATTAACTTCACTGTAAATTTAGCAGGTATCCCCGGCTATTTCATTGCACACGTAGGGTCTCGTATCCTCAATGAGCATTTTGCGTTAAAAGTCAAGCTTTGGTGTGAAAACGTAAGAAGCGCCGCAAATGGTCTGCAGACCGTTGCAAGAAAACAAAAAGAAAGAGATGGAGTATGAAAATAGACGATGTATTTCAGTGTGACTGTGACATTCATTAACCAACATCTGACATAAAGAGCAACAAACTAAACATGTAACATGAACCATGAGTGAACACAAAAGGTTTGAATTGTACGTGCAAAGAAAAACATTGTGCTCAGATTGAAAAATAGAGGTGACAAAATGTGCATATGGTGTGGGTGTTGATGTTTCCCTATTTCAATGAGTTTGTCCGAGAGTTGTTTGTCGACGTTTGTTTGGATTTCTCTATTGCCCAATACATGGAAGACTGTTCTCTTTTCAACATACAAAAAAGATTTTGCTCTTTCAGATAAGAAAAACAAAAAAACAAAAACATTTCACAGACATACTAGAGTGTTCAATAAATAAAAAACTATTATAAAGACAATAGTAAAAAAGGCACACAAAAGTCCTTTGACAAATGGTACAGGAAAAAAGTAAACACTTTCTCTTGCTATACAAATGTGTCTCCATCAGTAGATCTTACTCTATGCTACTTCTAGATCATATCATATCTATAAAAAAAGTCTTCAGGTACAAAACTTCTCTCAGTAGTGTCAATGTCCATTTAATGCCAGTCCAGAAAAGAAAAGTAACCATTTCCCAAACTGGCCGAAATCCTTCAAGTTCCACCCTCAGTCTCGCCTGTCCATCAAGACTAAAATGTCCGCAGCAATTATTTCCTGAGAACTCTGAAGCCGCTCCACTGAAACTGTCCATCCGTAACTGGCTTCAAACACCCAAGTGCAAGACGCCCCTGTGCGGGACGAAATAAGCCCTTGCTTCCGTGGGCTTATTAAAAAGCACAGCTGCAAGAGGATCTCTCCTCTTTTTTTCAAAAAACCTTCAAATCACCATGTGAGCCTGATGATGGAAGCCCTATGTGTCTGTCGGCGACGCCTCGTGTGTCACAATTTCTATTGCCGTCGTCGGCTCCATCATGCCGCCCTCGTCATGCTCCTGAATGTCCAAATAGTCCAGAGGAGGAGAACGAGAATCGCCTAGACTATCCTCCTCTTCTTCCAACTCTTCCTCCTCCTCTTCGTCGCCATCTTTCTCTATACCGTCCAAGTCCTCCTCCTCCAAGGTCAGCTCAAACTGAAACTTCTCCCCGCCTCCCTGCCCCCCATTGCCTCCACTGTGTCCGTGCGTGCCCTGGTCGTAGAAGGGCGGGGAGGGACTCTGGGGGATCATGCTCTGGTACCAGTTCCTGTTGTCTTCCAGCGTGTCCAGAATGTCCTGGGCGTCGGGGTGAACCAGATCGGCCCAGGTCTCCCACAGAGGGTGCACGATGTAGTCGATGAAACCCACCTGGAAAAAGTGAAGACAAATTAGAACCAAGAACTGAGATTCTTTGCATGCTGACGCACGTATGTGAATCTGTTTGCACATCACACAGTTTCCATGTCCTTGATTGCGTACCTGGCTCTTCTCCACTGAGGCCGTGTGTTTATCACACATAGGGCTGATCTCCATCCCCCTCTCCCTCTCTCTGTCTCCCTGGTGGAAGAACTCCTCCATTATCCGATCAGTCCACTGACGATACAGCTCCAGGGACTTGGTGGGGTTACTCAGGTCAGCACAGTGCACCATGTTACGCAGCACCTATAAAAAATACAGAAATGCCATTCAGTAACTGCCTGTATCCTCTGTAATGCCTCATCATTTGAACTTTTGTTATTGCCACTCAAAATCTCTACATGAATCAGCGTTTATTGTGAATTTTAAGTGAAAATTGGATAACAAATCGATACTACAATATGTAGAATCCAATGTCCGTGAAACGATACAGCCAGTTATGGTGGAACACTTTACAACAATCGAATTTAGAAGAAAATTGGATTCTTGTTGAACAGATGAACGGAGGGCAGTCTACACAGCAGTCTAATAAGGACAAAATCCTACAAAGACCATTAGAGGGAAAGAGTGTGGAGCACTTAAAGGTAAAAAGAAGATGGATGAAGTGAGAAAAGGAGTGACAGTGTGAGCAGAGGTCAGCTCTGTAGGAGGTCGGCTAATGATCACAGGCTGAGCGACCTCAACCAACCCTGGCTATCGATTAGAGCTATTAAAAGCGGGTGAAAGGCAGATGGAGGGCTTACAGTAACTCACAGTTTTATGTTTTAACTATAAATCGTTTTTTAAGTTTGTTAAGAATTGTATTTTATTTTATTTTTCAAACAAAACAAACCAAGCACCAACCTGTATCCTGTCGGTGTAATTGTCCAGCAGCAACACTCCAGAGCTCGTCACCTTCTTAGTCTCCACCATGGTCTTCAGATCAGCCAGTAGACTCATGTGTTTGGACATGTCAGTGGCCAAAACCTGAATTTAAAAAAGACAAAAACATCCTCAGTCAGCATTGGGGTCATGTGGAGAGGTTATGATATAAATCGAGATAACTCAGTGTCATTCAGGAGATCTTACCATGTCGATGACCATCTTGCGCAGGGACTGTCGCTGCTTTTTAGTGAGGTTCTGGAAGATGTCACAGTTGTCCTCCTGCAGCAGCTTGAATCCAACAGCCAAGTGATGGTTCTCCAGCACAGACTCGTCGTTGTACATCAATGCCAGCTCAGAATCTGGGAAGAAAAAGTGATTTTAACATTTTAGTCTTTGTTATGGCTGCTTCTATTTGACTGTGGAAAGCAGCAATACATATATATATATATATTTTTTAAAATATTTTTTCTTAGTCTTGAGTTATACTTACTGGTATTGATTAGGAATTGGTTTGATACTCCAGGATGGTCTACATCATGGATAGCTGCAGCAAAGATGGCTGCTAGGATCTCGAGATCTGTGAAGACAGCCTGTGAAAGAGAGAGAGAGGGAGTGAATAATTTTTTTTTTTTTAACTATTTCTGTGGATAAAAATAGCATCAGCATAGCAGCATCCACCCACTGACTATTGATATCGGTGCACTGTGTGATAGATAACAGACCCATGGTTGGTGCATACTAGCCTGCAGTCAACATCTAATGTTTAATCGTAATTTGACCCAAGAAAAGGGGCTGTTTCTGTAAGTAAGCTGCCTGCCTTTCTGGAAAATGTCACTGTGAGAGAACACTGACCTGCTAACTTTGATAGGTAACAGTTAACCAAGAACAGTAAATTATGATTAAGATCCTGAGCTGAGGCACTATTGGCTGAACTAACAATATTTCACTTTGTTTTAACTTACATCCAGGGCCGGAGTGGAGAGGAGGATGTGTGTGGATTGGGCCACGTCAGCAGCATGCAGGCTGTTATGGTAAGCCACATCTGAATGATAGTGATCTTCCAGTGTCATCATGTAGGCCACGAACGTATCCATGGGGATCTTAAATGTCTTTAACAAGTCTCGCTCCTGGAAAAAACAAAATCATGATTTAATTAGACTAAGCGTTGATAGTTTTAACGGTAATCAGCCAAAAGTTTCTAAGGAAACAATTCTGTAAGTGAAGACGGTTCATACCTGGAAGATGGCGTACATGATGCAGGTGAGGGGCCGGTTGTGGGAGTACTCCGAAACAGTGAAGATGTTCAGGCCCCACTTGTTGAGGTCCTCCAGCTCCTTGGAAAGCAGCTCTTCCTTGTCCGTCTTGACGCCGAATCGCGAGATGCTGCTGCTGGAGAGCGAGGGCCCATGGGAGACCTTCTTTACGCCACTGATCTGTGTCATCAGCTGCTGCTTCTGCTGCTTCTTCTTCTCCCGCGTCTTGGATGTCGGCGACGGGATCTCCACCTCATTCTGCTTGTCTGAGGGAGGGGGACAAATAGAGATTTCTCGTTTTTAGAAAAAGTGCAACTATCACGAGGAAGACGTGGTTTCAATTCCCGTTTAATTTCATAAAACACGAGTCTGGGTTCTAATCTTGTTAAAAAAAAAAAAAAAAAGACTCCAGGTGCACCACAGAAACACCTGCAGCTGGTTAGTTCCTGAGAGATTTATTGGTTCACTCATTCATTCATCAACGCTCCCTCCATTCATTTGTTCATTCATGCTCCCTGGCCTCCACCTGCAGTCGCTCTCTGAGCTCCTACTGTTCATTCGTCTCCGTCCCGCTCCCTCCCTCGCAACATTCTTCCCTCAGCAGGTGGCTCACGTCTCATCTCCTGCTCTTTTCACTCTCATAGGTCAGCCCATTGACAGACTGAGCGCCGGGGCTTTCACGCAGTTAAGGCAGCTCCACGAGGTCGGTCATTCAATAAGCCGCCGCATCTTTCACAGCGTTATCAAATTACTTAGTAGGGAGTGGGATTTTTATGTTTGCTTTATTTTCTTCGGTCAGTCTATTCAACTACGTTCGGTCTGGCCACAAATAGAGCGAATAAGCAGTCCGTGAATAGAAACTGCGAGGCTTTCATGGAATATTCCTTTGAAAAAATAACTACAAAATAAAAATGCCAGTTTTTGCACTTTATCCCAAAATAAACACAGATGCGCCGTTGCAACGCAATCCTGCAGGGACCGGCTATCGGCACGTATGTGAGCTGTGCACCCGTCTATCCGGCCTCGACTCAGCTCTTTCAGGCCTATCAGCCTTCCCCTGTGGAGGGTTATTCAATTACCAGCTGTAATTCAAATAATCACTTTCACTCTCATGCTCTCCCTCTCTCTCTCTCTCTCTTGCACTGTTTCCTCCGCCTTTCTCTCCGTCTCTCGCTCTCTCTTCAGTCCTCCAGTGGTAATAGAGAATGGGCAATTAAGCGCTCTCAGACATGTGCTGCGTGGGAAACAAGAGGAAGAGCAATATATTTGCCCTCTGATTTATTAGAGGCCGCCATTATCACCACTGCTGTGTGTGGCTTGTACATATATCTGCGTGTCTGTGTTAGAGATCAGATTGTTCGCGGCATCATTCTTATCGGTTTCTACATAAGTAAGTGGCAATACACAGTAAACGACATGCGGTGTGTTCCACAGCTGATTTGATAAACTGCTCAGGAGGGCTTTTAGCACGGTTATCACCATCGTGGTTTCCATATTCCAGCAGATTTAGCCTCTGTGTCGCAGTTTGGCCTGCAGTGTGTCAGCCAGTCACACGGATGGCTCCTCTTATTTGTATTTTCTCCTCCCTCTGTTTTCACTCTTCTCTCCTTTGCCTTTCATTTTTCTTTTTATCTATTTCTTTTTCTCTTTTTCAGACACCGAATCCCCCTCGAAAAAAATGAAGCAGAGAAGGTGAAAATCTGCCGTGTCTCTCTCTGTTCTTTTTCACTTCTCCTTCCCGCTTCTCTGTCATCTCCTACGTTTCTTTCGATTTCCTCGGATTCTTTTTCATCCTCCTCCACACGCTCTCCTGCGAGAGACGCAGATGCTGTGGTGGGGAAGGTGGGGGACTTTTTCCCCCTCAGTATATTCCCTGAACCAGGTGCGTTCTGCTGCTGGCCGATCAAAGGGAATTATGACAGAATTATGCCACGAGGACAGCTGTGGCGGGGGAAGGCACACGTGAATGGCCAGCATGCTGCCGACCAGCAATCCTTAATGGAAAGTCGGAAAACCTGGTCTCAGATCGCCATTCATGAGAAACTCTGGGATCTTTTTTTATATAAGAAATGATCCAGGCCCTTTTTACCAGTCGACAGCTGGCTCACTGCCTCAACATCAGCTGAAATACTCACAAACCAGATATTAGAGTTTAGATTTGAGTCGCATCTGAGAATGACCTCTGCAGGACCAGGCATATGGTAGGAAAATGTAATTAATGTGAGCTTCAGTGGATGCTTTTATAAAAAAAAAAAGAGAATAATATAAAGCTGGAATAAGTGCATTACTGATTAGATACTAATCTAAATGGATGGAAGGATTAAACAGTCCTACTGGTCAGCTGAGGCCAAACCAGGCCAGCTTTGCTGCTTCATTCGTTTTACCTCCTTCTCTTTATTAATGTTTACCTATGTAATGTGTTTTTTTTCCCTCTACTGCTAGCGGGGTTATCCTGATTTCTTTATCGCAGCGATAGTCATCTCTGTCTGGATTCTCGGGGCAGCAACAGTGGGAGGGAGAGGTGGCGGGACAACAAGGTGTCCCTCCTGACGAAGATGCATTAAGACGGTGATGAGTCACCCAATCTGCCGAGCTCATCTCATTGCCAGCAAAGGGGGTTCCTCTGTACCTCTGTTTTCTCCTCCACTGCAGTCAGAGCTCTCCCTCCCTCCCTCCCTCACTTGCTTGCTTCTCCTCCGTCTCTCCTCGCCCTCCTCCCCCTCGCTCTCTATGATCTGCCAACAACACTACACCGGATCAGGATGCGAATCGATTGGAAGCACAGTGCCTATAAATAATCTTAACTACCTCTTCGTGTATTCTGTCCGACTTGTATTATCCTCTTTGTTTGTCAATCTATATTACCCTCAACTCGTTCAGTCACTTACATATCCCTGAGATGTATGTATCTGTGATCTAGCTATCCTCAGACTTGTGTGGAAATCTCACATTAACCAAAAGCCAACTTTTAATCCATTTGGAAAATGTCTTGCTTGTGCTGTTTGAGGCTATATTTTCCCTACAGTGAGTCGATAGTGCGGTTTTAAGCGAGGGCCCTAAAACATTTTGTACATGTGGATGACAAAAAAAACAGCAGAAGTAACGGTTGCCATCCATGCACAGATTTTGAATGTGCAACCCACGCTGATAGCATCCAGTTCCAGCCCGTTTGCTCTGATTCTGGCTAACAAGCTCCCTTATCAGTCAAGTGGCAAGTTTAGCAGTAGCCAGCCACCCTCACATAAATCTTTCTTGAACAATACTTTGAGAAATGCACATATTTTACTTCAGTTTTAATGGGCATTTTGAGCCCAATGCCATAAACATCCAGACAAAGCCTAATGGCGCAGTGTTTTATGGTACGCCCCCGCAGAAAAGCCTGCTAGAGCAACTTGCACAGCTCAACATCTTGTAAGACACTGAAGCTCCAATAAACAATGCAGCAAAACAGAGACATGGGGATCTGTGTGAGCCATGATATATTTGGGGTATTCGTATGTATATAGTTTGTGTGTTTAATCGTAGTCTGTGGCAATTCAAGGTGGTTTATAAAGACCAAAATAGTGGATTTGTTAGTGTGACTCGAGTGCATGTTCACAAGATGCTTCATTTACCTAGGAAGGTGTTGGAGATGAATTCGGAAACCTGATTCCCAGACCGACTCATCTCAGATAGGTGCGTCAACTCCCGATTCAACATTCTCTTGAACTGCATGAGGGAAAGAGGAAGAGGAGGGGGGGAGGAGAGAGAGAGAGAGAGAGAGGGAGAGAAAAAAAAATGTCGTCAGTTTCCATTGGGGGAAAACCTGGGAGAAATTAAGGTCCAAGATTCCACGGAAAATACAGCAGTACTGAGTTTTATTTCACCGGCTCAAGAATATTATTCAATCACAGTGTAAAACCATTGGTGGTGGGGGGGGGGACACATAGTATTTTCCCCTCCATTTTCCCTGCAATTAATTAGGGTGCGGATCATTATTTGTGTTACCAGTGGGGAGGCCACCACCTTTTAATGCCCCCTCAGTTCACCCCCTGCAACCAATTTAGAGTTTTATCACACTGATTCACGTTTTTTGTGGGGGCCTATTTAGCTGTTTTGACTTGCGTCACTGTGCAAGAATTTCAATGATGTCAAGAGGAAAATCTGCACACTGCTCCGAACATTCCCCTCCATTCCAACATTTGGGTGATTTTCATGTACTTTCGACGCGATCAACAGTTTGAAACGGATACAACGTTCGACGGAGACGGGTACATCTGACGGTACACGGAGACCCAGGCACTGCAGTAGCAGCTGTTTATGACAGGCTGATGCGTGCGTGCACACACACACACACACACACACAGACACACGCGAAATATACAAACAGACACACAGCTCTGCAGAGGGCTCAAGATGGAGTCCTAGCCACAAAACACCATTCTGTCAGACCCCCCCTCACCATGATGGAAATGCCTTTTTGGTGCAATTAGGCTAGCACAGTGTCTTAAAATCTCCATCAAAACAATACACATTATCAAAATGCTTCATTTCTTTAGCATCGGCCCGTACGGCGACAGCAGACACACACACACACACACGTAAAATGAGATAAGTGCGTTATCCCGACAAGCTACATAGATAAGTGCCACACACCTTAATGTAACCCCAAGAAACCGACAGCAGGTAATTGGCTTCAGGCATTTTGGACCCCGTTTTCTCGTTCCTACACAAAGCCAGAACTGTAATCCAATAAAAAAGTAGAGGCAGAAGAACAGGATTCTTTCAGCGCCAAAAAGGATGATAAAAAAACAAAAAATCCGCTCTTCTCTCCTCTAGTAGTGTGTCTCTTCCCAGCAGCTAAGAGAGCAGCTTGATGATGGCTCACTCTCCCTCTCAGCACCAGAAAAGGGCCAGCTCTTAATCTCCATGCCTCGGTGGACGATGGACGGATAGATGGAGGACTGAGGATAAAATAGGCGTTGTAGCCAGGCTTTATGAGGAGGAGAATCCAGCAGGGCTCGATGGATCGACCGGAGCGGCAGCAGCTGGAGCCGTGTGCTGGGGACTCTCAGCGCACTGATGAATAATGGAGAAGAAGCGAGGAGGGGGGGAAAAAACGGCGATGGAGACAGGAGGAGGAGGAGGAGGAGGAGAAGGAGGAGGAGGAGGGAGTGAGGCGGCGATGTTCATCTGACTAGAGGGGGGGTTCCTCCACTGGATTTGTCTTGCTTCGCTACTCTCATTGCTGTGGCGCTCTCGCCGCCCCTCCTACCCTGCCTTTTCTCTCTCTCTCCATGTTTCTCTCTTTTTCGTTCCCTCCCTCCCTCCCTCTTCTGTCTCTTTTTTTTTCCCCTGCTGTAGTCTGCCAGCCCCAGCAACACGCTCTATTCAGAACACATGATTTGACAAAGTGGGGAGAAGGGGGGAGCCCTAATTACAGCTTGGCATCGGTGTGTACATGACGTTCAGAAGGGATGGTTGAGTGATCGACGTATAACATCCAGACTCTCCATCTCTCTTCTCCTTTCTAGCTCTGCAACCTCTGCAGATAAAATCCATCCTCTTTAATTCCCCGGCCCCTGTAATTCCCTCTAAAAGACGATTCTTTTATGAAGTCAGCCATTGTGAAGGAATGTCATCGAGCCGTGCAGCTATGCCTCCCCTCCACAGTAAAACAATGAGAGTCGAGGAAGGGGACGGGGCTCGTTTTGACGAGTGTGAATGCACAGCGACTGTATTTTTATCGCCATTATCTCTATTATCATCTGCTCGCCTCCCTCCCCCTCTTTTGAGTCTCCTGTTGTCTCCTGACATCCGCGAGTGTGGTGGCCATTGTGGAGAACTCACAAGCCTGTTCATTATCTGCATCCCAATTCCTAATATTAGACGCTGTCAAGGGTGTCTGTGGAAGGCTATTTTTAACGGCCGAGAAGACAACACGAGAGTGGGGGGAGACGGTCAGCGAGGGTGAAAAAAAAAAAAAAGGAGAGATGGGAGATAATTGCATCCTTCCCCAATTTAGGTGACAACAGCCTCTCTCGCCGCCTGTGAGTAAGTGTGTGTGCCAATTACCAGAACACCCCAGCGCCATGGCAACAGCATCAGGCGGCCAGTGTGAGGCTGTTGTGAGAGGAGGAGAGAGGAGGAGAGAGGAGAGGAGAGGCTTCCCCCTTTTCCTTTCCCAGGCAGACATGTGGTGTAGCTGCTGAGCTGTCACGAGGACACACCACACACGTCTCCGCTCACATCCACCGATGTGCAGACTGAACCCTCCCCCCCTCCCTCCCTCCCTCCCTCCCTCCCTCTGCCCGCGTCTCTCCCTCACTCTCCACCACTTACATGTCAATTTCTCTCCCGGCTGCCACTTGCCAACACAGTCATCAATCTCTCTGTCTGTCTGCCTCGCTTGCCAGAATCAATGGGCTGTCCTTGGAGCAGGTGTTGATACGGCTGCAGTGCACAAGGCCGGGGCCACCTGCCTGGAACACACTGTTACATCAGTACCGCCGGCCAATCTCCGAGGCGCGCTTTCGTGCCTCTGTCAATTTAGTCACGATCTGTGTTCGTGGAACCCACGAGGAAGGCTGCGATGCCTTTCGCTAATGAGAAAATACCCATAGCCCTCGCCGCTTCACAGCCAATCCATGGGAAAGCGTCAACAGAAGTTCCCAGAGAACCTTCCTCAGTCCGATGTTTGTGTTGGTGTGTATGAGTTTGGAAAGATGAGGGGGAGATCAAAAGCTTCCCCGAGAGGATTCCGGATTATCCTCCCACTGAGGGAAAGAACCAGAAGCCGGGAGGGGAGGACGCAAGAAAAGAGCGAAAAAAATAAAAAAATTAAAAAAAAAGAAAGCGAGGAGGCAGTTCTTTATATAATAGCTCACTGCATAATATATAAAGAAACCAGAAATAACAGCGGGGGACGTCTCTCTGCAGTGTGTTGAAGAGCTATGCTTCCCCACAGGCTGAAAGAAATGCCTCCGTACACTCGCACAGCAGCAGCCTAAAGATGCTGTTATCTACAGTTAAGCACAGCGGATGCCGACATGTCTCACACATGTTTAACACACCGGTCGCCTGTGTGTTGCCGAACGAGTGTGTTACGGCGAGTGCACGTTTGATTTTTATTGTTCGTTCGAGGGCAGAAGGGAAGCCTCTTCACCTCCTACTGACACCACGACACTGGAGGGAGATTAGCGTCTTAGAGCCCCGTGGGTATCTCTTTCTCACACACCCACAGAGTGTATATCCTTCTTCCATTCTTTCTCCCATTCACTTCCTCCCAGCCTCCAGCGTCACTTCTGTTCTCCCCGTCTGTGTCAGGAAACGGACAGGTTTTACCCTCATGTGGCAGATTATTGTTCGCTTTAAATCATCAGCTATCTTCATCTGAGCCGGTTCAGATTGAAGTTGTGCCTTTGGGCCACTAGTGGGTGCACTCTGCTCAGCCTGCTGTAGGACAACCTGCTCGGCAGCGAGAGAGCATCGACCCCTTAAACCCTGCATGGACAGAAACTTGACATATATTAACCTGTCCTCTTTTTCTATCCAATTCAGAAACAGGCAGACAAATCCCTAAGTCAGCGATTATTTCACAAATCTAAATGAACACCGGTGACGATGTGTACATTTTGAAGAGCAAACCAGTACACAACGAGATTACACTTTGTAACCTGAACATTTGCCACGACTCTTAATGGGGTACGCCACATCCTTTAATTCCAGCAGTGATGAAAACAAAGAGAGTTTGTTCATTTAGTTTGTTTAGGCATAAGAAATCAGTCATTAAGATCTTTGTCTTCTGATTAAAATGTCTTCCCCAAAATTTCCGAGTACACCTATGGAGTACACCATAGAATTACTATGATTTAGTTTCCTTCTTTCATCAGTTTATTAATGTAATCTCACATTTACATTATACTTTAGATTAGACTATAGGCTTTTTTTAAAAAAAATGTTGGTGGGTTAAATGTAAAGTAAAACATCAAGCAAAGGAAAAAAAGAACCTTTAAACCCTGGAATCCGACATAATGCTCCTCTGAGAGAAGCACTTACTTAACGATCAGCAGAGGCTGAGCAGCAAACCCACAGTGGTTGTGGTTTATCTCTCCCTCGCTTGAGCAAAAAAATATGACGCAGGTAGTATCATCAGCGTTATGGCAAAGACTCGCAGTGACACAACTCTGTGAAGATCAGGGAACCTACCTACGTATGAAACTGCGCTTACCTCGGCTGAGGCTACAAACACCTCAGCTAAGAGACGGCCTGACAACCTCTCACTTCCTCTGACTCACTCACTCATGCCGATGTGTGTCTGTGTGAGCATGAGTAAAGGCAGTTTGTCTGATGCAGTAAGATATATTGGAAAAATAACTATCCAGGATCCTGAGAGACTGTTGTGCTTTGGTTGCTTCAAAAGCAGAAAACACCGACATGTAAAATACAACAGAGGCGTCACTACACCGAGACATGAGAGCCTGAGAAAGGAGACGTTAACCGTTAACCTATCCCTGCAACACTCAAATGTTACAGAAACTAACATCATCAGATCAAACAGAAGTGGGATGTATTATTCTAAATTCCCAGGGACATTTTCTTCACTCTCTGCATCCTGTTTGCCACGACCTCTAACTTTCTCCCCACATGACCTGAGCATTCAGAAAAACAGAAAGAACAAAAAACTCCAGGCCTTGGTACTGACAGAGAACTTATCACCTGCCTGGGCCTCAGGTGACTCGGAAACCGCAGTCATTTTGCTTATTAACTCAACCCCTTCCCTTATTTCTGTTTAGATCACAAAGACAAACACACGTACTTATTTCGGAGCATTTTGCTGTACTTTGCTCTACGTCATTTAATAACTTGGAAAGAAATCAGTTTAAAGTTGTTCCAAGGGGAGCAAAACTGCATCTGCAATTAAATAGTGTAACAAAAATAAAAGTTTACATCAACATAAAGTTCTGACAGAACTAAAAAAAAAAAGCTGTATTTAAGGCCGCTCGGCGTGTCACAGTACAGCCACGAATCTGTCCGACTGTTTTCTCAACACATTTAAAATTCAGCATTGTGAGAAATGATGCACGGCAGGATGCATGCACCACCACAGCCTGTTGCAGGAACCTCTGCATATAGGTATAGACAGGAAAATGAAGAAATTAAGACAAGAAAATGGCTTTCACATCCGTAGTAACTGATCGCGTGCCTCCAAAAAGAAGAAAAGGCGCTCAAGTTCGCATTCAGCATCCGCAGCAGTTAAAACAACTTATACCAACAACAAAGCACAAAAAGGACCACCTGAAACTCTGTGCCAGCATGTGGGCTCATGTTGAGCAAGCGACAAACATTTGAGACTCCAGAACTAGACACAAAGTCTACACAAAGTCCATTAAAATACCACCGAAAGTTGAACTGACTTAAAGTTACACACAAAAAACCCCCACAAAGATCCAAGAAAACTCACCTTTCTCCAACCATTCAGCTTCCCCAATTTCCTCTCTTTCTTGTCAAAGCAGCAGGCTCCCATGTTGCTGTGTGAGGAGCGCAGAGCAGAGTGGGGCTGCTGTCCGTTAAAGTGTCTGTCTCAGTCTGACTACAGTGAAAAGAGGACCGAGCGCTGGCTCTCGCACGCCGGGAAACGCCACAGCTCTAGTGACTCACTTTGGGCTGCGAGGTCTGACTAGGCTTTACCTCACACCCTGTGCATGTGGAGCAATGACTGAGTGTGTGTGTGTGCGAGGGAGAGACCTCTGCCTCATACACACTCCCTCATGGGGGTAGTCCCGCCTCTAGTTTCTTGCTGTTCACTATTCCTGCAGCTGGCAGTAACAGGCAGCTCGAAGGTTTACACTGTCAATATCGCGCTGATCATTCCGATGACTAGGACGCTTCCTGTTCTGATGAACGCATTCGATTTCTTCGAACGAAAAGCTAGCTTTTGTTTTTATTCCCCCTGGCAGTTAAACTTTGCTCTGATGAAAGTGTATCTGACGTCTGTAGTTTACTGTATATGCCGAAACACCCAAAGTCGGAGGAAAAGTCTTAACTTTCAAGAGTCTGAGTTCGCAAGAAACGGTTAGAATAGCGTTGTTGGAACGTAAATCAGTGAGCTGCTTTTTGGTGTGTGGCTGTGCACGGCTCTCCAGAATCTAGTTGTTAATCTGACCTCTTCACTACAACCAAGTGTGGGAGTGCAAACCGTATTTCCTTCAAGGACTATGTAGCCTTAAAATAATCCCTCACACTGGTCCCTGCACAAAGCATTACACAATAACGCACAATCGGTCGAACAGGGTCATGTAGACCTGTAGAGGCTGGTTAAAAGCCCAGCAGCAACTGTGCTAAACCAGGTTTCAACTGCCACTAACACTTACTGGTATTATTGATTTGATCTGCTGATCGATCAGGTAGATCTCTTTGGCTAACAAGGTTTGGCAACTATTTTGGTTATCGATACATAAATACAACAAATGTATAATATTTTGGGCTTTTGCAAACTGTTGGTTGGACAAAAAAAACATTAATTGACGTCACCATGTGCTCTAGGGTATTGTGAAGGGAATTTCTAACAGTTTTCGGTTGTTGTTATAGGTCAAACCATCAATTGACACAATAACCTGCAGATTAATGGGTCATGACAATAACTTTAGTTGCAGCCCTAAATGTCTCGCTGACAAAAGAAAAGCAGCTGATTCATTCATTCATTAATCTGGAGATTATTTTTCCAATTAATAAATGAATTGTCTAGTGTATAAAGTGAAAATAGTGAAACATGCCGACTTGTCTGTTACAGTCCAACACTCGAAGATATACGGCAGACAATCTTCCCTTTTGAGAAACTGGTAACGGTGAATATTCGTACTTGGCTTAAAAACAATCACCAAAATGTTTCTGCCAATCGACTAATTGTTTGCTCGACTCATCATTTCAGCCCGAGTCTCAAATAACGGAAGCTCTTCCGTCTTGACACAGAAGAATATCCCGACTCCCAACAGGCCCCGACCCGTCTACGTCAGCCAGACATAACAAGCGGGACAGTCACGTACAGCGAGCCCTCAGCGGCAGCAGCAGCCCCCCGCACTTCACCTTGGAGGTACAACAGCGGCTTCTCGCGTTTCACCTCCCTCACGCTCATGTTTCATACCCCGCCACAGCTTGAATAACAGTTTTTCCATCCTAAATGCAACAGGTAGTCAGACAACATTAGCCGATGGGCTTGTGTTCTTGTTTAATAAAACCAGGTCAAGTGTAATGACCCACATGACAAATGTACGGCAGTTGTGTAATGTTTTAGCTTACTGTAAAAACAAGGCTGCTGATGACAGAGATATCAGCGGGATTAACCTGCTAATACAGACACGCAGTCGCTCAACACACACAGACACAAACAGCTCGTCCATGCGTGAAACGCCTTTGGCAAAAGTCAAAAGGAGGACATTTTGGCACCTACATTTTTAAAGACACTTCTAAATTTACATCATTCTTAAGGGTTCAACTCTCTGGGATAATCTGCAAACTAAGAGAAAAACACACAAACTCCTAAAACGGTTGGTTATTGTTATCACAGATAATTAGATATGAGATATGAGTGTTATCTCTGTCCATGTACATCAGTTTGATCAAGTCAGATTACTGTTATTGTACAGTCTGTTACAGTCTGATTATCTTGGCAGCTGAAGGGGGTAAGTTTAATACAGTGTTTTCAGGGAAAAACCAGCGTACTGTCTGTCCTTTCCTTATTCCATAGTTGCGATTTTTGGGAATTTCTCAAGTCAGAGAGGCTGCTGAAATCAATCATCACCTGCAGAAAACGTTTGGCTCGATGCTGCCAGTGTTTCCGTGATTGCAAAAGTGTTCACATTACAATGAGTGAACTGATTCTCATTTGATCGAAGAATGATGTAAACCAGCTGCTTTGCATCATTTATTAACAGGGTAAAAAGTGTTTTTTATTATGTTATGTGAATTCCGAGTGTCATTCCGCTGTAGCGTACATACTGTATCCCCTTGTCTACTCCGCTGCACGATTCCTGCCGTCCTGTGGCCTTATCTCCATGTTTGTTTGTTTAAAAGGCTAATAATAATTATTCAGTGATTCGATACTTCTCATGTGTCTTAACTGGAACCAGTCCAGCTGACTGTCAGTGTTGGATGTGTGTCCAGATGACGACAGCAATGGGATAAATAAACACGACCATTAACCATCCAAATGGGCATGATGGGATGTCTATTGTCGTCTGGAGAGAGAGCGGGGGATCAGGAAGGAGACAGGAAGAGAGAGTCACTCTGCCCAGGGGTCTGCATGATCCCTGGCACACACACACACACACACACACATACATAGGCACACACACACACACACAAAATGTTCTCTCTCTTCCTCTCTAGTTTATTGTGTTTGACCCACTGCGGGATCCCTCGCATCCTGTTGTCCAGTTTTATGAGAAATAACAAGCTTATCCTCTTGGCTCGCTCCACAAAACTGTTTTCAGGCTCTCTTACTCACAGCTGCTGTTCGGCCTATGCAACAGCGTTCTGGGATTTCACCGCCACAACGCATAGCATACAAACAAGAGTTTAGCATCGGAAGTTTTGAGTCAACAAAACAGCTGAAATCTGGCACTTCCTATACACTGTCAGCTGTGTTGTTTCAGCTGTGTCAGATCTATAAGGAAGATGGGCAAACATCCAGCCTCACTCATGTTTACAGAAGTCGTCACCATCATGGCTGCAATGTTACTTATAGCCAGGAATTTATTATAAGAAACAGATACAGGATTCAAAGATAGTAACCAGTCACGTGGATTATAATTGCTCACCCAGCACATACGCCAAAAGGTTTTCTTCCAGGTCGGCTTTCTCCTAGGCCCCCACATGCATATTCCTGCTTGGCCCATTGATAAGGTTATTCCCTATAAAACCATAAAGCTACTCTCTGAAGTAACACGATGTTTTAGTGTGTTTCTCCATACATCTCCCATTGACTTGAAGTCTGGCACCAGAGTGAGTTTCAGTGACCTTCTTTTTTAGGTTCCTCGAAGCAAACCAGGAAGAGACAGAACTTTCTGATTCATGTGCTGGATGAGCAGCTTTTTACTGGAATGAACTGTCATAAATGGAAGTCCTGGGGTCCAGGTTTCATAATTCACTCACATCTGGAATTGCTCACTATATTGGGTAAAAACCTGCTATTTGTACTGCAAGTGCCACATTACCACTGCTGCTCCTCCTAAAGGTACAGTAACAGTCACACTTATAATGATAAATTCACAAGAAAATCATTCACAAGAAATACATTCATTTACTGCAGGATTGACGCATGAGTGCAGCTGATTGATAGATCAGGTATAAACCACAGAAATCAGTATCAAGCGAAAGCTCAATACATCTACAAGATATAGGCCGAATACTGTGTCACCATTCTGTGTCATGCTCTGTCAAGTTCCTGGTTCTTAGATAACAGAGCAGGAACTAAACCTCGATGCACATCGCACACAGTCAATGACACAGAGGAAATAGAACAACCAGCCGATGGTGAGAAGGGGTTTGACGGGAACGATGAAAAGAACGCGACCAAAAAAAACACATGAAGAAGACTACACCACTTCCTTTTGGCAGACAAATCCAAAGCTGATTGGATTGCAGCCATCAGGGACTTTGTTCCCGTAATATACAGTCTGTATTATGACTGGGTGAGACTGGACAGAAATGGGTGTGAAAGCAAACTTGCCACAGTACCTCTCAAGGTACTACTAAAAATGACATTTAAAGACGCAGAAGCTGAAACCTTAACTAATCTTATCTGTACACGCATCTAAGAATCGCTCAGCTGGGTTCATATTTAGACAGTAAAGGCTGCAGAATCAATCAAGCAGCAAGCAGTGAGTAGTCAACCTTACAGACACAGGCAAATACTGCTGAGTATCATGCTCTTTATTATGGTTACGGGGGGTTAGGCCACTTAAATAAAGAATCAGGAACTTAAGCTTGGATGCACATCACACACAATGATGCAGAAGAGAAAAACGAAAAAGCAACACTTTCTTTAATCAGATCAGACGGAGAGAAAAAGGTAATTGAGCCGAAATGATTGGAGCTCTACGCCGCTTTAGATTAACATCCAGTCACATTCACACAGGTGCGCAGGCGACCCTTATTACGTGACAGCACACACGCCAACACTGCTTACTGCTGCAGCCCCCACCACCACCACCACCAAGCCAACCTCATTCTTACTGTACGAGTTCAGACTTCTAATACTTTGACTTTGCCCCGGTCACGCTAAGTTTGTTTACAGCAAGCTAAAGTACGTCTGGGTTCTATACACTCGTTCATGTGTTTATTATGCCGAAGGATTTGTGCTCCTTGCAGATTCCTTTACTGCTGCAGGGTTCAAAAGCGCGACTTTTCCTGTTTTAAACATTTTCAACAAAAGGAACATTGTTCAAATAAAGTTCATCAGCCTCGCGCCCTGAACATCTTCTCCACTAATGATGGAACAGGACGAAAAAATGAAAAAAGCAGAAAAGAAAGATGCAGCCTCTCCTACCTTGTTGGAGGCCATGTCGCTGACAGAGCGGTAGGTCTGGATGGTCTCCAGCTGGTCCAGACACCAGTCCAACTCCTCCATCGTCTCCATGGCCAGCTTCTGGTACGCCTCATCTGTCAACAGGCAGCCGGCACACAGAGACACACAGTCAGAACAGACAGCGCACATGGAGCCCGAGCGTTGCCCTGCCACTCCCAGGCAACATCCACCCACAGGTCCAGCTCGGGGCGCCTGCTGCTGCTGCTGCTGCTGCTGCTGCTGAGAAGGGGGTATGGCGAGAGGTGGCACCCGGCTGCAGTGCTCCTTCATCATGAGGAGGTGTAGCTGTGGGGAGCTGCTTGGATTCGCAGCTGTCACTAGAGCGGCGAGGGAAGCGGCTGCAGGACCCGAGCATGCTCCGTCACACACTCAACTTTACTCTCCGTGCATGTTAGAGTGACTGTAAATCCCCCCCCCCCCCCCCCCACAACCCCTCAATCTGAGGCCCTCGGCTCATTTACATAAAGTCAGCCCCCTAAAGCAGGAAACCAGATCCCCCTGCCATCGCTGCGCACACTAACACACAGGAAGCAAACACACTCCACTAAATCTACACAGACACGCACAAGCGTTTGTCAAGCCAAACCAAACTCTCATGTTAACTGTTTATTCTCTCCTTTCTGACACGCACACACACACACACACACACACACGAGCGATGCTGTTTTGTTAGACACAAACATGGTTATTGGCCTGTCTGTCTGTGGCACACATGACAAACATTCGGGATGTTTTAGTGATTCCTCGCAAAGTTGGAACATTTGACATTTTGGTCTGCTGCTAAAATGATAACAGCTGCTGGAAAGACGTGTGGTTGTTGTTCTGCAGTGTGTGCGTAGAACACGACCACAGCACAGGCACTAATGTAGCACAAAGACAACATTACAGGAACTGGCCTTGGTCTTAATTTTACCAGAACTGAAAGATATTTCGGTGATATTAGGCAACAGCCAGTGAGTGTACTGTATGTATTACGTGATAACACAGTGTGAACAGCAAGTGTCAGCTCATTATTTTGCCCGGGAAAACATTAAGTTACTCAGTTTTTAAATCATTACCAGCCGCGAAAGCGTCGGCTGGTGATGCTTTCAGTCTGTGAGTCTGTGCGTGTCATGGCATGTGGCGAATGTGGTCTAGTAAGTTGTCACGGATCATAACATGAACAGGAGTTTTTATTTAAAGTCTACTTTAAGTGTAATCATTTAACACCTTCAACCAGTAACTAAATTGGAGCTGATTATTTTAGTTCATTTCAATTGACTTAATTAACAATTATTTTCTGGATTAATTGTTCAGTCAATAACTGATTACAGATGATAGTGAAAATTTCAGCCTACTATAACACAAGACAAAGAAAAGCAGCAAATATTCACAGTTTGGCCTTTTTGCACAAAAAAAAAAAGAATAGTCACTAATTAATTTTCTGTCAGTCAACTAACAGATTAATTGAATAATTATTTCAGCTATATCTTAAAGGGGAGCTATGTAGTTTTTTTTAGAAGAAATTCCAACTCAGGATTTTAATATTTACAATATTAATGAGGTAATAATACAAACTCATAAATACGATTTTAAGAGTCTGACTGAATAAACAAGCTGTTCTCAGAGGAAAATAAGGTTCCCCGCACAATGTAGTGAGCAAGGTGGCAGGGTCCGCCACATATAAACACAGTAAAACAGTGTGAAACTGTGTCGTCCTTTAAGGTCAGTTCGTCTTTTCAGTTTACTCAGTCATGAAACAGAGAGGGTTTGCTTATTTTGTTTGTTTAGGCATAAGAAAATCAGTCAATGAAGACATCTTCTGTCTTCTGACCCTTAAATATCACTTGTGTTGCACTTTTCTTGTAACAGTGCAACATAAAGTGATTGTAGCGCATCTGAAAATGAAACATAGAAATAAAACATAACCTAATATTACAAAATAAATGTGGTTGGAGTGAAGCTGTAGTATAAAAATCAAGGGAACAAATTCAGTTAAAAGAAAGACTTAAACAGTCAAAATCTCCAAAACCTTTCAAGAATATGGGTTTTATTTCCAAGTGCAAACCTCTTATGTTACAACAAGCGTGATTACCATGAGAGGGACTGTTTTCTTAAAAGATTTAAATGATTATTTAAACTACGCGAGCGCCTATGATCAGACATAGAGAGTGGGTTGTAACCGCCGCTGAACTCGAAGTCAATATTCCAGCCCTATTCCAGCTACGACTGCACATCAAAGGTTGGACTGAGGCCTTGTTGGAAAGCAGAGGGGGCGGCTGGTCGAGCTGGACTCACACACACACACACACACACACACACACGTTTGCCTGCTGCTCCCGCATTGTATACACTCGGTGTCTCCTAGCTGCGGAGCACAACATGGCAGCAGGGTGTGCACTGCGGCGACCTTAGCGTGGCCACGTAGAATGTGTCCCCTGCTCTGATCTCCTCGCCATCAAAGACATGAGCCTGTTTGCTCTACCAAACATGAGAGGCACCTGGCGCTCTGCCCTCAGCCTTCCCTCGCTCTGATGAGGGCAGCGAGAGAAAGAGGGAGTGTGTGTGTGTGTGCTCGTGTGTGTGTGTGTTTAGTTTAACTCCGCAAACTTCTGATGTCAAAACGGCTTACACTCATTCGAGAGGTTTCTTCTCCGTATTCTCAGCGCTTCTGAGGTGGTTTGTGTTTCTGAGGAGCACAGAGAAGTCCTCTCCCCCGGAGCCGTTTTCTCATCTGAACTTTTAAACTCCGCTCAGACAGAAAAGTATCGTTTGAGCGGTCCGCTGTATCGATGTTTTTATGGACTTAACTCATAAAACAGCAATAACTGTCGTCCGTGCCTGCTAATGCTGAAGAGTCATAAATGGGCTGCACAGTTACTTCTGTGCGAAGGGTGAGTAAACTTATGAGGTCAAAAATGAAGATAGACCAAAGTGGGACAGGGTTTCAGAGGTAAAAATCCCGTTCGTCCGAGGCCTACGGGAGCACGAGTCTCATGCCATCAAATCATCTTTTATACGAAATCAAAGGCACATGACTGTGTGCAGAACAGCTAATGAAGGAGTCCACTACCACTCCAGAGGAACATTCAAGTAACAAGCATCCAAAACACAAAGCTTAAAATTCTGCACTGCTAGCGAAAAAGCGGAGCGCAAAGATTATGCTTTTTAAAAGCCGGATAATCCACTGAGCAGTTCAAATCAGTCAACTTTTAGATTCTGGGTCAATGTTACATGAACGCCGAGGCAGAATGTTTTCATCCCTTTCTTGCGACAGTTAAAGGTTCACGTCGGAGTCCTGCCAGCGGTTTCACATTATTTCATTTATCAACAGGTGGCTGTTGTATAATGCGGCAATGCCGAGGCGGAAAGAGGGAAGACTGCAGGATCGTTAACGCGCACATAAACAACGCAGGGTTCACGCTTTTGAGAAAAATCATCTCTGATTTTAGTGAGTAACACTGAATGTAATTGTGACTTCTGTGTGTTTACAATTTCCACAGCGCATCTTCAAGAAATTTCTGTCAAAAACTGGATCAGGCTCCAGTTCAGGAAAGGGGTGTGTGCACATACTGACGTGTGTTATAGTGTGTTGTCATGAGGCTACATCAGGGGTGAAACTCAATTTCTTGATGGATTACTTGAGCCTCTAACCATGATTTAATCATGACTTCGATTTCAAAACACACAAAGCTGGGTAAGAAATTTGGTTTCGTGAGTCACAGAACTGGTCACAGGGCCAGATTCTTGTGGGTCCCCGCAAACTAAATCCATCCTCTAGGTAGGTGCCAGATCCACTTAACTATAACGCTTGTATAACGGTTTTACTCGGATCACTGGCCTGCTTGCAAGAAGCACTAATACCAGCCTTTCCCCCAGTGCTGCACCCAGTTTACCACCAGTCAGATTTATGTGTTAATCATTCAGGCATTAAACTCTTGATTTCTCAATACTGTTATGATATGATGGTTTTAGCAACAACCGGATCTAATGTCAATGATTGAAATTCTTCCCTTCAGAGGAAAAAAACAGACCCTGTTTTTATTCTGCAGCTAAGAAACAGAGAAGTCCGTTGAACCAGTGAAAGACGAGTTTTTTTCAGCCTTGTTTTGAAGCATTTGCAGATGTGATTTGACACAGAACTTGTTACTGGCAGAATAAGAAAAATCGTATTTGTTTTTCCAAAGACAAGATAATGTGGTCACTTCTGTCCTAGAATCAGATAATAGAACAAAAGCAGGGATAAACGGCAGGGCTGGGACATTGTTACAATGGACAGGAACACTGAACAACAAAAAAATGTAAGGGTGATTAAAAACAAGTGTGGTGTTTGAAAACCACAGTGACAAATTTACTGACTCTTAAAGTTTTTGCATTAAATCTTTTTGCCTCAGTAATCTTTATATTTACATAACTCGCGTCACGTTGAATCATACAACACTTCTGCTTCTAAAAGAAAAAAGGAACTTAAACTGACTCACCAAGCGAATACATGCTTTTGTATTGCACTTGTTTCAAGAGCACACGCATGCATGTTAGCCAGCAATTACTTCAGTTACAGCAGTCTGCACAGCGGACTCTCGCGGCCCCAGATGGACCGAAGGAAACGGCATTCAAAAGCCAAATGTCTGCTGACACACACACTAACACCACGATGTAAGAGGGGATTTCCACCGCCTCCACCCCGACACAAGGACCTTTATGATCAGCGCTCAGAACTACAGCGTCTGTCCCACAGGGGCAGACAGGAAAACACGCGCATACGCATGTACAATCCAGTCTCTCTCACACACACACACACACACACACACACACACACTGGTGTACATCTACTAAAATGTCTCATTACTGCACTAACACATAAAAACATGTACTTTCCAGCTGAGGGAGGCAGGGCCAACAGGCTGCAGAGGCAGGGAGGGCTAGGAGGGGTATGAGGTCAGCTCGCTCTGTCTCGGTCACTCTCTGCACTCAATATTCAGTTCAGTTTAGCTAAAGAAACATTGATGGAAAAAACCTGGTCATTGATTATATTCAGGTGGTCAGCTGAGCTCATTTTTTGGGCACATATAAAGTTGCTGAACCTAGACCTGACCAACTGAATCAACCCCTGATCGTAACACTGGCTCTACAGGCTTGTACGGTAGACACTAGGCATGATGGGTGCATCATTTCGCCCACCTCTCTTCTTACCCTGATGTGCCCGTCACTCTAGAACAAGGTAAATCCTGATTCTTCAGACCGCATGACCTTTTTTCCATCGCTCCAGAGTGCAATCAAATTGAAGCCTTTTTTTTTTTCTTCTTAAGGCTACACAGCTGTTCGGTCCCAATCCCTTGAGTTCTGTTCACATTGTATGTGTGGAAATACTCTTACTTTCACTATCTAACACAGCTGTGAGCTCTGCTGTTGATTTTTTACTACGATTTCATATCGCCAAACGTTTAAGTGATCTCCGATCGCGATCATTCAAGATTCTTTTCAGACCACATTTCTTCTTCAAAGATGACAGTTCACCACCATCCTGCCAGGTTTTAGTAATGCGTTGGATCGTTCTTAACACGATTTTAGGAGTTTCAGCAATCTCTAGTTGTTTTCTTTGCTTGATGCAGGCCAATGTTTTAACATCTTTTCCACAACCACAGGATACGTCTTCCGAAATGGTTGCTGAAACATATTGTTAACTGCAGTAATTATCCAATGGAAGGCGTGGTTAAAACAAGGTGGTGACTTTTATTTGCCAGGCAGTGTATGTACAGGACTGAGAGATGATGGGGGTGGACAAAAACACAGGATGTATCTACAAAATAGATATGTGTAAATCAAAATATGACTAAACAATGAGTTGAATGATTAAGCCTGGATCTTTGTGTCTTTGTCTCTTTGGTTTGGTATCATGGACGTGCAACAAAGGGTTCTCAGCAGGCTGCGGCACCCCCTAAAATTAGGCCTTATAAAAACCAAATGATACAAAAGTCTGATTACATTGTGCATATATACAATAATATACACTTCCTTGCTCTATATACAAATGAACACGTACATCACATGGACACAATGTTTTTAAAACAAAGAAAGAAACATCTTTTCCAAATATTCTAAACGTAATGTTTTTAAAATTTGAATGGTGTTTCTAAATGTCTCTTGCTCTCTTCCTCTGCCAGTCTGCCTCCCTTCTCTCTCAAGAATCTGTTGATGTATTGACGCATGACTTTATGGGAGACTTCTCACTTCTACTTCTTCGTTGCAGCAGCAGGTGTGTACACACACACACACACACACACACACACCCAAAGCCTTAGACATCTGCACCGATGGCATATGTTGCTATCAGATTAGTGGAGGTGTGCCCAAGAGATGTTAGGCCAGTAGAGGTGAAGCCGTGTGTGTGTGTGTGTGTGTGCGTGTGCGTGTGTGTGTGTGTGTGAGTGTGAGTGTGTGCGTAACAGCTGCATCTGGGATCCTCTCGTGGGGATACAGTCAGTTTCCTGTCTGTGATGTGATGCTAGCTGAAGCGAGTTATCAGCAGCCAAAATCTATATGGCATTGTGAAGGTTAAATCATTAGTGGAGATTACCCACAGGCACTGACACACACACACACACACACTTATAAAAGGCGCAGAACACGAGGTTAGCAGGGGACAGTCTCTCTTTTTTTCCACTCATTTTATTTTCTGCTTTTAATTTCTCATTGCCGGAGCATCATCATGTCAACATCTCAGTTTTCGAAGGGTTACGTGCCACAGTTCCAGCAAAGTGACGTATTCAGACCACACATGAAGAGCAACTCTGACGTCGGCTGATCGCCGGCAGGTTTCTGAATGAGACAGTCATTCTTAAGTGGCATCTCCTGCTTTACAAGAAACAGAGCGAGCTGATCTGAAGCCTGTTACGCAACACTTCCTTTCAAAGTCCGGTGATGGCGTGGTGAGGCTGTGTGCTTTTGTAACGCTGCTTTTCCATTTCTTATGGGCCGAATTATGACTTCACATGCACCGCATTGCAAAATCCAGTATTGTGAAAAAAAAAGAAAAGGTGGCGGTGGCGGTGGAGTTTGTGGTTTTAGGAGCATGTAATGCGGCCCGGAGCATTTGTGTGCCGGGGTTCTAAGAAGTGACAGAATGACATCACGGGTCTGCGTTTCATTCAAGCTCATTTATCTGATTTACAGGGAGGCGAGCGCAAATAGCGTGTCAATAGATGGTATCAGGGTTGTTGTTGCCCTGTGGTTGTGAATTACAAACAGAAGGGGGAGAAATAATGACTGGCCGTTCTGTTGCAATAGAGGATTTGCACTTGCTTCACCACTTATGAATTTGCAGCAAACATTAGATGGAGTCACTCTGGGTAGATTTATCGCTCATGTGGTGACCCTCAAGAGGCAGCACTGTGGACACACACTGGATGCTGACTCACACACCGGGAATCTTGATTTGTTGTAATGTGGCAATAAGTATGGTGTTCATACTCGTCCGTATCGACGTGTTGATTAGTGGGTATAAATCAGAAAGCAAAGACATGTCTGTAAAACTATCCCTTTGAACTTAAGGTTAAATACGGCGCAAAGAATTTAATCAGAAAATGCGAGTGCGATGACAGAAATAGCGTCTTCGCAGGAATGCGGCAGGAAATGTTTGTTCGGCTGTTTGCAGGTGAGCTTGTGGTCTTGGGGGCTGTTAAACTTGTTGTTTCTGGTGTCGCAGCAGGACGCGCGCAGAACACTGCAGCTCGACTCGGTAGAACAAGACTCCGGCAGATTCACATTCATGTGACTTCCAGTCTGACTTGTGGCCCTTCTGCTTATATTTACGCCGTGATAAAGTCAGTGCTGACCACAAAACTTCGAACAAAAAGTGCTATGATTGGGTCACATGTTACAACCATGCATGTGTGTGCTCATGTGTCTGTCGGACCCCCCCCTCCGACACTCTCCTTGGACACAGTGTTCCCTGTCCTCCCAATAACATACGGTACACATGTACACATTCCTGTCTGTTTCACTATAAAGCCCAGAGGGAAAGCAACACAGAAAGCTATAAATCTGAGTAGCACGTAACAGCTCCCACAGGGTGGACACTGATACCAGATCCTGCGGAGAATCCTTGGAATAACAGCGAGAACTGCTCTGCTGTGTTGCTCAACCTGTCTGAATCAAGGTGGAAAGTTCTCAGACTGTGAGAATTGCATTTTTGATGCGCCTCTGCAGCCCTGTTTAAACAGGGTTTCTTCTTCTTCAGAAGGTTGGGGGATTCCGCTGCGTGTGCCCATGTGCTCATCTGTGGTTTTAATCCTGCCTGGTGTGCAAATGTGCGGGATCCAGTATTAACTTCAGTCCCAAATAGCTGCTATGTTTTGGCAAAGTCATTGGGCTTTTTATTAATTTAAGTGCACAGGGGAGGGCTGTAACTAGTATCTGCATAATTATTTTCCTGGAAAATGCAGAGTTTCTTAAGCCCAACATTCTTACGTTTTGTTTTGTCTGACAAACAGTCCAAAACTCCGAGACATCCTGATTCCAATTACAATTGGAAAAAGTAGAACTCATGAATTATTGGCATTTTTGCTTGAAAATGTGACTTAAACCCTCAATTGATTATCAAAACAGGTTCTTTTTGTGTCTATTGACAAATCAATTTGGCACAAAGACACATTTCGGGTTACATAGACTGACTTTTATGACATCCATAAAGATACATGTAGTGACTGAAAAGCAAAATATCTAAGTGGACCTGATATTATTATAGTCCAAATGGGCCTTCAGTCCCAACTAGGACTAAAGATACAATACACTAAAGATACAGTGTAATTGCGGATCATGAAGAAGTCGATCGTGGTGAATTTTCCTTATTGGGATGATTGTGAATCCAGATAATCGTTACTATCCTCACATGAATGATTTGAAAAAAGCTGTCTAGCTCACTGATGTATAGTCCTATATTGGTTTCCTGATTTATTTTGATTTGCCTCAGCCTGTCACCATGGCTGAAGGCCTGGCTTGTACATTTCCCCCCACAACAACAAGTTAAATCGGATGTGTGCAGATTCTAAGGAACTAAAACTAAAAAATGACAGGGAGATGAGGTTAGCGCCATTTATTTATCCTTTATTTGTGCAGGAAGGCCTTATGATCATAATAATACTTATTGAAGTTATTGGGGCAATATTGTGTCTCGTAATTATGTTGGACAGGATAATTGTGACAAATGACATTTTCATGTTGTCCCATGCCTCGTCCTAACTGAGCCAACCAGAGGCCCAATGTTGTTTCAAATGACTTAACCGGAGAGAAACCACATCCCAAGTCATGCCTTTTACATAAGACTGTTGGTGTACTAGCACACATACGCATGATTCACACATGCACTTTATTCACTCACACACAGCGAGATGCAGAGTGATTTATGCATGTGGGAGGTGAATGTGAAGAACATAATGTGAGGAGTGAACTGGGTCTGACATCACAGGGCCTGGAGGTTCATCGAGAGCAGCGGGCGTCTGCCTCAGTCTCACGCACGGCGATCGCGGCTATCTTACTTGGTCGTACGCGTTCTGGCGTAGAAACGTGAAATGTTTTGCTTCTGTATCTCCCTCGCTCTCTGATAAAACAGATGGACGTCAGCGAGGCTTGTTTGTCCGTCCTATCAGCGAGCCTTCTGCGCGGACCTGCGAGCAAAACACCCTCCTGTCCTTGAGCCGCGCTCTCCCCCGGCTGTTTTGACTCCTCGCTCTCATAAGCTCGACAGTATTCTGCCTCCTCCCGGCTCGCTCCTTCTCACCGCGGTGCGTCTCGCTACCCTCGAAAACATGTGTACGCACACAAACACATACACACAAACACGCAGCAACAGACCGGGCTTTGTCTGTGTTACCTGGGGTGAACTCCCACACTGGGAGCAACAGTACTGACGGGGCTGAATGGGCCTCATTGTCATGCTGACTGGCATTTGCCCCTCGGGTTGATTAGCATGGATCAGAGCAGCCACGAACCCAGTTAGCCAAACTTCTGTTGCTGTTGATGCTTTCGTTTCTTTTTTCATTAAAAGGTTTCAAAGTCTGGAGTTATGATTACAGAGGTTTACTGTTGGCTCAGGGGTGGAGAAAAGATGGAGGGGTACAGGTTACCGAGGCTGTGATTTGATGCTTTAGCGACATGCTGACATGACATGCTTTAAAGGTGATCATCAGAGTGATTTTGAATTGATTTGCGGTGACCCAGCAGACCCAGGACAAGCCAGCAACCCCCCCCCCCCCACACACACACACACACAGCACAACAGATCCACCGTTTGTTAGGTCACTGGAATGCACGATGTGAGATGTTATGTCATATTTTCCCATGAGACACTGCTTTACTGTCATGTCAAAAGACAGGTCGAAGGGCAGAGGGGGGAGGGAGTCCAGGAATGCTGGCACAGACACACCGAGCAGTTTGAATGTTTTGCCCAAGGAGACATCAGCAAGGAGTCCCTAATGGATACAGAGATCTGTCATCCTAGCTAGAGCAATTAGATTTAATGTTAAAGTAACGGTTCACACAAAAAAATTAAATTCAGCCACTATCTTCTCAACCCCACGCTGATTAAAAAATGTTTCTTGCGCTTCATTCATTCTGTATGGCTCCACACAGCTTCTCCGGTGTGATCCAAGCCTTCGAAAGCCCTAAGATCCAAAACTGATTTGAAATTACGTGCACTATTTACACCACCAAAGCGCTGTCAAGCGTGCGCACCCAATTCAGACTGGGTGCATGCTATCACTTTTAGCTTAGGCCGCTACAGTGAAGATTTTGGCTAAACAAAGGGTGCCAACATTGTTTTGTCAAATCAGTTTGGGATCTCTGGGCTTCTGAAGACTCGGATTACACCGAATGAGCTGTATAACGTGTATAATAGAGCCAACAATGCCGTGGCAGTAAAATGAACAATGTAGGTCAGGTACCGGTTCCATCTGATGCCTGTTATTTGGTGGAAGAGGTGCAGGTGTGATCAGTACACAAGACGCCCCAGCAGCCTCTGTGACCTTTTTAAACCAGGGCTCAGATCACTTTTACAGGTTTTCTTTCCAATAATGAGGAAGTAAACAACCCCAGTGGGCTGCAGCTGGGCAGGCCCGCTTCGTGTGTCACACTTCTTCTGTTCCTCTGGCTTTGATATCTGGATGAGATTTTATAGAAGGCCGGGCAAGAAATCATTTCGGTCTCAACACTTTTCCAGCTGTTGTTGAACCGTTGTCAAGAAAAACACGACCGTCTTATTAACAGTATCTCGACCGTATTTAGCACGCCGGCCTTGAATCGGAGCCAGGCCAGGCCGGTCCACGCCAGGGCGTAGCGGAGTTGATGAGCGAGGTGCGGAAAGCCACCGGAGGGGTTCTATGACGAAGGGGTTTGCGTGCAACGGAGGATCAGTGTCTAGAGAAACATATGAAGACCAGCTGAGGCAAACCTCAAATGACCTCGAACAGCATGCCTCCTCATGATGGGTAAGCATGGCGTGTCAGTGTGTCTGCGCACATGTGTGTGTGTGTGTGTGTGTGCCCCACCACACACAGCACAATCAAATTGGGCCAATAAAGTCCTTTGGCACTGGTGAGCACGCACAATACGACTGATTGTGTTTGTCCATATTGGCTAAATGAAACTTCCTGATTGAATCAAGATTAAATACAAGTTCCCTCCAAGTAACAACTAACCAGGCATGAACAAAGTTATCTTAACGCTGCCTTGCCAAAAAATCAGCGACATTACTGCAGAGTTATGATAACCGAACCATGATTTGGCTGTTCCGTTTCTTTGTTGTTAATAATCAGGAGGATTTTAATTAAGTGGGGCGGTGAATTGAGTTTTAAAAGGCGGCTTTCTGTCCTGTTCCACAAAGAGGGCGGTGATGGTGGTGTTTTTTTGGCGGGGGAGGGTGGGGGGTTGGGGGGGTTTGGTGCGGGGGGGGACCAAAGGCTTCACAAATACCAAAACAAAAGAGCCGGTCTGTGAAGCAGAGAGCGTTTGAATCCATCTGCGCCGAGCTGAACAGGCCTGCTGGCAAGAGAATACTTCAGGGGAAGGGCAGCCGTCTACTTTATGACTGTGCTGACGTCAATGGCATAATTCAAATACTTGCAGAGTGCACGCTTCCAGCTTTCTGAACCTGCTCTCTCTCTCTGTGGCAGGCCGCAGCTAAAACCCGATATGGAATCTTTTACTGAAACAGGGAAGTGACACTGATTCTGTGTGAGGCGGTGTGCGTGTTGTGGCTGCACACTCACACACATATCTACTGTACAGTACTACCAGCAAATACTTTTGACAGTTTTTCAAATAAAAATGTCAAACTTTCTCCAGTTCAAGCTTCTAAAATACAAATAATGGATTTTTCATCACACTGTCAGTTTAATGTTTTGTTGTTTTGGACTGTTGGTCGCATACAACAAATGACTGAAAGCTTTTGGGTACTTTTATGCGCATTTCTCACTTGTTTTGACATTTTGTAGAAAAGCCATTCATCAATGAATTGAGTAAATAAATAGGTAGATTCATCAATGAACTAACTGGCAAAACAAAAAAGCCAAATCCTTGATGAACTGTACATAATTAGAGGATAGTAACACTGACAACACTTTACGGTGACTTGTGCCTGCCCTGCGAGCCTCCTGAAGGATCTCGACGGTTTGATCTGACATCAGATGTGTCAGGATTATTTCCCAGAGTTTGAATGACATCACTGACTTACACTGCGGGATGAGCGGGGGTGACATCATTGGATGGCTGCAGACAGACTGACAAACAGTCCAAAGTTTGGTTTGCTCTCACGAGAGTGAGGAAAGTGGAGCTGTGTCGAAAAAGTTTACACGCCAAGACGTTTTTGTGCACGATAGCGAATGCATCAAACACGATAAAGCATTCGAAGCAAACCAAATTCAGAAACACACTATGATCCCGATACATCTACCTTTTTGTCTCATGTGGCGCACAGTTACAGCACTTTTCCTCTGACTCGAGGCTTAATTTCTTGGCTTGCAAAGCAGGTATAAACTGAGGCATGACGTTGAATTTAATCAAGTTTTCTATGATCTGTTTTTTAGAAGAATCCACGACCTGAACTGACATTTGGGCTCGTTACAGTTCTTTTTTTGGCTTGGCGTTAGATCTCACCGAGAGGACACAGAGATTCTGTTTGTTACGGTTTGTTTACGAGCCGCAAAATGCAACGGACCTGCAATTCAGGGGCCAAGACGATTTGGGAAAAGGCTGATGTGAAGTTATCAAATTTCGACTGAGCTCTACTGACATGTTTAACTTTTTTCGTATCTTATTTTGAAATGAGTATTCGGCGCCTCGGAGAGGAGAAGTGACAAAGAGCCAAATCAGCGAGCAGAATCAAATCTAAAGTGAAATATCTGATAGCAGCTAATGACTCAACCGACCTTTGCATCAAGCCTCTGCATAAACAAGTCTACATAAACACACACACACACACACACCTCCACACATGCAAGAAGGGTGTTTTCCACAACTCAGCTCTGGATCTCCCCTGGCTGGGAGCTGCAGGAGTCTGTGCCAGCGGGGTATAGAGAGCTTTGAGTAGGGTAAATACTTGGCACCACAGCTTCTTTATGACACTGGAGACTTGTAAAGGGGAGGTCAGGCCTGTCGTTTATGGCCACGTTCCAACACTGGGATTACTTTCAGTTGAACTCCAAATTAGAGGCTTATGTTCGATGTGTTTTGAGAAAAAAAAAAAAAACTCTCCGAGAGACACGGAGGGATTCTTTGCGACGGTCAGTATGTTCCTCGGATGTTTGTGCCAACTATTCTAAAACCTTCAAGATGCCAGTCACTCCGTGGAAACCTCCAACCCTCTTTAACCCTCTGAGGGACACCTGACTGACACCTGACAGTTGGAGGGCAGGGCAATGGTGAAATGTGACCTAATGCTGGACGAGGCACGGCAATCAGCTGGCACCTTTCTATATTTAATTTGAGAGCGACATGGCTGTTGACACACACACGCGCAAATACGACCGCGTTTGCAGCAACATGTATAACACAGGCACACGTGCAGACGTGATGTATGTTTTTTGGTCCGACTGTGTTCCAACAGAGTAGCTGTCAGTCAGACAAAAAGGCAAGTTGTGAACAGGCCAATAATAAAACAGTTAAAACCTAAAGTGAGCACACTAATTATGCGATAAAAATAGTGTTGCGTTTTCATTTTTTACAGATATTGAGAGGTCGAATGCCAATTTTTTGCACACCAATCGACTAAATAACCAATCACTCACGTCTTAAGGAGCTATGACATTTCTTGACTTCACGCGCGACATTAACGGCGGATTTAAAGATTGCTGGCACGACCAAATCCAGAGATAGCAACGTTTGCGTCGTGTACATTCATCACACACAGGAGGGCATTTTATTTGCCCGCCCCTCTGATACAGCGATAGTAAACAGCTGACAGACACATTCTCACACCGTAACTCTGATCACATACTGTTGGAATTCATCAAAATTGGAAAGAATAAAAGCACTAATAAGAGCGAGACTGACAGAGAGGTCGAAGGGACAAAGCGAGCGCAGCGGCGACGTAATATAAGAGCGTCTTTCCATCGCCATGTGGTAACGAGCTAAGCTCTTACGCAACACATTTCCAATTACAAATAGGCTTCTTCATCCCTCAATACCGTTCTCTCTCCATCTCCCCATCTCTCTCTCTGTCTCTCTGAGGGTCTGAGCAGCTGCCAACGCATCAATCACAGCTACAAAGAAAGACAAAGAACAAAATTCCTGGAAAAGAGCAGCAGACAGAAAAGTGCACCGGTTTTAAGGCACTTGCGTAACCGTTTAGGTGAATATCAGGGCTGATCTGTCTGACTGAAAGAGGCCGATGAATGTGAACGACTTTGTTCGAAACTGACGAATGAGATACAGGCGAACACCGAGAGGTTTTTCTGAAATCACATCAACAACGAATACTGGACTTAGAATATACATTTTTTAGGGCTGTTGAAAAGCTTTAATTGAGGGTTTTCAAGAATGTCTGTCATCATACTTAACAACATCATCACCAAACACAGTCATCACTCGAGCGTCGATCGCCAAGCCAGTGCAGACACATGATGTTGTTAATGTGGTTATATAAATGTAATTTACGATGCTGTTTACTGAGCTATTCCTGAGAAAAAGATACTTGATTGTTGGGTTTCCTTCCTGGATGGCGAACATGGTCTGAGACTCAGCACTCAACTGTTTTTCTCCAGAATTAAGTGCAAAAAAACTTTTTTTCATTGTTCATGAATGAAGCTCGGACGTTTTGAACTATTTGGTACTCCATTTTCCAAACATCTGGATGCATCTGCATCTGCACCTCCACACCCTTGGAGGAATAGATCATCTTTGGATAAGTCGCACACTTTCCTTGCGTATCTGACCACTTCCAGTTTCAGTTTTACACTTTTGAGGTTGAAAAAGTTTAACAGCGTATTTCTTCTATGATCGATTATCCAGATATGTTTTTGTTTTTTTAGGCAAAGGCAAAAAAAGGATTCTTCAGCATGATGATGATTGTAAACTGAATGTATTTGGGTGTCGACTGATCGAAATGTTTCCCAAATTCTGTGTCCTATATGTTTTTCTTGATTCTGCTTTCTACAGTTTCCTGATAACGTTTCATTTAGTTTTAAACGTACTTCTTTGACGCAATGAAAATGAATATCAGTATTTATTTCCTCGTTCTTTTTTCTGAATGTTTTTTTTGCTACTAAAAACTAGTAAAGAAACATAATTTTGACCAGTGACTGGTGACGGGCCCACAAAATCGTGATCGGAGCACTTATCTTGACATCGAAATACTATTTCCCTCAAAACCAGAATTCGCTTCACACCAACCCTGTGAGTGTCGACACACTGTCGGTGGACATCACAGCTGTTCTGGCAAAATGCAAAAAAAAGAACACACAGCCAACAAATAACATCTTTCATATTGTTCATTCACATAATTCTCTGTGCTGCCTCCTTCTTAAAGCCTGAAAAACTGCTTGTGTCTTCATGAACACACGGACAAAGAAAACGTGGGACAGTGGGATGCAATTAAAAGTATATGTGAACAAGTGAAACCAAATCTAAAGCCGTGACCGCAACCCCGTCAGCTCACTCCTTCTTCCTGTGAAAAACAGAAACCTGAATTTCATTTCAGCCCGGTCTCCACAACAAGGAAAAACAAGCTTTTTTTTTTTTTTTCGTATCTCCGCTGACAGGCTGGCGATATGAGCTCTGCTGTGACGAAGGGGGTTGATATCACGGTGAGTTTACACTGTTACGCGTTCGCGGACAAACGCTTACTGTAACCCGTGTGATACACAAGCTCCCGTACAAAATATTATTGATGACGTCACCTTGTCGCCAAGAGTCAGATCGTATAAACAACGGTTAGATCTGAGCCGAGCGGGAGAGCAGGCGGTTTGGAGAGGGGCCGTGATATTCCTCACCTCCTCTCCGAGCGCAAACACATGGCTACCCACATCTGTCACACACACAAACACACACACACTGATGGCAGGTTTTCACTTACATACAGATAAACTTCACCCGATGATTCAAACTGGTATTTTGGCAAACAAAGATTCAGACACACACACGCACGCACTTGTGGACGTAAACACACAGTGGGACGTGCGTTTGTCAAAGTAGCCAGGCTTGTATACACAGTACATTTCACAGTAGCGAGTCAGTGCCACTGGCATCCAATAGTCAGAGCAGAGAGAAAGGAACGGGGCAGTTTGATGACTTCTGTGGTTTTAATACTGGGCCGTGGTTCCCACTCTTCTCCTGAACTCTGCTCATGTTTCCTGGGTATTATTCTGTGTGTGACACATCGTGGAGATGATGATGAGAATGTTTAGACAGGCAGTGTGGCTGCCAGGAAGGATTACGCTACATGGAACTGGGGGAGAGTATGCCAATTCGCTCGTCATTTCTTTTACTTTTCTCAGGCGTGTGCCACAGCCCGCCGCGCGTAAACCTTAACAGTCGATGTAAAACAACAAGTCGTTCCAACAAAGCTACAATATGTTGTTGTCGTGTCCCTCCAAATCAACCCGGAGGATACGTTTTCAGCAGCGTAGTTGTTCAGTGGCTTCAAAAATCACTGAAAAATAAATGATAACGGCTTCAGATGATTCATATGAGAGCCTTCTGATCAGCAACGGCTACAGTGTTGATTAGGCAAAGAGACAAAAAGCAGTTAGTTAAATGAACGGTATGTATTTTCTGCTAATAAATCAATCCAATCACAAAAGATGTAGCTTGAAGGCGTGAAGAGAAATGTTTAGTGATGAAGTAATGTTTCATTTTTATATTTAAGTTTAGTCATGTTGGCCAACTTCCTTCTTCACCCTCACGCATTATCTAAGGTTTTTCCTGGGATAAACAACTCAGCAGAACATATCAGGAAGGTCGAGTCATTCTTATACATTTGTTTTAATGCAGAAATGTTACTCATTTCATCTTTAAGGTCTGTGAAGGGTCATGTGTTTCAAAATCTACGTGAGTAAGGTCAGGTAATGATCCCGGTCATGGTGAAAACCATGCATTGATCACTGGTAGGAAACAGGACGCCAACAGTGATCCCTCGTGTCAGAGTTGGATCAGTGCAGATCTCCAATGTTCTGTGGCGTTAGAGCCACATCATACCTGAGTGATCATGCCTTTAATTATGAGACACACAAGTCATAATTTGGACTGCCACATTAATATAGGTTATACAAATGACCAGTATTATTTTAACTATTACCTGTTTGTTTTTTAATAGTCCTGTATGTACGTTTGTTTACTTTGATAGACATTGATGGATAAAGCGCTCAGATCCTTTACAGCACTGTTAAAAATATTCTGTCGTGAGGAAAATGTTGCTAAGGTGATTGTTTGGTTTGAAAAAAATCAGAAATGCCCACACGGTTACCCTGTTTTGTCCAACCCAACAGCACAAACATCAGAATTGTTCAAAATAAATCACAATTATTAATGTACTTAAAGGGGCTGTGTGTAAGAACTGCCACTCCACACAAACAGAGAGCGGCACATCGACATACTAACAGCTGCCATTAGCTAGTTAGCTCAGTTAGCCATGCAGCTAGCGCTCCTGTAAGCAGACACTGCCCGTACTGGGAGCTCGGAGCATGGTGGGACTGCTTGTGTTGTAAGCTAGCAGGAAAAGGTGTCTAGGGGGCTAGCTAGTTAGCATGCTAACTTCAGAGGATTTCTCTGCAACACAACACATAGACATCTTTGTCATAACATCAAATGTGGTACTTATAATTTAAGTGAGCTTTTTAATGTTTCAAACCGAAAATTACTTACATAGTGCACCTTTAAAAGGAGAAACAGCAAGTCTTTGCATTTGTGAAGTTGCAGTTTAATGGCCACTCGACCAACTTTTCAGGGAGTAACGTTTTTTCAGTGTACCAGCCATTGACAGATAGATCAGACAGTTAGTTCTGGACTTTGGAAAATGCTTCATCTGGATCTCTTTGTGCACCAAAGTCGTAATCTGCTGCTCTGAGGACTAAAACTTCACACATACACAATAAATCAAGAGTAATTCTCGCGTGCTGCCTCCCAAATAAGGATGAATAGACAATAAGATGAAAGTGGTCCGACTATCTTGACAAACAAGCTTTTCCAGGATTACAAGCTAGATTTATGGGGGATGTCATGACATGAAGCTTTTATGACACTTCTTTGTAATGGAACTCTTGACTTACAAAAAAAAAAAATCTCACAATGTTGCACTGTCTGGGCGTACACCACAATCCCATTTTCTCATGACATCTCCATGCGTTTATGTCAGGGTCGACTCGGTCGAGGAGTGGGAGGAATTAAGTATCCCTCTGGCAGAATGAGCTTCAGGTTTATTTTATGTCTTTTTATAGAACAGACAGAGTACAACTCTTCTGCGTAACCATGATTCATTAAGAGTTTGGCTTGATATTTTGTGTGTTCTGTAAATCTAAATACTGTATAAGACATCAGGTCACATTTTTAGACCAAAACCGAGTCTTTAAAAAGACTACTTGGAAATCCTTCAGCTGCTGAATCATAAATATTGAAATAAAATCAAGGACAAAACTAAACAAAACTAAATAATACAAGTGTCACTGCATCCTTAGTTTATCATCTTAACTGAGGGACACTGAATCATCTTAAAGGTGCAACACATATGTAAGAATTGGTCATGGTACTCCAAACAAATAGTTAGCAGCATATCACCAGAGTAACCGCGAAATGCTGAAAAACTGTAACATATTAGCTAGTTAGCTCAGTAAGCCATGCAGCTAGCAGCCCAGACTGGCAGCTGGAAGCACTAGGGGAGTGTTGGTGTTGATTACACCGCTTTGGACTGATGGGAGGAAGCCTGGACCCAGGAGGGCATCCTGGCAGAGAGACACCCAACAACACATGCTGTTAATAATTTTAATTAATTTTGAATGCTTGAAACTAAAAATCTTATATATAGCACCTTTAACGCATAAAATCAATCCATGGTGTAAATGGAAACATTTTATCTGTTTGTTTGTTTTTTGGCATCTGTCATCTGTTATGTACCGTAATCTGTTCCAAATATAGATCAATAATATAATAATATACTGACGAGAGAATTGTATTTGATTTATTCAGAAGCTAAACCGCAGCAGCAACTTATCTTAGCTCCAACAGGGATGATATGAGGCGTGGATTATCTGGATTGTCTGGACTTCCTTGAAGTTGTTGGCCGATCTGCGGTCGGTTGGAAAAAACGTGTGGAAAGATTTGTGAGCCAGACTCACAGTAATAAAGGCATTCAGACAGCACCGGATTCTTTTGGAGCCATTTTCAATCCTGCAAACGTGTTTAGAGCCAGTAAAGAACACAGTGTAGCCCAATCTGTTGCGGGTCCATTGGTCCCGCTCTTTGCTGGCTTGCGCGTCGAACAGTTATCTGAGGACGCCGCCACTGAACGAGTGGATCATTACCCCGAATCAAACTCTGATCTGTGAGTGACACACAGAATACAAAGTGTCCATTTGAGTGTAAACACACATTACAACAAGGGTGTGAGAACAAGAGATGAGCATTCAATGGAGAGCTGAAGGGGACAATAGGTGACCCGAGGTAAAGCACCTCTCATACAGCAGGGTCCCCATAATGAGCTTGACACCGTCACCCTTCAGAAAGACACACACAGTGAACACACTGTGCAGAGGGACAAAAACCGCCACCTGCCATTTAATGAAATGATAACAAGCCATACGCCAAAAATATCAACGTGAGGAGGACGGACGACTGAGCCACAACGACCACGTATACGTTTTGTTCTAAACCAAAAACTGATGCAGTCAAAGTTTTGAGATTCTACACCTTAAATATAAGTTAACGTCTTGTTTAAAAGTTAAAGTTTGATTCTATTAAAATACAATTCTTCTTCGATTTCTTCTGCAATTTGAGTAATCTACCTATCTTCCAGGAAACAATGTGGGAGCAGTGTGTCGTGGGATACTCTTCAGAACATGATGCGGAAAGATTTCTCAGAAAGAACTTGTTCAAACGAATTTGGTTTCATTGAAAGCTGTTTCCACAAAAATAAAAAGGAACTGGCTTATTGTTTCCAGAAGGACACGTGGCTGTTGTCAAAACAGTTTCACCACCAGCTTCATTCAGCTGTCCTGGACCATATCGTTGACCTTCCTCGACGGATGAAGTTTGCGCACATGTGACGTTTTCTAAGAATTTCATGGACCTTTCATCCAAGCTGCCCGAGCTGGCTGACACTGAAAGTTCAGTCGTTCTCACCGATCCATTAGCTGTTCAGCTCCATTGTATTTGGGTGGAGGCATCTCAGACATATAGCTTAAAACCTGGACAAACAGATTTGGAACAGCTCGTCCAGCGTAATCCAGGTCTACGAGATCCCAAATTGACTTGAAAAGACAATATTTACATCCTTAATGTGTAGTCGAACTCGTGCACCCCCTTCTGATCAGATCAGGAATCTTTGGAGAATTGGATTCAGCGGATGAACTGTATGAAGTCCTTTTAGGTTGTTTTTTTTTATTTCATCTTAAAAAACAACTCCCCGTTTTCTGTTTTGCTGTGAAGCTCCGGAATTGTTTTGGGGAACACAGAACGTCACCTCGCTTTTGTCGACATAGAAATGTAGATAACGAGTGAATACTCATCCTGCAGCAGTAGTGTCACGGTGTCGCCGTTACACGATCAACACAGTAGCTCGATGCCGAATTTAAAGGGAACATATGTTGTGGTTGTGATCAAACCCGCATTAACCCTTTATTTAAGTGCATTATTGTTTCCACTGTCAACCAGGAGCGGAGAAGCAAACAGGTCAGCAGCCTCATTATGTCACCTTCTACACAAAGACACGCACAGGACACTACAAACAGAACGGAGACGGACAACAGACAGCAGCTTCGTGGAGCTCCGTCTGCTGAGAAAAGCATTAAGAGTGTCACTGATAATTATCTACAGCCACACACACACACACACACACACACACACGCACGCACGCCGGATATGAACACATGACTGTACACACACGGCCAGACGTTGAGAACTGCCTCGTGAGTACAATATACACACCCCAGTGTGGCGCAAACACTGGAGGTCTGACTTTTTCTCAGAGAGAGACTGAAGGTAAACAGTCTTATCTGTATTCACCGAGAACAGACTCTTCTCTCGACACTGATTCCTCCGCTGATACACTGTACAAAAGCAGTCTCTATGTGAACAGCGGAACACCTTGCATAACGCAACACGCACAATGCACCACTTAGCACTGACTGTTGACTCTCGTGTTTACACAGGTATGAAGAGTCACTGTTGGTGTGTGCTTAGTCAATCAGTCATTATGCACATTTCGTACTGTACTTCGTGTGCCTCGTTTCGTCTGATTGGAAATGAGTCACAAGGAAGGCCTTATCGACAACTTCCCCTGTTCCCTTCTTCTACATAATTAATGTCACATCTGAATGTTTATCACCTCACCTGTCGTGTTTATGGGTCTCTTTCCACTGGAGTTACATCTGAGTACACTGAATTTACTGGACTATCTACACCTTAAAAGTCTGTCTTCAGAAACTGAGCACAGGGGTGTGAACTCTTCTAAACTAACCATAAATTTCTACACATAAAAATTACAGAAAACATGTAACATGGAGAAATTGTTGTTTTACCATCTCACTGAGGCACTGCACAGTGATTTCAGTGCAAGAAAGGGAAGTAAAACCCAGATACTACATCACTGGATTTCCCCTAAGGTCTGTGATTAAGTGAAAAATTCACCAAAACAGCTGTTAACAAGGAAAGACGCCTAAATAAAAATCACCTATGTGCCTGATTTGCCAGTTTGAAGAAGTAAGATTTTAATTTCATGAACTTTTGATACAACACGATGTTTCCTGAGACACACAGCCGCGCTATCAGCTCTGTGAGACGTAATGACCGACAGCGGCACTCTGAAATAAACGCATCGGAATGCTAACCTCCTAACATCTAACATCTTAGTTTAGCGCGTTAGCATAAAATGTTGGCTGGTTAACTTTTCTAAAAAAAACAACAGATAGGTTCACATTTGTATGAGTCAAAATGTGACATTTTACTTTCACATTACATGTTTATGACCCGACCTTGATACTGGGGGTTGAAGGGGATGGTGGTGGAAGTCTGTAGCAGTTTTTCTGGTGACAAAACCAGGTGTTTTTTTTTTTAATCATACCTCAGGACATCTCCAGCCATGTTTGTGGCGACCAAAGCAGGTATTTTAAGCCAAAACACGATCTTCTCCTAAATCTGACCAGAGATTTAGCACAACTTGGCACAAGATAAGATCTGAGCTACATCAACAGTCGGCAGTTATTACGATTCATCCTTTTGTGTGTACCAAATTTAACGACAATCGATCCAGTCCTATTCAAGACATTTCGCCGAAAAACAGGAATGTGAACCTTACGAGGGTGGGAGAGTAAAACTTTGGTGATCACCAGAAACAGTAGGACTCCTCCTCTGTACAGTGGGACCAAGAATGTCTGTATACGATGTCGTGTTGCAGTAGTCGCTGAGAAATGTCAGTGGAAATGGCAGTTTTGATTCATTAGCTATGTTACAGTAATGTGATGAAAGTCAGGCTGTGCTCACTTGGTGTACATTGTCAGTTCTCACTCCATCATTAAACAGACACTTGAAATTACAGTTCATGGACAAAATAATTAGGTACTTTGAAGTGTTTATATATACACTCTTTTTTTTGCCTTGAAAATATTTTCACTCTGTTTCAGTACAGTAAATCTCATGGCCGAGTGACATACAGCTGGTGCCATTGCATAAGTTTACTTGACATAGTTAAGAAACAGGTCTCTTTCAAAACTGGTTATGTAGCACAGGGTTCGAAACCAGCCAGCAGAGTCACAGTGATATTCACAGTAGTGAATGGAGTGACAGCATTGTTTCTATGCTGGGGTTAGTGACGCAAGTCAGGCCCTGTCTGCTCTTTGTCTCCCTGTCCTGCTGAAGGAAACTCATTTGTCTGCAGAGAAAGATGGATGAAGTGTTGTAGAAAAAGAGCTTGCGGGTGGTGTCTCAACACCTGTGGGACTGTGTATGTCTGTGTGTGTGTGTGTGTGTGAGAGGAAGTCGCTGTTGTCCCAGTGGCCTGTTTCCTCATTAGTGTCACAATCCTGCGCAGTGTGGACTTCCTTCCATGGAAGTGACAAACACACATCGCTCATTTGATCCATACACATTCAGATTGTACTCACACCCTTGTTTAACATGCATTTACAAGTTCTGTTATGTCATCTGCACACACACACACACACACACACACAAGCACGCATCCAGAATGCACCTGCCACGCCAAGTCTGACGCACTTCAGGACACAAATCTGTCCTCTGGTAGAAGAAGTCCTCATCCGGCCTCTCATTAAAAACAGGGACGCCCTGGAGCGTCAGCGCTATACTAACAGAGGTTTAGTGTGAGGAGCCTCAGACATAAACCTGTCACTCTCCTGCCTTACGCATATAAATCACATCAACGTCTTGCATTGTGTTGCATACTGGCTGGCATTTTCTATTATTTCCTCAATGAGTGAAGTAACAGAAGCGCCTCCTAAAGCTATAGCCTGCATACAGCTGAACAAACGGCTCTTTAACCGTACATTATAACCCTCAGAAAGGCAGGGCTGATTGCTGGAATAGTTTTAGCCAGGTGCCGAATAAATTGTTGTAACAGATCGTCTTTGTTAACAGAAATTCCCTGTCTAAAGAACCTGTTCGGAGGAAAAAAACATTACTTCCACGTATTTCTATTTGACAGGGACCGTAGAGAAATGAATGAGGGGGAGACTAACACATTTCTCTTTTAGATAAAGGGACAGTATTCCTTTTTCTTTTCTGGTGCCGCTGTAAAGATTAATATTACGCTTCACTTTTGGGGATTAACGTAGTACATACTCTCTTAAATTCTTCATGCTTCCTGCTTTTAGTTATTGTTGATGAACTAGACAACTATTCTGATAATTAATGTGTCATTTTTCAAGACAAAAGGTCCAACTTTAGCTGGTTCACACTTCCTATATGCAAGGATTTGCTGCTTTTCTTTGTAAGTTATGATGATGATTCATTTATTTGGATTTTGGACTGTAGGATGGACAAAAAGAATCAATTTGAAGATTTTTCTTTTTTTTTTTTTTTTTTTTTTTACATTTTATAGACCAAACAGTTAAATCATGTAAAAAAATTGCCCTCCATAAAGTGAAACGTATGATTCAGCCTGTGACCAATCCCAGTAAATGTTGTATAGTCCCTAAAATAATACAACGAGGAATCACTGTAACTGCAATTTATGAATATCAGCCAATATGTTGAAATCTGGATTTTCTACCCCCCTAAAATCGAGAGATCAGCATTAGCTCCAAAAACTGCATATCGTTCAGGCTCTTTAGAAAAACCCAAAGCAAAAAACAAACAAACAAACGAAACACGCCCACACAAGATTTAGCTGGAGCAGTTACCCAGAAATGATCTGATCCCCACCCCAGTCCGCAATAAAAGCATGCTCTTTCATCTGTGAATGGATCGCAGCGGCTATAAACTGAATATGACCCGTTTTACAAAAAGCTTGGCCACAACTCCACAGGCTGTTGCTACCATTCATTAAAATAGTGTCAGAGAGCAGCCGCTACCTGCTCACGGCTGGAGATGCGCCATTACTGCCAGTAACTTGCATAAAAAGCTGCCAGTATCCAGTCACATCAGTTTCCAATTAAACAGTGTAGCATCGTGTGAAAGGCTGCGCGGCAGTACACAGACGCGACTGTTGATTCTAGGTTACGATAGGAGCCCTTTTTGTCCCATTTATTCCCATCAGGAAGTGCCGCAAAAACCAAGTGAGACGCCAGGCGAGAAAGAGAGAAACCATACTTGGATTTCTCTTTATCTCTCTGTCTGATAACAACACACACACACACACACCACGCTGCCTGCACAGAGCTCTGCCACGAGGATCTCTCATGTAGCCGGTCAGGCCATGGGCAGACAAGAGAGACTGCCTGGGGGGGGAACGCACAAACACACACACACACATCTACACTGTACTTGTTTACATTTCAGAAAGCAGTTGCAGTAAATCTGAGGGGAAAGTTATTCTACATATATCGCAGCCTTTTCCTGTCAGCTGTCCAAACCGTTCCCGTCAGAGAAACCCAAACCTCTCTCACCATCACAGAGGTTCTTTCTCTGTCAGGTTCCGCCTCATTATCCTGCCCGGTGACAGGACACTCTGCCCGGATACCTGAAGCAGTTTGAGTGGGGCATGTTTAGGGGAATTTAATCCAGTTCTGGCCTCAAACCTTCATACGTGACGCAGGGTGAGGGGGGCGGCGCTCTTGTATAACGTAATATCTGCCGGTCTGCGCGGTAGCCGGACTCCTCTGGGAGCCCCCGCCGAGGCCGTAAAGAAGTGGCCAGGAGCGGGAAGCAGTTAAGAGGGCAGGTAACACAAGACACCCGGGGACAGGAATACTGAGAGCTGTTACGTGGCTACCAACACAGAGAGAAACAAGGCCAGGAATATGTTTCCCAACAGTCGGACACCTGGAGGAAGCCGAGACAGAGGAGAGACAGAGAGAGAGAGAGAGAGGGAGGGAGACATAAAAGAGGGGTTATGGAGCTTTGACCAGAATAGAGTCAGGGTTGGAGGAAAAGGAGAGAGTCGCTGCCATGGCAACTGCTCATGTTGGCATTTTGTGGATGCTCGCAGCGGAGTGTGAGGCGCGAGGCAGAATGATAGGCCGGCAGATACTGTATCTGTGACATTTAGACACGCTGGCCCCGCCACGGTGTCCCTTTACTGAACTAATGCCACATCAAGACCACGAGGCTGGCGGCGGTCCAGCCATTACCTCACCCGCCAAAGATGGTCCGTTGCCCCGGAGGGAATGTCGATGTGGATGCGTTTGTAAATTCCTATCCAACCAATCTGGTAAACAGCTTTCTATCTTTTATGGGTCACGGTCACATTCTAGCAACGCAATGCCATTTGTGTCATACTTAACAAATAATTAAAAGACTCGTCATGTCAGATGTGATCAACATTAAGTGAGCAGCAGGCTGAAGCATCCATCTGACACTCCTAAGACTCAAGACGGGCCCTGATTACGCCCTGAAGCAGTGTGTGTTACTCTTCAGCACAATAAATCAGTAACATCTCGATTAACTATAAAATGAACCCATATTCACACGGACGAACACGCTGGTCACCCTCGCAGATATCCGTCTCTATTTGGAGTCGGTGGGACGCGTCAGTTAGAAGCCCCGGACAGGTGCACCGCTGTGGACGAGTCATTGCTACTGAGGCCTCTGGCTTTAGCTGGACGTGTCACATGACAACCTATTATGAGATCCTGGTAAATAAATGCCTGTGTGTGTGTGTGTGTGTGTGTGTGCACGTCTGTGTGTAAAGTATGTAAAGTAAAAGCACAAAATAACGCAGGAGTGCTGCATTTGGCTATTTAAAGCAGTTTCTGAGGCTTCCCGGATCTGGTTCACGTACGCAGTTATTCTATGTAGTGGTTTTGATGCGAAGAACGCATCTGCCGCGTTTTCAAGAAGCACAGCGCGCAACTAAACTGTTATCATGTCAGACATCAAGTAGAGTGCGTCACGACTCCCCGGGGGGTTTGCACTTCTGGCTCGACGTGTAGGCCACAGCACCTGTTTATATCCGCCGCACATGCTCTTATTCGAGGTGGAATCATCTTGTACATTTGCATTCTGGAAAACCATGTATATTTTCTGTTTCACAGCTTGCTTGTGCGTTTCTCAAAAAAAAAAAAAAAAGTATTTAGGATAAAATGGTCCACATGTATCACAACTATTTCATGCATTCAAATTCACACGTTGGGACAAAGTTGTTATTCTATTTCAAAAGTCAGCGCACAAAATTCTCTTAAAGATTCTTCTAATTTAAGTCAGAACTAACCTACAGGTGGCCGCGTTTAAAATAAAACTGAGACTTTTACCTTCTGATCCGTGTCATTCTCCTGCAAGGAGGACACCACAAACACAGCGGAGGATTAAAGGAAAAACCTGTGCAGTTTAATTGCTAAAACTACCACAACCTGCAGCGAATGTAGTATTCTAGGCCGTCCGGATGGGTAACAATGTTCAAGATTTTGGTTGGCAGGCAGCAAGCTTTGGCTTTATAAGTTGCTTATTGTTTGTATATCTGTTACAGGTCAACACTTTACTGTGGTAAGCCCCGAATCGCAGAGAGAATTTGTTTTGATTCTCTGTTTTGAGTCTCGGACTGTCCCGTTCCTCTCCTCCAGCCCTGCATCGTCTCTCCTCTGGCACCTTCTTGCTTATTCTTCCTCCCTTCTCAAGAAAACCCTTTATCTGCTGCCCTCTCACCTCATCACTCCTCATCTCCTCCTTTCATCCCTCCTCCTGTTCTTTCTCTCGTGTCCTCCCCTCCGTGACCTCCTCGGCGCATTCCTGCACGCACCCGACCACTGTATGGTGCACGGGAGGGCGAGGTTGTCTGGGGCCTGTGATTAAGTAACATTCATAAAGAGACACTTTTCATTCAGTGTCCTTCACGTTGCCCTCTGAGAGCCCGCTGGCACAAATCCTAAATACAGTATGTTTTCCAGGACTTGATGAAATCAAGCGGGCAAAATGATGAACTTGTTCTGAGCTGCAGCCCAGAGCAACAAACAGAAAGTGCGTTTTTAGTTTTTAGTGCATATTATACAGCAAAGAATGAGCCAGGAGGATGACACATTCTTATGCCTTAAAAGTTGAGGGTAACAGTTGTCTCAAGATTAGGTCCGCAGGCTCACGAAAAGATAAGCCATTGGTGTTTTATTTTCTGATCTGGGTCTGTACTGATCACTAAAGCCAGAGCTCACAAGATTAGTTGAGGATCCTCCTGGATAGAACATACACAAACTGAATACCATCCAGTCTAACTAACCCTTCCCCGGCTGATTCCGGCAAACTCTCAGAGGAGGTTTCATGAGGACACGTGCGAGACGGACAGATTTTCCTTCGGGACTACGTTCCCTCAACTGCAGAAAGTCCGTATTCACTTAAACAGATAAAACATTATTTGGTGTGCCTCCTTTTAGGCGGCTAAAAGACGTCTTGCTGCTCGTACCGTTTAGCAATTAATGTGTCACCCACTGCAGGTAGAGTACCTCATACAATATCACTTTAATCTGGACTGAAGGGGTGGACAGACAGACCAACCAGCCCTCAGACTGACATTACCATCCGTACGGCCCTGCAGCTAGCACGGCCAAAGAAATCGGCCAGCAGCGCAACATATTTCCCCGTTAGAGACTCTCAGCCAGTGGCACTCTTGCCGACAAGAAACTTCAAAAGCATTGATTGCCAAATTTAGCAGCAGCGCTATCTTTACCCACTGTTGTATAACAAGCTTTCACCCAAGACCTCGGCGAGTTCAGCAAAAACGTCCTGAGCCATTATGTCTGTCCCACAAGCCTCGCGCCTTTGTGTGTACTGTACCATACGCAGCAAATGTATGCGCAGTGTTGTTTTACCCTATTACATAACGGCCTCGCATTGTCCAAACACCTTTCACCTACTGTTAACTTGCTTATTGTTGAGTGTTGACCAAACATCAGCTCCCTGCTTTGAAAAAACAAGAGCTTCTTTTTGGGAAAATGTCGTGGGGGGGCCCGCTCGCCCCGTACGAAAACACCTACACAAAGGAAAGGCACAATGGGACTCAAAAAGCCAACTCGTTGACACCTTTCCACGCCAGCGAGCAGCCAAACGCCGACGCGCACACACACAGTGCGTATGGGGAGGGGGTCGGGAAAGTTCAAGAGCCCTTTGCCTCACATATATCCTGTATGACAGCGTTTCATCACAGAGGCCAACTCCACCAGGAAGTCGGGTCGTACATTTGCGAGGTTCTCACAGCTAAACGCTGTAGAAATGGGGCAGAATATTTCCTGGCTCTGTTATGACACCGTGACACAAAACAGCTGCTTTGCATCAGTGGATCTCTATTATGTGGAAATGTTTGTCGGTGCATGTGCGTGCAGACCTCACCAACCCGTTTGCGATTGTGACGTGATAACGGCGCTGTAAAAACAATGAGTCGCCTTAACAGTTTTCGTGTTACACTCAATCACCGAAGTGCTGAAGGGCTCCGAAAAATCCGAGGACCAAATGGTGATTAAATGGGAAACATGCAGAACTGCCCGTTGTGTCTGGTGTGCAGTCGGTATGCTATAAGTCAGAAGTTTAAATGTGCAGGAGGATCTGTGTACAAATCTCCTCAACAGTGTCTGATGTACATTATTCGTGCCAACTCCACCTTCATCCCGTGAGAAAGAAAAAAAAAACAGATGTCCAGTATTTTTCCTACTCAGAATGCCATGGGGTAAAGAGTGTTGAGGAGTGCACGGCTCACAATGGAAGCATGACACGAACAATACGTTTCAGTATCGCAGTGTGTGGCTTTGTGCTTGAATTTTGTGACAGTAGGACATTAGAACACAATGTGCTGGTGGCTATTTCCACACATATGAATCACTGAATGAGGTGACGGGTGGGGACTGATGCACTGATAGAATTGGTCCAGGTAGTGCAAACAGTACACAGGTGCCTCATTTACGTACAGATGCATAAATATAGATGGCCGGTTTGAAAAGTACTTTCCCACATTCTTCGCGGTCATTTCTTCTAGTTAGTCGGGTGAATCTGTTGGCGGTGTTGTTTTCATGCGATACTTTTTATTCAAACTGCGGTTTGAAAAAAATGTACCCACACACTGACATATATCGGAGCTCGCTATGCTGTGCCACTTCTGCCAAACTGATCACTCAACCTCAATAAATCAATCACTTTTCTTTTTGGCCCCAGAGGGGAAAAAAAGCTGTGCAGCTGTGACACACTTACACACAACATGAAAACTCAAAGCACAGTGGACACAGTGTACAATTAAGAGATTCAAAACATATTTGTAAAATCTTTTTAAAAGTAGCAAATGGGACTTTAAACCTGCTTCCGCTTAACACGTTTCTGCCAACTGATGTTGATCAAATATCTACTTAATCTGTAAATTCTGTTAGTGTATCCTTGAGCCAGGCACTAAACCTCTGGTGTATGTGTATAATTTTAAAAATAGAAAAATAGAATAATGTAATTTGTGATAAAAATGCCAACTGATGTGATGTAAAGTATATAGAAGACTATACAGTATATAGACTTTTTTCAGGCATTTCTGCCATTATTGGACGGTTGAGAGGGGGCTTGACATGTAACAGAGATCAACACCTAAATCGAACGAGCGATGCTGTGCTTATACGGTGTGGCATCTTAACCAGGACGCCGTTAATACGCCCCCCTGAAGCCAACCTTGACCTCTGAGATCGGAAATATCCAAATCCGAAGCAGCTTTGTGTAATGAGAGACAGCGGCACTGCTGAATCACACAGGCATGTGTCTGGCTCCAGTTTATCACCTCATTAAATGTTATATAAAGTCACAGAATTAACGAATAGTTTATAAAATAAATCAACATCCTATATATCATATCATTATATCAAATAGGAAATTGAGGCAAGGCTATTGAGAGACTTCTTTTGTGTTTTGGAGTTGACGTGACTTGTTTCATGAATGAAGTTCAAAATATGCACGATATGCAGTTTTGGCTTTTACTTATTTGTATGTAAACAGCATTAGAAGAGTGTGTGTGTGTGTGTGTGTGTGTGTGAGCTGAGAGAAGGTGAAACAGGTCCACCTGTGTGTAATGCAGGTATTTACGTATCATATCATTGTGTCAGCATGTGCATGTTTGTGCAGTGTGTGGGCACAGACAATAGGCCTTTGTCTCCCCGCATCCTATTTTTCTCTTGTGGGCTGACAAAGGCATTCATACACACCGACACACACACACACACACACACACACACACACCTCATCTACGCACAGTTCCTCCTGGCTTCCATCAAGTTACAAGAGTTTAGAGACAGCAAAACAGGAACAATCTGATCTTCTCTTCCTGCCCCACACTTCCTGCCCTCCCCCCCGTCGTCCGCCGACAACAGCGCGAGAGAAAGAGGCAAACAGATGAATGAAAAAGAGAAGAAAAAAAAAAAAAACGGCTTGAGGGGATGAAAATGAACAAGACCGAAAAGAGGGGTGAGACGAGGGCAGGTACGGCTGTGGATGAGCGTGTGTTTCTGTGAACAGGAGGTGGTCTGCAGCGAGGATGTGGCCTGAGGTTTATGGGAAAACAGTTCTGATTGTGCGGTGTGCAGGTGTCGACTGCGTGCACCCAAACTACGAGCGTATCGCACGGAGCATTTACGAGCAGTGTTGGGCAAGTTGCTTTAAAAATGCAATCATCGGTAGTTGCCAGCTGTGACCGTTTGGTGCAGAGCATGTTGTGTAGAGTGGCTTTTTAAAGCTTAAGCACTGATGTTCCTATGAGAGCTGTGAGACTGAACCAAAACAGCTACACAATGAGCTGAAACTCACTATAAACCCTCGTAAAGTCATACACACTGTCATATCACTAGTTAATATATTACATTACAACATCACTGTCTGCAAAGAGTAATATATTACTTACTACACTTTTCTTTAGTCCCTTTCAACAAAACGCCTGAATAACTTATATAGAACAATTAAATCGCCTAGATCTGTTCAAATAAACAGCCTTGGATACAGGGATGAGCAGGCAGACAAGAGGATCAAAGTCTGATATATTGTGGAACTCTGGACCGGACTCTCCCACACAGAGTTTAAAAGCCTGCAGCTCCCCTCCAGTTAGTTAGAACTGAAGAAGCCTCCCGGACGAGAGGTGAAACGTCCTCAAGAAACTGAAACGTGCACAGTTGCCTACGACACAGCACTCAGAATAACAAAGGTGTAGCTGTTGTTAGAAACATCGCATATTATATCTTTAGCATCACTACAAATAATTAAAACTGCTAATTTGCACAGTTTAGAAGCTGGATCCAACGAATTCATGATTTATGCTGTTAATCCTGTCACACAACTAAACAATTCATTCTTCAGTTTAGAGTACACATGTTGCCCTTTGAGATTAGTATGAAGTATCAAGCATGCAGTTTGTTTTTTTCTCAACAAAAACATTAAAGCAACTTTCTTGCACAACAAAACTAAAATAGAAAAGAAAAATAAAGTTAAAAAAAATTAGAAAAAAAAAAAAAAACAACAACTATGAGGCTTTTTCTTTTCTGAAACTTCTTTTGTTTTTAGTTTAATGAGCTGAGAAGAAAAAACACAAATACACTGGCTGTGTTTGATAGTAATGAGGAACCAAAGCCAACAGAATGACTCTGTCATCTGTTCTGACGTGTTTTGTGGACAACATTGAGAAATAAAATATATATCAGGTCGGCTGTGGCAGAAAATATCTGTTAGTAACAAAACTTTATTGTTGTTTTTTTTTTTTTTGTTCCTCCATGGGATTTGCTGATAACAACAAGAAGATTAAATGACATTCTCATCCTTAAGTGAACCTTTAAGCCTAAAAAACTTGAACATTAATTTCATGTCAATCTTCAGCCAGGTTGATTGGATGAACGCGGGCCAGAACGGCGCACAAAGAGCAGCAGAACGTTTTGCATGTGGATGAAGAGCAGACTGTTTACTCGACGAGTCCCCGCAGTCGGCTCGGCTCAAACGCAGTGACGAGTTGGAAACATTGAAGCCGATCGCAGAATTTAGTGACGACCTTGTTTGCCCTTACGGAGAAAGGTCATGCACGTTATGGAGCTAGTTTACCAGATACACACACTCACACATTTCCCAAACTCTATATTACACACTCACGCTCACACTCACACACACGCGCGCACACACACACACACAAACCCAGAGCACCTGATGAGCTGCGGTTCAGAAGAAGGAAGTGAAAACTCAGTCCATCTGCTTTGACAGGAAGTCAACAGAAGCCACACACAGGCATGCTGACGTCAATCAGAGCCACAGGAACACCTCCCCACGGCACACACACTCGCGCACGGCACACACACTCGCACACACTCACACACAGCACACGCGCTCGCACTCACATTACTCACAGTGATGCACACATGCCACGATAAACACTCACTCGAATCACACACCTCGCCCGTCCACATTTACAAAACTGCTAGACTTTAAACTCAATCACACAGTGAATGCTGCATTACACACACGTCAGGGAATTCATAGACCCCCGACACTCACCGCACACTCACACAGACACACACGCACGCACGGAGTAAACATAGATTATCAAAGAAGGTGTTTCTTCTTTTTCGACGACATGAACTCATGCATTTCAGATTTAACGCCCACGGTCAGCAAAGCCTCTACTTTTCTGATTAAATGTGCTAAAAAGAAAAAAAATATCCGCTTGTTTTTAATGAAGAGGAAAACTTTTACTATCGTTGTGGAACTGACTGACGCTCGTTTTCAGTTCTACTTTGATGTCATATCTGACCTGAGTTGGGTTTTCATGTAAAGCGTGTTGGTTACTTGATGGTTAACTACGCTCACTGTTCTCAGTTTCGATGTCGCTCATCTCGGTCTCTCTTTACACAACAATACATGTCACTTCTTTCGACGCTCTGCCTCGAGTGGTGGGAAAATCTTCACACTTACCCGAACCTAAAGGTCTGACAGTACTGAAGCAATGTTTTTATCAGTGCAGAAGAATAAACACGAGATAAGATGCAGACGTTTTTGCAGAGGGCACAAAATACACCTTTTAGTGGTCCAGTTCATAAATCTTGCAAAGTTACTACACAGTGTGCAGTTTTCGTTCCGTTTTCACTCCTGTCCTTTTGTTTGTTGGTTTGTCAGCAAGATTACACGGACACCAATCAACAGATTTCCATGAAAAACTTGGATGGAGGATGGGTTCCATGTCCGAATAAAAGGGACCAGATTCCAGGAATTTTTTCTCAACTACTTTAACATTGCAAGATTAAGTGTTTTTCAATTGTTTCTGTTCATTTCTCAGGGTATAACTCATAGATCTTGTTGACAAAATCAGGGGTAATCATCTATGACTGGTATCTATGACTGAGTGAGTACAAAAATGCCCTCTGCTGAGTGCCACGCTATGCATTTATTCATGATTACTCACAGCCGATTGTGGTTCTTTAATAAAAACACCTATTTGTGAAAAAAAAAAGTGAGTGATCAGTGAGACACACTGAGCCTTTGGATGGACAGCAGAGAAGTGCATGAAGAAGCAAGAGGGATGTTAAATTAGTTTTTCTTCGCACCATGAAAAGTTACAGTAAACCTGACATGATTTGAGGTGACCACATGCAGGTAAGGGAGAACAACAGGAGCTTTATCAGCTGCCTCTCAGTCATCCAGGAGGTCAGTACCTGATAGTCTGTGTGCATCACTTTAAATTAACACTATTAACTACTTTACCCAGAATGTACACATTTCCACTCAACTCTTTACGAGAAAAAGATGATGAAATAAATATGAAAATAAACAAAATAATAAATTAGAAAATAGTCGTTCATTTGACTATGGATTTGTTTGAAAAAATATATTAGCCATAGTTTTTTCCCCTCGTTTTTACCAGCAGCTGGAATTAACATGATACCACAAGGTGTGGCGTCATTACAGGCCTTGACTGCCTGTTTTTTCTTCTTGTTTTAACCAGGCTACAGTTAAATGTGTGTGGCACGGTCTTTTCCACACAAGGTCAGTATACGGCTGTGCCGCTACATGGGAGAGACAATACAAACAGTAGATCTTTGAATAATCTAGTAATTGTCGAAAAGTTCCCGGTGACAGACAGCATTTTGCCATAGTTGCCAACTGTGACTGTTTGCCATTCGGTGCAGATCATGTTGTGTAGAGCGGGTTTTTAAAGCTTAAGAACGGACTCCTGCTGCATACAAAGTGATGCTCCTGTGAGAGCTGTGAGACCAAAACCGCTACACAACGAGCTGAAACTCACTCTAAACCCTCGTAAAGGAAGCTGCAGATTCAGGTGATAACTCTCTGTGGGTTCATGAGGAACAGTGCCTCTCTGCGACCATGTGTTCACAGTGTCGTTTAGCATGCAGCATACTGTTCAAGTGGATTATAGAGTATGTGAAATGTCCTGAATTATCATCACTGGTTTGTGTGAAAGAGAAAGCCAATTTGTTCTCACTCCAGTGTGTTACCAACCTCTGGATGTACACTTCCTCTCTTTTTACCATGACCTATCTCAGTTCTGACCAAAAACAGAGTCTTAACTCTAGGTCCTCACAGACAAAGCATTAGCGATATTGAAATTGCATTTGTGAACACACGCGTTCAAGCGGATTTAAAATATTTGTAAAACCACATTTGTTGTGTGTATCTGTGTGTATTTGTGCCTTTGGCTGAGCCGGTGAGCAGACACAGATCCCAGTATCACACAAAGAAATATTCATAAGCGATGCGCACTTTACAGCCACGCGTTCACGTGCATGGAGCTCGCAAAGTCATCTGTGCTTTCATACACACACTCACACACTGCCTCTTACCCGCGTAGAAGGCTGTATGCAAACACACACACACACTGACACACGGCCGCTTAAAATCAAATGCGATGAAAGACAAAAAAAGGGAGGTTTGTCGTTATCCTCGAGTGAGCTGCTTTAATAGACCACACTGTGTGTGAGCGCTTGTCTGAAATACCAGTTCACTTGTGTTTGGACACGGTTAATGAGCTTGATGACAAAACAGTCTGGACGACAGCGCTGCGGCTGAAGACAGATGGCGAAAAAAGTGAAAGTCGTCACGTACGCAAGTTCACGAGCAGAGGACGAGGGAGGGAGGGAGGGAGGGAGGAGAGAAAAATGAGAACAAGGAGAAATGATGGCAGGGAAAAGTTCATATCAGATAAAGCAGGTAAAAAAAGACGTGTTCTTTGCGCAGCTTTACAGGAGTCAGACACGCAGCGGGACATTCCTCTGAGCTTCTTACCTGGGAGACAAACTTTGGTGATCGGAGGCTGAGTCGTTGCTGCAGGAGACCTCCTGAAAGACGGGAAGAAACAGAGAGAAAAAGAAAAGTGTTAAAAATCAAACAAACATCCTAAATAAAGTAGATACTGTACGTAATAATCTTTAGAAGGACTGGCTCAGCAAAATAACAGACAACATTTTCTGACAGCATGGTGAGAGTTAATGGGTCAGACATTTGGGCTAACCCTAACCCTTTGAAAGATAATTCAAAGTTTGTACAGTGCAGTAAATACAAGAACACAACCAGCAGCTAGTTAGCTTAGTGTAGCATAAAGACTGGAAATCGGGGAAAGCAGCTAGTGTGGCTCCTCCTACTAATAGCCCGTACTAACATATGACAGACTACTGAATCCAGCGTGGCCACAAATTGTGTGTTTTGTTTAATTCATTTAAAGACGGGAGACACATAAATGCAACACAAACGCAAAATGTCTCGTACACGAGCGCCGCCATCATGTGCCGGTGACTTCATCTGGAGTGGAATCAAGCAGTGCAGCGGCTGTATCGACTTCCCGCCCAAACACTTGCCTGACTCGGTCGCAAGCTGCCAATCATGACGTCACATTGTCAGACCCATACTGCAGCCAGCCACCAGGGGGCAATCGACATGTTTCGGCCACATTTTTGCGGCGCTGTCATACTGTCCGTGTCGTATGGATGAAGTAGACGAGCTTTAACATGTTAATTTGTGAGCTTTGGTTTGTGCCTTTACGGAACTTTTGCTTAAGACAGAGCAGGGCTAGCGGCTAAGCTAAGCTAACAAAGCCAAGAATAAGTATGACCGACCAATTTGTGTCTTCGGGAAATTCACACGGGGCGCCTCTGTCCACAGACTGTCAAGTCGATCATGAATGGGATCACTTTAGACTCAAATTGAAACAGCTTCTGAACAGAGCTCACACATAAACTTACAGGTCATCAAGTGCTTTTTATTGGTTTAGTTTAGTTTCTATGTTATGTTTATTGTAATGGAGCTCTCTGCTTGTTCAGTCACACACATATGTTGTTTTATCATCAGATGTTCCATATCCAATCATATATGTCCACATCACATCAGTGACACTACAGCAGGCAGTTGATGTACATATTTTGATCCTCATTTTTCTTTTAGCAGTGACATGTCTCACACCGCCCTGCACCTCTTCTCGCAATAACATGTAACTGTAGGTGCACGTCATTCCTTTAATAAACTGTCCAAGTTAATTTCACAAAATGTTGCTTCCTTCAGTCTCAAATGTGTGCTGTTGTTATAATGAGAGGCTTAAAACCTCAATGATAGTGCCCCGACTTACAAAGTGACTCGTCACAATAACTGGAGTTGAAAAGGTGGCACCTTGTGCAGGATCTGTCTGTGTGAGAGACTGACGGCTAGGAGAGCGGGTAGCTGGCTGTGTATTGACACACTACCTTTTAGCGGGGACTCGTCGATCATCTGCCCCGTCTCGTGTGCGCAATAAGTTCAATAAGTGTGCGCATTAAGTTGCTGCGTGTGTGTTTAAGCCTCTGCTCTTGTCTGTGTGTGGGTGTCAAAGCTGAATGTAGGTCAGAGAGGATTCAGGTATTCAATACAGCAAGCCGAGTGTTGATACAGCCTGAGGAAGAGGAGAGAGCTCAGAGCATCTTTAAAGACTGCCGCACGCACACACACACACACACACACACACACACACACACACACCAGCCCTCACATAAAGAATAGAGGGAAAGGTGCCCTATATAAGGAGCTCTAGTTTATCTGCATCTGCAGTCTCACCTCCACCGGGATGTGATGCTGCTGCAGCTTTTAAAACTTGTGTTTCCATACTGATAAATCTGTGATAGCCCAATATCAGTTGGACTCTTTGGCTTTAGGAAATTATAAAACATGGAGAAAAAAAACGGTAAAGAAAATTAAGTGCACTGGTTTGAGAAAGTTTTTTCTGCCCTGCGTTCTTTTGGCTCTGCTCACCAGTCGATTTGACCTGTTTGACACATTTGTGTAAAACGTTGTCATAATTATCAAATAAATTGATGGGTAATGGCCAAAAATGTGTTTTGTGAGGTAGCAGTGACGATGACTTTTGACCACCACAATCTAATCAGGTCATCCTTGTGTCCAAGTGGACGTTTGGGCCAAATTTTAAGACATTCCCTCAAAGCGTTCTTGATTAATAGCGTTCACAAGAACAAGATGGACAACCTGAAAACACAACTGTTCCGGCCACAGCTATCGATGCCGCTGAAGCATAAAAATGAATGGCGTGACCTGCTCCACAGCTAGTCTACCATCCATTAAACGGTCATGTTACAGCTGCAGCCACACGATATGCTGACTACCGAACACAGTGTGGCTTTAATCATACAGCACGTGAACCTTTTAATCCGAGCTGCCATCGCTGCACTTCAGGAATAAAAATGAAAGCCACATTGTCTTTGCAGTTACAGTATACGAAGCGCAAACCGCGTCCTAATGCTAGATTATTTCTCTGAGATATGATGTGTTTGCGTCACGTAGAGCTTTTAATTCATTTCCACATTCAACTCCATTATGTGTGAGTCACAAATATGGTACACTGGCCACCGCGGCAGTGCAGAGAGAAAATGCCGTGGGGACGACAAATACTTTACATGCATACCGACGAGACGTTCCATCCGTGTGAGCGAGGTTGTTTTTGTGTTTGTGCCTCACCACAACAGAGCGGTTCCTTATAGAGCATTTTGACTGACTGACACACAGTCAACTGGAAACTATTTTTTTAATTTCTCGAGAGATAAATGATTTAATGACGGTTCTAAATTTACGTCGCACTCTTATTTTGGCGTCACTGTGATATTAAGTTGCCGCGTTTGAATGTGCATGTGCATGTGTTTGTTTACTGGACTACTTAACTCGCTCAAATGTGAGTGGAGGAGACAGCTGCGGTGTCAGACGTCGCACCTCAGTCCGTTTACAGCTCAATATGTCTACCTTGTGGTGAAATAGTGGAATTGCAGGCTGGGTGCAAATAAACCAACAGCCTTCTGTCTTTGACTTTTGTGTGTAAGCGGTGAAGAGACTCAATTATTTTGGAGAAGCAGAGGAGTTTGATGTCTTTCCACCTCAACGGATTTACCGCATGATGTGAAAGAGTCACTTTCAAATGCATGTTGCGCTCTTCCACAACGGAATCTAAAAAAAAACATGAACATTGAACAATCCAATGATGACTTTGAAAACATGAGTTAAAAACCTCATGTTTCATTATCAACTGGCTCCTCAGAAATTAAGAATCTGCCAGAAGTATTTTAAAGACGTTGTCAGAGTCAAAGCAGGGGTTTCATTTTTAAAAATGTAATTCACCTAAACTGAGCATAAAAAACCTTGGTTCTAAGAGTCCCACTGAAACGTACGCACCTGTGATCTATACATTTCAAATCAACAAAATCTGACGGCACCAGACCTGCGATTTCCCCTAATATAACAGCAGCACAGACAGGGGTTTAATCAGAAAGAGCCATGGACGAAAATAACAAAATCAAACATTTGGAAGACGAGATCATGGTGATGGTTGAGGAGATTAAGGCCAGGCGACATGTATCATTCTCAGGATTAAACGGCCGGTCGACAAACAGAGTCAAACACACAGCTCGGGAGTGTGTCACCGCCGCAGTGAGCGAGGTGAGAGACAGAACTGTAGTTGATCTTGTAGTTGAAAATCAGACAAAGGACAAAAAAATATAGATATATATATATATAATCGGGGGTTAAAGGATGCTTCAGAATTCAGTATTAAAAGATTAAATGATGTGATGTGTCCAAAATAAGGAACTGCGTGTCTGCTGATCACATTTTTCATAAAGCTCATGCAAAGTTTACCACATGTTTTGCATGTGCGTCACAAACCGCATTACACCTACAGAACCAGCAGGAACACCGCTAGAGTCAAGTCGAGACTTTGCATAGATGTGAGATCATTTCCAAGTCAAAGAAACAATAAATAAATAAAATACTGAGTTTAGACATTTTGTGAGACATTCAAGTGAGACACCTTCTGCTGAAGTAACTATTTCAGAAAAAGCAAAGTAAATTTATATGGCTTGATTGACAAACACTTACTTGCTGGAGGCACACTGGACATTGGTCAGTACGGTGAAGTTATTCCTCACACTTCGAAGGCTTGCCAGAACCTAAAAAGGCAGAGGAGACAACCGTGAGGATTCTTTGTCCAACATTTATTCAAAATCTTTTCTCTCAACAGTGTCTGCTTGGTTGGAGCACAGATAAATACAGTAACTCTGTTCATTAGGCTGTAAAATGACACACGAATACATGACGTGTAAGAAGTTGCGTTAATATGAGACTCATTTTGGGTGACATACAGTCAGATATTTACCTGAGCAAAAGGCGTAACGATCAGGTCATCACCATGTCTGCAAACACACAGAGAGAGAGAGAGAGAGGTGGTTAGAAACATCCTCTAATACAAACCAAAGATCAGGTTTTACTGATGCATAAAGCCTATATCCTGAGTGCTTCCTTAAGAGCAGAGACGGGAACATGTAAGAACAATAAGCAATGACCACCATGACCCAGCCGGCCTCATTACTATAATTAACTGAAAGAGCCGGGGGCCGGAGAGGAAGAGGAGTACGGGAGGATGGTAATGGGTCAGAGACAGGAGTCTTCTGTTCTGGATGTAACCTTGTAAGGCACTCAGCTCCGACACTGACCTGTTTTTGTCATCTGAGACGGGGGCAAATTTCTGATCTGCTCTTCTGTGGGTTTCAAATCATTGTCCTGTTATGCAACATCTGGAGTCAAAGTAGTGAACTCCTCAAACCCACCCCCCCCCAAACCACAGAGCAGCTACCATCAGATCCTCCACCGGGGGGCAGAGCTGCAGAGCAGCAGCCTGCTGTACGTCCAGTGATGTCAGAGAACTGCAGTCTGAGCTTTAAAAACAGCCACAACTATGAGTAGAAACCACAGTAATTACTGGTCTGTATCTAAGCTTTATTCATCTTGGATCAAGTTCATTAGGGTAGGTGATAATAAAGTTTGTCTGCAACCTGTCATCTTTAACTTCATTGTTCCCCTGCCTCACAGTCAGATGAAACACAGAACACACAGGCTTGAAATTCATTTGGCATGATATTCATAAAACAGAGTAAGTGGATTTGAATTGTGTGATATCATGTTCCTGAGTTACAAAAGGCAAAAGGGGTTTAAATGAATGATTTCAAGCAAATTTAGGCAAAAATAACAAAATCCAGATGAGGTTATTCAGGTTTTTGTTTAAGGTCTTATGATACAAAGCACAACAGTGGAAAATAATAGACTGTATCATTTTGATAACTTTGCTTAATATCATAATAAATATTGACGTACGAACATTCGTATTAATATTGTACCCACATCACACAGCCCTAGTTTTAAAGACTCCTGCAGACCTGCTCAGTTGGTGCCCCATGGGCTGAACGCAGCCCTCTGATAATCTCGCTCTGCCCCTCGGATCGTTTTGTTAGAAGGCTAATTAGCCCATTCATTAGTTATGTCTAAGCACAAAAATATTCTTACATCAGTTTTAACTCTGGCTTTTTAAGCAAAGGGGACTTACGAGACTCAAAGTGATAACCTACTCCTCAAAAAGGTGCACTGGTTTCTGCTTTCTCTCAAATAAATATACAGTAATAAAACATTTAAAAAAACATTGTTTAAATGTCAGACACAGGGAGTGTACACATCCCTTTTTTTTTTCAAATCTGGCCCTCCTAAAAAGGAAGTTGAATAGTCCCGTTCTACTGAGCCGAGAGACAAAACAATGTCATGCCAGCATTTCATTTTCAGTATTTACAGTATATCTTTATCATCCGCTGAAAATGTTCGATCCTCTTTTTTAGTCGACAAATTCCTTTTAAACTGTGCTGACTTTATTAACAAAAAATGGTCTGTTAGTAGAGATTAAGATTCGTGAATTTCAGAGGAGGATATCGAGCTCAGTTGCATGGAAATCTCATCACTCAGGCAGCTCCAGCTGCTGGAGGACTTGTGGCTCCCAGGAAGTCAACCACTACCACTTGTTTTGGGCCAGTCCAAGAGTAAAAGCCTTCTGGTGTAAGATTTATTCAGAATGAGTTACTATATTTGGGACAAAAATTATATCTAAGTGGGATGAACTCCTCTTTGGTCTTTTATGTTCAACGTCTACAAATATTCAAACAAAAGACTTATTGCTGCTAGAAAGGCAATTACAAGGAAATGCCAGACACCCCATGTTCTGTCTATTTGTTTTGTGTTACTAAAAAAAACGAAAGGACATATCTTAAGATGATTATCTAACTGTTGATGTGAATCAAAATAAAGGACAAAAATGTAATAAAAACAACCGTGCTGACCTTATTGTTGAGGTTGTCTGAGCTGTCTGCAGCTTTAGAGGAAGTCTTGCAGACACTACAGAGAGCTGAAGGAACTACTGCCAACACCAATCTATATTCTGATTTATATTCTTTTATTCAGTACCGTTAATATTTTTGCTCTTGACTTCAACTCCTCTAAAAAGTCATTACACTGTTAAGAATTATAAAATGGTTAATTAATACTGTGTACAAGTAACTTTTATAAACCTTTACAGTTGCTTAATAAATGGTTTAAACAGCATTGATTGTTTATGGTGAAATAAACATTAACTAAAGATTAATTACCTACAGATGTATAACTGTTTATTAATGATGGTTATTATAAAGTGTTACCAGTGTCGTAACAGTATGGAGGTTTCTACGTTTTTTATTAGTTGCTATCATTTTAGACAGCACAGTTATGAATTTTATCCTAATTTGTTATTTACTAGATTGATTCAAATACTGTGTATACTGCACACATACATTATGTACACAGGACATACACATAGATATGTGTACATACAGTCCAATCCTGCCACCCTCTACTGTGTACTGTATCTCTGGGGTGCGTGCATGCTGTGTGCATTTGCATGTGTTTTATATTTACAGTTCGGAGGCGATGGAGGAGTTTCGTGACATGGACTTGGGCGACAGATCATAGTCGCTGTCAGAGCGGTAGAGGAAGGACTCTCTGCGCTGGTTATGTCCGGGGAAGTTAGTGTGGAGGACCAGCCCAGAGCCGGGGGAGGCCTGGGGGTCCAGGGGGCTGCAGCTGGCAGACGGGCCATTCTCCACATCGAAACTGAAAGACAGATAAACACACAGGTTTTAAGACGTTAGTTTGTTTTATTCAGGACTAATAAAACAGAGATATAAGACATTTCCCCCGGTGTGAGAGGACTAGATCTGGTTTTAAGATTCAAAGCAGTCGTCTGTAGGTTGTCTGGTAGCGTTAGACCTGAACATAGTTAACAATTTGGACTGGAGCTTCTGAGCTAGATGATACAGTCGTGGTCAAAAGTTTACATATACTTGTAAAGAACATTTACATCATATCATGGCAGTCTTCAGTTCTAGGACTTTCTACAGCTCTCATTTTTCTGTGATGGAATGAGAGGAACACAAACTACTTTGTCACAAAAAACATTCATGAAGTTTGTTTCAAATCTGAATGTATTATTATTTATTATATACTACAGTGGGACAGTCTAAGGAGCTCAGCTTGATTTGAACAAGTCAGTAAAGTCACTTGGAGCCTTTTCAAAGCAGTTACAGGGCCCAAGATCAACTATTCAAACAACTGTTTGTAAGCATAAAGTGCATGGCACAGTTGTGTCATCTGCTGCTGAGAGAAAACTGGTCAGAGTCAACCAAAACACACCAAAAAGCAAGTAAGAAGCTGCTAGCAGACAGGTGTCAGTGTCCACAGTCAAGTGTGTTTTTGCATCAACATGAGCTGAGAGGCTGCTGTGCAATAAAGAAGCCCTTCATCCTGACGCGACACCTTAAAGCTCGACTGAAGTTTGCTGCTGATCATACGGACAAAGAGAAAAACTCTGTGGTCAGATGAAGCAAAAGTTTGAGTTGTCTGGCTACAATGAGCGGCAATTTGTTTGGAGGAGAGAAGGTGAGGCCTTTCACCCCAAGAACACCACACCTACTGTCCAGCATGGTGCTGGTAGCATTATGCCATGGGGCTGTTTTGCTGTCAGTGGATCTGCCGCTCTAAAGAAAGTAAATGGAATAATAAAGAAGGAGGATTATCTCCAAATTCTTCAAATTCAGCCAGAGGACTACCAGAAGCTTGTGGAGGGCTATCAAAAGCACCTGATTTAGGTGAAAATGGCTGAGGGATATTTAACCAAAGATTAGAGATACTGTATGTATATTTTTGAGGCAGCAGATTTGGTCACGTTTTCAGAAGATACAGAATAAATTCAGATTTGAACCAAGTAGTTTGTGTTCCTCTCATTCCATCACAGAAAAATGAGAGCTGTAGAAATCATTGGAAGTGAAGACTGCCATGATAAACATTTTCTTCACAAACTGTAGGTCAACTTTTGACCGCGACTGTGTATCCTGATAAGGGAATAAGTAACTAAACTACACTTTGTGATTTAACACTTAGTGTTTTTGGGTTTACTATTATTTACAATAAAAATATTATCGAGACATTCCAACCACATCGAGTCATTCCAAGTAGCTGACGGCATTTTGTGTTGAGCAGTATTGAGCTCTCTGGGGAATTGATTAGATTCTACTTTCATTTCATTACGTACAAAAGACACATATGCACGGATAGACCTGACATGACCGGGCAGGAAAGGGCAGACTGACATCGAGACGCCATCAAAGAGGAATATGTGCCGCGTGTGCAGCTTCCCAGAGATCTCTTTTCAAACAAACGTGACGCACGTTTCCATGCGTTCTCTACGGCAGTCGGAGTTTCTGCAATTCGCTCTCTTTCATTACTGCATTCTGCCTCGACGGCCGCCACTTCCCCCTCTGTATAGTAAACACACACCAGCAGAGAGGGCGCTGGTTACACGACAAACTCAAAGGCCCAGACCACTTAAAAATTGTTTTATGTTTCTTCATTTTGATGTTTGACCTTCAGTGTGCAGACTGATGAATGTGCAGTTTGTTTAAAGGGGGGAAGTTTCTCCGTGCTCAGCTTGAAATGGAGTTTGAAACGCAGCTTTGAGCAGGATTTTGTGATACCGAAACTAGTTTGAAACTATTATTCACAGGGATTCTTTATATAAAATATGTCTGGAGGGGATCTTTAAACAAGAAGGAAAAAAAACAAAAAAAAACGCAATATTTACTGAGAACTCTTTCACCACAGAACATCCAGTGTATGCAAAAGGCCACAAATATTTTGTCTCGCAGCTGAGTGTTAAGTTGTAGTGTGTATTTTTCTTGTATCCCTGCTCCTCCCAAGCTCTTCCTCTGTTTATTATAACAAAATCTGAAATGGAAAAACCATCAGTTAATCTATCTCACAAGATTTTCCAAAGATTTTCTGACCAACAAAACTATGTGTAGAAGTAAAAGCTCTCATGAACCGTCTGCTGCTGCACCCCGACTCAGAGAACTGAAACGGGCCTTTACTTCGGTAAAAATGCACAGACTCGCTGCTTCATGTGCTGGACATGCGACATCTCACTGCACATTCACACACCCTCCTGTCAACTTATTAATACCGACCAGTGAACCATTTTTAGGACAAATAGCACCAGACGGGTGGGAATTCTGATGTTTCTTACCCCAGGGAATGTTGGAAAGTGAGTGAAAGGCGGAAGAATGTTTTTTTTTTTTCTTCATAAATGATGGGAATTTGGGTCGTAGCAAAAATAATGACATGTATGGCATCAGCTCAATCCGTAATATAAATAATACACAGGCAGAACGATGCAGTGAAAGTAAACTTCAGATGTGAGGGGATAAACAAAAAAACGCAGGAAAATAAACAAGTAAAAAAAAAGAGCTCAGAGTGGGCAAACCAAAAAGTCTAAATTTAATTAGGCCAAGAAAAGCACAAAACGTACAGTACGTATACTTGCTTTTTGAAAGCGTGCACATTGTCTTCTTTTAATGAAGAATATGCACAAATTCACGGAGCAACAACAGCACAAACATGATCGCTATGAGTTTTCAGCCTTGACCTTGAACCAGCCTGACGTTTCTTCCCTGACAACCAGAGGTTCCTCCCAGTGAAGGAGAGGTTTTACCCCACCAATTAAAGACCTTTATGTAACCTTTTATTGGCCACATGTGAGCAGATTGTAAAATGACATGGGGAAAAAAGATCTTCCCCGTCTCTCTCTCTGTTGTCTACACAAGCCCGTGGATGATTTGTTGAAGTTGTTTAATGCTGCTGGACTGTGGATTCTTTTGTGAAGGACTCGGGTCGGATTTTCCCACGACAGCCCAAAGGATGTGACTTTATGCAGGTTCTCGATCGCCTCGTCTCAGTGCCTCTCTCCGCTCCCCCTACACATTGAGCCCGCTAACGTGAACGAACGGCCAGCTTCCAGCACAACACAGAAGACCCACAGCGCCCCTTTAATACCCTCTGTGACACAAAAATAAATCATCAGAATAATCAGGGAGGAGTGTGTTCTATCTAAGTCAGCTGGTGCCTGCGTATCGATACAAGGCGTCGTACGCTTGGTGCTCTATCTGCCTGAGGAAAATAACAATCGGCAGCTTTCCACCCCAATTCTGTGAATAACGAGGGTAATACGATTACTACAAATCATTTTCCATGCGAAACTTCTTGTTCAATTTCCTGTATCACATGTCAACATGCAGTGTGACGCACTGAAATGCCTGCGTCGGAGGTAAATAAAAGGTGCGCGTGAGTGCGCGGCTCAGATGCATGCCCGCCCCGTGCACCATGCATTGAGCGCTCGGCTGCTCTGCCTGCGGGTCAATCCGCTGCTCTGTGTGTTGTGATCACGTGTGGAGGCGACTGATCCTGGAGCCGGCGCAGGCGAGTCTACTCATCCATAACGCACACATCTCACAGCTGTCCCATCTTTTACTCTCATCCTCTATGAAACATGGAACTCTGGATTGACTTCGTAGGTAAATTTGAAATACAGCGGCGAGGAAATTCAAAGGGGTAACTTTTTCACGGGGCCAGGAAATCCTTTCTAGATCAATCAAGGCAGCAGAGACCCCGCGGTCTTTTTTTTTTTTTTGCCATGGCAGCTCTCAGGAATGTAGGTTATTTGTCTCCATGAGCAGCTAAAAGATACAGCTACAGGTGAAACACTGTCACAAGAAAAACAAGACCATGGTCATAGTGGAAGGACATTAAGAGTATTTACTTAAGCTGAGTTAGTAATGCTACAGTCATACGTTCAATACCTTATTCAAGTGAAAGTCCAGAAGTTATATCAGCAAAATGTACTTAAAGTACTCATAATGCAGAAAAAATGGTCCCTGTGACTCAAATTAATACATTATAACACTGAATTACAGTCAATTTTAACAGCTTAATCTATAGTAAGGCATCATAATCTATAAACTCATGATATATTTTGCTTGTAAACTCTGGTCAAATAAATACAGTGTCGTAAAAAGTATAATATTGGCACTGAAATGTAGCAACGGAACTGAAATACTCAAGTAAAGTCTGAGTGTCTTGTTCCACTACGAGACAAACACAGCTGACGGTGAGCTGAGTCACTTCCTCACAAGTGAGACGGTAACACGCAGGGTTACAGGTGTTGTGATGGCGCTTTACGCTGTCACGGGAAGCCAAACCGGATGAAAAGAGAAGTGCACTGCTCCGTCACTGCCCCCCTCAGCACACACAGAGGGGCTGATGACTGTCGTGTTATGTAAGCAGCGACAACACACAATGAGATGTCCGAGTCTGAGAATGAGAGCGGCCCCATGCTGAGATTTTATCTGCGTCGAGTCCTTTTCTTTAAACGGGACAGCCCAGAGTTTGTCTTTGATTTATCTGAATGTGATTTCTAGATGTCTTACAGAGGGAATACAGGATTCACTGTGTTAAATTATTACATATGCAATTTGTATACATGTTAAATCTAGAAATTTACCAGCGAGGTTATCAGTATCAAGTAATGCTGTGATTTATGAAGGTGGTTCAATGGTTGACACACAGATTGTAGAGCTGAAACTGCATTTTTTATCAACAACTAACTGGTCAATCATCATTAACTGAAAAATTAATATGAGACTTGACCAAAATTGTTCCTGTTGTGTGCCTCGAAGATTGGAACAACAGTCCATTTCTTATTACCGTGCATTTGTCATGAATTCATGAAATAGAAAGAAAAACAAGGGCAACATTTACATCAACAAGACTTAAGATGAAACATCTAATTCACTCCAGTATCAGTTACGAACAAGGGGATACTGTACCACAGAAAGAAAATCACTGATTTGGGAACCACTTTACCATATTGTGATATAGCACACAGTAGTAGTACAGTATAGAGGCATCATGATTACCAACACATGCAAGTGCTTTTCACTAGTTATTCCTCGTATAAAACACAACCAGCGAGTTAAATTAGTTCTAATACTGCAAAAATCAAACAAGAACCAGCAGCAATAACGGATCAATCCATCTAACAAGTGTCTCTAAACTGAACTGCACGTCACACGCCAAGAACTCAGATAGCCTCAGTCCTTTGACCCTTGCGACTGTCTAGACGGCTGTTGCCAATGTTTGTATTTAGTTTGGTCCCCAGATAGTAGCACTGACTGCCCTCCGCTGACTGGCAAACCCTGCTTAAATAAGTAAATGCTTATAACTATTTGATCTTCGAGGTTCATTCTTGACCTCTGAGAACTGTGTACGCAACAAAATATGTCAGAGACGCCAACGATCCAATTATTTTTCTGAACTTTTTATGTTTCCCCCTGATTACTGTGAGATAGATCCAAAAAGCCACTCGGTGGCCATCTGAGCTGCATACAAGCCAAAGGAAACAACAACTGGCGTATCTAACTGCTCTGTAATGGTCTCCAGTAATGACTGAAAGGCAAAGAATAAGCACATTTATCTTAGGGCTTTGTTTGTACTGTGGTCTACTTAGCAGGACAAAGAAGGGATATCCAAGAATTTAGCCCTCGAAAAACCAGCACAAAGACAGACCCTGGAAACAAAGACCCCTCTCTATGAATCGGGGTGTCCTGGTGGGTTAGTGGATTAGACTAGTTTGTCTGGGGAAGCAGTCTCACTCATACCAGTCTCCCATGCTTTGTCTTTGAAGTCCACGTACAGACTGATGACATGGATACGAGCTCTCTGGGTGTAAACATGTACAAATGTAAAAAAAGTAAAGTTCAAGTTCCCGCTCTGTCCACCAGAACACGCCATCTGCTCAGAGACAGGATGGAAACACACACTGTTCATTCAAACTGCTCAGACATGGAGACAACCAGAGGCCAAATGCTTTATAGTAATTATGAGCTTCCCAGGAAGGAGAGGAATAAGTCAAACTGGCAGGACTCTGAGGAATCTGACAGAGCGTGAACGCGGGCTGACAAGGATCAAAGCGTCACCAGATTTCATGACGCACAGTCCTGTTTGTATTTTTCTTTTTCAGTGTTGTCTGTGACCTTCCACAGAACCGCAGAGGGCACTGATTCCTAGGAACTTTCCAACTAATTATGGTCTTTATGGTGTTTAATCGAGTGAGACAGCCATGGTGTTATGTTTCACTAAAGCAATCAGGAAGTGCTCCCTCTGACCCTAAAATGATTTGCTATGATGACACGACATTCCTTTCCCATGATCCGGCAGCATCTGTCTGACTGATAAGCAGGCTGAGTGGGTGATGGATTCACAAAAAGGATGACAGACCTATTAAAAAGGTTGGTAGAGAAGCTCTGTCAACATGTATTTGCTCGATTACTTTTACCCAAAATCACGTTTTTTACAGTACCGCTACATGTTTCATGGGCAGTCATCAGAGGGGAAGAGACGTATACTCAGTCACAAGCTGCGTTTACATCTACCTGTCAAGCAAATGTGAAGGAAACTTTTTACAATTTGCGAAAAAGAAAATGAAACAAACGCGAATTTGGCACATTTCCATCAACTGGTTTGGACAAGATAGACAAGTGTGGCTTGATCAGAGGTTGGCAGTACAGGCTTCATCATGCACGGCTGTTATAAACTGAGCAGAAGGTTGTGAAAAGGAAACAAAACAAGTTGTTAGCGAAGAAGAAGAAGATGAAGATGAAGAAGAAGAAGAGGACGAGGAAGACAAAGACAAAGAAAGGAGAAGAAGGAAAAAGGAGAAGGAAAAGAACAAGGAGAAGAAGAGGACAAAGAGGACAAAGACAAAAATGGAGAAGAAGAAGATGAAGAAGACAAAGAAAGGAAAAGAAGAACAAAAAGGAGAAGATGAAGTGGAAGACGAAGAAGACAAATATGAAGAAAGGAGCAGAAGAAGGAAAAGGAGAAGGAGAAGAAGAAGAGGAAGAATACGCCAACAGACACTTCTCCGTCTCAAGGAGCGGAAACAGCTGATGCCATCTAAGTTAAATGTTCTCTACATCATTATTCGGAAAAGGTTTTTCTATATAGTGACAGTGAGCTCAAAGATTTCAGATATTCAGTCCAGTGGGATTTGCTCACCTGGCGCATACGCCAAAAAAAGGTTTTTAGCTTCCCACTTTCCTTTATTTAAATTGCGCAGCAGCATTTTGGCCCACGCAGGAATCATTCGCTGCATCACAGCGAGTGGCCAGAGCACAAAATTGGAGGCAAAGCTGAGTGGCGCCGTTGTACCCAGGTCTAAATAGTAGATTCATGTGTTAACCACATGAACTGTTTTCAGAATAAGCAGGAAACACCTTAAGCAAGTTAAAAAGTTTTAAGTTGTTTTCAGACTATACCATTTCCATCAACCATTTTTAATGCTGCATTTGTGTCTTGATAAGTGTGAGTACTGTTGATTCTCTAATACAGTTTGGGAGGTGGTTCCTATCTTAAGGAGGTAAGTATTGGATCTAAGAATAACTTTTATCCACATACCACATGGTATACACCAAACCATAGAACTTTCCTTATGACAACACGCAGACTAAAATGTAACCTGGCTTCAACCACGAGCCGTGACCGTGTGTAACGGTGACACACATTATCATACAGCATCCATATTACTGCTATAGCATGGACAAATACACGTCGAGCACCCTCATTTGAAGCTAATCCGCTGAGGTCATGCTGATACCCTGAGTCAACGCAAGGAGGTTTTATTTCCTTATAATTCAATGATAGTTTAATGGAAAAAATTATTTGATCTGGTACTAATTATAGAGAGCACATAATAACAGTTATGAGGCTATTATCCAGTCTGGAAAGAGGAATTTCCTTGGAAGAACCGCTCTGTTTAAAATTCGAGTTAATACTTTTCATCATGCATTCATTATCGGCATGTTCAGCTGACCTGCTGGGCGCTGAGTTTATCAATAAGAAGTGTAACACTCAGGCCTTTAGATACAGTGAATGCAGAGTTCCTTCCAGGAAATTAAGAATTATAAGGACTGAAATGGGTATGTAATATAAAAGAGCAAACAACGACACATTTATGTTAAAATACGACTTTTGATCTCAAGAGGAGGCAGCCAACGTCCAAGCAGTGACCAAACTAAAAAAACATCCAGTAGCAGATAGTGAAGATGCCAAAGGTGGTTGGAAAGGTTGAACACAGATATTGAGTTTCTTGTTTTTCCTGGGAAATGACTCCACTTCCCAGCGTGAAGACAATGGTGCTGTTACAATAGTCAGTGGCCAAAACACTGACCCTGTCATTTACTGGTAGAGTGAGACAACTCAGTATCCTGCTCGCTGATTCATTAGACTGCAGGTGATGATGGAACTACTCACACTCTGGAAGATAAAGTACTGCTGAGATTAGGGAACAGACATTCATCTGCAAATTATTGTACTAATTAATTTGCCATTCCCGGAAATGTATGCAAGATTATCCATAAACCCACAGATGACCTCTGACTGTCCTATTAGCTGGAAAACACAATGGTCCCACCCCATGCAGTCTAACATGGTCAAATTTAATATATTAATATCACTGAAAATGGACATGTTATTCTAAGAAAAGATCTAGGCACCTGGCAATAGCATGCTGTTTTGTGACTTCAAAATACCCCTGACTCTTTATCCCCTTATTAACACTCACTTTGAGCATTTAAAATCATCAAAAACAAGTGCTTAGGTGGAAAAACAGCCTATACAGCGATCACTTGTTAGCTGTTGTAGGCTCTAGGGCGGGCATAGAAGCTCCTAACTGATCAAACAAGGAAATACATAAAATTGTCACATATAAGAAGCTGAAACCATCAACTGTTTGCCTTTTCTGCTTTAAAAATGACATGAGGATGCCACACAAACATGTCAAACATGTCACAAAATCAGTGTTCACTGGGATTTCTCTCTTTTGAATCGTCCTACATCATGAATATCACTCGCTGCAGCTCACCTGAGTGAACTGAAATACAAGAAAACAGGAAAATTTAACTCATGTTTGGCCACAGCCTGAGAAGAAGGAACAGATACTTGGTTCTGTGGAAAAGAGAGAGCCACAGAGCGCCACAGACCGGGAGAGAGAGAGAGCCTTCTTATTCTTTGAATTAATCTCTTCCTTCCTGTGTGTTATGGCGAGGGGGAAACCAGTGACCATTTGTCTGTCAGGTTGTGCAAACAGAGGTGCCATGGTAACACCTCCTGTTTGTCCCAGTGTGAGCCAAGGTTTAAATATTATTCCTTAGCCTGAATTGCATTTTGTTCTGTTATTAAATGAGCAATTCTGCTAATGTCAACAATCCCGTGGCTTGAAAAAGTCGAAGATAAAAACTACCTGTATCACTATCAGAAGAACCGGCTGTCAAAATGTATTTGAGGAAAATCGTTCCCAACAGTCCCAGCGAAGGATTTCGCCTGAGGATGATATGGAGAGACGCCAAAAAACAAGCAGCGGATCTGAAAATGACCTTTCTGTCTAACCAGCTGGCTCCGTGAAATGTGCCAGAGCTCTGAAATGCCCCAGAAGGACCACGAGCTGATTGAGTGATCCCATCAGACTGAGCAGAAAATAGAAGCAACATTTTATGCTCCAAAAGATCACAGCCAGATTTCCCTCCATGAATCTGTCGCAGTAAGTTTACATGAGCTAGTCTAAACAGGCTTACTTATAAAACTCTACCGGGGCAAAGAGATCAACTTGAAATGTGGTCATCTTTGTCAAACACTGATCTGCTCCCACTTCTCGTCCGAACACATGTCGTCACATTTACTCACACCGGGAAAGTTTCAAGCCGTCCAACCCTTGACTCACTTGAAATGATGAAATATGGAGATATTGCATCAGCTCTCAGTTTACACATCATCTAAACACAAACTACTTGGAAAATTGATTGTGTCAGCGCGAAATGTTCAAAACCAGCCACGTGCTTTTATGTGTTTAGCGTCAGATGTAACCTACTGATAGCACCACGACAACACAAGCTGGATGTGTTGTACATGATCAGGCTGCATCCTACTCTAATGAGTGCACTCCAGTAATTCTGTTCATTCATGTAGTTGTTAGACAGAGTGGCAGGAAGCTGTTTTTTATCACAGATTTTTTTGATAGAAGAAAAAATGTTATTGACGTTAAACATTACACATTATGACCAATAAAACAGCAACCAATATAGGCAACTTCTTCGATGGCAGTGGAGAAGGTCACCAGACTCCCTTAAAAATCCGCTCAGTTTTGAGAGTTGTTGCGTAAGGACAATATTTTATAAACTTTGTGAAACGCTGTTTACAACAAATCCTTGACTATTTGGGCCTTCTTGTTCATTCGGCAAATGTCATACAAGCAGACATTTCTTTCTTTGGGTAAATTTGTATCCGTTTGTTCCAGCGGTGTGTGTGTGTTTATTTCTAAATAGAGTGGGAAAGTGCGATCCGATCACAAGTGGTCACTCTGGAACCATGTCGAGACTTGTGACTGGTTCACTCACGACAAATGTTAATGCCAGGTCTGATTTCCCTTACACGGGTAAGCACTGTCATACAATCTCTGTGTGAGCTGAAGGTTTACAGTAAAGATGTCTTTACTATGTGTGTTACTGCATAACACACGTTTTTTTCTTCAACTTCCTCTGCATTCTGGCTTCCATGCACTACACATTTTATACAAATTTTCAACATAAGTAGTATAATATATAAGCGATCTCTTGATTACATCATCTCGTTATTCACCTCTTCTTCTTTAGGATCAATGCTGCCGTATAGCAACTACCATTCTGTTAAAAGTTGCACAACATTTGGAGTGAAACTTACTTACTGTCTTCACTACCAATCAGAACACTTGGATGAAAAACACAGGAAGCCCAAGCTGACCAATCACAGTTCTTGCTGTTGCCGTGTGGTACAGTATCACTGTACCCTTTATGTGTAGTCACATTTGTGAGGAGGCTCGGATGGTCTGAAGCTATGCTGTAAACCCTTAACACACAACTCTAAATACAGCTTAAAAAAGATTATTCCATTTAAGACATTTCTGGCTGCAGCCTGTATTGCATGTTGTTTCCCACTGCTTCTAATTGGAGAGATTTATTGTTAAATGTCATCAACTACGAACATTTTATTGAAACCTGTATTCTTAGATGAGAAATCTTTTCTCCTGCTAATGAAAACACAAACCACCAGAATTATGCCCATAAACCACCGACCTTTTACGGCATGAAAACAAGCAGTACATCAAGTTAAAACCCCACTGAAAACCAAAAATGCCCTCTGGCCTTTTGTTATCTGCCACAAAGACCAGCAGAAAACTCAGGGATCCAACTAGCTACAGCACTTATTAATAGAAATTAGGCCACTAACGTAATCAGGACTTGAGCCAAGTCATTATACACGCACACTTATGAACAAAGTCATCCAGCAGATGCTCTCTTTTAGAAATCATTTACAGTCTAAATACACAGCCGCATGTCACATGATTACAGGAAACACAAAGCAGAACTGGCCAAAGGTGTGATGATGGCTGTCATGATGATGGAGCAGGGGCTACGGGTTGTTTAGTGTCTGTGTGGTTGTGTGTGTGTGTGTGTGTGTGAGTGGGTGGGTGAAGTGAGAGATTATGTGTAGCAGAGGGTGACGGAGTGACGGACGCGCATTTGAACTGAAAGTGAAGAACTGAAACATGCTTTTAAAGAGGACAAAGACAAAGAAAATATGAAAGAGAGTGAAAAGACAGAAAAGACATTGCTTTGAAAAAATAATAAAATAAAAACATTCCTGGGCTGGAAAATTGCAGTGTGGCATCTCTTTTCCATGACATCCCCGGTCTGTACCACAACCACATTAAACGTATAACCTACTGAGCAAAACCATTCTATTCTGATTCAGATTCTAGGAGGATGGACATCGCCTACGGAAATACACGTTTGACCAATGTCCAGGTCAAAATGAGAGAAAACCTTGTAGCTGATATTCACTTGATTAAGAAAGAAAGGGGCTTTTAGAGGGAACTTGTTGGGCCTCGTTGTACTTATTAACGTTTCGGTAAATGGGGGGGATGGGGATCAAAATGGAACACGGCACAGCAGTTGTGCATAGTTGTTGTGCGGAAAAATTGCATGCGGAGTATCAGTATTACCACATTAACGCATCGAAACAGCTTTAAACTGCAGGAAGATCAAAGGTTTTTATTTTTGACACTTTAAATACATTTAGCATGCAACACAACAACAACACAAAGTAATGGCTCCAAAATAATGACACCATCTGCATTTATACTGGTTCCCCAATAAACCTCGCTTTCATTGTGCGATTTGCACGCACGAAATCTCCCAGGAAAATGAACGCTTAACCCTAAACGCCAATCCTGTTCCCAATCATCATCACCAGACCCAACATCAACATCACCTTGATCCTCGGGACCCTCCGAGCCATCAGTGTTATCACTTGTCATCATCTCAACTGAAATAACCGCCGTTATTCCGATCAAACACACCTCGAAGCCGTGGCGGCTAATTTCAACTTTGACGAGTCACTCAAGAAATCAAAGGCCTTCGACCGCAAAACCACGGCAGGCTGAAGAGTCCTCGCCACATGTTTTCCGTGTATCCATCTCCATAACAAGATGTGACGCTGGGAGTAAAGTGCACTGCAAATAAAATACTTCCAAACCACAAACTCCACAATACAGTGGTGCACCCCACCCATGGGCAAAACACTGCTATTCAGAGGCCTGCGCTGGAAGAGAAACGGGTCTCCAAATTGAAAAGAAGCTGACGGAAATATAAGATGTAGCTGAGGAGCAGCCTCCGGGTCAGGTTTGTGTGGTTTGATTATACAGTACGATACAATATAACGAGGCGGGGTTTGGGTTATTTTGACGGACTCAAAACCATTGTTTTTATTGTGACTAATTTCAATTATGTTGTGCAGAAGTCCTCATTTGAGAGCTGATGTCGGTCTGAAGCGATCTGAGGTCACCTTATCCTGACGAGTAGTTCAAATAAAAAGGGACCCGGCACCCAGGAGAATCCTCTGTACGGATAAAAGGAGCCATGATCTTTGTTATTGTGCCGCAGGAATCCGGGTCACTGTCCAAACATTTGGTTAAGCCCATCTCTGCAGGAGGTCATGTGACCGGGTCGCACATGTGAGAGACTCTCTTTAGCACACATATATAGGCTAATTCATGCACATGCCACAGAGGCCACAGGGCGGCTGCATGTGTGTAAATACGTTGCAGGCTGTGCACAAACAAAAGCACATGCATACAATGTACACACACCAGTGTGAGGAAGCGGTCATGGAGTAATTATCCCCCCGCGCTCACACGGCCGCGTCTACCTGTCTAATGACTCAAACGTGCCGCACAGTACAGTACAGTACACCATCTGTGTACTTCTGCTTTCTTTAGTGTAGTCCTGTACTTTCCACAGGAAACTCTCGGTCACAGAGGTGGAACCCACCCAGCCAGAGGTGGATGCCCGACGTCTCCAGAGCTCAACGTCTCCGCACTTCCATGATTACGGATCTGCCATCAGGACTGTTTTGTTTTTAAGGAAATAAACTTCTTGCATTACGTTTCTGATGCCTGTTGAGAAACTGACAGTTCACGTGACACCACAACTGCTAAGTAAACCTGTGTTTTAGGTACTGTTATAAACTGCTGTAGTGTCGGGTTACTGTATTTGGAAGACAATAATCCCGGTTTGCTAAGACATCTGCCTTTTTGTTGTTTTGGTGATCATGCTTCCTCCGCTCATCCTCGCTGTATGATGTCCCCCTAAACCTTTGCACCAGTCCAAGCCTGCAGCGTGATGTGGCTGCAGCCGAGCCAAAATACCCACAGTCCTCCTGGGGTGTGAGCCAACCTAGTTCTTCACACTGGTTTATTTCTTCCCCGACTCAAACGTAAAAAAAATAAAAATAAAAAGTGTATTTAACTACATTTAATTGAGCTGAGTGAGCTCAATGCACTGCAACTTAAGAGGCACATGAACATGCTGCAAAGAATTGTAAAAAAAAAAAACCTTATGAATGGCACTTAACGCTTGTTTATCAAATACTGTTGGCTGTGTGTGTCACAGTGCTTATAGATATACTGAGTGTCTTATCACAGCTGGAAATCAGGAATATAAACTGTCACTGTAAGCGAGTGAGATAAGACAAATAACTGACCGTGATGGCTACTGTTGCTCTCTGTTAGCGGAGCGGAGAGAGGCACTGAGACGAGGCACTTGAGAACTTGCATAAAAGTCTCATCCTTTAGACCGCCACAGAAAGTCCGACCAGAGTCCTTCAGTCCAGCAGCATTAAACAGCTTAAACAAATCAACCCCAGGCTTGTACATGCAACTGGGAGAGACGCTGGGGGCTCGTTTTTCACGTCACATTACAATCCGCTCACATATGGCCAATAAATACGGGACTAACACATGGAAATTGTTACAAATTGTTACATACAGCCCCTTTATGAGTTCAAATCATGGCTCAAACATTCAGAATTATATATTTATATATATATATATATATATATATATATATATATATATATATATATATATATATTACATATATATATATATATATATATATATATATATATATATATATATATTTACATATATATATATATATATATATATATATATATATATATATATATTTATATATATATATATTTCATTCCTCCACGGTCTCCTGATATCAGTGTACTTAATCAGTCTAAACAGAGGAGGTCACGTCAACTATTTAATAAAAACTGCTTTGCGGCGTCCTGGATTTTCAACCGGATTTTCAGCTGGCTAAAGTCCAGACGCCTCTTAGCACTGTTAGTTTTAAATCTCTGACACAACATCGGGTCGTCTCATCCGGTCACTCTCTCCAAACTCGTTCCCTTCTTTGATGTCTGCCCTCACACTGAAAGTGCTGCATGGAATGATCTTTTTAAAGGAGCACTGTGGTGCAGAAAGAAGTTAGTTAGTTTAATTTATTATCCTGAGCCATGCAGAAGGTTTGCATTTGGGAATGTTTCGATGCCCTCATCTCAGGTTGTGCATGTGCCTTTGTCAAGTTGTTGATTTAGTATAAAGCCTTCCAACATTTCACAAGGATGACAGCAAACATGTGGGGAAACTTTAAAAGAATCAAGCAGAAAGGGTTTTTTTTAACTCCTCTGCATCCTCTGACCACGATGCTAGAGACCACTGTTCTAGGCAAATGTGCGAGACACCGGTGTTATTGGCAGGTCAACTAATGCAAAGTGATATGGTCAGGCAAGAAATCCTGCTCGGCAACAACATCAAATTTACCAGAGTTGCTAAAGGCTGAGACGATCGGAGACCCTTCAATGTCACCGTTTTTAGACATATCCTTCGGGTCGTCTGGTTGTCTCACAGACCACGCAATGTAAGCGCTGTTGCTAAAAAAAAAAAAAAGCAACGATATCATAAACAAATTCATCTCCACACTTCCAGACGTATTTGCATGGCAAAGTACTTTTTTGCATAGCAACTGTTTCAAAACAACGATCTGCACAAACCGCTGCAGCACCCCCTCAAATCCATAAAATCTATCTATGTTGGATTTTCTCACATACATACATGTGACAGTGCGTATAACCACATTCCAGTGGAGGATTACGACAATGATGAGAAACGCATGAGTGGATTGTTTAATGGGAAATGGGAAGTAAGACTGCACGCACACTGTATATGGGTATATCACACAGCTCGAGGAGGAGTGGCAGGGCCCCTACGCACACAGCGAAGGGAAGAGTTTCTCAAAATAAAATCAGATATCTTTACACAGAAGAAACACTTCAGAAATTGGGTCATAGATGAAAAAAAAAAAGGAAAAAAATGACTGACAGCAGATTAAAGGCTGCAGGGACAGAATCAAAAGCAAAAGCGCGAGACGTAAAGTGTTTCATTTTCCGTGTCCTAACCTGTGAGCATGGCCATGGTTTGTGGCGTGGAGTTTCCTGATGACTTCCTCGCTGAAGTCAAAGTGAACCCTTCCTCTGGCACAGGGTGAACGCCGGTACATCGCCCCGACACACGCATGCACTCACGCACACACCAACCGACACATACCGTCTCACACACACGCGGCCGCCACGAACAGATGAGCTAGAACACACCCAGGAGCAGCATTTCACGCGAGCATACGAATGTCACACACACACATCTGACAAGTCAGCACCATAGTTGACAACCACACAGCAGCATGCACACACACGCCTCTCGACTCAGTGAGATCACACACAGTAGCATGAAAACATGAGAAAGAAATCAAGTGTATCTAACAGTTACTACAAAACAGGCACCATCACACACACACACACATACACACTTCACATGAATAGCTGAACATCACTTATTCAGGCTACACAGTCTCACATTTACATGAGTGTTAACATCCAAAACCTTTGCTTAAAAAAAAAAAAAGTCACTCATCAGACAATCCATCAGTCATCCCCTCTTTGGCATAAATAAAGGCAGGTATCCAAACACCTTGTCCACACAGGTCACACACAGCAGCAACAGAAGCAGCGGTCCACACTTCACATCACGGAACTCTTTAAGCCCTCGTTCACACTCTCTGACACTCTCCACACACTCTCTGCGCTCTCTCTGCGGACTCTTCTCCTCGTCACAGGCTATACTTCCTCCCTGTTTGTGTGTCTGTGTGTGTGTGTGTGTGTGTGTGTGTGTGTGTGTGTGTGTGTGTGTGTGTGTGTGTGCTTGTGTATGTGTGTACGGGGCTCTGTTCCCTTCAGCGCGGCAGTAAGGAGGAGCATCCAAGTTGTGGAGTGGAGTGACTGGAGTGGAGTCACCGTTCATCCATCACTCGCAGCCTTGTTAGCTTTAATCAGCGGTGGATACATGGAAAACATACAGACGCACTCTCACACACTCACACACACACACACACACACACACACTGCCACTCTTAAGACTCCACTGTACGTGTGCAACTGATGTGTACTGTGCGAGCTACCAGCATAAACTGTCTCAAAAACCTGGAAAAGAAGGTAAACTGGACTAGTTCACCAAGATCTACTCTTGTTTCTCAGTTTTTTACAGGCTCTTCAATACAATACACACTTTTTTATATCATATTTTGACATATATTCATCATCAGTTATTCTATTTTCTATTTATTTTTTCAGTACTTTAAAAAAAAAAACTTCTGTAAGTTTATTTACTTATAAAGCAATCGTAAAGGTTTATAAACACCATTTGCAACTTTACAATAAACAATATCTTAATTTTTTTAAAATAAAAATAAAGTTAATTAAAGGAATTAATTGTTTGATCACAAACAAATAACTATTAGCTGAGGTTTAATTAACAATAAATTGTTTGCAAATCCCTTGTATGTAAAAACCTACTTGGAAATAAACCGGATTCTGATTCTGGAAATGTTTGCCATGGTGATTTATGTGTTTTGTTTCCTACTTTTGGACTTCTTTAATGTACTGTTTAAAATGTGGTGTCTTGTTAGCCCATATATGTATATATGCAACACAATAATAAAAACAGTTACTGCAAGTCTCCTTATTCAGCATGTATAAGCAGTATATAAATGTTTTATAAATGTTAAAATAACACATCACATTTAGGGTAAAAGAGGCTGGCATAAAACACTGCCTATAACTACATCGTAATGTGCTTTTAAGCGTTTACTAAATGTTGGTAAAAAATGGTGGTCTGACTCACTGTTATTCTGGCAACCTGGTCTACCTTAACCGTCACTGTGTGTCTGTGCAGGAAAGAGGTGGCATCTGGCACTCTCGCAGGGTGCCACAGTGCCTGATGACACTGTACAGGATACAGACACCAACCCCCTTTGAAACCGGGATGACAGATTAGTGGGGAGATAGCAGCGTGTATACAGTACAACACATGAGCTGCAGAGACATAAACGAATGGAAAAAGATGAAGTAATTAAAAATACCTCGACTCTGAAGCTACTGTACTGTGGAAAGTCTTGCTGTTATCAACAAGACAGATAGGTTTGCCTCACCGGCCATGCTGAGTGAAGCATTCGATCGTACAAATTGTCTAGAATGAAAATCTTTTGGAAAATTCTTTTTAGCAAGTTACAACCCAAATATTGACAACAAAATCCTGTTTATAGCTGATGCACTATCGACAAGGCACTGATTAAGATTCACATTTTAATTGATACATAAAGCCATTTTTGTTTTATTAATATCACAGTAGTAAGGTTAGCTAATACAATGTACAAGTACAGAAGCACATTTTGATATACTTCTACTTGAAAGGTGCAATATGTCAGAATCTTTGTTCTAAAATGACCAACAGAAAGTGCAGAAATAACAGTTTTGATGTTATATCAGAGACATTTATATATTTTGTTGCAAAGATTTCTGCTGAAGTTGGCATGCTAACAAGCTAGCCCAGGGATCCCAGTTAATTAGCATTAGCATTAACAACAGTTAGCAGTTACACTGGTAATACGTTGCGTCAGTTCTTACATATTGCACCTTTAAGTCAGTATTTGTAATTTATGCCACTTTGTACTTGGAAATATTGTACTTAACATTAAATTTACTTGACAGCTATAGTCACAAGTTACTTTTTGGGTCCTGACAGTATATCCTGTATGGCCATGTTTATACTGTTATTCTAAAGGAAGAACTACTGTCTGGATGAGAAGGTGCCAACGGTTGAATGAGGAAGTCGCTCCTGTTTACCGTAATATCTTTGAATAGTGTCATGAAACTCTACAGGAAAGCCTTCTTGACTGACAACCGGGGGAGTTTTCAAAAAGAATTATGTCACGATAGGACATGAGCTTGTCATTTATTTGGAAATGATTCAGAAAGATGACGCATTACACAAGCACTTAAAAAACACATAAGGGGAGGAGAAGGATCACAGAGGCCGAAACTGAATCACTATTCTGTTCCCACACTGCAGCTCGCTCGACTGCTTCACAATGCACGCAAAGAGGAGAAATGGGTGAGGCGGAAGATGCGGTAGCCACAGGGCTGTGTTTATCCTGCGCGACAATGGCACTGCCATTCCTCCTTAATCACCTCCTGAGGGTTAACCAACGAAGAAGAAGATATAAGAAAGAGCTCCGCCTCGAACTATAATGGACATCATGTCTGGCACACCAGTGGTAAACCGGTGCTGATTTTGAAAACACTCACTTACAAGTGATCGCGGCTGCAGACACAAATGCTTAAGGAGACAAAGACAGTTGGAATATTTAGCAAGTGCCCATTTTAAGGGCTGTATAGAGAATCTTTTATGTAGTTTAGATCCTAAATGTTATACTACCAGCAAATGTGTACATTTACATTAAAGTATACAGACAGGGGTTATTTACTCTTGTGTGGTAGCCATCCAGATTAGCCTAAAAATGTTATTATTTGAAGAAAAGGCCCTCCCAATCAACAGAATACATGTCAGCAAATGATGTTCATGCAAAACCACAGATAAGTTACAACTTTCTTTATGCTGCAGCTTTACCTTCCTTTAGGTTAAAAATTGAATTTGTTTTTCATCCCAATGCTGTGCTTACATTCTGATTAGGTTTAGGCAAAAAACATCCGGTTTTGGTTGCCGAAAACACCGCCACACATCTCATTTAAAATCACCCAGTTTGGTCACCACAAACCGAGCTGCAGATGGCCCAACTTCCTGTCAAAAATATCTGTTTAATCACCACAAACACGGCTGGACATTGCACTAAGGTCTGTGCTTAGACACGTCAATACAGTGCTCAGCCTGTTATACGCGCACATATAAACATATCTGTGGTTTACAGAAACATTAACTGCTAACATTTATTCTGTTGACTTGGCTTGCATCACATTGTCAAATCTGATTTGTTTTAATGTAGAATAATATTCAATAAACCTTAACTATAAAATCAAGATAACTGTTTACAGTACATGCCATTTCTATACATTTACAGTTTAAATCAGAGTCTCTGGGAAACACAACACAGTGAACTGGAATGAAGAGACTGCTAGTGTTTTTGAGGTTGGTTGCTGCTCTGTTTCATGTGTTCATCCTTTCAAATTAATCAGCCGTAAAATAAACTGTCTGCCAACACACTGTGGCATTAAAAAAAACAAAACCCTGGCAACATAACAAATACGACTGTTTTTAGCACCAGTTTTAATTATAGCGCGTAGTTAGGAGTTATGTGTTATTGTTAAATGGTCGATGAAACCAAACCACCGACACCCAGTGAAACTATTCACTGTTGGGACAAGGGCACATTTACATTACATTACTGTGATCTCACAACACACTGAAAGAGATCGTTCTGAATTCTTCCCTGTCCTCTTGTCCTCACTGTGACCTATGGGACCAGTGCTGAAGGGTCAAACAACTGACTGCATAAACTCTGAAATTAAAATGAGGCAGGACCCCTCTACGAACACCAGAGGGCACCATTTCTTTCCACATAAAATAAAAACGTTTCTCAGGCCTGCATCCACAAGATGGCAGTGTGTCGCTGTACAAAAGCCTTGATTTACAGCGAGCGAGCCCCTCAGAAGTCACGCTTACAGGATGTGGCATGCAAGATGTGCCACCAGATGAGCCGTGCCCCGTGGGAGGCACTCAGAGATGGCACCACAGAGGATGTGAATATCTTCAAATGTTACTTCTTTTTGGACCAGAATGACAGATTTAATGGTTGTGAGGGAAGTGACTGTGACAAAGTGATGTGTGTACCCGCTGACTTCAGTGTCCTACACACAGATTGTGAACTGGGATGATAGGTGGGTGCTGGGAGATGGAGTTTTTTTTTTTATCATTCATCTTACTGCAAAACATTTTCTATGAAGATTGAGTGCAAAAAGGCAAAAAAAAAGAGAAAGCTTGTACATATAGAAGTATGGTTTTGTTAAAATCTTAACAGGGTTTCATGTAGAAGCTGAGAACCATAATTAAACATCGATCGGGCGTCTGTCTGACAGCTTAAGAGCGGCCTGTCAACTCGTCGCTGGCAGACTGCTCTTCAGGCTTCTCCTTGTGATTCACACCGATATCACGCTGCAGACGAGGCAAGCGGAAAATGAAAAGACAAACTTTTGCACAACGTCCTTTGTGTCTCAGTGCGCGGAAAAGAAAGCCTGCAAATAGAATCTGAGATATGTTTGACAGAAGCTGACAGGCACGACGTCACCTTTGACATGAAAGCTGCCTCTCTCGTCCAAACACACACGCAATCGCATTAAATCAGGATCAAACAACAGGCAATATCCCTGAAAGCTATTCAAATATCTGGTCTATAAAAAGGAGAAAGGGTTCAGAGGGGCACACTGATAGAAAATAAGTTTACAAGACAGAGGCTGACAAAGGGGGGGTAGACTTTGTGAAAGATTTAAAGTGATTTTAAAGGAAAAGTTCACCCAAAAAGGAAAATTCAGTCATTATCGTAGCATTGCTTTTAGATCTCGGGCCTCTGGAGATATGGGTTACACCAGACAATCTGTAAGCGTGAATCTCTAGAAATGATTTATGGCTGTGAAACTTCACCTGACTCCCCATCCCATCATCCTTCCCCATGGCGGTGACTGGATAACGTCTGAACATTCATTTTTAGGTGAGCTGTATCCTTTAACAGATTCATCTAGGAATCCCAAAGTCTCACCCTTTCTGATTCTGAGTCAGTTCACAAATGTTAAAAATCCATGTCAGCACAGAGCATAAAGAAAGCTTGAATTTAAATGAGCTGCGACCAGGTATGCGCAGGCGTCCATGCGTTCATGATTTATGCTTGACTTAGTGTTTCCACTATCACTTACACTCATTTCATCAGCCAGCTGACTGCCAGCTCAGAACATTTAAGAGCCACAGTAAGTATGCGTGATATCAGACTGGTACTGGGAGGTATCGAATCCACATCAGAAGATGTCCTGAGCGTGGGCAGCAAAATGAGGAGGATATCCAAGAGAAAAAGTTGCATCTGTACATCCCTTATCTTAACAACTCATGTTTTACCCCATAACAATCACAACACATCAAAGTGTCAATGTCCACCTCTACGTAGAACTGGAGGACCGTCAGTCTAGATTTCAGCCCAGCCACTACATCCTCAGCCTGTCCACCTGCTGCAGTGCATTCAGGAGAAGAAATCACCCCATGGAAATATCTCAGTGTGTTACAAAATGTAACACACATGTATCGATGCTGAATGGCTGTACTCTGCTATCGCTGAAGAGGGCATCCCTCAGTTTAAACATTTATTTATTCATAATAATAAGGGGAGTCCTCCACAGAGGCCAGTGTGACTTCATGTGGAGTAAAGGAGGACCCTGTAATAGAAAAGTCCCCAGTCATTTCTATAGCGCTGCTCACAGAGATTTCAGCCCAGTGAGAAAATGACCCTGATACATCGAGGAGCAGATGTTTTTTTTTTTTTTGTTATTGCCAAGGCTGACGCTTGGATTACACCGCGCAGTCTGAATCAGTCTCTGTTCACTTCAGCATCGCAGGTGAGGAGATTGCTGAGGTGCCGCAGACACGGCGGGCAGCGCAGACACGCGCAAAAGACACACACAAGAGCATCACTCCAGACACTCCATTGATCAAATCTTTGCACTGACTCACTTGACTCATCACTTATAGCTTCGAGTGGTCTCCGTCCAAAGAGAAAAGAAGAGTAGAGGCAAAACAACGAGAATTAGAAGGAGAAATAAAAATGTTTTTTGGTAAAAAAAAAAAAAACTGATTGACTGGAGGCGCAGGTATAAAAAAAGGGAAGTAATGAGGTCAAAAGGAGACAATAAGCCCGTATCAACCACCTGCCACTTTCGATTTTCAGTGGGAGGGAGAGTTTCAGTCAGTCTTGCTGTCTTACCAAAACATAGCTCCCCACCACCACAGCCCTCTCTCTCTGTGTATAAATCTAATTCCCCTCTCTGAAAAAGAGGGCACTGCAGTCAGTCCCCCTGTGATTAACCTAATCCCCTGATCGCAGAGCAGCGCCTTCCTCTGTGCCAGCACGGTACCATAGTTGACGTCAGCAGCACTTACGCTGTGATAACCAGGGGGCATACTCTGAAAATTCTCAGCAGTGCAGAGCCTAACACCACTACTAAACATGTACTAACAGCTAAAGCCGTAAAAGGAAGCCCTCACAGCACAACATGGCTTTTTCTTCAATACTGTGACTAGTATGTACGGTCGCCGGGCTGTTTAAAATACAGATTGTTCGACATGTGAGTGAGGAGGCTTTGAAGATATTTTAAGGCTGTTTCGTAGCAATGATCAAAGAGGACCAAGGTAAAGGTTCTCATGCAGAATTATGGGTATTGGCAAAGAACAGACCCTGTTAACTGGGGATTCGGATAAAGAGACGGCTCCAGGAACTTCTTCCCACTTTCTAGAACATTCTGAGATGAGAGTTTTCCAACATTTCTCAGGAAATAATGCATGGATCTGGATCTGATCTGATGGTGATCCTAGACCTGGTGAGATTAAATTATGGTTAGCACTTATGGGTGGTTTGAAATCTAGAATGATAAAGGGCTATTGAGTTTGATATTGGTCAAGGCCTGATAGAATTGTGCTCTACTGTGTGCTGAGATGTATGGGAGTAGAAGTGTTAAGTTTATATAAATATGATTAAATAATTACTTTTGCTCTTCAGTGATTAGTTAAGAACACTTTCAGTGAGTCATGTCAAATGGGTATTGATTACATTGTTTTGTTATGTGGGTATGATAATGTTGTGTTTATGTCCGGCACTGTAGCAATTTCTGGATTTCATCATCTACCGCATCAGTGACTTTTACGTCCGTACGCGTGGCATCTGGTCCTGCTCTGTCAGAATACAAACAACATTCACTCACATAAAGGAGTTTGCCTCACTTCCTCTGTGGTCAAACTCAATTATTTAGAGCATCTACGTATGTACTGCGAAGGAAACCCAGCACATACGTCAGTGCAGATCAAAGGCAGAACGTACATTATGTTATCGTCTATCATCGGGAGTAGGTGAGTTTTACCAGCGTGCTCAGCCAGTGACGTGCGAGCATGTGTGTGCTGTGGTGAGGATATTTAAGACTAAGAACATGGTGGATGGTGTTTAGGGTTAGAGGGCTTGATCCAGACATGAGAGCAGGGAGTCAGGTAGCAAGGCCCACGTGTGCCAAGTTCTTCTTTCGCAGGCTCTTTCCTTCCCACTTCTGAAACGTGGCACCTTTTTATCTGCTCCATCTCCCAACTGTCATCCGTAGGAGTGTAATCCGCAAAGTGGTTCAAATTCAAAACAATGATTCACTTCAGGTCCGTGGATCAAGGAGAGTGAATGGGGGAACATTCACCAAATCACTTAACTAGCAGCTCTGCACACATCGGCTGTTCAAGCATGAGAGGTTCTTATTTGAAACAGCGCATCAACTCAGCTGGGAACAGATATTTGAGCAAAAAGTGGACAGTTTCAAGTCATATTACTGCGCTGCATCTGTGCAGCGTGTATGTGTGTGAGACAGTGATTAGCTTCTGATCAGTCGCTTTGCAGGTCTAATACTGCTAATCCTGTTTTAGGCTTCGGTTTCAGTTAATTATCAAAAAACGTAATTCTGCTAGATGAGCTTTTACATTATTGCACAAAATTAAATTGGCTGCCACTGAAATCCCCCCCTCACAGGAGAAGCATTTCTTGTAGATGAAACCCTGCAATATCACATTTCACTCAGACAACCTGAGAAGCAGAAACCCCACTTACTGTAGAGTTTAGCCCAGCTTACAGAACATATCCAGTCAGAGTATCCAAAGCACGCTTGAAGTTTGTTATTTGGATCCCCGTTTGGCGCCTTAAACCCAAGTATGGAGAGAAATTGGTGTGATTAAAGCGCAGATGCACAAATGGGAGTCGACGCGCGTGGAAGTGTCTGTGCAGCAAGCGAGACGGGGGAAAGAAAGAGAGAGCAAGGAGAGAGAAAAACAGAAAAAGGGCAATTTTCACTCCACGTCTCTCCTCCTATGCACTGAGGTGATTTTCTCGCAGCGAAAAAATCTTATCAGCAATTTCCAGCAGCGATCTATGCTGTGAAAATACACCACTGAGCTTCCACTACAAAGGACTGAGCGTAATGAGAATGACACACTGCGTCCTTACACAGCCATTATGTTGAATGTATGCAAAAGCACCAACACACACACACTCTCTCTCTGAAAGATGTTGTGGAGGAAACGTAATGGCATCTGGATTGCATTTGCAGTCAATATAATGTGAAAAATGTTGTTAATTATCTGGCAGGTCGCAGAAACGTTGACCAGATGTAATGTAATGTATATCATTTGGGTCCACCAAAACAATGAATCTAGCATCTAGCATATCTACTCGTAGGGACTAATGCATTATTAAGGGATAAACATACAAGATTTTAAACATTATCATACACGGCAGCAGCAATTATTTCCTATGTAGGGAGATAGTATTTGGTAGCCGGTCCAGCGATGCTATTCCCTCAAGAGACCAGAATGTGTGTCCTGTTTGTGACCAAGAGTCATGGCTGATTTGCTTTTTAAGTTATGTGTTGTAAGTAAGCTGAAGTGCCGAAATGACGTAGATTATGTCACCCTACATGAGTGACATTCTAGCCTAAACCTAACCAAGTAGTATTGTGCCTAAACCTAACCAACAGTGACCGTTTGAAAATGTTAATAACAGTCCAGAAACATAATATGTGAACTGTTTGTCAGCAAATTTTATTTTGAAAGTCCAACTGAACGTTGCACAGGCCATATTAATGCTACCGTGACGGTGGAGCCCTTCGCATGAAACCAAACACCAGAGGTTTGGGTAAAGCGCCATAGGTTAAAGCTTAAGGCTGCGGACCGAGCTGTCGTATTTGATCTGATTTGAGTGAGAATGTGTTGTATCTTATGTCAGCGTCCTGTTTCCTCCGTAGGCCTGACACCCTGACCACCTCCTGACAACCCCAGTGTGATGCATAAACACAGCACTTCATTCAGGGAGAGAAATGCTTGTGTTTGCCAACTCAACTTGACCGGGAAACAATTTTCCTAAACGTATTTTTCTAGGAGACAGGTTTGCAATAGTGGAAACACATACTCAAGCTGACATAAAATCAAACACAAACCTACAAGCACACAGACACTGTGAAGGGCAACAGTAACAATGCTCGGTCCCCACTTTTCTTTCATCTTCACATACCAAACCCAGGAATGATGGCGGGATGGGCTGATGGGAACTTCCAGATTGGATGACGTCGTTGTCATAGTCTTGGTCAACCTTGTGATCAAGAATCAATTTGTTCCTTGTTTGTTTCTTGTTCTCTGCAAGTCTCAGCTCAATAACTTACTTGATTTGATTCATAGATGATGAAAGTGTAAGACCGGTATTATTGGACCAATCTTCTCAAGACGAAGGCAACACAGAGGCGTCGCATCCTGGTATCCAACTGTGGATCGTCCAAGGACAGTCTCAAAAATTCACCAGGGTAATCTCAGCATCCGTTACTTGATAACTGCTCTCGGTTGTAATAAAGCAGCAGGTGGTAGCTGATACTGGCCACAGAAAATTACCCTGCATGCTCATTTCCGAAGGACAGGTTAGCAGTTTTCAGCAAATAGGATGAGACAGAAACTGAGTCGAGCCAATTCGAAAACAACCCCATTCTGTCATTCAGGAAGCAGCAGAATATTGGCAACGCCGGCAAAAAATGATTCAGAGTCCTCGTAATCAATAGAAAAATAAACAAGTTATGAACACACTTGTAATCGTCCAGATGAGAGTGTTGTTTCACTCCTCTGCCTGTTCCTGTCCTGCTGAAATTGATGCTGTTCCTCTTTCTAGTGTCTGCCTCAGTCTGCTGGACCACATACAGGTCACATTTCATGGATGATCCTTGATCCCCCAGCTAACCAAGGTACAGTATATGGGCCACGGCAACAACTGCAAAACAATCTGGGTTTCTTGGCAACGACTGTCCCTCAAATGATTCCTGTTTTTGACTCAAAATAGTCCCAAATAAAGAAAGAATTACATTTTTGAACTCAGTTAATAGTCAGATCAAGCCAAGATCAACAACAACTTTGATCCATGGAACGATAAAAGATGCAAGATGGCACATTTGATAACATAGTTACGCCTTGAGGGTAAAACAATATGTAGGATTTTGCCATTAAAATGTCAAAAAATTACTAGAGCTGAGTTGCATACTCCAACAATGTTCCAGGGACACATGGGAAATCCTTCAGTCAGGAAAGAAGTATGTGAACTTGCTAGCCACTCTATTGTTCAGTGTTGTTTGTGTTGCTCGCTTGTGGTGTTGCACGATTGTTAATTTGCATCAGCAATGGTTTAACAATGAAGACAACAACTCCCACGATCCCATGCTACTTCACGACAACACCAAACACTGTTTTTTGTTATTGCTTTGATTGAGAGACCCCTAGTGACAGAAATGATTGTGTGTTTAATGTTGTGACAAGACATTTATTTTCTGTTTCTGTGAAATAGCACGAATGCATCTATAATAAACAAAAAAAGAAAAAAAGCTACAATTTAAATATTGCAAACCTTGGGGTAAATATCACTTTGTGTTTCCTTTCAAATAACAGCCCAGTAGTAAAGTGCTTTGGCAACAGCAAGCGAGATGAATTGCGTTCTCATTGGGTTCCCCTCTCATGTTACCTGACCACTTCCTTTATGGCACTCTCTGTGTCACAACAGCCATGTCTGTCTCACTGTACATGCTGATTGAACCTGCGCGGGGGTCTGATTACATAGAACAGCGGCACGCGGTACGATGCGATAAGGCCTAAAACAACAACAGCTCATGTCGAGACACACAACCCCGGCTTTTGAAAGCAGCAGGCGCATCGAGAACTGCGCATTTCAAAAAGCCAGCTGATGTGCATCTTGACACTTGAGACGACATGTATCAAATACCATTCAGCAAACACAATATATGAATATAAAATCTGTTGTTCCACTGTGGCCCACTTTACTAGTCCATTCAAAGTGCCTCTAAAAACAGCATGTAAAACTGCCTGGTTCAAAAGCACTTGACTCATGGCTCTGTGTGGTCGGTAATTGTTTGCTTTGAAACCAGGCACTTTTTCGGTGGATGCATGGTGGCCAGGAAATTATTCGTTGAGAGGATTTCTCTTGACAGAACAGGAAAAGCTTTTCGTTAGATGAACTGATGGATCAAGCACAATCTACACTGGAGAAACTGAAAGGTTTTGTATTCAAAGAATACTAATCTTGAAATGAATAAAGATCATTTCATTTGTCACACCACCTGTGTTAATTTTGGTCAAGTGCTTGGACTCAACATTTTATCTCGCTACAACACCCATCATCTACAAGAGGTTTCGACAATGATTTATGAAACAGCAACATTTTTTGTATCAAAATCAAATTAAAGGACTATTAATGTATACATGCTGTTTGTGCTGCCTAACCAACTGTGAATCAATAGTCAACACCGCAGCTCTGTCCAGATTTGATTCTGTTTAGCGTATTGTTTTGTTCTCCAGCCTGCACTGTGACATAAACCTCCCCAATAACAAGCACAAGTGTGTTAATAATAAAAGCATTTAACTGGTGAAACATGAGTTGACTTTTATTTTGAAGAAGTGCTGCGACTTTGCTGCTGGCCCCGCTGCTGCACAGAGTGGATGCCTGCGTCAGTTCGTACAACTTAAGTATTGATTTTTGTTTTTTTTAAAGCCAGGACAGCGGGGACGGCGGGCAAATGATGTAACTGGTGTATGCGCGACCACCATGTAACACCGGGAACATCGACTACCGCAACAAGCCAAGTCAGATAAACTGGAATTTCCCATCTGGAGTCTGTCAAACTGGATTCAACCTCTTTTTATGAGATGAATTCAATTATTTCCAATACCCAAATGTTTAATGGCCGAGTCCAAACTCGACCCGACTCTTTTCTTTAGCAGTACAAAAATGTATGAATTTTCAAGTCAAACGTTAGAAGTCTCATCTTCTATCACAAACTGTGATACCCTGAAAATTACTGAGCAAACACTGTATTTCTCTCCCTCTTTCTGCAGCTCGGAGCTGTGATGTCGGCTTAATGGGGGAAGAAATCCACAGATGGAGTGTGATTCAAAGTTCAGCTAACTCACACTCTCACACACACACACACACACACACACACACACACACACACACACATGCTCGCACGAAAGGACGCACGCTCACACAGACACACAAAGAGTCAGGTAATGACTCATCCTGAAAGAAGTCAACGACAGAAAACATTACTCAGCCTGAATATTCTACAACCATACAGTACAGGGACAAAAAACAGACACGCTGACTTAAAATACCTCTCAACTGGGGAATTCTTCGAACACACTAACATGAGAGGGAGGAAACAACCCAGACAAAAGCACTGAGGTAAGAGACATTTCCATGGCAACCCCATTCGTAAGCCAATGAGCTTTGACCTCACAGTGCAAAGATGGAAAAAAATCTTTTTAATGTATTTGATTTTAGGATTTATGTATGTGCTGGTATTTTGTCTTTGTGATGTATTCAGCCTTTTATGTCCTAATGTGCTCATGCTCATTCGGTCTCAGACGATTTAAGAAGGGTCAGGGTGACTGACACTTACCTCTCAACTAGATTCTATAGCGTATACACAATATATGTTGAAATATACATACCATGCAAACCAATGAAGGAACATGCTCTAAAGGAACACAGCTTATTTATACACAAGGAAAGGCAGGGTTTAAAAAAACAACAAAAGCAGTTGTAAATTTAGACATGATATTGTGAGTCTGTGATTATGTTGACTGGCCATGTGAGAGTGAAGGAGGGGAAGACTCAGCGAGGTAGAAGACAAACGAGACAGAGGGCTGTGATAAGGGATTAGATAGGTAGAGGGCTGTGGGAATGATTATTGGACTGAATGAATAATTGGCCGGACACAGCAGGCACTCTGAGAACAATAGGAGAAGAAACGAAGATGAATTTTTCACACAAGTATGATCACCGCTAAATTTGGCTGTTGCGTGAGGGGAGTTGGACTAGTTTATTTCTAAGATAATTTTGTGCTCTTTCCTCTTTTTGTTGGGGGCGGGGGCTTGTTGGACAATGCAGCTGAAGAGTGACAGGAAATGGGATGAGACAGAGAGAGAGGATGACAGCCAGCAAAGGGCAACAGGTCGGATTCTACCGCCGCAGCAAGAACACAGACAATGTATTTGCTGCGCTGGGCGTCACTTCAGCCGGCAACAAGAAGGGCCCTGATGCTGGAGGATCACTGGAGGTTGAATTATTTCACCCACCCACACCCCATCCCCTGTTAGTAAGAAGGGTAGTCTGCATGTCCTGTCCTGTTCAATCAGACGACTGTAATATACGCACCACATTATGATCCTCCTGCTCCAATGGAATTACAAAAACGTTTCTTTTTCTACCATGTGACCCCTGTGGGTCCGTAGGCTCCGTACATACTGTAATACGTAGGAGAGTCCTTTGAATCACTTAGGGGTTTTGTGAAAAAAGCAGGTTTACTCTGTAATATCTAATGTACAATTCAGGCCAGAAAAAGGATTCATATCCTTTTTCCATCTCTATAAATAGTGAATTAAGCATGTGAAGGAAATTTAATGGAGGTCCTTTTTAATATCTGAGCAAATGTAACCACAGAGTGAATCGAGCGAGTGCGTTTAAATACCAGCAGTGTGTATTAATGTGGAAATTAGCTGCTTTCCCAGTTCAGCTATAATTTATGGTACAAGACTCCTTTCCTATTACTGCTGTCGGGTCAAATACTACTAAAAGCAAAGGTGGTGGGGGTTTGTGCTGCTCAGCTTGCTGCCACCACCGCCGCCTCGGCTGCCAATGCATGTCACGCCCCTCCGACATCGACCTGTAGGCCCCTGTTTCTTCATGGTTCCCCACAGGGTGCCGCATTGATCTGCCTCTCCTCTCCCTTTCGCTGGCTTTAAATTATGCTTGGCAGGGAGCGACACGAAACCTTTAGCCTCGACACCCAAACAAAATCCATACTCTCATTCCTTCTCAATTAAAACGCTCGGAGTCGATATCTGCAACGGCTGAGCGCGACGCATCAAATGTGCAAAATATTAAGGAAGGTATAGGTGGGTGAATCCAGCAGCTGAAAGCCTCCATATGAATCCATATGATCAAAGGAAGACATGCAGATAAACTGGTTAGTTAAAGAGGAATCCAGCTTCTATAATTCAATATGCTGAATTATTTGAGAGTAACAGAGAACTTAGAAATATCATGCTATGAACTGTCTGCAGAATTATAATATGTTATGATATGTTTGGCTGATCTCTCCCATGTCTCTGTTCAATTTTCCATCGGTGCCTATCTGACCCATGTTATCCCCCTCCTGTTTTGAGTCCCTGAAGTTATCAGGCCATGCTATCATCTCATTTTCTATCATTATATCTCGAGCATCAATTTGTGCCTTTGTTTTGGCGTGCGGCCACGCTCCTTACCTGTTTCTATCTTCGTCTCGGAGAAGAGCGGTGTGTCATGCGATGGCTTCCAACCAGGGCTCGCAGCCTATTTTCGTCTCGTCTCGAGTTTGCCTCTCCCACAAATAACAACTAAATGGGCCACTTGGGATTTTGCCTCTTTCTTTGAGGCGCTGTTTACTCTGTCTGAATTGAAAATAGAAATAGCTCTTAGTGCAACAAAGATCTGAGACGACACGGCAGGTCGTTTACTTCAGATTGCGTTCTCGGCCACTCTCGAGTCTATCCACATCCATCCATCCATCCATCCCACCAGCAGCTTATCCTGAGTAAGGTTGCTGAGGGCTGGATCCTATCTCAGCATGCACTGTGGAAGAGCCAAGTCACTGTCTTTCACAGGGCTAACACAAACAACACCATCACACCTGCAGGCGACTTTGACGTTTGAGGAATCCGCCGGAGCCTCCTTTCCAGGACCCTGGGAACCCGAGCAGTGTGAAACGCTGATAATTGGAGCACACCCTCTACTCCTCTGTTACGAGTCGTAAAAACACGGGGCTAGTAGGAGTTGAAATGTGCTTGCAGTTTCACACATCTAACAAACCGCACAGGAAATGTTTCTACGCTCGCTGAAGTGACTCTAAAGCTCAATTGTGGCTTAATTAGCCAAGGACGATCAAAGACACAGCTACAATGTCTTAACTATATCAGTCTGCAGCTGTATAATCAGCATCTCAGGACAAATCTCATCTTCCTTCCGTGTGGTACCTTGCAACTGCAGAGTTTTTGGACAACATCAGGCACGTCCATCAGAGAAATGGGCAAGACTCCTCCTGAGTCTCTCAAATTCCCTTTTCTCATCAAGCGGGAGGTGACGGACAGATTCAGGGATTCCTCCTTCCTCTGCTTGTCTGTTTAAGGTGAGCAAGTTTTCAGTATCTGCTGAGAAGAACCTTGGTAACATACAACCTTCTCCAAACTCCTTTCACATCCAGGAAGAAGATGTATTCCTTCAGTCCACCTGAAATCTTCCTTCTCATTCAGGATTGCTCTAGCATGACATCTTCCCTCATGAATTCTCAGGTTACCACCACATCAGGCACCAACAATCTCTTGGCCACAACTCTGAGCAGCCACATCCTCAGTACAGATTTCATATCCCACACCTCCTGCAGGCCACAGAAAAATCAACCCTCCAGAACTGGGTTCTGAAGATCTCACAGACAGGCCCTCTTTAGGAAGGTGCTCCAAGTTCAGTCTGTACTTTTGGATGGGAGGATATAAGATTTTTTTGTGGGTCATATAAAAAACACTTGATGAGGTGCCATGTGCTGAAATAAAAATGTTTGTTTCTTAACCAAATCCAAGATAAAGTGATTTCATAAAGTTTTTTTTGGCATTTTTTAAAGGTTTCAACATTTTTTGACGATTATCAGGATGACGTCATGAATTGCGACACAATATTCCTCCTCCAGCTCAGGTCCCATTTCTACGACCCCCACCCGCTGACTCCAAGAAGAAAAACAGACACAAACAACACAGCTGGAATGCAGATCAAAGAAAATTAAAGTAACTTCAAATAGCTCAGCTATAAGAGTAAAACAAATGTCTCAACAAAGGGTCAGTTTGTGCAGAATTGTCTCAGTTATCTGTTTCACATTGCCCAGAAGTGTTCTTGCACATCATCAGGCTGTTGTGTTTGAATAATAAGAATAATGCAACATTAGAGCCGACGTTAACCTACAAGAGTTTAGGCTTGTTTAGAGGATCCAGTTAAAAGCTCCAGGACAGTCTCCCCTGGAGGTGCCAGGTTATCCTGTGTCATGGACCAGTGACATCACCGGTGACACGAATGTAACGTGACCTCTGTGCGTTTGTGTGCACTTCCTGTGTGCACGAGGGGGGGGCTCCTCTTTCTATGTGTCCATTGTGTCCCCACAGAAACTTAAGGGGAAGAGGGTGGACTCACATTCTCAAGCCCTGCAGGTGCGAACACACACACACACACACACACACACCCAACCACACACAAACACCGTACTGTCTGGAACTTGAGTCTGGGAATCAGATTCCAGCCTCTCTTCTACGCACATACCTAGTCTCTCTATCGAACACACACACACGTACAGACACACACAGGGGCCTCTATGTCACAATAGGCCTGAGAGGCATTGACAGAGAGGCATATAATTCATGTGACACCAGCACCACATGGGAGCAGACTGGAGGGAGACCTACGTCATACTGGTTTACAAACGACAAAGAAAGGGCCGGCCGTTTAGCAGCATCAGCAAACCGGAGAACAAGTCTCTTCCTCTTCTTTCAGCCCTCCTCTGCTCTGCTCATCCTCCGCCTCTCCATTTCTTTAACTCCTCCTGGACTCCCTTCCACTCTTCTCTGTCACTCAGTCATCTGCTCGGTCCTCTCACCTCGCCCTCCAGGATTTCTCCCGTTTTAAAAGGGCAGAGCGTGTTTGTTTGTGCAATTTTTCAGCGACTATGTGTACATGCACACACAATATGCAATACACATGACGATGTTCAGATTTTTATAGGGGTCATGTAAGCAGTTTGGAATCTGTAACAGGCCTCAACCTGAATGCGTCATATCTGATCAAGACATGTGGGATGTGTTGATATCATTCGGGTTTAAGGGGCGTTCTTTGGACATTCAGAGTATGTGTCTCAATAGGGGTTTTTATTGCGTTAAGCAACCTCTTTCTGCTTAAGGTCGTTGTCACGGACGCATGGCAGGGCTGGTGTAGAGATGCGTGCCCAAAAGATAATCCCCACATTTCTAGTCGGAAGGAGAAACACACCTACTTTAAATCATTATGGAAGACTTGAATATCAAATATTGTAACACCCACATTTTCAGGAAGATGGTTGAAGGAATGAAAGAGAGAAAACTTTTTTAAAAAAAATCTTATCCTAAGGAGAAAAATGGCACAAACGACTCCACCCGTTCACTTTTCCATATTTTGACCTGATAAATGACACGTTAGGGCACAATATGCATGGCATCAGGTAAAGAGGAATATTAGTGAAATATTTGTTTTCATTAGCGATGCTAACAGGTGAGTAGGAATAGTGTCTTTTAAAGTATAAGTGTGAAAACCAGAATATGTTGTGCATGTAAACATAATCAGTGACTGTGCACTAAAGCTGCAACTTACAATTAGTTTTGTTGCCCATTAAACTGATTGGTTATTCTTTTGTTTAATCGGTTAGTTGCTTGGTCTCTAAGATGTCGATCAGTGTTTTCCAAACCTCAAGACGACGTCCTCGAATGTCTCAAAGATATTCAGTTTCCTCTATCCTGTCATAAAGGAGTAAAGAAACCAGAAAATATTCACGTTGAAGCAGTTTTATTTAGAGAATTTAGATTCATTTTTCTTTCTCAAAGAAATTACTCAAACCAATTAGAAGATGAGATAAATAGTTGGCGATTAACTAAATAATTGAGAACTAATTAATAAATCATTGCAGCTCTTCTATCCAACACAGCTGAGAGCTTTAGACGTCGGCACGACAACAAGTATTTTACCACGCTGTTCTGAGTTAAATTCACTCGCGCCGTTCCAAAATCACTGGCTCTAATATTGGTTTGCTCACAGTGTGGCACGCCGTAGGTATCCCGACCGTATGGCAGTCTGGTATTCACACCTAGTCATCCTAAAGACAAGGCTGGGTGAGAAGATAAGCCCAATGAGCCCAGCGGTGGAGCGGCTCTGTGTGGGCGTTAGCGGCTCGTTTAAATCCTTTGCTGCCGCCTGTGTGTCTGTATACTTTGCGACGGCATCTCTACAGCCTTCTGACAAAATAGCCTGCATCACAGTCTTACATGGCAAGGAATCAGCAGTCTGACAAGATCAGGGGAACAAAACGGAAAGGAGAAGGGGCGGAGAAACAAGAGAAAGTGAATGCAGGGAGGTGACATGTGAAAGAAAGAAAAGGAAGCAAAAGAGCGCCGAGAGAAGCAGAGGTAGTAAAGGGATCCAGGATAGTCTGAGAGGAGAGAAAGAGATCAAAAAGAAGTGAAAAAGAGCCGTTACACTTTCAGTCTCCATGAAAGCTTGTCCAGCTGAGTCACTCACTGCAGAGCGACCGCAGCAGCGAGCCACCCCTGGTCTGCACTGCATTCATTTCACAGCACAGCCTCTGATAAATGATCAAACAAGCACAGTCACAGTCGCCACGGCAGCTGTGAGGCTGGCACCGACGCCGCTGCCCAACAAGCCAAAATCCATACAGATGCAGTCACACGCTAATGCGACACGATGCATCGGCGCCTCGCAGAGCTGAGCAGGGCAGATTTTGGAGCTCGTTCGTCAACTTTAAAGGGTTTTGTACAGATACAAGTTTCTTTTGTCGACAGCAAAACTACTTCCTGTGATGTAAAACCGTTCAATAGTTGTTGAAAATTAAACCTATACATATTCCATCTGTGTTTTCTGCTGGCTCGGAAGTTGTAATTATTCTGTAATCCTTTTCAAAAGCACACGGACCATAGAGGAAGAATCAAAGATCCCTATCACTCGTAATCTACTTACGACGCACATGTCCGCATGCTAATAGATACAAAGCTTTGAGGCACAGCAGACGCAAATAACTTCCGACTTTCTGTCTTCATCTGACGACGCCACTGGGCTCCTACGAATCATCTGACAAGCACAGCCACAGCACCTAGTCGAGCACAAAACAAGCTGCATAAAGAGGCTGGATTTATGCACTCGCCGTCCCTTAAAATCCATAGTGCAGCGGGGTGGACAGTGTAATTCTCACACACGTTTTTGTGCCATAATGCAGCAGACGCCATCGCAGATAAAGCAATTTGGTCGCCACTGTGCGAGTGCTCTTTTCTCTGTGGCCTCTGAGCTTTTAATGAGCCACGGGGATAAAGTAGCTCCGGATTAACGACCCAAACAGCCAAACTCCTGCCATGGGACTTGCGGTGTGTAAAGACAATCAAAACTCCTCATTAACAACCACACATGTCCAGCGGCACCACGTACTCTGCCTAAACACTACAAATCAAGCCCTCTTCACGCTCGGTTTGTTCCACTTAAAAAGAGGAAAGAGGCACGACCAGAGAAAAAAAAAAAAAAGAGCACGAGAGCTTTTAATGCAGATCAGCAGGGACCAAGAACATATTTCGTCACTCCGCGACACCTTTCAGAGCTCTTAAAACTCTAGTTCGGTTTTTGAATTGCTCCCAAGGATAAACTTTGAAAGAGAAAGTAACAGGACTAATGGACTGATTAAAGAAATATGTGACTATTGGACCTGAGCTGAACACCTATCTAACTGGCAGTCATGGACACCATCATCGGTGTCCATGACTTAAAGAGAGAATGGTTGAAAATGCCCTCCGTCTGCTTCCGTTGTGTTTGATTTGATTGTCTAAATGTGGACCTGGCTTTTACTTCATTCTTTATTTGGATCATACATTTACAAGGCCAAAAAGGCAACGCTGGGCAGCATTACATTCGATCCATCAGCAATCAGGATGGCAGCCTGATGGGGAAAATCTGGGGTAAATCAGAGCTATTAGCCCGTTATGAAACATCAGCTGGGCTGAAAACGAAGCAAACTGATTTCTGAATAATATGTTATAGCAAAGGATTAAACTTGCTAAATGAGATTTGAGTGAGAGTGTAGTAAAAAGACACACTCATTATACTGTGGTGGTGGATGTCGGATACGTTTGCTTGTCTACAACTAGGATTGCAGTGGTGTACAGGTTTTAGACTACTGTGGTCTAAAAATTGACAGTTACTATACAGTGTAAATTAATGTCAAGTTGATAAGAAGTTTCAGTCTGTCAGGGAATAAAGGTTTTGTTTTAATAATGATAAAAAACACTCCTGTTTCTATTCCTTTAAGACTCATTGCCACCGATGATAACAAAACTAATTGTGTAATAAACCACTATATACATCTTATCGTACTCTTAAAATCTACTCTACTGCAGCCCTATTTACAATCCAGGTCTAATCTCTGTACTTAAAGCCATCATCCCTGTCAGTGACACTGGTTTGAACACAATGAGACGAGCAAATGCATTTCAAACTAGGAAAGTTCTTATCGCAGTGCACAATGCCCTCATCCTGCATCACTGACGGTGCTTTCAGGCGAAAACATTCTCACTCCCAACCTTCAACTATGAAGCCCTACTTACCCCTCTAGCATCAGTTTTGCACACACAGAGCCCCTCCCGAAATTACGCTACAGGGGGTGGGTACAGCACTATCCTTAGAAGCACGGGATCACTGCTCAGGCTGCGAGCTGCCAGGCTTCACTGTGGCAATGTCGCTGTTACCAGTTCTTAGCAAATACAGCAAATACTTTGTGAGTACAAATTTCATCAGTAACTATAAAAATAGGAATTGTAAATGCTGTCATTATCAAGACACCTGACTTTTTAAGATCATTATTAAGACATTTAAAGGCAGCAAAGATTTGTTTACAAAGCAGCCATGTTTTCAACATGAATACATGGAATGAGTCACTGAAGCTGCAGGTGGTTGGCAGGCCTCTAAGTGCACATGTGAATCAGACGTGACAGAAACCGGCGTCTTGAAATGGTCCGCACTGGTGATGGAGCATAAGGAGCATGAGCACCAGCGCAGATGGTCTCACTGTCTGCCATCTTCATTGTTTACCAGATCCAGTTACGTGTTTGTCCCTTTTTAAAAGCAGGAACGTTTCTGCACTAGACCGAAAAACACAAGCCAGAGGCAAGTGAATATACTACCGCTGTCTGCTGCCGCTGCCCCGAATGCAGCACCCAGCCGGGCTGAGTGGTTTGTGATGACAGATGAGAGCCACAGAGAGAGGAAGATAACCCCTCCGGGACATATTTAGGTGATAAAAACGACAACAGTAAACAAGTCTGTAATTAAAAGCTCATCTCTTTTAGTTTCCCTGGTGGCAGGAAGTGAATCGCTCCCTCCACAAGTCAGGATGATTTAGCCTGAGAGCTGCAGAGCCACCGACATTTCCAGCTATTCATAGCAGATGAGAGGAAGTCTTTGTGCCTTCGTACATCCGCCGCTGTGCTAAATGTGTCTTCTTCGCCTCAGATCGATTCTTTTGAGCGCAAGTCGCTGATTAGTGTTTGTCTTCTGTTATCGCGATGTGGGACACGTCGCCTTTGAACCTTTCGCGAGGGAGATGATTTGATTTGAAACGCGACCGATCCAATTCCCGCTGCGCCTGACATCCTCACCGTCACCACCCTCGCGACCATGACCGTCTTCGGCGACCTCAAATAATCACAGCCATTGTCATTATCAACCATCATTAAATCCATTAGGGCCGTTCGGAGTCACTGGCATTTATCATCTGCGTCCTCTCCGGTTTCGTCACCCTCGTCAGATGCTGCATGTTGATGAACGGGAGGTGTGAGAAGAGTCAGCGAGATGAGTGTGTACGTGGTGTGTGCCACTGTGTTCCAGAGGGGTCTGTTATTTTCGCTCGACACTCTCCGCCTGGACTCCTCACAAGGAGCACCGCAAGGACGCTGGCAGATGGCGAGTGTTGGCAGGGGCCCGGCCCTCGGTGGCGCACACCGGCTGCCAGCAGGCAGAGCAGCACACAGCGACGGGGAGGCTTTTTAGGCCACACACACTTGACACGAGTTGCTGGCAGACAGGTCAACCTTAAACACACTGCAGGGGCAATTATAAACACATGCAGGGACACACCGGCTACGCACGCAGACAGATTGCGAGGTGGCCAAGTCTCGCGGTGATATAATTCATTTTGGTCCCGGTGTGACTTTTCTAGGCCAGCGGTTGTAAAAATGGAGTGTGGGATCCCCTCAGGAGGAAATAGAAGGGAAGAGGCGCTCCAAAATAATGAGGAACACTCCACTTTACCGTGAGGTACTTCATGAGAAATTCTTGTGTAAAGACAGAACTGTTTGTTTATTGTGGGTCAGCAACCCACAAGGAGGAAAAAAATGTATCAAGCGGGACGTCCTGTCCTCACACGGGATTGTTTAGAGCAATCCAGCAAATGAATATGAATGAATATTTGTTAGTTTTATTTAATTAGTTACACTTATTATGATCAATTGCCCATTTCACTGGGTGTTATATCATAAATATTATATTGTTTGATAATTATTAATGGTATATCAAAGGTGAACCATGTAATTCTAACTCTCTTCATTTTCATGACTGAATAAACTGAACAAACTAACTGACCTTAAAGGACAACACAGTTTCATGCAGTTTTACTTTGCTTATATGTGGCGGACCCTGCCACCTCTCTAGCCTCAAACAGTGTTCTGGGACCTTAGCTCCTTTATTCAGTTATGGGCAAAATAAATATTTCTGAGTTTGTATTATTACCTCATTAATATCGTAAATTTATATAAACTGGAAATACTCAAATAAGATACCTCAAAAATTGTACTGCAGTACGACTACATTTGAGTAATACCTTCTATCGTTGGCTTTTTTTGTGTAAAACCTAGAAAATCAAAATCTATCTGGGTGGAAAACGATAAATAATTCTCTGAAATGTCGAAATCTGCTGTACTGGCCAAGTATGTGTAATCATACAAGGAATTTGTCTCCAGTTTACACAGCACTCAGTGTGCAAACACAGAAAAAGAACACAATACTACAACAATAAAAGTAAACAAATAAGGTCAAGAATGATCATTTAAAATACAGAGTAAGAATGATCAATGTTAAGGACGTACTATACAATAACACGTGAACACATCTGGTTAACATCTGACTTTAAATGACCCGTTGCAACATCCAGAGAATCATTTTGTTGCTTTGGAAACAGTAACTGGGGCCGAACTACCAAGAGCCAATTCAATTTCCCCTGATGATCAAGGAGCCAGAGGATTGCTATTGAGGGGTGACAGGAAATTATGTTTGAGTTGTGTCGTGTGTGTGTGTGTGTGTGCGTGTGTGTGCCTGTGCACGCAGCTTTGTCAAGATAATTAATACTAGGCCGTGAGTCTGTGTTTGGATAATGTCCAATTAATTTTCACTTAGCTTCCTTGATTTGTATCAGCAAGTTTGTAAATTCATTTTCTTTTTGACTGACAGCTTGGCTGACCAGCATGTCTGTTGTTTGGTTGTGTTATGCTAAACGCCTAGTAAGACAAATATAGCAACACACGCTGAAGGAAGAGGAGTTCTTTCATCGAGACCAAACTTTCTTTTCAAGCGGCGCAGATCCACACTAAGTGCTTTAGAGAGCGCTAACATAACACAGAAAACTGAGAGAAATTATTTGGATGATTGAGTGAAGGCAGCCAGACAGAAATACTGTAGTTCTACCAGTCGATCTAAAGAGAAAGGTGAGACACTGTACTGTGGAGATTTGTTGGTTTGCTGCTCAAACTCTGAAGCAGCCACACATCAATTTTCAACACTTCCCCTTACCCACAGCAAAAGGCTAGTGAAGCCACTCTTGCAGAGTTAAGATAATGTTTAAAAGTAATAATTAACTCGACTGATCTTCACAGATCTCCATCTTCATTAAATTGATGGGACATTGGTATTGCAAGCAAAGGAAGCCTTAATATCATCATGTAAGACTGGTAACGACAAGCTTAGCTTAGCATTAGCTGTCTTCTCTCATGGATCCAGACGGGCCTGAAACCTCAGCGATACTTACATTATTTCTTGATTATTTACATTTTGATGAAGCCTCTGATTTTCTAAATACCCTTTTATTGGCTTAGGCAAAGTTTTGCAAATATCAAACCCACATCGATCAAAACTTCGTAGGAGGAAGCTGCGTAATTGACCTTGTTGAAAGTTGGAGGTGTCCTGTCGACAGTTTTACAGGCATCAGCGGTGGCCTCATATTTAGGTCCTATTATATATCCATGGGTATCCATTTGAAACAATGTCATTGCTAAGGTCATCCTTACAGACCAATCAAAATACAGAACCGGCATTGTCAGCTGGAACAAAAGATTCACACCCAAGGCGTACTGTTTCTACATCAAATCTATGGTAATTACAATTTCGACCACATAAATGTGTGGGTCAAAACACCAACATGAACTGTATATATATTTATACACAGGTGATTGATTTATTGCAAAAAAACAAAAAAAACATTTTGAGTTTCATTTTGACAACACTGTTTTACAAACAGCTGTCGGTTCAGCATTAAAACCTCCAGTCCCCACTGCTGGAGAGGGAACCCGACAACAACAACGACAACAACGAGAAGGCAGGAGACACTACGCCTGGATAAGTGTTATCACAACACATCAGCTGCTCACCTCCCCGTCCATCTTTACCCCCTCTACCCCGCATACACACACTGTCGCTAAACCCCACTGTTCCTGCTTCTTCCGTTACCATGGAGACCGAGCAGGAGCCGTCTCCGTGGACAGAATAAAAAAAAGTCCCACCCTCTGCGTTTCACCGTCCTACAGACACACACAACACGCAGATACATCCACATCTGACGCCAGACAAACAGGACACCCACAGAGCAGCTGAAACACGCAGCGATGCTGTTCAGTGATTATTCCCCCGGGAACCGTAAGGTCACCAGGATGACCATGAACAGTGCAGACACCATCAGCCTCCCCGCTGTCACCCCATCGCTGCCTCCTTCGCGATCACACATCGCCGCTTGGTCATTTATATGCCACCTGTCGCACCGAGAGACACGGAGGGCTGATGAGAAAATGGTTCCTCGCAATATTTTTTTTGTCATAAATTTAGATATATATGGTTTTGTAACTGAAAACAACCCCCTGACTCCATTTTGTGCCATTATGCTCCACCTCAACCCCCCGGGGGACACACACACACTGACAGAGCGGTTAGTGTTCGAACAGTCTATAGGCCCTGTGTGTGTCACAACCAGGCATCCACACACACACAAGACCACTCAGGACACCAGCCGGGTCCAATTTTATGCCTCATTACCTCCTCACACACACACACACACAAACAGAAACACACAGAGCACATGATATGTGTTCGCCTACGCTGGCAAATACAGACATGTGAAAATGTAAACACGGTCGGGGCACAGGGATCACTGGATAGCAATTCCGATATCCAAATAGTGCCAGCTGACACTAATGATGGCACCACTGATGACAGGGTTTCATTCACTGAACTGATTGGAATCTGTGTTTTATGATGTTGTATCACTTGTAAGTAGTGAAGGTAGTGAATTACTGAAGATTAAAGACACAAATATGCGACGCAGTATTTGCATATCTCGCAAACGTGCACGATAAACAAACAGGAACCCTTTATCCTGTTGAATTGTATCCTATCCTTTTGTGTACCGAGGCAGCGGGAGCGCCTCGCCCGCCGGCACTGCTGCAACCCCACGACTTTACATCAACCAAATCCCAGCGTCACCCTGCTGACAGAGGATGCAAATTCACTCAAGATCACGCAGAACACATGCCGAGGGAGAGATATGGAGACAGACAGCAGGTGTCTTTGGGAATTTTTCTCCACAGAATAACTGAAAGTAGCCAGAGCGACCCAAAAAGAAGTGGGCCAGACGGACCAGGAGAGGAGAGGAAGGAGGTTGCGTAGACGGATAGCCGTTCTGAATGTGTCTGTGCCCGTGCGTGAGCGTTAATGGATTAGGTGCGGCCGTACATCTAACGCAGATTTGCGCAGTTAATGTGATGACAGCGTCCGACTGTCATATAACTCACCTATCCAATCTGCTGCAGCCGCGTCTCTTGTGTAATGGTGAACTGTGTGATTTACATTGATTATGTAAAACAGGACGCTGGTCTTTCAGCAACAGCTGGCAGCCGCACCCTTTGCACGTGTTGAGCTTACACAGGAAATTGTTCACGTGAAGAGATGCACGCACTTAAACCTAATTCAATTAAAAAAAACATCTCGATGAATTTGAAAAAAAAACACAAAAAACATGCAGAGATCAACTGCAGAAAGCATCTTTCACTGCACAGAAAGGGATGTGGCTACTTTAAAAAAAAGTGTGAGCAAACAGAAAAGTGTCACACAGCACCGTGTATTTATGAATACAGTATGGTGTCATTTATTTGGGGATTTGGAGGCATTTTATATTCATGTGTGCCAAGAGGAACAACGTGGAGGCAAAAACGAGAAGCTAGTCAGTAATCTGAAGAAGGAAACAGATGTTTTTATTGTCGTATGAAACACAATGCGGACAATGTGAACGTCAGTGTTGCCTTTTTGAGCGCAGCGCAGCTTATCGACAACCTGTCACACTAACAGTGTTCGCTTGGTTTTATCCCACAGAGGATACATCAGTACAACTCAAAATCCTAGTTTTTTCTGCCCCTTTTAACAGTTTCCATTCTATTATGATATACTGTTTGATTTTAAATTGTTCGTATCCATGTTGTAGTTTAAGAAAATGCTACTTTGGCACAAGGGTGTTTTGCTCTGTCATTCATCTAGGTGGTAAGAAGAAAGTCACTATAATTCTGCTATAAATGCTTATAAAGGATCCAGGTACCAAAATGATGCAATGCAAGCATAGACCAGCTTGTTTTCCTGAGGCAAAAAAAAACGAAAAAAAACAGTTTATCTGGGCGTGTCAGTCGTGCAGGAAAAAAAATCCATCAGCATCACCACCACACCTATCAGAGGGATTATGTACTTCATTTCACACATGTCAATTGGGCTCCTTCCTGTAATGATACGGATTATTAATGCCCTAACACACACACACACACACACACACACACACACACACACACACACACACACACACACACACACACACACTCTATCTAAATACGAAGACGATCACTCTGTCCATTTTTCGCTCTGTTTTTCATTCTGTGCTTGCTTAGTTAGCCCTTCCAGCCTGCTATCGCCACTCTGCTGGTCTTGCCTCCAGCTTGCTGTCGGGGCACCGCCACCCTGCGTAGTCATTAACGCCAAACACAGAGCAGCAGACTCTAAATGACTCTGCAGTGTCCTCCACGCAACCTTGCATGTCCTCTCTGTTTAACGTCACAGGTTAGTTTCCACAAACAGGTTTAATATGTTTGACCTGGCATCCGTCTCATCTGTTTGTTCATGTATTTACTTGCCTGAATTTCCCACAAGCCGACATTGTATCATACTGTTCAAGTAGAAAAGGATTTATGGTCCCTGGGACAAACCCTGGACGGCCGACAAGCAGCATTAGAGGGCCTCAAAATGCCAGTTTGGGAGGACGCTGACTCTGAAGAGACCTGAAGAGGTTTTTTAGTGGTTCAAGACTCCCCACAATAGAATTACTATAACGGCAGAGAGTCAAGGAGAAAGGGCTATTGGGCTGAAAGACACTAGAGTGTTTAAAGATGGAGAAAATGATCAGTGCTCAAGTAGACACTCCTCACAAGTGACATCAAAGGAAATTAGTAATTTGCAAAGCAAATTTAAGCAGATTCCTCCCATGAGACATCAGTGCATAGTGCAATTGTTTGTCCCGGTTACTCAGTGAGAGAAATCAATGAGCAAACTGGAAGATTTAGATTTTTAAATCTAAAGCACTCAAGATAGTCTTCAAGTGGTGCAAGGACCCACATTCAAAGACACTTAGTTTATACATGTGTGTACATATGTCTGATACTAGAAGCACAAATGAGACGGATCTCTGGATATGTGGAATAGCAGTTTGCGAGAGCTAACATTATCTTTAGAAGTACTTTAAAGCCATATGTTTGCAATGGCATCTGTTAACATTAGAGCGAAACTGGCTCATATTTTGAATTATGGTGGGGCGAGAAGAAAAACAGCACTGCCCATCTAGAAGTGCGAGACTCTATGTCCACGTTGTACTAAAAAAGTTGAACACGTACAACAAACATCAGTGTGGGTCATAATGAGCTCCTTTTGTTGTCGACCTCTATGGTTGTTTTTCTCTTGGGGATGGGCTTGCGTTAAAGCTGCTCCCATTCAAAGTCCAGAAATACACGGACGGAAAATGTTCAGTTCAGCTTTGTGGACACTGGGTGATATGGAGGCTGATGCTTTTAGGTTCATTATTTTTGGACATGTTGTGCATCGTCATAGACTGTGCACGGTGTCATTCATTGAAGATAGCAGCCTGTCATTATCTGTGAACCCAGAGATCAGTCAGCCGCTGATGGAAACAGGGAGTAGCAGCCAGACAGCTGTAGAGAAAACAGTCAGATGCAATTCAACAGCGTTTGAATCGGAGGTAACGCCAGCGGTTTTTCAATCAAATTAAAAAAAAATGTAAGTAGCGTGGGATCATGGGAGTCTCTTATTGACCACCGTTAACATTAAAATTCTATGTACATGACTCGGGCAGAAACGTTCACTGACGAGTGACGTTCAGTCTCATTCGATTTGTCCGGGTCTGGGCATTGTTGGAAACATTTGCGATAATGTCAATACACAACTCCACAACATATATAACAAAGGGTTAAACTTGTAAATGCAGAAATGTTATCATATATTCCGACCAAAAGAGATGTCACAATTCTGCATCCATCCCGCAGAACAATCTGAATAATTCCTCTTGGAGCCGGAGCGAGTGCTACAAACCGGGGGGTTCGATGGTGTTGTGGCGGCTCAGATGACTCAGATGTATACTGTGTACCCGCCAATCTGGCACGCAACCTTTGTCACATGTCATCACGCCTCCCTCCCATCTTTCCTGCCCGTCTCCACCGTCAACCGCCGAAGACAGCAGAAACACGGAGTGAGAAAACAAGCGCAAGGAGGCTTTAAGCGAGGCGAGATAGGAGTAATGTCACGAACAACTTTGCCTCTCTATCAAAATCACAATTATCGGCGGCGTTGCAGAATTTATCTCTGGGGCGTAACGCTCACCGCGAGACAGACAAGCAGGAAATACATGAGCCGCCGCCACTCAGCCCCTCCAGCCTCGGTGAATTCTATATCCCTCGATTGATTTCAATTACGATAACTGTTATTAGGCAGCATGCACGACATAAAGTCGATGAGCCGGTCGATCAAATGTAGTGAAGGCAGCCCATTTGCCGAGAGGGCCAGAGGTGCAGATGGGAGGTAATAGATTGAGAAGGACGGAGATTACATGAAATATCCTCTAAGCTCCACTGCAAAGTAGCAGCGGGTAATATGACCGAGAGTGGCAATCAGTTTCTGTAACTCTCTCGTAGTGTGAGTGAAGTGGAAGAGCTGCGTGGAAGAAGAGACAAGAGTTTTCCCCTTAAATCCCCCTTATTCAATCTACGTATGTAGGTGTCCTCTCAAAAAGGACAGAATTGTTTTGTCTTTGTTTGGTGTGACACAGCTGCCATGCAACTCCAGTATTTTATTTCAACAGCTTCAAAAGAATAGTTTTAATCCATTAGTGCATGACAACCAAAGCTGATTTTCTTGCAAATTAAAGTTTGAGACCTTAAAAAAAGCAATTCACTGCACATCATGGGCTTTCCTCTGTGCCCCTGATGTGTGTTTGTGCCCGCAATCAGAAATATCTTTGAAGACGCGTGAATAATGGATGCGTCACGCATCAGAGAGGAAAGTAAAGGCCCATGGTTGCTTTGAATTAATGATGACAACAATGCAGACTCCACTCGACTGCCGGTGACACATGAACAGCAGAGGGAGAAGAAGGAAGTCGACTGCGAGAAAGCGGCGGGGTGAGAAGAGAAGGGAGCGATGTGCGTAGCGGGAACAGACAGGAGCGGAGGAGGAGTGTCGCGAGGGATGAGCAGAAAGGGGAGGAAGAGAAGAAAAGAAAGGGATTTAATTATCCCAGTCCATTGTGGCGGAGTAAACACGCGGGCGCACGGCGAAGCGGTCCGGATCACAAACACACACGGGTGTAATCACGTAAGGATACACACACATGCAGAAAAGTGACACATTAATAGCAGCTTGTGACAAACCAGTTTTCAGCCTTGTTGCAAAGTGTTCAACAAACAATTAAACATCACTTTCGGCGCCAATGCGATAAAAGTCGAGAATAACAGACATGGTGGGAATCTGTAAACGGGAGGGGGCGGGGTTGAAAAAACCCAAACCATGATGTTTTCCAAAACATAACCAAGTAGTTTTCTTGCCTGAACCAAAGTGGTATTACTGACAATGTTCAGTCAGTACAAATGTGAGATTTATCAAGTTTTATATTCTGTTAATCCACACTGACCTTCCTTTTCTTCAGGTAAAATAATCCTAACCTCGAACCCTACAGCTGGGGAACACAGGAGCCTGGGAACATAGGAATAACCCTAACACAGTGAACGACATCCTCTGTCCTTAGACCCTCGATTTTTTTAACATGCCATATTAAAAAAAAAAAAAAAACTTTTAACAGCTCATCACCTGATAATCAAATGTAAGGACATGAAAGTGGGATCAACCTCCTCATGTTACTGTCAGCAAGAAAGTCAGCTTTTTTTTCCCCGGTCTAGAAATCAGTAAAACCTCAAGTCAAGTGTTATTGCCTCAACTACTTTTGGTCTTTGGCTGAGAAACTGCAAAACAAGGACTCAGTGTGAGGGTCACCACATGGTTGCAGGAGGTTGAGCTCTGAAACAGCCATGAGCCAGAGAAGTAATCAGCTAAATCAAACCTTGAAGTAACAGATACTTTAGAGGAGCCAGAATGTCTGCACAATCTAAATGTCAGAGCTCAGCTTGGTGGGGAACGGGCTGCATTAGGAGGACGTTACGAGAGCCGACACGGATTATTTAAAACCTGGCAGCTTTTGACATTATCATCTCTGAGTTGAGGACACGCACACACACACACACACTCACACATCGAGCAGGACACGCCACAACTGTCACTGTTTCACAGCCAACGAGTTCAGCCGAGGAACTTCGAACAGTTTGAGGCGCTGATGAAAAATGTTAGGTGGTGAGAAATAGAAAGTGGCCTTGCTGTACTTTGGTGAAACAAAAACTTGACATGCCACTCCCACTCGCCCAGAGCTATTGATCCGCTGTTATGCCACCTTGTCGCCGACCTTGAGATGACGCTGAGCGACACATTTACGGATTTTCAAGGCCTTTCCGTGGTGTGTGACAGCAGAATACAAAATATTTACAACACAAAGCTTTTTTCTTTTTTTTTTTTGCATTGTTGTGGTGTTGACTTGGACATTTGAAGGTTTTGTGAGGGCATAGTTTGTCTCGAAAGCAGAAATGTTGCAACTCTTGAGAGTGCAACAAATCTTTTCATTAACCTGTTGGCCTCAAGGGACTGAATTAAGATCTGTCTCTGAAGATCATTGCACCACCCAAGATTTTAAAAGAATGTCTTAAGAAGGGAGTCTGAAGGTAAATGATATGGACAGGAAGTTCTCTTTGTTGTCATGTTGGTGTCACACGAGACACAAAGAAGACACGGATAGAAATGTTTTTCCTGTGTGTGTGTATATGAGATTATTTACATTAATTGCATTATCCTCTGCCTTGTAGTCTGAACAGTGGTTCACGGCTCCTCTGTTCTTCTGTACGATTGACCTTCAAATGCCAGGCTCATTGGCTCGGAGCTCCGCGCCTCCTGGAATAATCTAAAAGGTTACATATGCGAGTGGAAACAAAAAGATTGGGCAGACTCCTGGCAGAATCGCAGTCAGTGAACTAATTAGGACCCGAACAACGAGTGGAAAAGAAAGCTCACGGAAAAACAGAGACCAGCGTGGAGAGTAATAGAAGAGGTGTTCAAGAAAATATTGAGTTTAAACCTGAAACATAAAGACTACAGAAAATACACAAAAACACAACTAGGGGAAATTGATAAAGTTATATAATTGATAATCGTTATTTTTGTTCAGACACCCATGTAAAAATCAGGTTGGTGTTTAAGACCCCTGATGAAGAACTGAGACTTTTAACTCGCACCATCTTGAAAGAGCTAAAATGACAAAGAAAACATTTTTCATCTCACAATATAATTTGAGTCCCAATTAACATTCAGGAACAATCGCTGCATTAATGGCAAATTTGCTTAATTGGCTTAACTGTCTTCATATTTCATGGAAGTAGTATTCACATCTATAACCTAAGCAATCTAAATAAACACTGTAAAACACTCTGCTCCATGTAATTATCCAGCTTTTTTTATCAAGCTAAAGTCACAAAATGTAGTTTACATATCAAAAGGGCATCCCTTATTTACTTCAAAGAGTTGGAATTTTCCAGAGTAACGATCTCTATGTTATGTACCTCAAATGGCCATCAGTGTGCCCGTGTCAGTGGCAGCTACTGTACCACCACGCTGAAGTTTAAACTGTGACATCACATCAACACCACGTGGTGTTAAATATATCTTTATAACACCAGGGACTTCTTCATTTAACCACCACATGTGATGTATTAGTCAATAACAAATGTAAACACCTCACTTTTCACTGCTCCACTGGAAAGTGTTCCTCATTAACTTATATGAATACATAATCCAGATCCATGTATTTTTCCAGCCGAACATCAGTCCATAGGCTCTCGGTGTGTATTTGTGTGCGTCTGCCTGCGTGTACAGCGTACCTCTGTGTGAGTGTGTTTACCTGCATGTATGACTGTGTGTGTTTTCCACCAAACCCCTGGAATGTTTTCCCATATAAAGTCTCCCCCACATGCTACTGAGTTATGATCTTTCCATCGAGCACTACGGGGGACAGATAGGCCCCTCACAGCCTGTCTTGAGCTGGGCCTTGGTAAGTCCACTTAGTCCACAGAACCACTGTGAGCTGTAACTCGCCTCACTCCGTCATAGGTGGCTGGGTCAATGGTCCAGTTTTGAGCACTGACGTACACAATATCCAGTTGTTATGAGCACTTTGTAAACAGCTGCCTAGAAACATACCCACCCAACGTTTTCATCGTGTTGACGTCACGGTTGTGGACCCCTAATAATGTAAGTCTAAGTCGATGTTGTAAACCAAATGTCATCGAGATCCATCGACTAGCTGTTGAGACATTTTCTGCTAAAACACATGTGTCGATCTCATGGTGGCGCTAGAGAAAAGGTCATCAGAGTCATTAGAATTCATCCACTGGGAATCATGAATGTCTACAAGAAATGAAATGGCAATACACGTCATAATGTATGAACTTGGGATATTTCAGTCTTAGCCAAAGTTGCCTGACTGTACAACTGATTGAAATGAATGACTGCACTGAACCCCTGTTGTGTCCTTTTAATCAGCGTGATTTTTTTTGTCCTCCTCTACAAGATTCAAGTAGTTCTTCTATTAGTGGCGAATAGAAAAAGGCAGAGCGAGAACACAGCATTAATCTTCATAACACGTCTGGTTGAGCTGCAGATGAATCAGATCTGTAAACGTGTGAATTACTGCCATGCATCATGTTGTCGTTATTAGTTATGCCAGATTTTTGGAGCCTAGAAATGTGCCAGCCGAGTGAAACATCCACCTGCACTGCACCAGGAGAACCTGAACTGGATCGTTATGTGTGAAGTTTAGTCTTAAACTGTATCATAATTTAATGGAAGTATATTATATAGCCAAAGTACTAAGTTGCTGTTGATGTCTTGCAGTGCTTTGCAGTTATCATTGTGATTAGGAAGAACATCTGAGAGAAACGTCTTTAAAGGGTGGAGAGAGACGAGACGGTTCTGCATTGTGAAAATGCTCCTTCTGTTACTATTAAACCTTCAAAAGTAGTATTTTTAAAAGTCCTCTCACCCAGAAAGTTGATTTCCACCAGACTTTCCACCAACTTTTAGCCATAGGGCCACTGGAAAACGTATCTGATGAAGGATGACGATACCAAAATGATACCTCAAGCGATACTAGGTAATGAGTAAGCATAAGCCAAAAAAGGCGATGACGAGGCGATGTTATTCTTTGCCCTGTATTCTTCGTCAACGTTCTGTAAAGATCAATGGCGGCCATCTAAATGGTGCAAGCAGCATTGGATGGAATAAGAATACCTGTTCTGGCCCCTCACGCTCGGGGTGTAGGGCACCAGGCTCATTAAGGAAAGTCTGACGAGTATATGAAAAGGCCTCTCACAGTTTGCGAGTGTATAAATCAATGTGACACTAACCAAACAAACCCTGCTGGAGAGCCGCTATAATGAACAGGAATGGACTGAAGGCAACTGAGCCTTAATCACGGGACAGGCGTGATGGAGAGAGGGAGTGAGGGGAGAAGGCAGGTGGAAAACTGGAAGAAAGAAAAAAAAAAAAGGACACAATATGAGCAGTTAGAAAAGCTCAGAGAGCAGACCTGGGTTGGTTTTTCTTCATGTCCATATTGACCTTTTTGAGGGCCTATAAAGTAAAAGAAAAAGACTCCCATGTGAATAAAAATTTGACTAAAATTGCATCAACTGGCATCATGTGATGAACCTCTGCAAATGGACGTACTTGCTCTTTAGGAGGCTGTGAGGAGACACACGAGGCTCCTTATAAGATCCACATTCAGAGGCGGCACAGTTTCACAGCCCGTAATCCTGACTGAAACAAACAAACAGTCGTCCGCAGGGACAAAGAGCCTGGGATGCACCGTGACGCAACGTGAAGTGGGCCATTCGCAAATTTGAGAGTAGCCGAGGGTGATCTGACAAAATTAACTCACCCATGGGTACCCACTCCGTCACTGGGTGCAAGTGTCAGCACACAGAGACATCGAGGGAGACGGAGAGAGACAGAGGGGTTACTTTTGGATGTGGATGTGGTGCCAACAATTCACTGCCAACATCTCGGCACGGATAAACACTGGCCACATGGCGCTCCATGACCCCGAGGTCGCCGTTATTTAACACGCGCCCATGCAGAAAAAGGCGAGGTCAGGATAACACGAGTGCCAACATGTTTGACCTCAAAGTTTCAGACGGTTTCGGTCTCTGAGACTACTGCTCATAAACAAACCACTTGAAGCATTACATACTGCATATGGGTGATATGAATGAAAACACACACACACACACACACATCAGACCCCTGCAGATGATGCAAACGGATTAAAGGGTAAACAGCCGCTAAGCTTTCCAAAATGTTCCAGCATTCACCACGTCCTGTTTGCGGTTGTCTGACAAGACTGTTTTGGCGCGAACAGCAAACAAATAAAACTGTTTACGGATAGATTTCTGTTTTTATATGGAGGCAAGGGACATGTCCCGGGTATTACTGCACCATGTGTGCACACATATTCCACTTGTAAACTAGGTGAACACATATGTCTTATCCCAAACACTACGACAGGCTGAAGGCCTGCAGGTACTGAGAGCGACTGTGGAACTAAAACAGAATAAAAATACTGAATTCTGTGAACCCCAGAGTGTATTACAGTTCAATAAAACACACCGTATGCGATCAGTTTAATGTTATTTTGCTCTCACTACTGTACATTTGTTGATCGTAGACTGTACACTAACTCTATTTATATAATATAATAATCTTAATAACACAATTAAATATTTTGTCCGCACACGCTCTGGTGTAGATGCCTAACTGTGCAGCACGTGAAACTCACAAACAAAGGCTGAAAGATTTACAGGAAATTAAACATGTTTACCACACATTTTGCGGAGCCTAGCTCGCGCCGATTCTTTGGCAATACTGCAGGGGGGTGGTATTTTCAGACGTTCCTTAGCTCACTACTCAAGACAAGCGCGCCATACTGTAAGTTAAAGACACACCTTCAAGCAGGTACCGTCGTTGTAATGATGATGCAAAACCCTGCCGCGAGAGCCCAAGGTGTCAGGTCAAAACGGGTCAAGCCGAGCCTGCACTTTAATGGAAGAAGCCCCACTAGTACCCAGTTAACTCATTGGCCTCAAACAGCTACCATGTAAAGGGATAGTTTCATAAGCAGTTAAATTATTGCAAGTTCTGCCCCATCACAGCTCAGCAATCACTCAACTTCTAGATCAAATCAGCTGTAGGACAGTCATTTAGGCAGCAGGTAACAGACTGTTCAGCTGAAGCGGCTGAACGACAATACAGCTCAACGTAACATCGTCCATACCTTCGGTGTAAAAAGTTTCCATGGACACAAATCAACACCTTTTCTCACACAGCGTCAACAAAACACGAAGACACCTCGCAGAACTATCCTCCTGAATCATACAGGCGATCTTCGCGAAGTGACTCGGCGGCGAGCGTAAAAAGTAATCTCTCCACGTCAGCTAAAATGATCAAAATATCAGCGGACGAGCTCCGACACATCCGTCATTTCCTCTTTGTCCTCCATATGATCACCCTGGTTGTCTTTCACACACGGACGAACACACAAACAACTCACATGAATCCTTTTGTCCCTGAGCACAAACTAACACTAAACCACCCAGCCTGTCTACAAGTCCAGTTCTATTCACATCAGCGCATGCACACACACACACACACACACACACACACACACACACACACACACACACTGCGTCTTGCACTGAATATCAGAAAGTGTATGGGTGGTGGTTTCCCCATAGGCCTGTGGTGACAATGATTTAAGGAGACAAGCGACGTGCACACACTTTTGCGTGCGCACACACACACACACACATACATAAAAATAGATAGACATATTGTACATACGCACAAAGTCACAGACTCTCCTAAAGCATATATACACACATTCCTGCACTCGCTCTTCCGGGATGTATGCAGAGAAGGCAGATTAGCAGTAGGACCAGTGACGATAGTAATAACAAGGAGACAGAGGAAGTGACGACTACTGAAGCAGGATATGTGTGAATGTGTTGCCAAAAATCTTGTTTATCAGATAGCAACACAGCGGATCTTATTGTACCAGAACATCTTGAGATTTTCAGACTCTTGAGGTATCTTGAAGCCAGGCAGTCAACAAACTGTTTCCCTGCTGGTTTAATGAATTTGGTGTTCATTTGAACAATTAATCCCACATTCAGCTCCCACTACTAACAGTTTTATGTGCAATCCTACAATCAATTATCAAGTTTTTTTTTTAATTGGATGATTTTACTCTACTATTCTAGGATTTTAAGTTTTACAGTGTGAAGACATTATGTGTCTGCTTTGCTACTGCAGCTTTGGGCTGAGGTTCTCCTCGGCTAAAAACATTTCACCGAGAAACATCTTTTACTGTGACATCTTATATCTTCAAACTGATATTTCTAAGAGGGATTTTCACCTAAATCCATCTCCTGTGCTTTCCTCGGGCTATGTGCTTTTCAGCCCTTAAGTAAACAAGGACCATTGGAGCTCTGAGGCATCGTTTAATAGCTCCTGTTTCAGCAAACAGTTCAGCTTACATAGAAAACCGGTCCCCAAAGACCCATGGAGTGCTGTTTTGGTGAGTAAAGGTACAAACTGAAAAAGCTGATTGATATATTTGTCACCGAATGATTTGTAGGTGAAAAATAAGACTGAACCACTCAGGGATCAACCACTTGAAATGTAAGAATTCAGCTTTAATTGAGAGTAGAGCACCACTCAGTGTAACACACTAGCAGCAGCGTAATCTACAGCCTTCAGAATGACCAAAGAGTTCAATCAGCAGCTCTCTGAAACCATTTCATCAAAAGCTGAAAATTATAGCCTTCATAAAAGTTAGATTTAATGCGGTTCTAAAGAGGCATGCTGGATAAACTGGACACTTAGCCTGTTCTTATTTTTGTCTACTGGTAGTTTATACCATTTCACCTATTTTTAATCTAATTAAAATTATTCTTATTGCTTTATGGGGTTTTTTTTTTTTTTGCAAGTTTCTTTATCTCGATCTAATGCACGACATGTTGAATTGCCTCTGTGTTTGAAAGGAGATATACAAATAAAGTCGCCTTGCCTTGAGTGCATTCATCTCACCTTTATTTGTATTTCTCTATTTGCCGTCACTGCATCAGTTTAAACAGGACATGACTCACTCCTCAGAACTGCTCAGCACTTGAAGATAAAAATGGAAGACAACACAAAATGTAAAAACATTCGACGTACCACCTGAATGTAATTAGTAGTCAGTTTGTAGAAATGACGGTAAAATAAACTGCGTCACCGTGGAAGGTACGATGATTTACCATAAATCAGGAAACAGTGGTTAACTGTGACTTTTTACTGTCATCATATGTAGAAAACACATTTACTGTGAAAACATCTACAATTTTGGTAACATTCATGGGAAAACGCCGTATTTAAACAAGCAAGTAATCACACGAATATGAACGGTGTAATTCTGCCTATATTACAGATTTTGCTGATGTGTACATTTAAATTTATGGTTAAAACTTTCGGCAAAATCACACCTTCATTTGGAAGAAGAAGAGAGTGAAAGAGAAGATTTCGAGGTAGCCTTCTGCTGATGCAAAATCATGGTTATCTGTTTCACCGGATTGAAGGTGACAAGATGATCAGTGTGATGCGTTCCCAAACCACATCTGATGACAAATGCTCTTCCTTTGTCAATTCATGCTCGACTGAAACAACTGCTGACCAACTTCGGCCACAGTAGCCTCAGTTTCCCGACGCAGCTAGCCTGCGCTCACGCGATAAGATTAAGCCACAGTTCCTTTCAGTCAATGTGACAGACAGCGACCAAGTGAAGAATAATCACCACTGCTTTCTCGGAGCTGACATGAGGGGGAAAAGGCAGAGAGGAAATGCACTGTGGCGTTCGGGTGACTTCAGCGCACACAAATGTTGCATTAGAGCTCTTCGTATTAATGAAGGCTTGTGCTCTTCTGAATGGCCTTAAAGAATTTACAGCTGGTACTTGACGCATGCACACACACACACACGCACATACAGACACACTCCATCATGAGTAATACGTTAACGGCACAGCTGTATTCCCTCAGAGAAGGATTAAGGTATGCATGCAGACCAAGAAGTATTTGCGTGTCACAAACACACACACGCTTGCTCAATCACACCATTTGTGGCGGCACAGTATGAATAGATGCACGGCCCCTCCACGCAGCACGTAACCCCATTCTCTACCTCCGAGCTCAAATGGCAACTTCGCTCTTTGTGTCTCATTCATCCCCTCCTGCTTCTGTTTCTCTCCCCTCTCCTCTCAGCAGGGGAGTGTCATGTGTCTCCATGAAAGAGAAATCAATTATTATATTCTAAATTTCTACCGAAAAATAGAAAGTTTACAACTTTCACCGAGGTTCAATTTCCACAACGTTTTTTTTTTTTCCCCAAAGCAGCAGCATCGATCTGGACTCGATCATAAAACACACAAAGAATGTCAGATATGAATCATATTTTTAAATAATGCCAAAAAAAGAGAGACGAAGCTCCTGCAGCATCCCAAATACAGATCACTACAAATGTCACATTATCATCGAGGCTAAATGGCAAGAGAGATGGTGGGTGGGAGTAGAAGAAGAGGAGAAGGAGGAGAAGGAGGAGGAGAAGAGGAGATGAGCATGGAATATAATGAAGACAAATGGGCTTTCCGATGTTTCCTGAATGCTAGCGCTAAAGGCCAGCAAAGGCCACATGTTTCCAGAGACCCAAGGACAAGTGCCTGCAGCACTGGAACGGCATCGCATGCTGATTCATAGAGTCACGTAATTCCGACACACTGATCGCTGTTAGCCATCTGCCTGTGATTTGACAATGTAAATAAGCTGAAATGAGAATAAATGAGCCTGATAAAGAGTTGAAATTGTATCAGAGCCTCCACACCAAACACTTTTAAAATGTATTGCTAGATATTTTTTTTTCAAGGGAAGTTAAAGTAAGGAATTTGGGGAATTGTAGTTCAGCACAACTTGGATAAAATATATATTTTTTAAAAGCATATGCTGTGGTGGAGCAATATAAGATCTTAACGCATGACTTGGTTGAAAGTAGCCTACGCCCATTTAATTGAATTGTAACCGTGCTCTGCATTTAATGGCAAACCCATCCGTCACACGCCCTGATAAGTTGCCAACATCCCATTAAATGGAAACAGCCCATCACACATGCAGTCCATTACCACTGCCAACACTATCCGTCTGTCTGAGGCAAAGGACAACATGCTTTTAGATAAGCATCGACTATGTAACTGGGGTGGATATATTCTATATTCTTGTGATTTTTATGTTCACCATCAGACAGCAGCCTAAAACACAGTTGTTGACATCCTCTGTTTGTCAACAATTATGAATTATTTGTTTAGTCAAAACTATAAATTTGAACCCACACTGTCCAATATTCAAGGTACCCCGTCCCATTATCTAACTTGTTACTTGCTAACTCGCTGCATGGCACATTTATGTTCAATACAATGTTAAATTAATCAACTATTTTAAGTTCAATTCAACGGAATTGTTACAAATTGTCTATCTGCAAATGACATGTTAAATACAGGTAATACTAATATATAACCCCTGAATTTCCATTTTATTCCTATTCATTGCAATTCTCCCAAGGAGAAAGTTTTCACCAGGAATATTCAACGATCATTTGGAACCCTAAAAAACCTAAAAGCTCCATTAAATTATATTCAGCATTGATTTTCAATGAATCAAATGACTTCCTGTTATGTTAAAGGCTGCAATAGTGCTGTTGATCCCACTGAAAATGCAACCCGAAACAGGAGTATTTTTTAATTATTCCTCTGTTTTAATCATGGTTATAATCAATATTTTTATACCTACAATGCATCACATACTTGTGGTGTAAAAAGGTTGCTACGGTTCTGTTAATCCTGCTGAGCATCAACACCAAATGTTGTTTTCGTACGTTGGGTCATATTTGGGTCGAACACTTATCCTATGACTGCAAATACAGTCGAAAAATGAAAGATTTTTGCAGAAGAAATTCATGGAGGAAAAGGAAAACATTATATTGACTCGTAAATTGCTGCTGGGTTATTATCACCCCTTTCTAAAAGGTGACCTTTTCTGAGAATTAAGGCATTACCTAACCGTCACTCACTGCAACCACTATCCTGTGTTCAGTCCTCTTTTTATTGCAGTCTCTCATTTTCCCCTCCTCCCGTGGTTTTGATGTACGCTGATGCACAGCTGGTTCAAATATTTGTAATGAACATGGAAAATAAGTGAAACAAATTAAAACATGTGCACGCAAAGCGCTGCTAAAGCAACAGCGAGTCAAAGCAATTAGATCCCGTCTTTTATTTAAAAAGCAGTTGCGGTCGACGCTCGAACTACTTATTTATTCTTTAGGCTCTTCCATTGAAAAACACAACATTTTACATATTCAGCATGAACAATACACTCTAGGGTAGTATTGCATGGCTGCTCTGGTGGTCCATATTCAGCGCACGTACAGTACAAAAGGGGCAATGGCAGAGTGACAAGCAATACACCTCATCCGTTAAATTCAAACTGACAGCAGTGTAAGTACATGGTACAGTATGTTCTTAACAGTAGCTTAAAGCAACCGCTGGGACATCTCAAGGGAACAAGCACTTACCTTCCCATCAGCCCTTTACCACTGCACGCATGAAAACTTAAAGACTGCTGGAGCTAATTATGCAGTCGAGTTGCTAACGCATCATGTCAGGATCATGGAGTTGTTTCTTCTAAATATCTCACTGGCTCATAAATCCCTAATGTTGCTTTATTAAGAGTGGATGTAGATGCAAACCTACTGCCAGGGCGAGTAATGTGATCACACAGCAGTTATGAAATGAACATGAGCGATCTGAGAATTTAATAAGCCATGTGTGTTGTGCACCGTCAACATGTAAAAGGGCGTGAAACATGTCAGCCGTGACTCGCCACAAGTTTTCATCCCTGGAATCCCAGTCCGCGCCATTATAACCGTATACAGACATGTTAACATGCGCGCAGGCGTGCACACACACACACACACACACATACACAACCCTGAGCCATCACACTCCTTCACCCATCCGTAATAGTTACGTTTCTGCTTGGCTGGTTCGGTACAGGGAGATAGGAGGGGGAGAGAGAGAGATGGGGGGGTGTTGCACCGAGTCATGCAGTGTAAGAGAGCGAAGCGGAGGTGGAGAAGGAGGATGACGAGGAGGAGAGGGGAGGAGGCAGCCTGGTTCCAGACCTCTGAATCATCGGCCACATCACCAAATGTATCAGTGACTCAAAATGGACTAACGTTGCTCTTGTTGTGAAGGGCCATTTGGTAATTGGGGAATCAACCGAGCCAATTAGAACATTTGTGGGCGGGACGCTGCAGACAAAGCTGTTCCAGCTCCAGACAGACTGAGACCAATTACGCCTCGAAATGGAGCTTAGCCATTGTCACAAATCACCCAGTGGTTTAGTCATTTTATTTTCAAAATATTTTTACATATTTTCAACAAAGGAGGTGATATGTCGATCATGTGTAAATGCTGGAATTACGTTTCCTCAAAGATACACGTGGACATCTACGTAGAGAAAGTGTTATGGATGGCCGTAGGTGGCAGAAAGCTTGCAGAGGAAGCATGCCAGGAGGTGTGTTTGAAACAGAGACAAAAAAAACAAAGTAAACGTACCACATACAAGGATAAAAACAACAGCAGCCAAACAAATTTGATAAACCCTGTGTAGATTCTGAATCATATAAATATAACAACATACATCCTGGTGTCTTAGGGGGTGGGTTAACCATGAAACAGCAATATTTCACATCTGGCTAGACCTTTGTTGCATGTCATTCTATGTCAACTTTGTCTCATAAAGAAAACACAGAAAAAAAGTTGACATGTCTCATTTTTAGAAATCGGTTGGATTTAGTCTTTTCTAAGATCACAAAAAGACATGAACGTGTAAACAAAAAAAAGATAATACCAGTGTAACTACCATGGGCTCTATCAATTTTAAATAAGCCACATCACAACTTCTGAACTAGCTGTTTTTTGTGTCACTTTTTTATTTTTATTAGCAAGAGTAATGATTGGAAATGAGGGGAGAGAGAGTGAGATGGGAAATAACACGTGACAAAGGTCCCCTACTGGTCCCCCATTGGACAGGGTGTCCATGCCTACTTGAAGCTTTAAAAAATAAAAAAAACATTAGCTATTGGCTAAATTTAAGAGACACAGCATTGAATGAATCTTCTTAAACTCTCAATTATTTGTCTTTATCAAACACAGCCTCTCTTCTTCCTCTGTTATAACACTGAGCCCTCAATTGGGCCCATGATGTCTCTGGCTTAAGTCATCCTGCCATCACCAAAAATAGCTGACAAGCAGCTTCGTCTCTGAACACGTTGTCATATACATGCTACAAACCCCAGATCTGTTCAGATATCAAAAACACTTCGAATGGGCAATACATGACACAGTTTCCAACATTCCCACAGAGTTGCAGGACATTATTTCACTGCAAAATATTCTAATTGTGTGATAGATGTTAAGCCATTTTCCGTGTAATGCAGTGATCTCTCTTTTGTCTCGCAGTCTGTTTCGAGCAGTTGGCGTAAACACACCGGCTGCAGCCGTAACAATAATCACGTCAAGCCTCTCCTGATGTCCACATAGAGATGATTTTGGGTGAGTCACAGAGGCGAACGGAGACAGAAACAAATCAATAGCAGATGGAGTGCTGGACAGAATGTTGTGGTGAGATTTGGGTTGTCATTTAAGCTAAGGTAAATAACCCTCTGTTTGTTTTCTGACTCCGAGAGGCTGACTCCTCTGTGGTAACTGAGGTCTGTGCTTCCTGTTTATCCGTCTCCCTCTTTCAATATATACAACTTGTGAATTTCCTTCCCCCCACCTCTTTATCTGTGCCTCGAGCCTTCTCCGGTATCTCTTCATCCCGCGGGAAAACATCCGATGGACGTCACCACACAGGAGGAGGCCCAGTTCAACGGAGTCCAAGTGAGAACTTCTTTCTGTTGTAGCCGTAGATGAAAACAGCCTCGAGTGTTTCACATTTCGCAGTTCCTTAGGTGTGATGATGTTTAGTTAGGTGTCGGAAATGTTTGAGCTGTTACATCCAGCACGCTGATTTAAATGTATCGTTATCAAAATGTTTGCTTAATGTTTTTTCCCCTCATTTATCGTTTTCCTATTCCCATGGCAGTCCCCTTGCTTCCCTCAAATCTCCCTCTCCCCCTCCTTAATGTGCATTTTGCGCGAGTGGAAAACCGAGCGGTCATACGCCTCAGCTGGCTATCAAACATTTACATCTTGTGGCACTTTGGAGCGCAAAAAGGGACAAAGACGGTGGAGAAAGACGGGGATAGAGAGGGAGAGGGGCGCCTACCGAAGACACAAAGGCAGACATGGAAAGACGGATAAAAGTGAGGAAGTCGGACAAAGAAAGAGGCAGACAGAAAGAGTGAAACTTGGGACGGACACACACAGACAGACAAAGAGACTGTAAAAAAAAAGACAGAGACGGACAGGGAATGAGACAAGACAACGGCTGAAAGGCTCAGACAGAAGAGTCATTGTGTGAGCGCCAGTAGGTCAGGAGTTCATCCGCTGCCAGCCAGCCAGCCAGGGCCCAATAATGCCAGCAGGGATGGGAGTTATGATTGATCAGAAAAGAGTTGTTGCAAAACTTCAGAGGCTGGAAACAGATTTCCATTTTTAAAACTCCAGACAGCGCAACATGAAAACAAGGCGAAGAGGAGCAGGAGAGGGAAAATAGTGAGTGTGTAGAGAAGCAAGCTGCGCAAGTCTGCCTGTTTGTCGGGCTGGACAATTTCAATACCACTGAGTAAACCTAAACCTAACACAGGTTTGTGAGTATATATAAGAAGGAATGATCCCTCTAAGTCAGTGGGTCCAAACCTGGGCGTTATAACCCTGTTCAGTGGTTACAAGAACCATCTGAGGTGTTGAAACATGATTAACAATATAGAGAAGATGACAAAACATAGTTCTGTTCCTCCCTTCTCTGATTTGTCATTATTTTTGCATATTCTTGGGGAAATGTTTGTTTATGTCTTCCTGCCTCTAAAAGTAATTTTTCAAATGTAACCATCCAAAAATATTTGGTGAAATTACAAATTTAGATGCCTCTTTTTTTAAGTTGTACCAGATGACTTTTGCAAAGTTGATCTGTATTGTGATCTGACAATAGTGCTGCAGGAATGAGTCCTAAAGCCCAGAAGTCAGTTGGCATCTTTGAACCTCTAGTTCCCTCGTCTCGAAGTCAAGGGGCTTATTGAATGGGTTTTCGATTGAATGTCCCAAATAAGGTCTGTGTTTAACACAAGCTTAAGAGAATTTCACTTTTAGTTTTACGATCCCATAAGCTTTTAGCTGAAGGAACCAGGACGGTGCTAACTTCCAGGTTAGCCTACAGCACTCTATGGTATGGGTTTTGTTCGTTATCATCAAAACTACTTGGTTAGGTTCAGGTAAAACACATCATATGTGGTAAAAAATATGTTTTCACATCGTTAAACCTGACATTGTTGTTTTAGGCCGCTTGAGGGTTGCAAGAAGAAGTTGTGGACGCAACTTTGACATCAAGTTCATATGGCCAACTTAAGCAATCATTCAGTTGAAGTCGCGTTTCAGGCCGCCTGAAGAATGGTCCGATATCAACACTCTTTCAACTCTCTTTTTGGGCTCTACCAACTCCTGAGGGAAATTTCTGAATCTTTAGCTGCTCATTGCTCCACGATGTTCAGCAGCTGGTCTCTCTCTGTGCTGTGGTAAGTAACAGAGCTGCATGCTGAGATATATCTAAAAAAGCAACTTGCATCTGGTATTCCAACTATAAATAAGACTCTTCAAAGAAATAACTTTTTGTTCTCCTGTTTGTTTAAAAAATTCAAATGATAATCAGAAATAATTAATGCTGTGCTAAATTTAGTTGAATAGACAAAAGCCTTGCATAATTAATTGTTCTCGTTTGTCCAACAGAAAGCAGCCCTAGCCAAAACATATTTAGGTATTCATCATCCTCTTTTTTAAAAGCGTTTCCAAGGTCTGGCACAGGTGGGGAGGCAATTAGGCCAGACAGAGTGCCTGGGCTGTAATACCCCGAAGGAATCACAGGAAAGGTGATAATGATATTTTAGGGCAAAGGGTGCAGCGCATATTCTGGCAATCCTGCCGATTACTTAACTATAACTTAATATGCACTGTTGTGTCTAATAAAGAAGAAAAAACACCTGGTGCTGGTTTGCCACAGCCATTATCTCCTTGATGTTCTCCTCGCTGTCCTGACTGCCATGCCTCCCCCTCTGGAGATGACTGGATTCTTCCCTCAAGGCTCTTTCTCACTCTGTCTACTCCGCTCTTTCTTTCCCATTTCCATTTTTAGCTTTTTACCTGTCACTCCTGGAGCGTTACAATGAGTGAGCAGATAGACCTCAGTGTCTCGCTCAAGGACACTTTATCATAAACTTGGCTGTTAATGGGCTGGACTGGCGGTTAGCGGCCGTAATGGGTGTTGTCACGCCCCCGGGTCGAACCGATGTACGGTGATCTTATCGGAACAAGCGGTTCTGACCGTTTCTGACACTGCTGACGTCTTTAACGTTCACTAAATGAAGCCATTTGCCTCGATATTTTTTCTTGCATTTTCCCCTGCAACCACCCAACCCCCACAAATCTCTCTCTCTCTAGCTCAGAAATAGGCTTTACAATGAGAGATGGGAGAGATAAACAGACATGAGTCCCCCGTTCTGACTGTGGAGGGAGGAGAGAGCCGGTCATACAAGGAGAAACGAGAGAATAAACGTCAAAAACACACACACGGACATGGGATTCAAAAATGTATGCATTTTCTCACACGGGCACAATTTATGACCGCAAATTACGTGACACGCATATCGTTTGTTCCCATCATAACAACAGAGCGTGTGGACACAACATACTGTACAGGAGGAGATTCATATCTGGACTTATTTCCTTCCCCTCCCTAACAGAGACGGATCTTTTTGTCGACCGATCTCAAGCAAGCAGCGACAAGCCCACTTTGTCACGTTATCACACATCTGTATACGTGAAACCCATTTCGAAGACGCGTTTGCGGGCATATGCTGATTCCGTCTCCTGTAGACGATGGCTTTCACCTCCGCAAAACCCCATGAAAGAAAGAAAACAAAGCGCCTCTGTTCTGTTTTGCCGCTGCCTCACTTGCAACAGATTTTCCGTAAGTGCTCTTTTGGTGAGGAACAAGAGTCACCTTGAGCCTTTGTAGTCAAATCACAGCAGCTCTTTTCCTCACCTCTAATCCATACATTGCATAACATGGCAAGCCCTCCCTTCACGTCGACAGTAATACAGTGCCTACCTGCTGCAAAATAAAGAGGTAGATTCGGGGGGTGGGTGGGGGATGGGCTGCTAACGTATGCAAATAATAACACAGAAGAGTATAATGTGTGTACGAAGTAAACATGTGTGCGTATCTCTTTCCTGACCCCGACGATCCTGCTTCTGTCTCTTTTAGGAAACGCACCAAGAGAAACATTCGACATGGATGACACACCGAATTCTAACGGGACCCGGCGCTGGGTGCGTTTGTCACTTTGCGTTGAGCTCATGTTGTGTTATGTGCAACATTCATTTTTTCCAATGGGGTTTCAAACCAATAAAGTTAAGAAGCACCAACCAGGTTGCATAACGCACCTAACACTCCCTCCACATCACTGCAGCCATCCAAAACAGGGACTGATCCCCGACACACACACACACACACAGCACGCACACACACATATTTTACCTAGGTTCAGGGCAGAGATACACGACATCAAAATGGAGGACAGTGGAGTCTGCTAAATGTGATTTTATTCCATTATGTAATCCTCTAACCCAGTGACAGATCACCAGACAGCAGCCCTGTCATACATTTTTGATCCCGCTCATTGTTTCTCTTTTTTTTTTTTAACCATCCAGCACATTTTCCGTACCTGTGTTTTCTCACCTTCTCTGACACCATTTTTCTCCCCGCCTCCTCTTTTTCCTCCCTCTGTTTTACTCTCTCTCTCTCTCTCTCTTCTGACATGATTCCTCTCCCTTCCCCTCCTTGCCTTTATTTCCCAACCACCCACTCTCGTCTCTATCTCACTTAATCTCCCCCCCATCCCTCCCAATTCAACCCACATCAAGTCTGTTTGGTTTCCTCTTTCCATCCACCTCCTTCCCCTCTCCGTCTTATCTCTCCATCCTCTAATCCTCTGACACATCCCTCCTCTCCCATCTCCCTTTTCTAAATGTCTCAACCCTGTTTCGCTCCCTTCCTCCCCCTTTCTTTATTCATTCAATGACCCCCCTCCCCACCCGTCCACCACCACAGGTCTTACCAGGTGTGGGCTACAGTGAAGCGTCGCCTCTGTCTGATGCTCTTGTTGACCATCATCTTGCGAAACAGGCGCGGGGAGCTTCTGGGCGACAGTTTGGGGGACGTGGCGCCCCTCTTCCCTCCCACCACACCTGGCATTTTGGGAGGCTCCAGCTCCAGGTGCATGTGCTCCTTGAACGTCCGGATGCAGGAGTCCATCTCGACGCTCAGCTCGTTGGACGACATCGCCGCGAGCCGGCTCGACTTTCCTTCCTCTTCGAAAATTCCGGCCCTGTTCTGTCCGAATTCAGTCACATCAGCCGGTCATGCACAGCTGATTTGGTTCTTATCCCGACACAAAGAACTTTACAGACAGATTGAGGCTACCTCATGCGCAAGCATTCACCGAGGACAAGGCCAGCTCACACATACCTTTTTGTTGTTTGTGTCGCCTCTGTGCTTTTCTATCCTTCCCCCTTTCCCCAGTTCTTCACGGGTTTAGGGATTAGCCAGCCAGCAGTCGTGCCCTCTCCCTCTCTCTTTCCTTCAGCTCATGCACCGTGCTTTAGGAGAGCTCTAACCACGGCAGGTTCACATACAGCTCGTTCAGAGGGAGAAGAATTCCTCCTCTCCCATTGCCCCGCTGGTCTCGCTGTCTGTAAAGTGCACACCCCGGTGCTCTATCACTCACCCTCCTCTCCTCAGTGTCTTTCTGCTGGTGCCACCTCAGTACCAACTCTTTTCTCTCAGTCCATCCAGGCAGCCTGATGTTGGAGGATCTCCCTTATGAAAGATTCAGGAGGGCTGAAAACTGCTCTCTGCTTCCTTGTGCCTCGCTCTCCCCTCCATCAACTCCTGCTTGACTGACCTCCTCTCTCTCTCTGCAAACAACCAACCCCCCCCCACCTCTCCCAAAGGCACTCCCGGTGTGCCACAGAGTGACTCCCACTATGCCGAGCCCGAAGTCAGATTTCCCTTCACTCGCACAGTCAGAGCGGTGAGCATAGCAGAGCACAGGACAGCGCAGCACGGCACGGCACGGCACAGCACAGCACAGCACAGCACGCAGGCAAATGCTTCACTTGCTGTTTCATTCAGAATATACACAAGGAGCTGAGAGCAGGCACGCAGCGAGTGCAGGCCACGCCCCCGCCGTTAGGGATTGGCTGGTGGTTGTTGTGACGACAGGCAGGCAGGCACGGTAACAGGTTGTGAGATTTATTATTTATTTTTCCCCGTTTGAGCCAGCATTTGTGGTAACGCTGCTGATGATGTTGTGACCTTTATTGAGGCAGGCAACCGGTGAGTGCAGGCCAAGAAAGAAAAGAGAAAAAAATGGCAATTTGGAGTGAGGATAAAAGCAAACAGCTTAATGGGCATGAGTGAGTAGAAACACACACAGTGCCTAAAGGTCAACTGATTCAAATAAACACTCTAAAGAATGCACGGTAAGGTCAGAAGGCGACCAGATTATCACTTATGACACAAAGTACATTACCCCACAGTTTATCGCTCACACACGCGCACAAACGCACACTCTTTCCCCTCCATAATTCTGTCTGAATGGAGGCAATACAGCCGTGATATTTGCTCAGTGTGTGGAGAAAGAAAGGAAGACTTGACAGATGCAGTCATCCCATATACACAAAGGGCTACTCTGAGCGATGAAAAGAAGACAGAGGAAAAAAAGAGGGGCAATGCCCCGAAGGTAAAGACGCAGAGAAGACGAGGGCGAGAAATCCAAAAGGAAACATCACAAGAGGCAGAGCGGCAGCGTGACGAGTGCTGGAAATGTGAGCACTTGCTCGTCTGCTCGGCGGACTGATTTGTTTTGGTTGTGAGTCATTGATGACTCTGAGCCATCCGAGCACCGAGCGCGTTCTCACTAAACGCTTGCCAATAAATCTCTTGAAAATAGTCTTTCCAGGCTTGTATGCAAAAAAAAGAAAACACTTGTAGTAATATGAGGCGTCATGGGAGCGCAGCCGGCCAGAGTGTGTAGCATTTGTTGGTGGTTTTAAAATCAGTCGATGATGCATTCACTGGCTGCTTTTCATCACTCCCACTTTCATCACTCTTTTTGTGTTGTTTTTTTTAACAACCACAAATAATGAAAGTCACCAGGAAACAGAATGAAATAAGACTTGATAATCACCGGACACAGTATTAACCAGAAGTAGTAGCAGGCACAACAGTCTCTCTAATTCAATCAAGCCTAATATCGAATAAAACATTTCACTATTCTGGGCCGACACCCATTCTTCATCTTACACTACTTATGTGGAAATCCCCTCGGGGACATTTTACTAAAAGCTACTGGTACCAATGCAGGAGAGTAAGAAGCTCATGTAGGATTCATCATCTGGGGACCATGATGGTCTACACAAACCTTTTCTGCAATCCACCTTATGTTGTTGACATATTTCAACCACAGCGGTGACCGACACAAAGTGCTGCCACGGCTATAAAAGCACTTTATAGAAATGCACAGTTTCTCCCATCCGTCTGATATTTCTTCTTGATAAAACACCCGTACATAAAATCTTAAAATAACACTGCTGTCTCTTGCGCATTAGTTAGATTACTGCACTGAAATGGGACATGAAAAACGGATGAATGACAAAGCACGAATGAGGGGGGCAGAAAACCAATGCCAGCCAAGTCATTTTATGAAAGATTGAAAGAGATTGAATTAGAGTGACTGGGCCATTTCATTCCACATCAAACTCTAGTTCTGACATCCTTGAGGGCTCGAATGAAAGCACACAATGCAGTGTCACAGCGCAGGAAGAACTGGCATATCCAACTGGCCCCGCAGCCTTGATTAATTGTACAAGTCATTTATTAAAACTGTGCACAGCCATACTAATGGCTCTGTGAGGCACAGCGCGGCTTTGAGCTACATGCTTACACCAGGATGCTAACATGCTCATAATGATAATGTTTGACTAGTGTAATATTTACCATGGTTAAATTAGTTTAGCACGGTAGCCAGGAGCTTTTTTAAATTCACACTGAACACAAAGTATAACAGATGGGATGCATTTTAAGTTTTGACCTAATGGTGGCACTATAGGATCACCCAAGTGGTTACAATTCACCTTGAGAGGGGACAAGAACGTTTGTACCAAATTTACCTGCAAGCCGTCCAGTAGTTGTTCAGTTGTTTTTGCAGTGCACAACTGGAAAAAGGTCACGTCCTTATTGCAATGAATTGTGGGCAATTAAAACTAAAGTGAAGTCCGGTGAAGTCTGCACCCCATGCGAACACTCTCAGGTCTGCAGACAATGAGCTTGAAGGCCCCTGTGGACTGGATGAACTGTGTTCGGACAGCCATCGGCACTCCAACAAGAGCGGGGGAAGTCCGGACATTCGGATGCAGCGTCGGAGGATCAGAACCAATGACATATATAAAGATGGACAACATGACGGCTCCTTAAGAGTGAAAACATGTCGATTGCCCCCTGGTGGATGGCTGCAGTGTGAGTCATAAACCCCTCCCCCTCCATGTTAGCAGATGGGACATGGGCCAAACTAAAAAGTCAAGGTACACGTCAGATAAAGTGTTCCTAAAGACAAATTCTGTCATTTAATTTTTTTCTTATCACTCTGATGTATGGTCAAGTGTATGGTTTTCTTAGTTTTAGTTTGTTTTTTTTGTTAATTAGTTATTTGAAAGTTGTAAATGTCATAATTTACGGCTGAGACCTGCTTTCCACTAAGCAGGTCGGTCGGTGTATGGGCGGGAACTCGATACCAAGGTTCCATGGACTGATAACTGCTGCGTAGACTCCAAGTGATGTCACCAATGCAATGTAGTGTTCGTATCCAGGATAGTTTGGTTGCAGTGTTGTACAGTGGAACTGGAGACACTTCATCCATCTTTATACATGTAAATGGTGAGGACAGAAAGAGGACTTCATCTTCTGGGAACCATGATTGCTCGTTCAAAATGTAGGTGGATGGATGGATGGATGGATGGATGGATGGATAGATGGATAGATGGATAGATGGATAGATAGATAGATAGATAGATAGATGCTTCAGTGCAATCATGAAAATGGTTATGAATAAGTCATCCAGCAGTTCTTAAGATATCTTGGCCAGGACAGCCAGACAACCAGAGATCACATCAATCGAGCTGCTCCTCTGGCATGGCTTAAAATGTAAATGTGCTGCTTTTTCTCTGCATCTTTACATCACTGTAAATTCAATACTGTTGGGTGTTTTTAACATCGGTCAAGCAATTTGAAAATGTCCCACTGGGTCCAACAATCCTGCGATGAGCTTTGGTCTCACATCTTACTTACTGTGAGATCTTTTTAAATGATTAAACAGATAAAATATTCAGTAAATCATTAGAGGCGGCCCTAAGGCTCCTTTGCTTTTCTGTATAGTGCTATAGTCCGCTGAGGCTGCAGTCACTCTGGCTTTAGCTTTATTCAGATCCGCGTAATGTTGCGGGACTGTTTTGACAGGATTATTCCCACTTGTCATGCCACATACTAGTTTGAACAAACACAGACGTAAGAGGAAGAAGGTGATAGAACTGATCCAGTAAACTCCTGCCAATTTCCTGATCTTCGCTCCTACCTTGATGAATGAGTATAGGGTTAAAATTTTCATACGCATCCTTCTGGCTGCCCCCAAGCCTCACCTGTCACTTTCCATAATGTCACAACATGCAAGAAAGATGCTTCAGCCTGCCCCATGTTGCCTCAGTCTTTGGTCTCCCACTGTGAAACCCTGAGCAGGGCAGCCAGATCATCCTTAGGACCCGTCTGTCCGGAGACTGTTCCTTATTCTTTGTTTTTCACAGATGGGTGGAAAACAATACCGCACTATGGCTCAGATTAACAGGCCTGTATTAATTCGCAAAGGTCAATGGACAAACAGAGAAAGAGACTCAAACACAAAGAGACAGCAGATAATAAACACTGAAGCGCTGGGTTTTTTCCAATAAACATGTACACCTGCAGCTGCTTTATTACCGGCAGCAGGGGAAACGGGCTGAAAAGAGGCAGTGAATTATTTATTCATACGAATTATATCCGCCCAATCAATGCACATAAAAAACAAAGGATAAAAGGTCACAGAAATGGAAAACAAACGACATGCAAAGTAAATGGTGAGCAGGGAACAACAGCAAAGGTGACGCAGATGATTTGTGGTGAAATCTGAAAGAGTTGGAGAAAACACAGAACACGGGGGACGTTGATTTCAAGGCAACCGTGTCAAAATTTCCTCTGAGAACAGAGAGACAGTCGGGAAGATTTCCCCCTGGGATGTGTGAGTATAATATAGCAGAGAGACAGTTATCCCATCAAAAAAAAAATGCCTGTAAACTCACAGCCTAACAGACTAAAATACCCTGAGTCTCAGGTTTAATTCGCACTCACACATGAGCGGATTGCCACGCAACAGAGTGACAACCAGGAGAGTAGCCAAGGTAAATATGACGGATTATTCCTGAACCAGAACTCTCCCAAAGCTGATGAAACGGTGGAGGACACGACTGCTCGCCCCGAGGATTTAGCCTAAAACTGGATCATACTGGGCCATCCAATTTTCCCCTAGCTAAGCTGTATAATCATGCAAAAATGATGTGGAAATGTTAGGTGCATGTTGACTGTTGGTGTGTTGTTGACATGACATGAGAGGCGCTTCCACGTGGATTGAGAGTGGCGTTGCACTAAATCAATAAAAAAGAGATAATCAGATCATTTAAATCAGATAAAACGACTAAACAGCTTCACAAAATTCTACTCAGCTGGAGGAGCGCGAACAAATCAAGCCTACCCTATTAGCCTCTGTTCACTTCCACATATTTATTGACATAATTGATGTTTGCTTTTAAAATTAAAGCCTTTTTCTGCTCATCTGCGTCCAAAATGTTGAGTTAATCTGCTGCTAACGATGAAATGTGAAAAAATTCCACAGGGGTTAATACTTTTTACACACATTGCATGGTACAAATTCCTGCTGGGGCTGACAAAGTACTCCACCTATCTATAATCATGTTATATAATATCCTAGTGTAGACTGTCATAGCTGATGGTATCTAATTACTCCGCCACTAATCTCACCACTATGTCGCTTTGCTTGAGACTAACTGCGGGTGTTGTATGTGTATTGCTGTCGCCTAATTGCTATTGTTAAGTATGGTATAGGAGGACAAAAGTACTGTGACATCATAAACAATGATGAGAGTTTATATCGGGAGAATCCAGCAGAATGAGAACAATGAGAACAGAGAACAATCTACTGCTGAACGCCCGCAGAACCAAGGAGCTGATTGTTGATTTTAGAAGAAAGGAAGCAACGACACACACTCCCGTCTGCATCAGTGGAGCTGACGTGGAGCAGGTGAACAGTTTCTCAACATCAATGTCACAGAGAACCTACATTAGCCATCACAACAACAACAAAAAAAGGCACGAAAACGGCTTCACTCTCTGAGGAAACTCTTGTCAGCTTTGACAGAGGAACAACAGAAAGCATCCTGACTGGAAACATCACAAACTGGCATGGTTCATGCACAGTAAAACCGCCCAGAACATCACTTGTACCCATCTGCAGGGCATCAGCGACATGTGAGATGTCTGCACAGAGCCCAAAGGATACTAAAAGACAGCACCCACCCCAGCCACAGCAAGTCACCCTGCTGCCATGTGGCGAAAGATACAGAAGTATCCGCTGCTGTACCACCAGACTACGCAGCAGCTTCATTCACCAAGCAGTGCGACACCTCAATTCACCCTTCTCCACTCCATAAAATAATTTGTTTTGTACTGATTCTCCTACGCAGCGTGAGGGAACTTAAACTTAATTTTGTTTTGCATCCTGGTTTGTAAAAGGACGAATAATCTAACCCTGAAACTTGAAATATATAGTGTTTGGTGTTAAAGGATGCAGATTTAGTTATTTTTTTTATTTGTGCATATATGTTTTCATTGTGGTATATCTCCTGGAATGTTATTATTTAGGGGATGTGTATGCTTACAGTTGGATAGTGTGTTGAAAAAATTCCATGAGGGGTGGGTAATGTAAAATACCAGACACGAAAAGAAAATACTGACTATTTCTTATTTCCCACACTTGTTATTTCATATTCTAAGATCTCTTTTTTATGACCTTGTGCCGCTGTAACACCCAAATGTCCCCTCTGTGGGATCAATAAAGGATAATCTTATCTGGTCTCATCTGTTACGGTCAGCGCTGAATGGCCGGACACATGACACATTAAGACAAGTACAATCTTTGTGCGTAATTCGTCTGCCTGGGTCTCTGTGCGTGCTAAAATGAAAAGTCCAAGATTCAATTTCTGCTCACTGGCTGCGTGGATTACTCACACCCACACGAAAGCTGTCTGGACGCCAGCAGAGAGGCCGGCGCACAACAACACGCCGCACAAAGGAAGCACACAGAGTGCAGACGAGCCGTAATCTGGCCGGTGTCGTCCTGACCCTGGGTGAGGAACGCGTCCAAATATAGTTCCAAATCTTGTTTGGAGAGGAATCGGAAATGGGAAATTTCATTCACAATGGGGAAATGATATTGTTAGACATCAAAGAGAGAGGCTGAATAGATAATAGTTTACAAACAGAAGCATTCTGGGAAGACTTTCCTCATACTTAGTACTGAATGTACTGGAATGAGTTTTAGCAAGTGCACATCGTCACCAGATATTTGGGCTTTTCAATATGACCAAAATCTCATATTTACAAGTCATTTAATATTTCAGATAACAATACATATCACAAACATTTTCTCTAAATAAAATGAAGAAATAGTTGATATCAAATGATCACATAGAAAGGTCTGTATTTATGTTTTGAGCGCTCATCTGTACTTTCTTACATGTGTGACATGGTTCTTGCGTAGTTGGTAAAGGACGGTCAGTCGTGTTTAAGTCTTTTGTTTGGAATTACCTCATTCTGTGTCACGTTCACTCTCATCCACGTTCGTCTGTGTTGCCTTCAATGCAGATTTCCTGCCTGCATCCACGCCGTGTGGGATAAACACACACAAGCGTTGTCCGAATGATGAAAAATATTGCCGGAATAAATGACAGAGCACAGTATGAAACAACAGACATTCTTCTATTGTCACACAATAAATATTGTCAGAGCAGCTTTACCAGACATGATAATTAGGCCTTTGTGATGCATGTCTGAAATATCACCTTGTTACAATAAAGCTACTGTGAAGCAACTGTGCATGACAACCTTTTCATAGAACTCAACTTCAATGCTTACAAAGAAAAGCATTTGCTAGATTGTACCTTTTCTTGTCTTGTAATATTTTCTATATTTGTACTGATAATGTCAAGGTCACATCACAAAATGCGAGAACTTGGGCTTGCAGAACTCTATATTGGAGTACAGACAGAAATATGGATGTTACCCTTCTCTCTTGTGTTAACATAGCCACTGGCTCTCAGTCAGCTTCTGTTTTTGGGGGTATTTGTGAACATCAGTATATAAAAAAACAAAAAAGAAAAACTAATTGCAAGTGTGGGGCAAAAGATGTACGCAGACCAAAATGAGCTTGGCAACATTTACTCATGTGCTGAACTGTGGCCAAAAGCAGGGTGGACAGGAAACAGCACGGGCAGAGTTATAAACGTAAACCGCGGGTGCTCGCACGGCCCGCAGGCTAACAACAGCAGCCAATAAACTTGTTAATTATACCTTTAAAGTTAAATCAAAGTCAAACTTCACGCTTAGCATGAAGAGTCGGGTCAGCTTGCATCTAGAGGCAAAGGTGTCCCTTGTGACTCTTTGCGCATGTCGCTACTTATATTATCGGGAGGATGCATGGCTTCCTTTAAATGTATCGACACTGCTGACATTGGATGGCATATTCTACCTATAATCTGTCACTCTGCAGGCTATTAACAGGACAGGAGGCAACCCAATATCCCCTTCACAGCTCTTTATGAATACTTCAAGTTTGATAACAAAACGTAAAATCGAGCCCTTACAGAGGTGGATACAGCGCAAAAAAGTACATATTGAATTATCTCAAGTACATAAAAGTAAACAGAAACACAAACAGTTCGATTGCATTAGAGATGTTCTTTGTTTTTCGTGGCAACGAAAAGGAACGCTGAAATACGGCGAAGTTCTCACAGCAACGGAATTCTATTATTTAAAATAACTAAATAATGAATTGCAAAACTAAGGTGTTACATTATCATTACAACGAGCAAGTAATCTATGCAGTATTGTCACTCGGCGCCGACTCTCATTAACAGTTTGTGTCCGCACCAGCGCCGGCTTCTCTCAGGCAGCGGCACAAGCTCACCCAGCCAGGCACGATTTCAACAATCAATCCGTGAGGCACTCTGAGCCCCGAAACAATTGTGTACATCAGCAGGAAAAAATAATTGAATCCCAAAATAACTTCCTGCCCCCTCCTCGCCCTCCCACTCATTGGTGAAAGCACTTAAATTAGTACAAGTAGAAAACGAGGGGACTGAGGGGGGATGAGGGAAGTGCTGATGGCTGGTATTTAAACTGGGTTACAGACAGATAAAGACCCACATATAATACATACACACACACACACACACACAGGCACACACATCTACCAGCCTTCAAGAAGGTTCTGCTGACCCTGGCGTTTAGCAGCAGTGATGCCTGAAGGAGACGTGGCTCTTTAAAAGAGAGAAGGGGGGGACACGAGGGAGACCTGTCTGCCTCTACCACCAGGGTGACTGACGGCTGACACACACCTCACCTGTTATAAAGTCTGCGGTTGCCTGAGCGGACCGTACAGCGCCCAATAAGCTCGCTGTTAACAGAAAGAAATGGAAAATCGTCATCAGACTCTATGAAAATCAAAACTACATGTGTTCAGATTGGTGATAAATTGAAGGGAAAAAAACACCATGAGGTGTCTTACTGAGTGACCACAAGCCTCGAGAGAGCTTCAGTGTTCAGCTGTGTTTGATGGTGGTGATATAGAGTCAGCCCAAGCTTTTTATTTCAATCTGTCGCCGGTCTGCATGTGTGAGTACAGATCTCTGAGTGTGAGCTAAACCACCAAACCATGTTCACACTGCACTCCTCTGGTAGAAACAGAAAGTGCAGCTCTCTTCAAGAACTCACTCATATCACTTCTCAACAAGCAGGATTTGATGATTCATCCAAGAACGTTGAAGAAAATAATTCCTATTATTTATCCATATGACTTTGTCTCTCAGTGCGCCAGCTTCCATGCCTTATATCCTTTTTTATTCACTGACAGGTTTTTGCTTAAAGATGTAATATGCACGTTTTCTGCGTTACAATGTCTGAAAGCAGCAGGATTTTTGTGCCATGTTTGGTTAAATTGTGTCTCACAAATGTTTCAAACTCATTTCAAAACATCTGTTCAAGGCAATGGTGCATTTCATTTGGTCAACTGTCTTTGACTTTCACAAGGGAGTCAGTGGGTGAGGAAGGAAGACGCAAATAAGACTAAAGGTAACATGAATACATAACTTATTCATGAACATTTCTGCCTGTATTATGTCAGATAGACTTTCATTAGCAAAAGTGGTTGTTTAACAATGTATACAAAAACTAACATGATCCCCTGTGTTTTTTTGCTGTTTTGATTAAGATCGCTATAGCAGCAGAATTTACATACTGTGTGTTTGATGGAGCCCCGGTGCAGTAACAAGATACAAGTGAGGGGTCACAAGGCAAGTACCAAGACAGGAAAGATAACTTTATCACAACATACAGGTTTTCAAACTTTTTTCAAAATTCAGCAGTCTTGGCAGGGAGCGTCACTCTTCGGTTAATCTACTCGTAGACATGTGCAATCTCTCACTGCACCACTAGCATTACTTCCCTAAAAAGGTTATAACTGAAAAGGTTTGGGGACCTGTGACCTAGAGCATATTCAACAGATGTGTCAGTGTGAGTCACTCACTGTAAGTTGGCCAATACCAAAAATACACATCTAAAAATGTCAACAAAAAAAAGGGAACAGCATATTGTTCCAGCATTACAGCGACCCAAATATCACTGGTAGTTAGAACAGGACACACACACACACACACACACACACACACACGCAAACACACACACCTTTCTTGAGCACAGGGCCAATCAGGGCTGATTAGCTCGTTAAGTAAAAGCGTATCTGATTTTGACACGAGTGGACAACTGGCTGCTCGCCAGGAACTGGCCACTTGCTGCTCGTGCTTGTGTATGTGTTATCTGAAACTGCACATTGTACCTGTTGCTGTGTGTGTGTGTGTGTGTGTCTGAAGGCACGGTGCATAAATAATGAAATGAGGCAGTGTCATCTTCAACAGGCTGAATGCAACATGACGGATGGGTCACTGATGCAGAGAGGTATTCTAGCAAGACTTCCAGGACCAGGGAACCACCTGTGGTTTACTAACATCACTTTGTCTCCAGTGATTAGCTGTAAAAAAAAAAAAGTTTGCTTTATTAAACTTATAGTACCTCCCAACTAACTCCAAAGGCTCAGTTTAACAAAACAGACACATTCTTTACAGGTTGATTAACATCCATGAAGTCGTCACATGACCAGTGTGTACTTTAAGGTCACAGTCAAATGATGCCAACAGAACAACATTGTGACAAGATCACCAGAACTGGCCACTATACACTCTGTGCCGAGAGATTCTGACAGTAAAAATGACAAACAGAGGCGCTGACCATGCTTACATCACTGCCAAAAATATATAGTACAATGGCTCGTAGTATAAGGCCCCAGTGCCTAACATCCTGATCCTCAAATGACACCTGGAGATACATACAGTCTCCAAGTGTAGCGAACCCATGTGGGCTTGATCACTCTCGTATTATTGAAAATTAAGGCTGTCCACTCTTCCACAACCAAAACAAAATCCACATTGAAAACCACCAGGAGCCTCCTTTACAGCACCCTGGGGAGGCAGAGCAATATGATAGCCTGATGATCGAAGCACAGCAGATACTGTTCTTCAAAAATGGGAACCGCCACCCACATCGGCCACATTTAAGGCACTGTCCCTCAGCTCCTCAAGAGGTGTGACAGTAGCACTTCACATTACAACATGTGTAATGTAATTACCAAAGTAATAACATGGGAATAGCTTGGTATTAACAATGGGTGATGTTTAATATCTGGGTTATTTTCGGTTATTGACGATTGATATGATCTCTTTATTGTTTATTATTCCTGCAGTTTGCCATACTGTTACCAAAATATTACTATTCTATTTCTAAACCGTTTTGCCACATTGCTTAATGTATTTCTGCATTATTATCCTTTTAATTTTCTCCTAATTACCCTGTTAGAATCATTTTAGTCTAGTTTTACCCAGACACATCCATTGTTAATACCAAGCAGTTAAGTTGAGCTATCGATATGTCATCCAAGATGGTACAATAATACTGACATCTTCAGCACCTCAGTGCGAATCTCATCCATCACTGATGCTTTGACACTGTGAAGATTTTTGATGCTTTTGTCTTAAGACTGTGCCTCTCCTCAACATCTGTAACTCAAGAAGCTCTTCACCACCCGACTCAATCTGCAGTCAAAGTCTCCTCCCCTGCTGAGACCCGCCTGGGCCGAGGCCCTCCCTCCTCTCTCTGAGCTGTCTGACAGGTCCCCAGGTCCTCTTTGAGATCAACTGTGAGTTTTTCTCCACAGGCTCCCTGAATTCCTGTTAGAGCTGAATCTATGCATCCATGACCACAGAGGGCGTACCTGTTATTACCTCCTGACACCCGTCTGCTGATTCGGGAGGGGAAACCAGTCCTGAAGCCTCTGTCTTGAGCGATGTTTAAAACAACAAACACAGCCCATTCTCTGACCTCATTTCCTCCAGATACCAGCAGGTAATAGTATTTTTAAATATTAAAGTGACAGGATTTCTCCCAATAAATTGTTTACCTGAGGTGGTAAACCACTTAGATTTTGACACATTTTGTCTCACAATTACTTTACTTGTTATATTATACAGTAGAACTTACAGTTAGCTGGTTATTGCAACTTGGTTAGTTGGTGTTAGTCTATGTGTCGGCAAATAACTAAGTACAGTGCCAAGTTTGTCCAGCAGAGAGCACTGACGAGTGGGCTGACTGATGTATATTGTTTGATTTTGACCACTGACAGAGTAAACTGAGATAAAAACTAACCTCTGATCATAAGTATAAGTAGTGCTGTACGCAAGAAACACAATCTCCACAAAAAGCATATTCCTATCCAGTAACACTGATATGAAACACATACCGTGGGCAGGTGTGTCTCAGTGTTATCATTGTTAAAAATACCACGATAAATTTTAATTGCTTATGAAACTGTCTCAATTTAAGACTGATCCCTCCGTACGATCTACATAGCACACATACCACAGTGAGGATATTGGCTACTTCTGTATATTTTCTATAGTAACTCTAAATGCCTCATCAGGTCAGATTCTGACTTTCAATGTTGAATAGGTTATAAAATTAGAACTATTTCTTAAGGCACAATGCTGAGGATGAATTAAGGAGTCTCACAGACTCATCCAAAGGCACCGCAAGGATCAACAAAAAAATAAAAGTTCCTTGTAATAGCTTTAACTTAAACTAGTCGTGAAACTAAAACCAGGTGTGAAAAAACTAAATTTTAGCAAAAGAAAAATAAAAAATCAACAAAAGAAACGCTGATATCAAAATAAAACTACACTCAAACGAGATAACCCACTCTGGAAACAAACTGAAACAACTTTGAATTAAAAAAAAAAACAGTATCAAAACTGTGGTAACTCTGAAGTGTCTGCTTGTACTCTACTGCCCCATCTACTGATGCATCTGTCGATCTAATGTGTCAGCAGTGGGACCTGTGCACTACATAGCATGTGACTGCTCTGGGATGAAAACAATGCTTCTCCACAGTAAATAAAATAAACTAAGAAAGGCAGCCTTGTGTTTAGTTTGTTGACTACAAGTATCCAGGTGGTTTCACATTGTGCGTGTACACAAACACTGGACTTGTTCCACTCACCATTCAGGATCAACGGGCGTGATGTCTATCCGGGGAGGGGCTCCGAAGGGCAAGGACGTCGGCCTGGCCATGATTTCGTCGTCCGGAGTCCTCGACCTCTCCGGCTGTCGCCATGACAACGGAGGAAGCTGCAGGTTGCCGGAGAAACGTCGTCGTCCACGGCGCAGGTCAACACCCAGTGTGCAGGACGGAGATGTGAAGGACTCACTGAGGCAGCAATCAGGAGGCTCTTTGCTGTCCTGAGAAGAGACAGGATGGAAGGAGAAACGGCATTAATTAAAGAACACGTTCTGATAGATTGATTTAGAGTCACAGAGACAAAGAGAAATGGAAAATGAGAGTACACCACTTTACTCAAACATTTATTCATACAATGGCTGCCCACTAAGGGGCGCCACAGACTTGTTTCTGCCCACAGATGGAGCACGAAAGCGTTTCATCACATTCTCTGGTAATCTATTACAAAATATGTATCAATAAACCTGACACCACTTCTCAACTTCTCTCAAATGACCTAATATGGGAGTGTAACTGAAAATCTGCTGATAATCACTGAGTTCATCAGGGTGCAGTCTGACATGAATCCCACTTTGATTTCTAGGATTTTTTTTTTTTTTATAATTTCACTCACGCCTCCTTCTGAAGCCGCCACCCTTCGCTTCCACCTAATTTACTGGCTTAATTTGTCTTGTTAGCGTGCGCTGTCTGTAGCCAGCTGAGTGTGCGGCATAAATAACCATGTTTATTCCTCAGCTGCGCGGCATAATTTACATGTAGGTCTGAAGGGCATGATAAATCCTGACTGTCTCTGTTCACTCATCAACAGCTCAGAGACGCATGCTGAGAAATAGTCATCAGCTTGACAGGGACTTGAATAACACGCTTGTAAACTCTCAACAAGACAGAAGTTCTCTACTTAGCTTTTGTTGTCAGTCACTCTTTTAAAAATAACACATTTCACTTTTTTGGGGGGGGACTATTCGGAAGGCAGTCAACCAATCTGTTAAATTCCTTCTCTTCAACCTTACTACTCAAACCCGTCAAATATTAGGTGCCTGTCAGGTTTGAAGCAGTTGGACTAAACCGTAGCTGCAGCTTAAAAGACACCTGGCAGCACCCCATCATGCCATCACCTCGTCACTAGAACTCCTGCGTCACAAGCATATGTCTCTGCGCACCAGTCAAGTTGCCGTTCACATCAATATCTTTCCTGACTCATATAATATAGGCTATGTTGTGAGGACTTGGAAGGGGATTCGAAAAGGTATTGTGTTTTGGGGACAATGGAGGTTATCACTACTGTGATGACATGTATGATTAAAGTGAGTTCTTCATAGTGAGAAACATGCTGTCTTCACTTATAGACTATTTTCGTTTACAGAAGACCAACAGAGAGCTTCGTCACGTGGTCCAACAACAATCACAAGACGATCAATATCAGTAAAACCAATGAGCTCGTTGGGGACCACAGCTGTATGTATATCAGTCATTGAGAGAAATGAAAATCGGCAGCACAGAAGCTCTACACCATCAGCACAGTTCCAACGCTGACACCTAAGATTAGTGACACCAATTCAGTATCTGACCACACGTGAAATATGGTCACAATCTCACCTTCTGGTCCTGACTTATGGTGTTGAATGGTGGCCAGAAAAAGTGTTTTTGCACTGTGAAGCTGACCTTTGACCTTTTGAAAATGTCTTTATTGCATCACTCTATCCTATTAGACATTGGTGTGAAATTCAGTCATATATACTGTATATTAAGGCAATATATAATTTTCATGTTCATGAGATTGGGACAGACGTTGATGCTTGGTGCTCGCTTGCAGTCAAAGTTAATGTACAGTGTGTACCTGATGTTAAACCTTTAATGTGCCTTTTTAAAAAGCCACTACAGTATTATTTCCTGGGTGTATACATGATTATGTATATATTTTTATCGTCTGAATAACTGTATGTTCTAGGTTTGCGTGGCATGAAGGAGTTACTAACTTTCATGTCGCTATGCAACCCTGAGTTGTAAACTGACAAATAAATCACCTTGAACCTTGGACTTTATTAATACTGTAGGAAGCTTCATAAAGTAAACAAGCCTGTGGTAGGAGTGTTTTTACTCCAGTCCTGTAAGTCTTGTCAGAGGTTGGCAGCAGTGCTGAAAAAAATCAACGACAAAATCATTTGAACCAACTCGTTTTTTTTAAAACTCTACCAGGTCTCCAGTAGTAAGACCTCCATCCAGTAAACACAGCCTCCTGCAACAGCTCTCCTTGGCTTTTCGCCCTCTGCCGCCCACTCACAGCCTCTGTGATATACCCAACTAACTGCGTGATGCCAGTTATCGCGAGGGAAGCATTACAACCTCAATTCATTCTTACTTTATGCAGACCCGAGTTACAGCTTGCTTGTATCAGTGCACTTACGTTCCCCTCCAAGCTCCTCAGAATCCAACAAAATCAGACTGTTCAATGAGCACTGCAGGCCAACATGGGCTCTGAACATGTTGGTGCTACCAGACACAGCGGATGCATTTGGGAACTTGCTGTTTTGTTGGAAATGATAAATCTGCATACTCAGTGTTTGCCTCCAGCCATTCAGTGCAGATTTATGCTCCAAGAATGTTGATGCAGATGTTCTCCAGTTGTACCAAGCTGAAGATGTTTCACAGTGGGGCGACTCATCCGTGTTTTTGTTTTTAGTGGTGTTTTTTCATTGAGTGCTGCTGCTCAGCAATTCAGTCAGCTACCAAAAAAACATTACGCTCTCTGATCGTCTCATCACTTTAGTTTCTTGTATCGTATTCTTGTACTTTGTACATTAGTGCTGTGTGGTACTGTTCACTGTTTATTGCTGCATTTGTCTTCTCCTGTCTATGTGCTCTGACACTGACAATTGAGTGTCTGCCATGTAAGGACTACGTCTTTTTACTGTGTATGTTTTCGTTGTTTATGTCTAATTTTGTACCAACACTGCAAACCAATTTCTCTTCAGATCAAATCAATAAAGGCAGCTTGCAAATACTGTACGTGCAGGGTTTGGCTTTGGTGTGAATTAGGTCTTGCATATAGCTTTAAATAAATAATCAATCAATAAAAAAATATATAAATAATACATACTGTTACAGATTAATATTTAAATTATCCTTAACACCAGACATCTTCCAATTAACTTAATTTCATGGTAATTAGGTATAATTATTCTTTGAAATTACTCTTCAATTACCACAATAATTAACCAAAATGATTTAATAATAACATTCTGCTATTTTTCGATAAGTTAATAAATAGCTGGTAATTTCGTTAATTCATTTCCGGGAAAATTCCAACTAGTTTCTGCCAAACTTCTGTAGGTCAGTAAATTTTTATTAAAAGCTTGTTGCAAAACAGCAGGATGTTATTCTTAAATAATATCGGGTTAGTTTTCAATAAATATTACGGTGGTTTCTGTGGTCATTTCAGGGTCATTTCCAAGAAATTTCAAATAAATTGATATGCTTGATAAATAATCTGTGACATACGGTCATTCTTTGTGTTGTATTTAAAGAGCCATCTAAATTTCAAAGAAAATATTAAAACGTAATATTCTAAAATCAAAACCAATAAAACATTTTTTCGAGAAAACACAGTCGCGAGACAAAACAGCTTGGCAACTGTTGATAAGTAGGAAGAATATAAATACTTGGGAACCATCAAAACGCAGAAACATTATGTACTGAAATGAGAGGCAGCAAAAAAGTGATTCATGAAATTAAAATAGGCTCTGCTGCAGTGCCCTCTCGAAGTATAAAAACAGATCAGAAGAAGTAAAGTATTGCTTTCCGATGCTGTTAAGAGATATTTTCTTCGAGGGGAGGGAGGGCAGGAAGGGACAACAATATACTTTTCTGTGACAGCTCAGAGAGGAGATAGTGTGGTGGAAGGGCAGAGAGAAAGACAGATGGGAGCGATAAGAACTGCACTGCAGAGCAGAGAGGACAAAGACAGGAAGAAGGAAATACCAGAGAAGAGTGAAGGACACAGAAAAACACTGATGGAGCGCCATACTCATATCTCAGATCAGATAGCAATCATATTTATTATACACTGAACAGATATACGGACAGAGAAGTGCTACGACTACGATGCCTGAGCTATTGTTACATTTAAAAATGCTCTGAGTTGAAAACTGTTTTCATATGTACAAGGTCAGTGTCGTGGATCAGATTCTTGATTTTGTGTGTAGTGTAGTAATAGTGCAATAGTCACATGAGTGTGAGTTGCTCTGGATGCATGCACCAACAAACAGTAGCTGTAGTTCATGTATTGCTGTTGTAGAAGCCACCCCACTTAGTTCAATAACAAATGAACATGATCTTTTACATGGAGAAAGAACACCGTGGTCACACTAAAGCTGAACACGTTTTTAAAAACAGTGAGTCACTTCCCTTTGTCTTCATAGAAACGAATCATCTTTTTCTTGTACAAAATTGTGAGGTAGGAGGTAGCAAAACAATTTCCAGAGGTGGAACTATGCGTAACTTGTTTCCACCATCTGACTCATCAGTCATCAGACACAAAGCTTTCAATCACTTAATACTTTCAACGGCGAGAAAGGTCCAGAGAGTCAGAGAGTCGTCTGTAAAAGCAAAGCTGTGACTATAACTTGAGTCATCTGCAAGTTCAATTACTTTGGTTGCACCGGCTAAAGCCATTACAAAGTTTGTGTGTGAAATCCTTCTGAATTTAACATTTGGCTGCACCATTAAAAGTCCAATCATAAAACAATGACCTCTGTGAACAGGGAGGCGTCGTAGTGTCATGAGCTGTAACATAACTTCCAAATGTAATTGTGTATTCATCCTGAACCACTCATGGTGACCCCAAACACCTGACCTACCAACTGATGAGGGACCTGCACCTGTACCTCGATATCCTGTTTTTTTCTGTCCCCAAAACTGAAGACGAATGTTGCTCAATCTAAAGAATAGATCAGGCTGTGTGGTAGAACTCACCATCAACTGAACATCAACACCATCACCAAGGACGTTTGTTCACAGGGAACATTATAACTATGATCTTCACAGATATATGACGATGTGTATGGTCACATCTTAGGTTAGCAAAGCATCTGTATGTTCTATCAGCTGGCTAGCAGCCATATGATGGTCCGCTAACGTTACATCAATAGGAGATAGCCTCTGTTGTATTTTTAAGATGACGTGAATTATCATTAGGCAGAGAAGATCAAGACTTTGCTCATTCATGTAGTGACCGTGACTTGGCCTAAATTTGCATCGCACACTGTATACAATAATTTTGTATATTGCCTGCCTCCCAGAAACTACCTATCTGATACAACCAGCTAAATGGGACCGGCGTCGCCATGTTTCTTATTGTCAGGCTTGTCTGACGAAGGAACAGTAGCTGAGGGGGAACTTTGGATCAGTCAGTTAGTAGAAATTCATGCATTTTAGAGTGAGGGGGAAACCAACCAAACTATATATATATATCCAACCAAAATTTGGGATGTTCAAATGTTTTTGTTGTGTCATTGTCCCCTTTATAACATATAACTGTCACGGAGGAAGCAGGGAAGAGCAGCTTCTGGCTGAGGGGAGAGGGGACAGGAAGTGGGGTTAATCAAACATGGACATCAGCTGCAGGGGTTGCTTGGGAGACGTCTGTCCGTCGCTCCGCCAAGAGGACACGTACCAGGGTTAAAGAGGCAAAACACCAATGAGCGGTGGTCCCCAGCTGGTGACTCTGCAGCTAACCCCATGGTGGTGATACCCACCTGTGCAGCCCAGTAAGTAGGATGAGTTTGAAGTCACAGTACACCTGGTGCAAAGGTCTCCTGATCTGACAAGAGTAAAGTAATTTGGAGCCACTGACAAAACAAAAAAAAAGATAAAATCAGTTTATTGGGTACATCTCAGTAATATAATGTAATCCAATACAAACCCCTGGAAAAGGCTTCCAATGTTCAGGTTTTGTTGATACCGTCAGATGGCTGTTGATTCAAGTCTATGCTTCTTTTTTGAGGTGGTTTTAAAATGGATAGCCAACTATCGAAATGTCTCTCCAAAATTTTGTCCGCCGATACTTCATAGTAACCTCTCACTCTTCTTAAATGGCGCATAGTAACAGCGAAATCATTTCGCACAGTAAAAAACTGAGGTAGGACTGCGGCTCTGCCTTAACTCATGCCTCCCACGTACGCTACATGCTATGCTTAGATGACCTTCAACTGCTGCGATGTGTGTGTGTGTGTGTGAGAGAGAGATGTGTGTGTATCTGTGAGTCTGTGGGGCAGGAGCAGCATGGGTCAGGTGCAAAAGTCCATTAGCCCATTAGCAGCACTCCCCCCCCATGGCCTTTTCTGTCTCGCTACTGTGACATACTTATCAGTCTCACACTTATTCACGTCACACACAAGAGGACAACGTCTATTCACCTCCCGAGACACTTCACACACACGCACCAAAACACAGAGGCAGCCAGGTCACAAGGCCACAGCTGCAGGAGGAGACTAATTTAGAGACGATAATGTACCTTTGCAGCCTTGTCAACGGTAGATTTATGCCCTGACCTTATTGTACAACACAACATCTGTCAAAGCCTTTTCAGACTGCCCTCGCTAGGATAACAACAGCATCGGTCATCTGTTCAAACAGCGACCTGAAGCGACCTTTTGCTATCATTATGAATGTCCTCTGCAGAGAAACAAACAGCGCAGGTTGAGGTAACCCATGTTTATGAGAAGAAAGAGAACAGGAAGGAACAGGTATCCAAATGTCGTATGTGAATGACAAAGTCAAATAGCTAAATTAAGATAGACACAACTTAGTCTATCGAGTCTATTTAATAATTCATTTGGGAGATTTAGTAGGTAGGCATTTTATAGAATATATCACGAATTCTGAGCATGGCACTGGTGAACGTTAAGCACTGAATTTAGAAAAGCTTAACTACATTTCTCACTCCCTCTGAGATGAAATAAAGGGTATTTTTCAAATAACTGCTTTCTTATTTAACACCTATTTGCATTAATTTAAATTTTTTCTCCGTTAGCATAATGGACATCTCCGGGCATCCTGAGACACATTATTCCCATTTCTCACACGCCTCCGCTAACACCCGATTCCCTCTGCACTCTCACCATTTCCACACAAAGGCATCAAAACAACAGGGGAGGAAACGAAGAGATGAGCTTAGAAAACAACACCTGCTTCCCATCATTTATGGAGGGGGAGGCAGAGAGAGTGGGAGGGGATAGGCAGAGCGGGCCGTTGGTAAGGAACGGGAGGGAAATAGGTCTGACAGAGAGAAAAGTAAGCGAGAGGGTGGCGGCGGAGAGGAGAGAACAGCTGGGGCAGGGCCATGAGAGGGAGGACCTGCAGAGAAAGTGAGGGAGGGGAGCGCTGGGAGAGCTCAAAGAGACTGATTAGTATTGTATGAACTAAGACATATTCATCTACGGCTGAGCATGGCTTCCAGCGCAGGCAAACAACACAATACTCAACACATACTGTGCGCGCAACAAGCACACATCCACATCCAAAAGGTTGTTTGAATAAAGCAAACATGGTGGTTGATTTATGCGTATTTGTGCTCACAGTGTCAGTGTGTTTGTATGCTAATGTATTTTAGATGGATATATTGGAGAAAGGCATGTCTACATGTTCAGTGTGTGCATTTCAGGTGTTTGTGTGAAATGAATAATGACAGAGTGTACAATTTCCTCGATGAGGGCTAAATGCATCTTCCTTCTCCTTCTGTAAATGGGGACAGTCCCCTTGTTGTAAACGTATTGTCTCAATTAAGTCAATGTTTGTAAAACGAATTGGCAGATTTTATAGAAATCAATCAGTTTAATAACCATTTGGGTTAGAGAAACACTGCGAGGTTTACATGCAACACCAGAGATAGGTTTGTAAATATGGCTTTGAATAAAAGGCCATTTCAGGACTAACAACACCATTCTGTTCAATTTATAGGCTGCTCAGAGTGATGAAATATTCCCCGGAGGTTGACAGAAGAACAGGATATTAATAAAACTGTTTGGTGAATTATTATCTCTCCCTTCTTTCTTTCATCATCATCTTTTCTTTATTGCTGTGCAATAGCCCGATCCCCGCATCTCAGACAAGAGATGAAATATATCGCCTACTTTCCCTCTCCATAGAAACATGTGACGTGTAATAAATTTAGCTCGTCGGATGCTGGGGCACAAATACGCATTCGGCGTAATTGGCTAAAGGCTATTTTCAAACGATTTCAGCTTCATTTATTTAGTTTTATTGGAGAGACAGGAAAGACTCGGAAGGGAAGGGAAGTCACAAAGGATGAGAAGCAGATTGAGATCCAGACTGGAAGCATGCTGTTCCTCTGTTCAAAGAATTAGTCCCGGGGGCCTCCGAGGACCCCACCAACTGTGGCCTCCGCCTGTCTCTGCTTCTGTTTTTTTAGACAAATTGGATAAACTGAGTGTGTGTACGTGCGATGAAACACAAATAAATGAACACAGCTACTTTATTTGCAAATAAGAAAAATATGATGAGTGGTTTGCTGGCTGTGTCCGTATCACGATGAAGATGATGAGTCAGGTAATCGAGGGAATTGGGTAGCAACAAGACCGGCTGTGGACAATATGCAGACAGCATAACAGAGCTGACAGTTTTATAAACCTTTTACAGGAACTTTACAAATGTCATTCTTCTTCTTCTCATTCTATTATTGGCAGATCGTAAACCAAAAGTCAATACCGATAAATAACTTTTCTGATCATTTATCAGGCTGATATATATACCGTGCAACCCTAGTTTTCATTTTTAACATACACAAATTTCAGAGGGGAAAGCATACCACCTATTGTGATACAGAATGCCACAATCTGTGGGTTTTATGAAATAAAACATCCCTCAGTGCAGGGAACGTAAAGCATGACACAGACAGGAGGAGATTCAGAGAATGACAAGGCGTGAGCTCAAAACAACGGCAGGCGACAGACTGACAGCCAAAGTGCAAGAGGTCACCGTTCATATAATCCCAAGATGCGAGAAAAAGGAAAGAGGAGTTTTAGTTGCTGTGGCAATCAGCATCACTCCCCCAGGCCAGACACAAAGGGAAACTACAGTGGTTGTTCAAACAGAAATAGCAATGGCGTAGAGAGGTCAGATAGATGCCAGTAAAGAGAGGGAGACAGAGAGCAGGGCAGAGCAGAGAGAACAGGGAGAGAGAGAAAGTACCGAACTGTTGCTTCTGCTGGCCAAGATTCAACCCTCAGCATCCAAGCTCTCTAATTGGAGAACGAACAGCTGTTCAGTTTGACCCGCGCTCCCTGTAAATACAAGCTCAACTGCCAGAGCGGGAGAACGAGTGAGAGAGTGACAGAGGAAAGAAGCGAAGAGAGAAGCTGACGGGGAGAGGCAGAGAGATTAAGAGTCAGAGGGGAGGAGAGAATAAATAAGAGGAGAAAACAAGACAGACAAAAACAGACAAACAACAATTTTTTAACTGTATCTCTAGATTTACCCAGGTGAGCAGAAGTGTCTGATCAAGACAACATTGTTCGTCAGCGTCTTCCAAAACCTTTACATATGGTCATGTGAAACATGACTAGTTCTTGTTTTCTCATCTGTAACTCTGATGGTTAAGATTTGGTTAGGTTCAGGCAAAAAGCCATTATGTTTAAAAAAAATGATCGACATTATGCAGATACACTTATTTGCATATTCTTTCAAGGAGTTTATTGGGAGACTATTAAGTCGATGACACTCAAAGCAGCCTCGCCCAAAGTACGGTAACTCAGAACAACATCACAACATCAGCCGGGTGCTTTGACTTCACTAATCATTATATTAAAACCTGAGGTTTAAAAAGGACAAGCAATGTAGATATTCTGTAGATAAGTACTGGTGGATGGATAATCAATTACTGTTGATCACTTCCAAAAACACATATCAACATCACCGTGTCAACATGACTGTTGCAGTGTGCCAGGACCTACGCTCGCAGATGGTTAGGTCTAAGCAAGAAAACTACTCGGTTAGGGTACAATATCTACGTTACTTATGTAACTTAAGTTACGACTGTACCTGCGTTACATGACGTGAAGTTAAAATGACTCCCTGTTTACTTTGTACAATGGACAGGAACAGCAGTGTCCTCCGTCCTGTTTGGACCGTCTGTCCTGACCTCCACTTCTTTGCCTGACTTCCTCTTTTACTGCTGTCATAATTACTACAGCTACTAGATGTTGACACCTAACAAGAGAATGCATGGAGTGCGTGGATAATTTAAAACTCACCCGCCAGAAAAAAATAAAAATAAACACTTTCAGTCCTGTTAAAGAACATGAGGTAGCAGTACCACTCAGTGGTGGAACGAACTCCCGACCAATGTCAGGACAGCGGAATCACTCTCCATCTTCCGCAAAAGACTCAAGACTCATTTGTTCAGACTTCACCTCGACCCTGCATAGCATGACTCCCTCCAACCTTCCAAAACTTTCACAGATGACGAAGAAACTTCCCAAAGTACGTTAATTTGCTTTTTTTTTTTCACAAAAGAAAAAAACTTGAAAAAATGGATCGACATTAGTTTTTTTTCACACTTGCTTGTTGGAGCTTCTATACATTCATATTGAATCAATGACTGAACAAGAACTGCAGGCTACAATTGTATTATTCAAAGTTTGCTCTGTATTAATGGCTATATAAGTCTGTTATTTGCATGTTTTTGCTAAATCAGAGATTAAAGATTATTCTGATAATATTTGTTCAGCACAATTCAGAAGAAGCCCTCTAATAACAGTACTATTATAAATGTAATATTTTCATGCTTCTCAAGGTCATTATATTTAGATAATAAAGGACTTTACACAATATGGAGAATGAGGTTAAATTAAAGCTGTGACCTCTGATGGATATTTTACTGAATGTCTGTATTACAGTAATGTGTGCACACACACACAAGTTCCTGTTAAACAGATTCAAATTGAATAAGTGAAAGGTTGGGTCTGTTATTGTGTGTGCGCCTGAGGAGATAAGCACGCAGACACACTCATATAAATATGCAGAGTCACATAGTGGTGGCACGCTGTCAAGCACACTCACACAGACGAGCGCCGGAGCTCGTGCACACGTAAACGGAGATGGAGAGCGAGAGCTGATCAGATCAGAGCTGTGATCTGCATGGGAATGAGGTCATTAGGTCTGTGGGCCAGAAAGACACTAATCTGCCCAAAGCAGTCCGATAACACAAACAAACACCAGAAGACAGACAGGAGACAATCACACTCATATGAACGCAGAGAGATCCGATCCCTGTGCATACTGAATCCTGATCACCTGCACAGCCTCCCTCACCGGACCGCAAACACCCAACAACAACATCGAGCTAATCCAATCCAAACACCGGCTCCATGACGGGACAAACCATTAACGCAAACACTTCCTGACATACAGTCTCTGCACACACTTAAACCACTCCGACCTAATCCCAGCTAAGCATCACCAGCTGAACCAAATTCTTTCTGTTGCAGCAGGAATCCAATAACAATGTCCCACCTCAGCACACTTAACCTTATTGATTCAGGATACACTTCACGCTTTCACTGAAACGTGTACTCCTAAATACATGTACTTCCGCTTAATGCACACACACGATCCCGTGACAGAGAAAGTCAGAATTCTTGGTTTGCTCATCAGAATAACACGAGCGGGTTAATGACACACTAACAGTTATTGACAGGATGCTGAAACACCATCAAAGGACTGTGACTTTGTATGGTTTGTAAATATGTGATCATGTACACATTTCCTTTACGTACAATGACATTTAAAGCAAAAGATCAGTCGCATTCACTTATTCAAAAGGAAGAGCTTTATGCTTTATGTTTGGCAATATGCTTATTGAGTTTTTGGATCGTCCGCTTACAGACAGTTTACAGTATTGATAACATTTCAACAGCCTGTTAGTTGAGATTCAACGATTCAACTGTTCCACTTAGTCCATAGATGTATATCTATAGATAATGCAAACAAAAGCTTACAATTGTTTCTCATTTATAAAAAAAATGGAGAGATGTGGGGAAACATTCACATCTACAGACTAAGTGACACAGTTAGGCAGTAATTAAAACTCTGTGTCTACCGGAAATGTGTGTGTGTGTGTGGGGGGGGCAAATTGTGGTTTTATACAAATGTTTATCCTTCCACTTTGCACTTCCTTTGGAGTGGTTGCCCGGCAACCTAGCTATGACAACAAAAGTGTAACAGCACATGAAACTTCCTTTTTCTTTTTGTGTTTGTGTTTTTATTAGTCAGCTTCAGAGATGTCGGCAGGCACTTTGGACTGAGGCTAATGGTTTCCCCTTGCTCTTAATATTTATTCTAAGAGCTGAGCGTGCAAACATGAGTCTAAAGGAGAGCTTCATCAAGCAGTCGTTCAATGACTTAGTCAATTTAAAGATTATTAATTGACAATCTATGAATTGTTTCAGTCATTTCTCAAGATGTCAATCAGTTGCTGGTCCATGCTTCTAAAATGTAAGGATATACTGTTATTAGTGATAGAAAACAGAGTCTTTTGGGTTTTGGACTGCAATTTCTTGACATTCTATAGACTAAATGATAAATCAATTGATCGATCATGAAAACAGGCAGATTAATTGAAAATGGTAATAATTGATAATTGCAGCGGAAATATTCATATGCTTCAGTGTCTGTCTGTACCTTACATGTGCCTCTAAAAGCACATCCCTGATGAGAGCTCTCCTTTTCCCCTGTCTCTCTCCACAACAAGGTATAAGTGCAGCCTGGTGAGTGCATCCTTGAGCAGGTAAGACACTGATGACAAGTACACAAAAGCTCAATTGCAGTGCCAATGCTCATTTTGGACTGTCTCCCTTGACTACAGAGACTCATCATCTGCCATTATAAACGTACGTATGAACCATCCGTCGGGTAACACTGTACACCACCTTTGCACTAAAACTACTTTTGAACCAAACCTCTGGCCTTGAGAAGAGCAAACACAGATTTCTCTCTCAATTATCATTATAAATGTATTATCATGATGATCATCATCAATATTCATACACACACAGGGTCTCACATACATCTAAACCAATCACACTCATCCTCCAAACCGTGTCGACTCTCTATGTTGGTGAGGTCGACTGGCTCAGACACCCAAAGCTGTGGAAGGAAGTGTCGATTTGAGGGGTGTAAAGGTCCACCGTGATCACAGCCGGAAAGGTCTGGGAGCTGCTCTAAGAACAGTCTGGCCTTCATCTTCTGTTTCCAATGCAGTGGTTGAAAAACACACAGCTGAATGTATTTTCTTTGAAAGCTGCTGAAAGCTAAACAACACCACGTCCTCCGGGAAAGAGCTGAAATTCAAGGTTAGAGAGTCAAGAGAGCGAGAAGAAAGCGGTAAGGACAATGGGATGAAACTGGGGTGAGGCAATTAAGTGAGAGAAAGAAAAAAAAAAAGGGACACAATGTTCAAACTTGCATGAGAGAGAAAGTGAGAGACGGGGAGAGACTGATTAATGCACACCCACACCTTCAGACCATTTGAGCACCGGTACGAAACACCCACAGCCTCTGCGAAGTGCACCTGCTCGGTCTGTCCATCGTGTGAGCATGCCATGTAACTGTACAGGTGTCCTCACACATCAGCTGTCTCAGCCTTGGGTCTTACAAATTAATGCTAGTTGGTTCACAGGAGCATGCATGTAGATGGTGTGTGGATGAGCTCAGGGATGAAGGCGGCTGTTTAAAGTGCTCGCCATTGTGTATTCCTTACACAGTCAGGGATTTAGCGTCTCTATTGTTGAGCTGAAGGACATGATTGATTGATGGGTTCGAGAGGACGGCAGCTCTCTACCCTGAGCACTAACGAGGGTTCTTTCTTCATCTTTACAGCGAGGTCAGCATTTTCAAAACCGTACGATCTCCGGAGATGACGCGCATCGGTGGTACACGCAGCCTATTATGTAACTGGTGAGGGACGTGTTGACTTACATTGTTGGGAGACACCGTGAGAACACTCCTGCTCTTCCTCATGATTCCTCGAGTACCTCCCCTCGCTGTCCAGCCGCGGCAGCTTCACATGCACACCTGGGAAAACACAAATATACAAATCATTCTTTGGGGGGGGATCTTGTGCGTGTTTTGTTATTCTTTAAGATGAAAGCTGTTAACCGTAAGGTCTGTGAATTAGTTGTAATTCTAATAATGTATAACTAATTGGGCATTGTTTCTGCTGCTGCAGAGTGTTTCAGATACCACTTTTCTACTGCTAGGGACACAACTGATTTTTTACCTCAACTGTTATGATACATTAAGTATTTCCCAATCCAAATTCTAGATCCTTTTGCAGTATTTTTGCAACTAGTCCCACCATTACAGAGGAAAAACACATCAGTACTGAATTTATTTCAGTCATTTTCTTTTGTCTTCCAGTAAGGAAGAGAAAAGCAAAGCAGTCAGAACAGGACAGCCTCGCCTTCAATATGGCTCCACTGGGGGGCATTTGGTAAGTGATAGATCAACGCGATAACACAGCAGCACAGCCCACTGAAATCCTGCCCCCCCCCCCCATGCTCTGTTATGTGGCAATGTTCAATATGTTCTTACAGGGCCCATAAAAGTAACAGACTGATAGAGAGGCTGGTAAGCTATCTGTGCGACACGATCTCTCCCTCGTTGAACTCTTTTTTTTTTTTGATTTCCTTTTCCTGTGAGTCAGCCGATGTCGACAAAAGATGGCACACGTAGAAAAAAATCAAGACACGTCAGTTATCAGGGTTTGATCGGAGCTGCTACACTGGCAGTTTGAAGGGGATCTATAAGGAGCAGCTGACACAAAATCTATATCAGTGACAGCAAAAGTAAAAATCGCTACCAATAAAACGAAGGTTGCAGAGAGCTTCACACATGACAATATATCCACACACACACGTGGTCAAATATACTCAGTCAGTGTATACATTTATATATATTTTAAAATCTTACTCATCACTTTGCAGGCTCTTTACATGCTTGTCCTTTGCTATATTTCCAACCTTACAGTCCACTATAAGACCTGTACAGCAGTATTCTCTTACTTACACAATGTTGGCTTAAAAACTAGACGGAGCAGAGCCATTATAGTCACAGCCTTTAGGCTCTGGTGTGAAATGAAAATATGGGACTTCTTTTATTATTTAGGGTTTTTATGTGATTTTTTTGTACCGTCTTTATTTATTTATTTCTTATCTTGTATTGCTGAAATTTGTTTTTACATTTCATTGACCAATTGTTGCAGCCCTATTTAAACATCTGGACATCAGAGGATCAAAAACATCATCTTCATGAGTGACTCCATTGACAAAAAAACAGTCATTTTACCCTGTAAGAAAACAGGAGTTGCTGGTATGGTTTTACCTTAATCAGTTATTTGTACAATAGCAGAAACTAACTAACTCATCAAGGCGGTGGTTGAGCAGCTCCCGTGTTCTGCGCAGTTAAATTACTGGTTTTGTCAGTGAAGTCTGGTGGCTCTGAAGAGAGTGAGCTGTTTCTGGTTAAACAAAAGGGATACTCTTTAACAAAAAGGTGGGTTAAATAGTTAAAGGGAAAATGGACAACTGATGAACACATTTTTGTCAAACACTGATGACTGAAACATTTGAGGGAAACAGACAATCAATCATTCATATTATAGAATCAGGACCGGCTCATGGATCGATGTCTGGTAAGTGAATTAAGCCACCAAATTGGACCTGTCTTTTTACGATGCAGGCAAAATTAACATAAACCAAAATTGACACACACATCACACGGGAGCACACATCGAACCATCTCCCTAACAACACGCGCTTATTAACGCCGGTCATGTGTCCCCAGGCTCTTCGTCTGATGTTTTCAGATAATCTTTCCAATCTTGCTTAATCTTTATGAGTTTTCTCTCTCGCTACTGCAAATTACCCTTTTTCTTTTTCGTAATTTTTCCCTGCAACGACACACGCAAATGAAAAAGCGAGCAAATGAAACCTGAAGCGGCCTCAATGGCTCAGCACGCTTTAATTCCGCCCCCCATGCTAATCGTTCAAAAGCAGCAGACGAGATTGACTCCACAGCCATTGAGCCGCTCTCTAATGAGCCAATTCAGGCAGGCGTTAAAGAACTCAGTTCTCCTGTGACCCGAAATGGTAAAAAAGAAAAGAGAGAGAAAGAGATAAGTGCCCATCTTCGTTTGAGTGTGTAACTGTTCCTTTAAGCTGTGTGCAAACAGGGTGAATGCTGCAGTTTCGTGATGTGTCCTGTTATGTGCTAATAAACCGAATGGTTAAGGACAGTTCATGCCCTTGAAGCAGATGGACATCTTTCAGCTTGAACAGACAGGACAACCTTGAAGCCAAGAGGTGATGCCGATGTTACATAAAAAACACCCGCAGCACGTCACCCCAGAGCAGCAAGAAGAGCAACCACAGTATCAGAAAATACAGTATTCCACTTTAGCGCACCGACTTCAATGACAAAGAGACAAGATTTTCTGACACTATTTTAATAATGTTTTTGTTTGACAATTATTGAGCTCATTAAACAGAATTACACAAATCGGGTGATTCATTAAAAATTCCTTGAATATAATTTCATAGAGGAAACTATCGGTGGCGAGGCCTCCCTGTAGGGATGAAGATCAGTTAGTATCCCTATTAAAAGATAATTAGTGGGTGCAATCATTTTCTGTTCGGAGCAGATCTGAAACTTGAGAAAGCAGTTTATCAACACAAATTAGTGCTGTAACCTCGGGGGATGATGCTCAATGGCACTAACGAGGAGTTTTGACGTCTGTGTGTTTTGGGGTTTCCCATTTAGTGTTACTTCTGCCTAATTAGCAGAATTAAGGCAGACAGGTGTGAAGACAGAAGACACGCACACACGAACACGCGTTCTCTGCATGTTAACGCTTCAAAATGAAAATTGATAGTTTGGAAATGCAGTATCACGCCAACCATGGGTCAGAATTAACAGTCGTAGTTGAGTAAAAGTGTCCTCGGTCTTAAAAGAGGAGGCCATCTGTGCCGTGGCCTTCCCTCCACCTTGAAGTCAAACTGAGAACGGGGCAGAGGCGGTGACACTGAGAACAGCATGATGTTTGTACAGCAAAGGCACTTCTCTCACTGAAATCCACTGCCACTTCTTCTTGTGCAGTCCAGATTCCCACAAAAGTCACTGCAACTAAAGGAAACTCATGCAAATGAACAAAATATAAGTACATTTGGAAAAAAAAAAGAGGAAAAAAACAACAACCAAACTCGGAAACAATGCAAGGAGCAAAGACAACACAAAATACTCTTTCCATCCTGTTTTTCTCCCAGTTTGTGATGATTTTTCACATTTTGTTCCCCTTTTCGTTATCACAGCCTGTTTCCGGCGTTGTGCAGCGTGCAGTCAGCTGCACTGTTGCACCTCGAGCTCCACAGTGAGCGAAAGACGCACAGAGAAATGGAGGGATGGAAAATTATCTAAAAACATTTCAGATGCCCTGGAGACAAGAATTTCTGCTTCTTCTGTCAAATTTTAAAGTAAAGGGGCTGCAAAATCTGCCACGTTGAGGAGGGTCGCACCGCATCAGGATGGATGAAGGACTAAAAAGTGCTAAATATGATTTTATGCCACAGATTTCAATAGAGGGTGGATTATTCTGCGTTGTTTAAAGGTTAAATCAAAATGATTTGACCTAAAATGTAGTTACATTCTTTTGTTCTTGTGATTCTTTAAATATCACGAGAATGCAGGAAGCACACATTTTTCGAAGGGTTTAATCACCGACAACCACTTTGGTTTCAAATCTTTCTTATTTTTCATGCCTCTAGGTTGGTTTGTTTCCTGGGGATACTTAAAAAGTGATCAATACGCCAGGACGTAAACCACAAAAACTTTGCATTGTAGTTCATTTCCCAAGATGCTTAGGGACAGTAAACTTCAGTAACTTCTTTGCAGCACAATTCACAGATCACAATTTAGAATTCATTCTAAATGCTGCGAGTGTTTGGTGAAGGGGTTTTCTTAATTTGCTTGGGTTTTGTCTATCTGCATATGTCTTCTCGAGCTGCATCACTCGTTCTGCTCCCAGTAAAACAGCACTGTGTTGTCAAAACTAAAAAGCGAAAGAGAAAAGAAGTGCCACCTGTTTCTGTCGGAGAACTGTCATTGTCTGTGTTTTTAATTAATCGCACAATTCGAGATGAACTGGATGAACCTCTCGACTCTGTCTGCAGCTTAGTGAATTCATGGGGTATGAACCGCAGCCGCCGATCATTGAATGTTTGAGGGAGCAAACTGTGTAAACCAGACAGCAGCTTTATTCATTCCTACCTAAGTGGTGCTTGACTACAAGTCAAACATTTCCCCTCCGAGCCGTCAGTCAGTCAATGGATCACACAGTTATACCTGCAAAACGCACCCGATTCCCCAGACTGCATTTCACGGGAATCTCATTTCAAATGTCGCGCAGGGAGACAACTTCAGACGAGCGTTACAGCAAAATTTGATAAGTTGTCCTGCCACGTCTCGTCTTGTTCCTCTCAGACAAACATTTCAGTTCACATGCAACAACGTCACTGGAAGGAGGCCTCAACCGAGCGCGTCGTGTATCAGCCTAATAGAGCAGAGATAACAAGCGCTCCGCCTGCCTGTCCTGTCGACTGAGCAGTGCAGCGGGACACTTGATGGAGGAGGAGAAACAGACAGCTGTCTTCCCCTCAGTCTACACATCATCTGTTCCATGTTTCTGCTACCTGAAGTTGGGGCCTCAGTGTGTCTGCTTGTCAGCTGTTTGGACATTTTCTACCTTCGTGCTCTTTGTTAGTTTAATTTGAGGAGTTAATCCTTGCATATAATCTGGTGTTCCATGGGGCAGATCGTGTGTGTGAGAGCCAGTCTGGGTGGTTGAAGGACTTAATGGCACTTTTGTGACAAAATTAATGCCCCAGTGAAAATAGTGAAAAGATTGAAATGTAGGGAAAATCAAATGCTACAGGATCACAGCCGTACACACAGAAAAATAATGGTTCTTAAATGGTTCTTCAAAGAACCTTTTTATATAGGGGATGGTATTTCGCATACTTTCTGTGGTTCTTTAAAGTACTAAAGGTTCTTCATTTTTATTGGAGTTATTTGCTTGCATGTAATAGCATGAAATTAGGGCTGCAACTAACTATTTTCATTAATCGATTAATCTGCAGATTATTTTCTCAATTAAGACCCAGAAATGTTCTTCCAAGTTTTAAGGTTTGAATATATGAATTTGTGTGCACTTGTTCAGGTATCTACATGTCTTGAAAAGCAAAGTTCTAATTTAAAAGATATTTTCTTGCTTGTTGTAGACAGTAATGTTGGTTATAAAGGTTTTTGTGTCTGATTGCTGAGACGCCTATTGACTAACTGTTTCGACAGTGGATTGTGTGTGCAGGAGGCTGTTCAGTTTGTGTAGATCTTACAGTCTTTTAACTTGAAACCCTGCAATGCCCATGTTTTGGACAGAATGTATAATGTGTCTTAATGGCTGGCAATGAAATTAAAAAGAATGTCAATACAAAACGGCCAACAACTATGTTATCGTCCTTGTTTTTCAAAGTACCCATAATGATTTGATTTAAAATGCTCAAAGAACCATTTATTCTGAAAAATTACTGATGAACCATTTAAAATAGGTTCCTTACTGAACCAGTTGGGTCCACAAAGAACTTTCTTGAAAATGGTTCCTTAAAGAGCCTATTTTTGCTAAAGTTCTTTGAAGCACCATTTATGGTCCATAAGGAACCATTTTTTGATGGTTCTTTGAGGAACCTTTGGGGGTTCTTTAAAGAACCTCTTGCTAAAAGGTCCTTTGTGGAACCAAGAATGGTTCTTCTATGGCATCACTCCGAAGAACCATTTTTGGTTCCAGTTAGCACCTTTATTTTTCTGTGTGTAGCGGCCAGCCTGTCTGCATTCAATCATTGATTCACAACGAGCTGTCATGCTCTTGCATCAGGCCAGCTGACGAAAGGCATACAACAACACAGATGAAATATTGTGTGGACAAATGTGCCCCATCCCAGAGTCCTATAAGATTTGTATTTGCCATCCAATCCAACAGCAGCTTTCTTTCATCCAGTGTAGATGGGCTGACCCTAATCCATTGCAACATTGTGATTTCAGAAGACTCGCCCCCACCAGAGAGCGCAGAAAAGTTTTGTGTACCTTTGCTTTAAGGTAGGAGTTGTTGGAGTGTGTCACACGTGGAAAATAAAAGAAAAATAGCTTGCTGTTGCTGGCTGACGCGTAACATCACCATGTCAATCATTTCCTTGTCAAACCTTCTCAGTTAAACCAAAGGCGGTCAGTTCCTCTGGTGGTAGCTGGGTTTCTTTCCTACTGTTGACTTTTTTATCTTTCAATCGCACTCTGTATAGCTTGCCGGCTAACTTTGTTTCAAGCTTCTAAAGGTTGAATACAGCTAAGTTATGGGCATGTGGTGCGGAGACTCAAACACATCTAAAATCGGCACAGGGATGTGTGCCAGCCTCCCGCCCAGTACCGACGAGAGTTGATCTGCTCCCTTAGCCTGTGACGGGAGGTTGAGTTTACTCGGCTGGGTGAGACAGTCAGAGGCGATGACTACGCTTGTGAGCTGGTAAGCAACTCCAGGCTACCTCATCAGAAACACAAAGTAAGTCCACCACCCACCCCCAGAAAACAATGTCCTCGTCCACAGCCCATGTCTCACTGTGGATATTATTATATGACTATTTTGGTTGTCATCATCCAATGCCTCGCTCTGTAGCATGATTTCCAATCACAGCTGACTGCTCCTCATGTTGAAGTTATCACATCATGTTTTTGATCATGACACTGTGGTCGTCATGTGTGTCTGTGTGTGTTTGCGGTACCCGTGGTGCCCATCCACAAGCTTTAATGTTCCTGACAAACAGGAGAAATCCGCTCGAATATTATCCATGTTTATTGAGCTTCAAAAAATAAATCGGCAACCTAAAACGACCTCGGAATGAGACTCAACAATTCTCCTTCTTTCTCCAGAATCACTTATTGCACCTTTAATACAAATTAAATTGTGCTTAGAGGGAATTATTTGAACCGGACATTATGGCCGGGGAGATTTATAACGGAGGTTATAACGGAAGCTGTGGTGGTTATGTATGCGTGTGTGGGTGTGTGTGAGTGTGAGTGAAAGCAAACTGAAGAAAGGGTGTGTACACACTGCTGCCATGCCAATACAAAGAAGCTTAAGCACATTCTAAGAACTGTTTGAATATTGTGATTTGGTCTTATATTAACAAATACTCAGAACACCCTTAGTAAACAATTTAATCCTCTACAGACTCTGAATCCCGTCAAATCATGTGGAAACACTCAACAGTGCAAACTCATCCTTTATTACATTCAAGCTTACACTTTATTAAACCTGATCCTGAATATGGAGTTAGGAGTTTAGCACATGACTCAAACATAGAGTTAGATACATTTTAAAGATTATATTGAGGATATTCTACTGTATCAAACATCACAGAAGAGAAAAATATAAGGGAGTGGGGAACAATAGACATTCAGTCCACATTTAGAGCAGATAACTCCCAAATCTATATTCCAAATGTGTAACAGAGACATCATTTTCATTTTATTTATTTATTTTTGTTAAATATTGTTTAAAAATCCTGATATTATGGGCTCTATTTCAACAAAGGCTTTTATCAATACATAAAGAACATACAAATACATTTTCTTACTACTGGTAAATGTACAATAATCAAAATCTCACAGTGTCATCAGTTAGCATTGTTGTGAAGTCTCACAAAAGCTCAGTGTTACAGCCTTGTGACTGTGTCTGAGCAGTAGTCTACAACTGGTAACTGGAGGAGAATATCAAACCGACACAGAGCAGCTTGGCGGGATTTCATCATCTCTCTCAAGTCTTTTTTTTTTTTTTTACATAAGTTGATGTGAGTAGTAATACTGATGAACGGGCTATCTAAAGCTATTGTCATCCTGTGTTCAGAGATATCAACCAGCTAATATTGTATGGAATGAAAAATTTAAATTGCAAACTATACATAATAATAAAAACACCACACCAATGTTTCATTGTTTTGTTTTTTTTGTGCAGGAACCCTAATCAAACCTAAAACACAACATTGTCACATGATCAAGACCGGCAGTAGGGATTGAACCACTCAAACTATGACTGCTACTCAACGGGGATCAAACCAGTGACCTTCTGATTACTGTACAACCCACTCTACCGCCTGAGCTACAACCGTAGCATTCCTACTACTATTACTAGCCAGGAGTGGTGGGAATCATCCATTCCACCTACTACTACTACTACTACTACTACTACTACTACTACTACTACTACTACTACTACTGTTGAAGATGCAACCACACTGCACAGATGTTTATAATGTTATCGGGGAGAATTTTACAACTCTTTTATCACTGTGACAATCATTTTATACTCCGATGCCACAGTCACCAAGGGGACAGTGGAAATATGGCGGCAATATTACAGAGTAATGTATCAGTGTGTGATGTTTTCATTTCAGATGGCCTAAGTAAATACAGCAATTTGTCTCACTGAGTCAATCATCATTTCTTTCACCCACACACACTCCAAAGTCAAGAACATAGCAACCTGTGCTAGAACACACCGGAGTATTCAACAGGTTCTCCAAACTTTTCATTCGAGTTTGACCTAAAAAGACAAAGGATCTTTTCTCTTGCGCGAATCGGTGACACACTGAAGGCGCTTTACAATTGAGGGATATTTGTGAAACTTTGTTATGACATCACTCTGCAGCCTACGGCCTCTAAAAGCCTCCCACATGAGACTAGCGTCGAGGAAAAAAATCACAGAGCGAGAGGTCTGAGCAGTGGAAATTCATTGCTCCCACGTTTTCTAACTGATTACACCTCAGGTTTACTATGTCGATGTCACGCAGGACTCATTTTGAATAGACTACTGCCGTGCACATTATTTATTTCAGCCTCCTCTTGCGAGCAGGTGACGTCTCCAAAAACCTCGAAAAGAAATGTCCAATCTAGTCCAGCAATCACTTTGGTCTGCTGGCTCCGTTCCACTCCGTCTGGAGATTTGCCTCCTCACACAGCTCATCAGTGCGAGATGGAAAACTGGTGCTCAGGGTTAGTCTCTTCTTTTTTTTCACTGTGTTTTTTTCCCTCCCTTTTCACACCCTGACATGATTGTTGTCATTTCATACACACACACACACACACACACACACACACACACACACACACACACACAGCCATTGTTTCACCGTTCTGCCTGGCAACCCGTACTTGACTAAGTCTTGGGGAAATCAGCTTATGAAAAAGTAAGTACTTTCTCATTTGTTGAGACAATTAAAAAAACTTGATTAGCGTCCCTTTTTTTATTCACTCTCTCAAGCAGTGGCAGTCGACTGAAGGGGGAGCAGTGAGGGCTGCACTCCTGTTGAGCATGCACTGGAGAGCATAAACACACTGAGGAGGGACTTTACACCGGCTTTGTTCATTATGAAGCAAGAGCAAGAATGGAGGCTGAGGGAGAACGAGAGACGAAGGCTATATAACCCTACAAACATAGGAGTAGACTTACAGGACAGTGTGTTCGTTGTGAAAAGATAAATTAATAGTATATTGATACTGATAGTGTATTTTTCTGCATCATTAAGTTGCAAACATTAATCTTATCACATGAATCTTAAAAGCACAATTTTAACGGATTTTATTTGACCATTTAAGATATAATATGTAACATTTCTGCATTTAAATGTCCAAAAAAAACTGTCCCAACTCTTGCTGAGTTGTGTCCTCACATTATACCAAATGTTTGCAACACTGTTGAAACCCAGAGAAATCTGTAATGTTATTCATGGTACGGGGGGTTCCTTTCTCCACACACATCTACTCGGCTGGTAGGTACTACATACAATTTTCACACACGATCTGTTTTACATGGGATTATGTATGGGATCAACTTGCATTTGACACAATCATATCCGGACTGCCGTCATAGGTTAATCCCCCCGCTGTCACTACTCCCCGGAAGTAAACAGCTGTAATTCCACACATGTCACTGCTCATGCTTACAGTTACAACAGAGCAAATACGCAGACAGAATACACAGCTGCAAAGAGTATTTGACTTTCATTGTTTAAAAAGTTTGACACTGGAAATAATAGGGCAGGTGAGGTTATGCAACTTTGAACTATCATTTCCTTTATCGGTGTCTTTATGAAGAGCTAATCAGTCTTTGCCTGAAACTGCAGGTTCATAAAGAAACAGGAAACAGAATGAAAGATACAGCACAGTCATGTACGGTATCTTGTGTTGGGTTTGGCTAAAAGATTAAGACAAAATCCAACAATAACTCTGTGATAACACTTCTGTGACCCACTTCAACATGTTCATCCATATCGACGACAAACATCATCATAGTTTATAACATCTGAAAGGGGTTACAAAGTGTGGGCTTTAAGACTAGTTTAATTCACCACAGTGATGATTATTAGAAATCACATCAATTAATAGCAATTTGACTTTTCATACCAGGGAAACCATTAATCACAGTTCTGTCACGTTAAGGTGTGGTATCGAGTCATGCTAGTTAGCCAATATGCAAAACCTCTGGCTGGAATGTCAGGTTTAAAACTTTGGTTAATGAGCAAATACTTGCAAAACTTCTGACATCCAACCAATCTCACAACCATTTCAACTAAGTTTAAATCATCTTATTAATTAAACTGTGTTGACTGTTTACCCCACCTAAACTGTTATCAGCCACTAGCTTCATTTTTGCATTGTTTTGTAACGTTAACCTTTGAAAGTACTTGGACAGAAAGCAGTATTCAGGTCCCATAACTGCAGTCCTGTAAGCGCAGCCTCCTCTATTGCTGGCACATGCTTTTCGATTTTTGTGGCAGATGCCGAAATAAATAAGAAATTCTGATATCAATATATCAGCCGATATACACACTCTTTTTGCAATCATCCCCCAAATACGGCTGTATATCGCTGCTGACAAAGATAAAGGCAGAATATTTTTCAGAAAAATGTATGAAAATAATATTTTTTTAAATATATTTTTCATGAAAAATAAACTTTATTGCCTCAAATGACACCAGCGCAGTGAAAGAGTAAACTTAATAACTGTAAATGAGTTTTAATTTCAGCACATCAGACACCATATATGATACCGTTACATCGATAATATCACCCGACCAATAAAGTGGCCAGGCTTTATCTGAAATGGTAAAACATTAAACTTGTGGAGCATCACCATGTCAGTGCTCTCACTGTGAGATGTTACAGGATTTAGCTCAAAGCACCACAGAGCCTCAGTACGCCTCATAGAGCCAGTAGCATGGCTGTAGCCTTTTATCAATTGCACCTGTGTTGCCCCAGTAAAAATGTCTGCTGTGCGAGACATTTATCTGCCAGATAATCATCGTGGGCTCAGCATGGATGATAATCATGGATTACTGATCTCCTCCCAATATCTGAAAAGTGCAGATTTAACGAGGAAAGAGTCAGAAGGTGTCAAACCAGAACCGGACGAAGCTTTAAGCTGCTTCAGCACCTTAGATTCTATTCATTCTTCCCGAGATGATACTTAGTTTGGAAAGCGCCAACACAGAGTGCAGGTGCACCTACTACACATAGAAAATACAACAACCCAACCTCCTACAGAGATGTTAGAGGGGCAGATAAAAATAGAGGTCAAGAGACAGAAGCTAAATTTGGGCCTTGTTTGAAAAGCAATCTGTTTGTTCTGCTGTTTTAGATTTTTTTTAGATTCATGTTCTTTGTCTAAACATTTCTTAGCAACACTACATTTTCAAATTTAAGGCAGTGCTTACCAGTCTGTGTTCACTCAAAGTGTAGCTGTATTCTGTCACTCGGCAGCGCATCGCACACAGGAAACCAAACACGGTCGTATCCCTCGATCTCATCATCAGTTTTAGCTGCGGCTCCTCTTGAACAATAAGACATGAGCTGCTTGGCGTGTTAATTACTCTCAATTATCAAGCTCATCTCTTCTCTGATTCATCTCTGTCAGCTCAAGCTTATTGAGGGTAAGGCTCTTTCAAAGTCGATCAGAGAAGGGAGGGAGAGAGAGTCCTTTTGTTTAATTGTTGATTAAATGAATAGCCAAAATCATTCGCATTGGTTTATGATATTCATAAAAAAACACTGTCATGGGTCAAGGAGAAAGAGAGGAGCGGAGAGAACAAAAGAGAGTGAGACAAAAAAAAAAGAGAGAGAAAACTGGACAGAATTCAGTAAACACGAGACGAACTGGGAGTCTACACTGGATGCTAAAAATGGGCCACCCACAGTTTGTGACCTACAAGAAAATCACAGTTTAAGAGCTAGTAAGCAACGATTGGACAGGACAAGAAAGGCAGGCATAGCTGCAGCCTTTAAAGTAGGTCACAGACACATTTATCATTTCATCACTTTTTGGTTATTGTTTGGCTCTGCTGACGAAGGACATGCGCTGTCATTACTTTTCCAAGTTCAAAAATGAACTGAATTTCTTTCAGCCATCATCAACAAGAAGTCCTAAAAGTGCTCCAAAAATGAGAATTTGCACTTAAAATCACAAAACAACTGAGCAAACTGCGTATGCTGGTGAAGGTCATGTGGTACCATCTCTGTGGAACCGGTCTTTAGTTTAGGTCAGCGGACTCCACTTATAAACTAAAGTTACCTACTGTTGCTCTCTGTTAGCCGACCAAGAGAGACGATGCACTGAAAAAAGGGCTGCACACGATACTGCAATTATTTTGACAGATTTTGCGATATAATTCATTATTATTACGGGTGATTGAATTTTCCTTCACAATTTTCATTGTCACTGAAAAACTAGTAGAATCATAATGATGTGGCATTTCTCTCGGTCTCCCCCAAACAAACATGTTTTATTACATTTGGAGAACCAGCTTTGTCGGCCAAGAGCATCTCTGCAGCTCTACAAAATGTCATTAAAACACTGCTTTTGGACACATTTTACCTTTATAAAATAATTGGCAGTTCTTGCAATTTGGATATTGCACTTAGTCATACAGCGATTTCGATTATTTTGCAATTAATTGTGCAGCCTCAACTGAAAACACACTTAAGTCACAGTCCAACAGCATAAAACAACTTCAACAAATCGTTCATAGGCTTGTAACAGCAACCGAGAGAGTTGTTTGCCAGAAAAAAGTTGTTAATTCATGTAAATTGCTACAAATTGTTAGCACAGTGAGACTGTATATGTGGATAATATGAATATTCTTATGCCCCATCTCTCTGTCGCTCTTTAATCATAATTTTCTTTACACATCCAATGTTATAATACTTTACGGGGGAGACAGTCGGGCAAGTCTGGCCTCGTCATGGTAACAGGTTTAAGATTCAATCAAAAATAAATCAGGAAATCAATGCAGGAAACTACGGTACTGAGCTTGACAGCATTTTCAAGTCACTCATGTGAAGATATTCACGATTATCCTGGTTCCTGATTAACTCCATAATGGAAACTCACCACTTTTAACTTATCCAGAGGGTTTTTATTGCCATCTGTGACAAAAAAAAAATAATCTTATATCCTCCCATCCCTAGTCACACCATTTACAATCATTTTTTATCTCAGCTCAGTAGACTCCTTGATTGCACTGAAGTGTAAAGGCTCAGAACACAAGTGTGCTGTGATTTGACTTTGACTCTTACTTCTAAGCACGTAAGCAGCAAACCAATTATCATGAATCCTGAATAGAATATCTTCCCATACATAATGATATCATATCCCAATCAAATATTAGAAATAATGCACAATGCTGAGAAGTGTCTCAGAGGATTTTGATGCCATTTATCTCCAGAACGTACTCTCAGCTGGCTCTCACAGAATGAAACGGTGTAGATCTCAAGGTATTGACAAGTTAATGAAAGTGGGGATATTTCAGGCTGCTCTGTACTTAACAACAAAAAGCCAATTATCATGAAATGTGCTCCGCCTGTCACTGTTGTAATTATAGTTGCCTGACAACCTCTTACACCACTTCTTTCTCACGTTTTGTCTCAAACTAATGCACGTACACAAACGGCCGTCTCTGCTCCTCCCGCATGTCGGCCATTATATATCAATTCCATTCGGCCTACAGATGTCTCTACCGAGCAGACGAGTGAAAGCCCACTTTAAAAGGCCCAGCGAAGATGATGCAGTGATGGCCGGATGGGTCTGGAGATCTCTAAATGGATGCTACGGGAAGAGGAAGACTGAAGGCCTGTTGTTTAAATAAGCTTCTATATCATATCTGGAATGACAGGAGCGATGTGAGGATGACATCTTCATTGGCCAGAGTGAGAAAGCGGATTGCCTCCCTCAATCTGCTAGCAGAAATTATGCATAAGGCAGCAGACAAACCAATTTGAAACGCCCAAAGTGACAGTCGACTGCCACTATCCCATTATATTTGATAGGAAATGCATTTAAATGTGTTAAAAAGGCATCTTGCTTGCAGCCAAATAAAAAACGCGTGAAACAAACATCCTCGGCAGATTGTTGGAGAATTAACTGCCAGCGAGGCCAAGTGAGTTTAAGAGTTTCATTATCATGTAGATTCTTTGGATTTATGCCACACAGATCCACAAATTCTACTTTTAGACACGTTTTATCTTGATTGACTTTTTACCTCAACTGGTTTTTATTGACTTCAGGTTGCACAAATCGACAAAGAAATACGAAGCGAGGCAAAAATTAAACTTGGCAAAGCAGAAAAGGCTTAACTGTAAGGTGACATAAGAACATCTTGATCAAATTAACATCATACTCTGGGAAATCCACGTTAGGCCGACTGTCTATACTAGCCTCCTTCCCGAAGCACACTATGACGTCAGCTGGCCCCCATAGTGATGACATTCAGTAAGGTTCACTCATTGACCTGCAACTGGTGAACAATGTTAGGGAGGCTCCTTTGAAAGCTTTGCTTTGCAAGCTACCAGTGAGGTTGCTTCACACGGAAGGAGCTGGACTACAGCAAAGCTACCCCAGGGAGAAATCTAGTCTAGTCAACTAAAGCTACAAAGCTTAAAGTAGTTCAAACGCCTCTGACGAGAGGAAACGAAACTGACAGTGTAGGCTCCATGTGATACAAGACAAACGCCACTCCGATGACTTTGAGCAAAAAGCGTCCATCTGTTCATACATAAACCAAGTGCCTCATTTTTTGATGAAAAACAGGAATATTATTAAATTATTCCTCTCCTTTCATGGCCACAAATAGTTTGTCGTTTCAGCAGTTAGCTACCAAGGAATTTGCCAAAAAACCCAAAAAGTAATTCGACTGCTTGAATCACTAGATGAAAACATGGATTTAGGTCGATTACCAGCAAGCTTCTGCAAAATGTTTTTTTATTTAATAACATTGCCTTTACTGCTCTGCAACACTGGAACTGACAGCACCTCAGACTATCATGCACAGACATCACGAGCAGCTGTATCAACATTAGACGCGATGTGTGCGGAGGACATTTACATTACCACTCCGTCCTGGGGGCTCACGGATAAAACTTTGCAAAGATCTGACACAACACACTCCAGAAAAACAACCCCCATGTACTCAAGCAGCAGGCAGATTATGGCTACAAAACACTAGCAGTCGCAGATTTGTGTACATGTAAACAAGTCCAATATCGCCACCCTGTTAACTCCCAAAAACAGGGACAATTGGCTGTTGGCTTTGCTTCACGTCTGCCTGTTTTCATTTTATTTTTAAACCAGCTCTCTGACTGAGGGATATTTAGCAGATGCGTCTTCTTTCTGGGGGTTCTGCCAAGAGTATTCAACCAACCTCCCCCCCCCAAAAAAAAAGCCTGGACAAATATAGCGATGGTGTCACACGAGAAAAAAAATAGTATTTAAATAACACATGTACTGGCTTCATCCACTCCTTATTCAACACAGTGTAATACAAGCAAATCGAGTAGGATGCACCGTCGTCACTGAGGGCCTCAGAAAGTGACCTGACCTTTAATTATATCCCCTGTGAGAGCGGCACTGAGCTCTGCCACTGAGTCGCACGTTCAGTTAATCCATATTGCAATTAAGATGACAGGCTGACGGGAGCGGCGGAGTGACGGGCAGGCGATGGGGGGCAGGGGCTGCACAGAAAGAAAAACTGTGTTCAGATTCTATTAAGGGACGAATATCACATGTATGAAGAGAGAGCTGGGCAGTGCAGACACGGGGCTGACTCAAAATGTGTGTAAACGGAGTGAGAAAAAGCACATGTTCCTCCTCGAAGTCAACAATAAACAGCGAGGTGCAGTAATTGTTCCCGGAGCCTGGAGCTTCTCCACGGCCAACAGCACAGATAAACACCTCTGAGGTGTGGAAAGTATGCAGCTGCGAGGGAAGATGTCGCCGAAGACGACCAGATGCGGGCCGAGAATCCTCGTCGGGTATAATATCACAACACCGTGCGGCTGCCAGGTGTGAAAGTGTTCGGCTGAAAGAGTGGGAAGGAAGGTGTTGCCAGAGAGGACATCCAGTATAACCGAGCCACGATTATAACACGATTTCACGTCTTTGATTGTCGTGCTATATGCATTTCCCCTAGACAAACCATTTCGAGTAGGATGTGTGATAAATGATTGACGGTCTTCTCCTTTACTCCTAAACTCCCCCTTCCTACGCCTGAAGAGATGAACTAACCTCTCACTGAGCCAATTATGATACTCAAACTTAAACACAAGGCAGGTGTTTAGAGACATCAAACCTCTAACTGCTGAATTTAATTGATTTCATTACAGTTCACAGGGCTGAGAAACACATATATAACAGTTTAGATTTTGTATATCGTTATATAAGTATCAGTGTTGGCTTTTCCTGGCTTTAAAGGCTACATACAGTACATTATATCCACATAGCTGATTCTTTTTAATCTCATTGTGTTCATATTTTGTGAAAGTAGCATCCCTACAATAGTGTTGCAATTTTGATATTGAGTTATTCTCTCAAAATTACTGTTCTCAAACAGTACGCCGGACACAGGGAGAGGAGACCCGAGGTGAAGTCACAGAGGATCACCAGCTTATTATTGGGCGTATTATTAAATTTATCTAAGGACGCTTCAAGGACAGCTCGACAGTAGCGCTTTTCTGGTCTGAGGTGAAATTTGTTCTCCTCGAGGCGCTCAGAGCTCTCCTGCAAAAAACACAAGGCTCTCCAGGCGTCTGAAACCGCCGGGCATCCAAGGCGCAGAGGCAGCACACAAAACGCCTACTGACTGTAGAATTCAACCGGGAATAGCTGCCTCTCGCTGCATGGAGCGCATTTTGTCTGATTGAGCCCTTAGGGGTGAAGGCGTCGACCATGAAGTCCCAGGTCTTGCTCCAGCCGGGGACCTCCGCTGCACATCAATCTTCATCTCTCTCTTCTCTTGTTTCGCATCATCTCTCCGCTGTTTGCTCTCCAATAACAGCGTCAATCAGCCCGCAATGAATATATAAACGAATACAAAGAAGTAGGCCAACAAAAGCAACACCTACATTAGTAGGAACAGCAGTTCACAAGGTTCAGGAGTCTGATGATCCACTGAGTCACGCCGGCGCTCAACAACTGCTCTGACCTGGAAGAGTCGGGCCGGAGCTGTTCCTCGGCGGAAGCTCTCAGTTTCACATTTTATAACAAAAACAGATCTCAAAAGGTGCAGTTTGGCTTCGTTTGGCTATACTGCCGCCGGTGCCCATCCCCTGCACGGAAGGTGATTCATGACGGCAGTCAGGAATCGGCTGGTTCCGCTGGGAACTGGAGCGCAGTACCCAGACCTAATCAAACAGTCACCTCAGGAGTTAGTGACTTACTCCGGGTCGAATCCTGCAGGAGCCATTTCTCCTGTGTCACCCCCTCTAGCAGGAGGAGCAGACCGTCTCTCTCTCTCTCCCTCCAGCTGCACAATAAAAAGGTGAGTTCACGGGCCCACTCTCCTTAAAGTGATCGATAAATAAATAAAACATCTCGGGACATGACAGACGAACGGAGGCACCGCCGGGTCTTCGTCTGTGTCTCGGAGGCTGTTTTGGGTCGTGCAAACAGAATAGCAATGTGCCCGCTTACGGGGTGAGTGTGCTACACATCATTCTAAGCAGGCTAATTGGTTGGGATGCATGCCGAGTGCTAAATTACTGAACATGCGATTACTGTCGTGAATCTCCAAATGGTTTAATGCGGCGTAACCGACACACATTTTTTTTTTTTTTTACGCGATCAAACGAGAAAGTGCTCAATTACAATCGCAAAGTGGGTCAGTGTTACCAGTTTCAGCCCCGTAGTGATGCCAATTAAATATGTGTAAATAGCACGAGTCGGTCTCGACGGTCAGTAATAGATGCTGCTCTTCACGTGCTGCAGGAGCGAGTGTAGTGGTGCCTCTCCTCCACTAAGAGCTCTGCTCACGGATCAATGGGTTTCCACATTTAAACATGGTGTAAGCCAACAGATCGATAGACTCTGAGTTTTGGGTGGAACGACTGGTACGGAGGAATAATGTCACACATAGTTCTTCCATCCAGCGAGACGGAGAGAAGAGGCCGGAGATGTTTCATGTGAGCAGAGCTGGAGGAATTTAAAAGGAGAGCAGTCGAAGGCGAGCAGGGAAGCGTGGAGAGTATCAGGGCATCTATAAGGTGCAGAATCAGAGGTACGTGAGAAAAGATAAAGGGTGATGGGGGAAATGACAAAAACAGAGCGAGAGCTGATGGAGAAAAGGAAAAAAGCCTGGCAGGTAGTCCATCAGCGGGCTGATTTATCTGTTTGTTCACAGCTTCTATCACAGAGCAGGACACCCTGCCGGTTTGGATCTGTCACTTGTGGGAGTCCCCACACTGCCTCTCTAACCTGTGAGGAATTCCCAGTGTACCAAGTCTCCATTTCGGTCCATGATCAAAAATAAATCCTCATCCTGTCGCGCTCTTATGTGCAGATTTAATAAATGCATATGATGCCACCTCAGAGGACACAGGCTGAGGCCAACCATCTGCGAAGTCAGTCAAAAGATCTGAGGCATCATTGTACTTGAAGCCAGGAGCAGAAACAGCCAGACAGGAAGGCCGCTGCTCTCCGCGAGGCTGGGAGTCAAGTTGCCGAGCTCGGTGACACGCAGACGTGTGGACAGATCTCCACGTTTGGGAACAGAAGGGGAAGGGGATTTATTAAGTTCAGTCGTGGCAGGATGAAAGAGTTAAGACTGGACAACGAGAAAGGGTTATGATAGAGCACAAGCCACTCGCTCTAAAGCAGGGCAGGTCGACACTCAGGCAGCGTCCACATGGTCAGCGTGTCTCCTGCTGGGACTAATGAGCACCTTCCTGCCAGGTACTGAGGCGGCTGTGGATGACGACCCTGACATGTCTCATGTAAATCACCGGCACTGGGGCTGACTGGCAGGTGTACTGTTACGTCAAAGAAAAATCATAAACTAGCATCCAGTTAGAAACGAAAGCTACTTCGAAAGAATATCATGCAAATTGAAATAAAATGGTCAAATCTGTCTTGAAGTCAAGGCTGAACTGCATTACTGTGATTTTTATGGTTTCGGTTGGCTGCTTTGACAGGATGCAGGCTGCCTTTGTGTCAGTCACAGAAAGGTGTGGAACACCTGGCTGAGAGGCTGAACTTGTCGTCCTCTGTGCCGATGACAGGAGCCAAACAAAGCCAGCCAAACATCTCCAACATCCCATTTTTCTTTTCCATTCAGCCCTTTTTTCCCCCCCTCCACCGTTAGATCAAAAAACGCGAGCTCGTCTAGCAAATACAAATCATGTCAATCTAACTCGACTGAAACCAGAAGCTTCTTGATTACCTTGTCTTTTCTCCAAAGCTCATCCACACGTGGGGGACAAAGGGAATCCCGACGCCTCCTGCGCGCTGTGCTCGGACCGGAGAGAGTCTGCTGGCTGTCACCGCACCAACAACAGCGTCTTTCAGTCCGTGTCCGCGCGCATCTTCATCCTCATCCTCTGCTGGGATGTGTTCACTCCACACAGCTGTAATCCAACACTCCTCAGTCGGGTTTTTTTTTTTTTTTTTTTTTTTGGTACTCACATGATCAGAGGTTTTCTCGCTCGTCTACTTTTCTCCCGAGATTTTTAAAAAAAAAACACAACTGAACCAAAAGTGCCGCATGAAAGAGGCTGGATCCTGTTTGTCCCGGTTGCATTCCGTGTTCCCTTTCCACGGGCTTCCTCCCAGGAGCGAGGTGCTCGCGTTTAAGGGGGGGTTGGGGGAGTTTGAAGGCTCTCTGGTATCAAATGCATCAACTCGGTGTTCCCCTCTCCGACCATCCCTCCTCCTCCTCCTCCTCCTCCTCCTCCTCCCTCCTTACAGACGAGGAGTGTGGACCAATTGAGAGGCAGAAAGAGAAAGAGAGAGAGAGAGAGACGATCAGAGCGTCTGTGCGGAGTGGGACCAGAGCGTTCAGCAGCCTGAAGCCTCAGAGAGACCATGACCAAACATTTACTCTCATTACAACTGTCAGAGAAGAAGGCTTCAACCGTCAGCTGTACGTTTTAAACATTCAATAATCAAATATATTTTATAATTTACTAAATGTAATGCGAACATTAAATATTAACATTTACAAACAGTGGTAAACAAAGATGTTTTTAAATAAATAATAAAAAAATAATATTTAGATAAATAAAGACGTGCCATCATCTAAAGGGAGTGGTGGAGGTGCACAAAATATATTAAACAAATTAAATATTATGTCAAATTTAAGAGTGAGATAAGACTTTACTGATCCCAGACAGTTCTCAAATTACTTCCACCTTTACTCACTCAGTGATCTACACCAATGATCGGCCCTGACAGATTACTGGGTCGATATTGCATTACATTGTCCGATTGCTGAAAAAAAAAGGATAATTTAAAAACGTGCTGCTTTGGCTCTGAAGCAGCATCCTCTCACACAAACAATATCTGCTAACGTGTCACTGTAAACGGCCTATAAACTAATAACCTGAATCTCCAAAGGAACTAGTTACTAAACACTGTGGATTCTCTGAGTCTCGCTCACCTGTGCCTCCACCGAGCTTCAGCCTTCACCCTCGTGAGCCCCAGCTACCCCACCTGCTGAGCAACTAGCGTCTGAGAGTCTGAGCCTCCTTCCACTGCCTACTACTGCACCAGAGCAACCTAACACATTCCTTTTAATCTTCCCCCTGTCTTGCTGTCCGCTTTTGGGTCCAACAAACAAACCACCTAAAATTCTATAACATGTAGTTGATCATGTGTTTGTATCATAAACCCGACTGCACCCAGACGGCTGAAAATGTCTGGACCATCTACATTTACATCATAAATTGACTTGCACTCACCCCCTTTCTCATCTATGAACCACACATTCACCCGTTCAAGGCTGCCATGCAAGGTGCCGACCTGCTCATCAGGAGCAATACAGCATTTCATCCAAAGCACCCCACAATGTTCTTTAACAGTGTCTTGCACAAGGATGCTTCGATGTGCAGCCAGGGGATCCGGGAATCGAACCACCAACCTGACATGGATGGATGGATGGATGGATGGAGCGAAACAGCCTACAAAAAAAAAAAAAAACAGGAGCTGCTGCTGCAACAGACTGCTGTAAAAACACAGTGCCATTTTATATAATGTTACCAGCTTTTCAAAACATCTGGCCACTGACAGTCACAGGAGGGCGAGTCCTGAAAACAAAGGCCAACCCTAAAACGTAAATGACAGGGTTTTAAACAGGCTGCTGAAAATGTCCGGACCATCTACATTTCCTGATTTTTAAAATGTGGCCCAGTTGAACAGCCCTGCAGACCAGAGAGAGGCAGGGAAAACAATTAGTTTAGCTTTGTTAAAAATGCATTCAGACAATTTAGAACCGGTATGATGTAATGACAGAGTAACCCTTACTGTGTGGTTTCTGCGCCCAGACCTAACAGCATAAACACAGTGTTGTGACAAGAGAGAAATAGAAATCTTATCTCTGATTTTGCAGACTCTATGGTGAAGTATAGCCATTATGTGGATTTCTGACTTCTGATGGAGTCAATAATGACACTGAAATGTGTGCAGCTGAGCCCAGAGACCGCTCTAAAGTTTGGCCTTGTTGGCTTGCTGTTGTAAGTGTAAACCCAGCTCTTAGACGCACTTTGACTTGGATCCATCCTTTGTGCTCAGCAAGGCTAAACACGTCCACATCTCTGCACGGAACACAAAGAGATGAAATTGAAAGATTTACCGAAGCAAACAGCTTCCACGGGAAAACAGTTGCTCTTTGTGCACTTGGTGAACTGTTGTACAGTTCTCAGTCTGGATAACAGACCTGCATATATCTTCTCAGACATTGCTCCACTTTGTCCTGAGAGATTTGGACCACTCCGCAACTGCATGGGATGTTTTGTATAACACGGACATGTGAACGTGAATGAAATCCCATGATTGTGAGCACATAATGTCAAGATGGTTTTCTCTCGCTCTCTCACCCCTGTTGTTTCGCAGCATGATTAGTGCCATCAGGGTTATTAACTTTTCAGCAGCATGAGGGAGCTCAGTGAATTCCCACAACCTATGATTTACATCTGCCTCCTCTTCCAGCTCCTGGCGACTTCTGAAGAGGTTCCCATGTTGCAGTAAATAATCTGTGTTTTAAGCGTGTGCCGTTCTGGTCAACGAGAGGAAGAATAATGTGGAAAAAAAGGGCCGATAGTACTCTCCTGCGAGTTCATATTTTTAAGCTTTGTCAGTGTTTGATCTCGTGTTCAGGAAGTTCTCTGTGATATATGTGGAACTGAATTGTGTGTCTGCATAACATGTGTGTGTCACCGGGTCACCGGGTCATTTTGTGTGTGATTATTCCAGATATGCTGTCTCCAGCCCGTCCCTGATCATTAAGCCCTTTGACACACTCTCTGCTCCTCACTGAGGGTCATAATCATTGGAACACGGACTGTAATTTTTCTATGGCTTTATAAAGAAAAGATGACTCTTAACATAAAATACATAGAGTTCGTGACATTTGTCTTATGTAATCCACTGGAGCTCACATTCACTGACCTACATCAACCAAAGAGGCTGCAGGGAAGCTTTTCCATGAGAGCTGTGAGACGCAAAGCCTGCATACTGTCAAAACACAGGTGGACAAAAATCGAACAAAAACCATCTAACTGGGATTTAGGCATGCATGTTCAGTGTGTCTTTGTTCAACCTCTGCTTTTCTGCTACAAGCAAAATAATTGATATACTGACAACAAATGTCTTCAAAAAGTAGTTCCACTACTTCAAATGAAATGAATTAAAGTACATTAGCTGACCATGCCCTCCAGAATGATCTGAGACTACTACCAATCCGACAACATCCTTCATTCATGCCTTCCAAAACTTTAACAAATGCACCCCAAACGTCAGAATTAAGGTCTGCATTGTATGTTTTTGCAACCCACAGATATGTAGAATCTCTACATGTACACGTTTATGTAGACTTGGTTAGGTTTAGGGAAAGCTCGTGTTCTGGATAACAAATACTACTTGGCTAAGGTTAGGAGCCCTCCATCATCATGGTTGGATAAGCTCATGGTTTAAAGAAACATTGATCCATTGACTGAATAGGACACTGGACATGAACAGCAGTCTTCCCTGTGGCAAGTGTAAATGCACCAGGATGTAGGATGCTTTGGACTGCTGTTCTGAAACCTTGAGTTTGGCATTACAGCTGTGGCCACCTTGTTTTGTATGAGCCAGAAGTGACCATTTTCATGTTCAGAAGAACAGATGGAGCTGGGGATGATATCATGATTGGATCTGACCCGGACCATGCCATGGTAGGGACTTGCCAGTCACAAGGTAGCCACGCTCTGAAGCAAACCCTGTTTTATGACCCATTTTACTCTGAATGGGACCATTATTTGCAAAACTCACATCATTCCGTATTGAAGAGGACTTGAAATGAGCCACTGACACCATAAACTTTAGTAAACTGTTCACTGAGGTAACAAATCAAGGACGAACTCGAGTCACTTTCTTGTAGGCTTACAGACAATCAGACTTCTTTATGAAACCCGTGTAGTTGCCCCCTGCTGGCTATTAGAAAGAACGCAGGCACTTTGCATCGGCTTCGCTTGAGTTTTGTGGCAATTCCTGCTGTTTCCAATGAACAAGTCATGATTCCTACGGCCACTAGAGGGCTTTTATAGTTGAATGTAAACATAAGTACTTTGGGGGGGTTTTGCTGAAATGACTGATGTTGTCATTTCTCTTGGGGTGACAGTCCCAATTACTCTTGAATACTATTTCCGACTAGAAGAGCTTTAGACTTGAAATGATTTTCTACTTTAAGCCGAGAACAGGAATGCGTGCCATTTCAAGGTCGAGGCAGATTTGAGCGGCACAGAGAGTGTTCAAAACAGACACATGAACATATTATCGCTTATTTTGGAGGCTTTCAATTCAGTCTCGAGTGGAGAGCCTGTGACTGACGGGCGATAGATGTTTTTTTCCGAATATATTAGTGCTCATTATGGCACTCCTGTTTTCTCCCTCACGGAGAGGGATTTGGGTTTTTCCATTTTTATTGTAAATCCTTTGTCTCTCTGCCACACAAAGCATGTCTAATCTCCCCAGGCGACCCCAGGAGCAGGTTTCTGTTGAAATGAGGATTTGGAAACAATGCAGTAGCCTATCGACTACAAATGTTATTTACTCATTTCCGGAATCGCTGACCCTTTCAGCCCCTCTTGTCAAGTATCATGTCTCTTAAGTCCCTCAGGATCACACACGTGGGAGTGCTAAGCGTTACGGAAAACAAAGTATTTAAGGCTTAGTGTTGTGAGACATGAGGTGGTGAGATGTTAGCAGGAGAGGCTGATTTTCAAATTGTGCAGCCAATTACAGGACCAATTTCTGTGCGCATGTAAATATCATAATACATCTGGTGCACTGTTGCCGCATCGTTGCATCTTCCCTGGGCTCATAAACGTTTTCTCATTTGAATGCAGACAGGGTCAACCATAACATCCATGCTGCACAATTTAGCAAGTCAAGATGACTGACTGATCAGTCAGCTGTAATATCTACAGGAAGACCCGCACAGCTAACGAGTATAGAGCAGAACACCGTCTCCAACTCAAACTGTCTCATACTTATTAGTCTGAGTGAGCTCATAACGGCCTCTGGTTAGAATATTTCATTCCGTCACAATGAAACAACGTCAGAAATGCATGAAATTAAATATTGAAATCACCAGAATACTTGAACTTTTTACCATAAATACATCCATAGCAGGCATCGGTGCTAAAACGTCCTCTAGTAAGGCGTCAATGAGAATCTACTCTCAGTATCAGGTCGTTTCCCCTAACCTGGTTTGCATCCACTGAATCCTGTATTATTAGTGATTTCAGAAGGTCTGGCATTGCTCTCACTGACAACTGTTTGCCCAGCTGAACCATTAAGAGATTAAGAGATTTAAGACGTCATCTTCCTGTGCTAGACCCAAAAAAACAGTGACAGGGAGATTGCCACAAAAACTGCCATGAGAAAGAATGCAATCTAAGCAGCTGTACAGTTTGTGGAAAGTCAATGTATAGAAGCAACAACTGTAGATGTAGATATGAAAAACATCAGGATATCTCCTCCCAGTATTTCATGTTGACCAAAAATCACATCACAGGATGGACACATCATGAGTTAGGGCAACATAACGCCCCGCTCAGAGGAAAAATGGCTAGCATGAACACTTTGAGAGGATGAATGAGGTGAAGCACTATTCTCTAGTTTTCAATATTCTTACAATACAATTTCGTTTCCCGTGGATGCCGTGGAACTGTTTGTCTCAGGGGCTGTGTGCTTTGTGCTAATCGGTTAGTGGCTGAATGACATTCGACTGCTGCTGCGGCTCACTTGTTCTTAAAGAGATGTCACTTTCTCTGACAGTCTTCTGCCACAGATTGTTTTTCTTTTATTTATCAGATCATAAGATTTTTGGGGATTTTTTTTTTTTAGTGTTGTTGGGATGTTAAGAGAATTTCTACAAACACAACAGTCTTTAGAATCCATGTTTTCTTTGTTAACAACGTTTATAAAATGAAATTACGTAATGCTGAAAGCATTGGGTGGCACTGATTAAAGCGCAAAACAAGAACAGCTTACTGTGAAAAAGCAGTGTACCAAAGTGAAATATCTGTTCGGAGCCAATAAACCTGAGGTGTGTTTGGTCTCTCTATCTAGTGAGCAGAAACCCTGAGGAATAATAATCTTTCTTCTTCTCCATCTGAGCCTGGGGGCACTCTTATGAGAAAATACAACACATACAAACACATTCCTTTCCTACGTCTCCACACACAGCTGCACACACAAAGCTATCTAAACCACTTGCTTCCTGCTGGCTCAGGCTTTACAGACATTGTATAGCCAGTCTGAGTCTGTCCCATCCAGTTCACGGTAATGGGGGAGAGGAACGGGGAGAGGCCCTCCTATCTGAGAGTGAACACATGATCACCCTCCTCTTTGTGGAGCCAAGGATTGTATACACACACCCTGATAGATATGCAGCACCACGTCCACTGTCGTATGAATAAAGTCATTGGCTTTAAAGACACGGTTACAGGAGACAAACACTTATCTTCTGGGGTGTAAGCATCGCCTCTATGTGACAACAGATTGAGATGAAATGAATCCATTTAGGTCCTTTCATAGACCAGCGCTCAGCTGTGTTTTACCCGCAACCAAAGAGGGAAGAAAAGGATTATGTTGAATTGAAAAGGGAACAAAACTGAATTGATGCGCCTGAATGCAAATCAATTCAGTCCCTTCCCCTGCATCACAGCGGATCGACTCAATCTCACATTTAGACTCCCTGTATTGAGTTGAGCTAAACTACCTCTGAATCATAGTATTCAGAGCAGATCTCGATCTGATACAGAGTTTAAAATACAAACACTGTGAGTATTTTGTCATGATGCCTCCACACTGATCTCGCTCCGCTCTCAGTTCCTCCCCTCACGGTGCAAAATGCTGTCACTGGGCACTGTATCGATTGAGAGATGATGCCACTTTGGGTGACCAATCGTATTTGTTTACGCGTTGACACGGTGCATTTTGTACGACTAATTGGCCGCGGAGACTCGCTGATGTTTGTTGATTCCCACTCGACCCGTTTCCTGTAACCCACAAATCCCAAGAGGTCTGTTTGTTTTTGTGTTTAATTAATGACGTGAGTGAAATGTGTGCCTGGTTAGTACACTAACGAGGTGTGTGTATCTGTGTATGCATGCACTGATGTGAGGAAGGTGAGCAAATACACCGATCAGGCATAACATTATGACCACCTGCCTAATATTGTGAAGGTTCCCCTTGTGCAGCCAGAACAGCTCTGACCTGTCAAGACATGGACTTAAGACCTCTGAGTTTGTCCTGTGGTGTCTGGCACCAGGGCGTTTTTGTAGTGGATCCTCTGGGTCCTGTATGTTGGGGGGTGGGGCCTCCATGGATCAGACCTGCTCCAGCACGTCTTACAGATGCTCGATCAGATTGGGATCTGGGAATCTGGAGGCCCGGTCAACACCTTGGGCAGTGTTTTGCAATGTGTCAGGGCACATTGTCCTGCTGGGGGGGCCACTGCCATCGGGTAGTGTTGTTGCGATGAGGGGGTGTACTTGGTCCACAACAGTGTTTGGATGGGTGGTGCCTGTCAAGTGGCATCCACATGAATGCCAGCACCCAAGGTTTCCCAGCAGAACATCGCATTGTGATGAGATGATCAATGTCATTCACGTCACCTGTCAGTGGTTTTAATGTTGTGGCTGATCGGTGTATATGTGTGTGTGTGTGTGTGTGTGTATCAGTGTTAGTTTTTATGACAGGGGGATTTACTACTTAAGTAACACGACCACGATTAGGAAGCGCTGCCATCTGGTAGTTGGAGAGGGGTGCTGAGACACATGCACATGAGCATGTGCACTATGCAAACGGGTACTCAGACACACACAAATGTCTGCACATCATAAATAATTCAAATACACAGGGAAATGTCCTTCACTGTCTCCCCAGCGATATCAGGCAATCACACACACATATAACATATACACAAATAACACCACCACCAGCATCTTATACTATACTATCACTGGGATTCGACTCTGGTCAGATTCTCTCATGAATATCATACAGCACTCTCTCTTACTCCTTATCAGACGCTGCAGATTTATTTTCAAAGTTCCTCTTACATTCACTAGATGCTGCTTTCATTTTCACTCCAGTGGGATGAGAAAAATAATCACCATCTGTCGACTCAGGTGAGCATAAAACACCAAGTCTGTCAGCCAAAATGGATGTTTCTAGTCGGCACGTTTACCTCGTTCTGTGTTGAATTACAACACACTGTTTAGTTAAACATCTTCTGTTTTCTCACTGTATTCTCCCACAGCAATACCCCATAGACACAAAAACAACTTCATCCCATTGTTTATGTGCACAGTCAACGCATGCATGGAAAGGAATTCATCGCATCATTTCTAAATCTTTGTCTGAACCCAGCCCAGCCTGTCCAGTGCTCACCAGTTTGGGTCGGGTATCCATGCTCTAGTGTGTGTGTGTGTGTGTGTGTGTGTGTGAGTTTGAGTACAAAGTTCAGTTATGATACCTGAATCCGTTTAGAAGTTGTGCGCCTTTTTGTTATAGGCAGCTCCCACCGCCACATCATCTTTTAGCCATTTAGCATGAACAGTTAGACATCTCCCCACAAACAAAACATATGTGTACCCATTTGGAAATGTTCTGCGATTGTGCTAAAGGGCCCCCCAGCCATTACTCTGCCCCTTTATACTTGTGGGTTTTTTTTTGCTTTATTGAACAGGACAGGCAAAGAGTGTCAGGAAAAGGTGAGCGCGAAAGGGGAACGACATGCAGAAGAGGAGCACAGGTCAGGATTGAATCCTACCAGCCCTGGTAAGTGAGCTACTGGGGGCGCCCCTTCATGCCAAATTTCAGCATCCTATGCCAAAGACCGTGGCCACTAAAGTGAGGGCACATTTTTGTCAACCAATGGACAGAGCCAGCTTTCTATAAACCGTGTTGTAACTTTAAAGGATTTTGACGATTCATTGCATTGAGGTTAGTCAATTAGTTTTGTAAACTCTTGGTAATCGGGTCAGTTCTTTTGGAATGTGCACCCTCGTACACCGTGGAACACATATGGACCAAATCCTCCTGCTCCCCTGTGGCCGACTCTCCTTCACTCTGACACACACAAACACACATACGGACACACACACGCACGCACGTACGCACGCACACAGATCACTTGTTTAGAAAGCTTCTGCAGCTCACTTTGCTCATCTTGTGCGCAGTAAGCGAGGCGTGCTGAGTGCTTTTTCCTACACGTTCTGGTGTCTCATTCTCCTCTTTGCGAGTTTTACCTGTCAGTCCTCACAGCATGATCTCCAGACATGACTCACCAGCACAACACACACACGCACGCACACACACACACACACAGACTGCAGTTGCAACCACCAGCACGCATGCAGGTTACACAAGAAAATGTGGAGGCACAATTTTGTACATTTGATTCATTTTACGTTACGTTGGTTAGATATTCAATCATCATGACTGCACACAGAGAACTATGAACACATAACTTCCACCCACGCACTGTAGAGCAGTTGTTCCCAGCCTTGTTGGATGTACACTGTATGAGCTCAAGTATGACATCATCGACATCTGTCATGTTTGAAATGTATGGATTAATGGATTATAAAATGGATGTTATTTAACATGATCAGTGATATAAAAAGTGACGTTTTTACAATATTGTTTTCATGCACCTGAACTTTCACTGTTTCGGTTGGTTTGGTTCAGTTTGAATTTGTGCTACTACAAATGGCACAAGCTGGATGTGTCAACCATTTATCTATTATTGTTAGCGAAACGATTCAGCCCTTTAGCCATCACCGTGAGCCACGCAATTTAAAGTGTTTGTTGCTTTTAAAGGTACAATATGTAAAAACTGACCCTCTTGTACTCCAAACAATTAGGCGACAGCATATCACCAGAGTGAGCGCTAACTGCTGCTAATTGTAGCTGTCATTAGCCAGTTAGCTCAGTTAGACATGCAGCTAGTGGTCCAGACTGGGAGGTGGGAGTGATATTAATGAAATGGGCTGGGCTTGGGCTGGCTTGATATCATGCTAGCTTCATGGATATCTCAACGCAATACATTAACGACTTTAAAATAACGTTGAAGCTCTTTCTGTTGATCATTTTGGTAAATTCTTGTATGTTTAAAACTTAGATTTTTACATATTGCATGCCATTTATTCAATGTATATAACTAACAATGTCAACTGTCAGACCGTTTCTTTTAACTCCACTCTAAACATGAATCCATTAGCCTACGTTTAGCTGACTGTTTCGAATGTTTGCTGACTTTACAAACATTTGCAACCATTTATCCATTACTTTTTGTCCATTTTAAGCATTTTTAAAAATACTTTCAGGTAACAATATCACCCGTAAATGCGTGACCTTTAGCTGCATACTTAAACTACTGAACATTTATCAATACTGTTTAGCTAATTAACAATTTATCTATTACTTTAGCTAACTGACTGTAGCTAACCTGCTTGCTAATTGGGCGTACTTCACACACTCTGGATCTCACTACGTATAGTCAGGTGTCACAACTTGCTCGATATCTCGATATATCTTTTTAAATCAAATTGTTTTCACAATAAACTGGGCTACTCAACAATATATTATTCTATTCCTCATTCTTAATCTATACTAACATTAACAATCTGTGTGAGAAGAAAGCACAAATGACATGTGCTGTTTGCATTCAGGCACACAAGCAAGAAATACATCTGCATGACCACACACACCACATGGCAAAATGCTCTATGTGTATACCTAGCAAATTAAGTTACCAATTTGTTACACCTTACTGCTATCACGTCGGACTGCAATAAACTGCTCAGGTATCCACAATATTGTGTGCAGTTGCTGTACATTACATGTTTTAACTCTGTAGAATGCAGTAGAATCTTATGAAGCTTGTGAGACTGTAAGTTGTCACCAGAAAAGATCTTAAAGATTGAAAAAAACCAAGGCTGTTGGCAGTGTGTTCATCATATAAAACATGCATTCAGCACTTTGCACAGTCTAATGGTCGGGTGAAAAGGTTCCAGAGAGTACGCATCAGCTCACAGAAACATATGTAAGTTCTGTTTCAGGGTCAGTCTTTGCTTCAAGTGCTTTTTTTCCCTCCCCATCTCTTTGTCTCTTGGCGCTCAGTCTAAAAATAGGAATACAATGTTTGCATATATGCAAGCTCCTAAGGCCTGCATGCCAATCCCACACACATGCATGCACTCATACTGTAAATATGTAGAGACACTTGTAATCGGTAAACTGTATGTATGCATACAATTCAGAGAGAATGGCATAAACAAATGTGCATTCATGAAAACACTCGTACAGAGACACGCAATCAGGGTTTGACCTGCAGCATTTCTTTGTGTCATTCTGGTTCACAGACCTGCAATCAGAGAGAGAGAGAGAGAGAGAGCATCCTGGAGGTAGACTGGGTTATTATTTCAATCAGTGGAAAATTGGTTAACAGGTCTGGGTGCACACAATGACACACAGACAGTTCAGCGAAACAGGAAAACAACCAGACATCGCGCTCCAAGAAGAGCAGTTATTGTCTGGTCAGACCCGAAAACGCTGAAAACACACACTCACAGACAAACCTCCACTAAGTTTCTATACAGCAGAAACCAGCACTTTTAGAAACACACACACACACACACACACACACACACACACGCTGACAGACGCTGACAATGTCACACAGGACCAGTGTTTCAGACTGTGTGTAGGTCCATTAGGAGACTCGCCCAGAAACATAAACTGATGAAATGCTTACAGCAGTGTCCAAGTTTATTTCCATGAATGTCTCCTTCCCACAGAGTCTCCTCGGCTGGATACTTTTAAATGGCAGACACCGCTGGGACACAGAGACTCAGGGAAAACCTTTTGTGTGCTGAAACACTGATACTGTCCTGCTGCTGCCTATGTTTCCGTCTGCAGATAAAGGCTTCACAAATACAGAAGTTCAGTATAACTGCTTTTATTGATCTTAAAAGTTTGACCTGCAGTCATTTGAGATTTTATAGTGATAGTCTCTCAGTCTTTTTCTGCTTGCTCGCCCAGAGTTAGACGAGAAAAACTGATACCACTTTCATGTTTGTTCAGTAGATTTGACGCTACAGTCAGGAGACAGTTATCTCAGATTAGACTGAAAACTGGAAACGGGGGATTTAATCATAAATATCTGGTCAGTTTGATTTGTGTAGACATCAAGGTAAAACGAGACAGACAAGTCCTCGTAAAAAAAAAAAAAAGAAGCAAATTCTTTCTTTATTTTTTTTATTTTGTATGCAATTAAAAAAAGAGCGTGTTCATTTGTGAGCTTCGGAGGTGCTGGTCGACACAGCTCAAGACATTTTATTACCTTTGGTCGGACTCAATTAGCTGTTTCACTCTGTTTTTCCCCGTTTATGATAAAGTAAACCAACTGCTCGCTACATATTTACTGTACAAATATGGGAATTCATGCAAATTAATTTTTGCATATGTTGTCGTCTGCTCATATTGCCTATGGCTGAAATAAATGCATCAACATTAGAGAAGAAGGGCAGGTTTTGAATTAGGAGCAGTGGACTTGAGACGATCGCTATCAACGGCATCTTTCGGCCACCCAAACTGACCAGGCAGACTGCCCCGGGGAGGAGGAGAGTCAGGATGACAGTAATAATATCCCTGCTTGGCTTTAAGGCTCCTCCTGGCTGATGTCCAGTCGCAGAGGACTGAAATGGACCAAAATTGCTCAGCAAATCAATGGCAGGGGACGAGGAGCGGTGGACTCTGTGTTCACGTCAGCGATGCTCGGTGCTCACACACGGTCAGTGTTTGCCTGGAGTCAAACTTGAGCTTTGCTTTGATTAACCTAAAGGGCATCGTCACGTTGATGAGGAAGGAAGTAGAAGGTTACATCGAGCTCTCTGGGTGCAGGAAGAAATGTGTGTGTGTGCGTGTGTGTGTGTGTGGAGGAAAGTGCCAAATCTTAACAACAGCAGCTCATGGGTTTAATAACAGGTTTATTTTACTGTAGTCTGCCTTTAGTCTCAAGGGACTGACAACAAGCGGCTAACACCTTGTCTGCTTTGTCATCCTTTCAGAATATAATGACCATGTATTAATAATAAAAACTCATTATATAAAAAACAATGGCCGCCTCAGCAACAGCCTGCTCACCCTGTTGCTCTCTGGCAAGCGATACCGAATTAGCAGCACAGCTAATATAATGCGTCACTGGTTCAAATCAAATGTGTGTTTATCTAAAGTACAAACACACAGCAAAGGCCTTAATCAAGCCATTTCATCAAGCTGCTGCAAAATTAGCACATTTAGTGTTTGTGTTGTTCTCAGAAACGCACGCCTGCTTCGATCCGCTGTGTCTGATAAACCGCACAGGCACCATAACGCTATGATAGAAGTGCTGCTGGAGGAGGGGATGATGAGGAAGATTAAGATGTCCATCTGTTGCGGAGCAGTCAGCTCAGATCAGCATGTGGAGCTACTGATTGGTATGACGCTTATGCTGAAAACGTCATAAAATGAGAGGTGCGTGCCCCTTGAAACGGAAAGAAAGATGAATGATTAGCAAATTCAACCTTTGGATGAATACCAACACAGAGATGTGAATCAAAGCCGGCAGAGTTCGGCAGTATTCATCAGGGAAAAAGGCGAGTAAATACTGGGTCTATTATCTGTTATTTACAGACGGTGTGACCCTGAATGACTGACTGATTGAATCAATGAATAAGTTAGTTAAACCTTTGGACCCCCGAGGTGGATTCCATTCGAAAAACAGGCCTTTAGAAAGAACAATGATTCCCATTAACCTGATTGCAGCAAAGACATCCAGAGCAAAGCCAGCTTTAAGGGTTTTGAAAAGAGAAGGCTATCAGTTCAAGGAGTTTGACCTGAAATCTTTCCTGTAGGTTATTACTCACCTTACCCAGCTCAGTGTCCTGATTTGTGCCTGCGACATATGTGATTGCAGCCTGTATTTATCACACATTGTTACCACAGTAACATTTCATTCATGTATTCTTCATTTGATAGACGTATTTAGAAGAAAAAGTGTCATGAATGTGTACATACAGCTGTAGGAATGCATGACGCAGGCTCCTGGTGGTTTATTTGGCTCCACTGCGTTTTAATTTACAGCTCCCATCCTCATTTAATGAAATGAATGTAGCTCTTTGTGACCAACTTATTGATGGTTCAAATGTACAGTAATGGCATACAATCTTATTTGTGATAAGGATGTCCTGACACATATTAAAGGTAGCTCCACAATTTTTGAGGTCTGTCTTAGCATTTCTGCAAAACAACTGTGCCTATTATAGGAGGGGATGGTGGTGGATTTAAGTGTGAAGCTACTTCATATTTTTTTTGTGGGGAACCAGGCGTTTCAACATCTGTAGGAGTGCCACCACCTGATATTTTTAAGGACGCCATGGGACAATTTCCAACTGTCTGTGGCGACAAAAGCTAGATATCACTGATGGGAATTTTCTATATTTATGGCCACCAGAGCAGGTATTTTAAGCCGAAATATTATCTTTTCCGAACCCTAACCAAGTAATAATAATGAGCTTTCACTATCTACAGTCATTATTCTGTGCAAAAAGGTATCCTAAAGTTTATCCGACAATTATGTGAGACTTCATTAAGTCTACCTAGCAGATATCTTCCAAAGTAACTGTCTTTTTATCATGTAAATCCCCTTCTGCGTTTCCTTCATGAGCTTGGGTGGAGAGAAAGTACGTGTAACACCTAAAAGGGAAGTTTGGACGAAGAAGACTGTAACTTTGCAAGATGTCCACTTGTTTTGACGATCTCAGACTGGTGAGGCCTCGTACGAGCATCAGGTCGACTTTGTATTTCTGCACCAAACAAGTTGCAGTGAAATTGCCTTGGGATCAGATCTTTTTCAGCAACAGTATATGAACGGGAGGAATGAATATTGCGAGCAAAACATGTGTGACTAGCCCCGTTTGCCTAAAATGTCAAGTTAATTTTACGCTGTGTAGGCTACGTGGCTACATGTCACGCGTGGTGTGTAAAGTGAAACAGAGGCTAGAGGTCCAGTAAACAAACCAGGAGACGAAATGGAGAGAGGTCTTCTGGAATTACTTTCAATAGGGCAAGCTGTAATTGTTCTTGCACATCAGCTAGCATCGGCCATGTTGCATGCTGTTTGGAGACGGCGAGCAAATGCAATGATTATAATGCAAACAGTGGAAACAGCGTGTGTGTTGAATGTTGTCTGAGTTTGAAAGTGCTTTTCACGAATACCTTACCTCCAAAATGAATAAACTCTATTTATATTATTCTCACCTTTGACCTTACGTCAAATCAATTCCTTCATAGGTTAGTTCATCATTGTCTTTGCATCTTCTTCCTGGTGTCTCATTCTATCTTTGGTTACATTTCACTGCAGCAAAGTAGAGAAATCTCACCTCAAAATTACCTCCAAAACGCTCAAGCAAAGTGCTTTATGGAAACATGGCTACTGTTTATATGGTCAACTGATCGTTGTAAGGCAAACTTGACAAATTGTGTATCTACAGTATCCTTTGACGTGATTAAGTGATTCTGATGTCACATGTCCCTCGTGTCCTTGGTAATGTTACAACTTTATGTTTCTTCAGGTTAATTTTTTTATTTCAAAGTTTAAAAGTTGTGCTTATGCTCTGGTTGGGTGTAGGCACAAAAAACACTTGGTTAGGGTCAGACGAGATAATGTTCTGGCTTAAAAAAAAAACTGTTTTGGTCGCCACAAACACGGCTGGAAATTGTACCAAGGTGTCCTTAACTTAAAAAAAAAAAAGAAAATAATGTTGTGTGCATTGCTGGTTGTTCACTGACTATAAATGAAGACAAATTGTGTTTCCAAAGAGATTGGGACACACACACATACTGTATCTGAATATTCCTGTCACTTAATCTGACTTTCTCTTCATTAAATCCTTATCCATGTTTTACATAACTTCTTGCAAAGTCTTATATCCACACTGAGCCTTTCGGCTAATAGCTGTGATTAGTGCATACTTCCCGCAGCACCGACCTCGTCAGATCTTCCAAACCGTCCATCTCTCTTTCTCATCCCTTAATCTGACTCCTTCAGCGCTCACTATATCCATCTCAGTGTCTTCTTAAGATCCAAACTCTCCCTCTTCCCCCTGCGCTGAGCTTTATTCTCCCTTTCTGACCTTCCTTTCAATCTCTCCAAAATAAATCCCTCTGTTCTTACCCACTTCAATTCACTCTCTCTGCCAAGCCCCTCCTCCCCTTTCCCATTCCTTCTCTGCAGAGAAGTTTCACTGAAACTAATGAAAGAAATCAATCATCAGCCCCAGTAATCGATAAAATAATCAAGGGTAGTAGTATGAGTTGCTCTGTATAAGTTGAGGCTCTTGCAGCTCCGAAGGAAAAACTGGTCTGCTTCCTTTTTTAATACAGCTGTTCAGAGGGGAAAACAAAATGTTGAGGCGTCAAGTCACAATGTCCTGCAGGGCTGCTTCGCCTGTGCGGACTCATTTAATGAACTGACCGTATGGCTGCATCAGTGACTGTGCGACACCTGCTAGGCAGTGAAACACACGACAGGCACCCATGATCGGGGTAATAACATAATCTGACAGGATGGTTTTACCTCGAAGCAGCTGCCAGATGACCTGAATAGTTTTTATCAAGAGAGAGAGAGAGTCAATACTTCTATTATACTCTTCTCTTCCCCCTCTAAGGGTGCCATTTCTATGATTTTTCCAGGTCTGCTTCTATAATGGACGTGAATGTGAAAGGAGACTTATTATGCCTTTTTTCAGTTTTTTTTTTTTGCGCATATGTGGGCTGTGCCAGATAAATAAATGAAAGTAAATTGATAATTAGTTACTACTGAGTATGTTTTAAAGTCAGTGCCAAAAGGGAAAAAATCAGCGCACCGTGTTCTCGCGTGTACAGAGATATTTTGTGAAAAACTAAGGTCATGTGGACAGGATCTCTCTTTTTTAACGGAGAGAGAACATATCCGCTAAGGAAAAATGTCCGTATTAGTGTGTACAAGGTGTACTTACGACGTTAAACACAAACTAAGCTAACGAGGGGACGAGGTGCAGCTGGAGGGAGGAACACAGCTGGGGGTAATGAATGGAAAAACACTACATACAGGGGGAGAGCTAATGAAGGAGATGTAGTGTGGGTGTGAAGGGAAGGCAGGCTGAGGAAGCACTCAGGTAACAGGGCCGGGCTAATAACAGACCCAAGACAGGTGTGAGAGTGAAAACTGATAACTCCTGATAACAAACTACAGCGAAATGTCCAAAACTTGACCCATAACAGGACCCCCTAATTATGTGTTTGATGCAGTTAAGATTCTCTGTTGGACTCGAACCTTCCTGGTTACTGTGAAACAGGGTTTAATAGTGAGCTTCCTGTCAAAACCTCTGTCCACAGAAGTGGAGCAGTCCATCAAGGAAGCCCTGAAGGACCTGACATGTCTGTGCTCTGTTCGGAGCAGGGCAGAATTGTCTTTGGAGAGTCATTAATTTCTCTGACATGCCTTTGATGTAATCCAAACAACTATAAACTTGCTAAAATCTTTTTACTGTTACAGATTCATGGTGCCCGAAACAAAAGCGAGGCATGCCAGAGACTCCTCAAACAGACTGGATGTTTTAATGTAATGAGAGCTGGCTCCAGGCAGTTGGCACTTCACCCTGTAGCACTTTGCTTCGACTGGTTCTTACTGTTATGCTTTTAAAACTTCAGCGCAACTCCAAGTTAGTGGCGGGGCTTTTATTTATCATTAGGGATGACTTTATTTTGGCCCTGCTCAGTTATTTATTTGAGTTTTATTTTGGTTTCATTGTCCTATTTGTCGGATGTTTTAATACATTTTGTTTTATGTGCTTTTTTATGAGTATTTATAGCGCTGGCTGCAAACCGAATGTCCCTCGGGACAATAACGATGAAGTTGAAGTTGGGGGCTCCAGACAGATAGGCATCAGATAGACCAGAGGGATTTTTTTCTTTTTAAAAGACAGACAGAGGCCAGTGCAGTGAATCCCAGCCAACATTTACCCAACTCTCACACACAGGAAGAGCAGCTTTCTCCTGCCTCTTATCAGCTCATCCTATAATAGTTTCCCCACATTAGAGAGATAAAGCAGAGCTTAGCAGCACTTAACCTGCCTGTGTAGAGCTAAATTAGATTTAGGGGGGAGTGGAAGATGGAGACACCCACTACCGCACGTCCTTCTCACCAGCCTTCTCACCATTACAGCCGACCTCCATGATGATGCTTAAACCAAAGGAGGCATGGCTGACTTCTTACATCAGTGGTGCAGCTCTAAAGATCAATATGCCACTCAGTTCACTGGTTGGTTGGTCGACAGCTTTGGCAGACATTCACTGACTCCAAAGGATGGATCCTTATACGACTTTGATGAACCTACAACCTTCAAATTAACCCCATCATCAGGTGGAAAATATTGATCATGTCGCTCATGGTTGAATGGATCTGACCGTATCAGAAATCACACAACAGTAGCAGCTTGTCAATCACACGAGCCACGCCCGAAAGCACACCCTGCTTGATCATCTCATCTACTCTAAACGGGACCATAATTTAAGAATGAACGTCGAGCTTTATTTAAGAAGACGTGGATCCAGCCACTAACAAACTGTTTACTGAGGTAGTAAATCAAGTCCGAAGTGGGGTAATTTTCCCATAAGTTCACATAAAATATGACTTATTTTTGAAACCAGTGGAGTCACCCCCTGCTGGCCATTAGAAAGATTGCTGTTATATTTTGACAGTTTTAAAAAATATCCAGAAATCATGCTTAATATCAGAACAGTACTTGAGTAAAAGTCTTACAGTATCTGATATCAAATGTACTTAAGTATGAAATATCATTGTCTTTTAAAATTAAATCAAAAGTACATTATTCAGAAATTTAAATATATGTATACACTGTATACTACGGGTCAGCTGAATATCAACCCAACCGATTATTCAGCGTTTTTCATCTGATTGCCAACAAAATAAATGAATTTAAAAATGTGCTACTCTGATGCAAAGTCCCTTGTAACTCAAGTTATCAAACAAATGTAATGGAGGGGAGGTATGAAGAAGCAGAACATGGAAATACTCAAGTAAAGAACAAATACTTTCCGATTTAGGTGCACACAAGGGCATGGCCCCCCATAGAAGGTTGATTGTGTGAACGTCTTTCTGAGCCCTTCAGTGACTCCATTTACAACAGCACAATGTTCTGAATGCGATGAATCCAATCAAACAATCAAGTGCAATACAGCCGGCACATAGACGTTACCATATCTGAAGAAACACACCCCCCACAGGCTGAAATGCACATAATTACCATGAAACTGGCCTTAAAAGGTCAAACAAGCCTGTGTTATACTAAGTATGACATCAAGGTAGATCATCAACCCCACCGGTGTCCCTACTGAAGTGCCCTTGAGCAACACACTGAGCCTCAATCCTGCCCCAGGGCCACTGACATTTGTATGACCTTGTGTCGTGGATGGACACCAAGAAAACAAAATTGTAAAAAGTGACCATGCCAAGATGATGATTGCTGATGTAGGCCCCCCTCTTGTGGTAATTCCATAGTAACACAGCCTGTATTAGGCCCTTTTATCAAATGAGATGCTTTAAGTTTTTAATCACCCGCAAACGCAGAAATCTGAACACAAAAAACTAAACTTGTGATTTCGACGCAGAGATGACAGCGATGAGAAGGTGATCTTTGAAGTCACTCTCACACATCTGTAGAGGAAGAGGCAGATTTTAAATTGAAGGTCCCTGCCCTCATCTGCCAACTGAAAACTGGGGTATAAAGTGAGAATTTACTGTATATCCCCCTGAGTTTTACCGATATCAGAATTCCTCTCCTTACTCGTGGCTGGGACATTTATTTATTTTTTAAATGGATGCTGGTTCTCAAGGACAGATAAAGAGGGAACGGGCACTCCTGGATAAATGTGGCTATCAGTGCATGGGACTTGGTTTGAGGTGATTTTTTTTCATTTGGTTAATCGCATCAGTACGCTGCTCATTTAAAACTAATCAAGGAAAAGGCTGCAACACATTTCCCAGCAGTATTGGCCTTTTTAATAACAACAATAAAAACAGTTCAGAAACAATTGTGGTTTTTAGCCAAAGCAAGCATGTACAGTAGTAGGCTGGTAAAAGTACAATACAATCTGTAAATACATATAAGTGAATATAACAACAAAATCCCGGTTGGACAGAAGATTTAATCAAAATAACTGAGGTCCACTTGGTTCTCCGTCAAGACGCCACTCTCCTGTGCTAACGTAATCCATGTGAAGAAGCAGGCCGCGACAATACAAAGTCACCATGGAGAAACTCCCTGGCTAAAGTAAAAACAGCGGTGGTCTTCATATCAGCAGCAAGCTTTGAAGCTTAACATGAAACTTACCATCAAGCATGAGAAGCTATTTCAAACTCAAAACTGATGGATTCAAATGTAAAATTATTATCAAACGATGACTTTCGGCTGAAATGGCTGGAAAATGCTTGTGCAAAACCTACCATAAGGATGCGATCACAGCAAAACAAAGAAAAAAAAAAGCATGGTGGAAAAACTTAGTAGGAATAACTGGAATTTTTAGTAGGAAATTATTTGGAGTAAGGAATCAAAAAAACCTGATTCTTTAAACAAAAACTACCTTGAAAAATTATATCCCTGTTTCAAGCCACAGCCGAAACGTGCCTGTACGGTGCTCGAGCTTCACCCTGCGAGGCAGCCAGGAGTAACATGATCGGTACATTCAGATGATTCTCTAAACTCTTCGATGGGTGGGTCTCTAACCGTGCAAATATCTGTAGTCCGAGAGAACATAACCAACTCAAACCTTCAAGTTTTAAGTGAACGGGTTGGTCCACTCACATCCTAGCATTATTAACATGTTAGAAAACAGGCATGTGACTGTAAGAATGATACTGCTGTCGAGTCCAGCATAAAACTAACAGTTAAAAATGTCGTTCAGATTAAAATGGCCATGCAGGAGGTAAGGCCACTCCATTTGGGATGGAAGGTCCGTCCCATTGGTCCAGGCTGGTCCAACGCCTGTGTCTTCAGTCCAAGTCAGAGCTCCCCTTGTGTCCTTGAAGGTGGCTATTTGGCCATTTGGTTGAAATCCACTGGGGATGGTAAATGCAGAACGCAAAGCAACCTGAAGGGTACGGGTCCAGCATTTTTTTGTGGGTCAGTAGAGGGGGCCACATCAGTAGTTCTTTGCATGTTTGCAAGTAGAAATCTGCTTAGCTACAGACTGTTCAGCTTCTAAAAGTCACCAGAAATCCAAGTGACCAGCCACTCTGCTGTCAGTCCGACAGGCAGTTTGGGCTCCCTGGAATATGTTGTGTTAGCTTATGTAACAGGCCGTCTGGCAGACTTGGACAGACCATCTCATGTAACCCAGCAAAAAGTCTGTGAGTGAGGGCGACCGTTATTCAGTTGTTCAGTCGTCGAGGCGACAGTCACACAGCTCCTTGTAGATTCGCTTGCGGATGCGAGGCATGTCCTCCTGACTGAACAGCAGAGGCTGCTTCACAGACAGACAACGGCAGTACTGACAGACCAAGACAGAAAAGACAGGCAGTGAGGGAAAATGATCCACGACCACAGCCACATTAAATGACAGAATCTTCTCTCCAGTGTCTTTAGCCCCCTCGGGGACCTGAGCAAAGATCAAATTGTGTCGAAACCCGGGGCAGGAAAGACACTGGAGACACAGCTCCAGTTTATTTTTCTGCCAGACAGAATAAAACAGATAAAACAAAGAGAGGAGGCAAACGGTGACAAGATATTGGGCAAAGAATAAGAGAAACTGGTGATGAACGAAGGGGAGGAAGACAGCTGTAAAGGTGGGAAAGAATAATGTCTCACCTCGAGGACAAAAACTCCACAGTCGCTGTCGTTTTTCTGCTGGGGAATACCCTGAGGAGTCAACAAGTCACAGTCAAGCAGGGAGCCCGAAAAACAAAGAAACTGTTACAGCTTTAGGACTGAACAGTTTATGTCTCTATGTATTTATTATACATCAATGCAACTGTGTTATATGTTGGACTGTGATGTATTGTTCAGGGTTCAAAAGCTGATCAAAGTAAGTCCAACTACAACAGTAAGAACTACAAAAATGTAGTTTTGCTGTCATTTGCATTCATCTACAACATGTTCAGTGTCCTGCAGATATGTTTTATGAGTCTTCCATTAATTATAATCAACATGGTAATAATACAGCAGCTTCCAATTTCACCATCTGATTAACATCCCCGGTGCAAGGCAATCTAAAAGTGAACACAGCATGAGCATTACAGTCAGCGTTACCTTGATGATGGTGATCTTCCAGCCTTTCTGAAACGCTGTCTGTTTCTTCTCTTTGGCTTCAGACAGAAGGTACTTCATAATGTTCTGATAGAGAAGCACACACAAACACACAAACACATAGAGGACAGAGTTATGCTACAGAACATGGTGCTTACTTTGTCCCAGCATCTAAAAAAAATGTCACATTTCCAGTGTAAGACAGTAAATGCATCATTTGATTTTCCGAAATGTTCAGTACTTTCAAACATTTTCACCAAACCTTTGTCCAACACATCTTGCACACTGGCCTACCTACAGTAACTTCTGGAAACCACTTGGTTTACAAAAGGTAACATAACAGGACCTTAAAGCCTCTGTGCACCATTTTCTACAAAGCTGCAGTAACACTGATGGTTTCTACTTGTTAAGGGTCTTGATGTAGTGCTGGTACTGACTCTAAGTGTCAGGCTTTTCTTCCACAAAAACCTGAAGAGGAACCTCCTTATTTTGAGTCAGTTGTCCAAAATGGTACATATTTGTAAATAGCTAATTATCCTGATTGAAGGGAGCTCAAACTTGAGATTTTGCTGCTCACAGCTTTAATTTTACAGCAGTCTTTATAGCATAGTTATAGTATAATGAGACAGATAGATAGATTAATCAACTAAATTACTATCACCATAATTATCTGGTTCAATACACCTTATGATGAAAAACTTCTACAACTTTCTACAGAAACCCACTGGTACATTCTGACTATCTGCTGTTACTGACATCAAACCATAGACTGTATAAAATAAGTGGATTTAGCTTTCTGGTCTGAAAAGTGAAGCCAATGCTGAGGGGACTTAAGGCCAGCAGGGGGTGACTCGCTAAGTATATTTTGTTTTAAGCCTGATTTTCAGATGCACCTTGCCAACCAAGCTCCTTCCTGCTCTACCCTCTCGTCCAAATGCAGTCACTTCTGGCTCCAAAACACCAAGCCGGTGATGTCAAAAATTCCGTAGTCCACTACACATGGGTGATGTCACAATTGCTATCTCCACTGTTGAAGACTTCAACATGCACAGAGGCACTCACATCGGTGGTGTGTCTGAAGACGATGCCTTGGCTGTCGTAGTAACTGATGGTTTTGGTTGCCATGGTGACCGTGATGAGAGACCAATGGATTTCTAAATGGATGGGAATTAGCAACAGCCACTTGGAGAACAGGTCAACCTGAAATAATTCAACAAATTAACATACACACCAATTACAGATCAGATTATCAGGAAGATATAGTTTTGCGTGTGACAAAGACCTTCCAAAAGCCACAGTCTGCAGGATAAACAGGTTTATCAGCATTTCTGTTTGACGCTTGATCATTATTGTACTTCCTTCACTTGCACAGCTAGCTGGAAATGGTGCTTTTGAGACTTAAGGAACATATTTCACATGACAGATAATTAATTTATGTAGTTAGCAAACTGAATTCAGACTGTTTGCCCACAAAAAAAAGGTCTCTGACAGTGAAATCTAGTTTCCTGTAGCAACAAAGCAGCTGCTACTACTGAGCCCAGATTCTGAGAATCAAATTAAAAGCCAGAAATAAAAGTGTAACAGTTCAGCTATTGGAAAACTGTCAAAACCGCTGAAAAGAATTCCATCGTCCTCCTTACTTTTTTAGTCCATCTCTTCACGCCTTCATAACCCTTGGCAACCAGCTGCTTGTGAAAAAAGCTGTTGAAGAAATGAACCTGTGAGAGAGAACGAATAAAAGCATTAATGCATTACACAGTCAAAATGTCAAGTATCTGTTAAAGCATAGCAAAAAAAACTAAACATAGCTATTATCTCAACAATCTTGAAACAATACATTTGTTAGACTTCTACAGTAATCCCTCTTTATATTTTATCAACTCATTTCTAATATCCTTTCAGGCTGAATGAAAAATTCAAATTCAACCTACCTTGTGTTGTGTCGCCTCCATGATGAGTTCCCCATACATGTTGATAACCTAACAAAGAGAGAAGTTTCAATAGAAGACTGGCCAACATCACTGAAACTAATAACATGATATTTCTTCTACATAATTATTGATGGATTCAACTTTTAAAGTAAATTTCTTTGTTAGAAGGCTTGACAGAGTGAGGAAGAAGTGTGATGGAGGCAACAATGCCTCTCTCCCTCCTTCCTTACCTGGTCATTAAGCCAGTTCTGTTCCTCCAGCGTGCTGAGGTCCTCCAGGCCCAGGGTGTGTTTGTTATACGTCACCATGAAGCACGCAATAGGAGCAGAGGCCAGCCCTGCCCTGTACCGAGTCATCTCCTTTTTGATGTCAAGTCCACTGGAACAAAAACATCACGAGGAGAAATGCAGGAGAAATTTTAGACAAACCTCTAAAATATGTATCATATCTTCAAGGATATTTAAGAGAATATGACGAATAAGAAAAACGCGTTGCCACAGGGTCAAGGGTTAAAAATAACACTGAAAAAAAAGGGAAGGATGGAAGTTTTTCACAGAAGTGAAACTGCTAGAATGTACTTACATAAGGAGCCTTCTCAATACTGTTGCTACATTAAAACAATCTGACAAGTCAGGTGAAGCACTTGCAGACGTGCACAAATCTATCACAGAAAGACTGTGGCTGAAAATAAACATATGAAAACCTTTAAGCATTCAGACAGACTGTGTTTGTGCGTATACTAACGTTTGGCTGAGGTCAGAGTTGCCTTTCTTCTTCAGGTATTCCAGGACATCAGTCTCACTGAGAGGAATGAAACCACCGTACTTTAAGTAGAAGCTCTCAAGAAACTCTGAAAGAGAGGAAGTCCACATCACTGAATCGAGACGTTGTTCAGAGGAGGAGCAGTTTTGTACTTCTGATGTTAAAAGACAAATTCACAGCACTGATTCTGAATCCTTTGTTGACTATTAAAGAATTGTAATGTGATCATGTCAAGCCTTTGTGCTCATAATTTTAGGCATCGTTACATGTTGTAACTAATTTATACACGATGATATTTGCACATACTTCACTACTTGTCACTCCAACAGTTTAGGCTTTGTTTGTGTCAAACCCGCAGTTCTGTTTATTTACTTGACCTGCAAATACCAGCAATGCTAACGAGAGAATGTCCCAGAAGAAAAACCCAAAACCTAAACAAACAAAACAGAACTAAGTGTGTGCATGGATGGGCCTTGTTTATTAATGCCGTCTCTTGAAATTGTAAATAAAAGAAAAAAATCTGCTTCAGGAAACATGCAAACAACAGATTCGATCTTCAATTAGATATCTGTCCTGAAAGCTAAAACATCTATTGGCGCCCTTGACTCTTTGTTTTGTAACTGGAACTGGCCGAGAAATTCAAATAAAACATGAGAAGAATTTGTGCATTTCATATTGTAAATGGTTTGACCACACATACATTTAGGACCTACCCTGGAAATGTAGGTATTATTTTAGAAATAAGAAAACATCTCGCAGTTCTGGCATACAAAGAAGTTTGGATCAAGTCTGTGTATGAAAACGAGGCCAGGAGTTTTATGAATGTCATATGACGGAAACACATACTCAGCACATATTTCTGTCAGTTTGTGTGTAAAAAGATCAATAATTTACTGTGCTTCATGTTAACACACTGAGATGATGAGCACTATATCCGTGAAGAGGAACACACTAGTGTTATGACTTTAAAAACATATCTTACCATGGATCGTATCAGTAAGCTGCTCCAGGCTTTCTTCCTCATCCTGCATCTTTCCATCGACATTTCCTCCAATTTTGCCCAACACTTCCTCCATCTGCTCCTTCTCCCAGGTTCCAGGCTGACAGTACAGCCTGTGGTCCCTCAATGCCCAGCAGTGCTGCATGTTGGATACTGAAATAGGGCCCTGGGGTGAAGGAGCAACCGCAGCCGGACGAGTAGTTTCCACCTCCATAAGTGTGGTGCAGTGGTCCTCATTTGTTAGTGTGGTGACGTTTCCGTTGGACAGAGTTGCTGGTCGGGACACCAAGTCTGTCCTGTCAGGATTCTGGTCCACCTGCATCTCAGCGTCGAGGTCCTCATTGGATCCTGACCTTGAAGCAGGACCTGACTGTCCATTTTCCATTTCACTCATGATCAGGTTGTACTCCTTCGCGTCCTCTTCAGGTTCGGTGTCAGATAAGTTTACAGTGTCTCCATTTCCAAATGGAGATTCAACCGTGATGGGGACAGTCTCCTCTCCGTGGTTCATCTCTGCAACGTGGTTGTTTGGCCGCTGCACTAACATTGACCGAGGTAGGGCGTATGTTCTAGGACTGGTGAAAACACCGCCTAAACCTCCCCTCCTTAGTCCACCTGCTACGTCCATTTTTGCTGCAGACATTACTCCCACCATTCCCCTTCCTCCTCTCCCTCTACCTCTAACTGCTGGTGCTCCTCTGCCTGCCATTCCCGACAATCTCATCTCCACATCCCTGCTGTCACCACCTCCTTTCCCTCCTGCACCAGCAGCCCCTGAACCCTCTATCAACTTCTCCTCCTTTTTCTGTGCATCCTCTTTCTCTAGTGCAGCAGAGTTCTTCATTGGTCCATCCTGCAGGGAGACTGTGACAGGGAGGGCAGCAGGTGTTTGTGACCGAGTATCAGCCACTACTACAGTTGTTTGCACCCTCTCATTACTGTTGTCGTCATCCTCTGCTTCCTCTACTGCCTCCTTGGTCACATCAAGATTCTTGATATAGTTCAGCTGGCCACCCATTTTCCTTTTCGGGGTGTCCGGGAAGTCACTACAAACCCTTCCTCTCCCTCTCCCCTTAACTCTCCCCTTCCCTCTGCCTGAGGTTTTGTCATTGTGTCCTTTACTGTTGGGGCCACAGCAGTCACAGGCCTTAGGGGTCCTCTTCCTGCCTGACGAACGGCCATTGATGAGGTTTTGAGCAGGGGTTAGTGTCGGTGTCGAGGACTGGGCTGACGCTGGGCTTGAGTTAGTAGCAAGTGCTTTTGCTGGAGTTTCAACAGGTGGCTCTGTATTGGCAGGACTCGGAGTACAGAGCTGGGTCAAGTCCGAGTCGGAGGTAAGGTCTGTGGTGTGGAATTTGGTTGGGGTCTTGGTTAGGTCCTGATCTGTGATATCTCCAGGAGGGGGCACTAGAGGTGCTGCGTGCAGAGGAGGTGCGGTAGCAGGAACAGTTAGATGAGGTGATGCTGATGGTGTTGTTTTCATTGGGGATGAAGAGCCGCTGTGAACCATGACGTCCTCTTTTGGCTCTTCAACCCCATCCCCAACTCCCCCTCTCCGTACTCCTGTCCTCTCCTTTCCTTTGGTCCACTGAATTTTAGGTGTTGTGGTTTGCTCTTTCCCTGGTTTTTATTTCCTGAAACGTCCTTCCAGGTTGCTTTTGCTGTGTAGAAAAGAAATCGTTCTTAAGCCTTTCCCACCACGGAGGTTACTGATGACAGCAGACTAGAACATGGCAGGTAGTGAGTGTTCCTCAGTGATGAGTAGACTCTGTGTGGAACAGTAACACCACCATGGTCTCCTTATTAGAGTAAGTGGGAAATGTGGCGAGGAGAGGAAGAAATGTGAAGAGAGAAGAGGAGTCAATGACAGAAATGGCAGTGAGCTCCTCTCAGTTAGCTATAATATTTCATTTCTGTGGTTTAATTGTACAAGGCATGACGCATGCCTTCTCAAACACATAATAATGCACTGATGTCAAATTGTGCAAAGCAGAACAAGGCAGCCCTGTACATTAGTTGTTAAAAACAATCTTTTCCATCTTTTGTCATGTGATTAGGTCAGAATTGCATAACTGTAGTATTTTTACTGCAGGTGGGATTTCAACTGTGGTGGAGAAAATAAAACTAACATCCAAAATCTGTCTTCAACAACGTAATTCTGATGTCTGTCTACTTCACTGTCTAAGACCACTGGAAACATGTCAATTCTGTGTTAGGATTTATATGTTTCGAGGACAGCTTAAAGAATAAGTTCGACAAAAAAAAAAGAAAATGTAGTCAATATCTTCTCACTCCCATGACGATGGAAAGTCAGTAAAATTTTCATAGTCCACAAAACATTTCTGGAGCTTCACAGCATAACAGTGTTGCAGAATTCTCCTAAACAACTGAAGTAGATGGGAACTTGCTCTAAGATGGAAAAAAATATTTAAAAAATGGGGGAAAACATGAGAGGGCTCCTTACAGCTTGTCAAGTCCAAATCCCAAATTGATTTGAAAAGATGTTATTTACTCCCCTTTTAAAGCCAGAATCTTCACTAATGAACCCTGTCTGAAGTGGGTGCATGATCTTGGCATCGTGTTGATGGTGTAAATAACATATTTATGGGTTTCTAGGGACTTGATTTATGCTGGACAAGCGGTACGAAGCCATTTTTGGGGTTGTTTTCTAACATTTTAAAATAAGTCCACGTCTGCTTCAGCTGTTAAGGAGAATGCTGCAACACTGCTAATGTGATGCTCGGAAATGTTTTGTGGACTATGAAACTTCACTTGACTTCCCATAAACATGAGGACGAGTAGATAATGACTGCATCTTCATTTTTGGGTGACCTTATCCTTTAACATGTCCAGATAAGATTAATCTAAATGTGAATATCTACAACATGAAAAGTATTTGTGTGACACTCGTTTATTTTCTGCTAACTGTAAGGGCAGGCCTGTGCTTACTAAAACAGATTAACCAGCCTGAACAAAACAGCAACCACATACATGTTTATTAATACTTCTTCATTCTGCTGAGGCGATATTCACTGACTGTGTGAGACTTGGCCAATTGCAGAACTGAAGTAGCAACAACAGTGATGCGATCTTCAATTAACAGGTGGATCACTGTAATGTTACACGATGAGAATCATCTGTTTAAGCTTGCAACAAACTCCCTTTCTGCATAAAGCCCGTTTAAACAAGTGTTTGACTGACATTCTGTGCTACTCATTTTTTTAAAAGCAATTTCAATGTCACCTTTTCAGAGAGATGTTTTTACGAAACTCACATTTAGCTAGCGTTAGCAACATGGCAGCGACATTTGACAGCTATTGAGCTCCGAATATTCAGTGTATGTAGATAAATTGGTCATTAGCAGCGTTGCTAGTCATTAGCATATTTGCAGGTGTCCACTAAAATTCGCACAATGAATTAAGTTATTAGGATAAACACAAAGTCCGTTAGCTACGCTAATCTAAAACTGGACAGCGGGCTACTGAAGCATGTCCACACATCGTTTGAGAATATAATGTACCGTCAGATAAATTAACAAAGTCAAAAATTACATATGCCAAAGTTTTGCTTCAGTTAGTAATCTCTCTGCAGCTAGCTATGCTAGCTAGCTGAAGCCAAAACATAGGCGAAAACACAAAGCAGCGTCTACACACATTTCCTCCATTTTCAGTAGGAAGTTGGACGCGTTTACACACAAAAAAGGAGGTGCGAATAGGTATTTTAAGGGATATGGGGGGCACGCCGAAAGCATGACGAAAAGTGAGAAGAAGCAACATAATACAGTACCTTGTTTAAGAAATAACAAACCGAGTTTCGTCTAACCACGATTTGAAGAAACAACAATCCAAGTTGTCGTCGCTCATTGATTACGTCACGGCGTCGGGATCAGCTTCGGTCGAGTCCGGATATTCTCCGAAGTAACCTTGAGGTTCCTCCTGATGTCTTTTCATCCATCCATACAATATCGCAGATTTTGATTTTAGAATAGACAAAAGGAAAACATTCAGCAATATACTTCCTAATTCACTTTTTAAGTATCAATTTACTTTTATTTGTATCGCCCCAAAATGAATCTGTGTTGCCATAGCAAATAAAGGAAAGTAGCTGATTAAGAGAAGGAAAACAATGGCATCTAACTCAAAACATAAAGTGGAACATGTCATTATCATTATAACTGCCAGATCACTGACACAACACAGTTTTTTTTGATAATCTTTAATTACAAAAATTTAAGACAGAAAAACAATAAATAAAACTAAAAGTCAAAAAGTAAACGAATGAAGTACAAAATTATCAACAATACAATGTCCAAAAAAAGGGTTACATAAGGAGAGCATTAACATGATAATAACTGGTTGCCTAACACCAGTAGTTTCCAACCTTTTCAAAGTAATGCCATTACTTCTGTAAAACAAAGAAATTTACCACAGATATAGCTGTAAAACTGTGTAAAAATGTCACATATCATTTAGTGAAATGGGTGTGCCACTATGCAAATTAATGTTGCACAAGGAACTTCAGACAGATTTGATTGAAAAATGTGCTTTTAAAAACATACGAACAAAATATCAAAATATATTTGAGCTTATTTCAAGGCCTCAGCACACCAATGCAGACCCCGAAGATAATGCAACAGATTGTGCATTGGAATTAATACAGTCTGATGCTATATATTTCTATTTGTACATAAGGTCAGTGCTATATTTTCTCTACTTGCATGATCAAAAACAATATACGTCTCTTTACAAGTGTCACCTGGCTCCAGTGATGTCAGGTGGTTAGAAATAAACACCAAACATGTACTGATGCAGCCATGCAAAGAGTCTTTCTTTCCACACACATGTCTTGCAGGGCTGCACTGTGGCACTGACGCCAGAAGGAATCATTTGGAAAATGCTGCATAAAAAAATATGGTTTACAGATACATATTTCACTACCAAGACTAAATGCAAGTACCTAGTGCTTTTTAAACTGGCATCATGTACAGGTACAGTTATCTTCTTTACAATTTGTACAAAACAACATTGGATTGACTGTAACATTTGGATTATTGATTGATTAGATGAATGATTAATGTTAAATTTCCAGAAGAGCGAGTTTACAACCTCCCTGATGTTTGAAAAGTGATTAAAGTGAAACAACTTTAATCACTGCAAAGCAGTCAAACAGAGTAGGACACACTTGTGAGAGATCTACTTTACACAGAGGAACTTTCTTAATTTTTCCAGCTTTGGTCTTGTTTTCTGCAGCTGAACTGCAATGAAACCATGTTGTGCTGTGGAAGACAGTGGAGAAGTGGATGAAGATAAAGATGACCGTGCTGCTGCAGACGGTGACAGTGGTGGAGTTTGAGCCTGGAAGAGAGGATCAGGGGAATTAACTGGACAGAAGATAAAAACATTATATTGCAGAACAAATTATGCTGTTTTATAATATAAAAGGGCAAAAGTGTGACTATTACTTTTTCATAGAGCTACATAAAAAATCAGAGTATTGGTGAGAAAGCATAATTACCTCTCAAAGTGTGGCATTGAGAGCTGGAGAATGTATGGTCTTGGAGACAGCGGCGCCTTTGAGGCCCCCTGCTGTTAGCACCTGGAGCTTCAGCTGGTAAACACTGTCAGCCTGAAGACCCCGAACGGACACCGACCGCTGAGACTGTGAAGGGTGAAGCATGGCAAGTTCACAGTCATACACTATTCTTAAAAAGGCTGAATAATCTTCTAAAGCAGCTGGTTACTGTCATTCTTAGCAAACATTACTCAAACAGGAGTAAAAAAGGCATTTTTGAGGACTACTTTCACCCACAGATTTGGTGCTCTAGCAAGTTTTTCCACCAAGACCAACAGTGTGGCTCATTGGTGTGTTTTAATACTTAAGACATCAGGCTTTGGGTAAACAAAAACAAAAAAAACACTATTTGGGGTCAATTATATATATTTTTTCCTTAATAGGATTCGTTACAACAACAAGAACTAAGAATATCAGCAGACTTATCCTTTGTTGTACATCAGGTAAGTGCTGTGTCATGAGCCTTTTTAAACTTCTTTTATGAAATAGCCTTTTATTTTGTAATGTTTTTTTATTATTATTTGAATGTTGCACACACACACACACACACACATGCTCTCATATTTCTAAGGTATTTTCGACTCAATGCTGAAACCTCTCCTCGTGTCTCACCGGTGCAATTGTCTGCGTCTGGGAGATAAGTGTGTCTTCCAGCCTTTCCGTTGCCGTGGTAACCCCTGATTGCAGGGTCCAGGTGAACTGGAACCCTTCCACAGCTGCCGGATCCAGTGCCTGCTGGGACATCCTCCAGCGAAGCGTCATGAGCAGGGTGCCGTTGATTTGTTGAAAGTCTGTAGTCAGTCGTTCTGGACGCAGTACCACCTTCCTGCCTGACAGGAGGCGCTCTGACACAAACAAAGGACAAAACATTTCCCTCAGTTATGACAGAACACTCTTACAGACTTGTTGTCCTAAACAGTCAGTCAGAGTTCGATTAGGAGGGCTGTCATCTGAAGTGCATTTAATTAGCCAACAGTGAGCATTTTTAAAAAAAGGCAAGACTACTGGAATTTTGTGATAATACAAAGCGTTTCATTGTATAAGCAAATATATAATAAGTGTTTGTCTAATTTTTTCAGGTATTTCCTTTCTAAAAAGAAAAAAAAAGAGAAACACTTCCCTGCACACTTTTAGGGTCTTGTATGATCAATAAAGATCAATGGAACACTGCATGTTTTGTGTTTCTGTGCAGTGTGTGGAAATGTTAATGGGTGCATGTGCAGAGGTGTGCATGTGTCTAATTCTTACCCTCAGTGTTGCAGGGCAAAGCTTTGCCTCCTCTGACCCTGATGGAGGAGCATGTCGGGGTCGTAACCCAGGCAACAGCCTCTGACCCTGGGTCAGCCTTCATTGCCACGGCGACCCGGTACTTACAGGCAAACAGCAGGCCTGTGATGGTGTGATGGGTGCCCTGGAGAGAGAAAATTAAGTCAAGTTAGGAATAACAAGAGAGACATTACAGTGTAAGCTGTACGCAGCTGGTTGTTAAAACCGACGTATTACAAGGTTCCTTAAAATATACATATTACCTCGACTTTTGTTTGGGAACCTGTCTCTTATAAGCAGCTCGTTAGCTCCATGTTAAAATAAACACTGCCGTCTGAAGCGGCGCTTGGCAGCTTCGCGGGTTGGCGAGAAATGGCATAACCGTTTAAAAAAGGCTGAACTTCAGCTAACAGAAATCACAGTCAGTGACCTCAGCAAATTGCACACAGCACTTTGATATTTATCAAACAACTGGGCCTGTGATCATTTCAGATGAGAGGTTACCACTGGGACAAGATCTAACGTTGGTGAGTCCAGTTCATTTTGTAAACTGGACTTCGCAGTGCTGTGGGCAGATATCGCACAGCATACACGCTACCAGCCATCCTTTAAAAATGTGCCTCTCTGTTTCAGTTTCACTTCATGATTATTTTTTTTTTTAAAAGAGGCATTAAGTAGCCATTTGTTTTATTTAATTTTGTTGACACGATTAATGGTTGGTGCTCACTGCTGATGTGATTCTGCAAAACGCATTCTCAAAGATCGGTCATTTCAGTCTTTGCAACACTCGCAGGCCGGCGATGGCAGAGAGACAAAGTTACACACAGACAGCAGACGAGCGCATTCCAGGCGGATCTGAGTTATGGTGATGAAATCTGATCTTTGATACACACATAACAGACAACGCTCACATAGAAAGGAGACATCTAAACACAACTTCAGGATCACAGAGACACATAAAAGCCAGCCAGAGTAGTTTTACCTGCACAGCTGTTGTTCTCTCTGTGCTTGTGAAGTTAGCACTGCAGGTATGTGGACGCCACCGCAAAACGTATGGACCAGGGTGTCTCTGTCTGCCTGTGAAGTAAAAAAAGTACAGAGAGAGACAGACAGACAATACATAAGTGATTGTTTTTATCCGTGTCATGATGAATTATACTGAAACATGAGATAAATGATATGATTAACAAACACTTTTCACAATGACCTTTATATAAACAATTAGTTGAATGTGTTAGTTAACGAGTCATGTTTTTAACTAATTATATATGATATGTTGTTGACCAGTGGCTATAATATAAGCAGGATCATACTTTCTATGCTCGTCTGTTCCGAGTGTCTGTTTTTATTCATTACGTACAGTCAGTAAGTAGGTAAGCTGTCTACTCACCATGGTTAGGCCACTTCCAGAACACCTTGACCTGCAGCTGGTCATCATGGTAATGTGGGGCAGCCACCTCCAGTCGCAGGTTGCCAGGGGTGACGGGGGGAAGGGGGGATTCAGGGTGAGGCAGAGAGGAGGAGGAGTGGGGGAGGTCAGAGGAAGAAGACGAGGAGGACGAGACGGACGGAGAGGAGGGGAGAGACGATGAAGACGAGGAAGAAGGGAGCTCATTGGAGAAGTCTTCGCCTTTGGTGGAGGAGAGGAGAGGAGAGGAGAGGAGAGGAGAGGAGAGGAGAGGAGAGGAGAGGAGAGGAGAGGAGAGGAGAGGAGAGGAGAGGAGAGGAGAGGAGAGGAGAGTGTTACCAGTGGTGGATTTCAAGTCTTTCTTTAGATTGTAAAAAATGGGGAAATAAACAAACTTGCGATGATATTAATTGGGTTTTTGTGTCCGTCTTAAAAAAAACATCTCTCAACCATTCAATAATTTTTTTTGGTACCCCCACAGTAGCTGTTCTGAATATCTGGCAACATCACAAAAACACGTCACATCAATGACTGGATGTATGAAACTTTTTATATGGCATGTCAAGTTTATAAATGTATTATATAGTGCTGGGAATCATGATGCGGGTACGAGAGTGCAGCTGGTAGCGAGCTTTCCTGTTCACTCATTCACTTAGAAGCACTAATTGGCTTTATCTGGCCTCACTGACCCTCATTAGCATTGAGTGAAGCCAGACCAATACCGACTGTGTCAAATATTAATACCGCTAAATTATAAATGGCAATATGTTCCATATAAAATTGTTGGTATGTGGTTTGATAATTGAGCTGCAGCTGGCTATAATCCTCTGCTGGGCCGACCGACAGGTCACCTATAAATACCTCTGTTGCCTGGACGACTATTAACATCGCCACTTTCCACAGTATGTGAGTGTTTAAACGGTGCAGCTGTCGGGAGGCAAAATATGCTGACAGTCAGCAAACGCAGCAGCTCTGACTAATAATAATGTATGGCTCTGTTAACGAATGGGTGCTGTGGACTATACATACAGTGTGTACTCATGGCACAGCAAGTTTATGTTTTTGAAAAAAACAGTGTTCTTGAGGTAGTCTCTATTTGGGGTAGGGTTACTTCAGGAGTCTTTAGGTGGCTGTATTGTTGAATCACGGGGACACAAACAGTACAGCTACAGTTTACACTACTTGTGCAATAAACCTCTGTCTGCTGAGCAACTCTTAGTTTTATTTATAGTCCCTTACTGTTTACTGACTGTAAACTGTACAAAAAACCTACTGAAGTGTTGATGCCCTCCTAAAAACAATTTATTTCTAAGTGACTTTACATCTTTCTAAAGAGATGATCATATAAACTGAGAGTCAATGATGCAAAAGCTGGATTCATTGTTTGTAATATGAAACTGCGCACATTTGAATTCCAAATAATTACTCCTTGAGGTGAACTACAGCTGTTGTGATGAAGCAGAGCTCATCCAAGAGTCCAGTTGCCTACGATATGGCTCTTAGACTTACCATGACCTGGATGGCTGAGAATCTTCACCAATATCTTATTAAGAATATATTTACCTGTATGAGTTATTGTGGTGAAGACAATTTGGGTTCTGGGACTTTTCAACCTCTTCTGACCCCAGTAGGCCACCGTCTGGACCGACAGGAAGTAGGAAGTAGCAGGCAGCAGACCCTGCAGCCACAGCTCGCACTGCGCCTACAACACATCAAAAAATGAGAAAATGAGAGTTATCTTTTTTTTTTGAACGGTGGTTTATTTCCTTCTTCCCAGTCTGTCAGTCTGACTTACAGAGATAGTACCAAACGAAAGCAATTAACTCTTGTAAACTTGTGTGAAAAACATCCTAAATTTCTGTTTCTGTAGCCAGCACAGTTACTGCAACCATCTCCAATGTCCTTCCTGTCTTCATCATCATGCTGTGCGTTGTGTGTGTGCCCTGCGCTGTGACTGACAGTCCCAGACCTGTTCTGCATTAGCCCACGGTTTGACTGACAGCTCATTAACAGGCTCTTAGTCAGTCAGCTCTGTCTATCTGTGTGGATTCGAGGCTAGCCACAACAAAGAGATGCTAGGATGATAACAAGTCTGCGTGTGCATATGCGTGTGTGAGTGTGTGTGTGTGTGTGGCTCTGTATGTGTGTACACTTAAGAGACAGAATGAGACAAAAGCAAGTTAAAAGCCGTTTCTTGGTGACCTGCAGACAAAGTGGGGTTGAAGTATTTCCATTACGCTCGAGATAGACAAAACATATGGCCTGCACAGCTGTGTGTGTGTATTTGTGAAACACAGACAGTGAGAGAAGCCTGGATTTCTATTTTGGAGTATAATGTCAGTGGACATTATATATAAGAAGCCGATGTATATTTAAAAGCACTGATTCAGCAGAGGCTTTTTTCCATGTTTGAGAACTTCCTCCAATTTCCCCCTTTTACTTCAGCTTTAAGGCTTAATCCCTCCAGTCCTGCGTACATTCCTGATTGACAGGATATAAGCTTTATACACATCTAGGGAGTGTATTATGGTGTGCTAATGGAGAGCAATAAAATATCGATGCTCTCCGTAATATGGGAACTATTACAGACGGCGGAGAGATGTTATTCTGGCTCCCCGTCTACCTGTTGTGATGCCGCTGCTGCTGTCTCTCCGTGTGTGTCTAGATGCAGCTGCAACTGGGAAACACTAGTTAGGGGGCCTCATTTAAATTCCAGGCCTCCCAACCAAGCAGAACAGAGGAGCAGACTACAGATAAATGGCTCCACCAGGCTCAGTCTGGGATCGCCATCACTACTTAGGATAGCCAGGTCCATATGAGAGCACTCGCGTTCGAACCTCGAAAGCGCCGATGTTTATGCTTTTAATTTTCTGTCCCTTTTCTCGAAGCGAACGTTCGTTAACCTCAGAGTTGAACATCTGAAGTGCGTGTAAGCCGAAGGATCCTGTGCAAAGGGAGATAAGATGTTCAGACGCTACACAGGCAATCATGAGTGTTGCGTCAAAGCTGTAATATCTGCGTTGTTAACTGTGATTATGGGTATTTTGCTGCTGATGACTGGACTTAGCTGCATTCTGAACTTATTACATCATCCTCGCACCTATAATCATAATAGCAAAATCCACCCTCTTGACTGTTATTGTTGCATTAAATATAAAGCCGCCGCATTTCTCAAAAGTTCCTCCTTGAATTGAGCAACAACATCACAGCAACAGTTCCATTCATGACTCCGTAAAATAACTTCACATCCCGTCATTCTCTTCTGTGATAGCTGATACGCTCTCTCGCTAATGCCCTCAGTGACTGGCATGTTGTCAGTACATTCCCAGATGCTTCGACTTAAGTTAAACGCGTTATCAGAACGCACGAAAAGCCACCCCTCTCGGTTGTAAGTCAATCTACATGGCTGAGCTGTCGTGTCATTTCACCGCTGTAAAGGCCTCACTCTAACAAAGTTATGTCCCATGAAGATAATGGTATGTCTGTCTGACTGAGGAACATATGCACAAAATGTCTGCAAAAGTAAGAGGAAAGCGTGCAGAACAGCGATGTTCGGGTGAGTACGTCAAAACCAGATCTGAAGGTGGTGCGCATTTTAAAATTGTTTTGGTAAATATATCAGCATGTTACATAAAACCACATCTGGAAAACCTTAATTATGTTTTATCAACTCTAGTGGGATGTAAGTTTTAAGTACAAAAGTTTAGCAACTATGCAGAAAAGCAAGAGCAGGTTTTTTCATTGCTTCATTTTTGGTCATTTGGGACGTTTTCTCCACATAATTACTAGCCACAGGTGGTTCAGCAGGACATTCATTAACTTGATATAATCATTAAATGTCTAATATTAAAGGGGAATCTGGTATTTTTAAACCTGGGCCCTATATTCACATGTTTTGGTGTGTAAATGTTTCATACTTTCGTGCAAATATGGGAGCGCGCAAGCCTTTTTTGACAATGTGCAGAAATCACGATACAATTTAAGTATCAGTGGGATATTATGTGGCCTATATCAATCGATCAGTGTGTTCATATGTGTGTTTCAGATGTGCAAACACTGTGCAGAAAAGGGGAAAACAATGCAATTGGGATTATAATACAATTTTGCAATTTCAGTCATTCAGCCAAGAAAATATCCAAGTTGCTTTTTAGAATCATTAGATCAAATCAAGCTTGTGGGTCCACCTTTTCAAATCACTTTCCAATGAGCGCAGAGAACATTCACACTTTCAGCAATGAATGTGAAAACAGCCTGTTTGTGTCGACGTCTGGGCACTCATCATTCTGCAGAGTGAAGCTCAAACATTCAACAGTAAGAACAAGAAGAAAACACATATTTTAGACTGAAGGGGGGCTTTATAAAAATGTTTCCTTACCCCCTGAGTCACTCTGCTGTTGCTCTCCTTTTTACCCTGTTCTGGTGTGCGCGACTGTGCAGGGCGTGTGTGCATGTTACTGTGCACCGTATGTGTGTGTGCGTGCAGAGTGTGTGCGTGCTTGTGCGCTGTGTGTGCGTGTCGAGGCATCCAGGTGACTCTGTAGTTGTGGACTGGCAGGTCTCCCTCTCTGGGGGGCTCCCAGCTTAATAAGACCGCCACTGTGACCCCGCTTCCCCTCGACCTGAGGAGAGACAGCCGCAAGTCAAACAACGTCGCAACCTGGATGTAAACAAATTCATGGTAATGAAGCAGAGAGAAAGGTACTTCCTCAGAAGTTTAGAAGGAAATGTTTTTTGAGCACGTTGCAGCGAGTGGCTATAAAATAGATTCAATACTAATTGCGTTAAGTGTTGGGTTAGCTATCTCTCATTTATTCTATATCTGTGCAGTATAGCCTCAAACGTTTATGACCATGTTGCACAGAAGCTGCAATTTAAACCCTTACCTCTGTTATTAAATGTGTATTGGAATTTCTCTGCTGATCCAAGACATGGTCTGAACTTTACATGACCTTGTTTAGCAATACTGCACACAAATAGAAAACACGCGGCGATATATGATTGAACGTGGATGCACTGTAATTTGCATCAGTCGGATAACGACTATCCGCTGGACCACATTTTATGACTAATTGCCCACATCTGCAGCCTGCAGCTCTGAAAGAATGCTTAGCAGCTAACCCAGCAAGGAAAACAGCAAATAAATTAATCTATTTAAAGGGGACTTACAATATTTTTAAACATGGGCCTTATATTTACATGTTTTGGTGTGTAAATGACTCGTATTAACCAAACGTTTTGGAGTTGGACCAGTAGATCTCACTGGACGAGTAGAGCTCAGCTGGGAGCTGCGATACAGCTGCACTGGCTGCAACATGATCCTTTGGGGCAACTATGACTGTCAGAGTTAGCTGAGGTTGTTATTCAAAGTCTCTGCCAGCATTACAGAAATGATCCCAGAGAAAAATCTTTTTGTTAAAAAGTTAAATCTTTTTTGTAACCAGAGTCTCGTTCAAGGAGGATTCTTGAACTGAAATCTTGTGTCTCATCAGATGGTCAAAATCAGTTAAATATTGAGCAATGACAGTGGAAACTAATTCTTGCTAGCAGTTCATCTATGTTAACCCCTCTCACCAACTCTGAGTCATGTTTCAACATCATCTTGTTGCAGCAACTGTTTCTGGTTACAAAACTGAATCTTCTTATTTAACAAAAAGGTCTTTCTTCGTAGTAATTGTTTCTGTAATGTTTTCAGACACTTAGAATAACAACCTCGGCCTGTCAGTGGCAAGAACAAGCACTTTTAGTGGAGGTTACTTTGACTGTCGCAGTTGCCCAAAGGATTAAATTCCAGCCATTGCAGCTGTGTCACGGCTGTCATCTGAGGAGATCTACTGGATAGATTCAAAAACTTTTGGTAAGTATGAATCAATTACAAAGCAAAACATATAAACGTTTGGCCTAGGTGTAAAAATACCAAAATTCCCTGTTAATCATCTCTAATCGGGTGAGGTAGCCTACCTTTCTGTGGACTGTGCACCTGGTGGTGAACCCGTGTAGTCTAACGTCTGGTTGCTCACTCTGACATTATTTGGAAGTTCTGGAGGTGAGGGGTCTGCAGAAAGAGATGGTCAGAGAAAAAGATGTCAAGAAAGAAATGACAGAAATGATCATCAAAATAACTTTTTCAGCCCTGCATGTCTCCACCATGGATATATTGCATACAGACAGCCAGGCAAAAAGAAGTCTGCAGGTCATGTTGTTTGTCATGCATTGTCCCAGTGGCAAGGAAATATTAAAACTATGTGAAGATTCTGTGAAGACTAATTGAGGTTAGGATCGTTATTCCCACAAAGTCGAGGCCGTTCACCAGCTTGACTGAATTGTCTAATAACTTGATTTTAATGTGCTGCGGTGGAGAAAAAATATAGAAACCATTCCGGGGGGAAAAGGCTAATTTCCTCCTGGTCTTATTCAAGCCTACAAAGATTAGATTAGATTAACAGCATCAAAGCTGAGCGATACCAGAGAGCCTTGAAGCTTCCATTTTCAGTAGCTACCACAACACAGACCAAAGGCGACCACCACTAAGTTATTGTTGCCTCTGAGATTAAATCCGGAGGTCACTCGCTCTTTCAACACTGGCTCTGTGTCTCATTAGAACCTCGAACCCCAATCCTGTATTTGATTAAAACAACAAAATGCATCTGATTAGAACTACAACCCCCATGGCAGGCCTCCCACAGGCCACGGGCTGCGCTTGGCTGACCCAGCTGCAGAGATCAGCGTTAGGGCAACACATCAGGGCTGCGAGACCTGGCCTGTTTGTGTGTGCATGTGTGGTTTTCCTTTGGACCAAGAAGGGTGTCTCTCAGTGCCAACAGTAATTGAACCAAACTTGTTCTTCTCTGAGGCCTTTCTCATTATTTGCGTCTTCCCCAATCAACTAATTCCATTGCATTGTTTCATGAGATGAAGACACAAAGATGAGTTTTCAGATCCAGACATTCCCTCCTAATTACTGCTGGCAGGTCGTGTGCAACCCCAACATCTGAATGAGCAGGAAAAAGGGATTTTCAAATTCAAATTCTCTCTCTGGTTCACATCAGGTCACAGTGGAGAAACTTCAACCATCCTGACATCTGCCAGCTTCCTGATTTGTGACCCCTGACCTCCAGCCCCTGACTAATCAGCCCAATGAACTGGAAACACAAGACTCTGACTGCGATCAGATGGTATTTAGAATGTCTAAGTGTGTCTTTAACCTTTAACCCCGGCCTCAAATATGTACAAAGGGCACACATGTGTACATACACACACAAACTTAAAGGAATAATTCAATGTTTTTTTTTTAGCTTTCTTGTTCCAAAGATAGGAATATAGATACCACCAGTAATTGAATGTTACTACTCAAACACTATACTTAAGTATAGGACAGCTAACTTGGTTCCATCTAAAGGTAACAAAATCTGCATCTCAAAGCATACAGGAGGAGTTGAGTTTGCCCTCGAACTAATAATAACAATAATCATAATAACCCAAATAATCCCCTGTATAAAGCGCAAACTGTAGCTTTCACAATTTGTTATTCATGCAAATTTGTAAAAAGTAAGCTATCCGGCTACTGGCTAAAGCCTTAATGTAATGCTTCTGGTGGATTTAACAAGTAACCTTAGGCCACTGACATACACACTTCTCAAATCCGAACAATGGAGAGTGCAGACCTGCACAGCAAGCAAGCTGTTTGGTTGATCGAGCATCTTATCAGGATATTGTCTCTATTCTATTCATAAGAGTTCAGGCTTACATGTCAGAATGTCTCTCATTAAGTGACTTACATTTGCCGATCTTATAATTGTCCCATCTGTTGCGCAGATAAATCCAATTCTTTCAGGATGTTGTGGTTTGTTTATACTGTCACTGGGTTTTAAATGTATTTTTCGCTTACTGATTTCGTCAGTGTTTTCTTTGGCTGCGCGTGTTATAACCTTAATCGTCAAGCACAAAAACAGACAACTGTTTGTATTCACTCAGATGGGAGAAGCATTATTCTTACTTTAAAGGTCATGAGAGTGGCACCAGTCTTCTCATCTAACCCAATGAGAGTTTTTTTCACAAAAGGTCCGAATATTTCTTTAACAAGTTGCATATTATCTAAACTCCATTAGAAGCCTGAGGAATTTGACTTTTTGGTGTTTTGTTGAAGACGGTGGAAAATGCTATCTCAGACACCTCTTCATAATCTCCCATAAGTGCTCAATTGATAAAGAACCTTTTTCCAAAGCTCGGTCCAACCTGAAGTCATTATTCACATACAAACATGCTTTAGCCAATCCTGGCAGGGGATTCATATCACTAGCCAATCCTGGCGCAACACCAATATGACCTAAGTCTGCTAAGCATTAGAGTGAGGACCTCCTACAGTGTGTGTGCGTGTGTGTGCATGTGCGGTACGTGTGTGTGTGTGTGTGCCTGTCTTACTCTCACTTTCACCCTCTCTCACTGACCCACTCCAGGGATTTCGCTCTGGCACTAAACCGACTGAATGAGCATGCGTACAGTATACGTACGTGCGTGTCCGTACAGTATGTGTGAATAAGTGCATGTGCAGTTACGTGCGTATTTTCTGTTTCCTGTCTGTGTTTTATGGACTGGCTGATGGTTCTCCTGCTGTGTGTACCTTATCCATCAACTCTGAGTGAAAGAGAGAGAAAGAACAGGGAAGGACAGGAAGGGAAGGGTTCCCGAGTTTCAGACGCTTCCTCAGAGGGGTGCAATATCTCTCGTAAAATGACACAAATGGAACGCAAGAATCTGTGTTTTGCTCAGTGTCTCGTGACAGAATATCAAAACTCAAAGACAGGTTATGGAAACATGCAGAAGGAATCATCACTCTCTGAGGAACAGTCAGAACAGCCCTCTGAAGGAAATTAGTGCATGTGTTCAGCCTGTATTACCTTTACTGGTGATGTAGTGTTTGCTGGGTGTGGTGAAGCCTCTGCTGCCGTGGCTGTTGATGGCTGCGACTCTGAACTGGTACCAGCGCTGAGATCTCAAGTCTGACAGAACCACGTCCTCAGACAGGGTCTGTCAAATGACATGAAAATACTTTTTGTTAAGGATTTTCGTACAGATATGAGAGTGCTATGAACCATCTCATCTATATTTGCGAGAAAACAAATATTCATACTTCACAGAATTGGTTTTATTTCTAAAGGAGAGAAGGGTAAATTTCCTGTGCCAGGTTCTTGTAAACTTTCGCAGTGGAACAATAGAAATTGGTATGGTTTGTGCATGGCCAAGGACAGGAAGGCTCCACAGCTGATCGTTAAAACCGACCCGAGCATCATTGGTACTCGAAACTGCCCATCTCCCAAGCACCAGTGATATTGGTGAGGTGAGATGTCTGCACAGAGCCCAAAGGATACTAAAAGAGCCAGCCCAGCCACAGCCTGTTCACCCTGCTGCCATCTGACAAGAGTTACACAAGTTTCCGCTGCCGTACAACCAGACTGCGAGCAGCTTCTTTCCTCAGGATGGGAGGCTTCTTCTCGTCCTCCACACTCCACCATGAACAGTTTGTTTATGTGATTTTATTATCATTTATCAATTTATTTGTATCGTTGTTTTTTGTGTGATTGTAGCTTACAGCTAGGGTTTTGTAATTTGTCTTTTGTTTTCACAATGACAATGAAATTAATCTTATAACTTGAAATCACTGTTATTATAATTATCTCCAGCTACAGAAACAGCTCACTTAAATCCAAGCAGACGTTTTCTGTCATGTCTCACAAATTCATATCATATCTTCCTTCAAAAGCATGACATAAGGCCTGGTGTACTTTTACACATATAAGTTTCAGAGTCAATGAGCTGGAAAGTCAGATGAACACAGTCGGACTGGAATCATAACAGTCTGATAATAGTGAAATTAAACGATTTGCCAAAATTACGGTTAAAATTGCTAAACATTCACATGTTTTGTCTCATTGACAGCGCAAATGTAATCGCTGCTTAAAATCTACTCATCCACACACACACACACACACACAGACACGAGCTGCCATCTATTTAAGTCTATAATGAGCGTTCAGTCATTCAGACTCAGCCGGTGGAACGACTGTGGCTGCCTGTGGTTCCTTTTTAAGCTCTGCTTATTTACCTAACCTCACACAGGCACACACACACACAGACGTACAGTGCACACACACACACACACGCAGATGTACGGTTTACCCTGGCAGAATGGGAGACTGGCTGGGGTGGAGAGGTTTAGACAGCAAGGCAGCAGACGGATGAGGTGGAAACAGAGTCTAACATCCATCTCCATAGCTGAGAAGTTTCATCATTCGAGGCAAATTGAGAGTTATGAGGTAAAGATATGTTACAAACTTTGTGGCGGTGTTCCACTGTTAAAGGCACAGGGAACCATCTTTACAGCTTCAGTGAGTCATGGGACGTTGGTTTCTTCTAGCAATCAGCTTCCTGACATCAACAATACCACAGCTAATACCCCCCAATAATATCGAGAGGTCGGCATTAACAGGAGGATAAAGTATCTCTCCGGAAAACAATCAAAAAACATGAATAAACAGTCACCGTATGCCTCACATCAACTCCAACACAATGGATATTTGTTTCTTTCTAAATCTTCAAGTTTTCAATGTCTCAAACCTTCTAAAGGTCAAATAAGGACGAGCAGTAAAAGGTGATAGGATGCTGGTGACTGTAGCTACCATGGCAACGGTTGTCCACGGAGAGGCGTGGTCTTCACTTGGATGAATCCCGGCGTTCCAGCGGGACTGGAGCATGTAAACGATCGGCTCCACGCTGACGTTGAACTTTGACACCCACGCCACCTTCACATGACCCTCTGAGTCCTCCACGAAGCTCATCTCCCTGCGGGGCTTCAGGGGAACACCTGGAGGAGAGAGAGAAGAAGAAGAGAAGAGACCAGTTCATTTATGATATTTTAATTAAGAAGGGGTACACAGAAAAGTGATTCTATTTGACAGGGACAGTAAAGCTAAATTATAAACATCGCTCAAGCAATGAATTGTTATGGCTGCCCCAATCTCCGTCACACAGGCGTCTGAGGCAGTTTGCACTCCTGACTAGATCCACGCAGGCTTTAGCTGGAGCTTTTAACCACACTGGGGCTGACTGAGGCTTCAGATGCAGTCAGGCAGGCAGTATTTAAGGATCTTTATTGCATTAAATTCCACTTCATTCATTTGGCAGGCACTTTAAACCAAACTGACTCACAATATTTACATTTAAACACCATAGGAACAAGCTAGACGTCGTCAAGCACTGGAGGAACATCCCTCCCAAAGAAACAACTAAAGGCCCGCTCAGCGTTTCAAGCACTGCAACAAACACTGGTGGTCAGTCAGAGCATATTAGCTAACAGTGATTGTTTTTTTCAAGGAGACCTATTATCCTTGTTTTGTTTTCCGTTTCCTCCAGTGTTTTGTATAGGTCCTTGTGTATGTAAAAGATCCTAAAAGTTAAAAGGCCAAAGTCCGCACCAGCAGAAGCTCTTCTCTCCCACAGAAAAACACTGATCCTGAAACGCCTCGTCTGTAGTTCCACCTTTAATTACGCGTCCTCTTTGACATCACACTACGTCACCATGTCACACATTCACATAATCTACTCTGGCACATAGGAATAGGTTTAGCACAGCTGCTCTGTTGTTGCTAGTTCAGGTGTGTGTGAGCCGACCAATCAAAGCAGACTGGGTATTTGGGAGGGCGGCCCTAAAGAGACAGGGGCTTAAACAGAGCGATGCAGACAGAGGGGGAATACAGTGCTACAGTACTGGACAGTATGAGGAAACTGATGTCTTTTTTGAGCACTAAAGCATGCAATTGTACTTATTTTTATGGCTTTATGGATAAGACACCTTGAGAGATGATAGGAAATGGGTTGAGAGAGAGAGGGAATTTCTAGTACTGACCAAATATAAAATTATGAACCTGAAAATGAGCATAATATGAGCATAAAATCAGCAACAGTACTGATCAGCCCATTGTCATGCTTACTGGAACAATCAAAACTCCTTCAAACTATTTCCATCAGCTTGGCAGCCGCCTATAATCGAGCCCACAAGAGGTTACAAACAAGTCCTAACCAGCGGGGAGGAACATGCCTTTACCTTTATATAGATTGGCCGGGGCTTGGCAAGTGTGTCCGCAGCCATTAGAGCAGCATTTCCTGGGGGAGGGACAATGCTGGTCCGACGAGCAGCTCTCCACGCAGGCCGCAGCAAACCCGGTGGCTCGCTGAGGCGGAGGGCAGTCACCCTGACGGGACGACCTCAGGGAGGTCAGAAACTCCCTGCTGGTCACACACTCTGTCTGCTTCTGAGAGAAAGAACAGGGGGGGAATTGTTATTACTACAGTTGACACATAACGGAAATAATACGTAATGTATGAACACACACACGCGAGGGCAGAAAAACACACAGAGGAGGTGAAAGTGTTTCCTTTGGTCAACTCCTGCTGACTTCGAAGGCAGCTCTTGAGATCTGGTCTGAAAGGGGGTGCACGTGTGTTTAACCGCGTGCGTGTGTGTGTGTCTCTCAATGTCTATGCACATGGCTGCAGATCAGCAAAAATGTAAACACAAGCTTTAGCTAATAACTCTGAATTACCCTGTGTTCCTAACCAGCCAGCCAGTCATCCGTCCAGCCAGTAACATGCTTCAGCTCTTGTGATGAAACACTAATCTGAAGACCACAGCGACCGGCTTCACAAATAATCATTTAGGGGCCACACACACAAAATACACACGCACACTCTCAAATGTATACGTTTTAAGAGCTCACAAACATGTTATCCATAACACGCATAAGCTTTCACAAAAACACACACGGGAACGCTAAAAAAAAACTGCTTCACGGTGCCAACAAAAGCATGTTTCTGGGCCAGGTGGAGTGACACCGCCACCGAGGTGGTTGTGACTTACACGCACAAAAACACGCACATACACACACTCTTTCTGTCTTACCTCACAGGACTTTGGAGAGAGAACCTTCCTGGTTTCCCACAGATCTTTGCACGGCTGAAGGCACTACACATAAACAAACGAAAAGAAATAAAACATGAGTCTTTAAGGTGCAGTAAACTAAGGGTGTTACAGTTTACACTTGTTTCATCACACGTAAGTAAAGAAAACTGAATTTGTGCATCAAGACTTCTTAAAGCAATGGTTAAACATTCCTTTTAAATATGCCAAATATTTCATTTTGATTCACGATGAGTGGGAATGATCATTTTCGCATCACAATTTCAATTTCAAATCAAAATCCTGATGATGTGACATTTGCTTTTCTACAATCGTAATCAAAGATCTTCAAAAAACTGTTTGACTCTATCCACTCACACAAGAGTGGTCTCAATCGTCTACACTCTACACCTCAACTCTACGCCAGAAAGCGCAAAATAAGCGTATTCCCAAATGTCGGACTTTTCCTTTAAATAGCTGAAAAAGAAACAGTGTTAGAAGAAGGATAAACGACAAAGCGACAGCGGGTTTTAGACGGAGCTTTTAGCGTTGAAGCAGGTAGGGAACACAAAAGAAACACACACTCCTAAAAGCACACATGCACACACTCATCTGGTTTGCCACCTCAGTGAACTGGTGAATGATGGCTCTTACCAAATTAAAACCAGACAACATATAAAAACTGCGGTTTCACCCCCAACCTCCTCCCCCCTGCTCTCCCTCTCCCTCTGTCTGTCTCCCTCCGTGTGCCTGGCTTCAATCATTTCTACAATTTATTCCATCGCGCTGATTCCAGGGGAACAAATGGAATCAACAAAAAGCCATAAAAGCTTCATCTTTAAACAAATAAAGGGCTACTGTTGGATGAAAAAGTCTCCAAAAGCTGTGTTGAATAGGCTCATTCGCAGACTGACGACTAGAAAATATTCCAAATGACAAGTGTGGGTTTTTAGGGTTATCATCACACTTGAGCACCGCATTTAAGACCGCATAAACGATCGTTTTATGTACAAAATGAAGTGCAAATACTACAAACTTGTCACTGGGATTCATACGGCATCAACAAACCAAAGCCAGCGAAGCCACATGTGCTGGTTTTTAACCTCTGGGACATGAAGTGGAGTCTCAGCAAAGAAGCGTGATGGCCGTTTAATGCTGTACCATCGGTTCATTAGATTTAAGTCATGGAAGAAAAAGTTTGAGTTAGCTTAAAGTGATACTCCACCCTGAAATCTCTCCGTGGAGTATTAAACACTGATCTGTAGGTCTGAAATGCGGCTGTAAGATGGTTGTAATTTGTTGGAGGAACGGAGGCTGCGGTCAGCTCAGGTTGCTGTAGGTTACAATGGATTCCAATAGTGATGAAACACCGGAGAGAAACGACTCAAACTCCTTCTATACTGTTCATCAAAATGATCACCATGCTTCAAAACACATGTGTTTTTACCAATATCAACACACATCTGTGTTTTCTAATATCTAATCTTGATTTTATAACCTTTAGTTGTTATTTTGGTACCACAATTATTTGAATAAAGTTTGTTGTCTGGCTATGACACCACTTACTTCCCCTCTGTCCTCAGACATTAATCTGTAAAACTGTAAACTGACTGTAAAAGCTGGATAAGCACACATTTGATTTATGTAACTTTGAAATACAGAAGTTTATGCAACAGTTTCATGTTTAGTGTATTTTGATTAAGGAGTTCAAGGTGGGCTGTGCTATGAAATTATGACCAGATGTAGGAGTCAAAGCTAAAGTGCAACACACATCTAGAGCAACGATTACTGGATTCAGCGTTTACTGGATTCACTGGTTAGTCAATTAATCAGCATCTATTTTGATATGTACAAGATCATTTTGAGTCATTTTCTAGTAAGAAATGCAAAAAAAATTATCTGGATTCAAGCTCAATAACTGCTGGTCGGACAGAACAGCACATATTGCGATGTTACCTGGGGCTCTGGGAAATTGAGGTTGAGCATTTTTCACCATTTTCTAACATTTTATATACCGAGCGATTAATCGAGAATTTTTTTTTTTAATGGTGAAATGAAAATGATCATCGGTCATTTGAGGCATCAATACCAGACTGGATGGCCTTGGTATTTAGAATATCATAAAATGGCTAGTCCGCTAATTGATCAACATAAATACTTTGGCAAAAATACAATTTTGGAACATGCTGACCATAAAGATGGACAGCAACGATGTGACGTGTGCTGCAGCTTCTTTTTTTTAATGTACATTATTTACAGGACAACAGAACAGAACAGATGTTATAATACCTCAAAACATTCAAAAGACATGATCACTGACCCCCTCTTTTTTTGTTGAAAACACAGACAACATCCAATCAGACAAAGCAGAGTATAACCAGAGTTCTTTTGGTACGACAGTTAGTCCACAAACAGACATTTCTGCCCTGCAACTGACCCAGGCTGCACACAGCTATTCAATACGGCCTCAACATGCGATATAGCCCGAGGACAACACAAAACTCCAGTAAGAATAAATAAAAAATGTGCCATGAGTATAACAGTTACATCTGAATCAACCAATCCACCAGGTGCCAGGACAAATGTAGTCAGACATTCCCTCTTTAAAGGCCAGAGAGGAGCCCAACACTCCTTGTTTGACTTGTTTGAAAATATTCTCTCCCCATTACTCATTTCAATTTAGCTATTACTTTCATTGGCCCAATCTTTTTCCTTAAAACAGCGTGGCGCGCTCGCAAAGTTTCTATGGGCTTGTCACATTAGGATCCATTAAAACTGCAGAGAAGACCGCAGCCATTGTTCTCCCTGAACAAGGAAATTACAAACCTTTTACAGCCGCCTTTGAAGCTTTTGTCTGTGAAGGATACAATTTGAGAGAAGTATCACTTTAACTTATTTTCCTTTTCTCTCCTCTGTAGGTTAATTATGCATTCCTCAAGGAGTCTGGGTATGAGGAGACAGGGAGATAATACACACACACACACACACACACACACACACACACACACATAATCACACAGTATTGTAACCAGATCCTGAAGTGTGATGTGTTTCTTCAAGGAGCTCTCGTGGGTCTCTTCACTCAACCACGTGCTGCTAAGTTGTCAAAATCTCCCCCAAAAACACCTCATACACACACACACACGCACATGCATGCACACACACACACACACACACACACACACACGCACACACTCTATCTTGCATCCAAACCCAGCCCACTCTGCAGCCCCCCCCACTCCTCAGCTGCCACTTTGATCACTTACAGACATGTTTAATTTCTCATTCCTCTCCTCTCCTCCCATCCTCCCCAGTTCCTCTCTCTTCCTCCCATCCTCTTCTTTAATCCTCTGCTCTTTTTGTCTCCCGTCTTCACAGTATCACTCGTCTTCTGCTCCTCCTGACCTCTCATCTCTGCGCTGCCTTCCTCCACTTCCTTCCTCGCCTCAGCCCGACACCTTTCCTCTCCTTCTTCTTCTTCTTCTTCTTCTTTTCTCCACCCCCTGTATTGTGCTAACATGTAAATGTGACACCCTGGTATGTTCATCCTGTTATTAAAGATAAAGGAGTGTAGGAGTGCTCAACATATCCAAGTAAATCCTCATAATCAGGTGAAGGAGTTGTGCTCCATTAGCGCTGAGATGTATTTTAATAGAAAGTAGGCTGGGTGTTGCGGTGAATGGAGGCATGGGATGCACACCATGTAATTACACTTTCGGAGGGTTTGAGTCCTTTTCCTGTCATTGTCTCCACTGGGTGTTATCCAGTCCAAAACCCAAAGACTCTTCATGTACTATTATGAATGTCGAAGAAAAGCAGTAAATCCGGACATTTAAGAGGCTGGAATCAGCAACATCAACATGTTTAAATTCAGATTGTAATAAAAGTCAAATACAGTAATGTTTTTTATATTTTAAATGAAAAACCTTCACTCGTAAGTAAGGCTGCAACTCATGATTACTTTCATTGTCAAAGTCTAATAAGATGACGTCCTCAAATGTCAAAGACGTGCAGTTTACTGAACCAGAAATCAGAAAATATGCACAATTAGAAGGTGAAAAAAGAGAATTTTGACTTTTTTGTCATCACCTATCACTATAGTTGGTGATTCATTTAATAGCTGACTACTGATGGATTAATATTTGCAGCTCTACTTATATCAGAGTATTTTTACTAGTTTTACTGAAGTAATGAATGTTTATTATTTTACATACAACAGCAGGGAGAGAGAGGGAGGAAGGGGGAGTCCAGGCTAATAGATTTAAGATGAAAACACTTGTGATATGTAGAGGGTACACACCTTACACTCTCAAATATCACCTGGATGTTGTAAATCACTTAAAGTACCAGCACTGTATTTGTGTAAGAGGAGCTGAGAGACGGACGGACACTTTGGCCTTGAAGGCGACATGATGAGTTATGTGTGTGAGCGAGACACACAGCAGAGGTCAGAGATGTTACTGTTTAACACACCAACACACTGTAACAACAGAGCCCAGATTAATGACCGTGTACGCGTCTGTGTGTGTGTGCACAGTGTGCGCTGGTGCTCCTCAGATATCTGTATAATAATTAATCACACACACATACACACACCTTGTCTCCGAGGGCCCCCTGTGGCCTCTCCCGCTGTTTTATGGCCTCACCTGCCACGATAGAGGGATGACAGCCACACTCAGCAAGAGGGAGGAGAGGAAATGGGAGCGGGAGGGGAGGAGAGATGTGGTTTCGGAGTGGATAGAGGGGGAGAAGAAGTGAGTGTCAGTTGAAAAGGAGAGAAGAGATGAAAGACAAATAGTGAAACAGGTCCAGAGAGAAGGTGGAGGGAGAGAGAGAGAGAGAGAGAGAGAGAGAGAGAGAGAGAGAGAGAGGGAGACAAAGGGAGACAGCGACAGGCCAGATGTGCTCACTCTCCACTCGCAGTCACCAGTTCAGTGGGTGCAATGTGAAAAACTATTTATGTTAATTTATGTGTTCAGCTTGTCATCAGTTCTTCAGAGTTTCGTTTCTATATTTTCTACCCTGCAGAACATATGTGCAGCATTCAGGACTGGATGTACTATTCTTTGATTTTTGGTGCCAAAAAAGAACAGCAGCGGCGATATCAAAACATTTTAAAATGCTGTTTTCAGTACGGTGAATAGAGAACTCATCCACAGCGACCTTTATCTTTTTTACATAGGAAGTCCAAGTATCTTAAATGTTAATCGTTGGCTACACACAAGCTGATATAATGAAATTGTGTACAACCTGCAATGTTAAGGTACATATGTGACGCCTCTTTCTTTCACTCACTTCCAAAACAAACGCATGCAAGCAGGATCAAGATATTAAGAGGTATTAATACTGCTTTTGTCACCAGGGGCTGCCAGAATCAACAAAATATTAAAGTTCCTTATAGCTGCTTAAAAAAATGAAATACTATATAGATAAATCAGGAACTATCTGATCAATAATTTAGACCTACTTAGTCGATATCAGCGCTCTGTACTTTCAACAAAAAAAAATCAAAAAATTCAGTCTGTAACAAGAAGGTGTTTTGGCTCAATTCCTTTTTAAACAACACTTACTTTTGTAAGTGCGAATGAACTGTGATGCCTCCATGAGGTACAATCATGGTGGAAAGGTTGGAGTTGTAAGACTGTAGCTATGACTGCATGCCTCAGTGGTAACAGCAAGTATCTCTTGAAGGTCAGACCAAATTTCAAAACAAACCTTGTTGCAATACAAGACGTTTTTTTTCTTCTGTAAAAAGCAAAAAAATAACTTAAAAAGTGATTTTTCCACCAGCATTCCACCTTCAGCTATTTTGAGAACTAGAAAGCTCTGTCTGAAGTGAAGAACAACATCCTCTTCATGTTTTCTCCTACAAAGTTATTCAGCAGATTTCCTGCGAAATCTGACCTGGTGGCCCACATTTTAAAATGCAGTCCAGCAGTTGATGTCAAGTTCTGAATGTGAGGTTAAAGCTGTTTTTTAGAGATGATTTGTTAGTGCTACAGTGCTACATTCCCCAGTTGTAACACCGCCACTGTATACTGCATGTACTGTATGTAGGATGAATCTAATTTAAAAGAAATCTGCAGATTAAAATTACAACATATTCTATTCAAAGTATATTTATCTTAGTCTAAATTAAGTGTACTTTTATGCAAAATGAGATTCTACAGAGCATTTCAGAGGACATGAATATGTTTTTGACTGCATTTTGAATATGCACACACACACACGTGCGCGCACATACGCCGTAGGTATACACACTCACACACACTTCAGGCTTTGTGGTAGATGAGTGAAAAGTAGCGGAACAAATTCCCAAAAATCCCTCCAGAAGCATGTTAGACTTTAGCCAGACCTTTGGAAAAACATGAAGACCAACCAGAGCTAACCGAAGTCGGCGGCTTGTGGGAGGAGAGGAAAGGCTGAAGGAGAGAGAACAGAGGGAAAGAAAAAAGAGATCAGGGGGACGATCATCAAGACAAATGCTTGGAGATAGCTCAGTGGTTAACTTCCTCACCTCTCAAACCACATGTGTCCACAATGACTGAATTCCCGCCAGAGCTTTTTTCTCTCTCTCTCTCTCCATTTCCCTTAATAATTTTCTTTTCTGTGCTTTGTCTCCGTCCAACATAAAACTATTAAAAGATGCTGACTACTACATTTTGGACGGATAAAGGAAGAAAGCATGCACGAGAAAGAAATGGATATGTTGGTACAGTAGCAGGTGGTGGACAAACTGCCTCACTGACACGAGGTCTGTGAACATTTTAGAAGGTAGAATCAAAAAACAGGATCTGATCTGAAAACCTGGTTTATTCCTTCAAATGCCCTGCGAGCATGAGCTGGCGTTTCCAACAATATTTTGACAGAATTGGCGGTTACGGTGAAGTAAATGTAACAATTTCTCAACCAGACATTATATTTAAACACCGGACAAGTTTGAGCAGCAGAGGGGATGGAAAGGACTGTGGGAAAAGGAGGAGAAAGAAAAGGAATTAAAATTGATGTGTACGGCTAGAGAGCCGTTGTTTGCAGCTGTTGTACTGGGTATTCCAAATGAATGACTGAGATACTTTAAAATCTAAGGAGGAGTGCCCGATTGTTGAAACTCTCTCCAATATATGCCCCTTCTATCATTTCCTTCTACCTTTACATTTTAACAATGTGATTTAAGGGTGGACGATCCGATGATTTTGGATGGTGATCGATCTTAGGGCTATCCACAATCTACTTCTTAGGTGAATTGTAGATAATGTTTAATGTCATCTTTCTATCTGTCTCTTAACTTCACATAACCTTGTTGATGAGCAGATCTGTGCTAGGTGAATAATCAGAGTGGCTAGATGGCTATAGTGGCTCTTCCTTGATAGTCGGATTGTAAACACTGCGACATGGTTATTTCAAATCAGCTATAGCCGGGGTATTTCAAAATTGAGGGAAACAAAGATCACAGTTCGGATCAGGGACGGTGATTGCATTTAAATAGATTGTGATACTATTATTTGACCAGATTCGCTCATCATAACTCTGATTGGCTATACATATAAAACCAACATTTAATTTGCAGCCAAGTGAGAAGCAAATGAGGCGAGAGTCAGCAGCACCATCAGGTCTGAGGCCGAGGTGCTCTGCTGGAAAACATGTATGATGAAGCAAGGCAGATTGGTACACACCAAACTGTTGTGTTGAAGCTCCAACCTTAAAGTATTGTTCATGAACTGTGGGCAGAGATCAAAAGAATAAGATCGTGGACACAAGCGGCTGAAAGTAATGTACTTTATGGTTTGTCTGATGGCCACCTGGACATCCCAGTGGATTTACAACAAACATGTGCAACTGGGAGGGAACCCGAGAGGAAACCAAGATAAGGAGGCAATAGAAAGACTGCATATCCCCAAGAGAAAAAAGTCAACATCTAAATTTTGTTTAAACATTGTCAGAGTGTGTGTGTGTGTGTGTTGAGGATCTGTCATTGCCAGGTAGGGAGGATAAAATGATGCAGGACTACAGTCTGCAGCGGAGGCAAGATGGCAAGCAAGTGAGACAAGAGGCAAATGTCACTTAAGAGGAAAGCCTTGCACCAAGTTGAGTGAAATTTGGAAGCGTGTTTCTTTTTCTTGGGACCTGTTTCATCGATTTACAGCGCCGAACTGAGCAGGTGGGTGGCTTGAGGGAGCGCAGGAATGAGCAACACACGTCAGGCAGGGTCATCTGCCACCTCTTCCTGGGTTGGGTTGCCGGTACCACGATACACATCCCACAAGAAACTGAGACACTCCCATTTAAATTGGTTTCACCATGATCATATAAAACTGCACCTTATCCTTTTGCACCTTGCCTGTGAATATTCTCATTCATCCAGGTCATAGTTATCTCAAGGAAATTGAATCGAATGCAACTGGATTTGGTTTTTGTCTTGGAGACGTTTCACCTCTCATCCAAGAGGCTTCATCATCCCAAGAGGCTTCATGATGAAGGCTCTTGGATGAGAGGTGAAACGTCTTCAAGACAAAAAACAAATCCAGTTGCATTCGAAGTGAAAGAAGTTTCTTCTTTTATTGATCGGATTGTTCCTGGTTTTAAACAAAAACCAAATCCAGTTGCATTCGATTCAATTTCCTTGAGATACTCTTGCACCTTATGTTCCGCTTACTTGTACTCCACGATACCTCAACATTTATCTATTTTTTTACCTCAGTATTTTGCTTTATAACTACTTAAGCATTTTATAGTATTTAGTTTTTTTGTATATTGTATATGGTACTTTATTGTTTCTATATTTGCCCTTGTATTTTGATTGCATTCATACTTGAATGTACCCACTGCTATGCTAACCTGATTTCCTCTTGTGGATTAATAAAGTTATCTATCTATCTATCTATCTATCTATCTATCTATCTATCTATCTATCTATGACAATTGGGAGATTCACAGAGGGAATTACAGATTGGGAGCACAGCAGGGGGAAGAGTTAAAAATAGGGAGACTCACCCAAAAATTGGGAGTGTTGGCAGGTATGGATCATGAGGGAGTTGGGTGGAACAAGACTTATTCCTGTGCTCTTTATGCAAGAACCAAACAGCCTCTAACAAACTGTACGCATTAAGACCGTAACACGTACATGTGAATACTTGTGAAGTGGATCCTGTTTAGGGAAGGCTGACTCAAAGGAAAGGTAGTTCAGTTCGCTCATTTACCCACTCAGTGTCTTGCTCAAAGGACACGCTGACATGTGGCCAAGAGGCACAAGGGGTCGAACCGCCAACCCTGCATCAATCTCTGCGGCTCTACCTCCTGAGGCACACAGAACTATTCCAACTGCTATTACAAGTAATCTGAAGCTCTTCAGAGCAGATTATGAGGAATGAGGAAAAAGAGGATGATAAGATGAAGAGCAACAGCGACTCGATCGCTCCGCTCCTTTGTTCTGCATCAGAACTGTTTGTTAGTAGACATCCCGCTGACGCACACACCTGGTACACATTACCCCGTCTACTCTGTGTGTGTGTGTGTGTGAGAGAAAGAGAGAGAGAGAGAAGGAAAGAGATAAAAGAAGGAGGAGATGGACAGATGGAGGAATTGAGTGAGGGCTGTAGTTCAGTTTTAGAGAACTCCCATGTGTGTTTCCATGAGAGTGAATTCACTGATGATGTGACACGAACCATATGTGTTGGGGCACCATCTGCCCTGTGTGTGTGTGTGTGTGTGTGTGTGTGTGTGTGTGTGTGTGTGTGTGTGTGTGTGTGTGTGTGTGTGTGTGTGTGTGTTGTGTAACAAAGGTGCAGATAAAGCACCACAGTGGATGAAACAATGCTCACCTTTATCTGTTGTCTCATTTCTTTCATGTCTGTTTCTCCTATCCTGTTTTATTTGTACTGTTAAAGATGAGTCATTTTAGAGAAATTATGCTTTATCCTTTGTTAAATCCTTCTTTGAATGTTCATGTTTAAATAACTGTCGTCTGGAAACAAAGATTTCATACAGTTCAGAAGAAGAAGAATATATCATCACAGAGTATTTGAACCCTGAGCGTCCTCAAGATGAACTTTAGAGTCACCTCAAAATTGATATTCACTTTTTAAGTTTAAGTTTTTCTGTTTTGTAACCACATGCTCCTGGGACGCTAAGATTGTAAAGTATGACAGAAAAGGGAATTGAAATATCTGAAAATATTATATTTAAATACTTGTGAAATAATGGATTGTTGCAAGCTTTCAGCTTCTTAAGTGAAATCGATGACATGGGAAATTAAATAAATCCCTTAGTTTCACAGCGCACCATTCTGTGTGCATGTACGGGCGTGTGTTACTTGAGCGGACAGATTGACTATGTGTTACAAATGTTAAAACTCAGTGAGAACAACCTAGTTCAGCGCCGCTCCAAGTCTGAGTAAGGACACAAAGAAAGGAGTCGAGGGGAAAGTACTACCAGTCCCCAAATTATTCTGTAAAAATCTCTGTCAAAAGTTATTGAGTGTGTTACGCTGCCAAAAGCCTTTATGAGATCCTGCAGTGGAATGTAGGCTGAGACATGTAGGCTGAGACACGTTTTGTTAGATTTGCCTTACTAATGGCCCTAAAATTGGGTTTATAAACATATGAAAAATGTAGCTCCCCAGAGAAAAGGTCTGAAAATCAAACTGTGTGGGAGAGTGTTTTTCCTCAAACAGATCAACAGCTCAGGACCAGTTGACTCACTACATCCTCCCATCTGACTCTCATTCTCTTTCACTCTGCGCACAAAATGGTCCAGACTAGTGCGAGAGTATTAAACCATTACAATGTTTTGATCCCGAGCGATAGCGTCCGGTACACAGATTAACAAAAAACACTGGGAGTGAGTGTCTGGTCAGATTTGATGCTTATTCTTTTGAATCTAAATTTTGTCATTTCACTTCAACTGTACTACATCCACGAGTTTCCAGGAGAAGTTAACAGGGAAACGTTTATGGGTGATACTGCCAGTGCTCGGCAGAACTTCTGTAAGTAACGAAGTATGATGACGGCATTTTCAAGGCTAAAGAAGCTTTAGCTAAGTAGGCTAAGCAATTATTTTAGTGTTAGTAGTATTCACTGGATGTATTTGCTAACCTATAAATCCTCATGAATGAATGACAAGCCAAAACAACCACTATGAGTGCTGAGATGTTTCATGCAAAACCACGGGTTGCCCACATCATGGTGGAGCCAGAACACAAGGAAGGAAAACCCCAAAGTCAAGTGAATCATAGTTACATCTTCTGGGAACCATGAATGTCCGTACAAAATGGGATGGTAATCCATTCAAAACCTTAAATACTACGGATATTTCAGTCTGGAACAATGTGGTGAACCAACCTAAGATATGATAAGATGTTCCTTTATTGATCCCCTTTGGGAGAAATTCACAGGTAACCTACAAACACTGCCATCCTTTGCGCCACTAACCTGATCTGAATATTTAAAATGGTCCAACCATGCATTTCTCTGTAGTTCATCGTATCCTGTTGTTGGGATCTGTGCTTCTGATATCAAACACGTTGCCAGAACAATGCAGAACTCACAGAACAGAGATAAGTAGAAACCTGGAAATATTTGTTGGCCTAATGAAACGATAACAAAGTTGACTGCACTCATTGTTTAATGCTCCCTCGATGCACAATCAATAAAGAAAATAGCAAGGCCTAAACATCTCCAACACATCCTCCTAACAAATACACACACCATGGGAGCATTCAACAGTGTTGGACTGCCTCCACTGTATAATTCATTATTTTGATTAATCTTGGCAATTATTGCTCAGGACTGGAATATGTGTTTTTCTGTTCTAATTTATTTTTGTTGGCCTGCCGCGGTCACTTTTACAAATTGGGCTGTGGCCACTTTCAACAGACTGTAAAACGGTAAGAATTAATAACTTTGCTATTCAAACAAGCGAGAAGAGACACAGTGCATGTCTGTGCAGTATCAGGCTGTCTGAGAGGGAAAATTGTGGTTTACACAGCGTCAGCTCCCACTGGCCAGTTTCAAAGACTGTTGTTGGACGTCGGTTACAGCATAGTGCCACACTGCATTTACACGTGCACAACATCAAGACATAAGCCAAGGTAGTAAAGTTAAGACATGGTATTAAACCTGAAAATATTTTCCGTTCTCGGCCTGTGTCTTTGTTGAACTCTAAACATCGGGAATAGAAACAAAGGAAGGGAGAGAAGGAAGGAAGAAAGGATACAGATAAGTTTGGTTGAGGTCAAAGGAGCCGTGTGTGTTTGTGTTTTTGTCCGACATGCTGAGGGGGGTCACGTAAAGCTAAAAGCTGAAGTCTGATGTTTTGCTCAGTGTGGTATCCCCTGCAACGGTCTGTTGGTGGTGGTTTTGGGGGGGGGCATGCCCTTAGCTGTTGTTGACATTAACCCCGGCTGACCTCGATGTACACGCACTACTGATCTACGCACTATACAGGAGGAAAAGCTCTCGCTCTCCCACGCCTGTTTCTTTGCTTCTTCCTTTATCCGACTGTCATGTGAATTTGTGGCAAAGCTTGGAAATGTTGCCATAAGTAAAATACGATTCAGGTGTGCTTTCAGCTGGGATGAAGCTTTTAAATGGGCCTGAACCTGAACGGCAAGTTCAGAAAACACATCAATAAGACACCAGACAGAATCTTTCAAGAAGTCGTTAATATTGAGTAAGCTAAGGTCAGGAAGTAAAAGGTCGCGACGGACGGATATTTTACAGACATTTTGAGGCTGCAGATTGCAGAGCATCACCTTGTTTAGTCATCAAAAAGTGCATCGTCTTATTTTTTACAATACTTGAAGATGTTCTGATGAGATTTCCATCTTTTTAGCCTTTCTGATTTAAAACACGCTCATTTGCATCAAAATATGGAGAATCCGTTTCTGTCTCGTCCACATCTGAAACACCTACAGTGACGTCCAGAAATCTGTAACAAGCAGGAGCTGCTGCAGAGTGGACGGACTGGCAGCTAAAAATACACCACATGGAAACTCCTCTTCAATCAAACAATGAATTAGCATGCTCACACACACACACACACACACACACAGTGAACCCTTCTGGCAGGCAGTGTTAAGTGAATAAACAGGGGATATAATTTTTGCTCCAGGGTGGAGGGATAATGGGGATATAGAGGAGGACGTTATTTTAACTAAAAACACAACCTTTGCTATTACAGGAGCCGTGCGGTGGCTATAAAGATCCCATACCCAAAGAAAGAGAAAGACTCGCTCTCTCTGTCTCTGTAACGCTCTGCATTGCATTGTACCGCTGTTTTGTCTGTTTGGCCACGTACTACAGCCAGAAAGACGAGATTGGTTCAAATCATCATCCACTTATCCACTTAAATCTAATTTTGCATCAATGTCACAAAAATTTAAAAGTGATTTTTTTTTTTTTTAGCAGATTTGATTAGTTGCAGTTTTTATGATCCAGTGACCATTGGAAGTGAAGTTCTGGCTCTCTTTATTCAGATATGGCCTGGTCTTGTAAGCCTGGGGCTGTTGCCACCCAAGAAACGCGGCCAACTGTGTCAGAGTTACTGTTAGCAGGAGCTGCTCTTTACTGCAGCACAGATTTGGCTTTAGGGTTAACATTACGGTTGTGAGGTCGGGGTGAAACACAAAGTGATTAACGTTTGGGTAAGCCTTCTGGGAAGTCATTACAATGTCTCTGGAAATGCAGCAGTCCAAGTTTGTGTGTATGTGTGTATTTACCTGCGCGCAGCGTCTGTGGTTTTCACACCAAACCAGAACGTGGTCACTCTGGAAGAGACGGAGAGGATGAGGAGGATTAACACAAACACGCACAGGGGAATAAATCTTTCACAGACAAATCCTGTGTTTGACGCATTCTGCCCACACTCGACCCATGTGAGACTGCTGTCTGACAGAAAGCAAAATATTGTTAGGAAAAGGTCACTGACCAAATTGATTCAGACAGACACACACTCAACCTTTCTCTTATTTACAGAATTATTCTCAGGGTGCAAAATGACTTCACACACTGTGTATGTGGCTTCTGAACCAGACAGAGGCCACGTCACTTGGTGAGATGTATGTTTTCGTATGTGTGTGTGTGCGTGTGTGTGTGAGAGAGAGAGATTGTGTGTGCATTTACTGCTTAAGTGAGTCAAGACCACCAGTAAACATGGCTGCTATAACCACTGTGACAGAGGGAGACGTCATCTCATGACCACAGGGACAGAAATACAGATTAACCAAACCAGCCCCGAGTCCTTAAATCTCAGCTTTTCAAATTGTTTTTCATCCCCTTAAAAACACCACCTGAAGAATCTTTTGTCACTATTACATCATGACGGTCAATCTGACATCATTACCATAAGCAATTCATCTATGTTTACTTCACACCCTGAGCTTCTGATTATTTTGATTATCGATTAAAGATCCAGTGTGCAGGATTTACTGGCACGAGGGGTGAGGTTGCAGATTTCAACCAACTAAACACCCTTTGCCCCTTTCACGTGACGAATGTGAAAGGCCCCCTCTGCCGCCAGTGTTTGGTTGGTCAGTTCTATGCTACTGTAGAATGGCGGAATGAAAACTTTACGATTCTTAGTTGTACATTGTATTTTACACTAATGAGAACATTACGAAGGTTATATACCATTTATGCCAATGGGTCCCCCTAAATCATACACAAGACATATTATGCTCATTTTCAGGTTTATCATATTATCTTGGGCGTCTACTCCAAAAGGTTTACATGCTTTAATGCTCAAAAAACACAATAGTTTTCTCAGACTGTCCAGTGTTGCTGCACTGCATTCCCGCTTTGTCCGAGGCGCTCTGTTTAGCTCCTGTCTCTTTAAGGTCTCCCTCCCAAATATGCAATCCCCTCTGATTGGTCAGCTCACACTTGCCTGAGTGAGTGCCAATAACAAAAACAGAGCAGCTTTGCAACATCAACTCTTACTGGCCAAACTAGCTGCGAGGCATTAACTCTGCAAATGTGTGACATAGTGACATAGTGTGACGTCATACAGTCACGGAATTAAAGACGGGACTACTGACGAGGCGTTTCAGGAACAGTGTTTTCTGTGGGAGAGATGAGCTTCTCTTGGTGCCGACTTTGACCTTTTTAACTTTCAAGATTTTTTATGCACAATAATATATATTAAACACTGAAGGAAATAAAACAAGAAAGCGCATAATGGTCTATTTAATCTTATATTTGATTGATATAATTGTCCAAAAATACAGACAATAATGCTGAAAGTGCACAATGCAACAATTGCAATTTGCTGAACTAAAAGTACAAAACCCAAATATATTCAGTATATACAGGCCTAAAAGAGTAAAGAAAGAATATAATCACTGGCATCATCATCCCAACCCGACCGTGAATGATATCACTTGTTTCCTGAATCCTCCTACAGCCCCTTTTTATTTATTTATTTTTTAAATTTGAATGGTTAAAATGCAGACTGAAAACCTTGTTAGCTGTTTTTAACTTGAGAGACTGGAAGACAGTTAGTGTGGCAGAACTGCTGCTCTTCCCTATGAAATGCTGTGTCATCCTCAGCACAATCACGGTGCCATCCTCCAACAGCAAAACAACTATTAGACTGCTCGTGTTTGTGCATATCGGTCTGTTGTCTTCTGTGTGTGTGTGTGTGTGTGTGTGTGTGCCAATAGGGAGCAGATGAGTCTCTAGTGTGTGTGTGTGTGTCTGTGGCATAAGCCCTTTTAACGACTCCTAAACCCTCTTCTGAGTGCGCTGTATTTAGCCTGAACCAAGCTCATCTCCTTCCACACACACACATACATACACACACACACACACACACACACACACACACACACACACACACTAGCACACACACACACAGTTTTCAGTCCTTCTCCTCTTTTAAGTAGCCTTTGTGCTTCTGTTATAATGAGGGTAAAGGGGTTAGAGTTGGGCTAACAGTGCATAGGTTAAAGGTGAGAGATTAGGGGTTAAGGGCTTTCACGGCACACAAGGTGCTGAATTGACTTGTTCACTCTTAACATTCAAAACAGATGCATATTGACAACTTTGATAAAATAGCTGCTAAAGCAGCTAAACAGGACTTTGAAGTGTGAAGATGATGGCTTATTTATCTTATGAGCCCTGTGGCGATGCTGCATGTGGCGATGCCGCATGTGGCGACTAAGAGCATTCACCGTCGCCAGAACAGCCGAGGATCAAAGATTAAGGCCGTGACATACTTTAAAAGAAGTGCTGATCAGATAGTTTGGTTAAAAGCTTCTTTCAGACTGTAAGGCGAGGAGGTGCTGCCTCCCACAATTTCTGTACATTTCCAAATCTGACAAGCCATCAGTCACGCCGGCCTTCTGCAGAGACCGGTCATTGAGCATATGTGTGAAAATGGTCAGCGCTCCAAGTTCTCCTCAAATTCTGCTCGCCTCATTCCTCTCATACTCTCACCCCCGATCACGTCCACTGCTACAGCTGCTCACTATTGCCTCGGCTGTACAGCTGTTGGGAGCAGCGAAGAAGTGGTTAGTTTTGAACAAAGTTCTGAACAAATGAGCAAAAATTCACTCAGAAGCGCCGTCTGTGAAACTACCTCATCTTGGGTAAAAATACCCTCTCCAACGCTGGTATACCTTTAAGAGTAAATGAGTATTGATGGGGTGGACACCACTGGCTTAACAGTAATCTGTACTAGCTGTTCAGAGAGATAATGCTTGGGCTACTACTTAATCAGCCTCCTATACAGATAGATGAGAGAGAAAAGAAGAAGAAAGCATTGGAGCATTAAAGTAATGGTTAAATCTCTGATGAATAGATTAGTCACAGGTCTGTAGGGAGGAAAGAGGAACAGATGAGAAGAGAAACAGAGGAACGGGTGTCATGGTATCACTACAGAGACTGAGAAACATCTTCCTCGTCTCTCTGCACACCTCTTCTCTCTCTCATCCCGTCTTAAAGACACTTTCTGACTACACAAAACTGACACCGCCCAGGTGCTACCTATTGCATTATAAATTGCCACGTCGCCATGGATACAGGTCTTTTAATAGCAGTGTAACTCACACAAAAGAAGGAGGCTCTTGAATTTCTCAAACATCTAAGCAGCTGATATAGCTCAGAGGCAGACACACTCTGCTTCCACCGATTCCGACAGAGTCGTGAATGTTAAACAGACACCACTCTCCCTCCGCATTTCACTCGTATTTTCTGGATCCACTTGTAGTTTATCCAAAAGGACCTGGTCATGCTGTAAACAGGTTGTAATGTCCAGGTCAGAATCGGGTTTAGAAAGTGAAAAAACTTTTATAGGTTCATGTGTTAGGTGAAGATCTAAAAGATCTGCCATCATACAATTAATGGTGACTTGTGATGTTAACTTCACCAAATTTGGATGTACGTATATATATTTAAGGTCTAAAAACCCCTCGACTGCATTTCCTTCCTCATAAATCATTTGGAAATCAGTTCATTTTAAACATTTTGAGACCTGCATCATATACATCCATGTTAACCTGCTGGCTGGCTTATTCTTCACCACCTTTGTTGGGTAATTGCTGCTTTTTTTATGCTTTATTGCCACAATTGTCGATCAGTGGTATTAGAGAAAACATTGACAGGAATGTGTTACCTCTTTTCCACCGAATTAGCTCTTGTTCCTGAACCGGTTCCGTTCAGATATGAGCAGATAATTGTGGTCAAGGATGTGTTATCAATGGAGGGCTTTGTACTGTATCTTTCACACTGACCTGTGGAAACTGACTCACCCATTAAGGTTCCCAGGTTAGGGATTTATTGGTTCTTTCTAGGAACCAACGTTTCTGGTTCCAAATTGATGTAATATTGATCGAAATGCTCCAAATAGTTCAGAATTAGGTACAAGAACCAGACTGGATTGGCTCCATGCTGGTGGAAAAAAGGAACCTGTTTGTGCAAATGCAGACAAGCAAAACTGAGATCCACTCAAAAGGATTACTCCGTAGCACTCAAAGTGGTCATAAAACTCCAGAGGGTCCTTTTAAGATGCGTCGGTGCTGCACAAGTAGCACACCGGGGTGCAGCAGTGAAATAAATTCCACCCTCAAATACTGTTTCGGCATACGTTCGTGATGATCAGTGAATTCCTGCAGGGTTTTGTTTATATAAAATCTACTGCCTTGGCTTCCATTACAAATTCCAGACTGCATTTTCCTGAATATCCTTCCAATGATGTACAACTGAATGAACCTGTACTAGCTGAGGTTTTTATGTATGGTGAGAGACCAGCAATTAGGGCTACACGCTACAATCAAAAAAATCATACTGCTATAATTTCAACATATATTTTTATAACATTTTTCCTTTATCAAAAAAAAAAAGAAACGCAGCTTAGGTGACTTGGATAGCAATAAGTCATATTGCGATTTCACATGCAGCCCCACCAGATTTATTGCAATCCTGAATCCCGAATATCTGTATTAAGTCTAAGTATTTCGCTATAGTTTAAATATTGTCTCCTGATTTTAAAGGATGCATTACAGTTACGTGAGGTCATTTTCCGAAGTACACTGCTCTAGCTGAGTGATATGACACCAACTGGGTTTGAATCTTAATCATATCCTCATTAATCATAATCAAATTCACAGAGTAGTCCTAATTATTTCGCAAACTTCCCAATTACGTTGACGATTTCCAGTGTCCGGTATCCAAGGTATCCAGTCAAAAACATTATGATTTTTGTGTCTGGCAGCATTGCTCTGCTCTGTCCCGCTCCTAGATGCTTAATTGAAGTGAATTAAACATTTGTCCTCCAGGAGCCACCCCTCTCTTTCTTTTGGAGGAGATAAAACAGATACAGGGAGCAGGAAAAGGACAACACACACACACACACACACACATCCTTTACATCTCCTCTTCATCCTTCTGCTGCTACTCATCCAGAACAGCCTCCTTTGGCCTGTCGTTCTTTCTGTCTTTCATTTGTACCCTCCAACTCTTCCTCTGGGAGACAACATTGCTGCCAACTCCTGTAAAAATGACCGGAGAGGATTCTGAAAATGATGGTGATGATATACTGGAGATGCTCCACTCAAAGAACTGAGGACGGTGCAGAGGCCAGTTAAACATCTCCAGATTTCCACTGAGGAGTTATAAAGCTGCTCTCCCCCCTGCTGGCCTCACATCTTCATCCTCTCTCTTAATCTTTTTCACGCTCCCTCTCTTTTTCTGTCTCCCCTTTTTTTCTGCCACACACACATTAATGCACACACACGTGGATGCACACATACACAGACACAAATCCCAAGTCAATTTCATGGGACATATTTGCTGTCAGAGCCAATCAGGGCAGTTTCAACGGGCCTGTGTGCCGTATGGCTATTAAACGGTGGTCAGAGTGGGGTTTCGTGGGGTCTCGGAGTGTGTATGTGTGTGTGTGTGTGTGTGTGTGTGTGTGTGTCTGCGGCAAAACAGCTGCACATGTTGAAAAAGTCGGGGGAAAAGAGGAGGGTTGGAAGAAGGTGGCTGGGAGAGGAGAAGAGAAGTTGGATGTGGGAGGCAGGGAGGAAGTTGAAAGCAGCAGAGGGAGGCGGACAAAAGAAGGTAAATGATGGAAATAAATATTAGCTAATAGGAGCAGGGAGGAGGCTGGCAAGGAGCAGTGGATGCTAGTTGTGAAACAGGACGCAATAAATTTCGGTGACTGCTGTTCGTCTGGCTGGAATTTGGTCTTCTTAGTTTTATTGATGGGAAGCCAACTTTTTAAAGTGTACTTTCATCCACAGTGGTAGAAGGTTTGAAAATTTACAAATGCATTTATTGTGGCATTGCACTTTTGTTTATGGATCAATCTTAAAGGGAAAGTCTGGCATTTTTCAACATGGGCCCGATAGTTTTGGTGTGTAATTGACTGATTCCAAAACTGTTGGTGAGTGTAAATCATTTACACAACAGAATATGTAAATAGAGGGCCCAGGTTTAAAAATACCGGAATTCCCCTTTAATACCCATGTAAAAGACCTACAAATCTCTTTGGTCCGAATGCTCTGGTCCATTTTATGTTTCAAGCACCGCACTCTTGAAAACATCCTGCACACTGCTCTTGCTCCCAGCTTATTCATTTTACTGATGGTTCGGTCCCTCTGGACCTTCCTGCAGGGTGTCGAAGTGCAGGTGCGTTGGAAAGTATCACTACCTTGGTTGGATGTGTGAATATCTTCTTTGAGCAACATGGTTCACGCACTGACAAAATTCTTACGCAAATGCTCACGAGATGCCTTCCATGACAATGTCAGGAGAATTTCACTTCAACTCACTTTATGATGCATGACTTTGAACAAAAAATGTGCAAAAATCCCATTTCAATTTTAATGATGGATTGCCACATGGCTGGATTTCATACTAACAGTAAAAAACGCGGGGTCTTAAACTTTTTTCCTATCATGGGATCCGCAAGAGAAATCTGTCTGAGACACGAGAGACCCGTCAGAAACAGGACTGACCCACGGACTGAGAAACACTTGCACTAAAGGACTTCCACATGGCTCCGACGGCTGCTGAGTCCACAGTGATCATTGCTGAAGAATAACAACCTGATATTACTGGATGCAACAGCAGGAAAGAAGCCGGTACGCACACACAAACACACACACACACACATAGAAATGTGCACGATCAACACGCACGCGCACAGCTGCACACACCCTTCAGTGTTTGAAAAGAGAGTGAGATATAAATCACACTTCTGCCAGATGCAGCGATAAAAAGTGAGTGTGTGTGAGAGAGAGACAGAAGGAAAGAGTGTGTGTGCGTTCATATTGTGTGTGTGTGTGTGTGTGTGTTGTGGTCAGTGTTTGCGGTGAGGCGCAGTAGAAAGTCTATTTAACACGAGGCATTAACTCTGCTAATCATACCCAGATGACCAGCGGCAAATGCAGCCATGGTGTGTGTGTGTGTGTTCGTGTGTGTGTGTGTGTGTTCGTGTGTGTGTGTTGTGTGTGTACGTGTTGTTTGTGTGAGTGTATCATGACTAACTTCCACTCAACACAATATAAAGTTCTTCCAAAAAAGCCCATGTTGAGGTCTGAACTTTCCCGACAGAAGCACCTAATTAGCGTACGTGTGTGTGCCTCTGTGTGTGTGCGTGTGTGCGTGCCCGTGTGTGTGTGTGTGTGTGTGTGCTTCCGTGAACGTGTGTCAACGTTAGTGTTTGTGGTGCCCCACATCCTGTAAACAACAAGCGTCACAACATAGTGGTTGTTATATGGCCCTGAACCTTGCCTCATCCGATTATTACGTCGGCATCTGTCTTTCTGTTACGGTTCAGTTCCGACAGCAGCGCGAAGGAAACTCTGTCTGTAAGGTAAATATTCTTAAGGATCAACAAAGGAAAAGTTCAACATTTCAGAAAATAGGTGGATAGTTAGGGGAGAAGATCGATACCACACACATCTGTAAGGATGCCCAGGACAGATGTTTAAAATATCAACGCAGCCGATGTTTTTTGTTGTTCTTGTTGTTATTTATCCCCTTTTTTGTAAATGTGTGCAAGAAATCTTCTTTTTACATGAAAAAGACTCTTTTAAAGTAACTGTTTCCAAATTCTTTTGGCCCTCTAGACAACTATTGCTCAAAGTTAAGAGTTTTTCAGGACTTACATACTGGTGGCTTGGATATAAAGGCAAGTAGCTCATTAATGTCGGAGTGCAAAATTGATGACAAACATCAGATGAACATTGGCCACCGCTATCCTCAGTGTCATCTTATTTGCCAACAGGCCGACAGCACTCAATAAGGTGAACATCGGCCAGTAAATCGTTACACCCAGTTGGCAAATTGTTCATTTTTAACAGGTGGAAAGTCCTAGAGTTCTAGTTACTGGTCCCGACAGAGAAATAGTCCGACCCATAACTCACTGTGATTAGTCATTTTAGTCTTCGGTTTTTGTATATATTAAACAAATTAGGTATCGAGCCTCAACACTTTCATGGCACCGCCTTAATTGCCTCGATACTATCGAGTATCAAAAAATGTCCTGTCATTCGACAAAACAATTACAAAACTTACGGATCTCATCAGGGTCACATACTTGCATGCGGCATACTTGTTATGCCAAGATCTAATACTGCTGGTGATGGGCTGTCTCGAGGCATGCAGGAAAAACACTAGGCTACGCCCAGAGACGGGGCTCACCATGTGTATGTGTGATGTGATCTTTTGTTATAACAGATTTCATAAAATTGATGTCGAAAAAAGTACTGTTCAGGAGCCAGTATCAAAGTAAAGGTATCAGTATCAGTTTTTTTAACAATAGCCAGCCCTAGATAAGAGTTGATTTGCCAACTTTATGGGAAAAAGAAGGGATTTGATTGCCCAAGTATCAGATATAATGTGTCGTCATGGTTTTGATGTGGTAAAAGAGTCTTTCGATCTGACTCTTTCTCTGTAGCTGAAAGAACAAAGCCGCGCCGCTCGGAGCTTTGCCATTCCAGCTGTGATTTACTGTCGTGGAATTTCTCGTCCTGGTTTCAGGTGAGAGTCGCTCCTACGCCTCCGCAACTTTATCGCCATCCATCCCTGGTTCTGCTGATCAAATGACGGGGCAGTCACAAAGCCGCAGAAAGAGCCAGAGTCTTTATCTCTGAGGTGGATCAAACAAGCCTTTGTCTCTCCGCCTGTCTCTCTGCCTACCTGTCTGCCTGCATGTCACTCCACTTTTGCGGCTGTATATCAGTTTTTCAGCTTGTCTGTCTTCGCGTCTGTTTGTCGCACCTGTCTGTGCGTCTACCTGCGTGCTCGACCGCGTCCGTCTACCTGCCTTTATCTCCCCGTCTGTCTCTGTGCAACCTGACCTGCCTGTTGTCTCTGGTCTTTTTCAGAGCGTGACTGGTTGGCTGACCGACCTTTGGGCTGATTAGAGTTACCTACCGCAGAGCAGCTGGGACACACACGCACGCGCACACACACACATAAACACGAATGCACAGGCAGCTCATTCAGCCTCGCACTGGCCCTCAGCCCTGGCTCGAACCGCTAACCATCCGCTCATCAGCACCACAGACTTGTGAGTGTTTAAGACGCGCAGTCTAATCTGATCTACTACGTGTGTGCACAAAGATCCAGCTCTGCAGGCGAGGCTGCACTTTTTTTTTTCCTTATTTTTAGGAGTTTACATCAAGGAGGAATTTGGGGATATGACAACATACCAGCATATATATGCTCTTGTGTGCACACACAAAGAGCTATAATTACACTATTACACCATACAAGGGAAAGTAGTGGAAAACCCAGAGAAGCAGCAGAAAGCGAGGTGTAAATAGAAAACTGGTGACTCACATTCTGGTGGCTACACACTAGCCACACACACACTGAGGGAGAAAGAGCCAAAAACACAGGGTTCACCCACATGAAGCCAGAGGAAGCAATGTGTGTGTGTGTGTGTGTGTGTGTGTGTGTGTGTGTGTGTGTGTCTGAGTGTGGTGACAGAGGAGGATGAGCAAAGCTCCATTTGCCCTCACTGATGTTATAGTTACTGGAGATGTTATCAAAAGGGTATTTTACATTTTATGTTCTTTAAATGAATGAATGCTCTAACACACAGTCTCTCCCACCCATTCATCACTCTGAGTTCTGCTTCACTGTCTGTCCTATAATAGGTTCAGGGAGTGATGTTGTTCCCCAGGATGTGGCTGAGAGGAAACTTGTTTCCTTGTTTGCTCAAAGTTTAGAGGCTCTTTTTAATTTGGCATAACACACACAAGTTTTCACTGCCCCTTTATATCCAGAAATGTTTCTCCCAAGTCTCACGCCAACATGGCCCTTTCCTGTTTGTCGCTGTCCTGGTAATTAGTAATGATGTCATCGCCGAGTTATTTTTCTTATACTAGCTACCAACGACCATTTCCTTATTAATCAATCTGACTGCTGATTTCTCCATGCATTGCTTTAATGTCTATAAAATATCAGAATGTGATGAAAAATCCCAGCTTTCCAGGGCCAAAGGAGACATTTTACCGTATCGTCACTTATGTTAAAAAATATACTGAAAATCAAAATAGTTGCCGATTAATTTTTATGTCTGTAAACTAATCGGCTAAAAGCAAAAATTGTTGCAACAAATCTTTGACGTGTGGTTGTATGAGGTACTTATCCCTTCACCTGCAGCAGATGACCGTCACCAGCAGAAAGCAGAGCACTGCACTGCTGTAAACCTAACCAGCAAGACGTACTTTACCCACCTAAAATAAGTCCCACCTTTAAGTGTGCGCTATGTTTTGAACATTTTTGGCGCTTCACATTGCCGTCAAACAGCTGTTTCCTTTGGCACTACATTTCCTCATCTGTACAACGTCCGTATTCCTACGCACAAGTGCAGGCGTACCTGCCACGCACCATATTAAGCCATAAACACACATATCGGAAGCACTCGAAAAACGTGTCACTCGGTTTTTGGTGCCAGTATGGGTTGCGCTCTAATAAAAATAGATATTAAGGGAATATGACAGACTAAACTTGAGATGGCCTATTTGTTTCAGTACAGTAAACAAAGTGTGAAGACTAAATGTGGTTTTCCTTTACTGGATTCTGGGATATTTTCTACACAGATGACTTTATCTGTTTGAGGATATCAGAAAATATCAGAAATGTCAGAACATATTCATCTAAACACACCATGGATATCAACTAATGCCACGAGTATGGCAGAAAACAAACCCGCATAAGAAATTAAAGAGTTGCAACAGAAAGGAAGGTAAATTAAGGTTTGGCCTGTTTTCTATGTCCCAGTCAGTCGTTCTCATTTCCATCGCTGCTGTTTGATGCTCAACATCTGACTACTGCACTCCACTTCATAAAGTTTAAACCAAATGTTCCCTTTCTCACACCTCCATTCCAGAAACCACACACACACACACACGTGCACACACACACACACTGCAAAAGAGTCATCCAGGGGCCACCCTCATTACCCAATGCACAGGTGCGGGGAGTCTATTCTAGATGGACGAGGACCAGACCAAACCTTTAGTTTTATACGTGAACATATGCAAACCCACACACACACACACACATATACATACACACACTTTCTGCTACACACCTCAGAGCCACTGGGGCTAAACTCCGTGGTTAATGACTTTCCCACCCACTACACAGCATGCACATGTTGAAGCCGTTAACGATAAGTGGCTTTTCGAACTTGGTAACGTCCTAATGTCCCCGTTAATCTCGCATTCCTCACTACAAAGGGCCACAGAACATGGGCCAGCGATTTCACTGAGATGAGTAATTTTGTCAACGATTGTAAACCAGAAACCAAACTTCTTTCTTCTGGGCACCTTTCGCCCTCTGAGCGCTGACACAGGGCGACTTCAATCTGAAAAACTTCCCGATGAAAGCCACGCTGGAAACAACTCACTGTTTCACATGGTTTCCTTGGATTAATTATTCAGGCGGTGAGTGGTCCACTGTGCTTTCCTTCTCTTGTGTGTAACAACACCTCTTAGTTGATCTAAAATCACTGCACAACATGGCATTGTGAGGCCATTGTTTCTGAAAAGGCTGGAAAGAATGGAAAGACTTGTGGAAAGATTTGGATGATAACCGCACAATTGTGTGTTTCTCCAGCAGGAAGCGCAGCTGTGACAGAAGTGACACAACTATGACAGCGGTCGGGAGTATTTATCAGATGTGGCTTCTTCACCAAAAAGACCAGACTATAAGATGTTTCTTTCTTTTTTATTTTCATGTTTTCTGTGTTTTAATAAAGTTCCATGACGTAATTTGCCTCAAATCACCCAGAGCTCCAGGGTGTGACTATTTGTGTGACTTTTGGTCACACATGGACCCAAAAATCTGTCAAGTGAAACTGAACATTTGTGTGTAAATTAATTAAATTAAAATGTATCATTGGTTGCGCCTAAATTATGAGCTGGTGCACCTAAATAGAAAAATTGGGTGGACAAGTGCGACCAGTGTGAAAAGTCAGTCCAGAGCCCTGTCATTTCTGTTCATATCACACTTTTGTATCCTCCAGTGAAACATTCCACTATGAACATTAAAGGTCGGCTACATAGTTCTGGGGAAGAAATCTTAATCAGAAGAGAAAGATCTTCATTGGCTGGTTTTTCATGTCTAAACAAACTAAATAAACAAACTCTCTTTGTTTTCATGACTGAATAAACTGAATAAACAAACTGACCTTAAAGGACAACACAGTTTCATACTGTCTCTCTATGTTTACATGTGGCGGACCCTGCCACCTTTCTAGCTTCAAACAGTGTTCCGGGACCTTATATTCCACTGAGAACAGCTTCTTTATTCAGTTATGGAAAATATAAATATTTCTGAGTTTGTATTATCACCTCATTAATACTGTAAATACTAAAATTCTGAGTTTGCCTTCCATGGTGCCCCTTTCAAGCAAATCACCTATAGCCTTATGTTAAAATAATAACAAAGCAAGAAAATCAGGAAAATTGAGGCTTTTTAAGAGTGACTGTTAAAGGTATCACAAAAAATACAGCTACTAATCCTACTGAACTATATGGATCAAGACTGATACAGTCTCAAGTGCTGTAAAATTGCAGAAAATACCAGTAATGCACCTTCTGAGGGTAAAACTGTCTAGATTTGTGCAGCCCTATATTCATTTGATACAGCTAACTCACCAGTGCATCAAACCCTCAGTCGTGGCTGTCTGTTCTTTAATTTTATGATTTTCTAATTTATTCTGTACACACCGGTGGTCATGTGGACCGCTGACTGGAGGTCAGGTTTGACCTCAGGCTCGGTAAACACTCTCGAATAAGACACAAAGTGGTTGTAGGTACCTGGAGGTGTCTGAAGGCAGCAGTGAGCTGGGTCATGTGCAGAGTAAGGCACCTGGACGTGCATCTGGCGCTGTTGATTTTCTCCTCAACATCCTCCTGCTCCGGTGAACTCCTGCGGCCGCGAGTCACCGCCAACACCGCGCACAGGAGCACCAAACCGGCCCGACAGGCTGACATCACACCGGGAGGAGAAGAACGGAGAGGCAATAAACACCGCGGATATCAACGACTTTTCTTGTTCCCCGTGCCCGCGGCTCGTCAGCGTCCTGCTCTCGCGACTCTTTTAACTTGAGAATGAACACATGTGCGCGCCGCTCCTGTCTGCGCGCGAGCTGAGCGGAGCAGCTCTACCCTCCTCGCGGACACTCCCACCACCGGCAGAAGTGCGGCCACGCGGCGTTACTATCGTCCTCATCCGTATTTTTCTGATCTTCATCCTCAGCACCTCTGCGATGTTCATCACTTCCTCCTCCAGTTAGTCGTCCAGTCATCATCATCATCATCACGACCATCATCATCATCATCATCATCATCATCATCATCATCATCACTTTAGCTGATTCACTTTTATCATCATCATCATCATCATCATCACTTTAGCTGATTCACTTTCATCATCATCATCATCATCATCATCATCATCATCATCATCATCATCATCACTTTACCTGATTCACCTTTATCATCATCATCATCATCATCATCATCATCATCATCACTTTACCTGATTCACCTTCATCATCATCATCATCACTTTACCTGATTCACCTTCATCATCATCATCATCATCATCATCATTGTCACCACTTTACTTGATTCACCTTTATCATCATCATCATCTTCATCATCATCATCACCACTTTACCTCATTCACCTTCATCATCACCATCAGCATCATCATCATCATCTCCACCATGATAACATCCTCCACCTTCATCACTCACTACAACATCACTCCCACTACCTCTGCACATTAACACTATCCTGCATGCCAGCATTATCTTCACTTAACCATCACCCTCATCATCATCAGTATCATTCACTGGTGCTTTTGAAACAGCTTCTTCTCACTGGGAGCTTTCACACACTGAATTCCTGATGATGTCTCTAACAACCCAAAAGCTGCAGTCTATCGTTATAGCTTTTTCAGGGCAGATATTGATTATTAGAGATCAAGGAGACTGAAAACTGATATTTGGGACCGATATTCATTTACAGTAAAAATGAAACACTGCGTCAACATTTCAAACAACCAGTGATGAAATGAAAGTCAGTTCAATTTACTCAAGTTCTGTTCTTCAGTACAATTTCGAGGTACTTTACTTGAGTGTTTCCATTTTCTGCTTCTTTATACTTCCTCTCCACCACATTTATTGTGATAAATTACAGCATAGTTACACGTTACTATGCAGATTCAGAGCTTACATGCTGTTAATTGTGACGTGCTACCAATCAGAAAGTGTTGTGGGTGGGACATTGTGTGAGAGGTTGTTGCATGTCCTGTGTAATCCAAGTCTCTGGAAGCCCCAAGATCCCAAATTTGAAATTTGAAAACATGTTATTTATGCCCTTTTTAAACCGAAATCTCTAGCTGTTAAGATGGAAACATTAGCGCGCGCCTCATCCACAGTGGGTGCACAAGTTGGACTGCACGCCCAGGGTGTAAGTAGCATCTTTTCAAATCAATTTGGGATCTTGTGGCCTCCAGAGACTTGGATTATGCTGAATGAGCTGTATAGATGGTTGTTTTGTTGGTTGGTTTGTCGGCAGGATTACCCAAATCTACTGAACGCCTTCTAAATCGTCTTCTTTGCTTTCTCTTGCTCACACATCATCTTCATCCTCTTCATTCACCAACCTTGCCTCCATCATGATGTTGATCTTCATCATCTTTATCTTCATTATCATCATTATCACAGTCGTCATCATGTTTGCCCTCGCAGCCTCACTTTCACCTTCGTCGTCGGATACGTTTTCTCTTGGCTCACCTTTATTATCTTAAAGGTGCATTATGTATCAACATTTTTTTCTGCCTAAATGAACTTAATACACAAACTCCCCTTTTTTCCGTGACTGAACGAACTGAATAAACAAACCGACCTCAAAGGACAGTACAATTTCATACTGTTTTACTTTGTTCATATGTGGCGGACCCTGCCACCTTTCTAGCTTCAAACAGTGTTCTGGGACCTTATTTTCCTCCGAGAACAGCTTCTTTATTCAGTTATGGGAGAAAAAAAACTATTTCTCGGTTTGTATCATTAACTCTGTTTTAACAATTGTAAATATTAAAACTTGAGTCTGAATCTCTTCTCCAAAAACTACATAATGCCTCTTAAATCTTCCCCTTTTTCAGCATCATCTCCACATGATGATCATAATTACCGTCTTTCTTTCCGTCATCATCATCACAAATAAACAGATCCACATGGCAACTAAAGCTCAACGCGTTTTGAAAAATCAGTAACGTTTTGTTGGAGATCAAAATGCCGCTCTGGATCAGACATGGGGAGACACAATGTGGTGAAGTAAGAGACGGCATTTATGCCCTAATAGTTTGCATGGCAGGCTATTGTTTTGGACCTATTAACACTTTACTATTCTGAAAAACAAACTTCCCTTTATAGTCTGTGAATTCTCTCCAAGGGTATTTATGAGAGTAGACTAATAAAAGGGCGTTTATTAATGGGAAAGAGACCTGAAGAATGTGTTGAGGTAGGTGTGTGTCACAGAGCCAGGCAGTGTGTTAGTCACCACCACTTTTCACCAACAACTGCAGCTCCATGCAAGGTTTATTAGATCCAGGGCCAAGTCAACATGTTTAGGACACATGGTTGACAGCCCAGTTGGTCTTTATAAAACTGTGACCAAGCAGAGGAGTCATCTCTGCTGGCATTGAGACGGAGAAAGAATCACCTATGTTTTGATTTAGGTGATATGGAGACCTATAAATATTGAGTGAGTAATGGCAGGACTGTTCGTGGCCCTGCAGAGGAAACCATCACTCTGTCATATAGAGAGGACTGTATAGTGTAGGTCAGTGTAAAAACTATTATATCTGACCCATTTGTAATGATTATTTTCTTCTTATTTTGTTTTTAAATGCCTAATAATTTGCCACAGCTGACACTGATACTTTTAGATGGCAAATCAAAACCCAAAAATATGTGAATGTAAAATGAATGTAAAAGTCTGCAAAAACCAGGACTATATCATGATCTGATCAAAACTGCATCACTACTACAACAAGAGAGACACATGTGAAAAGGTAGTGTACTCTGAACGACACTTGTATCAGTCAGTGTGTTTAAACATGTGTGTGTGACCTCAAAGGACCTTGGCACTCCTTAAATCTGAAAGCATAAAATCAATTCTCACACACACCATACCACGACCTTCTCCCTCTCTCTCACACACACACACACACACACATACACACACACATACACACACACACACACACACACACACACACACACACACACACACACAGATGGACACACAGTAGTTGCCCATTATCTAAATGACTGAAAGAATATTTTCATATTTTCATAAAACACCCTGCTCAGGTTTCTGAATAAACCATTAGTGGAGCAAAGACCCTCCCCAACACATACTCAAAGATCACACAGTTTCACACACACACACACACACACACACACACACACACACACACACACACACACACACACACGCACGCACACACACACTCATACGTAACAGAAGCGTTCACCGTCTGTCCAAAACTGCTCGTTGATTGAAGCCAAATGTCTTTGAGTTGCATGGAAAGAGACTAAAGAGAGAGGTAAAGAGGGATAGATAGACAGAGGAATGGAGTGAGAGACACAGACAGAAAGAAAGGAAGAAAGAAAGAAAGAATGACTGTCAGACAGTCAGACAGACAGATCTGAAGCTAAAAAAAAATGCCAGAACGTCAGCTGTTAATCAGTCAGTAGAAATCACTCCGAAGGCGCCTGAACACCAAACCATCTCTCTTCTATTCAACATAACTACTTCTGTTGAGTGCGTCGATGCTCCCTGTCAGCGCGCGTGTTTTGTGAAGTATGAGTGAATCAGTTTTGTGTGGTTGTGATGTCTAGTCTAATTCTCATGGAATGACATAAGGAGAGATTTCTATTTGTGTAATGGCTCTGTTCCTTTGGTGTTCGCAGACAACACTGAGTTTCATGATCCGTGGGGGTAAAAGAACCTGTACTGCCAAATGTAGCCCTGTGATGATGAAACCCTCTGAACTGATCTGTTTGACATCCGACTTCATCACAACATACCACATAAACACATTTTAAAGCCCACAGAATTAACCATCTCTATGAACTACAAAACAGGGTCTGTTTCCAATCTTTAAGTGTACTCTTTGTGTATTTAACATGTCACTGATCTAATCCAAACTGTGTCATCTACTGAATCCCAATCCGTTTAACTGCCTCTGTCACAACTCGTACATGTTGTTATCGTTCCAGTCCAAGATTATTGATGTGGTCAGAGATTATTCCCTGCAGCTGCTACTGCTCACAGCTCATCTGTTAGTCTTCTGACTTCTTTCACCTTCAGAGCCTTCCACAGAACTGTTAGTCTAGCTATGGTCCGGGGACCCACAGGAGGCTCACTGTGAATGCTTACACAGTCAGTGTACGTCAGAAGCAAAAGACTGCAGGGTGTTTCTGTAAAGGGCTGCAGTGTCACTATGTGGAGTAAAACAGCAATCGCAGTTTTGTTTCATAAAGGACTATACTGTATAAATTATTGGTCCCGTGGCAGGTATCTGGATATGACTCTGTAATTTGGAAATGAAGACTGTATTCAGTTACTGTAATACCAGGTGGAAGAAGTATTTTGATCCTTTACTTACAGTAATATAAGTACTAATAACACATTGTAAAAATACTCTGCTACAGTCCTGCATTGAAAATTTTACTTAAAGGGTAACTTCACTGGTTGTACACATTGTTTGTACACAGGTCTCGGGGAGTACTATTGCATATGTGAAAACACTAGTGTAAAGCCTGTTGTGGCTCCAGAGGAAGCTGCATGTAATCTGATGAATTGCCTCTAGTGATGTCACTTGGTGGGTAAGTAGCATTGTGGGTAAGGTTTTGTAAAGCAGTCCACTGGTCTGACATTGCCAGACAGGTGGACTGTCTGTCGCCTGTTGGACTTTTTTGAACCTGCAGTTTTTTGGGAACAAACTCCCAGAAAACTGCAGGTCTGCTCCAATTCTCACCTCTTTTAAATCAAGGCTGAAGACCTTTTTGTTTGCCACTGCCTTTTATTGAAGCAATTTTAAGACTTTGATCAATATCTTGAAGTGCACTGTAACTTTTGTTGCTTGTCTTTTATTACACCTGTTCTGTATTAGCTTATTTTTCTATTTTTAACTTTTATTTTTTAGTATTTTGTTTCTGGCGTCTTCCTAATTATTTCTAATGTCATTTAATTGCAATTTTTAACGACTTTTAATGTAATTCTATGCCCCTGCAAAGCACTTGAGTTGCTTGTGTCTGAATTGTGCTATACAAATAAACTGGCCTTGTCTTGGATACTTTAAAAACGAATGGTCAAAATTGATACAGAGCATTCTTCTTCCTTTTCAAAGCCTGGTGCCTACATTGCCCAAAATAGTAAGTATTATTATTAGTAAGTAAGTATTCTTAGGAAAATGAATGTAAAAGTACTCAATGCAACAATTTCCCACTGTGAATTATATTATTAGACTATTATTCCTCATGTATTAATATAAAGCAGGCTTTTACTGTTGCAGTTGGTTTAAGTGGAACTCATTTTGAACTATTTTGTACAGGACTGCATCTGATGATTAATTTCATTAAGGATTTATCTGCTGATTATTTTCTCCATTAGTCAATTGATTGTTTGGTTTGTACAAATTTCTGACAGCCAATCACCTGATCATATATTTAACATTTCCCTCATTATCAGAATCAGTGTCCTTTTTAATCTGATTGCTGGTGAAAGAAATGAATATAAAAATATGCTACCCCGGTCTCGGATGCAGCGTGCAATCTGCAAAGCAAGTAAACAAAATGGTCAAATAAATGTAGTAAGAACGAAGTATAATACTCACCTGCAAAATGTAGTGGAGTGGAAGTATTAAGTTGCAGAAAAGGGAAATATTCAAATCAAGTATCTCAAAATTGCATTTCACTGCAGAGCTTGAGCAAATGTACTTTCATCACCGAATTTTACAACCTCAGTGTCTTTTCTATATTCTACCTCATATAAGATTAGTAACCTACTGCATTACTCTTGGGTTACATTGCTGTAAAAAAAAACAGAAGAGCAGAAAACTACTGACTTCATTAATACAGCCTTCAGACATGGTGTTACCTTGGTGAAAAGTGTTGCTGATAAAATGTGCAGCTGTGGTAGAGAGTGTGTGTTCTGAGAAAAGGTCGAGATGACCCACAGGTGCTCGCTCCCTCCCTCACGACCTTGTGCTGTCTCCTCCTCCTCCTCCTCCTCCTCCTCTCCTCCTTCCTTTATGAATACCCACGTCTGTCTTTAACTTGAGAAGACACACATCTTTTCACGCACTGTGCGTCTTCTCCAACAGGACGACGAAGACTCTCTAGAGGAATATTTGTTCGTCACAAGAATCAATTCCATGCCCTGACTGTCCGGACGGTGGAGCTAATGTAGCAACCAGAAGAAGAAATAGCCGCCGTAGAAGAAGAAGAGGCGGAAGAGAAGCGGATGTTTTGGAACGCAGTCGGCTCTACTTACTTACTTGACTCGGATTTACATGTTTAATCCGACAAGACGTGATTTATTCCCCTGAATTAATGTACGCGGACCTTTCAGAGAAGAAAGAAGACAGCCAGCCTGTACTGCTTTATTGGTTTTAATGAGCTAATGTTAGCGTTAGCTTAAAAGGTAATGACTTAACTTTCTTTCTGTGGTTGTGTGTCGTGTGTTGTTTGTTTCCTAATCAACCTAACAGTTTATATTCTATTGTATTACCTTATAAATTAGTTTGATATTGATATTGCTGAAACTTAATTTAATAGTCATGTTTGTGTCATTACACTGTCCCTTATGATAGCACCACTTTGTGTCTCATGTAGTTAACTGTAGTTTCCACTTTGTCTCGGACCAACACGTTTCTGTGAGAGTACAGGTGCCTGCTAGTCATCTACAGGGCATTTAATCATATAATATTCAGTGATATTCACATCTCTTAGTCTCTCAGTAAGAGAAGTTTGATTCTGTTGTAGTTAGATATAGCTAGCAACCTTGTTACATTTACACCCAGAGCTAAAGAGTGTCCTGATGATCAACATTGATTGTGCTTTTAGATTTTGGGCCACTTCTGACCACGTCTGCACTTTCATATCTCGTTCATAGGAAAATGGGTAAAAAGTCAAAAAAGAGAAGGCGCAAGAAGTCGTCGTCGTCCTCAAGTGAAGAAGATGAGGAGGTGAGGAGGCATTCAACACTGTTTACTGTTGTATGCAGAGGCAGTCAACATATCAGTACATGTTCTGATCACAGTATATATGATATAATATAACATAGATATGTCTCCTTTTTTTGTCTTAAATTACCAACTGCCATAAAACAGGCATTTTCATTGATTTTCAGAGTTGTCTGCAATAGACAACAACCATATTAAAGGGATAGCTACCACAGTACGAACATTAAAAGACTGCAGTAAAATGTACATCGTTTCATGTAGTTCTACAACTGGCATTTTTTATATTGTAAGTTACTGTCAAGGCAACTGAAAATCAGTCGCATGTCTAGTGCAGATGAGAGTTGTTCAAATCACCAAGTTTGACACAATATTTATTTTCTAGAAGTTCTTTATTGCTTGCAAGTGAGAGTCACACACCAGCAACACATAGATGTTGACTGAAGAGAGGCAGTCTCTATTCATCATTTGTAATAACCCAAAACAATAAAGCATTATTCAAATCATCTCAACATCCGCCTCATGATACACAGAAGACTTCTTATACACTTCAACCATTGTTGTGTTTCATACGTCAACATATTCTCAGAACACATATACACAGAAGAGGCTTCACAAACCCCCTTCAGGTTGAACTCCGTACCTTTATCTTCCTTATGTTCATTTTCACGGCACATTATACCAAATACAATACACAAATACATCCATTCATACTCTGCAACTAGATGACAGATAAGACAGAGCTCATGTCTGAAGCCAACAGACACAAGGTTTCATTTAACATACATAATAATGTTGTATCTATATTGTTAAGTTTCATATGTAAGAACAACATATCAAAATGATAAGGTACATTTGAGAATTTTTCCTTATAGTTACCATGACAATTGTTTTTTCTCAATCAATCAACTTATAATTTTCTATAAAATGCCAGAAAAATAGTCCCAAAAAAATGCATTTACTCATACCCATCTCAATTAGGGTTGGAGGGGTTGGATTAGGAGTTGGATGTATGAAACCTGTATACTTTTGCTCACATATAGGTTTGAATTCTACCGTAAAAAATATATAATTGAAGTTTCTATTGGGTTTCATGTCTGTCAGGACGAGGGGTCAACCAATATGGCTTTTCAATGGCCAATACGGATATTAGAAATCAATGTGACTGAAAATCCATATTTGGGGCTGATACTCCTTTGCTATAAGAATGAAGATCTTTAAATCAAAATTTGAAGTACAGTTTACTCAAGTACTTTTCTAAAATACAATTTTGGGGTACTCTTTACTTCCTCTCCGCTACATTTAGTTGATACATTATTTGCTTTGGAGGTTCAGATTATGTGTTTATATGCTATTAATTGTTACTTGTTACCTCTCAGATATTGTTGGAGGCGGGACATTGTGTCATCAGAGCCAATGTAACACATTTTTAAATTAGTTTATTTTATCAGCAATCAGACAGAAAAATTACACTGATAATCAGAAAATGCTCAATATCAACCCGATAATCAACCAGGGCTGATAATGGGTCTATATCTATTCAGGACATAACATTTTGTGAGGTTATTATAAAGCATTTGTTCAACATATATGCCTTTCTGTTTTCATTCTTTTTCTTTTTTTGATCATAGTTATAATTACATTATGCCATGTGTTGTGGCACTGTGAAACCATGATGTTTTCTGAGATGGTTCTCGTACTGTGAATATCTTGAACTATTTCCCAAAGCTATAAGCGACACATTCATTTTCCTTTTTTGTCTGACCAGTTGTCCAAAACCTAAAATGACTTTTGAGAAGCTAAAAAATGTTTGGAATTATTGTTTGAAAAATAACTAAAACTGATGAATCAGTTATTTAAATTTCAGCTCTTGTCTCACTGTATATGTTGTCATATTGGTCCGTACATTGTCTGTCAGCAAGTATTTAATCTGTACTCCCAACAAGCTGTTGACGAGGGATTTAATGTTTTTTTTTCCTCCATATTTTCAGGAATCCAAGAAACGAGATGTTACCAGAAAATACAAGAGTAGTAGTACCAAGAGGAAGCCAGATGGAAACAGACATGAGAGGTTAGATACAAGATACTTTACCTTTAATAACACTTCATTTTTATATTGTTTAATTGAACATCATAAACTTAATAGATATGTTTTGAATTAACTACTATTGCAATATTTTCTGTTCTTCTACATGTAGCTGTGCAGACAAACGGGAAAACTGTGCTTCTCCTACCATTAAAGATGTCTTCCAAAGCACCCGTCACATCAAAAAGCCCGTCTACAGACTGCCAGATTCACGAGCAAAAGACCAGAAACCTGCTAACAAGGAGGCAGAATGTACAAAAACAAAAAGTGCCTCTGTGCCATCCCATGGGGAAAATTGCTCTAGTAAAGCAAAACATGATATTTCAGGGAAATATTATACTGCCAGGAAGAGCAGGACTGTGGAAAGGGAGTCCTCAAAACACTTGAACACCCACAGTGCAGTTACAGTTCCTCGGAGACCAGAGGACACATCTAAAGGCAGCTTAGATGAAAAGTCTTCCCAGAGGAGCCAATCCAAATTAAAAAAGCAGCTAATGAGTCCCTCGCCGGTTTCTGCTGAACAGAAAGAACAAGCCAAGGCTATACTGAAGAGGAAGAGCAGAGCTGAGGAGACACTAAGGACGGGGAAAGACAGCAACGCTATCAAGACCAGAGAACCAAGCAAGACCTCCTCCATCTCTGGGGATTCTGCACGGCAGAAGAGAATAGAGCTTGTCAAAGAGCGGCACCAGCGGCATCCAGAACTTAACCTTAAGGCCACAAGGAGCCAGTGTACAGAAGCAAAACCTCCTTCCGCATTTCCCACAAAGCAGTCTTTCACTTCACCCAAGCACACTACCTCAGCTGGCAGCTCAAATGTGGAGAAGAGTGTAATTTCAATCCCAGGGAATGTCACATCGGTGTCACAGAACGCAACTAAGTCATCATCTGCTCAGCAACAAATGTGTCCACCTGTGCGTTTTAGTTTTAAGATACCAAAAAAAATACAGCCAAGGCCTGTAGACAGCTCCAGTAAGAATAGTAAAGCTATTACTATAAACATAAATCTCAAACAACGAACTGATCTTTCAAACTCTGGGGCCTTAATGAGCAAGTCCAAGCAGGAAACCGTCCAACAAGCTCATAGCTGTTTGGATGTCACTCCTAGTCTTTCATCTGAAGGACAAGATAAGAAGTCATCGCTGTCAGGCCAGCAACTCCCAACTACGTTTGATGCAGTCACTGAGCCGTGGCATGACGAGGTATTAAAAAGCATGATTTATTTCATCTGGAAAAGTCACTTTTGATGATTGAAAAGATTGCTTTTTTGTCAGTTCGCTTAAAAATACTTCAGTATTTTGTCGTTGGGATGGTTCAAAATGGCAAAGAGAATTTTAAATATGTTTTTCTGTAGATGCAAGTGGTTGAGGAGCTTCATCTTGCCCGCTCTGAGAAGAGACTGGAGGTGAATGTAATGGAGAGCTATGGGGAACTCACCTGTATGGACATAGACCCTCCAGAGGGGGGTGATGCAGACACACACTGTAAGTTTGATTGTTTTCTTTCGAAGATGGGAAAAGCAGAGAGATCTGAAACTTTGTAAACTCATTGTGAATCATAATTTGAAAAACTTTTGCTTTGCCTGGAAATTACATATGAAGATATTTACAGAATAACGCTTGACTCGTCACTTTATGGCAGTTTAATCTGTGGTTTGGTGTTGCACCAAAATTAATGAACCTATAAAATAAATTAGATGCTTGAATTAGATTCAATCACTATACATGAACTTGTCTTTTTTACAGACAAACAACCCCCTCAGCAGGACCTGATCCTTGTTTTGGACACCAACATCCTCCTCAGCCACCTGGATTATGTGAAAAAGATCAGATCTCATGGCCTTGGAGGTGCGCAAAATGATTTGAATACTTGATGTTTCTTGTGCAATGATTTATGGCTATTTTGTATGCTATATAATGAAGCCTCTAGTCATTATAGGAGGCGTTCAGTTAGTGTACCAAGCTTGTCCAGGTTTAAACTAATTGTAAAATGTTATTCGTCAACGGTGGCTGGACTGTAAATACGAAGAAGAACCGCTATAATTTCAATCTAAAGAGAGCATGTCAAGTCCTGACACAATGATCATAGCACACTTAAGGAGCACAATGGTAATCCAAATAATCCCAAGGAAGTATAAAATCTAATTTCCACATTTTTGGGATTTGATTTTTAGTCATGATTAAATTTACTTATAAAATATGGATTCATAACTACTGTACTGTCTTTCTCCCCACTTCATGGTCTCTTAGTCTTGGGCTTCCCTGTGGTCCTGATCCCCTGGGTGGTGCTTCAGGAGATGGATTCCCTAAAAAGAGGAAAAGGCCTGTCTGGTTCTGTGGCCCACCTCGCCATCCCTGCCATCTCGTACATTTACAATTCGTTGAAGAACCGGGAACCTCACCTGTGGGGGCAGTCCATGCAGCAGGCTGCCGCCGGCAGCAGTGAGTGCTGTTTTAAAGGAAATAGGTTTTTTTCATTGCATAGTGCTAGTTGTCTAATGTTTATTGTTTCCATAACCTGTCTGTGAGCCCATATCAGATTTCTTCTAGGAATTGTTGGGTGTAATCTAATATAAATGTCAACATTGGTTACAGAAGAGCACGTACAAACATGACAGAAATAGCAGGCGGAACGATAAACACTTAAAGGAAAGGTTTCTGCTTTTCACTGTGGGTAAAAGCATCATAATTGATAATATTAAGAACTAAAAAATCTTTTATATCAACATTCCAATCCTTACAATTGAATTCAAATATACCTGCTTGATTTTTAAACCAAAGATCTTTTAATATTTTATAGCTGGGTATTATAGTGTTGAGCTGAGGGAGATTACAGCCTGCCATTACGTGAATTAGTAAATGCTGGACTCTGTGCTCTACAATGGCCTGCGCTAATATAGCTCCCTTCTAGCTTAAAGGACTTTTTATTCTCATTCACTCACACACATTCACCAACAGCAAGGAATGCCCAAGGACACTCTGACACGGGGACGTTGATTAGTGACCCGCTCTTCCGAGTCACAGCTGCCCAACACTGAACGTAAACACCAGGTGGCACTATCGCTAAGCTGGTCCTCCTGAATTCATCTTCAGAACATACACTGTGTGCATCTCAAGGGCATTTTTCACCTTTGCATGAGGTAACCTACTTCTTAGCTGTATATGATGCAGACCAGACATTAATTTTTCATCGTGATGGGAGGGTCTCTTCAAGAATGCATGTGATAAAGGAGCAGTTTTTGACTATTTCTAAGTATTTAGGAGCACATAAAAACATTGTGTATCACTTGAACAAAACCTAAAAAATTCCATCCTGTGCTCTTCATCTCTGAATCTTCCTCCCCGTCTTTAAAAGAAAAAAAATACATGCTGCGCTCTGTTGTACAGTACTGCGTGTTAGCGCGCTTACCATGAGCTCACAGTGTCATGAATTAAACATGAATCTTTGTCTTTTCCTGGCCGTCATGTTTCTCACTCTTGCCTTCCTCTTCCTCTCTCTTCCTCTTTGTACTTCCTTGTCCCCAGATGGTCTCAGTGCTGAGAATAATGATGACAGAGTGCTGCAGTGCTGCCTGCAGTACCAGAGTCTATACCCAGAGTGTGCTCACATCCTGTGCACGTGAGTTCCCCCTCCCCCCTGCGATATACTGCTGCTGCTGCAGAGTGTGTGTCCTCTGCAAATAATGCACATGCATGTGACTATGAGTGGGTCCAGCCAGATAGTTCCAGTTGGGATGAGAGAGCCAGACTGACTAATTGAGCAAGAATAGATGTGCTGAGCAGAGAATTTTGAGTTCAGTTCGGGCCTTTTTTGGCTTACATAGTGGAGTGGCCATTGTGTTGATTCACCTAATTTTTCTTTTGACCTATTTCTTTGTCTGCCACTATTTACAGAGGCTGTTATTGCCAAATTAAAGGAGAAAATAGTGGGCAGACATTGCGTTAGTCAGATACTTGTGTATTCCGTGTTACCAACCACACCTCCCACTCCAGGCTGCTGTAAAATAAACTGAACTGTCTTAATGTTGTGTTATCATTGCCACATGAAGCCTGATCCGCTCTTTTCTTTATAGTAATGATAAGAACCTGTGCAGTAAGGCCCTCCTGAGCGGGGTGAAGGCCCTCAGCAAGAATGATTTGGAGGCAGAGGCCGGGAGATCTGCACATGGCTTTCGTCCTCTGCAAAACATTAAGCCTCCTCAGGTCTCATCACCAATGCTGAGCACGAACTGTACATCAGTCCAGCCTCACAGTCAAGAGAGAACAGGCCTTTCTGTAGGACTCGCAGAGAAAGGTGAGCCAGGGATTAATGTGTTCTTCTTGCAAAACAGGAAATCACTTGGCATATTGCATCATAGTCTAATAGTTCACTGCACATGCACTTGCCACGTCTGTCCGTTGCTTCCAAGTTTCTTGTTTACTTTGCTTCACTCGGTCTGTATTAGCTGTTCAATTTAAGTGACATTATAACAGTTTTAACAAGCAATAATTGACAGAGAGATAAAAAATAGAAAATAGAATTCTAACCGACACACACTCATAGGACTGTTGGTAGTAAACACACTGGCTCCATTACACATTTGTAGTATACAGCTGCCATATATGTTCTCTCTCCCAGTACACATTAATGCATATACTCCTGTGTAAAGGATAGATGCTGTCCTGCATTATCTGTTTGTTTTGTTTGTCTGCTCATAAACAGTACATGTGTATGTAAGTTATCACAGATAACAAGAGTCTGAACAAACTAGAGGATGAAGAGGAGACAAAATGCGACGTGAGCCGATGTGTTTCTGAACTAGAAGACTGCCTGCGAGAGGTGCTGTCTGATGTGTTAGAGGTGGAGATGAAGGCCGCTTATGAAGACCTCTGGTTAGAGGTAAAGTTGTGTTTTGGAATTTCACTATTGGTCTTAGACTGTATTTTAATCCGGTTTACAACAGATGGGCCAGACTGTTCATGTTGGCTGTTCGCTGTCTTCTTTCGGTTCACAGATAGTTTACCTAAAACCACCCTGGACCCTTCAAGATGTGCTGCGCTGTTTGAAAAAGCACTGGATCGCTGTCTTTGGGCACGTTGCCCCGCGCAGGAAGGAGCAAACTGTTACAAACCTCATCGACTTCTTTAACTCAGGTATGTGGGTTTGTAGGTCAAAGTACTATTGATTATTTCACTGTTTTTCAACAGTCTTCTCATGAACACATATTTTCTATTCTTTTTTCCTGTGAACGAAAGTCGATTTTGTTTGGTTCATTATATTTTACCCCGGTTGAAGATTTACCATTCAGTTTTGTCCATAAAAAGGTGATACATTACATACATTATAATACATTTAATCATATAATAATACATATAAACATATAATACATATATGATACATAAAACAGATGAGAGCGGATCATCTGGTCAGGTAGATGTCTCCTAAAGTAGGTTACTGTGAGCAGTCTTGTCTATCTGTTGGCCAAAGTCCAAACACAGTACAGTGATACAGTGACTCAGTGAACAGTCATCTAATCATTTGAGAAATATAACCCAAATACCCTAAACACTAGTATAAAAATGAAAATGTAACCTGGTGAAGAAATTAGCCAGCAAGTCAGTTAAGAAATCAGGTATTTGTGAAGGCCTGATAACATCATATACTACGGATGAAAGTATTTGATGCCGCTTTCCTCCAAGCTGATTTTTACCCTCTAGATTTTGAAGAAAAAAATAAATAAAAAACATTAATACTACAATGGAATCGAGAGCACAATATTAATTCTGTGAAAACGGTCGAGCTGCGCTCCCTGAGGTGTCTAAATGCAAATGTATTCTTTGTCCTGAGGACAGTTGTGTTGATGTGCTGAGTCACGCTCCGGATAAAACCCTTACTCCATCGGGGGATGACGTTGCCTGCCCTGCACTGCGCTAGAACCCTACAGAACTACATAAAGAATCAGGTCATCTGCTAAAACGGGACACACAAATGTGTGTCAGAAAGCTGCTGAGTCGCCCACTGCAGCACTTCTTCCTCTGGATCTCACCACTGGATCTAATTACTTTATGCTTACAGTGCTGAGTATGTGTGTGAGTGTCTCAGCATCTCGTTCAGTCTCTCTGTCCACCTGTGCGAAGGGGGCCGCTACAAAAACAACGCAATACTTTTTAATCTTTCCAGGAATGTTAATAGCTTAAACAGCAGAGTTTTGCCCTGTGTATCCTTGATACACTGGCATGATTTTGGATTCCTTGGTACCACGCAGCCTGGCTCTGTGCCAAAGCTGTGAGAGTAGGATAAGGAGGAGGAGGAGGAGGAGGAGGAGGAAAGGAAGGGAGGGAGGGAGGGAGGGATAAACTGTACGAGAGAACACAGTCTAGGAGTGGAAAAGTACTGCATGCAATTTTCGGCTCTCCCTTGAGCAGGCAGCAAGTGTGTGTAGCTATACTTGTGAGGACAAACCTTTTACAGCCTCCCAAAAAGTGACTGAGTTTTAGGTAGGTAATTTAGGTCAAGATGAGGGAATGGTGTCGCCTGTCATGGGACCCAGTTGATTTATGACCCAATGCGGGTCCAGGTTACACGTCAGAGCATCATTAAACATGAATACCAGGGCCTCATTTATAAAAATGTTCTTCGATTTGTATCAGGTGTCAGATCATTTTTTCGACGGTGTGCTTCTGTTCCATTCATAAAAGATGCTGGGCATAAAAAACCTTGCTTAAGCAGGTTCTAAGAATCCCATTTGTAATTTTACACACCTATGATCTGTATTTCTCAAAGCAACTTAATCTTATGGCTCCTGCCGTGCAATTTCCCTTAATATAATGCTCACACAAATGAGCGTTTACGCAGGAACAGTTGTAAAGCACGATAGAAAATCAAACTTTTTAGAAGGTGAGATCACAGTGATGATAGAGGAGACTGAATCCAGGCAACATTTATTATTATGTGGACTATATAGTCTGCTGACAAACAAAACCAAACACGCATCTTTGGAGTGTAACACCACAACTGCCCCTTCTTAACGACCAGGAGAATCACTTGCGTCAAGTCGAGAAATTACTTAGAGTTGACATTTCCACGTCAAAGTAAGGTATGCGGTATCATCTGTATAACTAATTATACATGTTTTATAAGTTATATTTAAGTAGAGAGCGGCCAGTACTGATGCTGATGCCGAAATTTGAGAGTAAAAAAATTGTGATTATCAATATATTGGCCAATATGCAGACATTTTTTGCAATGATCTCTCAAATGCAGTTATCAAACACTTGTGAAGAAGATATGTGACAGAAGCAGGATATTTTATAGCATTTTCTGCATTATAATCTTCTCAAAAATGTGTTCATGTCAGGCCATATAAGACAAAATATACGCTGATACAGATATATGTCTGATATCGGCCGATGATATTAATCATCTGATATATCGGTCAAGCTCTATACGTGACATTAACATTTATTGACAGTCTGTTGTATAACAGACTGAGAGTGCTCACCCAAATGTTGGCACATTTTTCAATATAGCAAAATTAACTTGTTTTGTACAGGGTTGTTCAACAGGAACACAGGAAACACACATCCACACACACACACCCAAAACCACACAAGCTCATAGGCAGTCTGAACTTTCTCACCACAGTTTCTCACCGCCTGGCTGTTTTGTTTTCCATCCTTGTATTCACAACACTCCTTACAAGGTTACATAACTAGCATAACCAATTGTATTTGTACATGTACTGTATGTGCATCTCCCTGCACACATCTGATGGCTCAAATGTACCCCTCGTGTGTTCACTCAGGTAATACAGAAGACCGTAGCGCCACCTTAGCGGCCCTCCAAGAAGCTAAGGAGCTTGTGAAAGCGTTCGGGAAGAGTTCGAGCCGTGTTGCCGGTGCCTTCTCTGTCATGGACAACATTTTCACTAAGCTGCAACCACAGGTCCGCCAGTGTGTATTTCATGATCCATTCCATTCATGATGATATGTAAATGATGTAAAGATATACGAACGCAAAGTCTACGTGTGTGCAGGGTGAATCTCCTGCCAGTGATGTCGTCATGAACGATGGCGACGATGAAGACAAACAACCCACGTCCACTCAGGTCTCTCACCAGGAAGTGTGGGCCCTGTTTGAGAACATCTGGACTAATGTGTGTCAGATAAGGTGGGTGTCACAGGGACTTGACTGATGCACTGCTGGGATGATTAACAGCTGAGGATGATGCGTTTTACCAATTTTCACAACAAAAAAAAAGCCTTGATTATCTTAAAGGAGCCTCACACTTTTTTTCACTTGGACTTCATGTCAACGTAGATTCAAAAGTCGTGGTATTCTGCTGCTAAAAGATCCCGTGCTGTATAGAGAACAAGGTCTCTCGCAGTAGACGGCAGAACACAGTTCACAGGAACGTGAACAACACTGTTTGTTCTGATATTTATTATGTTATTTTTCCACTCCGCTGACCCCGAAGGTCATTTTTTTCTGTCGTGTTTCAGCTTCGAAGTGTTCAAAGCTCTGGGCTTTGACCCTCACACTATGCAGAGCGCTCAGCCAGTGGGAGGCCCTCCGCCACCGCGGGATGCCTTGGACTGTTTGCACAAACTGTCCTCCATGGTCTCACAGCTGCTCCAGGCCTTCAGCAGGTATCTCAGCCCACTCGTATCACTGCTGTCGAGTCTGAGCACACCGACAGACATTCCGCTTCTCTGCCCGTCAGCCGCTACATCCTCTGTGTCAGTTTTATATTAAGTTTGGTCATTTACGTTCATGTTTTTTTTATATTAACAATGAATCACATGACAGCTTGCATGTGAAGGGGAGTCGCTTGTGGTGATCGACCCAGAAAGAATTACCACCGACTCTGCAGTTCCCATCAGTTCATTGTTTCAGTTGTCCAGCCGGCAGTTTTACTGTTTTGTTTCACTGGGCTCATAGTTTTGTTTTTGGCCACAGAAGGCAGCTGTTTTCTGCAAATAGGCTTTTCAAACCGCAGCTGAAGAACCAGAGATATCCCTCAGGAGGTGGTGGAAACAGATGACATAGCTAAAAGGATTTCATTTTGACGCACAACGCCACTTTAAATCAACAATAATGTTGCTAGATGTGTAAAAAGGTCACTGTTTGCTGCCAAATTTCAACTTCAAAGGTGATGATATGTCAGTGTGCTGTACACTGCTTTGTTCCACAGCACCCAAGTGTCCAAAAAAGTCAGTTAAAGCTCGTATATGGCATAATTTTGTACTTCTCTTACTTGCAGCTATTCCTTGTGTACACAACTTAAATTTGATTGCCATTTAAAAACTGTATCCATATGCAAAACTGACACATACTTAATCTTTGGTGGGCCGTGCATTGCAGTTTAGTATAATAAGTTTAAAGAGCCTGGGACCTTTAGTGACCTAAGTCTAAAAATAAGTGTCTGAGCAGGCATCCATGTGGCACCTCTTGCAACACCCTTCATAACTATTTTGTCCATCTCTAATCATCATCCACGCTTGTCGATCTTCACTAAAACCCCTTCCATGGCCTCCTTCATCCCTTCATAGGTGTGTCTTAAATTTGTCTAGACAGCTAGACCCTCAAAGAAGCCCCTTTAAACTGTCCTTCACCTGTCCTCAAGCAGCCTACTTACTGTGTCCTGGTCTTGCGTGTGTGTGTGTTGTATGCCTTCATAGATCTTAGGCCCGACCTGGCATGTAGCCAAGGCTGTAATCTGCTTGACCTCGTAGGCATGCCTTATCACCTTTCCCATGACGCAACAGACAGCTGCACACTGACAGCTCCACGCTGTATTCACAATTTCTCACCGGGCCTTTGAGGATGAAAAATGCTAACAGTCTTTCCTGGTAGATTCTGGAAATATTTGCACTTGCTTACTTTTCACATCGTCCAGCAGTCACAATGTGAATCGCAGAGGCAAAGAGCTAAGCTGTTCTTTGGTTTAGTGTAATGAGAAATTTCCACCGTGAAGAATTGATTGTATTGGTTTTTTGTGCTCCTGTCGTCTTTGTTTTTCAAGCTACTCTCAGTTGCTTGCAGCCACATCGTTCAACTTTTTCCCATTAAGATGCTAATATTCCCATTTCTGTCATTTCAGGTGCAAGAAAGCATCACACAATTCACAAATCTTTAGAAAGTTAGGTATATTTAATTTATGTGGCTGCTCAGGTATTTGTAATATTTCTGTCCATTTTATTATTTTTCACTCTTTCCTCTTTTGTTCTCTCTCTTTTTCTCACACACATAAAACAACCCGACGTCAGGCAAACACAAGGTTCAGTCCGAGTCCAGTACATTATTCATTACCTGGAGGGGATTCACTGTGACATTCGGGTCTCTTTGAGGGCAGGGAACAAAAGACGTCTGACATCCAAATGTCAAAGTGTCTGTTGATCCCTCTGTTTCACCCGTGTGCCACTCTGAACTCCCACTCTGCAGGTCGAAAAAACACCAATATAGAAGGCTTTCTTCTTTGAATGTGATGTCGCTCCTGAAAATGACTTTCAAGTTATTAGACCATGAACTAGACAAATTAAATTGGCATTTTTAATTAGTGTGTCACCTTGTTAGTACATCAACAAAGACAGATCGTTTGAGGTATCAGCTCATCACGCAGCTCTGTAGTTCTAAATCCCAGTTTTTTCATGTTGTGGTTTATAACTGATCACAATACATGTGATGCTTTATCTCCAGTGTCATGTGTCTGCTGTGCTCTGATTTGTTGTCTTTCAGTCGGTCGTGCTCCACTCTGATTCTGTAGCACGCTGCTTCGTACGGGTAACACCTTAAAGTGCAGGACCTGTTTGATCAATTCAAAATGATGATAATAATTTATGTTGAACTACAAGATAAGGTTTTGTTTTTAGATATCTCAGCTCTGTAATGACGGGAGAAGGAACGGATATTGATGCTTAAGTCGTGCAGTGCTTTCTCAGCTCAGTGGCTATAAACCAGACATAACAGGCCTCTCAGATCATGAGGCCGTAAACTCTCAAGTGCACTTTATTACCACTTCAACCCTCTAGGCCTCCATGCCTCCTGTTTATTGTCTCCGCCAGGCAGTATTTGACAAATTTATTGGCACTCTATTATCGGATGTTTGGTTATATCTGAGCGATGTATGTTTTGATTAGATAGCATGTACTTACTGTGTGTAAGGGTGTAAAGTGATGTTTATCCATCATTTTCCTGTTGTTGCCGTCTCGCTACAGAGACCTGCACACCTGTAGCTGCTCACGTGGGTCTTTGTGTGATGTTAATCAGGCAGAGAAAGGGCAGTGTCCTCAAAAAGTCTGTCAGGTGTTTGCAATTATTCTACCTTTTTTGTGTTGTTTGCGTGTGGAGCTTTTAGTGTGAAGACTCTGTTGTTCTGACACTGATATCAGGTGCGCCATCAGTACCACATGTTTTCTCTGCACAGAAAACTGCTCGACGAGTTCTGCCACGACTGCATCCTCTTTCGAAAGCGGATTCTTTTTCAGTTCTTGTTTTTTTTCCCAGCCTTGTAGTTAGTGTGTGTGTGCGCGTGTGTGTCTGCGTACGTGCGCGGCGTGTGTGTTTTGTCCTTTTTCAGTTCTGTTTCAGGGTGAAAGTTGTACATGTATGTGTGGATTGATTTACCCTTCGCTGTGAAGCTGAATTTGTTCAGTAATATGTGCATTAATACGTGCTACACAGGTGAATCTGACTTCACTTCATTGAATTGGCTACGGGGAGGAAAAAAACTCATATAGGTGTTGTTCAGAGCATAAATAATTGCTATAAATAACAGTCATTGTGCTCACTCATGTCTGCAACATAAACATGGCAGCCTTGCAGTATTCTTTAAGAATAAGCGTTACTTACAATGCTACAATTTTATCTGCAGGAATCCTGGTTCACTTATGTGCGCCCATCTTTTGCACCACGCACATGCACACTGGGCTGCTCCGGTACAGTCAGTTGCCTAGGAGACAGCTCCAGAGTCATTTTTACATGTTGGAGCACAGCTATGACTCATTCTATACAGGCTGCCTCAGTCCCTCGTTCTACTGGATATGGATAATTTAGCGCTCTGCTCACTGCCATTGTCTGTTCCTCATTCTTCACTCCTTTACTGTCATTTACTTGCTCTCTTTTGTTCCCACTCTATAATGAAGTTCTTGACAGTGGTGTGTGCTTGTGTTTTTTTTTTTCGCATGTGCGTTTGGGCGCGTGGTGATGGAGGAATGAAGAGAGAGCATCCAAGCGCTGCGTAACATGTGCCACAACCTCGCGTGTATACTTACATCCTCTCAGAGTATTTCACATGCGTGCTTTGTGATTGTCTTAAAAGAAATGGTTGGAGGGTTGGTGGTAGAACTTTTAAATGCATCATTAATTGTGTTCTTTAAATGGTCTAAATAATTAAGAGGTTACTAACTTACTTACTTAGTTACTCTGATTAACTGAATAAAACAATTGTGTCATCAAATGTACTTGGACAGCCGTTAATGTACCTGGGCCAGGTAAAGTCTGTGTGTGGGAGACACAGATAAGCAAATGTTAAGGCTGCGCTATGTTGAAAACAGATTACCACCGCAACCGTACCTGAAAAGAGAAGTCACCTCTAAAAGTTGATTTTTTTTTTTCCTCTTATTTCATGCCAGTGTCCTGTCCTCAGCACCTGGTTTAGAGGACATCCAGACCCTGCTCAGCATCATCCACTCTAATAAGGTCGGTGCCGTTTCACAGATATTGCTATCGAATCAGAAGGGTACCATCTGATTAAAGTCATTTGACCTTTTTTTTCCACCGCACTGGTCTTTTTCTCATGTTTCTCTCATTGTCCATTTTTAGCTCAGTCTCATATTCGTTGTGTTTCAGATTGTTGATGTGGATTCCAGATTCACAGCCAAACACCTTATCGACTGTTTCTCACAACAAGACTACAGGTAGTGCACACACATACACATACACAATAATACATGATAATTGTGTATGTTATTGTTACAGAGCGTTCATTTCAATGCTTACTTCTTTCTTTCTGGTAAATCAGATGGATTTCATCACTTAATTCACACAGTCACGACTGCTGGAATCTTCTGGAAGTCTTAATTATTATGAATGCCTGGAATTAAGTACGTTTTAACATTCAGGACAAGCCTAGAGTACGTTTTAGCACTTTCCTCTGGAGGTTAATCACATTTAAAAGAGTGAAACAGAGCCAGCACTGCCTTAATTTGACATGTACTCCCTGAATCTAGCAACCGCTTTGTTCTGACCAATCAAACGCATCAAACCGTCTCAGGTTCTCTGAATTCTTGCCCGCTTTGTCCAAGCGTGCCCGGGCAGGTATGCGTGTTGTTTATCCGGTGTCGTGACTATGACTCTGTCGTAAGAGCCCTCCTCACTGATATCCCCCACGGAGCTTTCACAATAGCGGTGACCATGTCAACAGTTCCAAAAGTGTGGCGCTTGTAATTAAGACATTTCTTTGAAGGACTGTTAAAAGATATCAGTGCTTTTGTTATCTGCGCAGCATATAATGGGACTGTGATGCCTGTATGCAGTGGCCTGGATCACAATTCAGTTGTTTTGTCAGCTGTTGAAACATAATCACACACACATTGTCTTGTAGGGTCAGGATTTATGAGTTAATGATGGTTGGCACTAAGACGTCTCTATAAAGTGGAAGTGGGAGTGAGATACAAATGTTTTATTTGAGACCTGCTCCTACATGGACTCCCATAAACGCTCATAAAGTAAAGGAAGTGTTGATTTACCAAGCTTAGCTAGGATCAAAGCTGAAGTGAGTCATAACTCATGTATTGTCTGTCTGTGATCTTGAACATCATATTTTAACCTGTGGCCTTTACATCATTATTTTCTTATCTTTAAGAAGGAAGGTGGGATCCGAGGATATGAGTCGAGGACGTTCCTAAGACTGATTTCCTTGGCGTTTAAACTTAGTCTGGTTTACTAATCTAAAAGTAAGAAAATGCTCAAAATTGAGCAGAATTTAATCTATGAGGTTAGATATTCTCTGAAAACAACACTTTCTGATGAAGGCTTGGTGCTTGATGTTTGTTTTTTAGGTGTAACATGTTCATGCTGTGACAGTAAATTATTTTGATAGTTTAATAGAGAATAATCTGTTTGTAGAGTCTGAATCTCTCTCCAGAGAGCACCTCTAACAGAATTCATTTGATTCCAGGAAGCACTGCCTCCCCTTACATTTTTTGATTGTCTAGGAACATACTGAGTGTATTGTGAGAGGCCTCTGAGACAGCTGATCCTTTTTAAGAGATATTTTAATACTGCCTGAAATGTGTGGCCCTTTTTTGAACTGTACATTATGAACATTGCACATTATCCTACAAAACATGGCAACAACTCAAAAGTTAACAGATTTCATTTACTGAACACAATGAAACCAAACATCTTCAGAAAACGTGCCTGATTCTTACAACTATGTTTTCATTGGATGAATACAATCGCAAAGCAAATACGGTAAAAATTAATAGTCAGTCCCAAGAATATAAGGCTTTGCTAACATTTGTAACAAATGCTTGTTTTTTATAGAGCAACATTTGACGAGGAGGACATGATGTCAATATGTAATTTAAATGTGCACATCATTAAAATAATTATAATAAAATTTAATTAACCAACTAGTATTTCATGTGCCGACTAGTGAGGGTAGCTCAGGAAGTTTTATCGACTTGTTGACTAATTGTGCCATCCATGATTTGTATACAGCTCGAGAAAAAAATAGCTAACTTTAAGACTACGTATTATCTTCTACACTTTCTCTGACTGTCTCATATGACACAAAACTTAGATTTTCGTGTCTGTCTTCAAACTAAATATTATCACATACAAACAAACATTTTAATTTACTTATCCTGCTTATTCTTGGCTGGTTTCTTAGTCCTAATATGACGTGGCTGAACAACGTTTGCCTAAGCATTGAAATATGATATTTGAATACCATTAAAGTGGTTAACATTTGCAGTGCTAAAATAATTATTGGTTGTTATTGGTTATACGATCAAGAGAAAATTAATCATTAAAAGTACAGTGAAAATGCTGAGTTTCATTACAAGTCTTGATTGGATGCAACACATTTTTTTGACACTTTGAAGACTGGACAATAATGAAAAAAATACAAACAAATCAATGTAAAATATATTACTTGATAATATAAATAATAGTTTGTTGCAGCTCTCAATATTTGCTTAAGCTACATTAAATTTTATACCCACCGTACCCTAAACATCTGCAGCAGAATGTACACATGCAGAACAGAATGACTCAGTCCATCATTATGTGGTTCTGAAGATAAATTGCTGCTACATTTATGAATGTGCGTTGAACCCAACAGCTGCCATGGAAACGAGTTCTATGAATTCGACGGATTATATATTTTCCGACCATTATATGTCCTCTCTTAACGCCCCCGCCTTCTTACTGATGATTCCATGCCCACATCGAAGATATTGATTTTCATTAATAGAATAACTGATTATGTAACACTCGATGTCAATTATTCTTTTATAGATCACTGGAAATAAATCTGAATAAGTGCCGTGGATGTTATGACTATATATTGACAATGATTAGTATATTATGATCAGATGAGATGAAACCAAAGGTCTATTTAGTATTAAAGACAACATCTGCCGTATCACTTTGCGGAGGAGCTTTACTGGCACTTACCGGTCACGTCATCCCAGCTTTTGTTTCAACAGATCCGATATAGTTAAGCTGACTGTGTTGTGAACGTAAATATTTCATTTGTTACATCCACTGTGAAGGGATCTGGGCCTTTTCTCGGTGAGTGCATTATGCTTGGTGTTTAATATTTGATTCTGCGTTCAGCGCCGTGGTATGGTGTCATGAGTTATATAAGGCCTCAGGGGAGGCCCTGTCCAGGAGCATGTTCGGTCATCGACAGGCGGCTGTTGGTACAAGTGGGCTTCAACAGCAGATAAGCGTCCAGAGGAGTTTTGGAGATCAGAAGTGTCAGATTAAAAATTTTACTCTGTGTTGCTCGACCTGTTGGCCTTTATGATAAACATTAAAGCATTATCAGTGTACCCTCATTTTAAAAAATTCCACTGATGTACCTGTAAAATCTCACACTCATACTCAGAGTCTATGACTGAACAGTCTGTCTTTAGATACTTTTGTCATATATATGCATGTTTCTCAGAGGTCTTAACTTGCTGTATTGTAAGCATTGTTGTTGTATGCATACAGAAGGGGAGCTCTAATGTGTTTTATTCGTAAGGATAAAGTATACGGTGCACTCTGACAAATGGTTAGCAGCACAGTTTTTGTTGTGAAAGACATGCAGGGTCTTGTGTGTTTATGTAAGTGCTTTCTTTTTTTTATTTTAAGAGAGGGAGTAGAAAAAAAACAAAAACAACACACAGTAGTTTTCCAGTTTCTGAGATCAGTTTGCCTTCTGACACATTTGGATCCATTTGAAAATGGCAGCCTTGCGTCTCTTCCACATGGGTGTCTTCAGTTTTCTGTGTTTTTTATTGGTATTGTTTGGACACAAGCGGAGTTAACTGTGTGAGACTTAGATTTGCCCGATATTGGAAAAAACTGACATAGTTATATGTTGGTTTCTGCAATATACTGTAGATGGTGGTATGAATCACCACCAGATGGACTTGAGTAGCTCTATTTGGAAATGATTGAATAATGGCGAATGATACAGAATAATAAAGAATGACTGTGATTGTTGGTTCGCTGTGCATGCAGAGCCTGCATCAAAAGATCTATTGTAGTTTTCCTTGTGACTCCTGAGCATGTGCACATTGCAGCGCGGTGCTGAAAAGACATATTGTGCAATCCTCGTCAGACTGTTGATTATTTTAACACCAGGTCATAATACATTTACAAAAATCAATGAAGGTGATGAAGTAAAACCTTAAAATGATTGTCTTTGTACCGCTTTAAATCGAGTATAAGCTAAAAGGGCTGACAAATGATCACATTTTATTTAGTTTTCTGTTTTTGGAAGCAGAGTGGAGTTTAGCATTTGGTGAGAACATTGCCTCAGCTCTAAGATATCACCCCTCTCTTACATTGTATGTATGTATATTCAAGCTCACGTGTTAGCATCGGTCTTTAACTTGCATGTCACCTCTTACATAATCAATTGACTCAGACACATAACCTTAAACACCGTCTCCTTATTCAAAGCGGTCACCCCTCGCAGCCTTATCTTACATCATAATATTTACACATTTAGTTTTATGTAACTCGTCAAACAGAATGGCCGCGGGGAAACACCGGACTGCTGTTTGATAAAATTAACCAGTCTACAGGGAAGAGCATGCAGTTAAATCAAAGACAGCCAGCAGCCTCACATTAGCTCTTTCTATTCAAAAGCTACACAGAAAAGAAGCTATTTCGTATTTGATGAAGACAGATCATACATTTTAAATGAAAATGGAATTACGGTAGACACATACAAGCTTTCTTTCACCCTCTATTACATAATACAGCTTAAGTATTAAAACTGTTTTATCATTTACTCATTTGACTGCACCGAAAAAAGCCCTTGCAAGTGTTTGCATGTCAAACATTTATAAGCGAACCCAGTGCCACCCTGTTATCATTAACTGGCTTTTTCTGCACAAGACTCTCTGTAGGACTCGGTCTAATTCTTAAGGTCAGTGTTTTGCTTTGGAATGAACTTCAAATGGCCTTTGTTTTACCACAGCATCGGAGTGTGTGATAAGATATCAGCAGCAAAACCATCACAGCTTCATTGTTGTACAGTACCGTTAATGTTAAAAGATAAGTTCATCGTAAAATGAAAATTCAGCCATTATCTACCGACCCTGTGTAGACGGAAAGACAAGTGAAGTTTGGTAGTCTACAAAACATTTCCCAAGCTTTAAAGCAGAACAGCGTGGAAGCAGAACATAAAAAACAACTGAAAGAAACATAAAATGCCTCCATGCAAGTCTCCAAAAGCCCCGAGATCCCAAGCTGATCTGAAAAGACATTATGTACACCCTCGACGCGTGGTTGAGCTCGCGCACCCACCTCACCTGGGGTGCGTGCCAACACTTTTAGTAACTAAATAACCTCTCTTTGTTTTCATGACTGAATAAACTGAATAAACAAATTGACCTTAAAGGACAACACAGTTTCATACTGTTTTACTTTGTTTATATGTGGCGGACCCTGCCACGTTTCTATCTTCAAACATTGTTCTCTGGACCCCTCTGAGAACAGCTTGTTTATTCAGTTTTTGGAAAAGATAAATATTTCTGAATTTGTTTTATCAACTCAATTATATTGGTTTGATTTTCTTCTACAAAACTACATAGTGCCCCTTTAAAAAAGGGCGTAAATAATGCCTCTGCACATCAATTTGGGATCTCTGGGCATCCAGAGACGAGCTATATGGAGCGTTTTATTTTTTTTTTATTTTGGTTGTTGTTTTTTTAAACATTCTAAGCCAAGTCCCCAGCTGCTTCAGTCGTTTAGGAAAATGCTGCAACTGTTTTGCTCTGAAGCTCCACAAAATGTTCACATGGGTTTCAGGAGATAATGAGATTTTGAGTAAACTTATCCTTTAACTAACATCCTACATTTGATCAAAATATAGAAATAGAGTCCAACCAAAAACACAGCTTATATTTCCAATAATAATCCTCTATAAATGGTGACCTCCTGCACATTTCCACCTCCTATCATTCTTCTTTTTCTTCTTATATTGCGTTGGTGGAAACGGTCCACGTGTCCATATTAGTTAGGCAGGAGAGAGAATCTAATCAGAGGCTCTCTGTTCAGCATAAAAAACGATCGGCTCGAGGAGAGCAGTGATGTATCATGTGGTTGAGTTCAGTGCTCCTGGGGATGTCCATTAATTACCTGTCAAACGGGCTGTTATGTAACACATAGAACAGGCACTGCTCTCCCGCAACGTGTATACATTGTGGATGTGGGTCAGTGACATTCAAGTGCGTCACTGACTGCATTCAGAGATGCTTCATGCAACAGCTCGGCATGGCCGTTGTGTCACACCGTTGAGGCAAACGCATTGACTGGCGGCCTTTCACACAGTCCCTCTGTCCGTGGAGCATGCTGGAATGCTAAACCAGATGACTTGTGGCGGACCCAAAACATTCTGGGAGCAGACAAAAACTGCCACTTCCACAGGTTATGAAAACACACAGCTGCACTATGGGACGAAGGAGGGGAAGTGGATGGAAGGATGTAGGGTGAAAACAGGGGGCGGCAACAGCCGGCAAATCCTGCTCTTTTCTTTCCTCCGTCTCTCCCCCGGCAGTTACATAACGTTCCAATGGAAACAAAGCAGAGGAGGAAACAAACAAGCAACAGGCTCCCTCAGTGTCTCCGCTGCTAAGCAGCCGTTGCCAAGTGTGTAGCCACTTTGTGCATGTGTTTTGCGCTCGCAGGGACGACCAGTTGTGCGTTTTGTTTTCGCATTCGTCGCTGCATGGATGTATGTTGGTGTTGTGGCAAGAAAAATGTAATTCAGCCGGAGATAACGTGTGCGTAAATAGCTGCTATTGAGAGCCGGGGCTTCTGGAAGCCGCTGCACCACAGAGGCTCTTTTGTCCGTGAACATGAACATTCTGTCCTGAACATTATCAGCACATAGAAAGACTGTGTATAGTCGCCCAGGTTCATCCACATTGTCAGAGTAGTTACGCAACTCTCCACTGGTCAGTTGGTTGTGAATTTAGAGCATTTGGCTGCTCATACAAATGGATTCTTTTGGTGTGAGGAACACTGAGCTAAAACCAGAGTGTGTAAACTCAACAGAAACAGAAATCACTTCATCTCAAAACACTCCTGTGGCAAAGCGTAGCCCACCAGGGAGTCAGTATATGAGGAATCTAAAAATCTGTACATGATTAAAAACCCAATAATAGCTCCATGAATGCATGACACGATAGAAGAGAAAACAGCAGTAAAATAACCCCCCCTAAAATACACAAGTCTTGATGGTTTTAGATATTCATGACTAAATAAGCAACAATCAAAGTTGTGGGGAAAAGTCCTCAGTTATTATTCATTAATAGTTTTGCCTCATCAGGACTATGTTGTGCAAACAACCCCATAGCTGCCCACCTGAGCCCAACCCGCCAAAACAACCAGAACTCCTCCGACTGTGGCTGAAATGTTTGAATACTAATGTCTTCAAACGCCTTTGTATCTAATTTATTTCTTGTGTTCCCAGGGAGAAGCTGACAGTTGGAGGGAACCAGTTAATGGAGCTGAAAGGGGCCCTGGATCGCTGTGTGGGGACGACGGGTCAACACGCCACCTTTCCCACGTAGCCCTGATTGGACCAGAACCAGGAAGTGTGCACATCAGCCAAACAGACGCCCTGAATAAACTGATTACTTGAAGTAAACACTGTAAGTTAAAGAGACGCCTGGTCACACACCGGAGCTGTTTACCTTTTTTTAATTTGTACACAAAGTTTTATTTTATTTTATATTACCTGTGACACGTTTGCTGTTCCGTTCCCTGAATGAATTGAATCTATGAGGGTTCTCCATCATTCTACCGTTTACAGAGAATGACACTACTCTGCACAAGAGGCTCTTTTGCATTTCAGTTCAGTAGGTCTATGAACATTTATTCACATAAAAAATGGCTTTATTTTGTCAGAGGAGATTTGTTCATTTTTCATAGTTCAATTTATATTTGCCTCTGAAATGCAGTTCGTGTGCTAACATAACATTTTGGATATTTATTCTGTGATATTTCTTGGACCTTATGAAGGTGTAATATGCAACAATGTGTAAAGGTACCCACTTTTTTTATGACAATGATAAGCTCTTTTTTAATGTCTGCTCACCATTTTTCAACCCAGACCCTGGTAAGCAGTTGTTTCCCATTATTAATGATCGTTCAACTTCACCGATAGCTTCAGTTTCAAAAAGCTCAGTGAAGCTTCTCACTGGGCTAAGAGGAAATCAATAGGAAATGTCAATAGGTGTGTTTCCTAAATTGTAGAACTATTCCTTTAAAGACAGTCCAATAAGACAATTGTTTCGGCCTTTAAAAACTGATTAATATTGATCCCAAAAATTCTGTTTTATCTCAAAATTCTGTCACAGACAATGTTTTAGACTTCCCACTTGCTGCAAATGAGGCAAGGAGAATAAAACAAGGCACTAAAACCTTGTAGAAATTTTGGTTGGACATCCTGCAGACTATCGTTTGAGCTTCTTGTTTTTTTATGTGATTTTTTGAAAGCCAAGATTGTCCAATTTGGCAGTCTGAATATCTATTTTATAATACAGATAATAAAAAAAACAGAATTATATTTATATGTCTACTTTCTAAAGCTATCGGTGAGGTTGTGTCATGCACAACAACTCGACTCCATTATGTGGTCTGGTTTGAAAACCAGGGAACATTACGTTTTCAGCTTGAATACTTTTGGTTGATTTTTAAGTAAAAATGTAAATGATTTAAAAAAACAAATTATATTTTATGTGAAAACGTTAAATATTAACAACAAGAAATTAAATATTTTGAAGCATATTTTCTCATCGACATCATTTCCTTCCTCCACTGATCCTCCAAACTTGTTCAGCCTCAGTAATGTTGCGTAACTGTCTTCCTTGTGGTATTTCCTGCAGTTTTTAGAAGAGGCTCAGCCGTGCGGTACAGTAACGAGTGCCGTCAGTGTGTGTGTGTGTGCATGCATGGTGACTAAGGGGATTAGACTGATCGTGACACCGGCAGACAGAGATTACACCTGCCGCTGTGACACACAGAGAGGCTAAAGCATCAGACGTCACGCAGTGACAGGTGTAGGGAGGGGACAGATAATGAGCAGGACTTCCTGTCTCATTACATCATCTCACAGTCAGACGCTACGACCCAGCTCTTACTGAACATTTTGTTCGACTCAAGACATTGACATTTTTTGTTCCAGACGTATCTCCTGTGTGCCGTCTCGGTGAATTTAAATGCACACTCAATTTTTTCAGTTTAAACCATTTTCATGCTGGAGCAGTCTGTGCCAAATGAACTCTGTTGTTTCTCAGCTTGCCTTGACCTAGAGGGACCCATTTCTGCCCGTCTTCAGATACTTATCAAGTGCCTGGCTAATGTGGAACAGCTTTAATCCAAGTTTCTCCATGTGAAAATTCCCTTCATTTCCTCAGGGGAACAAGGTTTATCTTCTCTTGGATTGTTGTCTGTCAGAAAGCTTCTGTCTGAATTTGGTTTGAAGTGCTGGCTATTACAACACATTGTGCCTTCACTTTTATTAATTTAACACTTTTTTGATTCAGTCTCTGCCTTCAGCAAAACTTTTTACCAATTAACTGTAAGGGTGACAGAAGTGGCAAACTAGAGGACAGACAGTGTCCAAGTCCTTGAATCCCGTAGCACGTGGCCCATATGCGGCTTTTTTCCCCTCTTTTCTGACTGTCAGGTGTGTCAGAGATTATCAGAGGCCACCTTGTGAATGAGCACAGGGTAGGGATTTAATAAACTGACTGGCAGCCGGTGATGCCTGAGGTCATGCAGATGTAGCCCGACTCAACACTCGCAGAGTGATGGCCGTCGTTCCCTTCCTGCTGAAGTCTGTTCGCTAGCTTAGTATAATCTCTCCTAAAAGACACTTAGAGGAGCAGGGAAAAAAACCTGGCTTAGTGTGGTAGTCCCTGAGGAAAATGGTGGCAATGAAAGCTTAGACAGCACTGACCAGCAGACAGTAATTACTCAATGTTAAGAGCAGGATGACAGGGAGACGAGGCGGCTGTAAAGTCTAAATTTAGCACCCGGTTCATACGTCCATAACCAGACGTCTTCAACACTTACTTCTTCACTGGTAAACAGTATTTTTAGTTCATGCCCAACATCACTGAACAACACACATTTAGGAAGAAGGCCGAAGACAAAAATCAGATTTAAATGATTTATTAATTAAGAAATGTTACAAATGTGATAATTTTCTCGCTTTAACATTCCTTCCAGAAGAATCTGCCAATGCCTGACACTTTAAAACACAAAAGAAAAAAAAAAGGATCTTCAGTAAACTGCATCTCTACGTACATCAATTAGTTAAATCACAATAACAAAAGTTTGGTTAGCAGAAGCAAGGTTTGTGCGTTTGTGTGGTGTGTGTGCACAGAAAACTTAACTAAAACTGGCACTGGTTAGATTCATTGACTTAAGCTGTCTGCTACTACTTTTATTTTATCAGTAAATCAGCAGTGTATAAAAAATATAAAAAAGGCCATCATTTAAGATTCAAAAAGCAATCCAGCTTGTTTAAAATGACACAAAAAGCCATGACAGGTGTTTATCAACTCGCACTCTGAGTAAGGCTTCAAACCACTGACCTTTAAATATGTGAGCAAAATTACATTTCCACAACAGAAATATTCTTAAATAACTGAACTTCCAAAAGTCAACTGTCACCACTCCATACTGCCACCTTCCAAGTGACCAATAACTGCGAGCTCATCTGAAAACCCTCAAAGTGACAAACTCTTCAACTCTGAGAAAAAGAAAAGCACTAAATGTGTATTAAATGTTGGCATATGACAAAAAATGAGGAAGAAATAAAAATATGTACAGCACGGAAAACATTGTATGCAATATGCAAAGGCGTCATGTTGCTTTGGGCAACAACCCCTCCATCCCCAATCACCAATTATAAGCCAGTCTTCACTGAAGACCCCTCATCCCAACAACCCCCACCCCCACCCCCATCCGCTCATACACACACAGAACATCACGAAACACGATTACGTCACTAAGCCTGTTAGTTTGGGAAAAAGGTGAAGCACTGTGAAACTCCCCAACCCCCTGGCTCCCCCCCCTCTTCAGTCAGAGAGGGGAGACGGAGCCTTGCTGCAGTTGTTCCACTCGTCCGTCTCAGGGTTGTACACCTCCACTGTGTTGAGGAACTCGTTGCCGTCGAATCCGCCCACGGCGTAGATGGTTTCACCCAGCATGGCGACACCCGCGTTGCTGCGAGAAGATGTCATGCTGCCCAGCATCCTCCACTCATTGCGCATGGGGTCGTACACCTCCACACAGCGGAGTGCGTGGGAGCCATCGAAACCGCCAACGACAAACAGTTTGCCTGGACAGAGAGAGACGTTAGTATCAACATGATGACTCGCCCAAATTCAACTTCATTGACGCACTTAGTTGTAACAACATGTTGCTCAAGTCAGTTTTCCATTTAACATGCTTTTGAACCATGCAACTGTTCGTTTGGGGTCATAGACTCACCTTCATGGACAGTAACGCCGGCCCCCCTGCGAGCCACATTCATGGGGGCTACCAGGGTCCAGGTGTTGTTCTCAGGGTTGTAGCGTTCCACAGTGTTTAGGCAGTTCCACGACTCCGCCCCTCCAATCACGTACATGAAGCCATCCAACTCACACACTGCTGCCTGGTGCCTCCCTGAAAACAAATTTGCTTAATGGATATGACTTTCTAATTTCCCCTCGAGTGGAAAATATCAAGTCCACCAGTTCCTCTGATACAATTTTATCCTACATTTGTCTCATTCTTAGAACATAATGTTCTCTCTGCTTTAATGATCCCATTTCCCAGAGGGAATAATTAAAGCTTTACATGAAAGACATACTGGTTAGCGCTCTGAAGAAGCTTGAGGTTACATCATGTTATCTGCATCAAGGTAAATATTCTGAGTGTATGTGGGACTGTGTGGACACGTACTGATGTTGAGAGAGGCACAGTTGGACCAGGTTTTGTTCACAGGGTCAAAAGCATCACAGTTCTTAAGGCCCTTCTGCCCGCAGGGGTCCGACCCTCCCACAACGTAGAGTTTGTCGTTCAGTGAGCAGACACCTTTAGAATGAGAGAAAAGGAATGAGCGACAGAAAGCAAACTAGCCTGAACAGAGAGGCTATTTTATTGAAGTGTTTTCCTAGAAAGAAATTAAATTAAACAAATCGGTTAAAAAATCCTAGCAGGAAGGACTGACCTGCATTGCAGCGGTTTGTCCTCAGTTCTGGCACTTGAGCCCATTCATCAGCATGTGGATCGTACCTCTCCCCGCAGCTCAGCTCATCAGAATGTCCGTTTGAACCTCCAATCACATACAGCTGACCCTGCAAGAGAGTGATCAGATGATTATTCATCGGCCTGACACACTTGGTAATATGTACTTCAAACCGACTGACATAAATTTGAAACCCAACTATTTGGACAGAGAACGGGTGAAGTGTGGAAGTATTTGCACAAGACAAGTGAAACCTGTTCAAACACTTGATATGTGCCCTCCAGTGCCATTATTCAAAATGTCACTTTATTGCAGAGTCAATAAATCAGAGATAAAGACGAATAATAAACTGTACCATGAGAACAGCCATCTGGAAACGAGCCCTTGGAGTCCGCATGGGAGCGATGAAGGTCCAGCGGTCCTCTTTGGGGTCGTAACACTCTACAGTCCTCAGACACTCCTCTCTGTTGTAGCCTCCTGCAGGAGAATAAAGATTCATCAAAGTTACAGAGGAGCTCTGGGGTCCTACACTTTCCTTTACATCATTATGTTAAGCAAATTTTTTTATTTTCGGGTGAACTGTTCCTTTACTACTGGTTACTCTTATTTTCTAACCTGCTGCGATGAGTCTGCCGTTAAGAGCAGCGGTGCCCAGGCCACAGCGAGCATAATGCATGGGTGAGAGCGGCTGCTCCTCCAGCTCCTCGGGCTGGGCCTCGAAGCTGAGGCTCTTCATCAGGCAGGGAGTGGCAGAGGGGGAGGTCTGAGGGCTGCTGCGACCGTGCAAGAAGATCACACACAACACACTGTCCAGCACAGCCAGACACAGGTAGGTGTTGTCTAGGGGTAAGATTGGAGATTGTCAGAAACACTTGAGGGAAAAGTGTTTTCAGATTAAAATCAGCAGTCTTTGATGCCATCTCCTTTCAAGAAAGATCAGCATTTCTGATTGTACTGTAACAAATCACATGTAGCTCATATACACTTACTTGTGGTCTTCTCAGAGGCGATGTACTTCCACTCTCTCCTGGCGGTCTGTTTCGGGGCATTTGCTGCTTGGTTGGAGGGCGACAGGCTTCCTGAGGAGCTGCAGCTCATCTGTCTCTGGGTGCTCTCCCGAACGGGTTTCTTCTGCAAGAGCACATCGCAGCTACAGAAGCCAAGCTTACACCACAGGCCCACCAGTGGCCAACACCAGCTAATCATTCCCCAAACTACACTGTGATCCAACCGGTCTAATGTACACATGACATCTGAAATGACATCTCACGCCATGTGAAGCCAAAAGCACAGCACTGCAAACTAGTCTCAAACCACGCTGCAATCAGATCTACAGCACACAGTTGAGCCACGGCCCAAAGAGAGGGTAAAAAGCTGAGACTACCACCACTGCCCACACTCAGCAGGTTGAGATTAGCTTAAAAATCTAAATATGGTTTTAATATATGCTCAACAGCATAGCCAGGCAGGCGTCATAGCTCAGTTCTTGCCGATCTATTGGCAACAGTTTTTACATTCTGGCTAAATTGTGGCATTTAATGAGCCATTTCTACCTCTAGCCAGGCGCAGGCTGTGTAGTATTTTTATGCATGGCCAGGCACACGCTGTACAATAAAGCTACACGCTGCCAAGCAAAATGTGGTAGAGACTTCATTACACTGAAGCCGGCACAAGCTGTTGAGTACCTGCACAAACTGAAGGTGGTCCTCCTCGCCACCAAACACCTCATTGTGCGCCTCAATCAGCAGCCCTCCATCCACCAGCTTATGGTCAGGTGAGTAGTACAGCGTTTGCACCTGAAAGACAAACAGGAACAACATACCCATGTGGCTGTCTCCATGGCAACACACTGAGAGGGAGGAGGGGAGGGAGGAGGAGGAGGGGAGCAGTGCTGTGAAGAGGAAGATGGGGGAAGGGATGAAGGATCGGCTCTTCAATCGCTTGCACGGAAAGCTCCCTTTAAAAAAAAGACACACACGCTGCTGCCACTGCACAGAGTGGGTTTAGTGTTTGAGCTCAAGAAGGTATCTGAGCATGGCTCTTCTTAATTTGCATCTAAAAAAAAGAGGGAGCTGGTGAAGAATGAGAGGCTGCATCTGGAAAGATCTTCAGTGAAGAATGAAGAGGAAGCTTTCCTCTTTCCACCTCTGTGGCTTTAAAACGGGTCCTCTAGCTGAGGAGTTGGTCATTGTGATGGTGACCACAACAGGCTGTCAAATCCAGATGACCTCGGAAAGTAGTTCTGTTGTACCAAGGTAAATGTAATTATTCCCCAATAACAGATTCAATCCAAGAGGAAAATAAAGCAAAACCATTATGTTCTGTTGAGGTCAGATACAATGAAAATATGTGCCGAAGTCACAGTTGCCCATCTTTAGGGCAGATTTCAGAAAAAGAGAAACCAGCGTCCAGCGGAATATAATATTTACACCGAGCAAGTAACCGTGCTTCTGTTGCATCTGTTTTCCGTCCAATGCCTAGTGGTTTCTTGACTGTGGTGGCGGATATATAAGCCTGTATGAGAATGTTATGTGCAGTAAAGGGGCATTCAATTAGATGTATTTATTGCTAAAGGTTTGTGTTCTAATAAATGCAGAAATGGGATGCATCTGTATATGTGGCATGGACAGATGGGAGCACAGTGTTGCTTGGCTGCAAAGAGAGGCTGCTGAGAGGCAGTAGTGCTCCTCTCCTCCCTCTATTTTCTCTGACTCATTACCCTGGTGGCTCAGTCCTGGCTCCTCAGTCTGGTCTCCTGCTGCTGCTAATAAACCTACAGGAGAGATAAATCAACGGGGAGGAGTGCCTGTTAGTGCTGGAGCAACAAACACGCACCTGTTCAGATAGTAAAGTGGCACTGAGACAGTAGAATCAAGGGTCAGGCCTTTGAGAACCTGTGTTTTTGTGTTTCAGTGGAGAGGAGGACTGTAGTACTCAGATTGGGTCGCATGTAAACCAACCACATACCCAAAAGAAAAACAGTGGAAACAAAACAAGAGCAAACAGCAGCTCTTTTTGGCTCACCTCTAATTTGTAGTATGGTTCAGGGATACAGAGTTTCTTACTGCAAAAACCTCAACAAATCAGAGGATAAAGAAAACAACAATCCTGACAGAGCAGCATGACAGTGGCATGCCATTTCTATTCCAGCCCCCTTAATGACTTCTTAACGTCAAAAACAGGAGGGGTCAGAGGGAGGGGGAAGTTCAGCCTGAGAGTTGAGACTGCACACCGCGGTACTGACCTCCTCCATAAGTCGTTCCAGTTGGTCTCCATTCTCCCAAAGGCTGCGCTGCACCCAGTTGAGCACTTTTGAGTAGAGCTTGCCATTGCTGGGCAGGGTCAGGTTGTCTTCTAGCATTACTTCTAACTGTAAGCACACAAAGGAGAATGAAACGGGAGTTAGATTTACACACAGCAGGAATAACGTGACGGCTTAACTGAAGAAATTAATACCATGTCATTTATCTCTCACTGGAAAACTTGATCTTACTGACTGATAATTAATTTACCTGGTAATTATATGATTCATTGCCTGTACAATTGCTTCTTTTTTTGCCAGAGTGACAGGATTCTGGAACCACACACACACACCACTCATAAACCAGTAGCCCCTGTTGCAAAGTTTACGTGTTTGGATTAACCACTGAGTAAAATGTATTTTATGTGTCCCAACAAACAATCTGTAGGTTCATGTTGCTTTTCTACATTTATGTCTCGTCTTTCAGCAAATTCTTAAACAACCTTTGTTGCTTGTTATTGTGCCTCAAATAAAACAGCAGCAATTAGCTAATGGGCCAGAGAGATGCCAGTGATCAATATATCTCATAATGACCAATACAGGTTGAGTCTGTGGTTCACTCAGACTTAATCACTCAGAAAGCCTGAAGGTATTAAATTTACAATGACACAGAACTGGGAAAACAAAAGCAAGTCTTCACATTTCTGAGGCAGCAACACAAGTTTTGTATTTAAAAGATAACACATTTAATTGTCAAATTAAAAGGTTACTGATTTAATTTCTGACCAATCAGCTAATTATTTAAGCAATACACCCAGTTAATGTATAAAATCTAAAGTCCTATATCAGCAAAGCATCATAGAGACCAGCATGCATGTTAGCATTCCAGCCCACTGTGACTTCCTTTTATTTATCTGACCTGCACAACCTCAAGCAGACTTACCTTAAAAGTTCCATGTGCCGTCCTAATCTAAACAAAGCCACCCACCTCTGCTAGGCCTTACTATTGCATACGTTCTAAGTCCCCTGCCCTTAATACACCCTCAGCCAGATTTAGCAGTAGGAAAATCTTTAAAAGGCACACCTTCATACTCTAAGTATTGTTAATCCCATGTTAAAGTAAGAAAGGTAAAAATACAAAGCTAAATCCAGCATGACCTATTCAGCTGAAGACCTCCAACGCTGGCTAGTTATAATGCAGGAGCAAAGGGGGGCAAAAAAACTCCGCCAAATCATAGATAACTTCCTGGTACAACTTAACCGACAATAAAATACTTGCACAGAACTTATAAACATTGTGGCGGTAAATGTATGCCTGTACCTTGAGACGGGGAAGTTTGAGGAAGTCCTCCTGTTCAGAAACTTCCAGTAAATGGTCCTGGATGAAGGCGTCCACCTTGGCCAAAACTCTACCGTCTCCCATAGAGCTGGCGAAGTTACGAAAAGAGATGGCGTTCTGGGAATCCATTTTAGACAGCAGGTAGTCACCACAAATCTGTGAGATAAGCAGTTGATAAAAAGTCAAGTTATTTGAAACCTGTGAGATTCACGTGTGGCCAGAATTGCAGCTTTATGGAATTAAGTGTGATCAGATAGCAGATGAGTAACACATACCTGTTTGACTCGCTCCATCTTGAACCTTTTGGCTGCAGAGTAAACTTCCTTGACCAATTCCTTGTCTGCCTTTAGCCTGTGTTACACACACGACAAAGAAAGTGGTTGTCCATCATTTATAAGCAGAGAATTTTGCTGTAATAAGGTCAGCGGCAAAAGGTCAAAGGTGCTACTAACTGGGCAGTATAGGCATAGTTGAGCAAGATCTCCACAGCCTCTGGGTCCAAGTCCTCAAAAGTGACATGTGAGACTCCATGAGGTTCATTGTCACTGTTAAAGATCTCGAACAGGTAGGGACTGCAGCAAGCCAGAACAGCACGGTGTGCCATCAGCTCATGGCCACACACCTAAACAAATAGAGAAAAAAAGGCAACAATTAGAATTGTGCACAAGTTTGTTAAAAGGAAACCTCTACAAAACGTTATGAAACGATATTGACTGAGAGAATATTTATAATAAAAAATAGCAACAAGAGCGATAGCTATAATAAAATAGATTGCCTTTTGCCTCGATTCCTGATTGGCAGACTAAGTCTTAGAGGTTTCCATTATACAAATGGTGGGAACATGTTCTCAAACTTGAGATATGAGAACAACAGAATCATAACAGGAAACACTGAAGTAAATACTCAAATCTTTTCTCTTGTTTAAAAAGTTTGGCATGACTCATGTGAGTTGAACCATTCATCACTCGGGACCTAGTGAACTGTACTGACATCTTGTGCATTTCAAACTGTTGGTACCTTCGATAAAGGTGTTTTGTTTTGTTTTTTTTTTATCCCCTATAGTGCATGTCTCATATTCCGCAGAATGACTCAGTGGTCTCTGATAGTGTGCAAGCGCAATGACCCATATGTGAGAGCATGCGTATTTGCATTAGTCATACCTGCAGTCTAACATCGCAGAACTGACCACTCTTTCTCAGAGCGTTCATTTTGGCCACGGTGGAATCCAGGAAACTCTCATCCTCAAATATCAAATAACCGTTTGGAATCATCTTGGTAAATTTTGGTGGTATGCCTGCAGAGGAAAAGCAAAAAATACATTTTTGTTCAATAAAATAATAATACTCTGCATGCTTGTCTTCTGCACTCTGTCCAACATTGTAATAGCTGGCTGGCTTTATTAATTGATGACCAGAGAGAGTGTTAGGATTAAGTGCCTGTAATGTGCATTGTGCTTTATAATCTGTCCTGTGCATTAGTCATGGCCTTACCTAATAAGAAGAATTTAAATCCAGGGAAGTACCACTGCTGAGAGTAGAACAGGAACCAAAGGTAGGCAATAGGCAAAGCAGACTGAGATCACAGCGAAGCCCAAGTCTTCTTCAACCAAGGAGAGGGATGGGAAGATGTTAGAAGAAATGCCAGTTGACTAAACGGGCGTGAGCAGAAGGGAGAGGGGGAGCAGCCGCACGGACAAACTATCAGGCTTGAAGCGACTGTAATCAAGTCCTCGGGATCCCGTTGGCTATAGACTTGTACGTATTCTGTGTTGGTCATACATTATAACCTAGAAGAAAAAGAAAAGGGAAAAACAAGGGACATGAGTTTTGTTATATATATAAAATGAATTAAAGTCAACATTTCATTTTCAAATTGATGCCGCCTGTTCTTGGCAGCCATGCAATGCTAGCACGAGTCAGCTCCATGTGGCAGGTCAAGGCAACCTTGCACACGAGGCAGCAGTTGAGTACTCTCTCTTCCACTCTCTTAGTATCCTTTTCACAAGCCATTTTACAAACATGCAGGAATGCTCACAATGTTCCCATATTCCCCACATACACACAAAATCAAGAGTAGACAATCTGATTCAGGTCACATCTGTCGCGTCATCCCATTAGGTTATCCTCATCGAATTCTGGAACAAAACTGGAATTCAGCATTTTATCCCAATATTCTGTAAACCCATACAGAATCTGTAGTTAAGCTCATGACTTGGATACTCTTACAACACCCTCTACTTCTCACTTCAAATCTCCACACCTGCTGCTACGTTCCACCAGTCCAAACAAGACCATATAATCCATCTCTTGCCTTCAGCTCTGTCTCCTCTCTCTGAAGCAAGGCCACTCCAACTCTATCTTATGTGACAAGCCCCTTTGGCTGGCTCCTCCCTATAGGGAACCTTCCATTGAAGCACTGACCTATAAGGAAAACGCAGGTGAGAACAACTTGTGACAGCATTTCCACGGCCAGTCAGTCGGTGAGATACAGTGATGGGTCATTTTTCTCAGTGTATCTGCTGACCGCACTATGAATGCTGGTTGGCTAGCATTGGTATTCCAAATACCATGTAACCCTGGCCCACACTCTGCATGCCGCCTCCAATGGAGATCATATCCCATATCTTTCTGTCTCAAAATATATTTATTCTGCTTGGTAGGCGTTTGAAATTCACTAGCCGTAAAGCCTTAGGCTGCACAAACAAAAGAAACAGAAAGAAAAAAAAAAGAAAAAAAATCTCACGTGTACCAATGACATTTTCACGATAAAAATCAACTGACGTAGTATTTTTAATGCCTAACCACCTCACCACAAAGCCAGCTGCCGTCTGAAGCTCAGTAATAAATGACTCTGCAATTCAGACAGTTTTATCACCATCCCATATGGGGAGAGAGGACATGACAGACCACAGCAGCTGCCCCATATTCTGAAATTGTATCCACACTCCATGTGACAAAGCTTTCCTGGGTAGCCCAGCTTTGTACGAGTGTTCGTATCCAATTCACATGCAATCTAACTCATTAAAAAAGGCTGTGATTTACTCAACTGCTGCGCATATAATGTTCCTGTGACTGTAGCTGCTGCCAGCAGCATGTGAATCATTGTGCAAGAATTTTTGTACATAAAAACCTCGAGTTTGTGTTGAGAGTTCCCAACATTAGCACTAGTGAATGATGAAGCCTTGTAACAGGTAAAAGCATTTGACAAACTCCTCGTCAGGTACACAGTCAAAGTATAAATCTAAGACTTGATATTAAAGTGGCCTTCAATGAGCCTTATCTGGAATAGTTTCAGGTCTGGTTACACTACGCACAATCCATAGCTACACTGAATCAGGCAAGAGCATTATCTGCTAGAATGATACAGACAATGTAAAACACAGCCAGGCTGACATTAGTGCAGACAAACTACTCTTTGTACGCTGCTGAAATAATAGCAGTCTTCTCCGCAGTCACATGGTTTGGGGGATAGGTATACAAGTACATTCTTGCAAACCCAAGGCCATGTGTGAAGGGCACTGAGATAATATTTTTCTGTGACATTTTTTTCCAGCTGTGAACATTTTTTTGTGCAGTATGACACATCAGTGCATTCATGAAAAAGTTATTTTCTGTTAAATTAAGACTGCCTTGAGCTATGCCTTTTAGGTAAATAGTTCCTTGAATAAAAGTAATACCTTGCATGTTAAAGTGCCAAACAGCTGGTTGAAGTAAATCACAATGTCATTTAGGTGCCAACATGTTACACCTCTTGATTTTACAATATGCAATAAAAAGTCTTGTTTACCAGTCATCTGAAAATGCCATCGATCCAATGTTTTAAACACCCACACGGCACAAATTCATGCGTGTACTTAGCCAGATCAACAAAACAACCAAATACTCAAATCCACTGACCTACTAAACTCAAAACAACACTGCACAGTGTGAATTTAATAATTGTAAGTCAAGTATTAGAAGGACAAAAAGGAGGAATTATGTTGAGATCGGATTACTTAGCCTCTTACTCAACCCCCCCCCCCCCCCTTTGGGCAACATAAAATGTACAAGTAGAGGATGATGGATTCAGTCTGAAGGAGGAATGAAGGAACTATAATAAATTACTTGCTTTGCTCTGAAAAAGCACCTTGCACCACTCGAAAACAGTCACTGCATCAGCCGAGTTTTGTTTGAGAGGGATTCACCTCAAAACAAGCCAATAATGTTCAGCATGAAAGTTAACCACACTGAAAATACAGACATGCTGTGCTCCAATTCAATTTGGGATTTGGGAAATATGTGTGAAAGGCAAATGTGAAAAACTACCAAGACCGCTGGGAACTGTGCCAGAGATTTTAATGGGGGAAGCACGAGCACGGTGGAACATGCTAGAATATAGTTTTTCTGTATTGCACAAAGCAGCATTTACAGCAAGTCTGGCATTGAAAACTATAATTCACGCTTTCTGCGTGTGGATGGAGGGAACGCTGACCTAGTTTTGAGTCGTTATGCAACATCTGGCAGAAGACTCCTTGTGAAGGCTCAAAAGCTCAACTCCTCCACATGGTTGGGTCCACCACACTCACCATTGCCTTGCTCCCCTCTCATCGCTCACTTAGACCAACGCTCTCTCAGGCAAGCCGCACCCTCTGCTCGCTAGACAATTCTTTAATACAGAAGTGTCGCCTTAATCACAGCTGTGATGAATAAGAATCTTCTGGTTATGGATCAGGTTTGCGACCAGCACGCATACAGGAATTTGTGTATAGACCAAAAAGCCAGGCAGACTTGGTGAGCTGTGGTTATATGGGCATAAGCTTGAAAACCAGGAAACAAAGGACAGAGAACAAAAGCACAAAAGAGAAAGAGTGAGATTGTGCACAACTTTGTCACAGAGGGTAGCTCTGAATGTATTTTCTCTCTCCATTTTTCCGTCCGATTAGTCAGGCACAAAAGTGCAGATCTGACACTGAACATTCAATGCTTGTTAGACATCCCTCCAGTGGTGAAAACGAGGCATTGCTGGATATTTCACCCAGTTTTCTGTGTGGAAAATTACTACTTAAATTTAACACATACAAAGGAATCCCATAAGGAGGTGACAATAAAAAATGAAGCTGGCAGTTAATATTGTATTGGTTGTGTGTTTGTAAAAAAAAAAAAGAAAGAAAGAAAGAAATAGTAATAGTCATACCATTTGATCAAAGCAGTTCCAGACTTGAGAGACTATAGCACTTAAAATAGGTTCTACAGAACAGATTAAAAAAATTAAGTCGTCAAATGTGTTCTGAGAAATCAGAAAACCCCCGGATTCAAAAACCAGAGCTCATTTCGATACCACTCAAGGAAGTAAAAAGGAGAATCTCTGCCGGTGGCCACTCAGCCAATAAGAATGTTTTATTAATCACCTACTGTATAAACCTTAAGGCTAATATTTATTTTCCCAATTCTTAAGATGATTCATTTCGAAAATTGTATGTGGAGATTTTCCACGTGGTTGTCGGCTACAGAACCGGATTAGAGGCACAGCAGGTCACATACTACAATGACACAAGGCAACTGAAGCACCTCAGGAAATCTGAAACGTTAAAAATCGGCTAGACAATTTCCTTTTACTAAAGAATCGATACAGTACAGCCAATAATGCTCAGTGTCGACAGCAACAGTGACGAGTCAATAGTATGTCGAGCATGGTCACAGCCCATAAAATCTGACACAATATGGCACTATATGGAGGCTGAGTAGAGGACAGAGTGTACCCATGCTAGGTTTAACAATTTGCCATCCCCCCAGTGGGCAAGTCTTCCGATTGGCCATCCAAAAGCTATCTTATGTTTGTCTATTCGCTGCAGAGCAATGTCATTAATCTGCCGGCCTCCTCCTCCAGTAGAAATGCTAATGGACCGGGGCCATGATGCCTGGCGATGAGCCAGAAGTCATATAGCTAGTCTGGACATATACCCTGCCACCAGAAACTGGGTCAGGAATGAGAGCCTCCAAAGAATCTGATTAACTCGACTTTTACATGACAAAAAACGCAGACAATAGACATGCTTTAGCCTGGAAGGAAGGTAGACATCCAAGAGGAGTGAAGCAGCTAGCAACCTCCAGAGAGATGAAGAGCTCAGGCACGCTCGGAAGCTAGAGCATGTTAGCCTTCTAACTAGGCAACCTGCTGCTTAGCTGGGATGGGGAGCCATGAGACAGCCACGCCGGCTCAGCTAGTGAATTGAACCGGACGATGTCGAACACATTCGGTCGTTTGTCTGTGTCCGGGATCATCGCTGGAACTAGCTCAACTATTCCGTTATTTGGAAATACGAGCTAGCTTAAATATCCGCATCGTTAGTTAACGCTAACGTTAGCTGCATGGTGAAAGTGGCGGTTTGTGTGACGCCGTCCGCGCCCGTTACAAGACCCGTTTCCAGCAATTTCCAACCACAGCAAAGACAACAGCCCACATTACCATTCATTCTAAGCGGAAAATAAAAAATAATATAAAACACACTAGTATTCACTGTAACCAGTGACAGATTTAACGGTTTCCCCTGAGACACCTTACTTGACAAAGACGTCAAACGACACAGCGAAAGAGAAAATAATCTTACCTGAGGCGTTTGACAGCAAACGATATTAGACATATTTAATGCGAATTCAAAGTTGTTTGGTTCGGCTTCGAAGAAAGACGCAACGCGACTACAGGCACGGCTTGTGGGGCTGGCGGTAGCTGGGTGTTCGCTCTCTGTCGGAAAAGCACGTCCACACACTCTCAGGTCTGGACTGGCTCTGACGGAATGGCCGGCTGCTGACGGGGAGAACGGCGCGCGCGCGACCGAAAAAAAAACCTGAGCGACTGCCACGCCACGTGTGACGTAATCGGCAGTGGGCGGCCCTTCAACGCCTACTCCCTCTGAGAGTGATGAAATCCAGCGTGTAATACTAATACAGTGTGTGTGTGTGTGTGTGTGTGTGTAAAGGAAGTACTTTTCCATTATTTAAAAACCTTCTATTGTCTTTATTTTATTTATTTTTATTTTATTTATTTTATACACTGACAGTGATGGAAGAGGCAAGGAGGGATTTAAACCTTTACTTCGTAATGATTAATACTTTGATTCAATGGCCCCTGTGTTTGTCATCTTATTATACAGTTTGTCTGATGCGTTTACTGTATGTGTATAAGGTATTTGCATACCTTCAGCATGCATCTGATAGAGTACAAGAGCAACTTTGTCAACTGCAACTCATCCGTGATGCAGATAAAACATGACTGATCTTCTTTACCACTTCAAAAACAATAACATCAGTATTGTCTGATAACCTTTTTCACCAGGAATGATCAATCAAATTGAGTTAGTATTATATTTTTGGAAACCTGGGGTTCTGAAACTACTGTTAGGATTTTACTATAGAAACAAGTCTTGCTTTTCTTTTTGTGTGAAACATAAATTGGTGGAGTCTACCTTGTGCCTCTGCTCATCGTCTTCACATGCTGGATAGTGTGTATCACGGGGTTCTGAGATTCATTGCATTCTTGGCCAGAGATCTGAGATCTCAATGGGACTAACCTAGTTGAATAAAGGCTAAATAAAATAAATAAATATGTACGCCAATCAGCATTTTCATGATGGTAATGATGGAACTGTTTAACCTCTTTGTACGTGGGATAGACCCAATTATCGGTCTGGCTGATTATCGGGGGCCTTTATTTAGTATTTTTCCAATTATCAGTGTTTTTTGTGTTCGATTACTGTTAAAATAAATAAATTTAAGAATTAAATATTTTTTCTCTGATGCAGCTTTTTTTGTCTGTAGTCACCTGTGGTCTTACTCAATTTCCGACCCACAGCACTATCTGATTGTTTACACACCACAGGCAAGCCTCCAAACACTGAATAAACTGTATATGGTTTCTTTTGACAGTTTTGGGGTAAAGTGTTTTTTCATACAATGCACATTGGTCATGGAATAACTTGCAAGGGAATCTGAAATTAGTCACATTTGTATCCACTGATGAATTTAAGAGCATCATTAGAAATGTGGTGAAGAGGCATGTGGTTGTTTCTCATGTTCTTCTGTTTTCTTCTGGATATTTGTAGCCCACGCTGTATATGCTGCATTTTAATGTGTTGCGATTTTGTACGGCTGCAACTTTGGCCAGCTATCTCTTGTAAAAAGAGATTTTGATTTCAGTGGGACCTCCTGGTAAAATTAAGGTGAATGAAGGTGAACAGTAAATTATTTTTTTCTTTTTACTGTTAATTGTTTGCCTCATGGAAGAAGAAGTTCTAAAATTATTAGATCTTAGAAGTTTTTTAAGTAGTAGCGTTTGCCTAAAAAGTAAGTCCAAACCTGTCCTTGAATGAAGCCTAGTGGCAGTGGCAATAAAAAGGACCGACACTAAAACCACTCATCGGCCTCGAGAAGCAACAAAGAAAATGAGACAGACAAAAGATGAAATCATAAGGAAAATAAGTTGCACAGAAGGATGGAAAGAAGAAAGAAATGAACATAGATGGTGTAAGCAATATTTTATGGGTGCAGTGCCACAAACGTGAAGGCATACTGAAGCATCAGTGTTCTTGGTTAAATGTATTAAAGTAATGAATATTCAACTTTGCCCTCAAATGTGACGCTACAAAGCAGGTTAGCTACCAAACATTCCTGTCTATCCAATAGGACCCTTCAACAGGTTGGATGACCCGTGAACATGGAGCCAGTATTGCCTCTCTGCCTTTTGCTCGTATGGATTTCTCTATTACATTTTGTGTCTTCTGTATTTTGAATGCATTACCCATTCAAGTTATGCTGCAACTCTGCCAGATCTTCTTGCCATTTGTGATATTCTCCTCTCCGTGTGTCTACGAGTGATGACAGCTCACCGGTATGAGCACTATTCCATAAGTAGTTTGATTTCGATTAAGAAGGAACATCCAGGCTCAACCCTCACTGCTACTGCACAGACGTCATCTAGCGGAAGAAGAACTCATTCACCTGACTGAATAGCTTATTACTACCTCAGTACGTCAGTAATTAGATTAGAGGATAAAGAATCGCTTCAATACCAGTGCATAAGCCAGCCTTTGTATCTGCATGAGGAGCGAGTGTGTGTATGTCTGTGCTTTCCTGCCTGTGAGGTTGTTTGTGAAAGCCCGGCACCAAATGTAACTCAGTGGCAGGAGCACAAGCCCATTTAGCCATGGCCTTAAAAGCACACTGACCATTGTGTTGAAAACCGCAGTGATAACAAGCAAAGCCAGGGGTCCAGTAAACGCAGATTAGGTTTATGAACACAAAGTAATCTCTTCATAACACCTCCTGTGCGGGTATTGTTACCCCAGCATGTTGTGCTTCCATCCATGTGCGGGTGACATTCCTGACAAGGTGAGAGGAGTTATTGCTGGCTCATGCATGGGCAAGAAAATGAACTGCTGCTTTCCAAGGATGGTCACCTGTATCGTATTTCACCTCTATTTCTTTTTTGTCGCTGTGTCTGTGGGTGTGTGCTCGGACCGGAAACCCAACCAGTTTTAAGGTCATATCACCAAGGATGTTTTCAACAAAACAAATGGAAGTAAGAAACAGTCATTTCATGCCAAAATTATGCCAATGCAAATTTAAATATAAAAGCCTGCAGCTCTTATAACACTAATGGCTTTAATTCATGAATTACTGTACCTAGGGTGCAAACCCCGAATCAGCACAGCTTCTTCCCTCATCTCAACATGCCTCTTTAGAATCACTCTAAGTTTTGCCTCTGCAATAGCTCCTTTGGGACGTCTGACTTCAGCATTATCTTGACTGTCTACAAAGGTGAATGAAGATCCCTGGCAAGAAATCAGTCAGTCTCCTCAGCACACCGTCTGGAGCCGCAGACAGGGAAGTGGTGATTACAGCCGATGGAGTGCAGCCAACAGTTTCAGCCTGACTTATTAGTTTCTTATGGAGGTGTTTTTAGCAATTGGATTGGGATCAAAAAGTGGGAAACAGACTAAGGAAATTGACAAATTAAAGTGGTATTCAAAGGGATATTTCTATTTGCCTTTGCCAGGGTTAATTCTGCAGGCAGATAAAGAAAGAGGGCACAGTAGCCTGTGAAATATACAGTGTTCAATTGTTGTTGAGACTATGGCAGAGACGTGTGGATTCGTCTTTATGGTAATTTCTGAGGTGGTAGTTTATGGTATATTTGCTGTATTTTAAGTTCATGGTATTCTGCTTCTTTCCCTTTAATGTGAGTGGATGAATTCTACCTTGAAATATAATGCAATATAGAAACACCACAACAGCAACATTAACAAAAAAATGACATCTGAAGAAGTTTCAAAATGAATTGAACATGACAAACGTCATAAAAAGGTATTATTTGTAGCACATCTGTTTGCTGATGGTTGGCACAATCCTGTCCCTAAAGGCATATAGACGGCTGCACCGGTGCTGCCAAACCTACCAAAAAAGATCTTCTTACTTTTAAAAGCACCAACTAACACCATCAGGACGTTGAGTAAAACGTTTATACTGCCTCCACTGCTACACTGAAACATGCACTTCTGTTTTCTCAAAGTGTACTGTAGGTTGTTACCCGCTCATCTTTAGATGTGATTTCAAGCTTCTGCAACAGGACACGTGGCTCACACACTAGTGCCTTATGTCCATCGTATCTATAGTTAATGTGGCTCTCTGCAGTCATACATATACAAAGGTAGGTGGACATCCTCAATTCAAATCTTAGCCCCGCTGATGTTTTCATCTCTGACTTGTTATTACTGAATCGTGAATCAGCGGCAAAAACCTGCGTGGGTGAGTATGTTGCCTTCGTCTAATTCCAACACAAAGGAAACGGCCTTCGTTTTGCTGAGTCATCTTGTAAACTCTGCCGCCCCCCTCATTCTTTCATTCTACAGAGATTTGTTCAGTGAGGCTGCATAAATGTGTTCTGACAAGGACACTATGAATATTTTAGGTATCTGGGCCCAGCAGTAACACGTGGCTGCCACTGCTGTGTGGAAGCAGTTGAGGCGAGCAGGAAGCATTTCCAGTTACAGAATTTAAAGTGACACTGCAATGTTGCTTATTTTCTTTTACAAGGAATACTTTGATGCCAGCAATGGCGAGTAACAGACATCATTTGTATTTCGTACCAATTAAATACGTCTTCAGATTCCGATTCAGATTCAGACAACTTTATTAATCCCACCAGGGGGTCACTTGTCTGAGCAGCTTGCCTCGCACACATACTAAACCATACAGTAACATACAAAGACAGATGAGTAACAAATAAAATTCAAAACAATACAATACAATATGCCAAGGAGTTCAGTGGAATAACAGAATCTATAATAAATAAAAGATGTTAATAAATAGTTTGATCATCAATTCATGAAATAAAAAACAGTAAAATCAATAAAAAAAAAAACATCTGCAGAGAATTTAAAAGATGAATTGCAGAGGAAATAAAATATTTTGAGTAGAGAGGAAGATGTCAGTAAATCAGTTCAATATATTGAATTGATTTACTGATATCTTCCAAGTTGTTTTGCAATCCAAACAGCAGCAGCAGCAGCAGCAGCAGCAGCAGCGTGGCACATACTTCAAAATGTTCCTGCCCTCCCACCCCTCTCTCCAGGGCATGGAAAAATTAGAACAGCACCACGTGAGTGTGTAGTTACATAGTCCTCTGATAAGGTACTGATAAACCGTGAAAGTCATTAAGTTAACCTTCTTGTGACAGACCAATAACACTGACGAAACAGAGGCAGTGGGTTTTTAGTGCGGCCAGCTCAAAGGTGAAGAGAATGTCGTGTTATTTTAGTTTAGTGGCGTACTTTTTTTTATGTGAAATGGGACATCACACTACTTACTGAAACTCCAGAGAATGATGATTATTTCCTAAGAATCCAGCGCGTAATGTTTTGTTAACACAGATATGATCTGTTCTCCTCTTTTTTCGTCCTGTCTCTTAAAGGCAAATGGCAACTAGTGTAGAAATCAAATCTGTTTTTTGGGTGCTTCGTGATAATTCAGTCAATACTTATTAACATCCAGGACTCTTTCCAAATATTAGATGTCAGCTATACTGGTCCATAGACATTAGTGCTGTAGGGATGATGTATTGTTGCAGGCCAACCCAGAAGTTAGCATCACCCTGGTTTCCCTTTTAATATAACATCCTTGCCTGTGGTGATTTTTCAGTTGGATTTTTGAATTTTTGCAGAAAATAAACTCTGTGGCAAACACAAGTTTATGATATTTGTTTTATTCAGCAAGAAATGAATGCAATTGCCAGAGGTGAAAAGCTAATGTTAGGCTACAAACAAACTACTTTGCGGTCACATGACTTCAACGTCACCACCTCTCAGCTTTTTACTATACAATACTATACACACTTAGACACAATAGTAGTTAGTTGGAGTATAGAAAGTGTCCTGTTGTGTAGTGTAGTGTAGTGTAAGTATAGTGTAGTGTGGTAGGGTGCGTGCTCAAACAGCTCATTTGTGCCTCATTTTACTAAGAATCACCCATGAAAAACAGATTTGAAGCCAACTTTTCACAAGCACTACAATGTCAATTTAAACTGGCACAACTTAACAACCTGCAACCTGTGAAAACAGGCAGCGAAGTGAGCTATCAGTTACAGTTAGATGATAAGTCACGGCGAACACCTTGTGCTGTAACTGATAATTGTGACTGCGCACACCCACAAAGGCTCACTGTCGTCTTTCCCACAGAACTGTGCCAGGCTCTCCTCTGGTCCCCACGGCAGGAAGAGTCACAAGAGTGTCACAAGATTCGAGCTTTCTGTCCCATTTAAGAACACAAGGTCCCTCTCAGGCTCTCTCTTTTCAAACCCTCCACCCTCCTGTGGTCCGTGCCTCTCTTAGGAAGTGGGTCAGTTCAGTGAGAATAGAACACACACACACACACGGACATGCACACATGCACAAATGCACAATCCAGATTTTATTGGAATAAAAGACTTGATTAATGGCCCACTGAGCTGCTGTCTTGACCTAGTGTTGCACTGATCTCCCTGGAGGGAACACTGGCTTTCTGTAAATGTACTACGTGCTCTGATTAACTCAGAAACAGCAGTCTGAGTTTTGATTAGAATACTCAAGCTGCCTCTGTCTCTTATTTGGCCAGAAGGTTTCTAATCATTCTTCACTAACAAGGGACTATTCCCACCTTTACCCGCTGCACAAAAATAATCAATAGGATTGGTGTAGGGTAACAAAATACCTGACATAGTAGTCTGAGGAGGAGCCTTGTGGTCAATCTTCATGAGGCAAATAAAAGTTCTTCGAACAGGAGCTATTCAGTGTGTGGATTACTCCTTTTTTTTCCAGTTTTATTTTTCATGTGATTATGTGATTAATACATGCAAATTGTTACATAAGTAAAGGAGCATTAATGTAAAAATTTGATTTAAAATAAAATAATAATAATAAAAACTGTATTTACAATGTGACTATTTAAATAAGAGAGTTGGACAGTATGTACAAGAAATGTATGTATAAAAATATTGCCTATAAAAAAATATGGTCCAGGGTGTTTGAGCTTTTATGAACCTGTCAACAAGTCAATCCACAAGTAGCCTCTGGGACACAGGACTGCGCTTTTAAAGCAACATAAAAAAGAAGGGTCACTTCAAATAACCAACGACTTTAAAACATGTCACATCACCATGTAATGATTTATGCAGTTGTTGAGGTAGAAATTTGTGTATTCATGTGAGTGTGTGACTGTGTTTGATTTGCGTGTAAATTGTTGGATGTAACGCACACGATCAGACAAAACATGATCTTGCATGGTGCCCATGGTCCTGACCTTAGACAGCACCGATTTAAAGACATGCAAATCTGTGGACTTGCACGTGACAGACGCTCGGTCCTGTGCAGATCAATCCGGTCACTGCTCCTCCACTCCTCTCTGTCTCTCTCATCTCTCTCCTTTCATCCTGTGATTCTTCCCTCTCTTTTTGTGAATAAGGCTTGTGCCTGAAGTGATGGCGATTTGTTAGATGCTCATTTCTTTGAAACATAAATAACATCACTCATCCTTTTCACTCCTTACGTCACCAGCCCGTATTTTAATCTGATGCTGTGTCTCGCTGAGCTCTGGTCTCTATTTCTTGCAACTGTTAAGTCAGGATTATCTCAGCTGAACTCATAAAACCTCATACATATCACACAGAGCCAGCAGCGTGTGCTGTCAGAAGAAGTAACATTACATTTAAAAAGCTCAACATCAGTGACATCACATGAAAGCCTCAAGTCAATACTGCAGGAGCAAACGTAATAGATCATCAAAAAAACACATGTTCACAGCTAGAAATGAATACAAATTATTTATAATGGAATCAACATCACAAGACTACAATTTTCTGTATTCCCACACGCACAGCAGATTCCTCTGGGTTTTTAGGTTTACTCCCGGACAAAGTAGCTGGGTGGAGAGGAGACATCAAAAACAAAATAGAGAGGCGAATACGGCAGCTCCCCTCTGCCTCTTAAAATGGAAACTGGAGCTCTAACACAACCTCAAGGCTCTCCTCATCTCTTGCTCTTTTCCCTCTATGTTTAGACTGTTAAGACTTTTACAGTCACATTAGCTGATGTGTGAATGGTTAGTTCATCACCTCAGTACGTATGTCCTTATATATTCCTAATCTCTAACATCCTAACTGGGGTAAAGTATTACTCAAAGAGTGACTCCGCATTAATGTGTGTTAACAGCTCTTCAGGAGTACTACTGCATATGTGAAAACAAGTAGTTTGATGCCCTTTTGTCGTAACACAAACGCAAGAATGAATGCTGGCTAAGTATGTTTCTGCAAGTTCAAAATTGACATTTCTTTATGTTGCAACTTAACGTATGTTGAGGTTCCATTTTAAATCTCTCTCTTGTCAGTGCTAGCTAGGCTTTAGCTCTACGTAGGTTTAGACATTAAAAACACTTATTTAGGGTTAGGAAAATGTCATGGTCTGACTTTCCGTGAAAAATGGCCACTAAAAACACTTGGAAGTGGTCCGAAATGCCTCCACAGACTCAAACTGCAGTCTTGTAACTTTTAATAATGCCAACCTCTTCCTCTCCGCTACTTGATATGACATTCCACTGATAAGCATATTATGTAAACGTGATACGCCAGGTCTGGTGCAAATGTCAACCTTGGACGTATTTGGTTTGCAGAAACGTTACTTGCTGACATGATATCCTGGTGACTGGGCTGTTCGGGCTCCAGAAGACGCCGCATGCAATCTAATAAATTACCTCTACTGATGTCACTCAGTGGCTAAATTGCACTGTGGGTAATGTAGCCACCAGGTTTTGCACAGCAGTCCAGCGGTCTAACACTGCACTCTTGTAACACTTTTGAACTCATGGGCAGGTTAAAACAAATTATCAGACATCTGCACAGCAGAACCAGAATCAAATACTGGTGCCTACATTACCCACGGTGCAACTGTGCCGCTGAGTGATATCACTGGAGGCAATTTATCAGATTACATGCAGCTTCCTCTGGAGCCACAAAATGCTTTTTACTACTTTTATTCACATTTGCAGTAGTACTCACCAAGACTTAGTTACCCTTTCAATTAGTCAGGGTTTAGCTTAATTTGATTTATATTCTATTTTACATGTTAAAAGCCATAAACCTCTCTCTGATACGCTGCATTGAACTCCACGCACTGTACCCTTTATACCCCGCCTGGCCTTTGTTTTCCTAATTCCTGTGTCCTTCTTAACGAGAATTTAATATCTCACAGCTTTCCTCGAAACACACTTCAGCCATGGTGACAGAGGGGTGTTGAGAAAAGCTGCCAGGAATACCTAATTAGTTGTGTGCTGACGGCCAACTCATCACGTAACGAGCTAGATAGCAGCATAGGGAACAGTGCAATGATGCACGTTAGTGTTGTGCACTGCTGACAATGGTAGTCAGCAACCTGTTTTTGATAGCTTTATCAGCAGCTGTTCGATAATATGTTTGCAATATAGCCATCTCTGTTATCAGCACTGATTATGAGGTTTTATAAGTCCCTACGAATCTCATTTTAATCGCCATAAAACCTTGTACAATAAAACACCCACTTCCTGCACTAGAACAATGATTTGAATAACCATGATAACAGAGTAAACATGCTGTGAGAGAATTTGGATCGTCACTGCACACAAAGTTAATCCTTATTCTGTGCACACTCAGTGTTGTTCAGAGGGAATTTCCCAATGTTCAACCCAGCCGTTTCCTCAGAGTGCCAACAACTGGGGCTTAAAGCGGAGCAGCTGATGTTGCAACGGGGCTTTTGTGTGTTTGACCTGCTGAGGGGGTTAACCCCAAAACACAGGTGTTATTGAATTGTGTCCCAGATAATATCATACTGTAGGTCAAACTTCAGTAAGTCGAGGCCGGCGCACACAATTCAAGCACATGTCGTGTGCGCATACACCCAGAGACAAACATAGTCTCTTTGAGCGGTTTAACTTTTAACCAGTGTGCTTCCAGGGAAGACACCTTACTTTGACCCCACATTCATCCAGTTATAGCCGGATTTATTGGCAACTCACACCACCAGTGTCACATGCAGAACTTTACTAATCTAAGTAATTACTTTACACAGAATTCATCAGTGACACAATAAAAACTGAATCATTGTTTACACAGACTGATTGTGGATGATACGCAGTATATTTTATAATCCAGTCGCACCGGTGAGAGCTGTATCGAGGTGCTGTAGTAGCTCATTAGTGTCTAAGTTTAACCTGAGATTCATCCATATCAGCTCAGCTGTCTAGGTCAAGGAGCTTAACTTATTATTCAAGGGTGCCACAATTAACTGGAACACTTTAGTTTTTCTACTGATTAACAGGGGAAAAGACTGAACACAGTGTCACAACGCTAGTTAAATATTGAGAGCGCCAGGGTTTACTGGCAGAATAAGTAGGTCTGGACATTTGCAGTCATGTCCTTTCGATGGCAGTTGACCTGGATACCTCCGCCAAGGAGGTTATGTTTTGTCACATGTCCGTATGTTTGTTTTTTTGTTGGTTGGTTCGTCAGCAGGATCATACAAAAACTACTGAACTGATTTCCACAAAACTTGGATGGAGGATGGGTCTTGACCCAGAATAGACCCCATTAACTTCTGGTGGCGAACCAGATAAAAGGGGGACCTGAGAGTTTTTTTTCACTTTCTTTTCGATTGTGCTTTTTTTGCTGTACATTTTTGTTAATTTCTCAATGAATAATGCATGAGTCTCGATGAAAAAAAATCTGTCATACTAAGGTGCCTGGTATGCAAATCTGGTGAGCTCAAATTATGGTTAGGCGGTTTTGGGTGGTTTAAAAGATAGAGTCATACAGGGCTATAGCGTTCAATGTATCCAGTGCCCAGGTGAAGCTCATCAGACTCCATCTCATAAGGTCCAGATCTTCATCATTATGTTCATCCCACCACCACCAGACACTGGTGTCTAGGCTCCATTGGAGTCTACTATCACAACTTCACCCTCCCTCTTAAAATACAATGGACATGATGGGGCCTAATTGCCAAAGACTCATATTTCTTTTCTGATGTGCATACTCCAGTGAATACTTATTAAATCAAAACAAGGTCTCTGATTGAAATTGGATTAAGCTGGACTGAATTAAAGGGGACTGTTGAGCGGAGGCATTCGCTCTCCTGAGCACCATTCTAGTTCCTGCATGCATTTGCCTCTTTAAATAGAATTTGGGCAGAATTTTGATGGGAAAGGGAAAATAAGTCATTTTAAAGTTGGGCACCATTTTTATACCTGTAATATTTTTATACCTGTAATATTTTTATACGCTTCACACCTGCTTTGATCAGTGACCACATTCACCAATGGAAATCAAGTTTTTAACCTTGTTGACCCGTCCAAATGGTGTTATATAAGGAACCAATCCCGTCAACCTGCGCAGTGGAGCGTTCCACCTCATTCACATCACGTAGCTGGGAAACGAGCTGTATTCAGAAGAAGTCAGGTGTGCAGATGTAGCTTATTATCTGCATTTTGCATTCTGAGTTTCCGACGTTCAAAAAATTGATTGCTATGTGGTAGTTCTTTCACAATAGTGCATGTGTTACAACATACGACACACTCTTAACGTTTTAAGAACTGCTTTGTTGGTGTAGTCTGAGTTAACAGAGGGTTAGCATTCTGATTGAGATACATCCACTACAGAGGTAAACACCGGCGCTGATGTTTGCAGAAGCAGCCCAAACAGAAGCAGAGACAGTGACCTTGATCATGTGTCTGCATTCTCTGCTCATTCAAGTGCATAATGGCGACCGTGTGCTTATCTTGTGGAAATGTTCTGCAGGTCGTCCTCCATCGCGCTGTCGCGTTAGTCAAGCAGCGACTGTTTTATCATCGTCGCCTGTCTGTGTGTTTTTTTGTTATGGTACCAACAGCAAATGTCAGCAGGCATATGCCACCGTGGCAGACCATAATATTTACTTTAGAAATTGGATCGTGACACATTCATGCTGTCTCGCTCTATATGCATATGAAAATACATAATTGAACATGGCACAACAATACCATGGAATTGTATTTAGGGAAAATAACATATTCATGAGTAATTAAATAACAATCTGCACAATGGTACACAATTATGTTTGTACAAAAACATACAAACATACAAAATTGCAAAAACTGGCTTATGGGCAAGGTGAAGAATAAAAAAAAGTTTTATGAAGGGTCACACACTTGGATTGCTATTCCTATTTATTAGCTGATAAATGTCCAAGTTTGGCCTTATGGTTCAGTGATGAACCTCTTGAACTACTGTTGATTATTATAATATTCTAATTGTGGATGTAAAATAACACACACGCAGCAAGTAAGAATTGAGAAGTCAGACGTTTTTGGATTATATGCTCGTGAAAACAACCTTGTGCTCAGAGCAAGTGAATATAAATGTTGTTAAAGAAAGCGACAGAGATATTTTGCCATTCAAGTAATTACAAAGACAGTGAATAAATTGCAGTGGCAAGACAGCAACATGACCTCTAAAGATGAATTTTCAGGGGGGTTTTTTTTGTAGATGTATTGATTTGCAACTGCTTATTGAAAGATATTCCGGTATTGGGGGTCAGTTCATCATGTACCTCCCATTTGTCTCAATGTCACATTCCAGAGTGTTGATATTTTGACCATGATCTTGTGTTTTGTCCCAAAACAATCACGCCGCTCTACAGACCTATCTTTGGCATTCCTAAAGGTCCCACCAATCTGTTTTCATGTTAAACAGAATGACGACAGGGCTCACTGTGAGACTGAGGACAGGTCACAGTTTTTAAGTTGAGTGGAACATTTCATGGAACGATCACGTGATCTCGACCATGTTTGCCAACACTTCCCTCTCTAGTTTGGTAAAAGGGGGATTATTAAAATAGCATTTGTTTTCCCCATTACACTAAGTTTATTACATTTTGGTGGTTTAGAAGAAAGAAATCAAGAAAACCACTTTTTTGGATTGGTTGAGCTGAAATGGAAAATTTCAACCTCTGACTGCACCACAGATGCAGCATGGATGACTGCAGGCAGAGTAAACCACCCTGATCTGTTCCCTTTAAGAGTCAACTCAACATCATTCCTAAACAAACAGTGGATTCATGGAAATGATTTCAAATAACACATTTCCAGTTGGATTTGATCCAACTAGAAATGTACCAGAAAGGTGCATTTTGTTGGAGAAACAGCCCTAAAGCAAATTAGATACACTTCCACTGACTGCTGGAGGAAGCTGACTGTCTTTGACGTTTTTACTGAAATCACTTGTGAAATTGTGAAAACGGTATCAGACACTGAGCTCGATGACAGTGATTACTTATTAGAAAAGAATGAGACTGCATGTGTGTGTGTGTGTGAGAGAGAGAGAGAGAGAGAGAGAGAGAGAGAGAGAGAGAGAGAGAGAGAGAGAGAGAGAAACTAATCAAACTGCTGGGTTAATGTTTGCCATCAGTCCTGATTCAAAGTATCACACTGTGGGGGTTAGGGGCACTCCGTCATTCGTTTATGTGCTCCGTCTACAACTCTACCTACTCTTCCTTAAGTTAGATATGTTTAAAGTCAGAAATGCATCACAGAATTTCATGATAAAATGTGTCACTTACATTATTTCAAATTAAATGTTTATGCTCCGTCACACAAGTTAAGACTGTAAAATAAGGTGTCATGCACTGAACAGCAATGACCATCACTGGAGTGATGAGACTACATCTGCTGCAGTGGACGTCCACGCTCGCGTGCAACATGAACTTAAGAAAGGTGTTTTCTTTGCTCCTGAAACACAGACAGGAGAGTAAAAACAGTTTGCTCCTCCTGTCACATGTCAGCATGAGCCGATTAGAATGTCAATGTAATGCCTGTAATGAGTGGTGTTCACAGTTTGCATAGTTTGCATCTTGTACATTCCATGGAACATTTGTTTTGTCAGGAGGTATACTGTTATATATCTACATGTGTTATGAAAAGACAGATCAGATGAAAAACGTGTTAAATACCAGTGGGTTTTATTAAAATGTCTTTTATATTGGGGTCACAATACGTTACACCATGTAAATAAAACACAAATAATGCTTACTTGGTAGATACGATCTTGAGTACTCATGCAGACTTCTAATGACATTAATCACAAAATGTTTTGAGAATCAAAACATTAGCATTTTGCTGTGATGGTTGTTTCTTACAGTGCTTTAATTTTCAGTCGACTGTCCTCGTATGTTAAACGTGTTTGTGGAATGGTTGTTAATGGAAGACATACTAACACTGAGCCAGTCAGAGAAGTACGTTTGCTTAACTTGTCCATAAGTGACAGATTGTGTGTCATAGTGACATGGAGGAGGCAGGCGATGAGAAGACATAAATAAAATGTAAACATGCATGATATTTAGATATTCTTTCTTTACTTCTCAGCGCTCCTCCTGTGATGTGTCTCGCATACTCGGGCACATGCTGCAGCACCCACGCTCTGCCAGTTTAGAAATAAATCTTTGCCTTTCACTGATGACTGACGACCCTTAGCTGACATACGGTACAGCAGCTCTACCTTGAAGGGATGACTCAGTATGCTGACATCACTGAAGGACTGTTGTTGTTGGAGCAAAGTCCACCTTTGTTGTCTTCTCTTTGTGCTATTCCAGGAATTATTCACCTTTCTCAGAATGTATTCTTTTAGAAAAAGCAACAACAAACAAGACGATACCAGCAAGTGACACCAACCTGCATACACACACATTACAGTAAACACACACACACACACACACAAACTGACATACAGCAGCAGACTGATTGCGACAACCTGCGGTGACCTTGTCGATATGCTTCTCCTCACATATAAATCTGCTCGCTAGCCTACATCGGTGTTGCCATGGTGACGTGTATTATTAACCTGAAGCCTGCACGTGAGTTTCTGTGGTACCACTGAGGTACAGGGGTTGAATGTAGATTCAAGATTCAAGATTCAAGAGGGTTTATTGTCATTCCAGCCATATACACAGTACACAACACAACAACACAACAACAACAACAACAACAACAACATAGAACAACAACAATACCAAATGCCGCATGTAACTGCTAGTGTAGTGCAAAAATACTTTATAAAGTGACTGTGTTATAAAAGAAATACTTGTAAAGTTACTGTATGATTATTATTATTATTTACATGAGGTGCAATAGTGCATCAGACAAATACAAAACAGCGACGCAGGACAGAGGAGCCGTATTGGCCTGGGGGAAGAAGCTGTTTTGTAGTCTGGTAGTGACAGACCGTATGCTACGGTACCTTCTGCCAGATGGAAGGGGGGAGAAAAGTCTATGTGAGGGGTGGGTGGGGTCTTCCACAACGCTGGTTGCCTTACGGATGCAGCGCGCGGTGTAAATGTCTGACACGGAGGAGATAGTGACTCCGATGATCTTTTCAGCCGTCCTCACATAAATATGTCTTACAAGTACTGCACAGTATGCAAAGTTAGGTAGGCCACTTCCACATATTTTCCAACATTTCTGATTGTTTTTGTTTTGTTGAGGTGTTAAAACACATGTAACATGTGTTTCTGTGTCACTGAATAATACACCTTTTTCTCAGGGACACATTATAACATCAGATGAATTGAAGTGAAGACTCATGGGATGGGATAACCATGGTAGGAAATATCAAAGAAACAGAAAATATAAATATATGTATAAATGTATGAAATCCATTTAGATCAAGAACATTAAACTTAATTAGATAAAAATGTATACATCTTATAAAACATGTTTCTTAATCAAGTGCATGTAGACTTCACTGTCAAGGGTTAACATTGTGATAGCTAACATGTTAATATTAAACTGTGTCCGTGCAAAGAGTTCTTTCGGGGTGTGTCAAGGTCCCGTCATAGATTTCTATTAACTTATTAGGTTTTTCTTGACAAAACAGACCAGAGCAGCATCTTTAACTAGAGAAGGAGATTTTTACCCAAAGAAATTGCGGCGTACATGTTGAAAAGTTGATGCTAAACTGCATTGCTGGCTTATGAATAATACCGATAGTATATGAAAGATGTGAAATGGTTTAAGGTGCCATGTAACACAAATGCTGCAACAGTTGAATAATACCAGCTCACAAGTCAAGTCTCATGTCTGTGGTTTGGCATCTGCCGCATGCCATCAAGTCTGATATATCTAAGGAATTCAGAGCATGCACTGTATCATCACGCCTTGATCAATCTGGCACGTTTTAAAGTGCCTGATCCTCTTTGTTGTGGTTGGTCCATCAACCTGTACCCTTGATCGCACAGACATTGCATTTAGTGATCCTTCAGCACGGTGGCACAGTGGTCAGCGCTCTTGCCTCGCAGCATGAAGGTCCCAGGTCGAAAACGGTGGAAGGAGTTCAATTGCAAAAAAAAAAAAAGCAACAAAAACACATTCATTCATTCATAGATTCAACTTTATTGTCATTGTGCACAGTACAAGTACAGAGACAACGAAATGCAGTTAGGATTCCACTATCCATTGTAGAGTATAACAATAAAGCATTACAACATGGCTGACACTTCTGCGGGGAGGCTGTAGGCAAATATGTGGTGGGAGCTCACATGCTATCCAGAGGAAGAGAACACACACCTCCTGACCTCGCTCAAAAGAAGTCATGTAAAAACAAAAGTAGTTTTTGAAACATTGAGACGAAACCTTGGTTTGACGTGACTGAGCAGATGTTCCCGGCTGGAGCTTGTTTACTATCTTTCTGTTCCACCGTGAAAGACAGTATTTTCAAACATGCACACTCAGCAGTTTCTTCCGTGCTCTTATGTAAGACAAACATGGAAGTGTCAGCTTCCTCAAGGCCATGGGAAGTGAAACATGCTTAAGAAACCTGTCCTATGTTTTCGACTGATGTTCCCTTGGCGGGGAGGGGGCGGGGCATTACGTCCCACTGCATTTCAACACACAAATATGTACACGCACACAAACGCACAGCATGCCTGGCGCACACTCTCCTGTCACTGTGAGAGACTTTATTGTCAGGACATCAGCTGTGATTATAGCGAGATACGGTCAGTACATGTTTTGAGAAAAGGGTTGTACGGGAGGAGATAAGGTCTGCTTTCCCATAATACTTCAGAATGTGTGTGTGTGTGTGTGTGTGTGTGTGTGAGAAGGACATAATACAATGTCGTTTGTCCTCTCACCTCCTCCTCCACTTCATGCTCTTCACCGTACATCCCTTCTCCCCTCCGTCCTAACCACCAACCTCTGTCAATGCATTATTTACGGCACCTCCATTCTTACTTGTCACTATTGCCAAGTTTTTGCATGGTATCCCTCTGCACGTCACTCTCTTGATTTCCGCAGAAACTCTCTATCACACACACATGCACTCTAGGTGGGAAAAGGAGAGGAAGGCATGGGAAGAAGGAAAGGAAGAACAATTGAACTGACATCAGCAGTAAGGGTAAGAAGGACACAGGGAACTGAATGGCAAAAGAAAGAATTGTGGAGAGATGAATGGAGCGGAGAGTTCAGCAGCTGTCTTCTCTTTCAACTCTTGTCTATTGTGTTCCGCCGACAGACTGGCAGACAGACGATTAGAGCCAGTTGGCACAGTTCGATTGGTCCACTTAGCAGAGAGCCACAGAGGGGATCTGTAACTTCCCAGATAGAGAAAGTCACATATGACTCACCCAAAGTCCCCTGCATCACCGGAATACATTTGTAGTACGTAGCATGGTCAGTATTATATCATCCTAGCAGCTTGGGTATTTCTATGAATCCATTTCCGCTGCGGGATTAAAGTCGGTGGATTTGTGTGTGATTTTTCTGACAAATGCTCTGTCCCCAGAGAGCAGCAGTGGCTGAGCTTCTGCGAAACACTTCTAGTGTACCTGTTGCTTATGTGAAACCAAAAGTGAATCTACAGGGACAAAAGCAATTCATTTGAAGAATAAATCAGCACCAGGTTGATTGATATTGTCGGGACAGAAACAAAACAACACAAGATATCTGGTTTTGCAAACGAACGATGATTTAAAGCAGAAATAGAGAACTTTTCAACTTTCCTCCCAGTATTTCTCTGTGGTATTACTGTTGGCGCTGCTGCTGCAAAGACAGCGTTAGCAACATGGCGACTGCAGCAGCCTGGCAACTGTGCTAGGAAAAGGCAAAATAAAACACTCGGATGTATTAATAAGGATGCATTCAGTATTTTGTTACTTACTGATCTAGGAGAAAGAATGATGATACCACCTGGTGGTAAGAGGAAACATATCAGCCAGGGAGTTGACTTCACCGATGCTATCCATCGGGTGAATGCCTTTTTCGTTCCCTCTTGTTTGATCTCGGTTTCTATCACTCTCCCGCTTCACCTTCTTTGACTCCTCCATCCGCAGATTTTGTTTCTTTTGCGATGTAGTTTCCACAGTTATTCCAGTTGTTCCATCATTACCTAGGGATAGTGACCGGGAAAAATGATGTCTCTTCCTGTTTTGGTTTAAACGATGGCAGACTCGTATCCTTTGTGCCGTAATGTGACCTTCATTTTTGCTGGTTCAGTAGTACTTAAAATCTCCTGAACTTTAGGTGCAAATGTAAGAACAGGCCACTTGTTGAATTTGTACTCATATCATCAGAGTAGCCGCTACCTGCTGGCAACTGTAGCTGCCGTTAGAAACTGAGCTCCATTAGCCATGCAGTTAGCGGTCTGGTCTGGGAGCTCAGAGCACCAGTGGAGTGTTGGTGTTTACACTGCTAGCACAGGAGCTAGCAGTGTAACAGTGGAGGGCTGGGGCTAGCTGGTTAGCATGCTAAATATGCTTTTCAACACAATAGCCTACATAGACGTCATAGCATCAAAACATTTTATTCCTTTATATTCTATCGATAATTTAGTTCTGAATGTTTTCAGCCAAAATTCTTACATATTGCACCTCTTTCACGCCAGGCAACTTTTATCTCAGCTCTGTAAAAAGACATGCAAGTAAACAAATTGCTGGATAAAACACAGAATTGCATGCAATAATGCTCTTGTGTTTAGAATATTACCATAATCATGACCATGGCAGCCAAGGCGGTTACAGCTGCAGTGAGCTGGCACAAACAGGCGCCTCTTTAAATGTAAATGAGCCTTTAGAAGCTACTAAAGGTCGTAAGTAAGTCATGTCCTTGCTGAGCTACAGCTCCGCTCTGGGCCTCACTTCTTGTCTCACTCTCTTTACCTTCTGACACACACATACGCTCACATGGGCTCACATACGCGCACTCACCGTTTCTCGCAGCGTCCGTGTTGCCGGCCCGTGCAAAAACAAAGCCCGAATGAATGTTTGATTATGTGATCGGCATTGATAGTAGCTTGGAGGGGAGGAATGTGCCGACCCAATAGCAGCCGAGGCCAGAGTAAAGAGAGCGACAGAGAAAGGTGCAAGGAACAATGAACTCTGGACGGATCCAGTTTGATCTGAAACCGACGGGTGGAGGGACGCTTACACTGAAAAGATGTCAGATTTCAGACAACTTTTTTACGATTTTCCCCTTGATGTCTGCTGCTCTCTCCTCCGTTCTTTCACTCCCTTTTTCATTATTTTGCAAACAAATTTCCTGATAAAAATAGCCAAGGAACAAAGAGATGTTTTCATCGCTGCTTGTGTGTGACCGATGTCTGAGTGGGTGAGAGACAGAGAGAGAGAGAGAGAGAAATGGGGACAGTTGTTTGTGCACACAAACGCTGGTATTCGTGCCTGTACTGTACAGTGTGTGTGTTTATGGAAGCGAGAGAGCCAGAGTGGGAGAGAGTGAGAGAATGGAGAGGGATTACAAAGGGCATGTGTGTGTGTGTATGTGTGTGAGTGCGCAACCAGCGAGCCTCATTGGCCAGATGAGTTGTGTTCACTACAAAAGAGAGACTTTGGCGAGATGAGAGGCAGTAAGCTCAGGGATTAGGTCTGTTGGGCAACAGAGCACCAGGCCGCGGGGCAGGCTTTCTGGTTGGCTTACTGGAAGGATGGAGCCCATGTGTCATGTGGAGCTTGTTTGGGAGACTGAGGGGCTGGTGTTTGTCTGGTACAGTCACGTCCGTCCTGGTAGTCAGCATTCAGCAGCTAGTAATTAGCATTTTACCAGCTAGAGAAAACTACATAGAGACAGAGAAATCACATGCGCACAGCTTTACGTCATCCCCCTGACTTGTAAAAATGGGATACGGAGACAGATTGTCTCGCAAAATTATCACAAACAAATGCAAAGCAGCTGTCACATAACTATTCTAGCACCTTCAAGTCATCCTAGAAATATTTGAGAACAATCGAGAGAGGGCGAGGCCTGGTTTTGAAGATGTGACAGACGAGCAGTGCAGGCAGACGAGTTATGAGTGTGAAGCTGCTTTGTGGCTTGAGTTTCTCGCTCTTTCCTTCCTGACTTTACCTCAACTCTCTTCCTCCTCAGAGGCTTTGTACCCCACTTATTCACAGTCACGAAGGGCTCTGTTTATTAGTCTAACAGAGACAGAATACATTCGGTGTGTTGCACTCTCATTGATCTCTCTCGAGGTCTCTTTCTCACCATGGCTTCATCTTTCACGTCAACATATTATCCTAATGTAATAAGTTATGATAAAGGGGAAAAGACTGCAAAGTAATTTTACATTTCTATAAGTCTATAAGTGTTTAGGGGTGTAAATATAAGTGTACATGGCTGAAAAGTAATTTGCTAGCGCCTGTAGCTGGCTGATGTTAGAGCTCTGTTGCTTCTCCTCTCCTAGCCTGAGAAATAATGAACTCCTCAGGGAAGGTGGATTGTCGACTTTTCTTTAAAGAACAGGAGCTTCTTTCCTCTCCCCTCTGTTTCCCTAAAGCGACTGTCCCACATTTACCTGTGCACGTTCAGATCCGTGTCATACTTTGCTTACGACATGAAAACACAGGATTTAGCAAGCAATTTTCAGGCAATAAATGTACTTGAGTAATAAAAGTACTAATTTTCAGATTACTGGAATCAGTGTTTTATTTAATCCGATTGCTGATTTTTAAAAAAAGCTCTACTTTGGCTCTGATGCAGCACGGGATCTGCAAAGTAACAGGTAACTGAAGTTATCAGATAAACATTGAGGGTGACAAGTACAGTGTTTCCCTCCAAAATGTAGTGGAGTGGAAGCATAAAGTAGAGGAACATGGAAATACAGTGCAGTAAAAGTACCTTGAAATTGTACTTAAGCACAGTGCCTGAGTAAATGTCTTTAGTTACAGTCCATCACTGGAATCAGAGAGTGTGTAATGACAGTGGAGCTACAATTGCGACTTTATTTGTCTTCGTCCTCTCCTTTCGGTATTAACCAAAAGCTACTGAAGGAGAAAGTGAGCCGACTGTCAGCATGTAAAAGGCTCGGCCGAGATGCGCTGTGTAGTGGAAAAGGAAGCTACGCAACTCTAATGGCGAGTTCGTTAAATTATTTGGTTTTGTCAGGTTTGGTCAATCTCTAGAGAAACTGCATCAAGCCATCATACCTCTCCAGAACCTACAGCAACAACACAAGTCCTGCAGCATTCGTGCTTCCTGTAAGTGACGCCGGGGTTTCCGCCTGTTCTTGCATTAACAGCCAAAGCAGGACAATGGCTTTGTATTTAAGCAGCAAATTTAAGTTCCTAAAACCTGAGTAGAAGCACTATACAAGTCATATAAGACAGAAAGGTATGACACATGTAGAATTTGAAAAGAAACTTTCAGCTGTTACCGCTTGAACTGAATATCTCTCTTTAATCTTGAGTAATTGATTATATTCTGCCTTTGATTATTTATACTTTTACTGCTGAGAGGTTATGAAGGCTTATTCAAATGTTTACTTACTGAAGTGCGCTACGATGTGGAAACAAATGTACTAACTTCTACTGAACTCGCACAATGTTCAACTCTGTTTGCCCACATTCTGATAGTGAATCTCATCTCTACGGTTAGCGGAATCTGGTGTTTACCTTGAAAACAAGCCATAGTGCGAGTGTGTGTTCCAGAGAAAAATATTCTTCCTGTTCCCTCTGCGCGCCTTATTTCCAAGGAAGGAGTGTTGAGTCATAATATTTCAACATATCTACAGTACTTCCACAGACTTCTTTTGGATGATTGGATCGTATTCCTTGCTTGTTAACACGGTTGAAAGACACTTACAAATTATAAAATGGTGTGAAATTAGTGTGTGAGTGAGTAAGTCGGTTAACAATCCCCTCAATTATTTTTATTTCGCGTTTGAGCTTGTCAGGAACAGGACGAGTCTCCGAGCTGTTATTTCAGCTTGGAAAAGATATGATTTATTTATGCTGAGACATGTTGTGTAATCACTGCCCGCATGCCGGGTTTACCACGGTGCATTTTCAAAAAGCTTCAGCCTCCCTATTTGTTTGACATGCAAAGTTCTCACCAGCAGATGCTCTCCTCTTACATCATGTGAGTGCATCTTGGTCAGAGAGGTTTGGATTCTTATTTGAATGTACCCGTGAAACTTTCCACACACACCCTCCATTAAGAATCTGAATGCGCCAGTGCCAACCTCTTTACTGGGCCATGTGTTTTTAAAAAAAGACCTTCATAAGCTCTCTCTTTTATTTTTCTTGTTTTCTATTTTAAAACTTTTTTAAATACTTTCCACCATGGTCCTTATGTTCCAATCCATCCTAAATGGCCCTGATTGTAGTTATTCAGTTTTATTAAGCACTGCAACAAGAGCAATCTGAGACATCATCGGTGTACTAGCTCCACCTAGTGCCAGAATGTGTAAAAAAAAAAAAATTAAAAAAAATTGCTGCTCGCAGTGATCAAGAAGAGTGAGGAGCGAAGAATGTCTGCAGAGAAAACCAACTACTGAAAAGTTTTTGGTGATAGAATTATAAGATATTTTCGAAGATATAGAAGTAAAAAAAAAAAAACAAATCACATGTTATCCTAATAGCCTGACATATCATTGCCTCAGATTAAATTCATAATCAATATACAGATAATTCCTAACTAAGATCTATTATGTGCTTCATTGATCAGGAAATAATCTTCACTCTCATTCTCTTCCGAACTTTATGTTTTTTTTTAATATATTCATCTACTCTCTATTCATTCGGAGACTTAGCAACACATTGATGGGACGTCACAGGTGAAATGTTGTTTCTAAAAGGTGCAATATGTGAGAATTCTTATTTCAAAACATTCAAATATTAAGTAGAACAGAATGTGAAGAAATAACAGTCAAAGACATCCACATTTTCTGTCGCAGCGGTATCTACTTAAAGACGACGCCCACCGCGGCCACAGTCTTCATCCTGCTGCCGTCCCACCAGACTACTGAGCCGCTTCATTCATCGGGCTGTGAGACTCCTGAGCTAATCCTCAACAACACTCAACACTCCATAAAATAGATGTAGCAGGACTCAAGGACTCTAACACTAGTTCTAATAAATGAATGACTTCTGTACCTTGTACTGACATTAGCATGCTAAACAGCTAGCCCCGGGCCTGAAAACCGCTTTCCCCCAGAGGTCCAAAGCTCGATGCCTCGCTACAGTCATGGGTGTATAAAAAGAATACAGTTAGCAGCAGTTAGCAGTCAGTCTGGTGATATGCTGCTCCTACATGTGTTGGGAGTATGAATTCAAGGTGACCAATTACTTACGTATGGTACCTTTGAATACTTATCAAGAAATTAAATACTGATGATCAGAACAAGTTGAGTTTTTTTTTTTGTTTTTTCCTTGGTGGAAATCAAAATATGTCCAAAACATCTGAAACCAAGAGGGATATAATAGTACACACAGATAACATGATAAAACTTAGACTGTACTTACAGATGTGTCGGGACGCAGTTTTCAGACCTCTCTTTGGTGTTTCATCATACACAGAAGAACCCTGCAACTTGCAGTGCAGCTGAACATTAAATCATCATCAACCATAACTCGAACACAACCAACATAATTCAGCAATTGCTCCTCTTCGGTGTTAAACTTTTGCTTGAGCAGATATTGATTGAAGCAAGATGTTATATTGCAGAGGATGGTCAAAGATGCCTTTGCCCGAGTCCTCAGCAGCAGCCTGGGTTCAAATCCTTTGCTGCATATCTTCCCTTCTGCTCTCTTTTCCCACCTGCATGTCAGGCCTGTCCTGTCACAATAAAGGCTAGTTTGGGCTCAGTTACATTTAGGTGCTCTGGTTTCAGGGTGACCTGCTTCACAGTGGACACAGGTGTTCCCAGTAACATTAATGGTCAATGCATTCCCGTTAGTGACCCAGTAAGTCATGCCAGTCAGCTCGCATGCATAATGGAGGGAAGTTATCTCAAGTAATCTTGTTAATAACACCAGAGCTTGTCCTGCAATCATAAGTCCGCTGTGAAAAACGCTGTCGTATGTGCTCTCAAAAAGACAGAGGCTGAACAGATTTCACTTGATCAGTGGGTGTTTTCGAGGAGGTGACCCAGTCAGGAGGCTGTAGGAGGCCTATGTATTAATATTAATGTGAGTCACCTCTCCAGTCAAAGAAGAACAAGGGGTCAAGATGAGAAGGAGACCACGGTGAGTGAAAAGTCCACGGGAAATAAAATTTGAGTCTTTTCGTCCAACAGATGTGATGGGGGGATATTTTGGGTAACTGATGGCTGAGATTATTAGAGAAGAGTCTGTTGAGAAAATTAAAAAGTGAGTAGATGGTTTCATCATGCAAAGACTACCAATACAACAAAGTAAAAATACTCCATAACAAGTAAAATTCTTGAATTCAATATTTGATCAACAATCTTATATCATCAACAGTTATTGAAATTAACCATATTATGTCTCTTTAGTTTAACTGCTTACAACCACTGAAAAGCCACACCTCTGCACTGCTGTATTGTACTGGGGTATGAATACATTTAACTTTTCATATAGCTTTAATTTAAACTTGATGATCAGTCTGACCTTAAAGGACAACACAGTGTCATACTGTTCTACTTTGTTTATATGTGGTGGACCCTGCCACCTTCCTAGCTTCAAACAGTGTTCTGGGACCTTATCTTCCTCTGAGAACAGCCTGTTTATTCAGATATGGAAATAATATATTTTTGAGTTTGTATTATCACCTCATTAATAATGTAAATATTAAAATTCTGAGTTTGAATTTCTTCTCCAAAACTACATAATGCTCCTTTAAAGGCCACTATTGAGTGCAGCAAACACCCTGGTTTTTATTAGCTCAATCTAATGCTGCGTCTCTCCAGCATGTCCTCTTTCTGTCGATGGAGCATTCTCGCAGGTGGACATCTAACAAATCAGCACACAAACCTCCATGACATGGCGTGACGGGCAGCCTTTGACAGTGTTTTCGCAAGCAGGTAGGTGACCTCTGCCCCCGCTCAGAAAACAGTAATTATAGAGCTTTAACAGCCTTACTCCAAGCCTCTCCATCACCACAACTTTCAAACTGAACTTGAATAAAACTGAGGTTGTGATGGTTAACGTGGATTTTACATTACATTTTAGCAAATTGAATGTATGCTCTCAAGTAGCTTTGCATTGCCAAATTCTCTTTTAATTTCTTCTCCGAAACTACATACTGCTCCTTTGAGTACAGTAGATCATGTACTCAGTGCAGTTTCAGTGTATTATAACTGCTGCATGCAGTTAATTGTGAGGTCAGACTACAACCACTAGATGACAATATAGAGCTCAAAATCATTTAAGAGCTGCCTGCTGATTGTCTCAGTCTCATAGCAGCTTGTCTTACACAGAAGTTCAGCATTTCGAACTTTTGTGTCCTTGTAATGGATCACAATATTTCGACATTAACCTCCCATCTGATAATTTGCGTCTAATCAACTCATATTCCCGTTTCTTAAAATAATAATAATATATAAAAATAATTAAAAAAATAATAAATGACAGTTGTGCATGTAAATCCATCATTCAATCATGAGTTGCAACAGATAGACATTAGATCGTGAAGCAAGAAAAGATGACAGGGCTGCAGCAGCTCTTTGTCGAGAGTAAATTACGCACACGGTCCCCCAAAACCTGTCGTCCAATCAGAGCGCGGCTGGCTCTGCTGCATGGGGCAGTGTGCGCCTCGGAGGCTGTCTGGCCAGCTGAGAGGTGGTCTTTGTATGACAGAGCTGAACAAGGGCTCCTGACTCTGCAGACAACAGGCGCTGCTGCAGCTGCTGGGAGCGCAGAGGTTCAGTTCACAGAGAGGTGAGAGGAGAACCGCACCGCAGACCAAAGACGCGCACAGGGACGAGCGACTCTTTTTTTTATTCTGGTGCCTTCTTCAAGTTCTTCAGAACGAACTTTTTTTTGAGAGCCCGATGTCTTATACCTTCATCTCGAGGCTCACCCTGAGGTTCAGACTGGCGTGAGCACACAAACAAAAACAAAACAAAAACAAACAAAAAAAACTCCAGAACTTTGCCTGAGAAGCATCTCGGCTCAGAAATGGGCAGCACGCTGGTGTGGCTGTCCCTCGCGCTGTCAGTGGCGTTTTCCGCCGGGCAAGACTCAGGGCCCGGGGCCACGAAGGAGGACATCCCGGAGGGCGCATCCACCCTGGCGTTCGTCTTCGATGTGACCGGCTCCATGTACGACGACCTGGTCCAGGTCATCGAGGGCGCGTCCAAGATCCTGGAGACATCCCTGAGCAGACCGCAGAGACCTTTGTATAACTTCGCTCTGGTGCCCTTCCACGATCCAGGTAATATCAGCAGAGTGTGTGGAGTGAGACTGAGCACTTTTTCCTCTCTTTCTTTTTTTTTTTTTTTTTTTTAGCAACATTACTTCTGCACACTTTGCGCATTATTTAGAGTTTCCCCTCTGCAGTGACGACAAAAGCACACAGAAAAGTGAGAAATGTGGTAGTTTGCTCACAGTCCGCCCTCTGAATGCCTAATGTCCCTCACACCTCCAGAGGAGGGACTCCGGCGGATCCTGTCTCCGCGCACAGATGTTCAGCCTGGCGGTCACTATCATTAGCATTCCGCCAGGGTTAGTGTGTGTGGCTTTAGGTTTGCAGTGCGGCTTGATGATTATCATCACCCCATGGTGCTCTCTCATTCTCCGCAGCTAATGCCTGGACAATATATCACTGGGCTAGTTAACAGTAATCCTGGCTTGTAGGTCAGAGGTGCAGAAACACAGTCATGTAAAAAAAAAATAAAAAAAACTGTTAAATAACATACACTGAGTTAAGATTTGAGTCTTCCTGGTCAGTGGGATGAGAGTTTGGCAATGCATTTATGTACTGAGTTACCAATATAAAAAATCCACATTAACCATCACAACCTCAGCTTTATTCAAGTTCGGTTTGAAAGTTGTGGTGATGGAGAGGCTTGGGGTAAGGCTGTTAAAGCTCTATAATTACTGTTTTCTGAGAGGGAGCAGAGGTCACCTACCTGCTTGCAAAAACACCCATCAAAGGCTGCCCGTCACGCCATGTCATGGGGGTCTGTGTGCTGATTTGTTGGATGTCCACCTGCGAGAATGCTCCATCGACAGAAAGAGGACATGCTGGAGAGACCTTGTAAAAGTCGACAGCGGCAGGCAGAAATGAGAGACAAGTGGGAGGCAGTCGGGGTGTTTGCTGCACTCAGTAGTGGCCTTTAAAGAAGCATTATATAGTTTGGGAGAAGAAATTCAAACTCAGAATTTTAATATTTACAATATTAATGAAGTGATAGTACAAACTCTAAAATATTTATTTTCTCCGTAACTGAATAAACAAGCTGTTCTCAGAGGAAAATAAGGTCCAGAGAACAATGTTTGAAGATAGAAAGGTGGCAGGGTCCGCCACATATGAACAAAGTAAAACTGTATGAAACTGTGTTGTCCTTTAAGGTCAGTTTACTCAGTCATGAAAATGAAAAGAGTTTGTTTATCTAGTTTGTTTAGGCATAAAAAATGAAGATAATTTTCCCTCTTATTCAAATTTCTTCTTCAAAACTACAGAGTGCCCGTTTAAACATTCTACAGTGCAACTTATTACAGTTGTCCAGGACATCTGTCAAGAGTGACTTAACTAGGGATGAGAATTTCAAGCAAAAATGAACTATTAGACCATCACTCAGTTATTTGAAGATCTGCTCTTTGTATGTACTGTAGCGTCTTAGAATAACGGTAGTAATACGTTTTTTTCTTACTCAAATTGAGGGTCTCAGGACAGAGGATGTAGTTCGCTGCACAGACTGTAAAGCCGGCTGAGGCAATGTGAGTGTGATTTTGGGCTTGGGAAATCAAATTGATTTGAATTACGAAAAAGTAGCGTGAAATATCCACATTTTTCTATTTTAACAACTATTGGAACATCTGAAAATCATGAACCATCCCCAGACTAAACTTTTCCACTGGTGGCACTGGTGCCCCAGTTTTGCATGTGCTCTCATTTAAATAAATAAAAACATGCATTTGCACCTTTATTCCTTTTACAATCATTACAGTCATCAAAATAATGGGTTAATGAAATACATGTATATGTTTTATTAGGTGCACCTAAATAAAAAAGTGCAACCACTGGTAAAAGTTAGTCCCGCAGCCCTGTCGTTTCTTACCACAGTTTTGTAGTATTTGTTTACAAGGTTGCCAAAATCGGATTTAGGCTCTACCCGCCCGTCATCACTTTACGATAGATACCTTTAAAACGTACTCAGTTGAACTTGATTGTACTTAGCGACTGCAGAACCAAACGGATCCAAGAGATCTGAGAGAGAAGGAACAAGATGAATCGACCGAGGTGATCTGTGGGGTGAAGAGTCAGATTCTTATTCCAGATGTTTTTCCTCCTCTGCTAAACTTCAGCATGTCACACATTCTTATGAAGCTCAATTCCTCAATCACCGATTCAAGCTGCGGCTCTGTGCTTAGAATAATAATTATATCCAGGGAAGAGCCATGCTCAGCGTACACACATGTAACAAATGATGAACTCATAGCCGCGTGCCTCGCGGGGGATGGAAATCTTAGATCATTAGCAGATGATAAAGGAGATGTGAAGCGTTGTATATTGGACAAAGCAGGAGTATAGTGAAAGAACACTGTGATTACAACGTGCGTCTGACTTCAGGGATTGATTCAGAGCAAATGTTACCCCTGCTAGAAAGTAATTACAGGATTCTCCTCAGCTCGATTCTCTTCTCTTTGTGCTTGTCCCTCACCACTCAGTGACGTTCGATTGCTTCTTTAAATGTTTACGAGGATGTCAGAATGTGTTCTCCAAACCCCCCAGGGGAATAGAGGAATGGTTTGCACAGCACACTGCGAGCAGGGGTAGCTGAACATTTCCCCAAATGTTGTTCTGCCCCTTTCCGTCCTTCTCTGACAATATCCCGAAACCCTCTGAGAGGATCAGTTTTGTTTTCATAGGAACCTTTATTTAGGACTCGTTTCATTCTGACACAGATCCATTTTCTCCGCTTTCCATCCGACCCAGCGCGATAACGCAGTCCCTCCTGTTTGACTTGGCTCCCTTTAAATCAGAGGCCGGAGCTTCCCCTCTATTTACACTGCAATCTGACACGGTAAACATTAGAGTGTGTGTTTGTGTATCTGTGTTTCTCTCAGTCTGTGTCTGTGTGTGTGTGTGTGTGTGTGTGAAGCGAGAGTGTCAGGAGGATGCCTGGATATTGGGGTCAGGCTTGTGTGGGAAGATCAGTCAGGAAGCCTCCCCCCTCTCCTCCATCCTGCAGGGAGAGAAAGAAAGAAAGCAAGAGGATACTTCACAAGTCATTTTACTGAGGCACAGGGGTTGTGTATTTAACACTACAGTCTGAAAACACACCAGTGGTTGGGCCGAATCTTTGGCTACCCCGTTGTGTTATTGTTTCATTTCAAAATGCCATTCACTTAATGAGAGATCCAAAGTAAAAACCACCTTGACTGTTGAAATAACACGAACATCTCACTTCTTGAACTACAGACCAGAGAACAGTGACTAATCTGTCATTGAAAAATCCAGTCTGAGAAGTTAAAGGTGTATTGCAAGCAGACTCACTGGACTCATGAAACATTTATTTGAGAAAAACACAAGTATTTCACATCACATTTACCCCTGAATAAAGTCTAGTTGTGTTTTACAATCAACCACACAAGAGGGAACTCTACATGTGTCTACACATGTGTCTCTAGTGCCCTCTGAGATCCTTCACGGCTCTGCTGACGTCCATACACGCACATGCTCGTCCTTGTAAATAGTACCTTGCTGTGAGAGGATGTGTTTGTGTGTATCTTGTACGTGTTTGTGTGAGTGTTTAATTAGCTGAAGTTGAGATGGGTCAGAGCCCCTTGCCTTGGGTCAGGGGGGAACCCAACACTCTCATCGCGGTCGCACACATTCAGTGCAGTCAGAAGTTATTAAGACGGCGAAACTTTTAGTTGTGTTAGCAATGCACTCCAGTAAAACAGATTTAAAATAATGTTCACGCTCCGACTCGGCGCAGCTCAGATTTTAAATGTCAGAAAACAAAGTAAAGTTACGTAAGCTTAAATTAGGTCATTATATTTGATGTTTTGGACGCTTTCCAGGGTGAAAAGTCACAATCTATTAAATGTTTGTCAGAAAGCTTTATTTCGAAAGTCTAACTGGATGTTGCAAGTTGTTGCTTTTGCCTGACTTGACAGCAGAGCCCTCGTCGGTGGGTACCGGTGCAGTCCATTGCAATTCGGAAGTCGCAACTTCCGAGTCGGTATTCCCGACTTCAAGTCTCAAAGCATCCCAGTGCATCTGCTGGGAAAAACATGGATGCTCGCTGCGACAAATGGGTGTTTGATGGAAATTCTGCGAAAAGTTGGCGAACTCTACGTGGATCTTGCCCAAGTTTCTGACTTAGAATTCCGACTTGGATGACCGTACCAGTGCACTTTTCTGTGTCTGAGGTCCACGTAGCATAAGTAGCACATCATAGTTTGAAGCTTAAGGTCGCTGACCAAGCGGCCGTATTTGACAAGTCTGACAGGCACTTCATTTGATGCGTACTGACTGTCAGCACTCCTAATTAAGGAGGTTTGTGGTCATGTTAGCTTGTCTGTCCTTTAGCAGGATCATGGAATGACTATTCGCCCGAATTTCACAACACTTGGTTGAAGAGTACAGCATGGGCCAAGGAAGAACCGATCAAATTTGAGCATTGTTTTGCAAGTTTGTTAACACTAACAATAATCCAGTAGATGGTAGTAAAGGTCAATAGTCAAAAAGACGGTGACTCTTCACCATCACCATCAACATTCATGGGTATCATTAACCTTCTGCGGTCGTTGACACATGTAGTTCCTCAAGCTTCATACTGATGGGAGACAGAGTTGTTTGCAATCAGCTCCACCAGATAAATGAGGGAAAAACAGTCGTACCTTTATAATATCGACCATTAAGTTTGTGCTTGTAGAGTTGCCTATCATAGAAGAGTGGACTACTGTCCTTGGCGGAGGTCTGCGCTCTCCGCCTACCCTTCTAGCTGTAGTAGTAATTGTTGCATCTCAAATTTAGTGTGCTGGAGAACCGAGCCAAACCAGGGAAACGTATCTCCGTCCTGATACTTTCTGACAGCACTGGATGTGTTAGGGTGAAGGTACAAGCCAAACAGAGAGAGGCTGAGTTAGACTGCGACATCTGCCAGAATGCTCACCCCAAGAAGTTCAGACTCAGATTTTGGCGTTCCAAAAAACGAAATCAATCACTGACGAGTTTTGCTTCTGTTTGATTGGTATCTAGTGTTTGTTTCAGCGATGTGCTCTGTAGATTGGTTACGCTGAGCTGATGGCTACCCTTTTCCTGCCAGTTAACTTCAGCTTTGGACCAAAGCCCTTGGCGCTGAGTGATGGGAGGAGATGACGGGATAGCTTCTGCCTCCACTGCGTGATCAAAGGCACTCATCTCAGAGCTCCTTTTGTTGGTGTGCAGCCTCCTGTTCCACCGTCCCGTTCTCCCTTTGTTTCCTTCTTTTCCAGAGCAGCAGTTTTATGTCTGAACCGCCCCGGCTGTGTGAGATTACAAGGAGCCTGCGTTTAGCTGGACAGAGTCAATAATGATGCTATTAGGCAGGAATGCCAAAAGAGAGAGGTGGAGGTTTTTTGGGGGGGAGAATTAGAGGAGGAGTGTGGCAGGCTACACTGTGTGACTGTGTGTTTCATGTTCTAATAGACCTGCCCTGGAATATTAAAATGGCCTTTAATTTTTAGGACTGTACATGCACCTTCTGAAGTGCCCCGAGGTGCTCTTAGCTCTTAACAGCTTCAACTGCGTTTAGCTTTGTAATGTGTGCGCAGAGGTTATCCCCCTTTCATCTTGGAAAGCAGCACATACCTGAGGACTGCGACAGGAATACTTTACCCGCGTCCATTCTGCCTGTTTACTGATGTGTGTATGACAGCTTGAGCGATCCAGAGGCTAATGACGGATGTTGCTGGTGTTTAGAAAAGTCACAGGTGGTTGACCTTTGGATGCACCGCTTGACATCAGTGACCCATTCAAGAAGCATTTTGTCAAACATCTCTACTGTCCTCCACGTTGGGTCTGTTTCCCTCTAGGATTTGTTTTCCAACCTCTGTTGAATTCTGAGCCTCACCCTGAGGTCCTGAGGGGTTCCTGTGACCTGGTCGTGACCTTCGGGACTCTTTGACATCACCGTCTGGGCTCCCATCAATATCCTCTTGACCTTTTGTGGCTTGTTTTTTTGTCTGTGCTCTAGAACCTTTCGGGCAACTGTCTGAGCATGGAGACATGAACATCGGACGGACCAAATCCTGTCTCGTAGTATTATGATTGAGACTGAAACGATTATTTTCATTGTCGACGAGTCTGTTGATTATTCTTTTCAGTTAAATGATTCGTTTTGGCCAACAAACTATGAGGAATGGTGAAAAATGTCAAACAGTGACGTCCAAATATCCAAATATATTCAGTTTTTTTGTCATCGAGGAGTAAAGAAACTAGAAATCACTCACACTTAAGAAGCTGGATTTAGAGAATTTGACTGTGTTTCTTATAAAAACCCTGTTAGTAGTAGTAGTTCACCCACAAGCAGTATTTTGGTCATCATTTTCTATCATCTAACTGGTACCTTAAGCATCACATCACCACCAACTGAGCCCCTTGCATTTTTTCTGAATAAACGTAGAACTTAAGGAGATCGATAACCGATATTTGCAACCGATATACGTTTGCAGTAAAGATAAAAAATCTTAGTGTCAGATTTGTGAATATGCAGTGATGGAATGTAACTGTAACTACCATTTACTCAAGTACTGTGCTTTAATACGATTTTGAGGTACTTTTCTCTGGTATTTCCATTTTTGCTACCTTATTCACCCACTCCACTACATGTATTTAATAACTTTAGTTATTAGTTACTTGACTGACTATTCAGTGTTGAAAAGGCTATTATTTGTGACGTGCAACCAATCAGAAAGTGTTGTGGGCGGAACATTTAGTGAGACCACAGGTGGCTACAGGCAGAGAAAGGATGCTGCTTTAAAGCCAAAGTAGCACATTTTTTGAAATTAATTAGTTTTATTGGCAGTTGGACAAAAAACCTGTGGATACCAATTATCTGAAAAAATGCTGAATACTCGCGCTGATAATCGGCCAGGCTGATAATCAGTCTGACCCAACTGTAAAGCAATGTGGTCCAGTTTTCAAGTTGAGACTGTGAATTTATAACTTAATTTTCTGGATCGCAACAGACATGATAGTGTTATTTAAAAGGTGAGAAGCTTAAAAAAAACAAAAAACATCAACTCTCTTTTAAAGGTGTTTCACTCCCCAGAAGAATCGAATCATCCCCCTCTGCATGTTTGTAGAACTTGCAGTGTGTTTGCAGCATGTCTACGATGTGTTTTCCCTGTTCTGGGCCAGACATGTTTACCTGACCTATCCCTAACTCTTACCATGTGTCCACAGCATAAGCAGCCAGTCACTCCATTTATCTAAGAGAGCCGAGCACCCGAAGCAAGTCAGGTGATTTTGATAACAGCTGCCACTGCGAGCTGTGCTAGTGGCTGGAGTCACATGACAGTCAGAAATGTCTTACGGATAACACACTGACTCATTTTTGTGGCCCTACAGCAAAAGTTTGGGTCCCACGCCACTCTTTCAAGTGCAGTCCAAGTGGATTGTTTCCAGCTGCTCATTGCCAGCTATACCAACTGCAGAACATATGTACATTATGTTGTATATTAGCATCTGCCAGTCAGCATTTTTAGTGCTTTATTACTCATAATAATAAGCGGCAACCTCAGCACTTTTACTGTTGCCCCTTCCACGAGGGCTTTCCCCAAATCAGTGATTTTTATAGTCAATTTAGACTCTACAGATCGATGTCTAGACGTTCTTATTAGGAAACATTTTTCCCCAAAGCACCTCTTAGCACTGATTCTCAATTTCATTGTTTTACATCATACTTTTGAGGTCTGGAAAACACATTTGGATCACATTAGATTTATGTCCATAAAAGATCTGGTTCCAAAGTTGAACACTACCATGGCTTGGTATGGCATGACCTCATTTTCTTCACTGTGTAAGCTGTTTATGTACACTTCAGTTGAAACACATGTTAGGTTTCAGCAGCTTGGCTGGTGTGGTCAGAGTGACATGTGTTCTCAAACTGTTAATATTGAAGTGACGTGCTTCATCACAAAAACAGATAGAGGACACTGTTTTTGAGTTTTATAGAGACAAACCTTTGGCCTCTTTCATCTCTTTCTTTTGGTTTCACCGCCTGCAGTTTTGGTTTCACCCTCACCACTCTCATCAACTTTGTTTCCAACGTTAACAGGCAGCTGTTTTCCACAAAAATGCTTTGTTAACCCACTGCACGCTAACTTCCTTGCTCTAGATGGCAGACGAACAAAGTTAGCAACTAGCTGACAAACTTGATGAAGCATTTAGCTTCTCGAGAGCCAGATATTTCCCCCAGCAGTCAGTCGAGACCAGAACAGAGGCAAAGTAGACTGAACATTGGACCCTTCAGGTGTCCCCCATGGGACCTTATTTCGGATAACAAATTGGGACAGTAGGCAATGAGGGGAGACGGACAAACTTTTGATCACATTTGAATTGTGCACACATGAGCTTGTCTATTAAAAAGACAATTTTCTTGGGCTAGCTAATCTGTTAGTCCGGCTCTTTCAACATGTTTTCTTGAATAAAAACATTTTGTATAAATGATGGCATAATCAAATAATAATTTATATGGCCTTTGTGTGGCTTTATGAGACAGAACAGCTGAAGAGTTACTAGAAACAGGATGACATGCAGTAAAAGGCCATAGGTTGGATTTGAACCCTGGGCAGCTGCAGCCAGGACACAGCTCTACCCAGTGAGCTACCAAGGCACCCCAAAATGAAGGAAGTATTTGTAAATAGAAATGGTGGTCCATTGGAAGGGGTGCGAGTTCGCCTCTCTACTGTATGTCAGTTAGCCGAGGACTAAGCTGATGTATCTGCTGGATATGGAAATAGGAAACTGTTTGCTAACACGCTCACCACAAGATCTTTATAAGGTGATAATATGTCGGTGTTGGTGCCAAAAAAAGACAATAACTGTTGCGTCCATTAAGTTCTGTCTACTACGCCAGATTAAATAGACCAAGCAGGCCGTAACATCCTTGTAAAAGTTTAATGATCTTATTATGGCAGGTTTACAGCCATACGTGGCAGGACGTTTTCAGTGACAGTAAGTACAGTATATGTTTCATTAATAGATCAGCTCATGGGTCGCTCTAAAGGGGATTTTTAGGACCAGTTGAACATTTTCAGGAGTTCTGTTCTATCACAAAGACATTTTTTTGAATGGCTTGTTGGCAATAAGCCAGATCTCTGCGATGTTTGCTGTAATCCGGTCAGGCAAGAACACATTATCCCCCTGTGCAGTGTGTGTTGCTTGATGCATTTTGCCTCTTCACTACTGCCTTTTGCAGGTAGGTTCCTTTCCTTTGTTAGGTCCTTCTCATCTTCACATCTCTTCTCTTTCCACATCGATGTCGCCCCTTCTAGACAAACCTGATGTGTACTGCTGAAGTTTACTGAAGCTTACGGTTTAAGTTCAATTGTCCACGTGTCTGCACCAGAGCAGAGGGCGTGGAGATAGAAGTAGAGATGAAACAACAAGGCAGAATTTTGATTGACATGGAGGCCTGTGTGGTTTTTATGTGTCTGAAGCAGACAAGTGTTTAGGAAATCTGAATTACAGGCTGCAAGGCTGAAGGTCAGGCTGTCGGTGCCCCCTGCCCCGTCCCTCTGATAGGTATGTGTTGGGGGAAGTCATCTATCATGAAGACCACCTTAGACTAGTCTTTTCCAACATTTTCTAGGCCATAGCCCACTTTCTGTGTTCCAAAAACCCTCACCGTGCCACTTAAACATGACAGAACAACATACACGTGTTAAATCGTGTTCACTCGCTGAGGATCCAGCATCATTCAGTGCGAAACCTGAGCTCGTTTTGATGAACCTTTTGTTCTGTGTCAGCCTGATGACAAGCACATGCTGAGCTCACGGTCATCTGTCTTGCAAACCTCAAAAGGCTAAAATAATCTTCTTTTCCACATAAAAATGCATAACTTGAATTTTTAATTCTCACAACACACCGGGGCTGTCCTGACGGCGCTCTTGTGTGCCGTGGAAATCACCGCCCCAGACATCTGTGTGTGGTCGGCAGCGCTGATCTGCTGCATCTGAGGTTTCTCTGTCTGCTTCAGCACGCACAATTAGAATTTCCTCAGTAAAACAAAAGAGGCACACTAAACAGAAAACACCACCCGGCCACTTTTGAGCACTCAGGGATTACACCATCCCTCATAAAATACATGCGGTGCAATTTTGCGGTGATTTTTTTATCGCTTTTTTAATTAATTCTTTGGTGCCAAATTAATGCAATCAAAAGGCCACGTTTAATTGTGAAGTTAATTTTTTTTTTTTTCTGTGGGTGAATCATAGAATCAGCTTCGGCCAAGTCTTGGGGTTTTGGCTTTTATTTCTACAATGGATACCATATGTACAGACGTCACAATGTTCTCTGTGTGTTGCTGCCAGTTTTTGCCCTTTCAGTCAGAGGCGTTCAGAGCCAGCACTACCTGATGCCTCTCTAAGCCACTGCTTTGTCTGTTTCATCCTCTGCTCCAGCCCTGCCTCTCATCCTTAATATGTCGTCAAGGCAATACAATGAGCATCTGTCTAACACCTTCACTGTAATGCATTATGGGTAGGCGAGATGTTGCACAACCCAACCCATTAGGGATCGGGGTCAGTTTTGTAAGCTGCGTTCTAACCGTGCCAAAGTGTCAGTAGGACTTATGACCACCATTTGTTTGTTTTTTTGTTCTACATTTTTGAGAGGAGATAAGAAGTTGAGAAGATTTATTACAGGTTGACCCAGAAACTCAACTATCAATCAGTACTGATAGAAACCGAAAAATGTTGAAGTCAAGGAGAAGAGAGAAATGAGCGTGTTCGAAGTGGGAGAGCTGCTGAGCAGAAAATCGATAACACAGTTCTGACAATGATGATTATAAATCAGACCGGACCTCCTCAACTCGGTCACATTCCTTCATTCCGCAGTATTGTTCGTGTGTACAACATTTGCTTTAAGACAAGTTTATGTTTAAAATAATGGACATAAGCCACCTAATTGGTGGCTGCAAATAAGTGAGGATTGTGTTCGGTCAATCTTGATACATCCAGCTTCTGGCAGTTGGAAATTCCAGACTGGTCAGAAGAGTCAGCAGTGCAGAGAGGTAGTCGTGAAACAGCTGCTGTTCAAAAGTGCTGTGGCTCAAAATTCAAAATCCTCAGCACGGTATCAGTGAGCTAAAACTAAACTTAAACAAAGTACATTAATAGAAATGTTTAATTAGTTGCAATCAGCTGTTTCCATACAGACATTATAGTTAGTCTTAATGCCTGTCAAAGTTTACTTTGTTTTACCATCATCATATCGACGTTAGTAACCTTACATAGCCACAGATACATACATTACCTCATCACTGTGCGTCCTGCAATCAGCTGTTTTTAAAAAAGAAAAATAGCATTATATAGAGATGTACCGGTTGTAATTTTCTTGGTAGATTTTGATTTTCTTTCTTTGATTTTAATGAAAAGCATACACAAGTTTTTCTGTAACTTATTTTAATGGACATTTAGATTGTACAATATGTTCATAATAAAACACTGACTATTAAATAACTATCAAAAGTAACCTTTTGTTAGCTGAATTTAAGCTCCCTCCTATAAGCGTTTACGGAGTGTATACTAGTATGTGCGGGACTTTTATCGTGAAAGGCAAACACGAGTTCATCTGTCTGTGCTGCGCTGCAATTGACCTATGAGCAGAATGAAAAGTTTCCTGCTCTGGTTCAGACAACGGATGCTAAACCTCACAGTAAATGCATCATTCATCAGCTTCGGCTACAATGTTTCACTTTCCCAAAAGAAAACAGATGCTTGTAGCTGCTTTGAATAGCGCTCAAAAACTCAACTCACCAGTTCATAAAACTAAAATAAAATCCTGAAATAGTATAAAATGGTAAACTAATGTGCTCCAGATGGATTTATGTGTTGTTCGCCCTGTCCAGACCATTTGCAGATCATAGAGGTCAAGGGCGCTACTGAGAACACGTAAAGTCAAAGGTCAAATTGGAAGACAGGGTCACAGAAATCCATAACTCATTTCTCCTTGTGGAGCTTTTCTTTGAATCCTGTTCAGGAGAACAAACATCTTGCCTCTACCCGAGCATTTCTTTTATTTATTTTGGGAATTTTCGTGGTTTCATTGGTGACAGGAAATGGGATGAAAGAGAGGGGGCGTGCAAAGGGCCACAGGTCAGACTCGAACCTTGGGCCTCTGCAGCGAGGACGGAGCCTCAAAACATGGGGCGCCTGCCCTACCACCTGAGCTACTGGGGCTCTCCAACCCAAAATGACTAATGTGCCTCAAAGGGCACCACAATCTGTACAGTATGACATGCACTATTCTTAAAGACAATTGTTTTGAATACATGCCATGTTTTCTAACGAAGCACATGGAAAATGAATGCAACAACATGCAAAAATATTTCTTAACATTCTCTTCGCATGCAGACAGTATGTAGTATAAAAGAGTACAAAAGTACAAAGTCTCACCAAATGGTCCACTGTCTCGTTTTGGAGCAATAAATTGTTCACTTAATTTTGTCCCCTTCTTCCTTTCGTATTTGTCTGCATATTCAGACACACAGTCTAGGCGGTCGCCCCCAACCACACACACAGATTACGTTCAACTCTCTCTTTTATGTTTTTCTTTGTAGAAAATCCTCCAGTCTACGCGTCACATTCGGTCGTATAGTCGCATAGAGTTTGTGGTGAGAATTAGACTAAAAGCTTCGACTGCCAACATGTGATAATGCTTATGTGGATCCCCCAGAAAAGACATCTTCGTTGGGTCCACTGAGCCTCTTACCCAGACCAGATGTAAACTGAGCATCAAAAAAGAAATCTGCAACAAGTTGAAATCATCTTTCAATTGCTTAACTGTTCTGGCTGTCATTAATTTATGACCTTTGGATAATTTTTTATGACAACCATGTGCGATAATAGCGCACAGATGGCCTGTGTTGACAGATATTTAGCTTTTTTTTTTTTTTTAAATCTCCGGCACACGTTATTTCCTCGGATCATTTTGGTGAATTACTGCTGTCAAGAACATTAAAAGGATGACGGAGTTTAATACCGATCTACGGGCTGAAACTGTTCAGGTTCAGTAGAATGTAATTTTGTGAAGTAGTATCATGTTAGTTTGATCTGGGTTCAGGTGGAGCACACCTCGCAGAAGCTACCAATCGCTGCATCTGCATGCACCGCCATTTCATACCTATAGCAGCATTTCTTTCTTCAGTGCTTCATTGTCTTGTTACTTTTAACACAGATTAAAGGGATAGTTTGAGTTTTTTTTAAAGTGGGGTTGTATGAGGTACCTAGTCAGCGTATTACCTCCGGGAGATGGCGGCCCACGAGCCCCCAGTTTGGAGGGGCAGTAGGAGTGCTGGTGGAGGAACCTAAGCTACGTCCTGCTGTGGACAGGGGTGTCAGACAACCCTCTCTGACTTGCAGCTGAAGCCCTTACGATGTCCTCTCCAAAGCTACCAGACTCCTCTGACAAAAAGCAGCACATTTTACCACGCAGAACACAGAAGTTGCTGGTCTGCCGCTGCCTTGATCAGTTAGTTTGTTTGTATTACTGTGTGACTTTTGTGAATCCAAACTAACCCTTTAAAACACAATAACACGAGCAGACTAACTGGTCGAGGCAGCGGTAAACCAGCGACTTCCATGTTTTGTCTACCGCTGTTTTTGTCAAAAGAGTCTGGTGGCTGTGGAGAGAGTATTGAGGAATATCACGGCGGTCAAAATATTCCAAATATAGTGTCCACCTCAAGTGATTCAGATTTATTTTAAGTGGCTTAGATACGTTTTGCTGTTGAATCCGTCGGCCGCAGAATATTGCTCAGCTTCTTACACCATTGTTGACTACTGCTTAAAACTGGGCATGTGCTGATCGCCATCTACTGCAGGTGATAAACTGACTATTGATACGTGCCTCATACAGCTGAGTAGCATGTACACACTTGAAAATGTACAGTACAGATGCGTGCAGGAGATATCCGTTTGCTGTGGGGTCGCCATTTTTCTTTGGTCGCATGAACCACACATCCACACGAATGACAGTCATTAAGTTTGACACACACACACACACATGCGCACGGCACACACTTGATTAAGACTTGCGTCCTCTTCTGTTTTTTGTCTCCGGCACGAGTTGTCGTGTCAGACAGATGACTGGCGGAGGGTTCAGATCCGCAGTCGGTCCCTGGAACGTGCTCCTCATCAAGCCATGCATCTGGGAGGGATTACGCGCCTGTGTGTGTGTGTGTGTCGCATGCATCGGTCGTGTCTCACTATATGTTTGTGTGTGAGTGGCTTTGTGTGATCATTTGAACTCATGAGCGCCATTAATAGAGATGTGTGGTTTTGTGGCGCATCGTCCTGAGACGCGTCCAATTTCGTCGGGCGAAGTGAGAGTTTTGCTGCCTGGTGGTCCCGCTCTCTCTCTCTCTCTCGGTTGTGTGGAGAAGTTTCCATCACAAGTTCAGTTTGTGGTGGTTTGAAATCGAGCCTGTTGTCAGCGCTGTAGCTCGGGGCGAAACCTCATCCATTAGATGGCAGCTGGTGAAGTCAAACAGGGTAAAAGATTGAAGTTTAAAAGAGCCAAAGTAAGGGAGAAAAGAAGAGAGGCACTGTTATAAGGGGCAGAAAGAAAAATGCTGTGAAGAAATGAAGAGAGAAAAGCAGAGGCGAGGTTGAGCATGGATTTTGCAACCTGGTGACTGATAAACTTCCCAATCCAGAGGAAAGTGTAGAAGCAGAAATGTTAATGCAATCAGCTCGCATCAACCCAAAATATGATCTTTTTAAGTCTGACAAAATAACTCTGAATGGAGTTTATTGTCCCGTGAGATCCCTCTTCAATATGCTATTCCATTTTAAATAGGCAGCACATATGAATTTGGGATAAAGCAGGAATTAATCTTTCACAAGGCTGCAATTTCCTGTTTGGGAAAATCTTTCGGGGTGATTTCACCACCGGTGTCTGAGCAAAGCTGGCCAATTTGAGCAAATTTAATTAGGGATTTAGATCTCTGCCAGAAAAAGGCGAGCGAGAAAGGGAGTCACATTAAAAAGGAAATAAAGGGAGAAAAAGTTAAAAAATAAGGAAATTAAGTTAGTAGTTTAAGAGCACTGGAAGAAGAGGAGAGCGAACAATTAAGAAAAAAAGAAAGAGAGAAAGAAAGTTGCTTATTCCCAAAGGACACACAGCATATGTGTGCGCTGTATTAAGAGTGATGGCTGCTCATGCTGAGGTAATTACAGAGCGCTGTGTTGTTGACCTTTGATCTGCAGTATATTTGTTTGTGTTTGTGTGTGCATTTATACGTCAAGAGCGTAAGTGGACTTGCGTGCCTTACCTCACATATACCGAGCGTCTGCACACAATTTTGCTCCCTTGTGTGCAGCATGTATGGCGCGGGACACTTTCCTCGCCGAGGCGCACTAATTGCACCGTGTGCTGTTTCACATGTGTTTTCTCAGTGGGGCTGATTAAGTGAATTATGCCCCATAGCTGACGGTCAGGATGACAGCCACTCTCGTTCTGGCAGGGTTTACCCTGAGTCAGCAGAATGACAGAAAGCGGTGTGTGTGTGTTTACTGCCTGTTGCTGCTGTTAAGTGTTGTAACAGCTACGTGTTGTGTAACCTGTTGGATTCTGTTGGACAGGGGAACTTCTTTGACAGGACCATAGTTTGAGTGAAGTACCTGCACTTGTAACATACAGACACTCATTGAACTCAGTTTGCAGTTTTGCCAATAAAAACGTTGAACTGTGAATTAACCGGTGCCAGTAAAAAGTTAAAGGAGCAGTTCACCAGAAATGAAAATTCCCTCATTATCTACTCACCCCGATGAAAAGTGAGGTGAAGTTTTGTACTCCACAAAAAGGGGACTTGTTTTAGAATGTAAAAAACAACCAAAAATGAACATAAAATGGCTCCATACAGCCCGTCTGGCGTAATCAAAGTGTCCGGAGCCCCTGAGATCGTAAATTGATTTGAAAAGACGTTATTTACAGCCTCGACGCACGGCTGAGCTTATGCACCCGCTTCAGTCGCACTAACGCTTTTAGCTTAGCAGCTACAACAAAGACTTTGGCCTTAAACAGGGTGTGAATGACTTCTTTTAAAATCAATTTGGGATCTCGGGGCTTCTGGAGTCTTGGATTGAGCCGGCCGAGCTGTTTGGAGCCATTTTATGTTTTCAGTTTTCAGTTGTTTCTTCATGATTTTAGAACAAGTCTCTATCTACTTCAGTTGCTTAGGAGAATAGTGTGAAGCTCCAGAAATGTTTTGTGGACTATGAAACTAATGACTGAATTTTCATTTTTGGGCGAACATATCCTTTAACAGTTGAAGCCCTTTTTGCCTGTGTAACTACCGGTAACGATGAACAGAAGGTTCAGTTTAGGGGCTCCTGTTGGTCTATAGTGCCGCAGCGTTGGTTTTCTGGAGCTTATGATTAGACCTTTATAAACAGCGTGATTATGAGTTGGGAAGAAGTTGGTCTTTGCCTTCAGGAGTGATAGAATGAAAACAAAGGTTGCAGAAGGTAAATGGGATTGCTGCCACCCCTACATAAACTGCCATCAGCAAACACGGAGCACATAAAGAGCGTAACTTTCCCAAACTGCCACATCATATCATGGGCACAGCTTCGAAGAAATGTCAGAAGTTCACAGAACAATGTCTCTTTCAATTGTCTGTTATGCGCCGAAGCAGCTTGTGAAGCTCTCATGTCTTATTTATTGCTGCCAAAATTCTGAATTTATTTGGTTGGAAGACGTTGCCGGCTGTGACCTTTCAGTGCATTGGCCTTGGAATTCCTTGCTGCTGATGTTGTAAGGAAAGAGAAACTCGCTCCACAGTGAATGCATGAGAGATTCCCAGCAAATTACTTTAAGCCCCAATGTCAGCGGAGGTGAAACTAAGTTTGCCGCTGGACAGTTGCCCAGTTTGTTCCATCCCATTAGAGTTTCTGTGAGTGTTTAAGCTCGCACGTGATTTGCAGATGTATGCCATTTACGGCCGGCATCACGGGGGAATGCTGCGGGGAATATCAAGGTGGAGGCTGCAGCTATTTGTTTTGTCTGTTTATTTCAAGTCCACCTGTGTCAACAACCATCATCTCATCTCATCATTTTGATGTTTGTGTGATTTGGTCATTTTCTCTCCTTTGTTCTTCCCTCTTTGTCAGACTTTAGAGCATTCTTTCACTCTGATTTCATCCACTTGGCCATGTTCATGCCATTTATGTGTTCCTTTTCATCACAAAAAAAGCATTACAGCTATTTCCTGTGCGGCAGCCAGAACACCGTGTGAACATTTCTCCTGCATGTGTAGCGGAGTCTCTGTTAGTGCCGGTCCACGGGTCCTGGAAGATTTCAGATGTGGCAGACGAATGGGAAAGATTCTGCTCAAACATCATCTGTGCTTAAAAAACAATTCACGTAGACAGCTAATGCTGTGCATCGCCAACCCAGAGCATCGGTGTTTGACTACCTGGGAATGAGGCTCAACAATTGACTTTCCCTCCAGTCTCTTCCCCTCTCCTTGCTGAGCATTCATTAATTGAAGTACATTTCCCCTCCAGTCAGCAGACTCTAAGCTCCAGGCTCTCCCCCCGCTGCCAAATGGCTCTGGATCAGAGCGGAGTTGAGTATCACTGCGGGTGTTTATTCCTCCAGAAACCCCTGGCTCTGCCCTCCTCCAGAGCTCGCCAGCTCTCGAGGCTTAGCGGTGGCTCTGTCTCACTGCTCCGTCTGATCCTAACCACACAACTCTCTGCAAAGCCCCGTGACACGGACGACTTTTTCGCTCGAATATTTTCTGCTTGTGTATTTGCTTTGCGCTGGCTCCGTATATACGTCACATTAAAAACTTGCTTTATGTTTGGTGTAAGCGCAAGGAAATGCCTGGGGCGTTATAATTGTTCAATTCCAAGTGAAGTTTATTGTTCCAGTTCACTGGAGACAATAAAGTTTATTGTTAAGCCGTCAAATATCCTGCATCATGCAGCAAAAGTGTTTGATAACCACATATGAGGGGTTTCACTGCAAAAACTGTGTGTATATTGGCCAATATATCAGATGTTTTACTCCCTTGTATAAATATATAAAAACTGCACATCTGTCAGGCTCTACCATAAAGGTTCTTAAGCACAAGGGAACATTGGTTCGAGTCTCCAGACCTGCGGGGAGAACATATTTTTGAAAATGGAGTAGTAATGGTTTCCCTTCTCTTAACCACAGTGCCTGAGGTGCTCTTGGGGAAGACACTTAACCCCCAACAGTTCTGGTGGACTGCAGAGCCTGGAAGCTCCCAGGCAGGAATAGTCGGAACTTTGGAACTGGCACTTACACAAGTACTCAGGCTCTGGTTTCTACATGTGGATAAATGCACATTTAGAGAGAGCATAACAATGAACAGCAGTGTTCTCTTTATCTTGGGATGTCAAAGTCAAAGATCATTGCAGAGTTTGACGAGCTTCGTGTCATCTCATACTGTTTGGAGGTCATGACTATTAGCTTTGGTTTTCCACAGTGCTGGTGCAAAGAGGGTGACTGTGGTTAGGGGCACCATAGCCAAAATGGTCTGAAGAATACTACAACAGCCATGGGAACTTCTCCCACAAGGAAAGAGATGTCAGTTTTTCCATCTCTGAAAACTTTGGCTGGAGATCCATGTTCCGTTCATAGCAGCCAGACACATTTCCATGTTAGTTTTGAAAAGTGTCTCTGATCGCTGTAAATGTTCCTGCCCTCCACCATGAGAATTTACAAGGATGCCAAAATCTGGGTAATTTGGAAAAAAGGCTTTTTACTTCTTTGTGTATGTTATTATAGAAAATGAAAGTGCTTGTGGAGTGTTTCTCAAGAAGAAATGTAAAGTGGTGCTGGTTGAAATGAATGGAAAGAAAATGCTGTTTCTGATTCCTCCTTGAACAAAGTAATGTCAAATTCAAGAACCTTAACAAAAACAGCTCAGACAGAAGAATAGAAAGCTCTCAATGATAAGTGTGTTTAATGAGGCTCAGCACTCCACTTCATGGCCAAATTTCTCAGGTGGGCATCTAGACAGAGTTGAAGACTGTAAAACGCTTCACACTGTGTCCTGTATGTGTGTGTGTGTACCTGAGTGTGTGTGCAGCCCCTCATCAGGCTCATTCCTCAGCACAGCTGCAGTGGCTGAAGTCACACAGTTTGACTCAAGAAGGGGCTTAGCAGCTCATTAACGGATAGAACAAAGTAAGCCGAGAAACAGCGGTGACTACCAACACTGGCAGAGGTACAGAGCACAGGCCGTGTTGTCACAAAGTGGTGTCGGTGCTTTACTTTTATGGTACAATGAAAGATGGCCTCACTTGGGCCAAATCCTAAGTGAACAGTGACACAAGAGCATTACATCCACTGAAATGAAAAGTCCTTCATCTGCAACCACAGAGAGGCCAATAACCCAAGGAGAGGGTTGCACCTTCACTTTCTGCCCAGATACACAGGATGGATGTCCCGATGAAGACATTTTCCTATTGTTCGATAATCTCATGACAACACTGAAGTGACTGATTACACTGGACACTTTGCAAGAAAGTATTATAAGTAATAAGTAAGTAAGTAAGTAATATCAAGTATTTTAATCAAAGGGGCTTTTTGTAAGAAAAATTGATTTTTGAGTCTCCCAAATCATCCATTACTGACACGTTGGGATGGCGACCGACCCATCCTACAAACCCAAAGCGTCAGTTTTCAATAAGTTTGGAAACCCAGTGTGTCATAATTTGAGCAGTTGGAAATGAGATTCAAAAATCAACTTCTTGATATTCAATGAGTCTTATAGTAATCTTTCTAAAATAAATGGTAAAGATTCCCTGTTTCAAGTTTCTTAAATCTGAGAATTGGATGCTTTTCCATGTCCATGTCTGTGAAAAAGCTGAATATCTTGGTTTGAGATTGGACACATTGGTTTGGACACATCAAAGCATCGGAAGGCGTCATATTGGACCTGGTATTTTTGGCAGATTAATCGATAATGAAAACAATCCTTCCCTGTAAGCCAAATGTGTCATTTGTTACTTTCTTGCAATATAAATACACTTGACCTGATGGATCTGAGTGGATAGGTAATACAAACAAATACATGGCAGATGGCACTCAGTAGAGCACATACCTCCACAAAGGCCTAACAGTACCCTGTAATTCAATCAGGCCTAGTCCAATATCAGGTAAAACATCTTTACATTTTCTAGATCCAGATTTTTTGTTGGATCTGCTTCAAATCACCTAAATATTCTGATTTTCAAGATCCGTGCGACCACCTTGAGAAATTAACAAAAATGTTAAAAAACCTCACAATGTTAAAGAAAGTGAGAAAACAAACTTGGATCTGTCCCTTCATCCAGATCTACACCAACAGTTAATGGACTCTATTCTGGGCAGAAACCTATCCTCCATCCAAGTTTGGTGGAAACTGTTTCAGTATTTTTTGTGTAATCCTGCTGACAAACCAACAGGCCAACACAATAGTGGGCTCTTTTGTTTCGTAGTTGCAGACACACTATATAACTCTATCCAGTTGAAGTTCTGTCAGACTTTATATTTACTGTGTGTTTTATTCTATTCAGTTATTTATAGAGATCATCGTGTTGCTCACAAATGAGAGCATGTGCAATCCCAGTGGAATAACAGTGCCCATCATGCTCGACTGCTTTCGGCAAACTTGGCGACAAATTCATCCAATCATTCATAAACTGTTTTTTTTACTCACTCCTCTTAACTTTCTATCCACTGACAGTATGGGCGTCATCATTTGCCCCCGTTTCTGCTCCAGATATACATGAAGTACTGTATATCTGGTCTCAGAAGTCTTTCAGAGCTCACCTAGCTTGTCGGTACAGACCTTCAAACCTTTGTCATCATTATGTCCGATCTGCCTTCAGAAACATTTTTTAAAACTATGATCTTCCTTGGCGTTCATTTTATGTTTTTATCATTTGTCAGTCTTTTGAATTGTTATCACATTTCCTTCTGACCCTCTCCCCCTTAGTTAAATATATCACCCTTCCTGAAGTTTTTCCTCACTGCAGTCCATATTGTGACATTTTACTCTGGATGTCCGTACACATCTGCCAAAACTAATATTTGGCCAAAGAGAAGAGTTTAGGAAACAAAAATGCTTTCAGTTATTTATCTGACGCTCCAGTCTGTGGCCCTATTAGTCACAGAGCCGCTTTCTGTTTTTGTTTTTTTTGCAGAGATTGGACCTGTAACAATCACAACAGACCCCAAGAAGTTCCAGTATGAGCTGAGAGAGCTGTACGTTCAGGTGAGTTCAGACGGAGAGATCACATTCATCAATCCAAGGAATCAGCAGCAGTAGCACGAGGTCATCTGGCCTTGATAAGAGCAGCAGACTGGCGTCTGGGCTGGAACGTTCGTTAGCTGATTAAAACCACGACCGATCAATCAGTCCACAATGAAAGATGAAAGAAGTTTGTGACTTTAAATTACTTTTTTTCATTCATATAATGTAGCGAGGGGCTCTAATGCTCAAAGGCACTGGTCATATGTTGACCTTGCTTTTTGAAAAAAAAACCTTCCTCAGACCATATGTTTATTTGCCTTCCTGCACCATTACAAACAAAAACATACAATGGCTAGAAAGCTAAACAGACTTCTGCCAAGTTTAAGTATTTGTGTAATCACTTGGAGAGAGAAAAGAAGTCTTGCATGAATCCTGTTTTGTAATACTTGGGAAAAACAGGCAAATTGCAAAACGTGTCCTCTTCATGTCAAAGAATGACAGAGAGGCGGACACAGAGACAAGTCGTACTCAGAAGTCTGTCCTTTGAAGAAAGAGCTTTGGCCACTGTCAGTGCATCCTTGGCGTGCGCTGCTGCTAATCTGGAGTGCGAGCGTGTTGTGTGTAGCATGGAAGAGATCCAGTTTCCTCTGACTTGCTGCTTCATTCCTGAGTCTGTTTTTCCTCCCCTCACCTCTTCACCTGCACAACCCCTGAAGAGTTTTTGGCCAGAGTGGATGGAAAGATACTCTTTGGAATTGACATTTTCTTGAAATTGAAATTCTTCTGACATTAGGGCTATTGTGTGTTCGGGTGCAGATGTTAGGCAAGAAAAGTGCACGATCGGGCTGAATGTTAGGGGTAATCAAGGGCGGGGTGCGTGGATTTTTTTTTTTGTCAAAGGGGAGATGTCGAGGTTCATGACAGACAGAAGATTCCTGTCTCTTCACCTTTCACCCCCCTTGGCCTGAAATCATGGGTCACTCCAATCCAGATGTTACTAATCTTGGGGGTGATGCATCATGGCTAACTACTGAACCCCTCAGACACACAGAAATCTGTCTGCTGGACTGTCTCAGAGAACATGTGTCTTTGACCCTACCAACAAGACAGAAACAGAGAGAGTGGAAAGTGAACAGTGGATGACAAAGACGGATCAAACTGATTGATTTTGAAAGTGGTGTAGAAATACAGCCAATCAACAACACAAACCATTCTCTGTTTGAATGTAATTTGAATCTAATTCCTCTACATGTTGAACATTTCCCATTTCCTCGAGCCACATATCCAATGTTGGGAGCTTCTTAGATTTCCAGAAATGTAGCTGCTGTATTCTGGCTAGCAGTGTGTATAGGGAGATCTTATCCTTCACTCTACAGGACTCAGCCACCTCATAGTGGCAGCGGAAATGCAAATGCAGTTTTATTTAGAAACTGAATCTGGAAGAGAAATGAAATCAAACAATGACAGAGTTCATAAGTTTACAGAACTGTTATGTGTTGCTCTACTAAATGCTTTCTTGTTTTAATATTTATTTATCCGAGTAATAAAAACACTGAAGTGACACTATAGGGGTGTTTAACTATGAGCTCAACAATCAACATCTAATTAAATAAAGATATTTCTGATAACGTCACCAAAAAACAGAAGATCATCAGCTTGGTAAAGATAGATGTTATGGCAGGGATGTTGTATTAGATTGCATTAGACTGTACAGGTGTACAACATTTTTGACTGACAAATCAAAGAAATGCGGCAGTGGCTCACAAACTCAGCCATACATATTTACATGCATACCATTTGCTGACGATGCCCTGCTGTTCCTCAGGGTGGAGGGGACTGTCCGGAGATGAGCGTTGGTGCCATCAAGATTGCTTTGGAGATTTCCTTGCCAGGATCCTTTATTTACGTCTTCACAGACGCCCGTTCCAAAGATTACAAGCTGACCCACGAAGTCCTGCAGCTCATTCAGCAGAAACAGTCACAGGTTTGGATATTGTCCTGACATATCATACAGTATATTAGGTTTAGGTTTACATGTAAAGAGATCACATTTTTATATGTGCGTATATGTGTGTAGGTGGTGTTTGTGCTGACAGGGGACTGTGATGATAGGACTCACATTGGCTACAAGGTTTACGAGGAGATCGCCTCCACCAGCTCCGGGCAGGTCTTCCATCTAGACAAGAAACAGGTCAACGAGGTATGTGCATCACTGAACTCTCTCTTACAAATGTTCAAGTTTCAGAGTCAGAATAAAAACGTTATAGTTTCAAAAGATGTTCTTTGGTCACAGTACCGAAATCATTTCAGCTTTGCCTCGACTGTACCTCTAAGCTGTGTAAATTAAATGTCAGTAGAAGGTTTTACAGCCTCTCTCTTGTCTTTTGCTGTGCCCACATTCAAGTCTGGACTCCAGATCAAATGTGCAGGAAACATTTAATTGATTGATGCATACCTCAGCTCTTTTTATCCTTTCCAAGGAGCGTAAATCATCAGTCTTGGACTGGGCAGTGAATCAAAGTCTGAAGTTTGAATAGTATTGCTGTTTTATTACTGTAAGATAAGAGTCCGTGTTGAGGGAGAAAGGCATTCTGGATTTTTGATGCTCTTTGTTCTTTTGTCCACTTTTCAGTAAGAATTGATTTGATATTACTATTTATGTAATCGCCTTCTCAATCTTCTGTTAGATTTGCTCATGAGAAGCCTCATTTTCACTAAAAATATTTGCAGGATTACGTGCAACATCCCTTTTTTTTAGTCTGCCACTAGGGCAGATTTCAAAGGAAGCAGCAAAGTAAATTAGAAATTAAGTATAGTTTTGAGGAACACAAGTATCAAATTTCCTGAACATGGTTTGTTTTTGCAGTGCTTATACTACAGAGACATATTCAAACTGACAGTGAATCTAGAAGCTGTACTGTTCAGTAATGTTTCATTACAATTCAGTCGATTCCTTTCTTTTTCTTCGTGCATCCAGCTTTGTCCTGAGGCTTTTTGAAAAGAATGCACTTTATATTATTACTCTCACGTCTCAAATGCCTGCTTCTTTGCAAAGTCTGGGTTGAATAGTGTCTGGGTCTCACACAGTAGCCGTGAGTTCTCCGTAGGGACACGGGGGGAACAAGGGGGGCAGCACATGAGGGAGCATGACTTCCTGATGAAAGCTTTGCACATGTTGAGGGGATGACCTTGTATGCAGCTAAGTGGGTAAATGTGTGTGTGTGTGTGTGTGTGTGTGTGTGTGTGTGTGTGTGTGTGTGTGTGTGTGTGTGTGTGTGTAGCTTGTATACCATCGTAGAACATTTTCCACAATATAAATGATAAACAATGCATTTTTCACATTTTCTCCCCTTTCCTGTAGGTTTTGAAATGGGTGGAGGAGGCGGTGCAGTCATCCAAGGTCCACCTGCTGTCCACGGATCACTTCAGCGGGGTCAGCAACACCTGGCAGATGCCCTTTGACCCCAGCCTCAAGGAAGTCACCGTGGCCCTCAGCGGCCCAGCACCCAACATTGAGATAATAAACCCACAGGGTAAGAGAAATGCTACCGTACATTAAAAGGATTATCTATAGGATTTCAGAATTTCTTCATTTTTCAAAATGTGGCATTAATTCTGGGTGACATTGGAACAATGATGATGAGTATTGAGACACTTACAGTGCAGGTGCAGTGGATTTTAAAAGCAGGCAATCCTTTAAGTAGCTTCACACTTAAGTATAATCTTCAGGTTTTGAAGTCTCACACTCTCTAAATCAACGAGCAGATGAAGATGAAAATGAAGATGAAGGAGGAAATTTTACTTTTTGGGAAATTAAGCTGTCTGCCAACACAATCGCAGGACTCAGTGCTTGTGTTGTGCTTTGGATACGTTGCATCTTAACATTTCAATTTTTGTGTTGCTGTGGTTAAGATCTGGTGATGTTCAGGCACAAAAACTCCTTGGTTAGGGTTACGAAAAGATTGTGGTTTGGGTTAAGATGTCAGGTTTTGTTGCCAGAAGAATGGCTGCAAAATGTCACAATGTCTTGCTTAATAAAATACCAATGATCTCAAACAGCCGTCTTGTGAACCGTCCAGAGAAAGTCAGTTTATATAGATGTAATCTGAAATATGTCACCTTGCCAGTATTGTAGAAATGCTGACATGATGTATAGGTAGCGTAGACATTTAATGTGTCTATGATTTGCCAACATTTTATTCTGGCAACTGGGCTGTAACGGGGGAATCTCGCTGTGGAAGAGTACAGCACACAGACCAGGTACAGTTAAAGTAATTACACCAAAAGCAAACCTATTTTTTTCTCTATGATCGTTCCAGATTGGAACAACAATCTGCATCTTTATAATTTAACAACTAACATCAATATAACCAAGATGTGTTTAGCGCTTTTATTTGCATCAATAAAGCTGCAGAAAAGATGAATAATCGTGTCTGCGTTCACGGTTGGCCTTTAGGGAAGCTGGTGGGGAAGAGTGATGGCTTGACGGAGCTCCTGCACATTCCCAACTCTGCCAAAGTTGTCAACATCAAGGACCCGCAGCCTGGGATGTGGTCTATCAAGGTAAACAATTCATTCTTTACCCGGGAATGTGTGTAAATTACTTCTCCCAGCAATTCCCAAAGCTGAGCGTTCTTTCATAAAGACTTACTGCAAATAGTTCAGTGGTGTAACCTTGGAATGAGGTTACAACTCGCACACCGGGAGGGGGCTATGCCCTCGAGGAAGGTTCTTAAGTTGAATTACTGCAGTAATATATCAGCGTGTTGAGATACAGTGATATGTAATCAATTTAACATGCGTGACGTCTGGTGAAAGCATCTCCGAGCAAACAAAAACATGATCACAAAGACACATTTGAGCGCTGAGATGATTTTTAAGACAGGCCTGGTAGATGGAGATAAAGCATGTTCAAGGCCATGCTGTCAACACAAGCCGCTGCATTTTTGTTTGGGGTACCTTTGCTGTTGAGTTGAAACTGTGAGCACCCTGCTGTTGAGGCAATGCAAAAAAAGGTCACACGTTTGACTGCCCAAACTGTCAGTGCCAGATGTTGGAAAATGACAAGCATTTTTACCTGAGTGATTTGTTGTAGGGGCCTCGATGGCCCCTGTGTTCTCTGTACACTCCTGCTGGGGCACTTTCCCTCATCTCCACATAGCTGTGTTATGTGTTGGATTTAGAGTGGAACAGATTAGATGAAAAACTGTGTCATCCCCGTGTTTACTCTCAAAAAGATGGAAAAACACTGCAGCAATGAAGACCCTTCTTTATGCCGTCACTAAAACCCAAAAAAAACCCTCTTTGTGCTTTAGATGCAGAAGAAGCATGGTGGTCATGATGTAAAACGCAGTAGTGTTGACGTGCAGTGTGACAGTTTCCAAACAGTCCTCTGCTTGGAGAGTAAGCAGCTCCTGGACCTTGTTGTCTCCAAAAAGATGTTTTTGTTTGCTGTTCTTCTTCTTTAAGATAGTTGCCAACCACTGCTAGCTGCCTTTTCAAACTCCGGGTGGTGGGTCGCACAGGTAACCCGTCGTCTAAATGACACACCCCTGTCCTGTCCTGTCCTGTTGGCTCGCCCAGCTCAGTCTTAACACACAGATTACAGCATACAACTACAGTCTCTCTTTCTTCTCTTTTTCTCTTCTTCTCGTGGCTTTTAATGCCCCTCTAATCCCCCGCGGGTCATTACGGGAGAACCATTGTATTTAAAGTTTATAATTGCATGCATTCATTCATCACGATGGAGAGCTGCCTCAAAAAAGTAACTCGGATGTCGAGCGTGCATTCAGCCGGCATTGCGTTTTTCCATTGTTTTTGAACTTGAGGGAGTTGATTTACTGTATAAGATGAAACAAGGCTTTTCCAGCTGTGTCTGCACTTAACCCACAGGTTAATCTCATGCTGTGGTCTGTCACTAAACACCAGTGGACTGTATGGAGACTTTTCTCCGTTCACACAGGAAAAACTGGCAGCAGATCGACATTTCTAACTGTAGCATCGCTGGCCTTATTTTTCCCTCCTGTGTAATAGAGACTAAAAAACACTCCCCAATATGTTTTGTTACCTCTGGCAGACCTTGTGCAACTTTTGATCGATTGTTTAGATTCGATATTTTTGGCTTCATAACACTCAGTATTCACTACTGTGGTTACTTAAATGAAACTTTGAGATTTAAAGATGCTCATAATTCTGCATCACTGTGTGTCCTGTTTAACATCAGTTTAAACACCCTAACAGAAGGTTCTGATTGAGGTCTTTCCTTTCTTTGCGAGTTAATATGTTGATGGATGAGTGGAGGTGGAAGTGATGAGGGAAATCTTACAGACAAAAGAGTGATCGCATCCTCCTGTCTCATCTCTGTCCTGCGGTTGCCTCTTGTACTTTTCCCTGTCTCACCTCTCTTCACGAGTCTCTTGTGCATCTTCATCCAAACACATTAACTCCTCTAATGCTCTCCTGCAGAGACGCACAGGAGGATCTTCTGTTCTCTCTCTTTAGTCCCATTACGTCTTGTTTTTTGCCGTTTCTCCTCTTGGACGCTGCCTTTTCCATCCTCAGTCCCCCACATCGCTGTAACTGGCTGGCAGACTAAAAATATCTCCCTCTTATCTGTAGATGTTGCTTCCCAGGACATCTTACAAAATGCGGATAAATGCTTTCGGGGGATTTCAGTGTTCTGCCATGCTGGGTTTCAGTATGGCTAATGGCCCGTGACACCCCAGTGTCAGGACCATAGCCTGCAGGCTATATAGATTGTGTGCGAAAAGGAATTTGATCCCTTTTAATCTGCCTTTAATTGGATGTTGTGGGGGAGTGTAGATGGTGGGCTCACATGGATGGACATGTACAAAACAAAGACAATTCAGTGTGCTTTGTATAACACAACAAAGACTTTCGCTAAAATGTTACATAATGTTATCCTTAAGGAACCCCAGATGATTTAGTTTTGTGTGTTAATAAAAGTTGCTGAACAAATCTTATGTTCACTTCATATTAATGTGCAAAACAAACCATGAGTGTTGCATGTGTGTTCCAGACATTTACATCATTTGGTCTTTAATGTAAATCTGTAACAGTTGTCTCACTTGGGCCACACGAGAGCTGCTTCAGCTGAGTGTGGGTATCTCCGAGACTTGTGCTGGTCAGTCCGCCTGGGTGGGTGTGAAATTGGGAAATGAGCTGTTTTAATGACAGGGACTGTTCTTGCTTACTGGTAAGAGCATGACCTTTAAAGGACCCCTCCCCTAATTATGGCCTCATTTACAACCAACTAATGACCCGGGATAACTCAGTCGTGGCCATTAAGGCAGGTTTGATGACCACGACTTGTATTGTTTTGCGTGATGGCAGGCATTAGCATTTAAGGCTGTGCCAGATCCCCTTTGTCCTGGTGTTACCTCATTGTTTGAGCCATTTAACCCCCAGTTTCTTTTTATCCGTCTGCCTACATGCGCTGCACCAGCCTGTCTGGTAGTTTTCTTGCTACAGCGAATTTAAGTTTGTATCAGGTAGAACTGTAAAATGCTGCAAATCCACACATTATCTTTCATTTCAGGCAATTGCAAATGACAGTTTAGGTTTGCATGCCTCACTCTGCATTGTGAGTCAGTGTCTGTGACACCTCAGGTGAGGAGTTTCCACCTCTCACCAACCTATATTTCATTGTAATTACTCTGTCTGTGTCTCTCTCAAAGCTTCAAAAGACCTCCACATGATGAGGAGCACATGAGCCATTAGCCACTCTTTGATTATAGAGGCCGTGTTTCTGTAATTAAAGTGTGAATGTCAGACTGAATGGGTCATCTCTGAATTGTGGATGTTTTATAAACTCGGGTGTGAGACATTTGACAGTCAGCTTTGACTTACTTTAGAGCGGCTTGTCCGGACCTGCAGGGATGGTTGGCATACAAAAGGCTGTTACACAACGGTCCCAGTGTGTCTGTGTCTGTCATTTAGACCACTCAGTGTTGCCTTTGAAAAATCTATTTTGTTTTCTTGAGTTGTATACAACTTTTCTGACCAAATCAGTCTGGTAGAAACATGTACTGTAATACTACAGATTAGGCTTGGGAAGATATGAAAATCATGATTCCCCTGTCCAACGTAACTGCCATCTTATCCACATATCATTAGAATATTCTTAAAACTCTTGAAAATGCACTAAAACATACTGGAATCACATTAAAGGTGCATATTATGTAAGATTTGGCCACCTGTTGAATTCATACTCCAAACAAACGTGGGGGAACATTTCACCAGAGTAGCCGCTGCTAACTGCTGCTAACGGCTGCTAACCGTAGCTGCTGTTGTTATTGCTAGCGAGCTCACTTGACCGTGCAGCTAGCAGTCATTTTAGCTGACTCTGAGGGGAGGCAGCTTGTAGCACCAAGGGAGTGCTGGTGTTGTTTGCTATCGGACTTTCACATTTTTAGGTACAGCATTGCCCACTGCAACACAGTACATAGACGTCTTTGACATAATGTCAAAACTGCTATTCCATCACATTCTGTCAGCAATAACGTTACATTATTTACAACATGTCACCCAAGGAATAGCCACGTGAAGTAATTTGTCCAATCAGTGTAGCTGTTCAGTTGGCTTCATTACTCTGTTGGGTTGTTCGTTAATGCAGATCTGCTCGTCAATGAGGTTATGTGTAGTTTGGGAACTGAAGAGGACACTGAATACCCCGGTCTCTGTGATTCGCCTGATGCTATTGTGGAAAAAAAAATTGCCTGATCCAAACTTCATGAGGATATAGCTAGAAAAACACAGATGTACTAAATAGGAGTTCTTAGTCACATTATCAGATGTACAACTAGTGACATGGACATATGTCTCAATGTCTCCTTTCTTTGACACAGACCTCTAGTGAAGGAAGACACTCAGTTCGTATCTCAGGTCTCAGCACCATCGACTTCCGAGCTGGGTTTTCCAGAAAGCCCACCATGGACTTCAAAAAGACCTCCAGTCGGCCAGTTCAAGGTCAGTGTGGTCAACCTTACCAAATTATAAAAAATAAAAAAGGACACCACAGCTGTTGTCTGTTTTCGACATCGCCTGTTATATTTATACCCACTTTTCAGGTATTCCCACCCACATCCTTCTGAACACCACCGGGATTTTACCTCCGGCTCGGGCTGACAGGCTCGAGCTCCTGACAATCACAGGCGAAGTGATCAAAACTTTGCCAATCCGCTTCTACCCTGGGCGCCAGCCGTACAGCCTCTGGAACATCACTGAGTTCATTCCACCCAATGAGGCCTTCTTCCTCAGGGTGACAGGATATGACCTGGATGGTTTCCTGTTCCAGAGAGTGTCCAGCGTTTCATTCTCCAGCATTATACCTGGTCAGTGATGCAGGTTGTCATCCATATTTAGATTAAGTAATTTGATTGGTTAACTGACTGAGTGATTAACTTTGTTTGCTCATTTCCTGTATCTCTCTTTTAGAAGCCCCTAAGGTGCTGATGCCAGCTAAAACTCCTGGTTACTACCTCCAGAGAGGGGCTGTAAGATGCCAGGCTGACAGCTTGATCCCGTTCACTCTGCGTTTCAGCAGGGAGGGAGTCGACTTGGGGTGGACCAACTCTTCAGGTGAGCTGGGCCGAGGAGGAGATGTGTGTCAGTTCATGGACTGTCTTTAAAATTCAAGTTAAGTCAATTTTATTTATTAGCCCAATGTTGTAAATCACATATAATGCTTCAAGGGGTTTATCATCTGTACAGCATACACAGCAAACTCATTTGTTGTGGGGAAAACGCCAATCTTTCCATTCATTTTGAGTTTGGGTAGTGCTAAATCCCACTAGATTTTCAGCAGATCAAGGGATGAGTTAGTAGCAGAGTGAATGGATTTATCTTTATTCTCAACACCTAGTGAAGATAGATGTATTGAATGTTCATCCTGTCGATTCTAGTGAGTCTGCCAATGCATCGTGGGAAATACCCCAGGTAACTCTGAAGGACGAGGGCTACTACGAGTGTATTGCTATCAACAGCGCTGGGACCGGAAGAGCTCGCACCTTCCTGGATGTATCAGGTAAGAACCCACACAGAGACTCATTCGACCTGCACAGGGTGATAACAGGCAACTTATTCAACATTTTTGTAATGGATTTACTTGTAATGGAATTATTTATTTTGTCGTGGTTATGTCATTTTAGTTTCACTTTATCTGTGTTCTGGTTATTTCCTAGGTTTTTTTGGTTTTCTTTTGATTTTTTTTTTGACAGTTTTCCCTCCTGTTTTCTTGTTTCGCTCCTCACCAGCCTGATTTTCCCTCCACACCTGTCTTGTATCTGTTTAATTAGCCCAGCCCTGTCACCTGTGTGTCTCCGCCTCCCTCCACCTGCACCTCATCCCCTCGTTAATTAAGTTCAGTCTGTGTCGAGTCCTCTGCTGAGTTTCAATGGTCCTGCTATTGCTGCCTCCCTTTCCTGCTGTTGAGTATCCCTGAGCCTGTCTTTGTGTTTCCCTGATTGTTTCTTTGCGTTTGCTTGTCTCTTGTGTTGCCGTGACCGAGAACTAAACCATTACACTCCCTGCCTGCTGTCTCGTTGCATTTGGGTCCAACTTCTCTGCTTCAACTTGACACATTTAAATTCATGATTCCAACCGGACGCACAAATGCGAAGGTCTTCAACTGTCGCGTACTATAATTACATAAGTAACCAATGACGAATAAACAATTAACCATATTCTGTATGAAAAATAGCTGAAGAAGAAGATTATTAATTACTCTCTGGGCAAAATTTGTCTTCATTCTGTTGTTAATTTTCATTAACACACAAGGGCCTATTACAACATATCTGAATGACTCGCTACATAGACAACAGTGTTGACTTTTGTCAATGGACTGTAAAGCTGCAGTTTATCTCATGGTGAGCTACCCTCCATCACGATGTGCAATGAGCCAGGACTGTCTGACAGGAATGCTCAGCGGCTGGCAAGCATTATAGTGTCAACAAGTGTAATTGGTCTGTGATGGATCTACTTGAAGGGCAGTGAGCAATTTGTTGTCCAACTGAAATTAAATTGCTTTTCCGTCTGGTAGAGCATACATCGGACCTGCTTACTACCTATCAGAACTTGCGTAATAGCTAACGTTGGTGTTGTAGCCTAGCAGATGGTCACACTGAGCCAGACAGTAGCCTGCGACAAGAGCCGTACACTCTGAACAACAACTACAGTAGCCTTTCTGCTAAAGTCTCCTTCTCATTTAACTTATAAACATGAACACAAGACTTGTCCTGATACGGCCATCTAACAAACATTTGTCGGGGAACAGTGCACTGCTAACTGCCAATGACGCGTAGGGAACAGTGCAATTTCGTTTCCTGTCTCTCGTTCACTACGGTGCAACACCGGCACCCTCCAGCTCGACAGCTGCTGTCAATCAAACACACCCCTCCAGCCTGATGTTGTTCTTTTTTAATGATAATTAAAAACTGTCAACAATACCTTTAAAAACACACTGACATTATTTAAAACATCAAAAACTGAATGCAGACTAAATGTGTTTTAAGTGACTTAAATGTCCTGTATCATGTTTCCAAAATAACACTTAAGACCCCAAAATACCTTGAGTGAAATGGTGCAGCAAGTTTATGTCATGCTCAGTAGGTTTACACAAATGCTCACACACATACACTTACAGCACTTACGGACATACAGTAACGTTGGAACATAAGCACTCGTCTGTTTCGGCAAAGGTTCGAGGCCTCTTGCTGTGGCTCCCACGCAGAGAACCTGCATGATGTTAGAATTAATGTAGTTTTATGGAAAATTTGACCCCGGCATGATGTTGTAATCCATGCCTCACAGCAATCATGTCATGGGGTTTATAGAATGTTTTTTTTTTGTGCCCAGTTTGTAAAGCAGTGGCCTGTATATACGATGTAAGATGAGAATGCGTGTAAAGTTGTAAATAAGTTCCAGGCTGTGCACCAAGACAAAACAGGACAGTGATTGTTGTGTGTGACTCAAGTGCACAGTTTCATTAACTGAGCTTAAAGGGACATTATTGCCCAAAATCCAAAAATACATATTTCTCCTCTCACCTTTTGTTCTTTTTTTTCATCTAAATTGCTCTACTGTGAGTTAGTGAGGTTTGGAGACATCGGCCGCAAGGATGTCTGCCTTTCCTCGAATATAATGGAACTAGATGGCACTTGGCTTTTGGGGCTCAAAACGGCCAAAAAACTACATTTGAAAAACTCGACAGCAGTGTCTCCTTCCAGAAAACATGACCCAATTACTCAAGATAATCCACAGACCTTGTTTTAAGCAGTGTCACGTAGGAGCTATTTTCTTTCTAAAGATCTACACCCGCCAACCGTATCACCGCGCAGAAGATGTACTAGTCCTGGGAGAAAGGAAAGCTTACTAAGCTGACTAAGCTAGCTAACATCACAACTCAGCAGAGGAGGACGCCATTAATGTGTGCATCCCGTGCTGTCAAGAGCTCAAGCCTCAAAGCACAAATACTTGCAAGTTTACATAAGAAATAATAAATGTATAACAATCTCTAATCTGATTTACTATGGAGCAGTAAAGTACTTGGGTGATGATTTTGCGATTCATCGTGATCATCAAAGCTTTGAGCACAGATAAAACCAGTGGGATCATAAAATGAGTTATACCTTTAGTCTCTCCTCTGGCCAAAACAAAAAAAAATCATCTCTGCCTGTTCCAAAATACTCTGGAGTGCATTTATTTTTCTGTCTGGGCCCTTTCCATTATGAGACATCAGACCTGACAGCACCTGAGCCCCAGTGCACTCAGTAAAAGTCTCCCCGTCCAAATTTTGCTTTCCAAAAAACTTCCTGCTTTGGTGAAATTCACCGGAGCCTCATCAACTTGATGAATGGCGAGCGGAGAGGAAGAAGGTGGAGTGCGGAGAAAAAAAGAGAGTGAGAGGTCGTTGAAAGATGCTTTATGAAACAGAAGAAGGAGAGAGGGGAGCCAGGCAGGGATCTGTGCAATGTAAAGTGTAAACTCCTTGTTGTAACCTCGCCCAACGTGTTCACAGTCCAAAAGTGCAGAGAGGACTTAGTTCGTCCAACTTTTGCCTCTTATGACGTCTCTAAAATGTAGTTAAATTAATTGTCCTCACCCACAACCCCAGCCTTTGTTACATATCCACTGAACAGGGTGGCAGGCCACCGCATTTTACACTTTGCACACAGAAACACACATCAGCTCCAAATTTATGTCACCCTAATCCCGATGAGCCGTGCTGAAATCCCCAGCATCCTCCTTCTATCAGAGCCAAAGCCTCTGCTACCTCTCCTCTCCCTCATCCTCTCTTTCTCTCCCTCTGTCCCTCCTTTCCCCTTTTCACCCTTTAGCTCTGGCTCACGCCTGACAGAAATTGATTGACGGCCCACTGAGGCTCAAGGGATGAGTGTTTGTGACTCTGTGACGAGAGTAAAGAGAGAAATAAGATTAACATGAATCTTATATGGTGTGTTTCAAAAACCTGATTACCCTGCCCACAAGTTGCATGAACATATTAACGGAGCTAAGAACCATACATACACACTGTAGATGACAGTATTGCATTATATGAAGGTTAGACAGACGTCAGTAAGGGCTGAGGCAGATGATGGAGGTTCACCCCAGATGACAGCTACATGTACAGTCACTAAAGTGAACAGTAACATTTAATTTCATTACTTCTTTTCCAGCAATATAATACTGCATTCACGTCAAAATGGAAGCAGCAGAGGTATCCTGACCTTTAGCTCCTACTCAGAATCACTGGATCCTACATTTCCCATAATGCAAATGGAAATCATATTTTGACCTGTTTAGCACCAACATATTTCAACACTTCCAGTCTGTAATGCAGGGTTTCTGTTGTCTCCAAGTCAACTTTGGGACATCGTCAGGGTTTTTTTTTTTAAAATAATCCAGAGGACTTAATTCATTGACTGAAAGTAGATTGGCACGATTTCTATAGACGTCAACTTTGGTTGGAAAAAACTACAAGTCTCTACCCACTTGCTCTATATTCCTGTTTAGCTTTCTTTATGATGTAAAGTTCCTGGCAGCTGCCAACAACAGCATGTCTTGTTCCTGCAGAGCCGCCTCCATCCATCACCGTCCGGGGTAATGTAACCGTGTCTCCTGGCTCCCGCGCTGTCCTCACCTGCCACGTCGTCAGCACGGTCAACTTCAACCTCACCTGGCTGAGAGGAGGCTTCGATGCCCGTCTGGACCCAGGGGTGCTCGTTCTGACCAACCTCTCGCTTCAGGTGTCCTCTGTGACCCCGGATCACTCTGGCTGGTACGAGTGCATTGCCATAAACGAAGGAGGGGTGACGGCAGAGCGAATCTACCTCACTGTGCAAGGTGAGGAGCGTGTGTGCTACCTGCGTGCGTTTATATGATTCAGTGTTGTAAAATCAGAAATTTGTGACAGATTTACATTGGAAACAAGCTACTGAAACACACATCGGCTTCCAACTGGGCTGATCTTTAATCGTGTTTGTCTTCCTTATGTGTGAATGTTTTTTCTGTCTGATTTACACCGTGGAGGAACAAGACTCTTGGCAAACACAGACTCCTTCCCAAATACACGAGCCCCTCTTCCCTCCCCAGCTCCCTATAATTCACTCTAATGCTTTACGGGACGTGTGAAAATTATTTATGCCTGACTCTCAGGCAGCGCTAAAGTAGAGTTTTCCACCTCTGCACAGCTGTCACAGTGCTGTTCCTAACACTTTACTGACACTGAATCAGAAACACTTTGTTGTGCAGATGGAAGAGAGTATCGCCGGCTATCCGGCCAGCGCCGCAGAGCATCGGGCTGGGCCTGGCCAGGAAATGGCGATGTAATAGTGTCACTAAAACCTGTCATTAGCAGTCGATTTCAGCCAGAACCCATTGAGGAAAAAAAAAACAGGAGCTACAGAGCATTGAAAGAAAGCAAGTGAGAGTAGCAAATTATTTTTTATTTTGCATAATCCATTCTGTCCCGATGAACGTCTCGTATTTACACAACCATCAGTCCCAGATGAAGTTAATTCAAAGGCCATATGCTGCTTAAATTCCTCCTTGTCTGTGTCCCGCCAGATCTTTATGATATGAAGCCAAACATGTAATTCATTCTCTTTTTCAAAAAAATCAAATTGAATCGTTTCACCTCACCATAAAGGATAAGTTCACCCAAAAATGACAGTGTTGTTATCTTCTCACCCCATGCCGATGCATGTCGTTTGTCATTTATAGTCCACAAAACATTTCTGGAGCTTCACAGCAGAACAGCCTTGCAGCATTCTCCTAAATAACAGAAGCAGATGGGGACTTGATTCAAAACATAAATTGAAGTGTAGCTGCCAAGTGAAAATCGTTGGAGGACAACCCGTCTGATGTGGATGCACAAGCTTGACCATGAGCAGAGGGTGTAAATAATGTCTGTTTGGGATGTTACGGAGACTCTATCTATATTATGCTCTGCAAGGTGACTGCAGTGACACAGACTGAAAAGTTGCAGGTGTCACACCAGTGCTGCAGACACGTTTGAAGGGGAACTCTGTCATTTGGCTCATCTCACTGAGTGATACATTGCGTTGGCCCGAAGAAGTTTTCCCTGGTTTGACTGGATATTTTTTTCTTCAACATCTCCTCAACGTGTATTTTTTAAATCATCCTGTCACATCTTTCTTTTTCATTCTTTTCTTTACCCAGTTTCTTACTGCCTCTTCTTTTCTTTTTACCTCATCTCTTTCTCTCTTAAACAGCTGTTAGCAAGCCCTGGGGCTTACCTAATTACCCCCTGGTCAGTCCCCTTCTAGTTAGAAGTCCCACTTTGAAGTGAGTCACATTTTACAGCATTTGGACAGAACACAGTGGAACTGAATGCATGTCCACACTAAGACCACTGCACTTTTCCTGTTTTGGTCTCAAGCCACATCAACTAATATATTTAAACATCAGTATATCAGACAATATATATCCATATTCCAACATCAGTCAAATATCTTCTCTTCTGCTTGTTCAGTAGTTGGAGGACAACAACAGATACATATTTAAATGAGAACAACAACATTGTCACACAGTTTGTTTGAGAGCAAGAGGGAACAGAAAGGAGGCTGCACCAGCGCTGACTTAACAATCTTCACCACATGTTGGATGTGATACACAGTTTTGCTGTTTGCCAAACAAAGTAAATTAAGAAGTCGAGATATGTGGCTGTTTTCCCGCTGTTTCAGTGTGCAAGGAAATCTTTCAAGACAACCGGTAAACTGCATTGTGGATTGTTGAAGAGATGAAGTGTGACGCGGATAGAGACAGAGGAGGGGGGAAATCGAGATCGGAGGAGGATGCATTGTGAGTGGGAGTGAATTCAGATGAGTGAGGGAGGAAGAAAGAGGGATGGACGGAACAGGTGATGAAGGGAGTGCTAAAGACAGGCTTCTTCCTGAGGCTGCTGCTGAGTCAGGGTAGAAGAATGTGTGTTCCCTCTCAGGAACCTCCTTGTTCCTGAACTCAGTGGTGTCCTTACCCCCCTGAGGGCAGGGTGACCTTGCGAGCTTAAAGTGAGGAGAGAGCCTCTAAACACAGAGAGGGGCCCGACAGTTGTTCTGACAGCCTTACCTCTGCCCTTATCTGGGTCACACCATCATCATAGCATAGCCTCAGGCGCCGCTAAGATTAAGATCAATACAGTGGCAAGTTGAGGTATTTTAATTTGTTTCAAGTCGAGGTTGTGATATATCAAAAGTGTTGCCAGTAAATGTACTGTCAGCGTCTGGTAAATGTGCTGTATATCTTTCAAAAATGACATCACTGATGATGGAAGTTGAGGCGTAAGTACAAAACTCCGTACATTCCTTCACACCTACTGTATTCATCTGTGTCTGGTCAACCTTTTGAACTTGACTACTGGCCATTCTGTCATCCCAAGGGCCCTTTTCAGACTTGGTATTAACGGCCGTCCTGAGTGGCAATCACAAGTGGACAGCTCCGTCACTCCACATCTGGCATTAACGTGTCTCGAGTGACTTCTTCCCTGCTCTGTATGCAAATCAACACATCACATCACTGGGACACAATGCTTTTTACACAAAGAAAGAAAGAAAGAACTAAATGTGTAACATTTGCCGAATCTACAAGATTGACTCCAGTTGACTCCTTTTCCATTGGCAGTTGGCCTTTCTGTTCTATTTCTGGTGTGTCACACTCGACATCACAAATTCACGGGGAAACAGGCAACAGTAGAAAGCAGCTTGATGTCAGTGACAATGTACAGGAGGCTCCTTTATGTGTTCTACTTTATGAGTTTCTCTGTCAAACTCAACACTAACTGAATGCATGGAAAACTATTCGTGTGCCAACGTCCTTAACTTCAGTGAGCATCATAGCATCGGCTGGAAAAGGGTAGAAATTTTGAGTGTCCACCCAGGTGTCCTGTTTCCATCAAATCGGAGCAGGAATGAATGCAGCCTTTACCCTGTTCCACTAAAGACAAAAGCCAGATGTTAGTGGGTGTCAGTGTTCGACACAAATACGATTTTTTTGGTAGTTTGGGAATGTTCTGTCTCTCCAATCTGACTACTAGTTCTCACACTGTGTTTAAATACACGATGGAAAGGTCAGAGACTCTGAGGATGATTGTAGCTGTGGGAATAGACTAGAGAAGACACGCCCTTGACGGGCTGAGTTGCACATCATGAATCAATTGGAAAGTCTTTTCAGATTCCACAGGTTCTCCGGGTCTGGATTCAATATTCCTCCCTGTTTCACCAATAAAGAGGAAATGATGGTGAAAGATGTGCTGTGAAACATTATTAGTTGTAGTAACAGCCATCACTCCTCCTGCTACAGCGACAGTAAAAATGCATGCTCTATTACATCGTGTGGCTGAGTCTGAATCCACGGAAGTTTGATGATGGACACTCCTGTCCTACATGTTGGAAATAATATTTCATTAAACATTTGCACATTCAGGAAAGAAGAATCAAATCAAATTCACACATTTATTTTTACTTTCACAACTTCTTACGTTGACTGTTTCAAAGAGAGGTTATTGGCTGATTGATTGATTTAATTCAGCCAATGCAGTCATCACAATGTTCTGTATGAAACAAACTGAGTGTATAAATTAGACAGAATATTGATTCCTGATTGATTTGACAATTTCTGTAGAGGTGCCCAGGGTTTCCGTAGAGCCTCGGAATCAAACCTTTACAACAGGAGAGGATGCGAGGATCAGATGCTCGGCCAGCGGCTACCCTCCACCCCGTCTGGTCTGGACCCATAATGACATGTTCATGATGGCATCCAGCAGGTGAATACTTCTCCTCTAACATGAATAGATCTGAAAGTAGTCTGAAAACTACTATTAAAGCTGGTGCAGGTGTTTGTGTTTTATGATATCCATCAATCAGAATCACATTTTTTACCTATTCACTGTGAACTTTTTGATAAATGGTGGAATCCCCTGAAACTACTGAATTGCGTATCGTGTTTGTTCAGACACAGGATGACTCCTGATGGCACCTTGATCATAAGAAACATGGAGAAAAAGGACGGAGGAGTGTATGGCTGCCTGGCCAGCAACCAGGCTGGGACAGACACAATGACTTCCATCCTCACTTACATTGGTGAGTGTCACAGAGCACACCCATCCATCCGTTAGCTGTATTTATTTCCTAGAGGATTGTGAGAGGTAGGGTACGCCCTAGACAGGTCATACAGTATGTAGACCAACTGCATTTTCATGTGCCATCTCTAACAAAATGATGTTCTGTCGATGGCGCAACAATTCTCTTTCCGTAGAATCTCCTGTGGTGACAGTGGCGTTGAGTGATATTCTCATTGGCATTGGGGAAACCACAGTGATGGCCTGTTCTGCGACTGGAACCCCTCAACCTGAGATCTGGTGGTACAAAGGTAACCCCTTAGAAGTGAAAGGAAATAAAACCAAAAATATTAAAAACCCATCTCATTTTCTAAAGAACCAAGCTGACCACACTCCACTGTTGCTTCAATTTCTAGGTGATGTCCAGCTGCATTCTTCTTCCCTCTTGGACGTGGACATGTTAGGAGGAACACTGACCATCAAGGAGACTCAGGATGTTGACGCTGGAGATTACAGCTGTGTAGCTGTCAATGCAGCTGGCACCTCTTCAGGAAAGATCTCTCTCGATGTAGGAGGTGAGAATTACTTAACTTTGTAAAACCACAACAATATGATAACTACTTGTGAGCCTTACCATAGCTGTTAACTTGCAGACATCAAAGTTACACAATATAACACGAGTTTGGTATTGATGGAGTCATAGCTTGTCGTTAGTGTTTCTTGGCTGCAACAAGTAGCTGTTTCATGGTATGCGTACGGGACCCTTGTCCCACTAGAGTCCCCAGACTTGCTTTTCTGTCCATATTCCAAGATAAATAGATCTTTGCTTCTGTCTTGGACCACAAAATCTGTTTAAAACGATTATTTAGTTCTACTGAGCAGAATGTGACCAAAGAAAACCCTAGTGTCAAGCATTAACTTCTCAAAGTGACACTTTCTCAGAGAGACAAGTTGGATTCCAGCTTTCTGTAGTAATGTTAAGCCTCTTTTAGAGTTTTTATTCCCTCAATAAACTCAGGCATAGCTGGGAAATCTAGCTCAGAGGCAAAATGTCTATATGATGCATATGCACACATGTCTCCTAAAAAAGAATATTTGTACCTCCACACATTACACCATACACACACTTTAATGAGCTGAACTATCTTATATGTCTCTGTGGCAGGGAGAAAGAGAGAATTTTGGACCCTCAACTATCAATGAATTGGCTGTTATGTTTCACACTATACACTGTGTAAAGTGCTACAAAGGCTGCTTTGGTGCTGTTAATGAACGATGCCTTTGCCAGAGTAAGGACAGAACATGTCTGGTTTACCTGTAAACAAGGTTACACAGAGGTGTGTCAATATCCATGCCATGACATACACACATAGAACATAGAACACAGAACAATGTACACCGAGAAGGCTGTAGTGTATGTTGTGAACACTGCATTTATACACTTTATGTTATACACAACATGTTATAAAAATTCAACTCATAATAATTAAAAGTTATTTTACTATCCTTTTCATAATTTGATTGTTGGATATAATTTTTTACTTAATTACAGACATTTGTAATGCCCTTTTTTTGTAATTTATCTTGATAGCACATTTCATGTTGAAAAGTGACCTTGTGAGTTGAACTCTCAAGGTCACTTTTCATTATGACACATTTTATTTCATGTCACTTTTCCTAATAGCCGTGTAGTCAGCTACGTCTCACCTTGTAGCCAAACCCTGTCCATGCCTTTCTTAAGGTAAAAAGATCGACAACTGCCACCAAATTTAGCTCCTGTTAGCCAGAGGAACAACAATGACATTGGTCTGAATCAACCAACAAGAGGCTGCTGCTGTAAATAAACACAACGCAAAGGCGAGGTAATTAAACTTCTGTAGCTTCTAAGCTGCGAGCTTAAACAAGGCTGCTCACGCCAGCTAGCTAGCTAGGCTGGCTTGTGAGCTAACCTATTACTCTACATTGAAGAGTCCGTGTTAGCATTGTTTGCTAGCGCCTGTTGGCTTGAACTACCACACCGAAAGCCTGTCATTTTTCCTTCACTGAGCTGTGTGTCTTCTCTGAGGCACATTTTAAGAATTAAAACACTACAGAGGTAACTCTGAGTTAATTAGCTGACTGCTGCTGCTAACACTGTCTTTTTACTTTGATGCTAATTGGTAGACAAAGGTCACAGACCCACCTAGCTAGTTAGCCAGCTGGGTTAGTAGCATATGTATCTTTGTAATGATAAATACATAAAATATTCCATATTTAGTGTATATGAACTGTGTTTATGTACAGCAGTAGCTAGATAGTTGATTCAGAATGACTTTGACATTTTTATTGCCCTAGCTAACAGGTGCTAACCGGCTAATTCTGATAGCAGTTGTTGAGCATGCTAACATGGGGCATGAGATTGGCTGAAAGGTGAGCAAGTAGAGACAGCACCACTGTCAGGAAAAGTGACATATTGACACACATATTTTATCACAATGTATTAATGTACTGCAAGTATTTATTTAATAAATGTTAATTTAATAAAAGCACTTTGGAGGCTACGCATTACACACAGTTCAAAACATCTGGTTCTTAAATCTACAGTAAACAACCTGAGCTTACATGATGGACAGCTTGATTGTCTGTGGAATGCAATACAGATGGTTGTGAATTCCCCTTTTGACCTTTGCCATCTTCAACCTTGATCGCTCTAGCCGCTCCCAAGTTCACCCGAGAACCATCAGATGTGGCGGTGGAACTCGGCTCCAATGTGACCCTGGTGTGCCTCGTCCAAGGTCACCCTGAACCCCAGGTCAACTGGAGGAGAGAGGATGGACTTCCCCTTCACAACAGGCATCGCACACACGGCACTGTTACGCAGAGCAGGGGTGGTCTGCATATCACCAGTGAGTTATTTAGTGGTCTATTTTTATACAGATCACACATGTAAATACTGTAAATGTAAATAGATTCATGCCTAAATATCAATTTTTCTCTCAGGCCTGTGGGTAGAGGATGAGGCGGTATATGTCTGTGAGGCTCACAACCACTTTGGCAAGATTGAGGCCCAGGCTCAAATTACTGTTACTGGACTGGGTAAGTGCAAGATTTGAAGAGTCAGCCTCTCTGACTCTGAAGATTCAGATAAAAAAAGTCCTTAATCCTCAAATGAGAACTAGCAGTTGCATGACAGTTATTTCGGAAAAAGCAGCATGATTTGTAATCTTTTCTTTATTGCACGTATTATTTTACGATTCATAGATTCATTAACTTAATAATCCCCAGTGGGAAATTAAACATGTTTTGCGTGCAATAAGTTTGGTGGAATGTGAAGGAATACAGAAGTGCAGCTGAACTGAGAAAGCGCTCAGACAGCCCTGTCTGCTGTGTCCGCTGTGAAATGCTTTTGCACTTCAAAGAGCAAAAAGTGCAGACACACTCTCACACGCGCTTACATTCCTTTTTGCGTACCTCTAATCAAAGATCATATGGACTTTCCATGTCTAGTTAATTTTCTAAAACAACATACAGTACCTTTGAGTGTCTACATCTGTCTGCATGTCTTTGTGGATGTGTGCCTCTCTGTTTCAGTCTTTACACGTGAGTGTGAGTTCATTAGCACATTTCAGTGGGTGTGTTTGAACACATGTGCCTTGTTAACCACTGTTTCTGTTTCACCGTTTTCTCTACAGTGGAAACACACTGAGCTCCTATTATGTGGGCCAAAGGTTAGAAACCACAGACCAAACCAGATGACATATATCACTGCCCCACTGCCCCATTTCCCTACTGACAATGTTGTCTCAAGAGAAACACACGCCCAATGCAGACGCACTGAAGTAGCTTCTTTGGTCGATGGTGGACGTACAGAGAAATTCAGTTGGCATATCCCCACCATGTATGTGTATGTGCATGTGTGTGAGGTTGTGTTCCCAGGACAGTGAGGGTGGTCGCTCAATTCCTGACGACACCCTGTCGATCATTGCATCCCCCACAGATGACATCAGCATTATCTGTGTGAACACAGCCAAACCATGTGATGTCACATGTCATTAAGTTTGTGTGTTTGTGTATGTGTTGTGTAGACATATCGCTGTGTGAGGGAAGAAAGGCGTGTATTAATACTTTTAGCAGCTGTGGAAAATATATACTGTATATGCTGGATTGTGAATGTGTTTATAGCAACCAAGCGTTCCCGTCACATCATACTGTGTTGTCAAAAACTTGCACATGTGCTTCTTTTGAGTTTTGCTTGCGGTAAAGACCTTTGATCGTTAGTTTATTATTTTTGTCAGAAAATAAATACAACCATACTTTTTTCTCAGTTGGGTCGGCACACCAAATTTGAAACATTTGTGAAATGTGAAGCATTACACGACTATCTGGGACATGTGAGGTTCTCTTGGTTGGTCTTTTGATTGTATGCTGACAGACGCACAAAGGTATTTGACCTTTGACACAAGTCCTGTATAACTGTCTCGTTGATATTTGCAGTGTCGCCGGTCATTGCAATGAGTCCAACTGTGCTCAATGTGATCGAGGACCAGCAGGTGACTTTGCCCTGTGTGCTGCTGGCTGGGAATCCTCTGCCTGAGAGGCAGTGGCTGCACGACTACGGCCTGGTGAGGACAGGACACAGAGAGGACATTCATTTTATTCATATCTTCCATGTTTTATTTTTCACCCAAGTTAAATAATTTGATTTCATTTGAGCCTGCTTGACCTACAAATCTTTCAGGTGACCTCAGATCAGTATGTGACAGTGAGGAAGGATGGCAGTCTGCATATTGAGAGAGTCCGGCTAGACGATGCGGGTGACTACACCTGTTTGGCTGAAAACGTTGTTGGGGCCACTAACCATACTACCAGTGTCAACGTCTATGGTAGAGTATAAAAACATACATTTGAACAAACTGAACCGAACTGTATTTTGAACATTGAAACATTGAAACAATCCAAGGGGCCTTTTTTTTTGTTTATACACCAACACTTGGTGAAACTTAACTATGGTAGAAGGTCCATTGTGTAGAATTTACTGGCATCCAGCATTGAGGTTGCAGATTGTCTCCAAGCCTCCAGGAAGAGCACTGAGCTTTGAAGCTAATTTGACATAGTGGCCAATCCGTGTCATTACAGCATCACCTGACGTACACTCGCCCAAAATAGACTTTCTCCCACAGACGTACGTTGTGACAGAAGCAGCTGTAAAACAGTTGCTACAATTCTTGTAGCCACAACCACTGCGTAATGACTCATTTCACCACCAGAATTTGATTTGTTCTGTCCGATAACATTTGCCTAGTCTAGAGGAGCCGTACAATTAATTATTTTTATCCCCATTCTAAACTGGAAGTTAACCTTTATGCACCAATGAGCATCTTTCATAGGAATGAAGGGCCCCGTCTACAATGCTGGATTCAGTTTTACTTAATGTATCCATGATTGCATCACCCTCCCCTGCAGTGGCTGCTAAAAATGCAAAAAAAAACACAAAAGGCCCTCTCTAGAGCCAGAGTTTGGTTTGTCCTTTCTGGGCTCACATAGAAACATGGTGGACTCCCTGGAAGAGAACCCACTCCCTCTGTAGATATTAAAGGCTCAATCTAAGGTAAAAACAAATGACTCTTAGTTTCAGGTGATTATACACTACTGAAATAAAAAACAAACTTACAAATGTTATAATCCATTTTTGCTGATAGAGCCCTATAAATCCTACACACTGGACCTTTAGTTAACGTTTTATTTCTCTGATATGAAGATTTAGAAAGATCTACTTTAACAAAGGCCTGTTGTAAATCTTTTATGAAATGAAATGCACCCTCTGTCTTTTCTTTCCCTCTAATTCTGCCACCTCTTCCATTTCTTACTGCCCCTCTTAAACGTCTCCTTCACACTGCAGAAGGCTCTTAACCTCATGAATAGGATTATATTTGAGGTTACATTAAAACCAGCAACAGCTGAAGGTAATGGCAGAGTTTAGAGCACAGTGTGAGGGGAAAAATGTGTTCTCCATTTGCACTGCTGTCAGTCATTGCCAGATTCTACCAACTTAAATACGAATCGTCTGCAGCATGGACTTAAAAACACTGGCTCCCTCAGTTCTTGAAATGAGGTCAGTCCTTTTCAGACATACATGCACTGAGCACCGGACATTTACACTATGTAGGTCAGAGTATAAGAGTATTAATTTGCTGTAATCTATTACAAATACTTTCCACACAACCTATATAATCCGGAGTGCGTGCATAGTGCAGATAGAGGACCACCATGCAATACTGGCTCATATTGTGTACACTGTGTGTGATTTTCTTTATTTAGCTCAATCACATTTTTCATTTCCAAGAAGATGCTCCCACGTCTCCAAGAGCAGATCTTTTCTGCAGATTCCTGGGATCATAACAAGCAAAAACAGGACAAATAGGGAAGAGGGGAGGGGATGGACAAGAAGGGAAGAACAAACGAGTGGAATATCTGTTCTTGAAGGTGCATTATGTAGTTTTGGAGAAGAAATTTTAGAAGACAAAGACCTTCATTGAAAGATTTTTTTTTTTTTTTTTTTTTTTAAGCCTGAACAAACTCAACAAACAAACTCTCTTTGTTTTCATGACTGAATAAACTGAATCAACAAACTGGCTTTCAATAACAACACAGTTTCAGACTGTTTACTTTGGCGGACCCTGCCACCTTTGTAGCTTCAAATAGTGTTCTGTGGACTTTATTTTCCTCTGAGAGCAGCTGTTTTTTTTTCACTTTTGGAAAAAATAAATAGAATAAAAGATTTTGTTGTACAACCTCATTAATATTTTAATTATTCTGAGATGGAATTTCTTCCCCAAAACTACACAGTGCCACTTTAATGCTGTATGTCATTTAGGTACAGGCCTGTACCAAATGCACAGTATATGCAGAGCACAGAAATGCATCTTTACAACCACTCGATTTTCTAAATACTTGATGAATGTATCTATGCACAAAAAGAAATATTGGACTAACTGTGTCTTAATTATTGCTTATGTTTCCAGTGATTCCTACCATTCAGTATGGCCCTCAGGTGTTCAGCACAATTGAGGGCACACCCATCACTCTACCCTGTCGGGCCAGTGGAGTACCCACCCCAGAGATCACCTGGGCCAAGGTATGTACTGGCATTACCTCTTTTAAGTAAGCCAAAAAAAAAAAAAAAGAGGCAGTACTCGCAGTGGTGTGCTCTTTCCCTGCCACAGAGGACTTTCAATTTATCTCTCTAAAGTATGTAGTTGAATCAAGAAAAAACATGCAGGTCAGAGGTATAATAGCCAAGATCAGATTTTGGCTAAATCTCACCAGCGAGGCATTTTATGATGTTTTCATTTAGAAACTTTCGCTCATGCACAAAAACACTACCTCTCATTTTTAGCAGTGATAAGCTCAACTTGAAGCCATGTTCCTTAACTACAAGGGAACAGGTCCTTGTGTTTTTTGGGGTCAAGCGGTTTCTATGTATTTTTAACATTTAAATACTTTCTCTGGCACACGCTAGAAAAATGCCTGTCTTCAAGTACATGTGTGTGCCTCATGTGCTGCTCCGTGGAATCGGCTCTACCTGTGACCATTGGCCTGTACAGTGTGCTCGGTCTCTACACGTGCACTTTTGCGTGTTAGTGTGTGCTATAAGCCAGTGTGTGTATGCGGACAGTCCCTCCCTCTTTCCATCTTTTACACTAGTTTCTCGGAGTTGTAAAAGCGATGCTGTTAAATTGAACAGGGCTACAGGGACGCATGAAACCAGACCCTGCTAAGTTTTGCAGCAGCTGCGAAGATGTGATTCCCTCTGATTCCTTTGCTCTTCTCTGTTAACATCAATCAAGTCAAGCTCACATCTGACATCACATTTGCTTCGTGTTTGGGTTCATCGTTTGATTGTATAACTGTTAAAATTTTTATTCACAGCCCTTTTATTTAACAGCACAGAAGAAAATCAAATCATAAATTCAAGAACATTTTGCAGGTCAAGCCACACATCCTACCTCTTTCTTGGACTCCAGTGTCAAGTGTTAATAAAGCTGAGCTAATGAAACAAACTCTGGCCCCTGCCCTTCCCCTGCTGTGATTTGTTTTGTAGGGTGGGGAGCTGGTGTATGTGGGTGGTCCAGCCTTCTCCCTGGATTCTGACGGCAGCCTCCTCATCACCTCCCCCTCTGGAAATGAGACTGGAGAGTTCATCTGTACAGCTACCAATGCTGCCGGCTATGCCTCAAGGAAGGTCCAGCTCACTGTCTACGGTAAACCTCATCGCCAGCTAAAGTCTGTGCAAAGACGAAGGAGCTTTATGTGGCATCTGCCGTAACTGGATTATTGCTAAATTAATTTTGAGACATTAGTTTAATTACTATGATCATTAACAAGAAGTCTAGAAGCATCTACCAGCTGGAATTCTTTTGATTATAAATGAGGTGTAGGTACTACATGAACACTGTGAAAGTATCAAAACACTCAGTAATGCACACTTATACAGAAACTGTGCCTTCAAATGAGCAGTAGGAGAGGAAGGAACAATACCAACACACTCTTGGTATTGGCACCAACTTTAAAATTAAAATCTCTTTTTGTCATTTCATCTTTTAAATTAACCCTCTGTTTGCATCTTTTGAACTGATTCTGTGTTTGCGTGCCTGTGTTTGTATTTCCAGTCCGTCCTAGAGCCAATGCTGGTGATGCTGGAGGCTCATCAGGGCCAATGAGAATGTCAGTGATTGAGGGTGAGGACGCCATTTTGCCGTGTGAGGTCAACAGTGTTCCACCTCCCACCATCAGCTGGGCTAAGGAGAGGCAGCTCATCTCGCCTTTCTCTCCCAGGTAAAACACACTGGAAACCACACATAGCACCCAATGAATAGTATTGTCTCTTAACTATAAATCTCCCTGTGGTAAAATCATATTATCCTGCCTATAAAGTAATAGAACTGCGGTGCTGTCTACACTACTCATAGCCTCAGGGCATAGTTTGCGGTTTTATAGGATGACTGAGTAATCATATTCTTCTCTGTGATCTGTTCTACCTACTGTGCGCCTGCCACAGTGGCTATAATTGTGGTTGATGGTGGATTAGTAAGAATTACTGGAGTATCTGTTGACAGAAATGACAGAAGCCAAAGAGTGAGAAAATCCAGAGTGTGTGTGCTTGTTTTGCGTTTGGAAGCTTTGCAAGACTCAGACCGTCACTTTACAGTTTAGTTTATTGCTGTTTGTGTATGTGCTCCTTCCAGGCACACTCAGCTTCCCTCAGGCTCGATGAAGATCTTGGAGACCAGGGTATCAGACAATGGACTTTATGTGTGTGTTGCCTCAAATATTGCTGGTAACCTAACACAATCCATTGAGCTGACTGTTTTGGGTAAGTAAGATCACAAACACCAACGAAGATTTAATAATGATATTATCAAGGGAGCCTGATAAGCAGCAGATAAACTCTTTTCCAACTTTTCTCTTACTATATTTTAAGCACATTTTAAGTATTATCATAAGATCACATGATGAAATGCACAATCATTTGGATGGAAGTTGCTACATATAATATAAATGTAAAATTGAACCTTAAATCTGGGCGTCTGTCATCTGCCTGCAGTGCCCCCAAGGATCCAGGCTGGTCCCAGGGTCATGAAGGTACAGGTTGGTCACCCTGTGGAGCTGCCCTGTATGGTGCGAGGGGTCCCAGAGCCCACCCTCACCTGGACAAAGAATGGTCAGAGGTACCCTGTATCACCTGATGGCAGCCTGGCATTGAAAAATGTGGGGCTGGATGACGAAGGAACCTACACCTGCACAGCCACCAGCACTGCAGGCAGAGACGAGGCTCGAGTTCAGCTTCTGGTGCAAGGTTGGTTTTCAGTTATTGTCTTGATCAAACTGGATCTCACTGTGTTCATTATACTTACAGTACGTGTGGTGAAATGTTTTCAGAGTATGTCTGTTTAAATTGGATTAAACTAAAGTTCTGGTTCTCTTTTAGTTATTTTGTATTCCTTGTCATCGCAGCATTTACAAGCAACTCTGATTTAAAATTATTAAAAAACCATTACTGTATGTATTAGGCATCTGCTGCATGACCACTAATTCAATACAGTAAAGGTTTTTAAAGATGCATACTAAAACGGTTACAGATGCTTAATAGTGTGCATTTGTCATTGATTATGTGTTTATGTGTTTTCAGTGCCTCCTGTGGTCGAGATATTGGAGCCCCCCTTCAATAGTCCTCTGCAGGAGAGAGTTGCAAACCAGCGTATAGCATTCCCCTGCCCTGCCAAAGGTAACCCAGCCTCTGAAACTATGAAAAAGAAATTGGTTGAGCATATACACTACATTTTCACAAGTAATGATGACCATATCAGTACAACACATATTTCCTCTTCTTATCTCCATCAGGTCTTCCAAAGCCAGTGATTCGGTGGTTGCGTAATGGTCAGGAACTGACGGGTAATGAGCCAGGTGTGTCCATCCTGGAGGACGGTACACTGCTGATTCTGGCCTCAGTGTCACCACTGGATAATGGAGAGTACGTCTGTGCTGCTGTCAATGATGCCGGATCCACTGAGAGGAAATACCAGCTCAAAGTCAATGGTGATTAACCTGTTCTTTAAGGTTCTGACTCTGGAAAAGGTTCACCAGCTCAAAGTCATTTGATGTGCACTATCACTAAAACATTACCTTTTAATCTTACAAATTCCCAAAAAGTTGGTAGGCTGTGTAAAACTTTGATAAAAACAGAATGCAATCATATTGAAACATTCTGTGTTTCCCAACAATGGTTTTACAAAGTCTTCCTGAGCCCATGCAGTAAAATCATTTATACAATCATGTTTCACAAAGTGAAAAGTGGACTAGGCCTGAGCCTCTCGAAGATGCTCCTTCATACCCAATTATGATACTATCACCTGTTACCAATGAACCTGTTTACCTGTGGAATGTTCCAAACAGGTGTTTTTAGAGCATCCCTCAAATGTTTCCAGTCTTTTGTTGTCCCTGTCCCAACTTGTTTGAAACGTGTTGCTTTCAGTTTCAATTCAATTTTAGAATAAGCATATATTTAGAAAAATGAATTATGTTGATGAGGTAAAACATTACATTTATTTTTTATGTACTGTTTTATGTCAAAAAGGATTATGAAGTTATCTCATTCTGTTTTATGTATGTTTTACACAGCATCCCAACTTTTTTACGGAATCAGGGTTGTACAGTTTCCCTACTCTGATCCTGTGGAAAGTAACACTTAAAGCTTAATAATCCTCTTTGACACCCCTACAGTGCCCCCAGATTTCCGTGATGGTGAAACTCCAGAAAATGTGTCCTTGGTCCTGAGCCAGTCCACCAGCTTGGTGTGTGATGTCACAGGAAGTCCTACCCCTGTCGTCACCTGGTACAAAGATGGGACTCCTGTAGGTGAACTCCGTTTGAATAAGTTGTTAACACATATTTCATATAAAAACTTTTACAACTCTCAGAAGATCAAATGTTTCTTATTTTAAAAGCAGACACACACATCAAAGACGCAGTCAGAGAGATTGTGTAACATGGTGCCTTATAATTTGCCTAACCTATACTTAAACTGTGGTTTAGTAAGTCCTCCACAACCACTGGATCACAAAGCTTCACATGCAAGTAATGATAAATTATAATGACCTTTCTTGTCATTTATTAGTGAAAGTTCTCATGAAAACCAAATAAGCTCTGATCAGAGGGTATACTTTCCAAGAGAACAGACCTTAAACCACCATGGATACTGTGTGTGTGTGTGTGTGTGTGTGTGTGTGTGTGTGTGTGTGTGTGTGTGTGTGTGTGTGCGTGTGTGTGTGTGTGTGTTTGTGTGTGTGATCAAAGACCAGCCAGGCCAGCAATGGTGGCAGCATGGGCAACGCTTTAATCTCAAAATAATTATGATAAATTGATGTGAGAACAGAGAGTTAGCACACGCTTAGCTGGCTGCCTTTTGTTCCCTCAGCTGCTTAGCTAATTTATCCTGCAAGGCACAGATGGAAAAATCAGAGCCCTTACTTCAGTCTGCTAATTATGAGCAATCTCAACAAAGATACATTGCTCTGAGCAACAATTTAGACGTTTCATGTTTTGTACACTTCTTAAATTATATTCCTCAACTGAACAGGTCTTTGACTTTCACACAGTTGTAAGCTGCAGCTTTTTTTTGTTTAAACCGTTTTACTGTGATCTCTTACAATTTGCCCTGTAATCACTGTCAGACAGTATTCCCTAAACTCCAACATATGCTGTTGTTTTTCCCTTTGTGTTTGATTTAATTTATTTATGTTGATTTACAGTTAGTTGCCAGTAACAGCATCCAGATTCTTGATATGGGAAAAACCCTGAGACTACTGAAGGCAGCCACAGCAGATGCTGGCAGCTACAGCTGTAAAGCCATCAACATCGCTGGCAGCACAGAAAAGGACTTCTTCCTGGATGTACTGGGTGAGTAGAGCAGTTGTGTATGAAAACTCCAAGAATAACAAGGAAAAATTTGTGTTCAGACTTATAAACAAACAGAACTTGAAATGAACTCCACAATAATGAAGGTAGCTTTCTCATTTAATCAGTTTCTTGATGAGTCAGCTGATGTACAATGATACTCTTGCTCTGTGTCCCAGTTCCCCCGACCATTGAAGGATCAGGCTCTCCTCAAGATGTTTCAGCAATTGTCAAACAGGAAATCAGTCTAGAGTGCAAGGTGCAAGGAGTGCCCTTTCCGACAATCAACTGGTACAAGGACAGGAAGTAAGTGCCTTCTGCTATTAGGAGCTACAAATTTTGGCCATGTTCCTGGACCAGAACATGCTAAATCTACCTAATTAGTATGCACAAGATCGCAATGTGATTGGTTCTACAAACAGTAGATCTTTATCTGTTTCCTTTGACAGTCATGGGATATTCAAGAATGGCAGAAAAGAGAAGGAAACCCTGTTTTTGGTAGTAATAACTTGACTTTACACAGGAAATTAACTGTGGTCTCCTGTGTAACAGTCTTGTGTTTGAGTCATCCGTTCACCCTGTCCACATCCTTTCTGTGGACTTTTATACTGTGTTTGTTGCCATCTTACAGACCATGATCTTTTCCTCACCCTAAACAACTAGTTTTTCTGTCTAAACCGGACAAAACTGCAGCCGTTTAACAGCTTAACGTAACGTACAACATAGCAACAAGAAGGTGCAAACGGTGTTCAATTAAATTCAATTCAGTATTAGAGTATTTACTGTCCACATTATGATAAAAATGGACAAACAAATAAAAAAAAATGGGTTACTTAAACTTCTGTTTCTAGGCTGGTGTTTCTAGGTGATCCAAACCTGGAGGTGACCAACAGGGGTCAGGTTTTGAGGATAAAAAGTGCCCGTCTTGGGGATAAGGCTCGCTACCAGTGTAGTGTCATGAATACAGCTGGCAAACAGTCCAAGGACTTCAACCTCAGTGTGTATGGTGAGTGTGGATTGAGACAGATCCTACACAATCAGCTCTATGTATAAAGCCTAGTCTTTATGCTGTAAATCTACAGTATGTATGTATCTACAGCTGAATTACAATTCTGATTTTAGCAATTTTGTTTCATTATTCCAGTACCTCCGTCCATCAAAGGTGGGAACATAACCACAGCGGTCACAGCCCTGCTGGACACAGTACTAATGCTGGAGTGTGAGGCCCGCGGAGTGCCACTTCCCACTATCACCTGGTACCGAAACGGAGAGGCTATCCTTTCCAACCGACAGGCTCAGTACATGGAGCGAGGTCACTACCTGAAGATCCCTCGGGCGCAGGCATCAGACGCAGGACAGTACACCTGCAAGGTGACCAGTGTGGCCGGGATCGCTGAGAAGACCTATGAACTGGATGTCTACTGTAAGAACCCAATAAGTGATAATCTGCACACATTTCTGTTTCATGGTGCTGTCAGTCTGAAACCAAAGCTTTTAGAAACAGGTCTTAGTGATGTGATTTAGAAAAATCTAGAGCGCATTTTGACACTAAATCAGGCTGTCAAATTGTAGGAAGTGAGTAAGTCTCTGAACTTAAGCTCCCATTTTCTCTGCATCTGCAATCTTTTTCATATGTTCTGAGCTCTGAAGCTTATTATTGTATTAATCAGAGCTTTAAGGCATTTGGTTTCACTCACAAAGCTGAAAGACATTTATAGCAGTCAAGAATAATTTCAAGCAGCTGTGGATAGTTGGCAAACAATTTCATATAAAAAAATTCTTGATCCTTGAAGAGCACAAACATGGATTCAGAGTGGAGGACTTAAAGCATAAAGCAGTTTTACATGTTGTTGGCTTATGAAAGCCTTGAGCGTGAGATGTGAATAAGATGTCAGTCAAGTAGAAATGTCCTTGAGGCTTTTGTTCTGTTCCTTTTTAATGCATCCTCCCCCCCCAGTGCCACCTACCATTGCGGGGGGTGATGATGGGCCAACTGAGAGGAAAGTGGTCCTCAGCAAGCCTCTGATCCTGGAGTGTGAGGCCGGGGGACACCCTCCTCCCTCCCTCACCTGGCTGAAGGATGGAGTTCCTGTGCGTGATGGTGAAAGTGTCCGTGTTCTTGAGCAGGGGGGTAAAATAGAAATCCTCTCAGCCACGGTGTCAGACTCGGGACGGTATGTCTGCGTCGCTACAAGCATCGCTGGGGAGAAGGAGGTCAAATACGACGTCAGAGTTTTAGGTATAGCAACACAAAAATAAAATGCAAATCACAAACACACACTCATGCCACATTCTTTTGTCTTTAGACCCAAACTAATCAGACTTGTGAGAAAATAAGTGGGCTGCATATTGTACCTTTCTTACATTTTGTAAAATCTAACTTTTCTCAGAGATTGGCTTGTTTATGTGCATGAATATTGTGGGAATATAATCAGTTTAAAGCCTTGGCTGTCCTGACTGTTCTTTCCACAACGATTTCTTTGGTGGACCTCAATTCCAGTAGACTCAAACTGCTCTCATATATGAAAATAAAGATTGATCTGTCTCTCTGAAAAGCATTTGAACAGCAGCTCAACTTTTATTTCACCTCTGCAAGTTCAAAAAGCAACTAAAGCCAAACATTTGATTCAGCCCATGCCAGATAAAAACACATCGAAGAAAAGACTTCACAGAAGGTTGTTCCAATAAATGGCCACCCAGTCACAAGTGTTTTATACAGTAGCTGCTAAGAGCCAGCACATTTGTTTCAGAGTTATCTTGCTTCAGGTTAAATGTACAGAGGATGTGGCTGGAGCTATCATAAATCAGAAACTATCCTGAAAAGCACACTCAGTATGGCTCTGCGATTCTTTAAGGTAACTGATGTTACTGGAAAATTGATTTGCTTCTTCGTATCTACTTTTAGGACTTTCAAAATGCTTCTTGAACCACATTGTGACCTTGCCTGTATTTCAATCTGAATGAGCAAAGCTAAACATTTGATCAACTCCTGCCATGCTTGGTTCATTCTAGCAGCTTGTGACAGCTGAAAAAACACTGTGCCGTTGTCGGCAGGATTCGAACCTGCGCGGGGAGACCCCAATGGATTTCTAGTCCATCGCCTTAACCACTCGGCCACGACAACTCATGAGAAACCAGAGCTGATTTTGTCGGACCCTGCTGACGCTGTTGCTGTGTATACCATGTGTGCATTCCACATGGGAAACAGACACCTGCCAATTTAGCGCGGCTCAGCATGTCTGACTCACAGATACCAGAATATTCAGTTCAGTCCTTTTCAGAGCCTGAAAACCCATTCCTATTTACATTCCTTGTAACATTTATACCGATCTTTTCTGATATTGTGAGTATCAGCTGAATAAATAAAAGTACTGGAATAACGCTTTCAGTGTTTATTCAAGCTATGATGCAATTAATTTTAGTCTAGAATTTACTACATGATGATTTTTCAGCCTTAAGTATAAGAAAATATGAAAGTTTAAATTATAGATAAATATTGTGGTTGTTCCACAGTCCTATACATTACATTTTACTTAAATACTTAACAGAATTTGTTTTATTTTTTCAATCGTAGTTCCTCCTTTCATTGATGGAGCTGATGACATGACAGACAGCACAGTGATAATCAACAGCCCTCTGGAGCTGGAGTGTCAAGCCACTGGAACACCCGCACCTGTCATCAAGTAAGATCTCCATCTTATGCACACAGATTTAAATATACTTGCAAACATGTTTACTTTAAAAACAACTATTTTCCAGGTGGTACAAAGATGGAAAACCGGTCAGACAGGGTGAGGGATTGCGGGTGGCAGCCAGCGGTCGACGGCTGGTTGTTTCCCGCGCTCAGGTCTCTGACACGGCTCGTTTTCAGTGTGTGGCCACTAATGAAGCCGGAGACCACGAGCGGGACTTCAATGTGGTGGTTCAAGGTAAAATAGAAAAAATGCTTTGTCATTTGATTTGCAGTAGATTCATTGTTTTATGGCAACAAATGGCTATGATGGATAGTTTTGCAACTACTATAATTGCAATGAATATAATGTATGCTTTAAATGCAAGCCACAGGGACACTCCTAGTTTGGGTAAATACCACTTTCTGCCTTTTTGTAATTTCTCTTTTTCCAAATTTGCTGTTGTAAAGTGATTTAAGTAAATAACTCTTTCCTCTTTAACCCTTTAGTTCCTCCGTCCATTCGTACCAGTGGGCCTGCTGAACGGTCAGTGGTTCTCCACAAGTCCATCAGTCTGGAGTGCATCTCCAGTGGCATCCCTCCTCCCAGTGTTACCTGGCTTAAAGATGGTCGACCTGTGGATACAACACAGGGGCACCTTCAGGTTGGTTCCCTTATTGACTGAATATTATTACATTTATTTTGATACAATTTACCTCAGCTTCAGCCAAACGCAAAGCTTTCCAGCTGCAACCACAAACATTTGCTAAGTGGCTGAGCTTTGAAAGGCAAAGTTTTCTATCAAGGTTAGTTAGTATTTTGTTTTAGCAACAATGTCGGCTTAGGGTTATGCTTAAAGACAGAAGTTAAGTTAAATCAGCTGCAATATGCTTTACAATGACTAGCTAATTCACAGCTGTTTGGCATGCAACATCAAATCATATTCATGTAGGTTCACTGTATTTACACTATACTTCAACCATCCCAACCTTCTCCTACTATAGTATTTCATGGGGTTGATTGAACTGAGATTTAATGTTCATGTATGTGTTGAATAAGGGGCATTAGCGCAATCCTCTTTGGTGTTTGGATTCATTGAGAGCTCCCTCAAACAGCACAGCCTTTGTCCGCTAAACCTAAACGTTTAACCAATGGCTATCAAAGGTCAGTTCGTTGGTGTAAGTGTTTCTGACAGAAGTAGAAATATGCTGTTTTCAAGAATGAACTTGTGACACAGCAAAAATATTTCTCTGACTAATTCTTCAGGCGTGTCGAGTGTACTTTAATGCTCACATTTTAATGAAAAGCAGTTATCAGTCTGAATTGTCCGTGTCCTGTGTTTGCTTGTGCTTGTGCCTGTCACAGCTGGAGCCTGCAGGCAGAACGCTGAAGGTCAAAGAGGCACGACTAGAGGATTCAGGGAGATACACCTGTCTGGCCACCAATGCAGCTGGTGAAGCCCAACAGCACATACGGCTCAGTGTCCATGGTAACTTAAAGATACACACAGCACTCTCTCTGCATGTGTCAGTCCCTCGTCTCACTCATTGCCTGGTTCGTGTCATATATACTTACTTTCTGTGTCAGGGGACTAGGTGGAGACAGAAGACTATCACCTGATAAATTGTTGCTCTTGTGTGTAATACTTTGCGTGTCCCTCAGAGCCTCCCAGTATCCCCCACTCTGGAGAGATCATAAACCAGACCATCCTGTCAGGCTTTCCCACTGAGCTCGAGTGCAAGGCCACAGGCAGCCCATTACCTGGTAAGATGGCTCACAAACGTCTTCATCCTGCTGTGCTCACTCACAGGCTCCAGGGCGTAGTTCATTCTGACTGCTGAGTTGAAATTGGCTGTACTGCAGCTTTCCTTATCTTTCACCATTAATGGAACGGCAGAAAATTGATCTCAGATGACTCCCTACAGGCAGTTTCACTCTCCCCCAACTGCCTTATTTTCCAGTGTACAAGTTCAGTGCAGATAAGCCATCACATTCCGATGTAATTGAACACCCTTCTTTTTCTTCTTGGGACGTTTATGCATTTCACAGCAGGTGTTTCTTTCCAATAATCTGATATCTGTGAATGTTACATGGGAAAATACTGTTTTAGAAATCAATTTTAAGGTCTATTGACCTTAGCAAGACTAGACTAGACACCACTGCACTCTTCATTTCAATGTAGAAGCGATCAAAGTAGTAGTTACAGGATATTACAACTCAAGTTTTATGAGCACATGCTCAGTATTCGTTTTGCATACTCATTTTTTTGATAATAATTAACAGATTCTGAGTGATGTCATTTGAACGTCATTTTCATGCCTTTTTTGCTTTATTATTACCTTTGTGTCTCAGCTATCACTTGGTACAAAGATGGCCGACCACTGACAAGTGCAGCTGGGGTGACTTTGCTGAAGCGTGGCCAGGTGTTGGAGATTGAACGGGCTCAACTGTCTGATGCTGGCATATACAGATGTGTTGCTGTCAACCTGGCAGGAGTTGCTGAGATTTCCCACAGTCTGCAGGTGTTCGGTAAGTGACTTTGTATGTGACATACATCAAACAGAGATTTGATTATTCTTTTGATGAAATCAGAGAAGTATACATGAAAAAAATGTACAATTTCAACAGCATTTTCTGTTTTTTTATTCTTACAGTGCCTCCGGTCATCTCCAGCCGAGGTGGTACTGTAACAGTTGTGGTGAATGAACCTGCCAGGCTAGAGTGTGAGGCCACCGGGGTTCCTCTACCGAGCCTCACATGGCTCAAAGATGGCAGCCCTGTGGCAAGTGTATCACACGGCATGCAGGTACCTATTAATCAGTTTAAAATGAACAAATTCGTGCTTCAGTTAAGTAGTTTATGCTCAAAAACAAGATCGTGGATGTATACAGATTATCTTAACCTTGTATCTCTATCATTATATGTGTTTGGCAAAATGAAGGCAAAATGAGGCCTAGTGTCTCCTCAAATCGTTTTCTTTTAAAACAGTAAAACAAGAAATATGAAACATGTGCCTGAGAGACATGTTATTATTCTGTAGGTTTTATGCGCTATGACCTGGTGTTTTACTGGTTTATGTCTCTCTTAGGTGTTGTCTGGTGGCAGAGTGCTGTCTCTGAACAGTGCACTGGTTAGTGATACAGGCAGGTACACCTGTGTGGCTGTCAACGCCGGAGGAGAACAACAAAGAGAGTACGACCTGAGGGTTTATGGTGAGTAAATCATCATACATAAGTCACTGGTTCATACCTGTATTATAGACATATAAACTGTATACATGCAGTGATTCTGTACATATACAACATATATACATACAGCTACTTTGCGTTTAGAAAGCGACATTGTAAAATAGTTTTATTGTTAATGTTGTCTGTTTTTACAGATGTTTGGTTGCACTAAGGCACATCCACTAGAAGTTTTAAAAAGTTGCCAAACAGTTCTCCACTAAAGGCAAAACCATATTTGGCCATAGAAATATGAGATCATATGAGAATTATGAGTCTATTAAATAATATATAAAATCTTAAATAGCAGGTTTTAACTGATGTGATGAATCAATTAATTAGTAAGCTGATGACAAAAAATCTAAGTGATTTGTTGTTTTATTCATTTTTCATGCAAAAGTCCATAAAACCCTCTGGTTTCAATATTACAAATGTGACGATTTTCACCTTTGCTTTGTCTTGTGTGATAGTAAACTGTATATATTTATGTTTTGGACTGTCAGACAGACAATTAGGAAAAACTATTTACATACGGTACGTCATTGTCAGTTTAGGGTTTATTCTCTGACACTGTTTTTCTGGCAATTTACAATCCATGTATCAATTGATTGAAAAAATGTATGTCCAACAAATCAAATAAGAATATAAATTGCAGCCCGACTCTCTTTTGCTTGCTGTTTGATCTCAGATTAAACCTTTTATCAGCCAACAATGACGTAAAAAATTCTGCAGTACATTACATCATAACTCAGACCTTGGTGTTTTGTCGGGATGCCCTTGAAATGCGCATGAATTTCAGTATTAAAGTCGTTAAAACATTAGCTTTATGAGGCAGGTGTTTGTAAGGCACCGTTGAAAGAACATTACTTATGGTCAGGCCTTCTCCTCAGGACAAAGTCTTCCTGTTTACTTTAATGTCTTTGTAATGTCTTTCAAAAGAGCACCAGATCCGGCATGAAACATGAATTGACGTACTGAAACAATATTCGAAAAAGGCCTTGAGCAAAACATGTGCATGCAGAGGAAATATGACTCGACTGAGTTTAGCCTTTCAGTAAACCTTGTCAGTTTCCTCCACAGAGCTGAGCTTGATGGCAACTCAGTTGTTATACAAGACTAATCAACGCAAATGACACAGACACTAGTAGTTTACATGTAGGGGATTGTAAAGGCTGGGTTTGCGTGTGTCTGTCCCTGTATGTCTGTTTGAACATATGTATGCAGAATACAAACATCTACATGACATGCGTTTCCTTTGAGAGATCAAAAAGAGCTTGTCGAGAGAAAAATGGGCAGATTTGTTGTAGTAATTGCTACCATTCTGCAGCAGCTTCCTGTGTCTGGCCAAATACTGAGCTGAAGGCCTGTTTCTGGGCTTACCCAGTGACTTGTGCTCTGTCCAATAATCATAATGAAGGGGAAACTGGTCAGCATGAATTCTTACCAGAAAAGTCAGATTCACTGAAAAAGGGGGACTGTCTCTTAAAAAACGTAATGAATATAAGCAGAGATGATTAAAATTCCCACTTGAGGTAGTTGTTATATTTAGGGAGTGTAGTCTGCTGTTAGAAGAGAGACATTGTCATACATAAGGTGGAAACATTCAGACATTTGCTGAGTTGTTGCGCCAACTTGTTAATGTCTCTCTGTTGCTCAGAGGTGTGTGTTTTGGTGTTTGCTCCACATTAGAATTATGTCCAGCGTTCATTCAAATTATATGAACTCTAGTAATCTATGCATCTTCAGGAGGGAACAAAGACAATCATACGGGATTTATTTTGCTCACGTGTCATTACGCATGTGTGTGTGGTAGCAATTTAGATAAGGTTTCAGGATCTCTTTGTAAATGAAGGTACTCTGTTAAAACCACAAACAAAATGTTAAACTGGTGCTGTCATAGCCCAAGATAGAATTAGTCCTTAAAGAGCACCAGATGCCCAATTTAACACAGCATGTGCATCCCAGGAAGCAATTATCCTGTTTGGTGATGAGGTAATATGAAGAGTGTTCAGCATTTAGAATGACTTAACAGGCTAACTTTCAAGGTCTAGTACCTCATTTATTGTCTTATTTTGTTTAGATCATTCACTTTTCAGATCAGATGTATAATCTGTAGGGCTATTTTCATTATCAATTAACCCACTTTTTATTTTTACAATTAATCATTTAGCCAATCAACATTTTGAAAAATGCTCGTCACAATCTTCCATAGCCCAAAAATTCAAATTTCCTCTTTTGTCTAACCAACAGTCCAAAACCCCAAGACTCTTAATTTCTTATCGTAAATGACAAAGAAAAGCAGCACATCCTCACATTCAAGAAGCTGAAACCAGCAAATGTTTCACATTTTTGTGCTTTAAAAATGACTGACTAGTTGGCATTTTCTTCTAATCCACCAATCGATTAATTGACTAAATGTTGCAACTATAATAATCTGTAGCTTGCCTTCATATCTGCTACAGTACCACCTAACATCAAAGGTGAGGAAGTGAATGCCACAGTGATGCTCAGCCGTCCAGTGGAGCTGCACTGCCAGAGCGATGCTATCCCTCCACCTACCCTCTCCTGGCGCAAAGATGGCCGCCCACTCTTCAGGAAGCCTGGTCTGACAGTCTCAGTTGACGGGAGTGTGCTCAAGGTACAGCCAGAACTAGAAATCGTAAAACTGACAGAGTTTAAAGTTTAAAGTATCAGTGTGTTGTTAAGATTTCTCATGATTTGTCTATGAATCTGAATGTTAGATCGATAGTGCCCAGGTGCAGGATTCAGGCAGGTATTCCTGTGAAGCCACCAATGTTGCCGGCAAAACAGAGAAGAACTATAACCTCAATGTCTGGGGTGAGTGTATTTTTAATTTTGTGACTCTATTTGTTTGTTATTCTGTTTTCAGAGAGTGAGTTTGTGTTTCTAACGGATTTGATTTTGTGAAGTAAAACATTAAATGTCAAAGAGTGATGTACATTTCGCTATAAACATTTTCTGGGAACTTATTTACATTTTTATTCTCCTCTCACATTTACACAAACACAGATGTCACATGTTAAGTTTTGGTTTAACTTCTGTGAAATGCACCAGCATGTATCTTGAATGAGATGTGTGCGCCTCCTCTTGGGGTTCTGTCATTATTACAGTTTCTCCGAGTATCCGTGGATCGGAGGACGTGTCTCCCCTGACTGTGATTGAAGGAAGTCTCATCACTCTGGTGTGTGAGTCTAGTGGCATACCGCCCCCCAGTCTCACGTGGAGGAAGGATGGTAAGTGTATTTGTGTTTGTAACAGACAAAGATACACTGCAAAAGGAGCAAAATAAATTTACTAAATTGATTTGAATTGATTGATTGAATTGGTGTTTAAACACCATAACTAACCTGTGGTTTGTGTGTCCCAGGTTCTGAGCTCAAGTCAGACCAGCGACTCAGGGTTCTGTCAGGAGGTCGCCAGCTGCAGATCTCCAGCGCTGAGAGGACAGATACAGCCTCCTACACCTGCACAGCCTCCAGTGCAGCGGGAACCACCTCCAAAGAGTACAGCCTGCAGGTTTATGGTTTGTATCTAGTGACACAAGTCTTTCCTGTTATCAATTTTCCTTTGATTATGTATTTTACATATCAGGAGGGAACAGTGCATGATCTGACATCACCGTGCTGGTATTGTTCCCACATCATCTTCATAGTTACTGTTACTATTGCTCCAGGACCATCATTGCAGCTGACCAATCATGTTAATGTGATGTCATACCTGTGCAACTCTGGAAAAAGACAAGAAATATATGCACATGGGAGAAGTTAGCCTTTCTAACATGGGGTGTTTTTGTGAAACTAAATAGTTTGGTTGCCTTAACCTCAAAACTGCAACAGAAAACAGAAAACAAAAGAAAAAATGCAAAATGATAAGTTAATTAAGTGTAAAAATAATAGTGTCAGTTGCCATCATGGTCCTGGAGCAACATTATCTATGATTTTGTAGGAATGACAACGTCAGGGCGATATCAGCTAAATCTGGTGGTAATTGTGTGTCAAAGATGGTAAAAGAGGAAGAAACAGTCAAAAGAAAGTGTTGATTATTTATTGTATTTTGGACCAGGGCTTAGACTGAGTGCACGAAACCAAAGCTTTGTCAAGTTTAAATGAAATAAAACATTATGCAAATCCCTGATCCACCTACATATACACTGACAGTTTGAAAAATGTATGCCTATGCAGCAAATTGTTAAAAGCCATACTGTCGGCGAGCATGTGCACCAACTCACTTGCTTTTCTCACTTCAGTCCGCCCTTCCATCAGACGCAGCGAGGGCGACAGCGATGACATTGCTGTGACAAAAGGAGGTGATGTGACCCTGCAATGTGCAGCAGAGGGCGTACCACGACCAGCAGTAACATGGCTGAAAGACGGGCGGCCCATCACGGGCCAGCATGGTGCCAAGGTTCTGAATGAGGGGAGGCTGTTGCAGATTAAAGATGCTAAGGTGTCAGACACGGGACGCTACACCTGCATCGCTGTTAATGTGGCAGGACAGACTGACAGCAAGCATGACATCAGCGTACATGGTATGCAGTCTCAAATGTTTCTTTCCCTTTTTTTTCTAATCTTTTTTGAGGTTATCTTCAGTTAGGAGAGTCTCAATGTCTAAAGTTTGTCCCATTCGCTCTCTTTCCAGTCCCACCTAGTATAATTGGTCAAGTGGAGGTGCCAGAAAATGTGAGTGTTGTGGTGAAGAACCCAGTTGCTCTGAGCTGCGAGGCTTCAGGCATCCCTCTTCCTGCCATCACCTGGCTGAAGGACGGTCGTCCAATCAAAGCTTCCAGCTCAGTACGCGTCCTCTCGGGTGAGTTCCTGTTTTATCTTTTGATGAATCCAAGTTACAAAACTCACAAAATATGCAATATTTCAAACTGTTTTTTAAGCTTCTTCAAAAGATCTTCAAAGGTCGATAAGATTTGTTCTTGGTTTAGTGTCCTGTTCATGAAGAAACAGACTAAAGGAAAGCGAGCCTCCAAGAATATGAGCGATAGTCTAAATTTTCTAAGGAGGAACTGGAACTATTTTGTTTCCAGCTGGGTTTCAAAAGCCAAGCAGTTGCAATACATCACCAGTAATTCAGTGTAATAGGATCATTGCAACTGGGGCCAAACTCAACAGACAGAGGTTTGTGGAAGAAGACAAACGGGAGCAATTGCTTTGAATTGTGTTTTTAAACATTTAACAAGATATATTGGGTGCTTTCAAATTAAACCGTGGCCCCTGAAGTCAAGCACACTACATAGAGCGCTTATGCAGAAACTAAAAGTACCACACTCTGCCAAGTTGACTCATTTGCTTTTTAACTTCTCTACATTTTGAACATAAGCTCAGGATAATGGGGGATTATTTGGCCACCAATTAAATTTAATTGTTTAAAAAGTTTACCAACTCTTCACAAAATGAAGAGCTTGTGATGGTGGTCAGAGGAGGAGGCTCTTATTGAGGTGTGTCGGGTTATTTGAGTTCACTGCAGAATTCACATTGTGTCAGCGTTTGTCATTTGTTTTCTCAGGAGATTATTATGAACTGTGTTCAGACAAAGTTGTGTTTTTAAAGACAGATGCCATCAATTTTGTTTCAGGTTGAAGTGGTTCGTAAATGTTTTAACAGCTGTGAGCCTCAAGAGTCTAAATTTTTCATGTTAATTGATCCCAGTTTTCAAAGAGGGGTGATTTACCTTCAATAGGCTCTAAATGTTGTTAACACATCCGTGGGATGTTTCCCTTTTGTGAAAAACAACAGCAGGTTTATGCTGACATAGCTTTTAAAAACATTCCATGATGACAATAGATGAATGATAATAATTGGCCAATTTAATCTCCAGGTGGCCGGAGCCTGCGTCTGATGCCTGCTGCAGTAGAAGATGCTGGGAGGTACACCTGTATTGTGTCTAACAGCGCCGGAGAGGAACGAAAAAACTTTAACCTTGACATCCTCGGTAAAGATATAACAAACAACTTGTATTTTATTTATTTATTTTTTATGTCTTGATCGACTTCCCTATAATGATTAAAATACTCTTTAAAAGTCATTTGCATTTATTAGGTCCATTGATTTAACATCATTCTGAACTGATGTGATAAACATGTATCTTACTGTGAGAACAGTGAGAACCGTGTAATTGATTTTCAGTCTAATTCAACAGTTCCACCAAGCATTGTGGATGAGGGAACTGTTGTGGAAACTAAAGTCAAGGAGAAGCACAACATTACTCTCACCTGTGAGGCGTCAGGTAAAGACATCATGTATAACATCTCTGCATTGATAACAAAATGATATCAGGGTGTCTGCCAGGCTTTAAAAAGTCTTTAAATGTCTTTAAATTGTATAAATATTAGGCCTTAGAAGTCATTAAAAAATCTCAAATTCAAGTTTGTGAAACTAAATTGCCACAGATATTTTATCTAATTTAATAGATCCATCTTTCTATTTGTTTTTGTCAAAGTAAAACCAAGTTCTTCTGCATAAAAGTCCACATTTCTTACAAATCTTTAAACTTACCACTTAATCTAATACTGTCTTTTTACTGTTTTATACTTTATATCCGTTGACAAAATGTAGATTAACCTAACTCACTCTGATAACCATATTCCGACATAAAGACTAACTGTGCATGGGACCACTTATTGTGTATACTGCATACCTTTATACTTTATCTGATACCTGTAGATACCCTGCACTTCCTCTTGAATAAAAGTTGTCTTCATCAAAATGAAATTAAAGGCACAGTAATCACTGTTATTACCACTTTGTAAATCTCACCTCATGATTTCCCAGGTAACCCTGTACCAGAAATTAAATGGCTGAAGGATGGACAGTTGTTGGTGCCTGACAGACACCACCAAGTTCTGTCTCATGGCCGTTTCCTCCAGATCTCTTTGGCTCAGGTTGCAGACACTGGCCGGTACAGCTGCCTGGCATCTAACAGTGCAGGGGATCGCAGCCGACACTTCAACCTCAACGTTCTAGGTATTAACATAACCTTTTATAATCCACTGAATCCACTTATCTCTGGAAGTAATCAAACTATTTGAGATGAATTTACTCTCTGCTTCCTTCCTATTTTGGGCAGTTTCTCCCACTATTGCTGGTTCAGGTCCGGACGGTTCTGCAGAGGAGGTGACAGTCACTCTGAGCAGCCCCACCTCTCTGGTATGTGAAGTCCAATCCTACCCTCCTGCTCTCATCACCTGGCTCAAGGACGGCACGCCATTTGAGTCCAGTCGCAACGTCCGAGTCCTTCCAGGTTTGAGATGCACGTAACACCAAAGTCAAGCTGAAAAGAATATGGTATGTACATTTGTAGCCATTCAACACTCATGCGTTCACAGGTGGGCGGACACTTCAGATTCTCAATGCTAAAGAAGAGGATGCTGGGAGATATACCTGTGTGGCCACTAATGAGGCTGGAGAGAATCTGAAACACTATGAAGTCAAGGTTTATGGTGAGATGCCTGCATCTTTGTAAACATTCTGTATCTTTCTTCACCAGAAAAGAACAAGAATCATAATGTAGTATAGAGCTTTTCATATGGCAAATCTCTCTGTAAATGCCTGAGAAACTATCATGTAAATATTACTATATACCTATGTCTGCGCTCGAAACTAATGGCAGCCCCTTGTCCTGGGGATGACATAAAATGTGTTTGGGATGAACAAAGATCTTCCATGCGACATAAGCAGGAGAAGAATGTAATAGGAGACGTAGTTAGACGTTAACTAGCAGCAGGTGGGCAGCAGAGTACTGCCGTCTGTTTGGCTAATGGAGTTAACAGCGGACAAAGCTTACGGCTGAGCTAAACACACAGCAGGCCTGAACCTTATTCAGGTTATCTCATAGTGGCTGAGATGGTGAGAAATCAAGACACCCCACATCTAAAACATATGTCCTGACTCCAGTTCCCCCTCAGATCAATAAGAACGATATCCCAGGGGAAGGACTGGCCCCCAAAGAGGTCAAGATAAAGGTCAACAGCACACTGACCCTGGAGTGTGCAGCTCAGGCCTTTCCTACCCCAGCACTGGAGTGGTACAAGGACGGACAGGTAGAAATCTGATAGGATTGCATGGGAGATGATGGCAGAATCTGTAAAAGCTGCTCCGATTCTCCACTCTCATGTATTCTTTCCTCCACAGATCTTGCGGGCAGATGACCATGTGTCCATAACAGCCAACGGCCGTATTGTTCAGATCAAGCATGCTCAGGTGTCAGACACGGGCCGCTATACCTGTGTAGCCACTAATATAGCTGGAGAGGATGAGAAGGACTTTGATGTAAATATACAAGGTGAACTGGGTTGACTGATGTTGATGTGTTAACTGAGAGTATTTGTGCATTTCCTGGGCTCAAAGAGTATTCTCTTTCTGTTGTTTCTTGCATTTTTATTGAAATATTAAAATGGTTGTGCATTTAAAATAATACCATTCACATTAAAGTCAACATCCTTTGAATTCGAAGGAGATCCATCATCTTGACACTTCAGAGTTACCAGAAACGCTCACTCAGCGAGGCACTTAAATATTGTTCCTCTTTTTTCTTTTCCCCTATTCAGTTCCACCTAATTTCAACAGGCCTGGTGGATTTGGTGATACTACATCTTCCCCAGGCTTTGGAGGGGATGTTCGAGATGTCATACTCAACAATCCCATCTCTCTGTATTGTGAGACGAATGCTGTTCCCCCTCCAACACTCACCTGGTACAAAGATGGCCAGCTGATGACTTCCAATGACAAAGTTCTGATCTTGCCAGGTGAGATTGAAAAAGAAAACTGAAAGAAAGAGAGGGAACAAGCCAGAGAGTGAGTTCCTACTAATGAATTTTGTTCTTAGGTGGGCGAGTGTTACAGATTCCCAGAGCGCAGGCTGAAGACTCAGGCAGGTACACATGTGTGGCTGTCAACGAAGCTGGAGAAGACTCTATTCAGTATGATGTCAGAGTATTGTGTGAGTAAAAACACTTCTTTGTGGTACAAGTATCAGTCACTTTGACAAAGAGAAAGGTTTCTCATGTTAAATTTCTGTCCTGCAACAGTGCCGCCGATCATAAGGGGAGCAGACAGCGATTTGCCTGATGAGGTAACAGTGTTTGTAAACAAAACTACGCAACTGGAGTGTCACGCGGATGGAAACCCCGCCCCCAAGATCACTTGGTTTAAGGACAGCCAACCAGTCAGCTCTGATGGGCCACATAGAATTCTGTCTAATGGACGAACACTTCAGGTAAGAGCCAGGAAGCACAAATAGTTGCTCTCAACCATGAATTTTCTATAGGATCTAGATAGACAACCCAAAGTCAACAGTTTTACAGATGTTTCATTCACAGTTGTGGTCTGTGGTCTACAAATGTAGAAAGTGATTAATTTATGTCCAGACACATAAAATCCTTTGTTCTATGTAATGCAGTCCAATTGAGGGGCCATGAAATTACAGTTATTTTTTTAAGCTTATGCTGTTGATAAGACATATTGTGTCTATGTTCAGTAGATCTGTGTTCTTACCTGATTCTGCATTTCTCCATCTTTCCCAATCATCAGGTGTTGACTGCTCAAGTATCTGACACAGGGCGCTACGTGTGTGTGGCTGACAATGTGGCTGGAAGTGCAGAAAAATCCTTTAACCTTAATGTGCATGGTGAGTCACATGTGAATCAGTAAATTGCATTTACTGAACATTGTTTATTGCCTTATTTTAGCAATTTGTGAAAAGATTAACCAGATGAAGAATTAAGCACTGCTTTATTCACTTGAAGACTTTTGAAGACAATTTATTGAAATGAAAAATCTATGTTTCTTCACTTTAAAATAACAAAAAATATTGTTTGCTATACTGAATGTGTCTTATCTTTTTCCTTTCAGTGCCTCCCACCATTATCGGCCTGAGTCCTGAGACTGTGACTGTGGTGGTGAACAACTTTGTGTCTCTTTCTTGTGAAGCCACTGGTTTCCCTCCTCCCACCTTGAGCTGGCTAAATGACAGAGGTCCCATTCAGGCCAACACCAATGCACTCATCATGCCAGGTACTGTGACCTTTGGTCATCTTGAACAGGACACAAATTTGATAATCTTTGACAATTGAAACCATTTTGCTTTGAAATGATATTTGGTTATGAGCATGCCATTATCAACTTATATCAAACTGCATAATTATAGTAGATTCTGAATGTGTTTGTGTCCTTTTGCGCCTTCAGGTGGTCGTACGCTACAGATTATGAAAGCTAAAGTGTCTGACGGAGGAAAGTACAGCTGTGTGGCAATGAACGCAGCAGGAGAGGCCTACAAACACATCTACCTCACAGTCTTCGGTGAGTCCACTTCCCCACTGTGTGTACTGTACAATGAGCGCCTGACTTTGGCCTGACATTAAATGTTTGCCTTCCAGTTCCTCCGAGTATCCGGGACAGCAGCGGGGACTCCCCTGTGGTGGTGAATGTGCTTGTTGGTAAATCAGTAACTCTTGAGTGTGAGTCCAATGCTGTACCTCCGCCTACCATCACCTGGTACAAGAACGGCAGGGTGGTGACAGAATCAGCCAACCTGCGCATTCTGGCAGAGGGACAGATGCTGGAGATCAAAGGCTCAGAGGTCAGAGATGATTGCGTGCTGTGTTGTCTGTTCTTTTCTCTATAATTTTTATCTTTTCAGCAACATCTTTCAGTGATCGGACGTCAAGTCAGACAGTATGGCCATTGTTGTGATGTCTTTTTTCTTTGTTTTTGTTGGAGTCACTCTTGTCTTTCTCGTCTCAGCCAAAGTAGCTACCACTTGACAAGTAAAATGAGTAAATGTATTAATCCTGCAAGGATTTTCCAAAATTATAACTGCAGGGAAAAGCTGCAGTTATAAGATACCAGATGGGTTGCCAATAAGTGGCTATTAGTAAGCAGATGTGGGTGAGAGAAGGGAATTGAGGGTAGCTTAAAGGTAAGTTAGATCAGGAATAGAGAGTGGTTTCACCTGTCATGGTGCCAGTGCCGCAGATTTCTGACAGTATAGTGTGTGTACATACTAACTGCATGGCTGAATGATGAGTCACAATAACATATAATATGATGAGCTATCATATAAATCACTCATTTTAGGTTAATCTTGCTTTTGGTTGATAACCAAGGTTTGTATGGGTGCTTGGGAATCTTTGAAAGGTTTGAAAGTGCTTGAATTTTTTATGAAGTACTTCTTGAAATTGTAACTTCATGAAATATCTCTACCAGACTGACATTCACAGTTACAGTTTTAGATAAAGAAATAAAGCTCAAATAAAAGCAACCAACAGACTAGCCCAGCCTCACATGGCTCATGGCTCTGTTTCTGTAATAGGAAGTGATAAAAAATGACCAAGACTGAGTTTTAGGGGGCTGGCCAGCAAATGCCAGATATGTATTTGTGATAGAGGATATATACAGACTGACATTGCAAAATGCATTGCATTATGTCCTAAGGTGCTGGAAAAGCTTGAAAATTCTTTAAAAGTGCTTAACTATGGAAAAGGTGTAGGAACACTGGGTGACTGGCTATTGTTGTGACTGGCTATATGTGTGTTTGTTTGTTTGTTCACATTTTCTTTATATGTCAATTCTGTTTCTCAGGTGTCTGATACTGGACAATATGTTTGCATGGCTGCCAACGTTGCTGGACAAGTTGACAAGAACTTCCACTTGAATGTCTACGGTATCACATCAAAAACCTGAAACTCATAAAACATATAATATTTCAAACAATGCTCGACACTTAGAATATAATATTAAAGGAAAAACTGTGTCGTCTCTCTCTCTCTCTCTTTAGTACCTCCAAGTATTGATGGCCCAGCAGAGGAGAGTGTTGTGGAAACCATCAGTAACCCAGTCACCCTTGCCTGTGATGCTACTGGAATCCCTCCTCCCAGCCTCATTTGGTTGAAGAATGGACGATCCATAGGTATTTATGAGTATAGGTTTAAACAAACTGTACTTTAAGTTCTTTAATATTAAAAGTTCTGCAAAAGGAAATTCATTATTCATCTGTATCTTACATTTAAATCAAATAGCCTGTTGTTTCTTTTAAAGTTTACATTGGACAAAAACATGAGTAAGAATGGATCAGGCAAAGGGAACAGATGATAATATTTCTAACTAGGTACAGAAGCTTTGCCGTTCTCACTTCATTTATACTAAATCTGTAAATGTAATGTTTCTACAGAGAACTCAGAGTCTCTGGAGATGCACATCTTCTCAGGAGGAAGCAAGCTGCAGATCGCACGGTCACAGCTTTCAGACAGTGGCACTTACACGTGTGTGGCCTCCAACGTAGAGGGCAAGGCACGCAAGAGCTACCACCTCACCATTCAAGGTACATGCAGAGCCTGTTTCCGGAAAGGACCTACAGAATATTTTGACAGATTTTTGTCAAACTTTATGGGCCGACCACATGCTGTCATCTTGTCAATCTTTTCTGTTATCATACAAATACATGTATTTACCAATTCAGCGTTTCTTGTGATATTCAGAGGGTTGTGCTTAAACCCCTAATTCTCTCCTAGTCCCTCCCAGTATCTCTGGAGCAGAGCTACCAAGTGAAGTGGGGGTCCTGCTAAATGAAAGCATCCAGCTGGTCTGTCGAGCCAGAGGAACTCCAACTCCAACCATGCAGTGGTTGAAGGATGGAGAAGTCATCACCAACATGAGAAACACAGGGCTCAGGTAATGCTTGCCACAGAAAAATAACAAAAAAGAAGAAAAATGGGAATTTTACAGCGATGATTATGATGAAGATGCAATGTTGCCTTTGTGTTTCAGGATCAGTCCAGATGGCAGCACACTCACTGTGACTGGAGCTCACACCACTGATAGTGGCAAGTATACCTGTGTGGCCACCAACACTGCAGGAGAAGAGGACAGAATATTCAATCTGAATGTTTACGGTGGGTGTCGTCAAGTACAAACAGTTTGAGTAACTTTCTTGATTGCATGAGGATTTTGTTTTTGTCACTGATTTTCATGTTCATTTACTTTTTCAGTGCCTCCTGTGATAGACGGCAACAGTGACACAGTTGAGCAGTTGACCACAGTTCTGGACAGTTCTGTCAACATTGAGTGTGTCGCTACAGGCTCACCTCCTCCGCAGCTCAACTGGCTCAGAAATGGCCTCCCTCTGCCCGTGTCCTCCCACATTCGGCTTCTATCTGCTGGACAGGTGCTCCGGTAGGTCAGTGGACAGGGCTCAAGAAGAGTTTGTGACACATGGTGCTGCTTTAAGACCAACGTCCTGTGAATCTTATGTGAGGGTGATGCTGGTCTGCATTTTCCCCACACACAGGATAAAATTATTGCAAAGTTGGGAACCTATGAAATCAATATTGAAATTCACCCTGCCTAAAACTATTTTACTGTAATTAGTTGCATTAGAAAGTGTGCCGTGTTTTTTGAGATTAATAACAAACAGAGAGAAAAAGAAAAAACAACAATGAATGTACAATTAGGCAGCAATCTTTTCTTTATTGATGGTTATTTTAGAGTTGAAATATAACGGGGGGCTTATTTGTTGTGTTTTTTGCATCTCTCAGAATTACACGAACTCAGGTGTCTGACAGTGGCACTTATACCTGCATCGCATCAAACAGAGCAGGCGTGGACAACAGACATTACAACCTGCAGGTGCACGGTGAGTCTGAAAACATTACTCTCTTGTAAAATCTGAGGAATAAATCAACACCATTCTAAGTGCAATAAATATTGATCAGCCACATCTTTTGTTTCTCTCCTCAGTCCCTCCCGGTCTGGATGGAGCAGGGAGCACAGAAGATGTGACTGTAGTCAGAGGAAACTTGGCTTCTCTGCTGTGTATCGCTGATGGGACACCTACCCCCACTGTGTCCTGGCTCAAAGAAGGCGTGACTCTAACTCCTGACCCCCACCTCAAACTCCTTAATCTGAATACAACTGTGCAAATCATCCAGGCTCAGGTCAATGATACAGGACGCTACACCTGCGTGGCTAACAATACTGCTGGTCAAGCTAGCCGCCATTTTAACCTGAAAGTGCTGGGTGAGTCACAGCAGATTATAACTTTTTTTCTCCAGCTTCAGCTTTTGATTCGTGGATGAGAAAATACATTTTGTTTGTTTTCTTTGTCAGACCCTCCAAGCATCAATGGCTCTGGTGTACCAGCAGAAGTATCTGTTGTGGTGAATAATGTCCTGGAGCTTCATTGTGAGGCTTCAGGTATCCCTGCCCCCTCTCTGACCTGGCTGAAGGACGGGCGCCCACTCCCACAGACCAACAGCCTGCGCCTCCTGCGGGGAGGAGAGGTGCTACGTGTAGCGTCAGCACAGGTTAGTCACCAGGGTTTGGTGTAGAGAAATCCCATTTCTCATATATTACACTTAAATTTAATTTAAAAAAAACGACCCTTTCATTACATACTGTGTATTCAGTGTCTTTTTCCATTGTTTTCATACTGAGACACACTGTTTTTTGTCCTCAGCTGGAGGACACAGGCAGATACAGCTGCTTAGCCAACAGCCCAGCAGGAGACGATGACAAGGAGTTCCTGGTTCGAGTGCATGGTGGGTAACAGAGATTGCGGTGTGCACTGAATGTACATAACAGAATGGAAATCTATATCTATGGCTGGAAGGAAAATAGCTTAATCTTGCACTTGATGATATTTTTTTTTTTTTTTTACTAATATTTCTCCTGCCATGCTTATCTAGACAATTAAAAGCCAATAAGGTGAGATGATCTTGAGCCATAAAATCTATGTCAGTGCTGGTCTCTTCCTGGTTTTCCTCTAACAGTCCCCCCTAACATTGCGGGTGAGAGCACGCCTCAGGACGTGTCTGTGCTGCAGAACAGACAGGTGACTCTGGAGTGCAAATCTGACGCTGTTCCACCTCCAACTCTGGCCTGGCTCAAAGATGGCCAACCACTGCAGGTCAGAAATCAAACAAACAAACTTTTATCTACACTATTCTATAAATTCTGCTAAAAGGAAAACACAAATTCCTGTTTTCTGTTTGTGTAGGCCTCTGCCCGTGTGCGTATTCTGTCTGGTGGACGCTACTTACAGATCAACATGGCTGAGCTCGGCGACAGAGCTCAGTATACGTGTGTGGCCAGCAACATCGCTGGAAAGACCACACGACAGTTTAACCTGGCTGTCAATGGTACAGTTACATCTTTTATATACAACACATTGTTATTATTATAATATATTTTTATTTTATTATTATTGTTGTTGTTGTTATTATGTAGCAATACTGTATATCCTGTGTGTTTTTTTTTATTTAGTTAAGAGCTGAATTCACTACCTGGCGACAAACTAGTAAAAACCTATGTATCTGTCACCTGTTCCCTCAGTGGCACCAACTATCATGGAAGGCTCCCAGACAGTGTCAGTGCACATCAACAAGCCAGCAGTACTTGAGTGTATTGTAAGTGGAGTGCCACCGCCTCGTGTCACCTGGAGGAAACATGGTGCTATATTGGCTGGAAACAGCCCCAGGTAAGTTCACGTCACATCACAATAACACGTCTCAAATTAATATTCATTTTATTATGATGCAACAATTGTGTATGCAGTTTAATGTGATATGTATCTATGGTTTTCAGGATAAAAAAAATGTTTAATGCTGTACCTTACCCAGTTTGTACAAACATGTGCAGGTACACATTTGCAGAGGATGGGTCTTTACACATCCACTCTGCTCAGGTGACCGACACTGGTCGATACCTGTGCATGGCAACAAATGAGGCTGGGACACAACGCAAGAGAGTGGATCTGCAAGTATACGGTGGGTGGTACTGATAAACAAAACACATGAATATCTTAAAATTGACTCAGTCACCTACAAACAGAGTCAACTGGTAAATTTACAATCCACTGTGCTTATTTTTCAGTCCCTCCTTCCATCGCTGACAGCCGCACCAATGTAACGGTTACAGTCAACGTACAGACCACTTTGTCCTGCGAGGCCACCGGCATCCCCAAACCCACCGTCAGCTGGATGAAAAATGGTCGTGCCATCAATACTGACCAGAACCAGAATATGTACAGGTTGATCCAGGTTTTCTCCCTCTCTGTTTCCTTATTCAAGATTTAAAATAAAAGGACAAAACTGAAACTACAGAGGCATTTTTTGACCAAATTAATAGCATTAATAGTGAAGTGATTCATTGTAAGATTAACCTTTTTTAAACAAAACAATCTTCTGAAAGGGTGGACATAGTGACACCGCTCTCAAGTGCTGATTTTGTTATTATTTCCAGATTACTATCATCAGGCTCCCTGGTAGTCATAGCACCCACAGTGGAGGACACAGCAGTGTATGAATGTGTCGTCTCTAATGAGGCAGGACAAGACTCCAGATCCATCAACCTCACTGTCCACGGTGAGAAACAAAGCATTTGTTGACAAACTGATAATTCTTCATCGTTTCTAAACAGATTATCAGTCACCAGATAAAACATTAATTCTTCTAACATGTTGTAACTTGTGTCACTCTAGTTCCTCCATCTATAGCTGATGAACCCACAGAACTTGTTGTAACCAGGCTGTCCCCAGTGGTCATTGCCTGTACTGCATCTGGTGTCCCAGAACCCACAATCCACTGGAGTAAAGATGGCATGAGGCCTCCCTAAAGAGGGACAGGGCTACAGCATCCTTTCCACAGGTCGGAATCATAATGCATATCATCCAGAACACTTTTATTTAGTACAACTGACCAAACCTTCTCTAAAATGACTTAAATCACTAGCAAAATATCTAACCACAAACTCACTGATGTGTGTCATCTAATACTGCATTTCAGATAATACTGAGTGTCAAATGTATCCGGTTACTTTGCACGTATTTATAGAGAACCTGTTTAAATTCATAATTGGAATCATTGGTGAACTTTATTAACAATGTGATGGTGTTTGTTTATCTGTGCACAGGCCCGATAGAAATCACCTCAGCTGAGCTCAGTCATGCAGGACGCTACTTGTGCACGGCCAAGAATGCTGCAGGTTCCACCAACCGCCACGTCCATCTCACAGTGCAGGGTAAGAGCATCCTGAGAAAAAATGCTGTATGACTCTGACATGCTTTTACTTCATCTTTTTATCTTTCTCGAGATCTTTCTGAGTATCATACCTTTCCGATCCTTCTTCTCAGAGCTCCCAGTGATCCAGTCTCATCCGTCCACCCTGGATGTGATCCTGAATAACCCCATCACTCTGCCCTGCAGGGCCACAGGCTCGCCCAGACCCACCATCACCTGGCAGAAGGAGGGCATCAATATACCCTCCACAGGTAATTAATCTTGTGTATGTGTGTGTGTGTGTGTGTGTGTGTAATCATAAGTTATCAGTACTAACATCATCAACACATCTCTTGCTTCATGTCAGGTGGAGGTTTCACTGTGCTGCCTAATGGAAGTCTGCAGATCTCTAAGGCCTCTGTGTCAGACTCTGGAACTTACATATGTGTGGCTCAAAACCCTGCAGGCACTGCGCTGGGCAAGACCAAACTCAGAGTACAAGGTAGGGCTAACTTGAGTCACAGACTTAATATGTAACACTCAGCAGTTGTGAAAAAGGATGTGAGAAGAACAGCATACTGTCTAGTGTATTCTGTTACAGTAACAATGACATGCTAAAGTTATGCCTTCCAAGTTCAAACCTTTCATATTTGTTACTTAATTTGCTAATGATATCAATATACTGTATATTCTAAATGTTTTGACTGCATGTGGTGTTTCTGTATCCTGTGTCCTGCAGTCCCTCCAGTGATCAGCTCAGAGACTCGACAGTACCTGTCACCTGTGGACTCCTCTGTGACGTTACAATGCCAAGTTGAAGGCTCTCCTCTCCCCTCTGTCACATGGCATAAAGACGGGCAGTCACTCATTGAATCTGTACGCCAGCGGGTGCTCAGCTCGGGATCCCTGCAGATCGCCTTCATCCAGCCAAGTGACACTGGACGATACACCTGCACTGCTGCCAATGTGGCGGGCACTGTCAGCCTCGAGATGAGCCTCACTGTGCAGAGTAGGTTTCAGTTAATATGACATTTTAACGTTGAACAACACTATATTTTTTTATGTCTTTTATGTATAGCTTAAGGGCTACCGGTGCCATCTGTGATTTTATTTTACACAAAACCAAAACTAGACTAATGTTTTAAAATGAATGAAATCATGAAAGATTTATCTTCCTACCTTTGCAGTCCCCCCATCCATACGTAGTGGAGAGCATGAGGTAGCAGTGGTGGAAAACAGCCAGGCTCAGCTGGTGTGTGTGGCGGATGGTGTCCCTCAGCCCAGCCTGACCTGGGAGAGAGACGGTATTCCCCTCACTGAAAGCACAGGGGAGTACACAATCCTGCCTTCTGGAGAGCTGGTAGTAGACATCGCTCAGGTAAGGGAATCAAAGACAAACAAATCTTCCTTCTGTTTGTTTATGTCTCTACA